>CM056052.1:400510921-401838421 GCA_029574335.1 Rana kukunoris
ATATATATATATATATTTGTTAAATTGTTTACATTAAAAAGTTATCAATATAGCATATTGTGGTCATATTCACAACTCTTGTACTATTTTATGATGCTCCTACATACAAGGTTGTATTGGTAATGGTGTATGAAGGAAAGTGCGCAATGAGCACAAATAAGATCAGTTTAAGATCATCTGCGCTAAATGACTAGACTAAAGCGCCTTATTTCAGTTTTGAATGGATGCTAGATAGAACTAATACATTCTGGCTCTGTCCCCTTGGGCTGTGCAATATTAAAGATCCATCTGCATTCTGTTTAATATGTTATAAAAAATCCAAAAATCTAAAAGCTGAGATATCACGTGTAGGAGTGTTTTATTGTGAACAGGTGAGTATAAAGTCTCTGTCAAGCTCCCATAAGGAGCTGGCTCCCAGTTGATGGTGCTGGCTTACATGTGATTTTCTAAACAGAAGTGTGATTTTTAAACACAAGTGGGAAGAGTTAAAAAACAGGAGTTGAAAACAGGAGTTAAGACAGGAGTCTTCTAAACTGTAAGTAACATCTTAAACTTCCTACAAGTAATTATATTGTAACTGGGAAATGTGTGCTAGCAGGGTTGAAGGTTTTGCTCAGTGCACAGTGTGTCACATGTATGCAAAATTGGTGCAACAGCTCCAGGATGGATACCGCTGTGACAGATGTGAGCAGGTTGCCCTTCTGGAAGCTCGCATTAGAGATCTGGGAGGAGCAAGTTGCAACACTGGGCAGAAAGGACAACCTTGAAAGGGGTCCTCTGCTTGCTGAGCAGGTGGTCAGTAGGGTTAATGTCGAGGGTGGAGGGGCAAGTCAGAATTATCAGATATGAAGATGGGTTAATGTAGTTAGAGGGAGTGGAAGGGGCTTGCAGACAAGGAAGGCCAATACTGTATTTGTGCATCAAAACAAATTTGCCAAGTTGGGTGAAGATGTGGAGGTGGCTAACACAGAGGTGGCAGCACTAGATGTTACTGCTACCCCTAACAGCCGGGAGAGCAACCCATCTAGTAGAAGTGGTGAGGGGAGTGCAGGTAGGCCTAGACAGTTGGTGGTAATAGGGGATTCTATAATCAGAAGGACTAATAGAATAATTTGTCGCCAGGATCGCCTCAACCGAATGGTTTGCTGTCTCCCTGGTGCCAGGGTTCGGCATGTGGTGGACCGGGTGGATAAATTACTGGGAGGGGCTGGGCATGACCCAGCTGTCTTGGTCCATGTTGGAACCAATGACAGTATACATGGAAGGTGGAGGCTCCTTAAGAATCAATTTAAAGAACTAGGCTGCAAGATGAAGGGAAGGACCTCCAAGGTGATATTCTCTGAAATATTGCCTGTGCCATGCGCAACACAGGAAAGGCAGGGGGAGATTAAAGAGCTGAATGCATGGCTAAAGACCTGGTGTAGGAAGGAGGGATTTGGGTTTCTAGAGCACTGGGATGGCTTTTCATTGGGGTGCAACCTATATGCTAAAGATGGTTTGCACTTGAATGGAAGGGGGTCTGCTGTGCTGGGGGAGAGGTTTAGGGGATGGCTGGAGGAGTATTTAAACTAGACTTGAGGTGGGAGGGTGGACTAGAATTACATCGGGCACACAGGTCAGTTAGGGGTCAGACATTAATGGAGAGTAGAATGGGGATAGATGGAGGTGGGGTTATGGCAGGTGACAAGAAAGTTCCCATGTTGCAAACAGCCATTGGAAATGATAGTGCCATTTGCACTACTAAAAATTATATGAAAAACACCAGCGAAAAATGTAACAATACAATTAAGTGTTTGTTCACCAATGCCAGAAGCCTTCCAAGCAAAACAGGTGAGTTGGAAGCTCTGGTGGATGAGGAGAGCTATGATGTAATCGGTATTGCTGAAACTTGGCTTCAATCCTCACATGACTGGGCTATTAATATTCCTGGCTATGCTCTCTTTCGGAAAGACAGGGTAAAAAGCGTGAAAGAGGACCTGGTTGATGGAGAGTGTGATGAAGTTGAAGCATTATGGGTGGAACTGCATACAGATGTGCGTAGTTCAAAGTTAATCATTGGAGTTTGTTATAGACCACCCACTGTTAATGAGGAGGTGGAGACTCGGCTCCTTGCACAGATGGAAAGGGCTGCAAGGGCTGGGACGGTGATAATAATGGGGGATTTTAACTACCCAGAAATTGACTGGAATAATGGAATTTCTGGGACAGGTAAAGGACAAAAATGTAAAAACCTATTGCAGGACAATTTTATGGTCCAGTTTATTGAGGCCCCAACTAGGAATGATGCTCTGTTGGATTTGGTAATCTCAAACCATGCAGAGCTTATTACTAATGTTCAGATAAAGGAACACCTGGGTAGCAGTGATCATAACATGATTTCATTTAATATTAACTATAAGCAAGAAATACATACAGGAAAGATAAAAACACTTAATTTCAAGAGAGCAAATTTTCAAAGCATTAGGACTGCTCTCCAGGGCTTGGACTGGGAGGGAATATTGGCACAGATGGACACAGAACAATAATGGGAATTCTTCAAAAAGACTCTTTGGAACCTCACTGCAAAGTATATTCCCATGGGCAATAAGTTTAAAAGGCTAAAGATAAAACCTATGTGGCTCACGGTCAAAGCTAAAAAAGCTATAAACAATAAGAAAATAGCTTTTAAAAAATATAAAAATGAAGGAACACTAGTGTCGTTTAAATGTTACAAAGAATACAATAGAATATGTAAAAAGCATGTAGGCCCTTTACAAAATAATCTAGAGTGGGTGACTGAGGACATAGAGAAGGCAAATTTATTAAATGCTTTCTTCAGCTCTGTGTATACAATGGAGTATGGGGGAGCTCATGTCCATAATGGGGGTGGGAGTGACACAGCCCCAAATCCACAATGGCTCAAAAGTGATATGGTCCAGAAATATTTAGACAGAATAAAGGTGGATAAAGCACCTGGACCAGATGGCATCCACCCACGGATCCTAAAAGAATTGAGCTCTGAAATTTCAAAGCCACTGTATCTAATATTTAGGGACTCATTAATGACAGGAATAGTACCACTGGATTGGCGTAGAGCCAATGTGGTGCCTATATTTAAAAAGGGAACAAAGTCTTTACCAAGTAACTATAGACCTGTTAGTTTAACTTCTATAGTTGGGAAGATACTGGAACGTTTAATAAAAGATCACATGGGTGAGTTCTTGCTGGAAACAAACTATTTAAGCAGCAGACAGCATGGATTCATGAAAGACAGAAGTTGTCAGACAAACCTGATTTCCTTTTATGAAGAGGTAAGTAAGACCCTGGACAGAGGCGTGGCAGTGGACGTGGTATACTTGGATTTTGCAAAAGCGTTCGATATGTTTCCCCACACACGGCTCATGTGTAAGGTAAGGTCTACAGGATTAGATATATCAGTTTGTAAATGGATAGAAAACTGTCTGAAAGACAGGATTCAGAGAGTTGTGGTTAATGATTCTTACTCTGAATGGTCCAAGGTTATCAGCGGTGTACCCCAAGGTTCAGTGTTGGGTCCCTTACTTTTCAATATATATATAAATGATATTGGGTCTGAGATCAAAAGTAACATTTCTGTTTTTGCAGATGACACCAAGCTATGCAGTGGAATAACGTCCTTGCAGGATGTCTCCAATTTACAAGCTGACCTGAATGCTCTGTCTAATTGGGCGACTAAGTGGCAGATGAGGTTTAATGTTGATAAATGTAAAGTTATGCACTTGGGGGCTAAGAATATGCATGCATCATACATGCTAGGGGGAGTTCAACTGGGGGGATCTGTAGTGGAGAAGGATCTGGGGGTTTTAGTTGATCATAAGCTCAATAATTGCATGCAATGCCAAGCTGCGGTTTCCAAAGCGAGCAAAGTCCTTTCTTGTATTAAGAGAAGTATGGACTCCAGAGATATAATTTTGCCCCTGTACAAATCATTAGTAAGACCTCATCTGGAATATGCAGTCCAGTTTTGGGCACCAGTTCTCAAAAAGGATATCGGAGAACTGGAGAAAGTGCAGAGAAGGGCAACTAAACTGATAAGAGGCATGGAGGAGCTCAGCTATGAGGGAAGATTAGAAAAACTGAATTTATTCACTCTTGAGAAGAGGAGAATAAGGGGGGATATGATCAACATGTACAAATATATAAGAGGTCCATATAGTGAACTTGTTATTGAGTTATTCACTTTAAGGGGGCACTCTTTAGTCTGGAGGAAAAGAGATTTCATCTCCAAATACGGAAAGGTTTCTTCACAGTAAGAGCTGTGAAAATGTGGAACAGACTCCCTCCAGAGGTGGTTCTGGCCAGCTCAGTAGATTGCTTTAAGAAGGGCCTGGATTCTTTCCTAAATACACATAATATAACGGAGTACTAAGTTCTGTATGTAAAGTTGATCCGGGGTAAATCCGATTGCCTTTCGGGGGATCAGGAAGGAATTTTTTCCCCTCCGGTAGCAAATTGGATCATGCTCTGCTGTTTTTTTTTGCCTTCCTCTGGATCAACTGTGGGTATGGAGTTGGGTGTATGGGATGTACTGTGTTTTATTTTGTTTGTTTATTTTTTTTTTTATGGTTGAACTGGATGGACTTGTGTCTTTTTTCAACCTGACTAACTATGTAACTATGTAACTATGTAACTAGACTTCATGAAAGATTAAGAAGCTAGTGGGTGATTATATACAATTGCAGCTAGACAGCGACTTAGGTAGGTGAAAACAGAAAGAAATAAGCATAACATTTCATATTCCTAATATGTGTATTAGTGTTGTCCAGATACCACTTTTTTAGGACCGAGTACAAGTACTGATACTTTTTTTCATGTACTCGCCGATACCAAATACCGATACTTTTTTTTAATGTGTCCCCAAATGCAGCCATGTCCCCCCACATATATCCAGCCATGTCCCCCCACATATATCCAGCCATGTCCCCCCATACATTGCAGCCATGTCCCTCACATATATCCAGCCATGTCCTCCCATATATATCCAGCCATGTCCCCCCACATATTGCAGCTATGTCCCCCCACATATTTCAGCCATGTCCCCCCACATATATCCAGCCATGTCCCCCCACATATATCTAGCCATGCCCCCCCCACATATATCCAGCCATGTCCCCCCATTTATTGCAGCCATGTCCCCCATACCTAGAAGATGAAGATGCCGCCGCCGCGTTAATCCCCGTGTGGGAACATTACAGGCAGCTTTCATTTCAATAGTTGTAATCCCCGCCGTGTATAGACACTCCCCCTCGCTTGGGATTGAACAGATCCGTCCAATCCCGAGCAAGGGGGAGTGTCTATACACGGCGCGGCGGGGATTACAACTATTCAAACGAAAGCTGCCTGTAATGTTCCCGCACGGGGATTAACACGGCGGCTTTGCGGTATGCGGGCGAAGGTGGGGGGGTTTGCAAGTATTCTATTTAGGCATCGGGGGCATTTGTGGGAGTACAAGTACTCCCGCAAATACTCGGTATCGGGACAACCCTAATGTGTATAATTGTAACATGTACGTATGGTAAAAAGTATCCTGTTCTATTTGCATTTCTTTCTTTGTTTGAAATGCCTGGTGTTCCTGCCAGTCCCAATGCTTTCCTATTTCAGTCTGACCACACTAGGCATATGATAAATGTATCATAGGATTTATAAAATATGAGTAGTTTTTGATTCTGGCAGGTAAAAAAAATAAAAATAAAAATAGGCCAGAATGTGTATTGAATTAATCTATTCAGTTAAAACATTTATGGCATGCATTTTTCTGAAATCTAAAAACTTTTTTACTTTATTCCCTGCTCTAGATTGAGCTGTTTTATAGAATTTATGATGGCATGCTTTGTGTTAAATGTGTCTTAAGCTGTGGTGTGTTCTGGTTTGTGAGGTAAGGCACGGCGGACAAGAAGGCCTGGCTTGCAGTCGCAGCTCCAATTCATCCTGAATGTGTTCTATTGGGTTGAGGTTAGGATTCTGTGAATGCCAGTCACGTTCCTTCACCCCAAATTCACTCATCCATGTCTCAATGGATCTTGCTTTGAGCACTTGTCCAAATCATTTGGTGATAACGTGGGGTTGTTTCTCAGGGGATGGGATTGACTCCTTAATTCTAGTGAAGGGAACTCTTATGTATCAGCATCCCAAGACATTTCGGACAATATCATGCTCCCAACTTGTGGTAACAGTTTGGGGATGACAGTTTGGGGATGACCCCCTTCCGATTCCAACATGACTGTTCACCAGTGCACAAAGCAAGGTCTAGACAGACATGGATGAGTGAGTTTGGAGTAGGATTTGGGGCGTGTGTAAAGGCAGGCGTCCCAATACTTTTCGTAATATAGTGTATTTTAGTTGGCACATATGCTTTGGTGACACATATGCTTTGGTGACAACTGCCAAAGGTGTCATTTCATTTCACTTTGCAGAGATCTTTATTCACTTCATATTGAGTTTTTGGGGCAAAATGAAGAGAAATCTTATTGAGTGGCACATGTTCAATACAAACAAATTCACACCCAATAGAGGTTTTAACCTTTTTAGCATCTGCCACTAAGAAAAAAACATTCTGATTGGATTCTACTTAAATTGGCTTCCTCCCATAATAGGCTCTAGTGTTCATGTCTATTTACTGATGCTGTTGTTACCAATGATGACAAGATTGCTAGTATAATGTAGGCCATAATGTATGAGTATAGACCTTTTTTCTTATAATTATTATATTAAAGAGGAAAACAGCAAGAGTCATTTTTAAGCATACATGAGGAAAGTAGTACACAAATGATGGATAAAAGAGTAAAATAGTGTGAGAGTGGGGATCAATCAATATGACTATCACAATGGACTTCCATAGGTAGAGACCATGACTTCTTACTGTTGACTTGATTTGAAATAGAGGCTAATTCTTGTTTTTTTTTTTAGAATATAATATTTTATTTTCACTTCATGGTCAGTATATAAAGCTTTTTATAAGAGTTTTTTTTTTCTGCAAGTGTACAAATCGATGTAAATTGCTGTGTATAAGCCCAAGCATACTGCAGTAAATGATCCCAAAAGAATATGCTATAAAGGGTTTCCAAAGAAAATTCCCAGTATCATCAGAACAAGCTAAAGAACAGCAATGCAACCACATGGAGGGGTACCAATGTTTGCTTTTTTAGTAAGAAATGTGTCTATTTTATAGTCTATCAAACACTACTGCAATTTCTAGAATCAAATAATTGATTAATAGGTCAAATAATTAAGCAATCTTTATTCATTGAAAACAAACTAACAATTAATTTGATCACATGCAGTCCTAAAGCATTATGCTGAGTACAAGTGCTGACAAGAAAAGTTTGATGGGAGCTTTTGGTCGGAAATTCCAACCGTGTGTAGGCTCCATCTGAGTTTTTCTGTCGTAAATTTACGACAGCAAAAATTTGAGAGCTGGTTCTCAAATTTTTTCTGACAAGAAAAGTTCTTGGAGGAAATTCCTATCGTCTGTATGCAATTCCAACGCACAAAAATCCACGCATGCTCTGAACAAGTACGAGACGGAAGCGCTCGGACTGGTAACACTAGCATTCGTAATGGAGGTAGCTCATTCGTCACTCTGTAACGGACTAAAAAGCACGAATCGTCTCTCACCAAACTTCTACTAACACGAGATTAGCAGAAGGAGCCCAAAGGGTGACGAACTGGGTATTGAAATTCCCTTTTATAGTGCCGTCTTACATGTTGTACTTCACCGCGTTCTTGATGGTTGGAATTTGATGTGACCGTGTGTATGCTACACAAGTTTGAGCCAACATTCCGTCGGAAAAAAATCCACAGTGTTCTTGTCTGAATTTCCAATCGTGTGTACGTGGCATTGGATTTAGACAGTTATATATGGTATGTGTCTTTGGCCTGGGAAGGTAAACACAGTCAACTAGACCTTTCATTGTGGTAGCCAGATTTGTGTGGGCTAAAGAAAATTTATTATGCTGGAAGAAACAAGAACAAAAATTGTAAAATTATAGAAACAACTGTAAATAAACAATTATGGTTGCACTGAGGGGGCTCAAAGTGTCATGTTGGCTTTACAATGGTGAGTCAAGCAGTAAAAAAAAAGAAAAACAATGTTCTATCTATGGTCAAAGAGCAAAGAAAAATGGTCAGCCTCAATGTATAATGTTATAATTATGAAAACAATAATAAGGCTTTCTGACCAGAAGACAATGTTAGATGAAAGCCAAGACAGAATGTAAAAATTCACATGCATATTTCTGGGAGTAGAAATACAGATAGATCAGTTTACCGGAATGTCAGATGCCTTTGACTGACGTTTGCTTTCCAATATGGATACAAACTGAACTGATTGACATAATTGACCTAATTTATTAAAATATATGTTCATACCATCACGCATTGATGCCACAGGTGTGAGTAAAATATATACTCATGTGGTTTATCATCATAATCCTTCACACACAGCCTACATGGAATGCTTTATCAATGGTTCTTTTCTATATAATGTACATTGCTACATTTGAATGTTTAGTAGCTTGGTAGGCATGTCTAAAAAAAAAAGTTCATCTTTTTTTTTCATGCACATACCATACAGAAAAAAAACTATAGTGTGAGTGATTATCATTAACTACTTAAACTCCGTAAGGTTTTACCCCCTTCCTGACCAGGCCATTTTTGTGATATGGCAATGCGTTGCTTTAACCAGTTGCCGACCAGTCGCGGTTATTATACTACAGCAGGTCGGCAAGATCCTGCGAACCATCATAGCTGTACGTCGGTCCCTTTAAGCAGGATAGCAGGAGCGTGCCCTCTGCATTGCAGGGGGTGGCGATGCTCATGACCGTCGGTCATGGTGACAGCCAGCCGAGAGTGATCACAGGCACGAGAGGCCGAACAGGGATGTTTGTGTGTACACACACATCCCTGTTCTGTGAGGAGAGACAGATCGTGAGTTCCTAATAGCTAGGAACAACCATCTGTCATTTCCTCTAGTCAGTCTCCTCCCCCCACAGTTGGAACCCACAGTCAGGGAACGCAGTTAATCGCCCTTGATCGCCCCCTAGCGTTAACCCCTTCCCTGCCAATGACATTTTTACAGTAATCAGCGCATTTTTAAAGCACTGATTGCTGTATAAAAGCCAATGGTCCCAAAAATGTGTCAAAAGTGTCCGATGTGTTCACCATAATGTCACAGTCCCGATAAAAATCACAGATCACCACCATTACTAGTAAATTAAAATAATAATAATACAAATTACATAAATCTTTTCCCTATTTTGAAGATGCTATAACTTATGCGTAAACCAATCAATATACGTTTATTGTGATTTTTATCACCAAAAATATGTATAAGAATACAATTCGGCCTAAACTGAGAAAAAAATTGCTTTTATTTAAAAAAAAATTGGGGATATTTATTATAGAAAAAAGTACAAAATATTGTATTCTTTTGTTTATAGTGCAAAAAATCGCACAGATGATTAAATACCACCAAAAGAAACCTTTATTTGTGGGAAAAAAGGACATAAATTTTGTTTGGGTGCAGCGTCGTACAACTGTACAATTGTCAGATAATGCGACGCAGTGCCGAGTCGCAAAAAATTGCCCGGTCATTAAGTAGACAATTTTTCTGGGGCTGAAGTGGTTAAAAGAGAAGTATGGGTTTTGTTTTTTTGTTTCCTACCATCTTACTTACCTAGGTGGATGCAGCATTGGTCCGATGCTGCATCTGTCCCTTGCCGCCTCTGCACTGAGAACCATCATTGAACACCGTCAGTTGCTCAGTTCTCACAGCTCCCCAAACAGAGAGCTGCTGCCTGTCAGTCAGCAGCTCTCCGCTCTGCCCCGTATGCTCACTGGAGAATTGAGTTGTGGAGGGGCGGGGAGCATCAGTCCAGATAGGCATCAGTCCAGGCAGCTGGCAGATTCAGACATTATTGTCGTGATGACGCAGTGCCTGGACTGATTGCGGTGACGTCAGCAGCGAGCGGACTTCAGCCCTCAACTGATCTCTGCTGAAAACGGGTCACAAGAGTGAAAAACAAATTGCACTTTTATGACCCATAGGAGAACCCCAGCCAAACTAGCTGGACTTCTCCTTTAACTGAGAATTGCGACACTGTACCCAAATAAAATTGATCAAATTTTTTCCCCACAAATAGAGCTTTTGTTTGGTAGTATTTGATCACCTCTGTGTTTTTTTGCACTATAAACAAAAAAAAGCCAACAATTACAAAAAATAAAAAAAATTAAAATAATTTTCTGCTATAATACATACCCAATGAAAAATGTTATTAGGACAATAGGTTTTCTGCTACACATTTTTGGTACAGAAAAAAAATCCCAATAAGTGTATATTGATTGGTTTGCACACGAGTTATAGCATCTACAAACTATGGGATATTTTTGTGGATTTTTTTTTTAACTAGTAATGGCGGCAATCAGCAATTTTTAGCCGGACTGTGACACTGCAGTGGACAAATCGGACATATAACTGGCACTTTTAAGTGTGTCCCTTAGGGGGTGCTTTCTAACTGTGCGGGAATGTGTTTTCACTAAAGGAAAACCGAGATCTGCGTTTCTGCTTAGAAACACAAGATCCCAATTTTCCTCTCTGGCAGAAAGGCGATCTGTCCTGTTTCTGTCTCCATGTTTGGCGGATCCCGACACACATTGTGTCCGTCATACCCGCTGATTGGCTCTTGCTGTGTCCAATCACAACGGGAGCGGGGCTCTGGCGGCGAATGCCCCCAAGCCAAAAAACAGGGTACGTGGGTACGTGATTTTGCACTTAAGGGCCACCCTGCCACAGTATATATACGTGAGGCAGTCCTTAAACGGTTAAAGAAGAAAGTAAGACATTTTTAATTAAATTTAACAAATCACACCTTAAACCATTAACATCTCTAAGGCTGGGTTCACACTGCAGCACACTCCGGCTCACAACAGGAGTGTGGCGTGTCCCCATTCACCATTTCAGGCCCGATTTCAGGCAGAATTTTTGGCTGAATTCGGACCTGAAACTGACCAAAAGACGAACAGGACTCCTGTGCAATTCACACCTGAGCCACTGGGGAGATGTGTTAATTGGCTCCATAGAGAGCCGGTCACAATCTCCTGCTATGCCAATTTACAACAGTGTGAACCAGTCAAAAACATTTCCTGATGCCAACAGGATGGTTGCAGAACTCCCAGTCTGTTTTTAGACAATCACAAACCGCCTTGAAATATTCTGTGGAGATTGGATAAAGGTGGCTGGTTACTTGTGTGGCTATAACTGTTGGGTTACATTTCTGACACTTGTTCATTTAGAACTGAGAAAGCGGCTTGGGTAAACTGCGAATCATCTTTAGCATTACAGAACAAGTCCAGCTGAATGTGACAAACTACTACTAACCTTCAGTAAAAATGCCTCAGTGAACCATACACAGAGGGGTATCATACTGTGCAAGTTTACATGTTTAGAGTACGAGTTTACATATGCTTGATTACAGATTCCAGTGATAAATGCTCATATATACTCTGGGCCAGATTCAGATAGAATCGCGTAACTTTCCGGCGGCGTAGCGTATCTCATTTACACAACGCTGCCGTAACTTTGAGAGGCAGGTGCCATATTCACAGAGAACTTGCGCCCAAAGTTACGGCGGCATAGTGTAAATGTGCAGGAGTAAGCCTGCGTAATTCAAAGTAGGCTGGTAGTGGGCGTGTTGTATGTAAACTAATCGTGACCCCACGTAAATGACGCGCCGAACGAACGGTCGTATCCCAGTGCGCATGCTCCAAAATCACTTCGGAAATATTCATTCATATCGACGTGAACGTAACTTACGACCAGCCCCATTCCCGAACGACTTACGCAAACGACGTACAATTCGACGCTGTTCCGACGTCCATACTTAACATGGGCTGCGCCTTATATAGCAGGGGTAACTTTACGCCAGTCGAACGCCTACGTAAACGACGTATATCAATACGACGGGCGCAACTACGTTTGTGAATCGGCGTATCTACCTAATTTGCATATTCGACATGTAAATCTACAGAAGCTCCACCTAGCGGCCAGCGTAAATATGCAGTTAAGATCCGACGCCGTAAGAGACTTACGTCAGTCGGATCTTGCCTAAATTCCGGCGTATCTGATTCTTTGAATCAGGCGCCGAGATACGACGGCACTCATTCGGACTTACGACGGCGTTCTTTCTGAATCTGGCCCTCTGTCTTTATTATAGTATAGCTTACAGGGAGTTTCTTCATATGCCCCTATTGCTTTCAACATGTGTATTTAATTACTTAGCACAGCCATCAATTTTTTTTTATTATACGTTCGTTTAAAAAAAAAAAAGGTGTTTGAATTCGGTGGTGCGCTTATAGGAACGGGTTGGCATAAAAGCAACATTTCAAGTGAACTGTAATGACTCTCTGTCAGAGCCATTATTCCTATAATGATAGGTTTTAGTCCACTGAGCAATGGAAGTAACAGTGTGACAAGCGTTATGCAGTTGCTTATAAGACTCTGTGACTGTGTTGCTACTGTAAGTGGTCGAAATCATCCTGGGGAATTTACATTATGGACATCCTTTTAAATGTATTCAATATATGCAGTTTACATTTAAAATACTTGAATATAAACAGTTTTCATGTTTTTTTTATAGAAAAAATGGAAATGTTAGATTTGTCAAGATTAAGTAAAAACATGTATTACTTGTGTAAATGTTTTAACTCTAATGGACTTATAATTAGACAGTTTGACAGCTTGTTGATTTGCTTTGTCTGCATTTCAGATCCCAGGGCTCAGTATATTCTTGTGTTGCTTTCCCTGCCTACAAGCTATCATGTTTGTTGCTAAATATTTTTTTAGGCACTCAGGTGAAGATGTCTGAAATAGACGAACAAATTTAGATTTACTGCCAGGCCTGTGGAATGTCCCTCTAAATATAATTTCTGGCATCTAGGACGTGGTCCTTTGCATAGTGTGATTTTCTTCCTACGGAAAACATGCTGAAGATTCTGTTTACAGAGCATCTTTAAAGCTAATATTAACCACTTTAAAGAGAGATATTTCATGTCAGTTCAGTTAAGCTTCTCTAAATATTTTTCTTGGAGACATATAAATGTGCCACTTTGATGAAAATGTTCTATTTGGTGCAGTAGGCTTGGAATACACAGGGATATCAGTTAAAAGCGGATAGAGGTTGTGTTTTTATTCATGTCAATTGCAGACTTTGATGTATTATTTGTTATTATTAAGGTATGAATTACATTTTCTGTACTTTGCTACATGAATTTTGGGCCTTGTTTTTATAATGTACAAAGTAGGCTCTGTGTGTGTGTGTGTGTGTGTGTGTGTGTGTGTAATCCACACCTGACTGGAAAGCTCCTGGTGGTGGAAAAGACGTGGGCATAGATTTCTTAAAATACTTATCACACAGCTAAGACTCTGCTTTGCTGGTGGGAAGTGAATGGGTTTGGGTTTCATAGATTGGAGCTGTCCTGACTTGGGTAGGTGGGTGGTTAATGAATGTTGCTGGGCATATTTCATAGAAAAAAAAACAGACTTTATTATGCAAGTGACATGTTATAGTAAGAGAGCTCAGACCACAGGTGTCTACCAAAATAAAGTAGTTGATATTTCAGCCTGGGCTCTGTTCCATTCTCCGGTAATCCCTGATAGGTCAGCTAGAACCACATTTATCAGTATCTACTGTGAAGGTCACCAAGGACAACGTGTCTAAACTTTCTTTGTTCAGCTCCTGTAGTTCAAGGAAAGTAAAGTACAACCTTTTTATTAGGGCTGGGGAAATTAACTATTAATTCATCGATTAATCTTAATTTTTTTGATTGGTCCATTTTTATTTTGATCGATCAATTTTTTTTTTGATGGACCAAAATTCTTTTGATTGATACTCACCTCTCTGCCGGCATCAAGGAGTTCCCGTTGGAGATCCGGTGACGTCACGGACACCACCGGGGCTTGCCCTGTCCATCTAAAGGGCTCCCTTGCTGTGCCTTCATATTTGGATGCCGGCGGGACCTTAATATGCCACACACAAGGGCTGTTACACTTCCCTCCATCACTTCCCTCTATCAACCTGGGATTCTACAGCCATTCACTGGGAGTTGTGATAGTTCCCTTCATGGGACATCTACATGCCGACAGACCCCTCCTCATCTGGATTCAGCATTGGCATCGTTGTACACATTTTTATACCAGTATCATACTTAGCTACATGTTTTTATGACTGCTTTTGGTACCGTTTGGTATTACTCGCACCATTTTTACAGTTTATGTAGCTATATCGATTTTATCTCCAGTGCAATATTTATTTGGTTACCTACTTGAAGACTATAAAAGTTTTAATGCTATTCCCATCGAGCACTGCCTTTGTGTGTTTTTTGTATCCTGCTATCCATTTTCCAGTGGTTGGTAGCTGCACTGGGAATGAGCCAGCAAGGAGATCAGCTAAAAGTAGTTGGATCTGTATGTGCGTTATAATTAATCGAAATTAGTCGATTAATCGATTAAAAAAAAGATTAATCGAACACAAAAATTTTAATCAGTAACAGCCCTACTTTTTATATATTATGCTTATATTCTGGTGATAAACTATTCATTTTGCTTACATGAGTATTGATTTATGATTTTAAAATATTTAGTGCCAGTTCACACCAGACGCATTTCTGTACAGTTTTGTGTGCATTTTTTCTGTACTAAAAATGCCATGCATTGGGCCAGATTCACAGAGCGATTACGCCGGCGTAACAGGAGATGCGCGGGGTAAGTCTAAATGTGCGCATGCGTTTCGATGCTCCGCATCCCCAAAACGAGATACGCAAGAAATCTACTTTTTTTTGTCCGGCGTAATTTCGATAGACAGGCGCATCCGTCCGCGCAAAACTGCGCTAGACACACCATTGATTTGCTATTCAAATATGCTAATGAGGGAGTTACGGGGATCCACAAAAGAACGTTGGTGCAGCGCAGGCTACGCGCTGTGCGCAACAGCTGCATGGCCTGTCTAAAATTAGACCATATAAAAGGTGATATAAAATTAGACAATTCGGGGGGCGTGGCCTGGCGAGTGACCGAGATGGATGCACACTAGCGGAGCTCCGTGAAAGACACAGCCGCCAGCAAAGTTATTCGCTCGTTTGGCTCTGGACATGGGCAAGCTGACTTACCAGACACCCCACACAAGATCCTGCCGAGGCTCAGCAGTTTCTACTAGCCGAAGCATTCCTGATCTGTTCGGACTCAAGGTGACAGAGAGGGGTAGCGTGGCTGGACACAAAATGGCGCGGTCTCAGGCTGATGAAGACGACTTCAGCGAGGATTCACAATCTGCTTTGGAGGACGCAGGTAGGAGTCGGGCGCGTTCCAACAAGCCCCTCACATATGCCGACATGTCTGGTTTTGCGGCAGACATAAAGGCCACGTTTTCTGCCGCACTCACAGACCTGAAATCTAGCCTGCTTGTCCTCTCAGATAAAATGGTGGAGGTCAGAGGAAAGCAGAGGGACAAAGCGCTGCATAGACTTGAGCGAGTGGCGGAAACACACTCATCACACTTCATTGAGATAAACCGTCACTTAGAGGACCTTGATAACAGGGGAAGGAGGTGCAACATTAGGGTGAGGGGGATCCCCGAAACAGTAGACACTGATCAGATTGTCCCTGCCCTCCAGAGAGTATTTAACAGCCTGCTGGAACGCCAGGAGGACTCCCCAATTGAATTTGTTAGAGCTCACAGGGCTCTCAGGGCCAGGGGCCCGGACAATGCACCTCCCAGGGACATTATCTGCTGTTTGCAGAGCTATCCTCTAAAGGAGGAGATCATGAGGAAGGCGAGGAGGAACGATCATATCGTCTTTAACGGTGCTCATATTATGCTGTACCAGGACCTCTCTCAGATCACGCTAAAGAATAGGAGAGCTCTGCGCCCCCTGCTGGATAAGCTCAGGGAGAGGGATATTAGATATACATGGCGCTTCCCTTTTGCTCTGGTAGTTACGGCTACTGGTAAACAGCATGTGCTGCGTTTCCCCTCTGAGCTGCCTGCGTTTTGTGAAGCCCTGAATCTGGACCCAATTGCACTTCCTGAATGGTATCAAGAATTCACCCTGCCACCACCGGTCCGGAGTCCCCTCGGCTCACCGTTCTCCACGCCCGACAAACAAGTGGCCAAAAAAATGCGACATGGTCATGGGGGTGGCTCGCAGGGGACCCCCGCAGTACGTGCTACCCCCTCCAGATCGCGTAACTCTGATTGAAGTTCACCACTTTGACAAGACCTACCCGTTGACACGGTCTTAACAATTTTACCTGCTTGTCCTACTATACTACTGTTTTTTTTTTTTTTTTTTCTTTCGCCTGGGCAATAAGGCCTTCTACAGTGATCGGAAGCTTGTGCATACTGGTATCTGGACTGCTCCACGACCAGGAGGACTTATAGCCTCAACAGATGTCTCAACACGTGTATGCAGGAAAATGTCTTGGCTGAAGCAGGATGACGTTTTATATTTATATTTTTCTTTTTTTTTTTCCTTTGTGTCTGACGTTTCTATGGCATATGACTTCTCAAGGCCTCCTTTTGGGTTCAGTCGAGTGTTACTTGCTTCACAAGGGTTGTTGCTAATTTGTTCCCAGGGAACTCTGGAGCCATGCCGGACACAACTTTTGTTTCCCTCTTGTTTTTTTTTTTTTTCCTTTGGGAGTTAATCCTTGTTTTTTTTTTGTCTTGTCTATTCTTTGTTCTCCATAAATTGTGTTATGACCGGACTGGTACCTTGCACTATACCTCGGTGCTAACTGTTATATGTTTTGTGTTACTAGCGCCGAGCCTGTTGTAGGGTCAACTGAATATCTCAGCTCTCAAGAGGCTGTGTCTCACGATTTTCCTTTCCGTTGTTGTGTGCACTATAATGTTTGTGTAGTTCTTATTAATACATTGTTGGTTTTTCTGGTTGCTGGCTCCCCACGCTACCACATAGTCTGCCAGGGTGGGGGTCTGCCCGACTCTGGCACACTACTTTGTACGTTGGCAGAAGTTGATTTTGCCATCTGTGTTCAGTAATCCATTCTCATTGTGGATAGACTCCACTGAATTCTTTGTCTCTTCTCCTCTTTCCTTTTCCTGTCTGTGATTCTCCTCTGTTTTTCCCCTCTTATTTGACCCCCCTCCCTTCCCTACACTATATCTCACTGGGGAGGACATCTTGGCAGGATCTTGTGGATGTTACCTTGTGGTGGATTGATCATTGGTTTTACCTTTATAACTTGTCTCCCAGATTGCAGAAATGGCTTACTCCTCCCTGGGTAGGCACCCTATGGTGGTCTCGCACAACACAGGAGGTTTGAATGTTCCAGAAAAGAGATCATCAATGCTTAGAGAACTGAAGAAGGGTAAGCCACACTTTGTTTTTTTACAGGAAACCCACTTTAGGACGGGACAGGTACAGAAACTCACTGACTCCTTCTTCACCTCAGCATTTCACTCCACTAATGACTTAGCAAAAACAAAAGGGGTTACGACACTGGTTAGTAGGAATGCTCCCTTTACACTCTCGGAATGCTTGACGGACCCTGACGGTCGTTATGTCTTCCTGAAAGGGTCATATTACGGCAGGACTGTGACACTAGCAAACGTGTACTTTCCCAACAAATCACAAGTAACTTTCTGTCAGAAGATAGTCAGGGAATTGCAGGGCTTTGCAACAGGCATGCTCATTTTGGGGGGAGATTTTAATCTTCCCCTAGACCCTATAGTTGACTCATCCTCTGGAAAATCCTGTATTACTTACAGAGCCCTTAGGAAAATTAAACTACTGCTACGTTCTCTACTTCTGAGGTTCCTCCACCCGGATTCTAGAGATTTTACATTCCACTCGATCCCCCATAACCGTTACTCCCGGTTAGATTATTTGTTTGTCACTCAGAGGGACTTACAGTGCGTCTCGGGAGCCCACATAGGCATTCAGTCACTCTCTGACCATGCCCCAGTGTCCCTGGTGACCGACCTGAGCATGCAGTCTAATAGACCAGACACCTGGAGACTGAACTCCTCGTTACTGACAGACCCTGAACTGCTCCCCCTGATAACTGCTAAAGTGGTTGATTACTTCGAACTCAACACCACGCCGGGCGTGGATCCCATGACGGTGTGGCAAGCGCATAAATGTTGTGTCAGAGGGGAACTGATCAAATTAGGAGCCCAAAGAAAGAAGAGACAGGAACTGGAGGTCAGGAGACTGGCAGACAAAATCCATGACCTGGAAAGTCTTCATAAGCAATCCCTTTCTGCACAATCCGCTAAGGACCTACTTGACACACGCAGGACACTGCAACAAATCTTTGAGAACAAAACCAAACGGCTCTTGTTCTTTAGGAAAAAACTATACTATGAAGCAGGGGACAAGACGGGAAGGATTCTTGCTAGAGCTTTGAAAGAAACTAGTACCGTCAACCACATAGCGGGGATCAGGTCAAAGGGGGGGTCATTGGATGTCATGACGGCCGATATTGCAGCCCACTTCCATCAGTTTTATTCAAAGTTGTATAACTTACCAAGACCACACAAACCTAGTGACGTAGGCCCTGACAGGCTTAAATTTATACAGGACTATTTACTTGAAAGCGGTCTACCACAATTGGGGAATGACGTGCTGGCCCCCCTTGAAGATGAAATCTCGGAGGCTGAGATTGCGCTAATAATTAAAGAGCTTAGAGCAGGGAAAAGTCCCGGGCCTGATGGCTTTATGTCTATCTACTATAAGACGTTCTGCGACCTCCTAACCACCCCCCTGACGAAGGCACTGAACTCCCTGTCCTCCCCTGGACCAGTTCCGCCAGAATTTCTCTCGGCCTACATTACAGTTGTCCCGAAACCCGGGAAAGACTCAGCTATTTGCTCCAGTTATAGGCCCATCTCCTTGCTGAACCTAGACCTTAAGATTCTTGCTAAAGTGTTGGCCAACAGAATACGACCACTCCTTTCGGCTCTGATAGGCCCAGAGCAGGTGGGCTTCATGCCGGGTAGAGAGGCAAGGGACATGAGGCGGGGGGTCGGAGCCCAGGAGGCCTTCTCCTATCTACGGATGCGGAGAAGGCCTTTGATAGGGTTGCCTGGGACTACCTGTTGGCCACTTGCCGGCACGTAGGATTTGGCACGCACATGATGTCCTGGATCTCTGCCTTGTATGATAACCCCATGGCCAAGCTGAAGATCAATGGCACGTTGTCCGAGGAGGTCAGGATTTCAAATGGAACCCGACAAGGGTGCCCTCTATCTCCCTTGTTATTTATCTTGTCACTGGAGCCGTTCATCAGAATGGTGAACAGAGATAAGGCAGTGACTGGGTTCGCCGTAGCGGGGTCCGAATACAAGGTCGCAGCCTATGCTGACGACCTTCTGTTCTTTTTATCCAATCCCCACACTACAGTGCCCAATTTAATGCGTCATTTTACGCAATTTGGCTACATCTCCAACCTTAAAATTAATTTTGAAAAATCGGAAGCTATGAACATTTCCCTTGCTGAGGATACGCTAGATAGGGCCAGATCTAACTGCCCTTTTAGATGGGTCACAGAGGAGCTTAAATATTTGGGTACATGGTTGACACCGAGATTGTCGTCCATCTATGACCGTAACTTTCCAAAATTACTACTAGAAATCAGGAGGGACTTGCAGAATTGGCAATCTAAGTATTTCTCTTGGTTCGGAAGGGCCGCGATTTTAAAGATGGTCATTCTTCCGAGATTATTATACCTTTTCAGGACACTCCCAATTAAGGTTCCTCAGAAATTTTTTAATACTTTACGGTCTGCCCTTCTGCAATTCCTATGGAAACGTAAAAAATCGAGAATCAAATTCTCATTGCTCACCAGACCAAAGGAACAGGGTGGGATGGGGCTACCAAATTTCTATAATTATTATCTAGCTTCGCACCTGACCAGAGTGATCGACTGGCATTGCCATGGCACCTCTAAGGACTGGGTCTCTCTTGAGGACTCTCTAAGTCAGTCTCAACTGCGGTTCTCACCTTGGACATCCTGGCAGAATCAGAGAGCACCGCTTAAGAGACACCCACTAACTGGCACTACTCTCAGTCTGTTCCATAAAATAGCTGACAAAACTGACTTGACCTCAACTCTAAGCCCACTGTCTCTTGTGAAAGACAACCCAGATTTCCCTCCGGGAATCGGGAACAACACCCTCTCGACCCCGGACTGCAGGGTTCCACTTATGATGGAAGATTGCTTTAGGGGGAGACAGCTTAAAAGCTACCTTGCGCTTAAAGACGATAACAACCTTCCGACGATGCGTTGGTGGACATACTTCCAAATTCGTAACTATGCCAACAACGCGTCCAGGTCCCTTAACTTTTCTAGGAAAATGACAGAACTTGAGGACATATGTGTTAAAGGGTCCCAATGTAACAGGGCGACATCACTTGCTTATACTTGGTTACAGAACTCCTGCACTAATCCTGTTAATAGATTTCGCCAGGCATGGTCACGTGCATTGCACATGGACATTACTGACAACCAGTGGACTACGGCCTGCATACTTGCACACAAGTGTTCAATTAGCACCAAAACCCAGGAAACCTCGTACAAGCTCCTAACACACTGGTATGCCACTCCAGATAAGCTTAGGAAGTGGTATCCCAACTCCTCTGATCTCTGCTGGAGATGCGGCAGGGCAACAGGAACCCTCATACATATCTGGTGGGAGTGTGAAGTCTTGAGCCCCTTTTGGAACAAGGTTAGGGAGGTGGTGAGGCAGATCACGGAGACCAAACTTAACCTGTCTGCTGCATGCTGTTTGCTCCATATCACTAATTTCTCACTCAAACGTTATAAACAATCTCTGACTAAGCACTTACTGAGTGCTGCCAAGTCTCTGATACCACTTCTCTGGAAGAGAGTTACACCCCCATCCATACAGGATTGGCTAATGAAAGTGTCGGAGGCTTGTTATATGGAAGATACTCTCGCTCAGACTACCGATGGTGCAGAAAAATACCATGACACGTGGTCTCCGTGGTTTGCTTTTGAAGCCTCAAGTGCATACGAACCACTAATGAGTCCGTAGAAAAGAAAACGAGTGTAGTACCTTTTCCTGTTAGTCTAAGGACATACCCGGAGACAGGTGGTATTGGCCTGTTGACTGGATGGTACATTGTTAGGACCTGCTGAGAGTCCCCTAGTGAGCCCTCCACTTCCCCTTTTTACCTCTCCCACTCCCCCTCTTTCTCTTTTTCATGCCTTTCAGTTCTTCCCTGTTCTCTTATTTTCTACAGATTGCAGTCAAAGCTGCCATATGACCGTATACTTTATCAAGGATAGTAAAGATGGATGTTCCTATGTCACGATATTGATTCATGGTAGCTGCAAGGCCGTCTATAGTATTTCTTCTAGGTGCATCACTTACAGTCTATAGTTTCTATGACATAAACATGCATTTTTGTTTGGAGCTTGGGCCTTTACTTTATATGTACTTTACTTGATTGTCTGTTTAGTGAATACGCTTTGAACTGTACCGCTTTAACTGTTATAATAAACTTTTGATGTTAAAAAAAAAAAAATTAGACAATTCGTCTACATGTCAGCTAAAGCAACACTGTTAGTGAGGAGCTGAGCAGTCACACGTGTTGCACAACAATCTGTATGCCAACATGCCAGTGGCATCCATGCTCATAGCTATACTACTGACTTTAGATGAGCAAAGATTGAGGAGGGCACGGAGGAGGGCACAGGAGAGGATTTTTTTTTTTTTAACCAAAAATGTTTCTTTGCTTTAAGAAACATTTTTACAAAAAATATACATACATATATACATCAATACATAACATACATACAAATTACAAACACGGTCTCACTATCTTTCAATAGCCTTTTAAAACCTTGATGGATATAATAATCTAATCTGATACAAGCCCCTCACTCTTCACTTGATATATCACACACGCATAGACATCTTTGGCATGAGAGATTCTGAGGTGTCTCGCATCTTCAGATTCACCCCTCATGCCATCATGGAATTAACCACAACCCTGCAGGAGCCCAACACATGACACCACCCATGACACCCATGACAGCTACATATACAATCATAGCCCCATCCCCACAGATTTCGAACAGAACATGTATGGGGACAGCTGGCTGGTTGGTGAGTGACATGGATGGCAGGCATGACTGTCCCCCCCATGATGCTGAAATCACAAGGGGCACATGCACTACTAACATCCTCCTGTCTTCACCTTCAGGGTGACTCTGCATATGCACTGGGACCCCATCTCATGACTCCTATACGGAACCCCCCTAACCAAGGCTACCCCGTCTTCTGAGGGAAGAGCAGCCAGGAGCCAGCTCACATTAGGCATCTTTGCACGTTAAACATATACATTAATCGTGGCACAATGAGAATGCATGCATGCACACCACTGTGGTCCCTAGCACAGACACATCACATCCTCATCACATTGGATTGCCACAAGCCCACCATGCAGGACTTGTGAGCAGCAACGCCATGCCACGCCTCCAATTATGTCACTATACATTCATACACCATTCACACGGACCTGGGGATCACTTCTCCACCACAAATGAGGGTGACACCCCTTTTCCGGCAAGAATGTCACCCCCACATTCCAAAATCATACACAAACAGAACCAAAAAAAAAATAATTGACCAGCAAAAATATAATTTAAACAAAATAACAACAAAGAAAACACATAAAAGACAAAAATCACTCTGCAAAACAGTCCCCAAATATCTCAAAGACACGTCACAAACAAACAAACAAACAAACAAACGCTAATAAACAACAGAACAAAAGCACCTTGCTGTATAGCAGGGGTCTCCAAACATTCTAAACAAAGGGCCGGTTTATTGTCCTTTAGACTCTTGGAGGACCGGACTTTGGCCAGCGGGAGTGGAAATTTTCCTGGCATCATTGTTAGTAAACACCTGATATTAGGGGGAGGAATAGTGCCCCATTGCTGGTATCACAGGGAGGAATAGTGCTCTATTAGTTGTGTCAGTGGGAGAAATGGTGCTCCATTGTTGGTGTCAGATGGCAGAATAGTGTCTTGTATCAGTGGGAGGGATAGTGCCCCAAGGGCCGGATAAAGGCAAGCAAACGGCCACATCCAGCCCTCGGGCCGCAGTTTGGAGACCACTGCTGTATAGGAAGGGATACAAAGGGATGTACTTTTGCAAAGGAAGTGCGTTAGTGTCTGTCTATTTATGCTGTCTGCATAGTTCACTAATTTGCCCTAGTCCACTTCCAGTTTCACTGATTGCGCCGTTCCCGAGTTGTGAGCATGCGCACAGAGGTGCTGACCATGGTCTGCTTCAAGCGGGCATGCGCGAGCCGGCCGGCCCTTCATTTGCATGGGGTCACGGCTCATTTCAATGTAACACGCCCACGTCCTTCCCAATTTGAATTACTCCGCCTTGCACCTCTGAAATAATGTTGCGCAGGCGCAAATTTCTGCGCAAAACCGATGAGAATAGGGTGATTGCGCCGCTACATTGCGCCAGCCTAACGCAAAGGCGGTGCGCTACGCCGGTCCAATAATGCGCAGATGTACGTGAATCTGGCCCATAGTGTTTTCCATGTATTCCAATGGCTCTAGTTGGTTCTAGTTCACACCATGCAGTCAGTTCCGGTGCAGAAATGGAAAACACCGTGCATGCATTTTGTGCAGAAAAAAAGCACACGGAACTGAACTGAACTGAACTGCGTCTGGTGTGAACAGGCCCTTATATAATTTCTCATGGTCCCATAACATTGAGCCTGAACAGCTCTGCTCCAACATGATAAGGGTAAAAAGAGAATTATGGTCAAAGCTTTTCTTGGTCATTCTTCTCTTGCAGGTCACAGGGGTGCACTTACTTGCTCATCTTTGACCCAGAATCAGCAGAGAGCAGACTGCTGTTGTCTGAGGTCACAGAGCTTCTTCATGCTTTGGAAGGATCCCAATAATTATGTTGGTATCCACCCAGATGCCTGATGGGCAGTTGACTCCAGTAGGCGCTGAAGGAGCAGTTATTTGATCGCTCAGTTCCGGCTTAGAGCTGGCAGCGGACAGATGCAGCATCACATAGTTGTTGCAGCAAGGACGTGAGTTTGTATATTTATTGTTTACTATTCTCATAATTCCTCTTTAATAGCCGCAGCTGTGTCCGATATCATATGTGGCTGCTTTTGTCGGGATTCTTCCTGTCCTATTTCCCACACTTATCTGCACACTCATAGTGACTAAGACCCCTTTCACACTGAGCCGCCCATAGCGTCGGCGGTAAAACACCGCTATTTTTACAGCCGACGCTATGGGCGCATTTCGGCCAAACGGGGCGGTTTTAACCCCCGCTAGCATCTGAGAAAGGGTTAAAACCACCCGCAATGCACTGCTGAAACAGCACATTGCGGATGGTATAGCCGCCCTGTCCCATTGATTTCAATGGGAAGCAGCAGTGGAGGAGTGGTAAACACATTGGGCCAGATTCAGGTACATCTGCGCATTATTGGACCGGCGTAGCGCACCGCCTTTACGTTAGACTTGCGCAATGTAGCCGCCTATTCTCGTAGCTTTTGCACAGAAAATTGCGCATGCATAACGTTATTTCAGAGGCGTAAGGCGGAGTAATACAAATTGGGAAGGACGTGGGCGTGTTACATTGAAATGAGCCGTGACCCCATGCAAATGAAGGGCCGGCCGGCTCGCGCATGCGCGCTTGAAGCAGACCATGGTCAGCACCTCTGTGCGCATGCTCACAACTCGGGAACGGCGCAATCAGTGAAATTGGAAGTGGACTAGGGCAACTTAGTGAACTACGCAAACAGCATAAATAGACAGACACAAATGCACTTCCTTTGCAAAAGTACATCCCTTTGTATCCCTTCCTATACAGCAAGGTGCTTTTGTTTATTAGCGTTTGTTTGTTTGTTTGTGACGTGTCTTTGAGATATTTGGGGACTGTTTTTCAGAGTGATTTTTGTCTTTTATGTGTTTTCTTTGTTGTTATTTTGTTTAAATTATATTTTTGCTGGGCATTTTTTATTTTTGCTCGTCATTTATTTTATTTTTTTGGTTCTGTTTGTGTATGATTTTGGAATGTGGGGGTGATATTCCTGCGGGAAAAGGGGTGTCACCCTCATTTGTGGTGGAGAAGTGATCCCCAGGTCTGTGTGAATGGTGTATGTGGTGGAGAAGTGATTCCCAGGTCCGTGTGAATGGTGTATGAATGTACAGTGACATAATTGGAGCCGTGGCATGGCGTTGCTGCTCACAAGTCCTGCATGGTGAATGGTGAATGGTGTATGAATGTACAGTGACATAATTGGAGCCGTGGCATGGCGTTGCTGCTCACAAGTCCTGCATGGTGGGCTTGTGCCAATCCAATGTGATGAGGATGTGATGTGTCTGTGCTAGGGACCACAGTGGTGTGCATGCATGCATTCTCATTGTGCCATGAATAATGTGTGTGTTTAACGTGCAAAGATGCCTAATGTGAGCTGGCATGAGATGGGGTCATGAGATGGGGTCCCAGTGCATATGCAGAGTCACCTTGAAGGGAAAAGACAGGAGGATGTTAGTAGTGCATGTGCCCCTTGTGATGTGTGCATCATGGGGGGGGGGGGCAGTCATGCCTGCCACCCATGTCACTCACCAACCAGCCAGCTGTCCCCATATGTTCTGTTCGAAATCTGTGGGGATGGGGCTATGATTGTATATGTAGCTGTCATGGGTGTCATGGGTAGTGCCATGTGTTGGGCTGCTGATGTCCTCCTGCAAGGTTGTGGTTAATTCCATGATGGCATGAGGGGTGAATCTGCGTAGCCTGCGCTGCCCCAACGTTCTTTTGTGGATCCCCGTAAGTCCCTCATTAGCATATTTGACTAGCAAATCAATGGTCTGTCTAGCGCATTTTTGCGCGGACGGATGCGCCTGTCTAACGAAATTACGCTGGACCAAAGAAAGTAGATTTCTTGCGTATCTCGTTTTGGGGATGCCGTGCATCGAAACGCACGCGCACATTTAGACTTACGCACCCGCATCTCCTGTTGCGCAGGCGTAATCGCTCTGTGAATCTGGGCCACTGCTCCTTCACAGCTCCAAAGAAGTGGCTAGCAGGACTTTTTTTACCGTGCTGCTAGAGCAACGCTTCAGCGTGAATGCCCTTGGAGTTTGACACTGGAGACAATGGAGCAGCTGTGAGGGCAGAGGGCGGATTGCAGGCGCTGTTGAGGGCGGATTGCAGGCGCCTAATACACCCTTAGTGTGTAAGGGGTCTTATGCTACTTATGCAACTGTGTCACCCAATGTCCTGCTATCCAATTCATTTTTAATATTCAAAACAAAACTCCACCATCCAGGCCCGGACTGGGACAAAAAATAGGCCCGGGCATTTTGGGTTGAGCAGCCCATGACATGCTAATCGGCACCTCTGGCAGAGAGCACGGGGGGAGGTGGAGAGCACAGGGAGGGCGGTGGAGGGCATGGGGGAGATGAAGAGCATGGGGAGAGGTGGAGAGCTTGCAGGGAGGTGGAGAGCATGGGGGGAGGTGGAGAGCATGGGGGGAGCTGGAGAGCACTGAGGGGAGGTTGAGAGCACTGGGGGGTGGCAGAGAGCACTGGGGGAGGGGGATGGCAGGGGCAGGGGGAGGTTGAGAGCACTGGGGGGAGGTTGAGAGCACTGGGGGGTGGCAGAGAGCATGTGGGAGGTGGAGAGCACTGGGGGGTGGCAGAGAGCATGGGGGAGGGGGATGGCAGGGGCAGGGGGAGGTTGAGAGCACTGGGGGGAGGTTGAGAGCACTGGGGGCTGGCAGAGAGCACTGGGGGGGTGGCAGAGAGCACTGGGGGGTGGCAGAGAGCACTGGGGGTGTCGGAGAGCATATAAAACGATCATATTCTCCATCTCCCTTCTGCAGTATTCAGTATTGGAATGCCTGCTTTTCCTCCTGCAGCCTCAGACATTCCAATATTGCAGAAGATGGGGAAAATTATTGTTTTATATGCAGCCGCCCCCACTGCTCCTCCTATTCAGGTTACAGGAGCCTGGGCTGCACTCACGTTTTCTGCTGAGTGGCACAGGCTCAAAGAGCCTTGTGCCCCGCTACTAGGACTTGCAGCCTGGTGGCCCCTCTGTGGCTGTGGCCCATCGGGGGAATGCCCGGTTTGCCCGATGGCCAGTCTGGGCCTGCCACCATCCATCTTTATTTTGTTGAATAATCACTTTGAAAAGCAACCCCCTAGCATTTCTGGCCTTGGACATCTTGAGTAAGAGCAAATTATTCATGTAGCATTTATTTCCTGGTATCCATCTGCCCTTAGCTTAGCACACTCTCCTACATGTATGCTTGAGCTAAGAAAACCCCTCCTCCTCTTTTCTCTCATGAAGACTCCTGGGATGTTTCATATAATTTGCCAGGACAAGAAACCAAAAAGTAACTGAAGAAATGCAAAAATAAAAAAGTAAATATGATATACTTTTCTAACTACAGTGCATCAGTAAAGTATTCACAGCACTTTACTTTTTCTTCATTTTGTTATATTATAGCCTTATTCCAAAACTGATTAACCACTTAAGCCCAGGACCAATATGCTGCTAAATGCCCAGAGGTGTTTTTACAATTTGGCACTGCGCTGTTGTAACTGGTAATTGCGCGGTCATGCAATGTTGTACCAAAACAAAATTTGCGTCCCTTTTTTCCCACAAATAGAGCTTTCTTTTGATGGTATTTGATTGCCTCTGCGATTTTTATTTTTTGCGATATAAACGGAAAAAGACCGTAAATTTAAAAAAAAAAAAAAAAATTCGAACAAAAAGTAAAAAATATCGAATAAACTAAATTTTAGTCAAAAATTTAGGCCAAAATGTATTCAGCCACATGTCTTTAGTAAAAAAAATCGCAATAAGCGTATATTTTTTCGGTTTTCGCAAAAGTTATAGGCCCAGATTCAGAAAGCAATTACGCCTGTCTAACTGGTGTTAGACAGGAGTAATTTCAAATTTCGCGCGCCGTATCACTAGTTTGAATCCTCAAACCATGATACGGCGGCTTCGGGCTTCGATCCGAGAGGCTTACGTCTTCGTAAGCCTTCGGATCTACGCTGCGATATTTTTGCGGCCGCTGGGAGGAGTTCGCGTCATTTTCATGCGTCGGGATATGAAAATGTGTTTTTACGGCGATCCACGAAGATACGAGTGGTCTTCGCAATCGCTTTCGTCAATTTTTTTTACGTACTGTTAGACCAGCTTTTTGCTGGTCTAACGGTACGTAGCCCATGTTAAGTATGGCCGTCGTTCACGCGTCGATTTTTTTTTTTTTTTTTTTTTTTTACGTAACTCGTTCGGGACGAGGATTGTGCGTAAACGACGCTACTCAAACAACGAATGACGTAACGACGTGTTTTCGCGCAATGCACGGCGGGAAATTTGCGGACGGAGCATGCGCAGTTCGATCGCCGCGGGAACGCTCCTATTTTAAATGCTTCACGCCCCCTACTCGCGCAGATGGATTGCGACGGGAGAAATACACTACGCCGCCGTCGTTTACTGGACAAAATCTACCTGGATTCCACGTAGAGCCAGGTAAAATACGGCAGCGTAGTGTATTTCTGATACTCTACGAGAATCTAATTCTCTGTGAATCTGGGCCATAGAGTCTACAAACTAGAGTACATTTGCCTATCTCATGTGCTAAAATGGCAGGGCAGTACAAACCCCCCCAAATGACCCCATTTTGGAAATTAGACACCCCAAGGATACTGCTGAGAGGCATGTTGATTCCATTGAATATTTTTTTTTTTTGTCCAAGTGATTGAACAATGACACAAAAAAAAAGTTGTCACTAAATGATATGTTGCTCACACATGCCGTGGTTATATGTGGAATTGCACCCCAAAATACATTCTGCTGCTTCTCCTGAGTATGGGGATACCACATGTGTGGGACTTTTTGGGAGGCTAGCCGCGTACCGGACCCCAAAATCCAATCACCCCATTCAAGATTTGTGAGAGTGAAATCAAAAATTTATGTCCTTAGAAATGCTGAAGGCAGTGCTTGGTTTTCGGGGTCCCGTAGGCGGATAAGCTCCAAAAAAGTCCCAAACATGTGGTATCCCCGTATATAGGAGAAGCAGCAGAATGTATTTTGGGGTGTAATTCCACATATGCCCATGGCATGTGTGAGAAATATATCATTTAGTGACAACGTTTTGTAAAAAAAATTTTTTTTTTTGGTTATTATTCAATCATTTGGGGCAAAAAATAATAATATTCCATGGACTCAACATGCCTCTCAACAAATAGCTTGGGGTGTCTTCTTTCCAAAATGGGGTCATTTGTGGGGGTTGTGTGCCATCTTGGCATTTTATGGCCTTCAAAACTGTGATAGGTAGTGAGGAGTGAAATCAAAAATGTATGCCCTTAGAAATCTTGAAGGCGGTGCTTGGTTTTCGGGGCCCCATACGCGGCTAGACTCCCAAAAAGTCCAACCATGTGGTATCCCTGTACTCAGAAGAAGCAGCAGAATGTATTTTGGGGTACAATTTCACATATAACCATGGCATGTGTGAGCAATATATCATTTAGTGACAACTTTGTGCAAAAAAAAATCAGTTTGTCATATTCCCGCAACTTGTGTCAAAATATAAAATATTCCATGGACTCGACATGCCTCTCAGCAAATAGCTTGGGGTGTCTACTTTCCAAAATTGGGTCATTTGGGGGGGGGGGGAGGTTGTGCTATTTTGGCATTTTATGGCCTTCGAAACTGTCATAGGTAGTGAGGAGTGAAATCAAAAATTTGCGCCCTTAGAAATGCTGAAGGCGGTGCTTGGTTTTTGGGGCCCCATATGCAGCTAGGCTCCCAAAAAGTCCAAACATGTGGTATCCCTGTACTCAGAAGAAGCAGCAGAATGTATTTTAGGGTGCAACTCCACATATAACCATAGCATGTGTGAGCAATATATCATTTAGTGACAACTTTTTGTAATTTTTTTTTGTCATTATTCAATCACTTTGGACAAAAAAATAAAAAATCAATGGACTCAATATGCCTCTCAGCAGTTTCCTTGTGCTGTCTACTTTCCAAAATGGGGTCATTTGGGTTTTTTTTGTGCTATTTTGGCATTTTATGGCCTTCGAAACTGTGATAGGTAGTGAGGAGTGAAATCAAAAATGTACACCCTTAGAAAGCCTGAAGGCGATGATTGTTTTTCAGGGTCCCGTACGCGGCTAAGCTCCCAAAAAGTCTCACACATGTGGTATCTCCGTACTCAGGAGAATCAGCAGAATGTATTTTGGGGTGTAATTCCACATATGGATTGATCGGTGGGTATGCCCACCATTAGAATACCTCCCTTCATCCACCCACTTCTAATGATGGGCATACATGCCGAAGCATGGGGGCATCCTCCCACAAAAAAGTTATGCCGCGTACACACGGTCGGACTTTTCCATGCCGCGTACACACGGTCGGACTTTTCTATGCCGTGTACACATGGTCAGACTTTTCCACGGGAAAGCTTCCGTAGGAATGTCAACCGTATGTACGCGGCATTAGGAGCAAAAACGCTCCTCTGCCCCTAATGCCCCCATGCTTCGGCATATATGCTCTTTTTTTAACTGTGGTGGTGAAATCACCTCCTACAGCGTTTGAGTCGCGGCTTTATATATATCGTGGGAGCAAACGCATATGAGTGATAAAAAGAAAAATATAATAGTGTGATATTGCTAAAACAATTTATTGACACACCACATGAACCTATTTTTCTTTTTATCACTCATATGGATCTCACTGCTGCAATATTGTGGATATGAATCCTGAACACTGATTTGAGGATTGTAATACATGCTTGCTGTGCCAAACACGTGAGTGTAAGGCTACTAGTTCTGGTGAGTGGCCAATTCTATTGGTGGAGGAGTTACAACACACTGGTGTGGTGGAGGACTGCCCTTTGGAGAAACACAGAAGTTACATTTCTTCAGACACTTTATGAACTTTTTAACCTTTTTGACTCATTTATTCACGGGTCTCTTAATTTACATATGTTTAAGTTTCATTAATTTTATTTGCACATTTGTTTTTGTTCACTTATGTGGTTTAGCCACACATGAGCACTGTTTGTATTATTGGTATTTAAATTTATAGTTTAATTCACTAGATACACTTTTTTCTGTAGTTAGGTGGACCTTGGCACAGATGGCGTTGCGCAGTGCACACCTGATTTTGTCCCCCACTTGGTTGTGCAGGGAAGGGATGACTCGTCTGGAAAAGTAATGGCGGCTGGGCACGACGTACTGTGGGACAGCCAATGCCATCAGGCTTTTAAAACTCTGCGTCTCCACCAGACGGAATGACAGCATTTCAAAGGCCAGGAATTTTGAAATACTGGCATTCAGGGCCAGGGATCGCGGGTGAGTACGGTGGTACTTTCTCTTCCGCTCCAGTGTTTGGGAGATAGAGAGCTGAACTATTCCATGGGACATTGTGGAGATGTTTGGTGACCCAGGTGGTAGTGTTGCTTGCCATTCCTCTGATTGCGGGGTGGCAGGTGCCACTGTCCCTACAGAGGTGGATGAAGAGGCCGAGACTGAAGCAGAAGAGGAAGCAGGAGGAGCCAGAGACCTTTCTTGGTTTTTGAGGTGTCTACTCCACTACAGCTCGTGCTTTGCACTTAGATGCCTGATCATGCAGGTTGTGCTCAGGTTGAGAACGTTTATGCCTCCCTTCAGGCTCTGATTGCACAGCGTGCAAACCACTCGTGTCTTGTCATCAGCACATTGTGTGAAGAACTGCCACGCTAGGGAACTCCTTGGACCTGGCTTTGGTGTGCTCGGTCCCTTGCTGCATTGGGCAGTAGCAGGCGTACTGTCTAGGGGACGGACGCTCTACTTTTGCACCCTGCTCCCTCTTCTGCTGTGCTGGTGGCTCTGTGCGACCACCGCCTCTTCCTCCGAACTACACAGGTCACCTGCATGACGTTGATTCCATGTGGGGTTGAGGACCTCATCGTCCTCCACATCATCTTCCACCCAGTCTTGACCACTGCCCTCCTTGTCGGTCTGCACAATTCCGAAAGCAGCAGCAGTTGGCAACTGTGTTTCATCATCATCCGAGACGTGCTGTGATGGTCCCCCCATGTACTCATCTTGAAACATACACCGTGTTCAAATTATTATGCCAATAATATTTTTCTCATTTATCTAAATAATTGATGCAAACACCAGTCGGCATAATTTTCATGTTATCAACTAAGCAAACCTCCTAATGATAAAAATAAAAAATGATTCAAAATAAAAAACTTACACTGCTCTGTTCCAAATTATTACGCACAGTAAGTTTCAAAACACTTTTTTAGGTTGTAAAGAACTGAAAATTGTCATTTGTTGTGTTTGCAGCATATTTACTGAAATCAAAAGCTATTTCAATCAAACTTTAAACAACATTTTAACTTTTTAAACGTTTTAACAGGTCACGTTACAATTTAACATAGAATCCGTATTTGATAGCAGCTTCACAAGTCTTGCATCCATTGAACTTGTAAATTTTTGGACAGTTTCTGCTTAAATTTGTTTGCAAGATGTCAGAATAGCCTCCCAGAGATGCTGTTTGGATGTAAACTGCCTCCCACCCTCATTGATCTTTTGCTTGAGGATGCTCCAAAGGTTCTCAATAGGATTGAGGTCAGGGGAGGTTGGAGCCCACACCATGACTTTCCCTCCTTTTTATCTCCAAAGCAGCCATTGACGCAGAGGTATTCTTTGCAGCATAAAATGGTGCATTGTCATGCATGAAGTTGATTTTATTACAGAAAGCATAGTTCTTCCTTCTGTACCAGGGAAGGAAGTGGTCAGTCTGGTACTCCACATACTCTGCAGAGGTCATCTTTACACCTTTGGGGACCCTAAAGGGCTAACCAGCTCTTTTCCCACGATTCCGGCCCAAAACATGACTCCACCACCCTCTTGCTGACGTTGTAGCCTAGTTGGAACAGGGTGGGCATCCACCAACCATCCATTACTCCATCCATCTGGACCATCCAGGGTTGCACGGCAATCATAAGTGAACATGATTGTTTGAAAATTAGTCTTCATGTATTTTTCTGCCCAATACAGCAGTTTCTGCTTGTGAGCATTGGTTTGTGGTGGCCGAATGGAAGGTTTATGCACAGTTGCAAGACTCTGGAGGACCTTGATGTCTGTGGGACTCTAGAGGCACCAGCAGCTTCAAATATCTGTTTGCTGCTATGTAATGGTGTTTTAGCAGCTGCTCTCTTGATCTGATGGATGGATCTGGCAGAAATCTTCCTCAATGTGCCTTTATCTGCACAAAACCCGTCTGTGTTTTGAATCAGCCACAAATCTCTTAATAGTGCGATGATCACACTTACGTTTTTGTGAAATATCTGACGTTTTCATACCTTGTCCAAGGCATTGAACCATTTCACTCTTTTCTGCAGCAGAGAGATTCCTTTTCTTCCCCATATTGCTTCAAAATAGTGCTCTGCTTAATAATGTGGAACACCCCCCTTTAGTATTTTTTCCTTTAATTGTGCTCATCTGTCCGAGGGTATTTTCAGTGATCAAAAGAGCCCTGAGACACAATGACATCCATGAATTAAAATGACAAACAAAATATTTAATCTTTGTGACACTGAAATAGAATTTGCATAATTAGGTGGATGGCCCTGGGAAAACCTGCTAACAGAGTCATCAAAAAGAAGAAGAGACTGCTGCATGATTTGGGGCTCAGACTGATTGGCTGATTTGCAAGGGGGTGAGGTGAAAGACTGATGGACATCGGCTACAGGTGCCAACTCCGATCTTTCAGCACAAGACTGGTTGGGAGACAATGTGAAGGAACTATCGCCTGTTCTGCTCCTGGCCTCAACATTTGTAGAGCCAGATTAGGCCCCACCAAATACCTCTGCAGGCTCTGTCGCCTACTCGCACCTAAGGAAGTTGTTTCACTTGTGCGTGTAGCTGGCACGAATCGACCACGTCCTCTCCCTGCAACAGGAGCTCCACCAGCAGCACCACGACCGCGGCCACGTCCCTTATTTGATGTTCTCCTCATATTTCTCAAATGTAGGATCTTGCCCTAAATGGGTGTTTTTTGAATAGCACAATAGAAGAACAGTATCTAAAGGGTGTATCTCACATGTACAGATATGCAGGAAACGCACCCAAAAAAATGATTTGCCCTAAATAAAAAAAAATTTAATAGCACAATAGAAAAACAGTATCTAAAGTGTGTATCTCACACGTACAGATATGCAGGAAATGCACCAACAAAAAATTATTTGCCCTAAATGGATGTTTTTTAAAACTGAAGAACAGGAAGTGAGGATTTCTCAGAAGAAATAAGGACATTTAAAAGCAAAATAGAAGGATGAGGTAAGTGAAGGATGACTGCACTAGGGTAAAGGAAGCTATTTAGGGGGAAAAAATACCTTTACAACCCCTTTAACTTAAAGAGTTGGACTCAAAACAAATGTGAGACACCTGGTGGTCGAAGGTGATATAACCTTAAAATCATTGTTCTCCTGGAAAAAGGTAAATGAGTAACAGGGCAGTTACCTCCCATATTTGCAGCCTACCAATGAATTAGGGACACATACCTTTTGGGCAGAACTTAGTAAGGACAAGAAAAATGGTATGAAAGGAGACTCACTTCCACAGAGAGACACCGAGGGGGGGGGGCACACACTCTTAGGGACACATCCTGGGAGGGGGAGATGCAGCCACACACTCCCAGACAGACTTACACTCACAGGGCCAGATTCTCATACAAATTCACCGGCGTAGCGTAACGCATTTACACTACGCCGCCGCATCGTACTAGAGCAAGTGCCGTATTCTCTAAGCATTTGCTCTGTAGTTTGCGTTGGCGTAGCGAAAATGGCCCAGCGTAAGCCCACATAATTCAAAGGGGGCGGCTTCTATTTAAATGAAGCGCGCCCCGCGTCGAACGAACTGCGCATGCGCCGGCCGGGGAAAAAGCCCAGTGCGCATGCTCCAGCTCACATCGGAAAGCGTCGTTGAAACTGACGTCAAAACTACGTGATCGTCACTACGCAATGCCCTATTCGCGAACGAGTTAGTAAAACGACGTAAGCGACGGAAAAAGCCGACGCTGACCCGACGCCATACTTAACATGGCATCCGACGGTACTTCGTAAGGTTACTCCTCATAGAAGCAGGGGTAACCTTACGCGAACGAAAACGACGTACACGACGATGGTGCAGCGTAAAAGCGATCGGGAATCGGCGTAGTAGCCTCATTTGCATAGGCAAATGAGAAAACAACGTAAAGGCCACCTAGTGGCCGGAGTTGTCATTACAACTATGATCCGCAAGTGTAATGGTATTACACTTGTCGGATGTTCAAGCGTATCTATGCCAAAGTGATGCTAAGTATCACTCGCATAGATACGAGCCAAAAAAAAACGGCGATACGACGGGGTATCTGAGATACTCCGTCATAGCGCCTCTGAGAATCTGGCCCACAGACTCAGAGACACATGCACCATGCATGAAGACATATCCTTACATTCATGAAGATTCCTGAAACCCAGATGCGCAGCCATCTTAAAAATTCTGGTAATCAGTAATCCAGCCTAAATAGTCATTTTGGAATGGGTAATTATGTCATTTTTGATTTTATCTTGAATTAATTTGTATTCTCTAAAATATTGATATATTGAATATTCTACAATTGATGATTTCTCTCCTGAATTAATAACCTGATAGATTTTTCTCTAAAGTTAAAATTTTTCATTATATTTTTTTGTGTGCATAGTTGCCAATTTTAGCGACAAAACAAACGTCTAATTTATATTACATTGTTAACCACTTACTTACCTACAGTATAGTAATGGTTGGATGTGTGAAATACAGAAGTTTTGTTTAATTGTCATTTACACAAGGTTATTAATTCTACTGAGAAGTCATCATGGTGGCAATATGTCAAAGGACATTTTTGTGGGTGTTTTTATTGATTTTCAAGTCGTTCATGTAACACAATTGGTATTTTCATTTCAAGTGAATGTAGCGCCCCCTTACTTTCAGTATGGGCACTACGCTAAAGTTAGAGAGTTAGGAGAGTGGGAGAGTTATGTTGCTTCCACTCCTAATTTTGTTAAATGTGGGCTGCTGTCATTTTAGAACTGTCCTGTGAGTCAGTCTGCGCTCCGGGGGTGTCGATCCCACCTCTGGACGACAGATGGTGTCAGAGGGTTCTAGCAGAGCCACTTTTCCCCAGCAGCCAATGGGAGGAGTTTTCCCTCGCGGGGCATACTGGGGAGGGGTATATCTGTGGCAGGCACCATTTTTCAGTTTTTTTCGCAGTTTCGTGGTTCCAGGTGCGGCACCCACCTTTAGGGTGTGCGCATCCAACAGACCCCGGCGATATGGCCTACCAGGCCGGGGTCGCAAGTTATGCGGAGTTCCTGGCGGATGCTGCCGAGGGGCCCCAGTGACTTGCTGGGTCCCCTCACCTGAACGAGAAAGATCCTAAGCTGCTGGCTGTACGGTGGGGAATTGGCTCGAGGAGAACCTGAAGGTAGGTTATCTGAGAGACTTGAACGAACCATCGGGGATCTAGTGACCGACACATTGACAGGTACATTTTCTACTGTGAAACGGTCACCCAAATGCAATTGACTGGAGGGACATTGTCAGCACAGAGCCTGTGGCAGAGGCCTCATCTGGCATCTCAAACCAAATCAGAGCCAGGTCTATGGTGAGGTCCTGTTCTTTTCAACAACCCTAAATTGGAACTCCGGCTGCCAGGCTTGTGGCAGAAGTCTGTCCGGGAAACACTTCACCCATTCTGGCTAGAGTGGTGACGCAATATATAGTTACTGAAAGCAGGCTTGCTTTCTTGTTCATCCAAGCCTGATACTGCAAGGTTTTCTTCATTTCATGAACCTGTCCTATCTACCTCCTGTTAAAGTTGGTCGTGTTGGACCTAAGAAATAAAGCATTTGGAAAACCTCATCTACTGATTGGACATTCGCTTACTTGCTCTGCTCACTAACTTCACCCCTACAACACTGAGGCCACGTACTGGTCCGATGGACCGTTTTCATCGGACCACGCTGAAGTGGTCTGATGTGTGTACACACCATCAGGCCAAAAATCCAATCAGACCAGAACGCGGTGACGTAGAACACAACGACGTGCTGAAAAAACGAAGTTCAATGCTTCCAAGCATTCCAAGCATGCTTTTGTGTACTAACCATCGAATCTGTCTGGAATAACCACAAACGCTTTTCGAATATGGGACACACTGTATAAACAGAATAAATGGAGTTACAATTCACCGTTAATACCACTCACGAGCACAAATTTTTTTTGCCGGGAAAAGAGACACGATTAGGAAATAAAATAGGAACAGCACAAATAAAAGACATTACAGAAAAGGGAAAGATTAGATCATTCTAGAAGATAAAAGAAGAACTTGGATGGAACATCAACCAATGGGAATATTTACAACTGCAGCATTTGGTAAAATCAATTCCCACACCAATAAGAGAGGGAGAGAATCTTACTCAACTCGAAAAACTATGTATCACACAAACACCAATAAAACATGTAACCTCAAAAATATATCAAATTTTGACAGATATAGAGACACAAGGCAAACCGGATTATATAAAAAAATGGGAACGGGAAATAAATAAAGAATTTGAAGATCAACAACTCGGAAGAATTATAGCATCAGTGCACAACACTGCAACAGATATGAACACTATCGAGATGAATTATAAGTGCATCACTAGATGGCATAAAACACCGGAAACTATGAATAAGCTCAACAAGGACAACTCCCCGTTATGTTGGAGAGCATGTGGCCATATAGGACCAACCCTGCACATCTGGTGGAGCTGTCCCAAAATAACAGAATATTGGAGGGAAATTCAAGAAATCTCTAAGGAAATAACCCAAGAAGAACTAGACAATAATATCTACACATGCCTGTTCCATGACATAGAAGGTCCCAAGAATAGAAGGAAAGAAACCCTGCTCCCGCAATTAATAAACACTGCTAAAAGACTAATCCCAAAAAATTGGCTAAATATAAATAAACCAGACATAAAAGAGTGGTTTTCGCGAATTGAAAATGATAATAAACTGGAATATTTAAGTAGCAGCGATAACAGCCAACTTGAAAAACACAATAGAAAATGGAAGCAATGGGAGAAATATAAGGGGACGCAAGAATACACAATGAAAATGTTTGAATAAATAAGAACTTAGAAACAAACCACATAAAGGGGAGGGGGGAAGAGGGAAAGGGTCGGGTAGAGGGGAGGGTAGATATAGAGAAGATTGGTCGGAGAGTAGGAAAAGAGAGAATAAAAGGGAGGAAGTGCAGAACGACAAGGGTATAATTTATTAAATAATAATAAATAGAGGAATTATCTATAATGAGTAGCTATACATAACACTTAAAAAAAAAGGAAAAAAAAATAAAAAATAAAAAGGGAAGAAAGAAAGAAATAATAAAACAAAAATTAAAAAGAAATAAACAAAATAGAAATTCACAAATGATGCATTATCGAAGTGGAGATAACGGTCCCTCTCTACTTGTGAAAACACAAGTAAATCTCTGGAAATGGTAAAGTCTTATGTGAAAAAAAAGGGTCTCGACTATGAGAGTGGCAGCAGGCCGAGTGTCTGAAACTATCTGCAAGACAGCTATGTGAGCACCAAAATATTAATTGTCATTAAGCCATGAATATTGAGTTTAGCAGAGGCATCCTGGCTTCTGTTTTTTTCAGTCAGAATTGAGGAGTGTGTAGCATTATCCCTCTCCTGTTTTGGCTAGTTAGTTCCCAGCTGTGCTGACATGGAGCTGTCAGGAAAATTGAAAATGTAATTCAAATACTTACCGTAATTTTCCTTTGCTGACGAGATCCATGGCAGCACAGATCCCACCTAGCTTGGTAGGACTAGTTACAGAACGCAGAGGCTGTAGGTGGGCTCAAATTTTTGAGTTAAGTCCTGGAGGCATGGGGGCAGAATCTATATCCCAACTGTGCTGCCATGGAGCTAGTCAGAAAGGTAAATGTATGGGGCATGACCGGATGTAGGAGCGTGTGTGCGTGCTGAGTGTGCGAGTGAACACGTTCTCCCGCCGGGCTCTCCTCTCTCCTCTCCCCTGATAGTCTGAGGCTCTAAGGATCGTGTGCTTCCTTGCTTTGGTTTCGGCCACCCAGCGCTACCACTGCCTTTTCGTCCCTCTGCCGCCACACAAACACAACACGGGAAACCATCCCCTCGCTGGACCTGGAGATTCAGGGGGAACAGACCTGCTCTCTCTTCCCCTACTTACCGGCTGTAGCGGGACCCCGAGGATCTGTGCACGCTCTGAGCGGGTCCCTGGATACCTGGGAGGTTGCATTGCAAGAACGTAAGAACGGGGGTTGCGCTTGCTGCGCTTGCTGCTTAGGCTGCTGCTGGGCGCCGGGAGTCGGGGATCCCCAGCCCACGGTACTGAGCTCACTACACAGCGCCACCTCGCGGCCGCAAACGGAAATCTCAGGACAGCGAGACACAACGAGGCATCGAGTGACGGGAGCAGAGACCCCCACCTATCCGTCAAAACCCGCAGCTGGAGCAAGATGCATTTGTGCTCTACAACATAAATGGTATATACCACTTATCCACAGCCCAGCCTGGGCAAATAACAAAATAACAGAATAATATATAGGACACTATCTGGACACTACCTGCGGGCATTTTGACTGCCTGACTGCTACCTCAATACCATTTACCATTTACCATTTACTCATTTATGCTGCCGGTGCTACACTGCACCTCAAATTGGGATTCCAGCCTATGGTTCCGTGACCTGGATACAGCCTCCCCTCGTGGCACCAAACGGAGGCCCCCAGCCGCCACACAACCAGGAACTGAGAGATGTGGTCTGAGCGAAGGGAGTAGAGAGCTTTCCTCCCCCCAATAAGCCCGCAGCAGCAGCAGGCTGTATATTATACATTATATATTATACTATAATATAAACTGCGCGCATCATATACAGCGCAGTCAGCGAAGTCAGTGCATATAAAGGCTTTTATCCTGGTACACTCCGTCTGCGGGAGCACATCTCATCACCACTGAAGTATCAGTGTTGCTAGTGCTGCGCTACATCTCAATATCGTAATATCTACTGCATGCTGGTGCTGTGTTTTTAGAGGACGCATACCTGTCTATTTTTAGTCTCTTTTCCCCTTTTTTTTTTTTTGCAATTAATAATTTTAGGGTGGAGGCGGGTGGAGCTGTGTATGGCTTGCGAGGAAGATTCTTAGCAGGTTATACAGCTCCCTTCTCCCCTATATTAGCCAGCTATCGCTACTTATTGCTCCCTGGATTATTGCCGGATACCTGCTACGGAGGAGAGACACCACCGCATTGAGTACGCCACGGCTCTTGCCGGTTTGGGCTGGGATATCCGACACCGCGATCCAAGGGATGTCGAACACCAGGTCCACCAAGAGCAACCAGGCCGCTGCTGCTAAACTAGAGCATTTTGCTCACACCCCTGCTATATCACCAGCTAAAGGTCATCTATCGGTATCAGCAACACAGAACAAAGCACTAACGGGCCCATCCCAGGAAAGAAGGAGCTACGGCCAAGGGACTGCAAAGGCATCTAGTGCGGCAAACGCGGCGACCCCCAAAACCGTGAGTACCAAAGGGCGGAGCCCAGATCTTGCTGGAACTGTAAATACGCTCGGAATGACCAGTGGCTCTGAGTCCCTAGTGGTGGGCTCTACCCCTGAAGGGGAGCCCACCCTTAGGGAGGTACTTAGCGCAGTCAATGTTTGTAGAGACTATATGGCTAGTTTTGATACCCAGCTAATAGGTCTAAGAGAAGAATTGTTATCGATGAGGCAGGAACTGCATAGAACTGTGTCCAGAACCAACGCACTAGAAGACAGGCTAAGTGCAGTGGAAGATGCCCTCTTTCCACTACAAGGGGAATTAACGGGGCTACAAGAGTTAACAGCCCTTCAGGTGGTTAAACTAGATGCGTTGGAAAACAGACTGCGCAGGAACAATGTAAGAGTAGTAGGCCTACCTGAAGGATGTGAAGGTACAGACCCTATATCCTTTATGGAACACTGGTGCAGGGAGACACTAGGCCCTGATGGCCTATCAGCATTCTTTGCTATAGAAAGAGCCCATCGGGTCCCCTTTAAAGCTGTCCAACAGGGCAAACACCCAAGACCGATCCTTCTTAGATGCCTCAATTATACGGACAAAGTAACCTTGCTACAAAAAGCCAGAGAACTGGGAACGATTATATATAAAGGAACGAGAATATCAATATACCCAGACTTTTCACCTGACCTACAGAAACGTAGAGCTGAGTTTATGCCGGTTAAGAAGTCCCTACAAAAATACAAAATTTCTTATGCTCTTTTGTATTTTGCCTTCCTCTGGATCAACTGTGGGTATGGAGTTGGGTGTATGGGAGGATGTACTGTGTTTTACTTTGTTTTATTTTTATTTTTTTTTATGGTTGAACTGGATGGACTTGTGTCTTTTTTCAACCTGACTAACTATGTAACTATGTATCCGGCTCGCCTTAGAGTGGCATTCTTGGACAGGACTTTTTTCTTTGACAACCCCAGCGAAGTAGTCAACTGGCTGGAGCAGAACAAAGCTGCCTTAGAGACTCATAGGGACGGGTGAAGGGTCTAGGCCCTCCCGGAGTACTGATAAATACAATAAGTTGTTCTCTTCTTTTTTTTTTTTTTTTTGTTTGTTTGCTGCTGGTGCTGGGGGGGGGGGGGGGTAGGCATTAAAGAAACGGGAATTAGCTGGTAGGCCCTCATATGACGGGTGTTCTCCCAAGAGCCAAGGAAGTGAGCATAAATAGGGTATTTCCACTACATGGATGCCATGCTAGGTATAGTTCACAAGTATGTCGTAGGCATGGCGTTACCAAGGGCCTAGCCCTAATTGGATAACTTGGGCTAGCACACATAAAGTAGCACTTGGCCCCTTCCCCCTTTTTTCTGTTTTCTCCTTTCTTTTTTTTTTTTTTTTTCTCTCCTCCCATTTTCCGTCTCTGAATTATTTGTTATTATTATCCTTCCTCCAGGGAGGAAGGGTGAAGGGGGGGAAAGGGACCGGGTCTAAAATAAGGCTAAACAAGGCCGGGCTGTAATTTTTATTTTTTTTTTAATATATTTTCTTTTTTTTTTTTTTTTTTCTTATGCCATTTAGGATTATATTGTGTTAGTCTGTTCCCTCATTTATGTGTTTGAGAAAGCTATCTACGCCATCTTTAACAACACACAGATTTTTGAAGGGGCATCACAGGAAGGGGGACGAGCTCCCTGCCAATGTTAAATACCAGGGTTATAATATTAACAATATATAGCTAGACAAGTTGCACGCAAATCGCATTTTTATTACTCTGTGCGTTTTTTTTTTTTTTGTGTTTTTTTTTTTCCTCTCTTTTTTTTTGTATGGCTTGCTTTTTTTAATTCTATTATTTTTTTTTTTATTTTTTTTACCACATATAGGATGACCCATACATACCTTTTGGGCTTATTGGCTTACAGCTGTGGGGTGCCTTCTACTTTTTTTTTCTCTCCTCCTTCTTTCTTTCACTTCACTGTCACCATAGAAACTCAAATTTCTTTTTATTTATACAATGGGTGTTAAGTATAGATAAGTAGCACTTGAACCATAGGATTACCACATAACACAGTTTTGGAAGATTTGTTTGGCTAAGAGCTCACTATTGTATTTCTATACACGAACACTTATATAGCGGAACCACAGCAACGAGGCTAACATGTAATATAGTCTTGTCACATACGCTTGAGAGAAAGCTTATTATGGTACTTTCAATAACACGTATATTTACATAGAGGCAACACAGCGCTGCTTATGTGCTCTTAATTAGGGTTTAACACTAAAGGCTATAACGTTTTTATATATATAGTCACAAAAGGCACGTAAACCACCCCTACAATAAATTGTTTTTCTTTTTTTTTTTTCTCCTCTCTCTCTTCCTCCCTCTCTCTCTCCCTCACCATATAGGAATACCCGCACATAACTCTTGGTGTTATAATAAAGGCTTTATCCCAAGCACCTGTTAACACCATTTTTGAGCAAGGGAGAAAGGGAGAAAGGGGAAAGGAACTCTAGAATTGGCTGTAAACTTGGTTAATTAGCACTGCAATCTAACGCGATCTATGACTGTACTATGGTATGTTCCTTTTGCACTTCTGCATTTATGTATATTGAGTGCTACTTAGGTTACCTTCAATAGCAGGTATACTCATTAAGGGGCACCCCAGGGGATGCGCCCCTACTTAACGTCTAAATGCCAATGCTATAATGTTTATCTACAAATATAATTAAGGGGCAGTTAAACTGCATATATTTTTTCTTTTTCCTTCTTTCTCTCTCTCCTTTCTTTCCTCTCCCCTCTCCGGTGCCTCTACCGTATTGCACTGTTATTCTTCTCTAGCCAAAAGAGAGGGGGGGAGGAAGAGGGGAAAAGAGGAAAGAATCACTACGCAAAGGCAACTTTCGAGACCCGGGAGGGGAGGAGAGCAAGCGCGGGAGGGACACTCGCTGCATGGGTCAGGGGGATGAATGTGAGAGCGAGTAAAGCGGTCATTGGACTAGCCCCAAGGGGAAGCCCTAGAGGGCATGGTGGTAGGGGGAAGGGAGGGTGGGTCAAGGGAGGGAGGGAGGTTTTTAAGGGAGGGAGTAGTGAGCATACATTCGGGGTACCACAGGCTGCGACAAGACAGGCAGGGGTGTTAGGGACCAAGCGGGCAGGTCGATCACCCGGCTGTCGTGTCCTTCAAGGCGGACGGGCAAGGGAACTACATCTGTATGGCTTGAAAATTACTGTAAACCAAATCACCGCAATCACAAAAGATGCAGGATAAGCTACTAGCTATCACCTCTTGGAATGTACGAGGCCTGGGCGATCCAACCAAAAGAGTGGCAGTCATGTCGCTCTTGGAGGATGGAATGCCTGGGCTAATCTGCCTCCAGGAGACACATCTGACTAAGGATTCAGTCCAGCAGCTGAATAGCCGCAAATTTCAAGCACAATATCATTCAGTATACTCCTCCTACTCAAGAGGAGTGAGTACATTGATCGGGAGGGGAGTGATCTTTTCCTGCTCCAAGATGTGGGTGGATGACCAAGGCAGATTTATATTCCTGCTCTGTTCTATTGAGAATAGGCCATATGTCATAGCTAATCTATACATCCCCCCCCCATTTAAACTAGATGTCTTATACAATCTTATCAAATTCACCCTCGATGCCCCAGATGTCCCCATCATAGCGGTTGGTGACTATAACGAAGTCCTGGATAACAGTATTGACAGATTTCCATCAGGGACTGGCCCCAAGGGAGGTCGATTAGTCGGCTTTATTCAGGAAGCCGGGTTAAGTGACATCTGGAGAGCCTCTTACCCTCAGGATCGTCAGTTCTCATGCTACTCCAGCTCCCATGGTACGCTATCTAGAATAGATATGGCCCTGTGTAGCGATGGAGCCGTGCCCCAGGTCAAGGCGATACGCTATGGCCCAAGGGGGGTCTCAGACCACTCCCCGCTGGTCTTAATATTAAGGATAGGGGTCAAGTCCCCTGTCAAAGAATGGAAGATCAATCCAGGCTGGCTAGAGCTGATTGGAGAGCCGCAGTCCTTGATGTCTCAGCTAGTAGAGTTCATGCTCATTAACCAAGGGACGGCACCCTCAGGAGTGGTCTGGGACTCCCTAAAAGCTTACGCTAGGGGCCTGCTAATCCAACAGGTCTCTAGGGTTAAAAAGACAGGGAGGATGGAAGAGATCAGGCTGATTAACGAGATTGCCCAAGCAGAATTGAGCTTTATCAAAGAACCAACGCCAACCAAACGGGCAGAATGGCTAGCAAAACAAGAAGAATATAGAATACATATCTTAAGAATAGCGGAGAATAAGAGAACACTTCAAAGGCAATTACAGTTTGGGGAGGGGGAGAAGGTAGGACGAATGCTAGCTCTTCTTAATAGAACCAACTCTCCCTCATCAAATGTCTCAGTAATTAGAACACCGTCGGGCGCAATAACAACTGATGGACAGGAAATCTTAAAAACATTTTTTCTATACTATAAAGAACTATATAAGTCCAAAAGGAAACCGACGAATGGTGGGATGGAAATTTTCTTTCAAAAGATAAAAGTCCCTACATTATCTGATAATGATAAGCAAGAGCTAGACGCACCAATTACCCTAAAAGAACTTCAACAGGCAACTGGTGAAATGCCTAACCAAAAATCCCCTGGCCCGGACGGGCTCCCTATAGAGATATATAAAAAATTTGGCGAGATATTGCTTCCAGAGCTATTGAGGACCTATGAGGGGGCGATGAGAGAGGGAACTCTTCCCCCCTCAATGAATGAAGCAACTATTATTGTCATTCACAAGGAGGGGAAGGATCCAACGGATCCCTCATCTTATCGCCCAATCTCCCTATTGACCTCAGATATAAAAATCTTAGCTAAAATTCTTGCTGTTAGGCTTAATAGATGTATTAGTAAACGTATTCATCCAGACCAGTCTGGTTTTATACCAGGCAGGGCAACTAGTATTAATATCAGGAGAACCTTCTTTAACATACTTACCCCGATAGAAACCGCAGGGACCAGAGCCATATTGTCGCTCGACGCTGCTAAGGCTTTTGATAGCCTTGAGTGGGCATATCTCTGGCAGGTACTAGACAGCTTTGGATTCGGCCCGCTTTATGTAAAATGGGTCAAGCTGTTATATTGTGGTCCAAGAGCTAAGGTCAGAATCAACGGCGAGCTATCCGAGATTTTTCAATTGGAACGAGGGACGAGACAGGGGTGCCCGCTGTCCCCCCTTCTGTTCGCCCTCGCAATGGAACCATTAGCACTTATGGCCAGAGCAAGGGCGGACATAACGGGGTTCAGAAGACACCAGGGCGAAGAAAAAATCGCGCTCTTTGCAGATGATGTCCTTTTTTTTCTTGGGGATGTTGAAGGGTCGCTAGACAAAGTAATACAACTAATGGAGGAATTCGAACAGTTCTCAGGTCTTAAGATTAACTGGTCGAAGTCAGCCCTCCTACCACTGGACCCGGTAGCCCCACATAAGCTGTCAAGCCTCTCTCAAATAGCCATTAGTCCTAAAATTAAGTATTTGGGGATATGGATCTCAAAAGAGGTTTCTCATTTTCTCACTTTAAATTTAGACCCATTATTAATAAAGTGGAAAACTAAATGCGAAATATGGAAAAGATTGCCCCTGTCCGTAGCAGGACGTTGTAACTTAATTAAAATGATTTGGCAGCCACAACTATTATATCTGCTACATAACTCGCCAATATGGATTGGACACAAGTGGTTTAAAAAGATAAATGCCTTATTTAGAGATTTAATTTGGAAGGGTGGGCAACCTAGGATAAGTTTACAAACACTACAACTCCCGTTCAAGGAGGGGGGATTGGCGGTTCCACATCCAAAACTATATTTTCTGGCAGCACAACTGCAACATTTGGCCGGATGCGGAACCGCAGAAAGAAATCTCATTAATAACCGACTTCTACTGACAAACAACCCACATAACTTATTAGTTGAAGCTCTAGAAGCAGATTACTTTTACTATAACCACGTAACCATAAAACTAATTAGCAAAACATGGCACACAATAAAAAAAATCATGGGGCTCGAGGGCCCGTCTGAATTTTCCCCCCTCTGGAATAACAACAATCTCCAGGAGACGTTAAGCATTGAAATCTCGAGGGATTGGGTAAACAATGGCATACGCCGACTAAAGCATATATTTAAGGGCAACGCCTTGAAGTCATTCCAAGACCTAGTAAGCGAATTTAAGATCTCAAACAAATCTTTCTATACATTTCTCCAGGTTCGCCACGCCATACAAGTACAATTTGCCGCTAAAACAGTAGAGTGGACACAGCTGCTTGCTCTGTCCTTTGTAGTTGAGGCAACACAAGTCAAGGGCTTAATCTCGGCAACCTATGTTAGCTTGGGAGCGAGGGCACTAAGCAGAGAAGGGCCGCGGAAGAGTAAAGTGGCCTGGGAGCGTGACTTGGGCATAATCTCCCCAGAACAGTGGGATAGGATCCTTCGGCAAGGAGCCTGGGCGTCCATCGCCCCGGCCCAAAGACTGTCCCATCTATTTTTACTATATAGGATCTACTATACCCCCCATAAATTGTACAAAATGGGTTGGAGACCCAATGATGCATGTCCAAGATGCAACAATAAAGGAGATCTTCTCCACATGGTCTGGAAGTGCCCCAAATTGTATAGCTACTGGGTGGATATCATAACGCGGATAAATGAGAAATTTAGGTCTGCCCTTGAACCAACCGCCAGGATTTGCCTCTTGGGATGCATGGACGAAAATAAGGTACCGCAAGGAACTATAGAACCTATCTTGAGATGCCTATTTCAAGCCCGCAAAATAATTGCTCAAAAATGGCAAGCCCAGGCGCCTCCAACTATAGAGAACTGGTTATCAGTTATGAAACAAACAATTTCAAATGAAAAGGTCCACTACACTACCCAAGGGAAGAATGATAAATTTGTAAAAATATGGAGACTATGGCAGAGAACAGAGGGCGACATAGAGTAAGCGGAACTTGGACACGTGGGCGCGTGAATTGGTCCCGACCGGCCTGCACTTAGCTAAGATAAATTCTAAACATCAGATAACAAGGCAGCCAAATAAAACCTAACTAACCTATACCAAGCTAGTATGCTCACAAGGGTTGAGAAGGGGAGGGTGGGGGGTAGGGAAGGGGAGGTGGGATCTGGGGGGGGGGGGGCACACAACAAAGACAATAACTACTCTACAATACAAGTGATATTAACCCTTAACGGGCAGAGTTTCTAGATATTGTAAAATTGTTTTTTTGTATTTTGTTAACAATTAGCTCGCACCTTTTATTGACGGTAATATGTATGTGTAAAGCATGGATGTAAAAATAAATAAAAATCTATTTAAATTAAAAAAAGAAAGGTAAATGTATGATAAGTATTTGAATTCAATTTTCCATTATCTAGTGGGCATTCCATTTGATAAAGCACTAGAATTCCAGACTTTTACAAGTTATTGTTGCAAAGTACGATTGATAGGTGCAGCGGAGTCAGTTGAGATCAGACGTTGTGTAGTAACAGGAACTGGCTTTTTTATTGGAACATCATCACACAGACAAAGATGTCTCTCTGCACATGGTAAGGAGAACACACACAAAGCTCACAGGCAGGAAAAAGAAACCAACAAGTAGATCACTGTGGGCAGGAAATTACAACACATCATAGAAAATACATAGCATAGCATATCATTAAGCATTAGCGACATCTTGTGTCCTTTTTCTAAACTGCATTCCATATGATAGGCTAAGCTGAAGTTTTGTTGTATCTCCAACACCCCTTCTCAACAACTAAAGCTTAGTCTGTTAAACCTATCTTCTTTGTGAGCCCTGAATGTCTTTCAGCGGTCAGAGGCTTTGTGGGGATATCTGCAGTCATATCCTCGGTCGGGCAATAAATTAACTCAAGAAGATCTTGCTCTTGAAGATCCCTAAGAAAGTGAAACTTCACATCAATGTGATTGGTTCTTGAATTAACTCCTTCCGTATGTGCAAGTACAATGCCTTGATTGTCCTCATAGATTTCTGTTGGTCCCAACTATGGTTGACCCAAATCTGTTAATAGCTGTCTCAGCCATATGCCTTCTTTGCTTGCCTGCGCTGCAGCAATGTATTCTGCTTCAGTAGACGACAGTGAAACAGAGAGCTGCTTTTTACTAGTCCAACTGATGGCTCCTCCTGACAGGAAAAATAAGTAGCCACTGGTAGATTTTCTGTCACTAGTGTCTCCTTCACATATCCTGTTAAGGTGCTTTCATCGCTTGCTGGTAACTTGAGCTTGTAGTGCGACGTCCCTTTAAGATAGCGAATGATTCGTTTTACAGCATTCCAGTCTATTTGATTTGGTGATGAATCTTTTCATTCCAACTGTTGCTGCAACGTCCGGTCTTGTAGCAGTGGTAAGGTACATCAATTTCCCTATTGCTTTCCTGTATTGAGTATTAGTAGGTAATGGGTTATCTTGACAATTTATCTCCTTTAGGTAGTTGGTTTCCATGGGAGATTTCACTGGTTTGGCGTCTTTCATTCCAAAATTTTTAATTATTTCTTGTATTTTGTGTCTTTGATTCAGAAGAAAGCTGCCATCTCCCTCTCTCTCGATCTGGATGCCAAGGTAATTCTTTATGTTGCCAAGGTCTTTGGTGTCAAAGTGCTGATTTCGTTTTTCCAATATTTCTGCTTCATCCCCTTCTTGCTCTAAGCAAATCAGAATATCATCCACATAAATAAGCATATAGACCCATCTGTTTGCCAATCTCTTTGTGTATAAGCAGGGGTCTGCTTCACTCATTTGAAAGTTTTGATGTGTAAGCACTTCATTTATTTTTATATAAATATATTTATAGTTGAGATATGTCTTCCTATTTTACAGGTTCGTTGATACTGGCAGTACTTGCTTTGTATGTATTAATTGTCTAAATGTATAAATGAGAGACGTATAGGTGGTTTACCTTTTGTTTTCTCTTGTTGACCGTCTCGTTTTTGTGTCTGAGCCTTCTTGTATCTGCTGTTCAGTACTGGTTGAGTCTACACTCACTTCAACTGTTTGTTCGGAAGTTACAGAGATGGGCTGGTCAATGTCAGTTTTCTCTTCTATTCGTGCTTCTACTGTTGACATTACATTGTCTCTTAAATCTTCAACAAAGGTTAAGCTGTTGCTAATGGTAACCTTGGCTGTTTTGGGATCTGGGATTCTGTAACCCTTGACATTGTCACTGTATCCAACGAAGATACCTTCAAATGCTCTGTTTTGGAGTTTGGTACGTTTTTTTTCGGGTATGTAGATGAATGCTTTGCATCCAAAAACTCTTAGGCCTCGTACACACGATCAAATCTGTCTGCTGGAAACGGTCTGCTAGACCGTCCCAGCAGACAGATTCGATCGTGTGTACGGGCGAGCCGACGGATTTGGCCACCCGACAGATTTCAAAGCATGCTTTGAAACCTATCGGGTGGGAATCCGTCCGCCCGACATGTCTGCTGGTTAGTACACTTACCAGCAGACATGTCGTCTCGCACCGGCGCCGAATGGATTCGGCGCATGTGCGGAAGTGTTTTACTTCCTGGTGCGGTGACGTGGCGGCGTCAACGTCATCGCCACGTCACCGACACGTCAGCGTGCCGTCTGCTGGCGGGGATTTTGGTTTGCTCGTGTGTACACGTGAGCAAACCAAAATCCCAGCAGACAGATTTGTTCAAATCTGTCGGACAGACAGATTTGAACAAATCTGTCTGCTCGTGTGTACGAGGCCTTAGATGTTTTACACTTGGCTTCTCATTGTGCCATAGCTCATATGTTTTTTTTCCACTGTTCTGGAAAGAAGTCTGTTCTGCAAATATGTAGCTGTCATGGCTGCCTCACCCCAGTATTTTTGTGGTAGTCCAGAGTCTGTCAGCATACATCATTTCAGTCAGAGTTCTGTACTTTCTTTCAGCTACTCCATTCTGTTCTGGTGTGTACGGGACTGTCTTTTGATGTTATATTCTATGCCTTTTTAAGTACTCTTGTATCTTACCTCCTGTGAATTCACCTCCATTATCGCTCCGAAGCATGAGAGGCTTCCTCTGAAACTTGTTACTTGTCTTTGTTATATAGTCTTGTAATTTGTTGAAGACTTCACTCTTGTGTTGCATCAGGTAGGTGACTGTATATCTTGAGTAGTCGTCTCCAGGTGTTGGTGGGTTTAGGGGACCACACCCGTCACTGTGAACTAAGTCAAGTGGTCTTGAGGCTCTCTTCTGGCTGACTTTGACGCTTCACAGATAAGAGTCCTCCTAGATTAGGAACATAAAGCACATCTTTCACTGGTATGGCTAAATTGTGTCCTGCATCATCAGGGCATACAAGGGTTCCATGCCCACATCCTTCTGCATGTATTGTGCTTCCATCTGCAAGGTAAATAGTTTCTTTGTTGTTCGGATCAAGTTCTGTGAAGAAACTTCTATCACTTGTCATGTGACTGGTTGCCCCTGAATCGATGCACCAGTCTTGGCATTTATTGTTGCCTGTCACATTAAATGTGGCATTCCAGTTGCCTTCCTTTGAGTCAGTGATTGTGGTTTTGACCATTTGTTTAGTATAAGAGGGACGTTGTCTCATTTGCTCTGCCTTCCATATAGTACAGTCTTTTTTTATGTGTCCCTGTTTGTGGCATCTGAAACACACTCTGGTTTCTTTCCTGTGTAATCTTGCATCTGTAGCTTTAAGAGGTGCTGGTGTCGGATTCTGAGGAGTCATGCATTAAGTCCTTTCTTCTCTGATACTCATTTATGAGCCTGGTTTTTACAAATGCTACTGTCAGATCTGCCTCAGGTCGGGACTCCAGTGCATTGATTAGTGCAGTGTATGTATCGGGCAAACTGCATAACAACATAGCTGCAATGTGACTGTCTGTTATGTTCTCCCCGCTTGATCTGAGTTGCGCAATCACTTCCAGCATTGCGTTTATATGCTCCTGCATATCCTGTTCTCTGCCAAGTCTCATTTTGTAAAGTTTCCGCAGCATAAACAGCTATTTGTTTAAATTGGATCTTTTATGCAGTCTTTTTAGTACATCCCACATTCCTTTCGCTGTGTCCTCATTGCGTATATGAATGAGCTGATCATCTTCTACTAGTAAACTTATTGTGGCACGTGCTTGTCTGTTTTTCTTGTTCCAGTCCTGATTATTATCCTGTGGCCTCTCTGTAGTGGTAACCTCCCACAAGTCATCTCTGGAAAACAGCATTTCCACTTTAAACTTCCATAGCTGATAATTGTCATTGTTCAGCTTGGCTACTGAGAGTTTTAGCTCTGAGTTTCCGGACATTTTATCCCTCCTTTATATATAAACAGTCTTACTTGTCTATAAGAGATGTCACTGGAAAGCTTTCTTATGTTAATCTCCGCATCAGCCACGCTGTCTTCTGTTCGAGGCTTTGTTCTGCTTAGGCCGCACCTGGTCATAAGACCTTATCCAGACACTGGGCCCATAACCTGTTGCAAAGTACGATTAATAGGTGCAGCAGAGTCAGTTAAGATCAGATGTTGTGTAGTAACATCATTACACAGACAAAGATTGGAACATCATCACACAGACAAAGATGTCTCTCTGCACATGGTAAGAAGAACACACACAGAGCTTACAGGCAGGAAAAAGAAACCAACAAGTAGATCACTGTGGGCAGGGAAATACAACACATCATGGAAAATACATACATCTTGTGTCCTTTTTCTAAACTGCATTCCATACGATAGGCTAAGCTGAAGTTTTGTTGTATCTCCAACAGTTTTAAACAACTTGATCCAGGTTCATTTTGGAGCTACTTTTAGCTCATTAACTAGAGTTTTTGGTCTTTGGGCAGAGCTTTGAGTCTATCAGAACAATAATATTTATGATACCATTAGTCACATAAGTAAAAAGTTTAAAGCAGAATTCCACCTATTTAAAAGTCAGCAGCTACAAAAAGTTTAGCTGTGGACTTTTAATAATTGGACACTCACCTGTCCCATGGTCCAGCGATATGGGCAAATGAAGTCTCCCTCCTCTCTGCAGAGCTAGCATTGTAACTGTGAGCGCCTGGCTGTGGCTTCACAGCCGAGCATGCACTGCGCATGGGCGTATCGCGCTGCACGCTCTGAATTGCCGGGCAATCTTCTGGGACCTGTGATGAGAGGGAACTTCCTTCCAGCACCGCAGAGCCCGGGGAGGAAGTGGGAGCTGGATGCCGATAAAAAGAGGGCATCCCCCCACCCCAAAAAATGACAGGGGGTCACAATGACTTAGAGCGGAAGTTCCATTTTTGGGTGGAACTCCGCTTTAAGCCATCCACATATCTACGGTAAAAATCATTTACGGAATACTTGCTTTCTTTACAAGTTTGTTGTTGTAGTTATGTGACAGGGTCTTTTTAAGAATGTGACAAATTACATTCATCCAGTTTAGGAACCTTTCTTTATTTCCTTGTATGTCCTATTATAAAATTATGAACTTCTGTGAGTGCATTTTAGCATCATAATTATTTGAACACATCAGCATAACTAAAAAAGAAATGGAATTTTAAAATAGATTTTACATCAAATGTCATAATTCAGGAACTTAGACCTAGATATCAATTATCATAAATTTTGATTACCTTTGCAGATGGACTGTATTTCTTATTTTTTCAGCTTGTTTTCAGACTGAAGAAAGAAGTGAGACAGGTGTCACTATGGAGAAGCCTGGATGTTTGATGGTGAAAGATCTTCAGTTAGAAGATCAGAGCAAACTCCATTCTGTTCTTTCCTACATAGAAAATAGTAATAATTTAGAGCAGGCATGTCCAAAGTCCGGCACAGGGACCAGTTGCGGCCCGCATTCCAGTTTAATGCGGCCCCATAGGTAATTTTTGATATATATCTCTTTTGCAGCCCCCAACGAATCCCCGAGCATCGTGCATTCAGAGGCTCCATTCATGCCAATGGTGAGGCTCCATTCATGCCAATGGTGAGGCTCCATTAATGCCAATGGTGAGGCTGTATTCAGATTCTGCATTAATGGCAATGATGAGGCTGTAGATGGGCACTGACCCTTATTTTGCTTTACAATTCTTTATTTAAAATGTAATTTTTTTCCTGAAACTTCCCTCATACAGTTAAGGTGCGTGTTATATGTCGATAAATATAGTATATCCAAAAACACGCACAAGCTCATCCTTAGACTCTTGACCACACACCGCCACAAAGGCATGAGAATTCTTGTTGTGCAGTTTATTAGTTCATTTGCATTTAATTTTAATGGTTCAAAGAATGTCAGGCAAAATGGTCGGCCCTCACGCATGTTGTTCACTTCATAAAATCTGTCCCTCTTTGAAAAATAGTTTGGACACCGCTGATTTAGAGGGAGGGGTGGAGCTGATGGCATCAGACATGTCCTGCTGAGGCTCCATTTTTCTCAGGTCTTAACGGCTTCCACCGACACCTGAATGTACACCTAAAGGTAATTAATCAAAACTACTCCATAATCTTCCCTAACGCCCTGGGTTATGGTTTTTGGAATGACCCGCAGGAAAGCCAAGACAAAAACACACAAGGAAAAACCCCTCAGAGTCTCTGTTGTAATGGCTCTGTCTAATTCACCTCACACAGCTAAAGCCTGCGCTGACAAAAAACAGCTAAGCTCTTCACAGGACTCAAATTACACAGAATATGAACAAAGTGTCGGTTCTTTAACACAACAAACTGAGACATTACACCCAAATATTTTTGAACAAATAGAGACAATGCTTCATAAAGCTCTGCAACAGACCTCTGACCAAATAACAGAGAAAATGACTAAAGAGATTTGTGACTTAGGCCAACTTACTGCAGACTTAGAATGCAGAATGGATGACATTGAAACCAATGTAGTTTCCCATGACAAAGAACTTGAGCTACTCAGAGATGAAAATGTTACTTTGCAAACGCATTTGGAAGACTTTGAAAACAGAGCATGACGGTCAAACCTCTGCATAAGAGGTATACCTGAATCAATCACTGATCTTCAATTGTCTATGACAGTGCTCTTTCAGGAATTGTCCCCTTCCATCCCTATTGAGAGACTGGAATTTGATAGAATTCACAGGGCATTAGCACCACGCAAAACAGAAGGACCTCCACGTGATATATTTATTAAATTCCATTTCTTCCGTACTAAGGATCATCTTATGGCTGCAGCCAGGATTAAAGAAACCCTAACTGTTCAAGGACATTCCTATTAAATATTCACAGATTTATCGCCAATAACAATAGCCAAACGGCGTTGGATGAAACCTCTACTTCAAAATCTCCAACACCACCACATCCCTTATCAATGGGGATTCCCATTCGCTGTTCGATTTAGCCACCAAGGAACCAAACAGTGGATTTCTACACAAGTAGATCCATTGAAGAACTACAGACCACACTGCAAAAACTCCAGCTATACAACAAATCATCTACAAGTCCTCACCGGCGCACACTATCCAGCTCTCCACAAAATTAATCAAAACCTGAAACTGACAGAAGCAGACAAGCTACATCCAAAAGAGGTCACTTCAACTCCCCAGAATCTTCTAGACTCCATGGACTGAATAATCTCTACATTATACTAAGAACTCCCTCAACTTCATGATTGAATTATCCAAAATCTTGTTTGGCCTTTGTATTGAATTAAAAACCCATCAGTTAAGATTTCCTAATCACAAAGGTTAAGTATAAGAGCATATGTTCACATATCCCTTATTTACTTTTAATTCCTCCCTCTTTAATCCCTCTCCCCTTTCCGTACCCCTTATTCCCCCTCCTCACTTAGCTCCCTAAACCCCCTCCCCTCCCCTCCTTTTATTTTTAATGTTCCCCTTCTCCCTTCCCATTTGTAAACTACAAAACTAAACTATGCTCCAAATGCTTCATCTACTTAATTGAATAATTTCAATGAATACTCTATCTCTCACTAATCTGACTCCAACAGTATACCCTACCTTTCCTACCTCTGATAACCCTAGGGCAATTAACCTAATACTTCTGAATAGAAGTATACGATAAAACAAACATTACTGAACTAAAATAGTAGTATCTACTTTTTATTAAATAATTTTAGTCATTAAATACAGAATTATCAATTTTTTGCACTTATATAAGTTTATATCTAACTACATTACCAAAAAGGTTGTCTAAGTTTAACTGTTATTTTTTTAGATCTTTGCTGTAAAGAACCTGGGAAGCGTTCACCGCATGCCCTATTTTTTCTGTTTTGGGACTCTCCTCCACTTCAGTTGTGGTGGTGGTGGTGGGGGGGAGGGGGGGGGTCCCCAGACAGACTTTGTGCCTTCAGGTCTGCTTGACATGCACACCAACATTATATTTTTCATCACATATTTAAACTACTACAAGTTGACTATATATATATATTTCCCATTTCCTTATTATTTCATATTCTGTTTCTATTTATTTTTTTCTCTCTGTCTTTCTCTGGGGTCCAATGGTACAAGCTATATCTGATATGTTTAATTATAACCTACTTAAGATTTATATATGGCTCTTTTAAATGTACAAGATCTAAACATTCCCCAGAAGCGAACAAAAGTGTCGTTATCTTCATCTAAACCTCACATAGTGTGTCTCTAAGATACACACTTTACTGATTCTTCAACACCTAAATACTTTGGTTCAAGTTACCCCCAGGTTTTTACTGCCTCAGCCAAATCGGAACACGAGGTGTATTAATAGCTTTCCATCGATCTACACCTTTTTCCCCCTTAGCAAAAATCAAGGATCCAGATAGCCATTACCTTATACTCACTGGTCATCTATGTGACATTCCAATTACAGTAGTCTCTTACTACGCTCCAAATAAGAGACTGACATCATTTCTCTCCCATTTACTTTAAGTAATAGACACTCACAAATAGGAATGAGCTCTGCGTTCGATTGTTCGACGAAATTCGAACAAAACGGGTCCTTCGCGCCAAATTTGAGTGACGCATAACGGCCCGTAATTCATTGCGGCATTGCACGCTGATGATTGGCCAAGCACACGCCCCACACTATAAAAGGCCGCCTGCTGGGCGGCCTTGTGTAGTGTGTTCCAGCTTGTTACTGAGAGCAGTCAGAGAGACAGAGAGATTGTCTTTTTAGATAGCTAGATAGAGCAGGCAGGCTAGTCAGTTTAGCTTAAATTACAGTGTGTAGAGAATATATATCCATCCCTAGGAGTTGTACATATATTTATATGCTGTATAGCTTAGCTAGATCAGCTATTCCTATTTGTCAGGCAGGAGATTGTGCTAGATGCAGTGTTCTAACTTGTTGTATTGCCTGTGTGCTGTTTAATTTACACCTAAACGTACTCAGTATTACTGCACTTGTCCTGTTTATTTGCAACTAAACGCATTTGCTGTTACTGCACGTTTGCTGTTTAATAGCACCTAAACGCATTAGCTGTTACTGCACGTTTGCTGTTTAATAGCACCTAAGCGCATTAGCTGTTACTGCACGTTTGCTGTTGAATAGCACCTAAACGCAGTTGGTGTGACTGCACGTTTGCTGTTTGATAGCACCTAAACACATTAGCTGTTACTGCACGTTTGCTGTTTAATAGCACCTAAACGCAGTTGACGTGACTGCACGTTTGCTGTTTGATAGCACCTAAACGCATTGGCTGTTACTGCATGTTTGCTGTTTAATAGCACCTAAATGCAGTTGGTGTGACTGCACGTTTGCTGTTTGATAGCACCTAAACGCATTAGCTGTTACTGCACGTTTGCTGTTTAATAGCACCTAAGCGCAGTTGGTATAACTGCACCTTTGCTGTTTGATAGCACCTAAACGCAGTTGGTGTGACTGCACGTTTGCTGTTTGATAGCACCTAAACGCATTTGTGTAACTGCACGTTTGCTGTTTGATAGCACCTAAACGCATTTGCTGTAACTGCACGTTTGCTGTTTGGTAGCACCTAAACGCATTAGCTGTTACTGCACGTATTAGCTGTTACTGCACGTTTGCTGTTTAATAGCACCTAAACACAGTTGGTGTAACTGCACGTGTGCTGTTTAATAGCACCTAAACGCATTAGCTGTTACTGCACATTTGCTGTTTAATAGCACCTAAACACATTAGCTGTTGCTGCATGTTTGCTGTTTAATAGCACCTAAACGCAGTTGGTGTAACTGCACATGTGCTGTTTAATAGCACCTAAATGCATTAGCTTTTACTGCACGTTTGCTGTTTAATAGCACCTAAATGCATTAGCTGTTACTGCACGTTTGCTGTTTAATAGCACCTAAACTCAGTTGGTGTAACTGCACCTTTGCTGTTTGATAGCACCTAAACGCATTAGCTGTTACTGCACGTTTGCTGTTTAATAGCACCTAAATGCATTAGCTGTTACTGCACGTTTGCTGTTTAATAGCACCTAAACGCATTAGCTGTTACTGCATGTTTGCTGTTTAATAGCACCTAAACGCAGTTGGTGTAACTGCACATGTGCTGTTTAATAGCACCTAAACGCATTAGCTGTTACTGCACGTTTGCTGTTTAATAGCACCTAAACGCAGTTGGTGTAACTGCACGTGTGCTGTTTAATAGCACCTAAACGCAGTTGGTGTAACTGCACCTTTGCTGTTTTATAGCACCTAAACGCAGTTCGTGTGACTGCACGTTTGCTGTTTGATAGCACCTAAACACAGTTGGTGTAACTGCACCTTTGCTGTTTGATAGCACCTAAACACATTTGGTGTGACTGCACGTTTGCTGTTTGATAGCACCTAAACGCATTTGCTGTAACTGCACGTTTGCTGTTTGATAGCACCTAAACGCATTTGCTGTAACTGCACGTTTCCTGTTTGGTAGCACCTAAACGCATTAGCTGTTACTGCACGCATTAGCTGTTACTGCACGTTTGCTGTTTAATAGCACCTAAACGCATTAGCTGTTACTGCACGTTTGCTGTTTAATAGCACCTAAACGCAGTTGGTGTAACTGCACGTGTGCTGTTTAATAGCACCTAAACACATTAGCTGTTACTGCACGTTTGCTGTTTAATAGCACCTAAATGCATTAGCTGTTACTGCACGTTTGCTGTTTAATAGCACCTAAACTCAGTTGGTGTAACTGCACCTTTGCTGTTTAATAGCACCTAAACTGTTTAATAGCACCTAAACACAGTTGGTGTGACTGCACGTTTGCTGTTTGATACCACCTAAACACATTAGCTGTTACTGCACGTTTGCTGTTTGATAGCACCTAAACGCAGTTGGTGTGACTGCACGTTTGCTGTTTGATAGCACCTAAATGCATTTGCTGTAACTGCACGTTTGCTGTTTAATATCACCTAAATGCAATAAAATGTCTGGAAGGACAACAAAGAGGGGAAGAGAGTCACGAGGGCAAGCAGGCTCTGCATCTAGAGGCAACGCTGGTGGTGGACATGGTGCATCCTCTTCAGCACGTGGCTGTGGCCGTGGCCGCTCATCCTTCTTTTCGGGAGCTGGCCGTGTTGAGCCTCAACATGCAGAGAAATTAGTAGAGTGGATGACCAAGCCGTCCTCAACTGTTTCAACACAGTGTTGGGTACATGCTGCATGAAGATGTGCAGCGTTTTGAAGGCTCTGATGATGGAACACAGATAGAGGAAGGCATTGATGTGAGCCCAGAGAGAGGGGGTGCCTGAGAGGGACAGCAATCTGGCAGTGATGTTCCCACAGCTGCAGCATACTGCCAGGTTTTCGACAGTGATGTGGAGGGAGGGGATGATGAGGTCACTGACTCTACGTGGGTGCACAGGCACAGGCACATCTCCAAAGAGGCAGGATGCCCTCCAGGGGACAGCTTAAGGGCATCACACCAACTGCATTTCATCGCAGAGCTACGCCTGTGCAGGGCGCTGCTGTGTCTCAACGTTACTGCAAAAGTTCTTTGGTGTGGGCCTTTTTTGAGACATGTGCATCAGATCGCAACGTTGCTATTTGCAACATATGTCTCAAGCGTATCTCGCGTGGCCAAAACATCACCCGCTTGGGCACCACATGCTTGACCAGACATATGTCGACCTGCCATGCAGTTCGTTGGCAAGCATACCAGAAAGACCCACACCAAAGAACCAAGCGGACCTCCCCTTGCCCCTCATCAGCTGGGACCTCCAACCCCACTAGACCCTCAGTCCTCTCTAAAGCCTGCACTGATAGGTCTGAAGGTGTAGAAATAGGTGTGTCACAACCTAGTAGTACATGCAGGCAATCTGCTGATAGTACCAGACAAATTTCCCTGCTCCAGCTGCTGCAGCAGAAAGAAGTACTCTCCCAGCCATCCACATGCCCAGCGGTTGAATGCTAGCACTTCAACTGCTACCTTTTCAGTTGGTAGATTCTGCGCCCTTCCTTGAGTTTGTGGAATGTGCGGTACCTCAGTGGCAAGTTTCCAAACGCCACTTTTTCTCACGGAAGGCGATTCCGGCTCTCTACCGGCATGTGGTAGGCAATGTCCATGCCTCGTTGGACAGGGCAGTCAGTGGTAAGGTGCATATTACCACTGACTCATGGTCCAGCAGGCATGGACAGGGACGTTACCTCTCTTTCACTGGGCATTGGGTGACTCTTCTGACAGCTGGTAAGGACGCAGGGCAAGGTACAGTAGTGTTGGAGGTTGTTTCGCCACCACGCCTCCAAAACACTACTACTGGTTGTGACACACCTCTCTCCTCCACCCCCTCCTCTTCTTCCTCTGTGGCCTCTTCCTGTGCTGATGTCTCCTCTGAACCAGCCGTGCTCCATAGGCGTACGAGGGGCTACGCAGGAATGCAGGCCAAGAGATGCCATGCGGTGCTAGAGCTAGTGTGCTTGGGAGACAGGAGCCACATTGGGGCCGAAGTTCTTGTCAGGAACTATTAGGATAAGTACTCACCGAGGCCGAGATGCCGAGGGCGGCTGCCTTTGCGGCTCTGTGCACTTCACCCCCTGGAGGTGGAGACAGCGGGGAAGGGCACAAAGGGGCACCGGCTACCAGCGGAAGGTGTTGTGCTGATAGGAGATCTCTGAAGGCTTGGCTTCCGATCACAGGACAGGATCACGGCGGGTGTGGATAGCAATTCTAGGAGCAATAAAGTTAGTCAGGCAGGGAATCAGTTCAGGTCAAGACGGTAAGCAGGTCCGAGATGCAGGCCAATGGTTCAGGGATTGGAGAAGGCAGGAGATCCGAGGTGCAAGCCGGAGGTCAAGGGGGTACAGACAGCAGCAGAAACGATGAGACGAGCCGAGGGTCAAGTGCAGGAGAAGGCGTAGAGAAGTCAGGTCCGATCCGGGTCAATAGGTCACAAGCTTTCAGGTAACAAGGCACTTAAGCAGGATAGCTGACAACAAACCAGCAACCCGCCATGCGTCTGGGGCTGGTTTAAATAGGCCGGGCTGGAACTTGATTGGTGGACGTGCGCGTGGATGCGCGCGCAGACGTACGCGCGCGTGTGCGCGCAGGTGCGCGCCCACGTACGCGCCGTGACGCAGAACCATGCTGGAACGCAGAGGCGCGCATGCGCCGCGCCGCGCACGGGCACGGGCATGCGCCGTGGCGCGGATCGGCCGCTGGAGCCACTGATACCCTGACAGTGCCCCCCCCCAAGGGGCGGACTCCGGACGCCCAAGCTGGACATCAGTTCAGGGTGGTCTTGATGGAAGGCTCGAATTAGCCGAGGAGCGTGTAAGTTCTTTGATGGTTCCCATGAATTATCTTCCGGGGGGTACCCCTTCCACTTGACCAGGTATTGCAGCTGTCTTCCTCTCTTTCTACAGCCCAGAATGGCCTCAACTTCGAATTCTACTTCCCCTTCGACCTCCACTGGTGATGGCGGGGATTCCTCCCTTTCTGGGAAGGACTCAGGAACGACAGGCTTCAGTAAGGAGACATGAAAGACAGGATGAATTTTGTAGGAATTAGGCAGAGCTAATTCGAAAGCTACATCATTGATCTTTCGTTTGACTTGGAAAGGTCCGATGAACCTTGGCCCTAACTTCCGGGAAGGTATGTTTAACTTGAGATTTGCAGCTGACAGCCATACTTTTTCCCCAATCTCAAAGATCGGGCTTTCCTTTTTCTTTTTGTCAAAAAAAAATTTGTGATCCTCCTGGGCTTGTCGCATCATTTCCTGGAGTTTCTTAAAGTTCAGTTGAATAGAAGTTACTTGCTCCTGAACGGCTGGAACCGACGTCTCCGGATAGAGCTAGGCAGGAATGAGGGGTGAAACCCGAAGTTTGACCAGAAGGGGGTTTGGTTGGTTGTGGAATGAATGGAATTGTTGTATGCAAATTCCGCGGACGGAAGTAGTGAAGACCAGTCGTCCTGGGAGGTTGAACAGAAGCAGCGGAGGTATTGCTCCAAGGTCTGGTTCGTCCTTTCGGTTTGACCATTACTCCGTGGGTGATAGGCTGATGAAAAACAAATTTTGATATTGAGAGATTTGCAAAGCTCTTTCCAGAATTTGGAAGTAAATTGTGCGCCTCTGTCAGAGACGATACTTTTGGGGTCCCGTGAAGCCGGACTATCTCCTTGAGGAAAACTTTAGCTGTCTCTGTAGCGGTGGGGGTGCCCACCATGGGTAGGAAGTGCGCCATCTTGGAAAGGCGGTCGATGACTACAAAAATTGAGGTAAAACCCCCAGAAGGGGGAAGATCTACAATAAAGTCCATGGAGACTTCTGACCAAGGTCGTTCGGGAATGGGCAGAGGCTTGAGCAACCCCCAACCCCTTGTACTAGGTCCTTTGTTGCGTTGACAACGAACACATGCAGACACATAGGCTTTACAATCCTGCTTCCAGTTTGGCCACCAGAAGGTGCGGGAGATCAATTCCGTGGTCTTTCGGACTCCAAAATGGCCCGCCAGTTTGTGATCGTGGAAGGTACTCAGAACTAGGTGCCGGGTTTCCACAGGAACGAAAATCTTGTCTCGAGACCAAAGCAGCTCGTCCCGTCTTTTAAGAGAGAGAGAGCTTTGGTTGGGACAGTGCCTGGATGCGGTCTTAATAGAGGTTAGGAGATCCAGTTGCGGGAGTAATAGGAAGTTCTGGGAAGATAGGATGGTGCCAGGTTCAGATGCTTCGGGGGACTCCAAATACATTCTGGAAAGGGCATCTGCCTTCCCATTCTTGGAGCCGGGCCTATAGGATATAAGAAAATTGAATCGGGTGAAGAAAAGAGCCCAACGGGCTTGTCTGGGTCTTAGCCGTTTCGCAGATCGCAGATATTCTAGGTTTTTGTGATCCGTGAAGATCATAATAGGGTGGAGTGCCCCTTCCAACAAATATCTCCACTCTTCTAGGGCGAATTTAATCGCTAACAACTCTCTGTCACCGACATCGTAATTCCTTTCTGGCGGATTTAATTTTCGAGAGGCAAAAGCCACTGGATGCAACAGGGCCTTTAGTCCATATCTTTGGGATAGGATTGCTCCCACAGCTGTCTCGGAGGCGTCCACCTCAAGTATGAAGGGTAGTGCCGGGTCGGGGTGGTGTAGAATGGGTGCTGAGGTGAACATTGACTTAAGCTTAAGGAAGGCTTCTTGGGCCTCCTGAGACCACACGAAACGGTTGCCTTGACGAGTGAGCCTGGTAATGGGTACAACGATGGCGGAAAACCCAATGATAAAGCGTCTATAAAAGTTAGCGAAAACCAATAAAACGTTGTACTCCCTTCCTGTCTCGGGGAGCTGGCCAGTCTTGAATGGCTTGGACTTTTTGTGGGTCCATGGCGACTCCAGACGTGGAAATGATGAACCCGAGGAATTGTACTGTACTCTTTTCAAATTCACACTTCTCGGCTTTCAGATACAACTTATGGAGCCTGAGGGTAGTGAGAACTATCTTGACATGTTCCTGATGAAGCTCAATAGAAGTGGAAAAAATAAGGATATCGTCCAAATAGACCACCAAAAAGTCATCCAAGTACTTCCGAAAGATGTCGTTGACAAAATGTTGGAAAGTGGCTGGGGCGTTGCACAGACCAAACGGCATTACGAGATACTCAAAGTGTCCAAACCTGGATCTAAATGCTGTCTTCCACTCATCCCCTGCTCTAATTCGGACAAGGTTGTAAGCTCCCCGGAGATCTAATTTGGAGAAGATCTTAGCAGACCGGAAACGTTGGAAGAGCTCGGGAATGAGAGGTAGTGGGTATCTATTTTTGACCGTAATTTTGTTTAATTCCCTGTAGTCTATGCAGGGTCTGAGGGAGCCGTCTTTTTTTCCCACGAAGAAGATCCCCGCTCCCGCAGGGGAGGAGGAAGGGCGAATAAATTGTTTTTCAAGGTTCTCGTCGATGTAGGCCTTGAGGGCCTTCAGTTCAGTCTCTGATAGGGGAAAAATACGGCCAAACGGGATTTCTGCACCGGGGAGCAGGTCTATAGGACAATCATAGGGCCTGTGAGGTGGCAGGCGGTTGGCCTGTTGTTTGTCAAAGACGTCTGTGAATTCCCGGTATGCTGGAGGGACATTTTGAAGATTCTCTGCTGTGGTGGTAACGGTGGAACAGATGGTGGTAGCCGGTGCAAGGCAATGTACAGAGCAATGGGAAGAAATAAAGCTGACTTCTTTGCTTCCCCAGTCAATATGTGGTTGGTGTGTGTACAGCCAGGGAAGGCCCAAAATAATAGGGAACATCGGAGATGAAATTAAGTCCAACTGTAGGAGCTCCTGGTGTCCAGAATCTGTAATGGCCACGACAGGGTCAGTCTGCTGTGTGACTAGTCCTGAACGAGGGAGAGAGCCGTCCGCCAGGCGTACTTGTAGATGAGGATTCTTCGGGTGAAGGGGAAAATGTAGTTTCAGGGCTAGGGCAGAGTCCACGAAGCTACTGCAGGCACCAGAGTCAATGATTGCTGGTAAGCGAGTCACCCCTTCCGGTAGCTGTAGAGAGAGAAAAAGAGTAAGGTAAGACTGTGGAGCGCTGACGACACGGCAATCTGAGGTGGGTCTGGGTGCGCACTTACTGGGTCTCACCGGACAGGTGCGAAGAAAGTGGCCGGAGGCACCGCAGTAAGGCATAGGTTGGCTTGACGCCTGCGTTGTCTTTCTTCTGGAGTGAGAGGAGAGCGGACCAGCCCAAGCTGCATGGGTTCTGGGTCGGGAACCGGGTTGGAGGACACTGGAGGTAATGAGTACGTAGGAGCTGGTCTCGGAGGAAGCCAGGTTGGACGAAGCGTGTGGAGGCGCTCGGAGCGCCGTTCTCGTAGCCGTCTGTCCAATTGGGTTGCGGCCTGAATTAAGTCCTCCAGGGTAGCAGAAGGTTCAGTTCTGGCTAGCTCGTCTTTGAGCGCTTCTGAAAGTCCCTGCCGGAACTGATACTTAAGAGCTGCTTCATTCCAGCCGGTGTCGGCTGACCATTTCCGAAACTCGGCTGTGTAGTCCTCCACTGGTCTCCTACCCTGGCTGAGGCTGTGAAGGATGGTCTCAGCTGTCGCTGTACGTTGTGGATCATCGTAAAGTCTGGCCATTTGCTCAAAGAAAGTGTCAAGTGTGTCCATCCAGCACCGGACTTCTCTGTTCCATGAGACCATGTGCCCATGCCTGGGGTTCTTCAGAGAGGAGGGAGATAACGAAGCCAACTTTTACTGCTTCTGAAAAGAATGTTCTGGGCTGCAGCGCGAGGTATAGAGAACAGGCGTTTTTTGAATGCACGATACTTCCTGCAATCGCCTGTGAATCGCTCGGGAGTCGGGACTCTGGGCTCAGGGTGAGTCACTACCACAGCTGGGTTAGCCGAAGCCTGTGGGGCTATAGTCTCTGTAGGAGGCGCTGTGGTTGGAACCGAGGGGCCAGGTTGTCCGGTAAGCTGCTGAAGACGGCCGTCAATTTGGAGGTACCCATCCTGCAACTTCTGCACGGCGTCCGTAAGAGCCGAGACCTGCTGACATAAGGTCTCAAAAGGCGAGCGCGCCCTGTCGGCCTCTGACATCTGGCTGGTTTGTACTGTCAGGAACTATTAGGATAAGTACTCACCGAGGCCGAGATGCCGAGGGCGGCTGCCTTTGCGGCTCTGTGCACTTCACCCCCTGGATTTGGAGACAGCGGGAAGGGCACAAAGGGCACCGGCTACCAGCGGAAGGTGTTGTGCTGATAGGAGATCTCTGAAGGCTTGGCTTCCGATCACAGGACAGGATCACGGCGGGTGTGGATAGCAATTCTAGGAGCAATAAAGTTAGTCAGGCAGGGAATCAGTTCAGGTCAAGACGGTAAGCAGGTCCGAGATGCAGGCCAATGGTTCAGGGATTGGAGAAGGCAGGAGATCCGAGGTGCAGCAGCCGAGAGGTCAAGGGGGTACAGACAGCAGCAGAAACGATGAGACGAGCTGAGGGTCAAGTGCAGGAGAAGGCGTAGAGAAGTCAGGTCCGATCCGGGTCAATAGGTCACAAGCTTTCAGGTAACAAGGCACTTAAGCAGGATAGCTGACAACAAACCAGCAACCCGCCATGCGTCTGGGGCTGGTTTAAATAGGCCGGGCTGGAACTTGATTGGTGGACGTGCGCGTGGATGCGCGCGCAGACGTACGCGCGCGTGTGCGCGCAGGTGCGCGCCCACGTACGCGCCGTGACGCAGAACCATGCTGGAACGCAGAGGCGCGCATGCGCGCGCCGCGCACGGGCACGGGCATGCGCCGTGGCGCGGATCGGCCGCTGGAGCCACTGATACCCTGACAGTTCTGTCAGCTCTGCAGGGGCAGGCTCAGCTCAGAGGTGGTTGACGCCATGCCAGCTTAAGCCTGGAATGGTGGTTAGCGACAATGGCACCAACCTCCTCTCTGCCCTGTGACTGGGAAAACTGACCCATGTGCCCTGTTTTGCGCATGTCCTGAATTTGGTGGTGCAGCGGTTATTGGGCAGGTACCCGGGCTTACAGGATGTCCTGAAGCATGCCAGGAAAGTCTGTGTGCATTTCCGGAGGTCATATAATGCCACTGCTCGGCTGACAGACCTTCAAAAGGAATACAACCTGCCCAAGAACCGTCTAATCTGTGACATGCCCACCAGATGGATCTCTACATTGGCCATGCTGCAGCGGCTGCACACGCAGCAGAGGGCCATCAATGAGTACCTGTGCCAATATGTCAGCCGAACTGGGTCAGGGGAGCTTGTTTTTTTTTCCCCACGCCAGTGGGCCTTGATCAGGGAATGCATGCACTGTCCTGTCACCATTTGAGGAGGCCACGAGGATGGTGAGCAGTGACAGTGCATGCATCAGTGAGACTGTCCCTCTAATTCACATGTTGGAGCACACGCTACGTGGAATAATAGACAGAGCCCTTGAGGCAGAACAGAGGGTTGAAGAGGAGGACTTCCTTACCTCTCAAGGCCCCCTTTATCCAGACAGTGGTCCTGCTTGCCCACCTAGCACACAGGAAGAGGACGACGAGGAGGAGGATGATTGTATCAGCAGTATGGAGGTGGAGCCTAGCACTCAGCATCAGCAGTCTTCAAGGGATCACTTACAGTCCCAAGGAACCCATGGACATTTACATGGCTGGGATGAGGTGGCTGAGGATCCTGTCGTCCTCAGTGACCCAGAGGACTGTGCCCCGAATGCCTCAGCAAACCTACGCTGCATGGCCTCCCTGATCCTGTAAAGCCTGCTTAAGGATCCTCGTGTTCGTGGTATCAAAGAGAGGGATCATTACTGGCTGGCTACTCTACTTGATCCACGTTACAAGAGTAAGGTTGCAGAGCTTATCTTGCCGTCGCAGAGGGAGCAGAAGATGAAACTTCTGCGGAAGGCCTTGCAGAAGGGTCTGTGCAACGCGTTCCCAGAACCTGGGGGATTACCAAATCCTGGTCCTGGACAACGTGTTGCTGAGGCTTCGGTGAGTCACAGAAGGAGCGGTGGAGAAGGTGGCCGTCTGACCGATACATTCAGACAATTTTTTAGTCCGCAGCCCCAAGGTCTGACCAGTTCCAGCAACCATCGCCAGTGTCTGGTTTACATTGTGCGGGAATACCTAGGGGCAAGATCCGACTTGGACACCTTTCCCACCGAAAATCCTCTGGCTTACTGGGTCTTGAGGATGGATCACTGGCCAGATTTTGCACAGTACGCAATTGAGCTACTGGCTTGCCCTGCATCCAGAGTTCTTTCAGAACGCACATTCAGTGCTGCTGGAGGCTTTGTGACTGATCACAGGGTGCGCCTCTCCACCGACTCCGCCGATCGACTGACCTTTATCAAAATGAATCAGGCTTGGATCAACACCAGCTACCAAGCACCTGATGCAGATGTAACTGAATATTTTTTTGGAAATGTCAGATCCCTTTGATACTGCCTATGCTGATGCTGAGTGACTGTCCTGTTATGCTGCTGATGGAATATCCTTTTCCTAGTAAGAACATTTTTGTTTTTGGGCTCCGCCACCAGTGCCTAAGGCCCAATTTTTCTGCCCCTGTTTAACAGGGACGTCTAATAACAATTTTTGGTGTAATACATTGCACGTGGCTCTTTGTTGCACTCCAATTACAGTATCTGTGGGGGTTGCAGTGTTATCTTGTGCCTAAGGCCCAATTTTTCTGCCCCTGTTTAACTGGGGCGTCTAATAACAATTTTTGATGCAATACTTTGCATGCAGCTCTTTGTAGCTCTCCAATTACAGTATCTGTGGGGGTTGCAGTGTTGTCTTGTGCCTAAGGCCAAATTGTTCTGCCCCTGTTTAACAGGGACGTCTAATAGCAATTTTTGATGCAATACTTTGCATGTGGCTCTTTGTTGCGCTCCAACGCGGGAGTGTTCGGCTCATCCCTACTCACAAACAAGGTACACTCTTGATATGTGGAGATTCAAACCAAACACTATACCCTTACCTTGATAAATCCCCAACTCCAGCTACGTCTAATTCTCAATCCAAATCTTTCAAAAGACTCCTCCTACAATATTCATTAAATTAGACTCATGGCGTGAAATTAACCCAACCAGACGTCAATTCTCATTTTACTCCCACCCGCATAGATCATTCTCACTCATTGACCATATATTAATTTCTATGAGTATGTCCCCAGAATTAATAGCCTCATCTATTAAACCGTATACTTGGACTGACTGACTATTGTGCTATTATATCTACTTTAACCACTTGAGACCCGAGCCGGTTTTTCAGATTCAGTGTTTACGAGACTAAACAGTTTTTTTTGCTAGAAAATTACTTAAAACCCCCAAACATTATATATTTTTTTTCTAACACCCTAGAGAATAAAATGGCAGTCATTGCAATACTTTTTCTCACACCGTATTTGCGCAGCGGTCTTATAAGCGCACTTTTTTTGGAAAAAAATCACTTTCTTGAATTAAAAAAAAAGACAACAATAAATTTGGCCCAATTTTTTTATATATTGTGAAAGATAATGTTATTCCAAGTAAAATGATACCCAACATGTCACGCTTAAAAATTGCGCCCGCTCGTGGCATGGCGTCAAACTTTTACCCTTAAAAATCTCGATAGGCGACATTTAAAAAATTCTACAGGTTGCATTTTTTGAGATACAGAGGAGGTCTAGGGCTAACGATCGCGGCGATACCTCACTTGTGTGGTTTAAGAGAGAAAGCCACCGCTCTAGGTGAGCCCTGTAGATGATTGAGGAACGATTGGATTGCCAAGGTGCCGGCGATGCAAAATAGCAATAGTAGTGAGGAAAAGTTGGGATGGACTGCCGCACTCCAGAGAAACTTCAATAAAATAAAGTTGTCTTTATTGTAAAAGCAGGAACATGCACAATCACAGCAAACCACAAAAAACAGGATAGCCGACGCGTTTCACACTCAACTAGTGCTTAGTCATGGCTATAGTATGGTGCAAATGCAATAAAATATATAGCAAATATCAAGACAAACATGTGATACCTATCAACCTATGGCATTTTGAGGTTAATTATGGTAAACGCCCTAAATCAGTGCAATTGAAGTGCCATATGTGTGTGCAACACAGAACTCGACAAATTAGTTCAATTTTTAACCCTTAGTATATCCCATGTATGTAGATACCAAGAAAGAAAAAATGTGTAAAAAATGTATATGGATATAAATGAAGAAAATTATAATGTGTGAAAACAATTGTAATTGTTGGTAGTGTTATTTAATCCAAAAAGGTGTACATAACACATCTGTGTAATCAGCTGATTTAAACAGATACCCTGAGTGCTGAACACAGACATGAGTCTAAATATGAACCAAATATATGGTGCATGTGAATGATATAGTGTCTGCAAAAAGGAGGTAAATAAAGCAATGATTATGATGTGTGTCCGTATCTTATATGTGAATACCAAATTAGTGAACATAGACAGTGTCATATGTATTGGTCGTGAGATGATAAAGGTAAAATTGGTCATAAAATGAAAAAAGTAAAATTGGTGAACGGGTAAATGTCTGTGTGCAAGAAATAAGGTAATGGAAGTATCCGAAGCGGATATCAGTGTATATAGATCCTAAACTGGGATTAGTTAATTTACCAATATGTTTGAAAAAAATATATATATTTTATAAATTTGTATAAATAAAAAATATAAAAAAAAAAGGTAAAGAAGGAAGCATGTTATTTCCTTTGATGCATTCATAGTTGTCATATATCGAAAAGTGCATGCTTTGTCCCGAATGGACAAAGCTATGCTAGCACCATACAAAGGTGGCTACGCTGAGGCTGATGTGGCAATGGTAAAAAATGATAATAAAGGGAACTATCTGTAGGTATAAATCGTCATGATGCTGGCTATAATAGATAAAAAAGCCCTTGTTAAAAAAGAAAAATAATCAACAAATACCATGAGTACCTAGAAGAGCCCCATATATAAAAGTGTTCGCCTGACACAGCCTAGCTGAAGCCATGGATGCAGAACCCTGATTCTACAGTGGACAATTTGCTGATGAATGTGGATAATGTATTGTATTTCTGTAATATAAATGATCGAAAAAAGGGAAGAGAAGCGGAGAGAGAGAGGAAATAGGATGGAAGGGAAGGAAAAGAAGAAAAAAAGAAAAAAGGAGGGGAGGGAAAGAGGGGGGGGAGGGGGGGAAATGGAAAGAAAAAATTAGAGAATACCTTATGTACTAATTTTCCTATCTCCATTGAGAAAAAGTATGTGACCGAAAGGAATGTAAATGTGCCCATATATAGCCACATATGCTAAGATTGGAAAAGATATCCAAAGTAATGATGCAAATATAAATATAATAGGCATAATGGATTCATGAGTAGCTCACTTAGTGTCAATGGAGAGGAGGAGGGGGATGGGGGGGGGGCTTTATTGAACGAGGCAATAGCCGCAAGGGGATGTATAATGTGTCCTAAGGATGTGTATGATGGTTGTATCATTCATAAAAATGTGAAACATCCTACTCGAATTTGAGTCCCCTGGGCAGTCTGGAATTGAGATGGAAAATCCAAAAGACTTCCCGTTTGCACAGGAGTCTAAAAGTGTCACCCCCCCTAGGTGAACGTGTGATTTTTTTCTATACCTTGTATAGACAGACTGGAAATGTCCTTGTGATGTATGGCATTCCAATGTTTAGCTACATTAGTTCCGTGGTCCTTTTCAATGTCGTATAAGTGATCGCTGAGTCTATCCCTCAGCCTTCTGGTGGTCCTGCCCACATATTGAACATTGCAGATACTGCATGTGATGACATATATAAGGAACTTTGTATTGCAATTAACAAAATGGTTAATGTCAAAATCTTTTCCATTGGAACATGAATGTACTGTGTGACCAGTTCCAATAAGTGGGCAGTATCTGCAGCCATTCTTGCAGCATTTATATGTACCTTTAAAGTGTAACCAAGTTTGAGAACTTTGTTTGGTTTGAAAAAGACTAGGTGACAGGGTCCCTCCTAATGTAGGGGCTCTACGACTCACGGTCCTAATGCCTCTGGACAGGATAGATTGGTACACATCATCATGAAGTAGAACTGGTAGGTACCCCCGATCTGGCATTTATATGAAAACCTGATAAGAGAGAACGAAGGGGCAGAAAGGGTGGAACAAGAGCTTAAACAGTTTTTCTTAATAAACGAGGCTGAAGAGATCTCGGGGGCGACAATCTGGGAGGCACATAAAAGCTTACATCAGAGGAATATTAATCTCAGAAGGAGCCAGGAAAAAAAAAGAGGGAGACGAGAAGTTCAAGATCTTAAGCCGAGAAATAATGAAGCTAGAACAAGAGCATAAAAAACAGAGCTGTAAAGAGACATTTCATAGGTTAACTCTGAAAAGAGAGGAACTTAGGGAGGTTTTGGAACAGAAGACAAAAAAAAACTTAAATTCTATAACGAGAGAGAGATATATGTGGGGAAATAAACCCAGTAGACTCTTAGCAAAAATGGTTCAAAAAAAGAAAACCAGAAATTACATCGAGAAGGTAAAAAAAAAAAATGGGGAGATGGCTTATTTAAACAAAGACATCGCTGAAACCTTCAAAACCTACTATGAAGAGCTCTATGCGATGGATCAGAAGGGTGGGCAAATAGAGGATAAAGAAGCCAAAACAAGAGATTTCCTAGCGGAAGCAAAACTTCCCAAGATTGACAATACAACAAGATTAAACATGGATAGGCCTATAACGGAGGAGGAAATCAGAAAAGCATTAAAAGATACAGCATTAGGAAAAAGCCCAGGCCCGGATGGGTTCAGCGCACTATATCTTAAGAAATTCAGCAAAATTCTGATCCCAAGACTTTGTAAATATTTCAACGGCTTGGGATCAGAATTTGAAATAAGTAAGGAAGCGTCGGCTGCCTTAATAACGATTATTCTAAAGGAAGGAAAGGACAGCTCACAATGCTCAGGATATAGACCCATCTCTCTTCTAAACGCAGACACAAAATTATTTGCAAAGATCCTGGCTGAGCGCCTGAAGGAGGTCATGCCCCTCCTGGTCCACCCAGACCAGGTGGGGTTTATCCCAGACAGAGAAAGTAAGGATAACGGAATGAGGGCATTACTCCTGATCCAAAAGATAAAAGTGGATGGGTCCCGGGGTCTATTCCTTTCGGCGGACGCCGAAAAGGCGTTTGACAGGGTAGACTGGGGACTCATCTTCCAAACCTGAGAAGAAATGGGAATAGGAAAAAGGATGATCAGCTGGATAAGAACGCTCTATCGCCACCCCACTGCAAAAATAAAAGTCAATGGTATGTTGTCAGAATCGGTGGATATGAAAAATGGGACAAGGCAGGGTTGTCCGTTATCCCCTATGCTGTTTGTCCTGTCCTTGGAGCCGCTATTAGCCACGAGTCGTAATGACCCAAATATAAAAGGGGTTAAAACGGAAGACGAAGAACATAAATTATCGGCTTTTGCCGATGATATATTGTTCTATATCACCAACCCCATGATCACAATACCAAACCTGACCAGGATACTCAAGCAATATGGAACCATCTCGAATTTTAAAATCAATATAACTAAAACCGAAATATTAAATATAAACATTAATAAGTGCAAAGAGAAGCTTATAAAAAGCATATGTAATTTTCCGTGGACAAAAGAGTTAAAATACTTAGGTATAAAATTAGCCAACTCCATCAAAAAAATATACAAGATAAACTACGTTCCCTTCTTAAACTAAGTAAAAAGCGACCTAAAAAAAATAACAAATAGACCGATCTCATGGTTTGGACGAATAAATGTCCTGAAGATGATCCTAGTACCAAAAATCCTATATAAATTCCTCATGATTCCAATAGCTCTCCCTCAACAATTCTTGAAAATACTGAATTCATTGTTAATAAACTATGTATGGAAAAATAAAAGGCACAGAATATCCCTTGCGACGTTAAGACAGGACAAACAGCAAGGAGGCCTGGCAATGCCTGATATTAGGAAATATCATCAGGCGGCTATATTGGCACGGGTGATAGAATGGGCCAGGGACAGGCCAATAAAAAGATGGGTACAAATAGAAAAGGCACAAGCAAAGGCACAATTAAGTAATATAATTTGGATCCCTACACAATATAGAGCACTAAATAGCACAATGTATGAATTAACGAGAGACACTTTAAGAGAATGGGATAGGATTCACAAAAAAAACTTTTCCTATCTTCTCTACTGCATTTAGCACAGAATTTTATAAGATTAAAGACATCATCACCAAGTACCTACCAGTTCTTGTTTTTTTTTTTCCCCTTTTTTCTTTTTTTTCTCCACTTCAGCTATTACCAAACACTGGAGAGCAGCTCATCAGCTCATGGTTTTGTGCTTTCTACGTCTCCATAACGGTTTTGCATCATGTGTGGCTTCTATGCTTTATCATCAAGAGGAAGATGATAAAGCATAGAAGCCACACATGATGCAAAACCGTTATGGAGACGTAGAAAGCACAAAACCATGAGCTGTTGAGCTGCTCTCCAGTGTTTGGTAAAAGCTGAAGTGGAGAAAAAAAAGAAAAAAGGGGAAAAAAAAAACAAGAACTGGTAGGTACTTGGTGATGATGTGTTTAATCTTATAAAATTCTGTGCTAAATGCAGTAGAGAAGATAGGAATAGGTTCATTGGAGGGGAACCAGATATTTTTATCCCTAGAGTTCTTGTCTGTTAATAGTGAAGCTCTTGGAATACGGTCTACTTTAAGTATGGCATTATTGATTATTTTTGCCGGGTAGCCCCTGGCTTTAAATCTGGAAGCCATCTCTTTAGTTTCCCTAGAAAAATCTATGGGGGAGGAACAGAGGCGTTTAAGACGAAGGAACTGGCCAAAGGGAATACTTTTAATCGTGTGTGGAGGGTGGGATGAATCAGCTCGTAATAGAGCATTGCCTGCTGTGCTTTTTCTATGTAAGCTTGTGGACACCGCACCATTTGCCCCCATGAGCCTCACATCCAAAAACTCTATGGTAACGGGATGTAAAGTACCCGTGAATCGTAGGTTGAGGGTATTATCGTTGAGATAATGTAACCAATCGTCAAGATCTGCGGTTTCATCAGAAGTGATGACAAGCAGATCGTCAATGTAGCGACAATATAGAATGGTGTCAGCTCGACGGGGGCTATCACATCCAAAAATGCGGGACCTTTCCCACTATCCCATGTACAGATTGGCCAGGGATGGTGAGAACTTAGCTCCCATGGAGGCCCCGCATTTCTGGAGGTAATAGACCCCGTCGAACATGAAGAAGTTGTGGGTAAGCAGATACTCTAGGGCCAGGATAATAAATTCTTGTAGAACTAGTGAATATCTTCCTGATTCCCTTAAGAAGTAAGAGACTGCTAGCAGGCCTAGATGGTGGGGAATGCTTGAATACAAACTGGACACATCATAACTCATCCATCTAAAATGTGTTTCCCAGGACAACCCATTCAACTTGGATAGTAAATGTTTGGTGTCCTTCAGATAACCAGGAAGTTCACATACCAAAGGCTGTAATCTACCCAATCCCCAAGCCGCTCGTTGAGCGATCCAATGCCCGCCACAATGGGTCTTCCCGTAAGGGGGTTCATGCCCTTATGTATTTTCGGTAAATGGTGGAAGACCGGCATTATGGGGTGGGTGGGAACAAAAAGTTTGCTGTCAGAGTTGGAAAAAACACCTTTATCTAGAAGTGAAACAATTTCATGTGTGTATGTTGCGGTGGGATCAGATTTTAAACATAAGTAAGTGGATTTGTCTGATAATTGACGGATAGCCTCTCCCTTGTACACAGATGAATCAAGTACAATAACAGCCCCTCCTTTGTCTGCATTTCTAATTGTTATATCTGGGTTCGAGCTCAATGATAGTAAAGCTTGTTTTGTAAACGAGACAAATTAGGGGGATGGTTAACTCTGTGGCAGGTGTGTCAGCTCTCCTTCAACAAGCTTCTGGAACATGTCAAGTTCGCTGCCCCTTGATCCAAGCGGATAGAATTGAGACCTCAGTTTAAATGGTATTACAGTAGGCTCATCTGCTGGATCAAAGGGGCAGGGATCAGATTCTAATAATAAGTCCGTAAGGTCAAGCAGCCCACAGACATCTTTAAATAGTAAGGGAGAAGAGACTGACTCACCTGACCTCGAACTGTCACCGGGTGTATCACCTAGATCGGTAGAGGGATTAAAGAAATGTTTCCTTAAAGTAAGGTTGCGTGCAAATTTGTTCACGTCCAGAATAGTTCCAAAAAGGTTAAAATGGTTGGTCGGACAAAAATTAAGTCCTTTGGACAACAGTCTAAGTTCCTCGGAGGAAAGTGTTCTTTTGGAGATATTAATAACATTAGAGGTTATTTCCTCGTTGCCCCCCGTAAAACGTATGGGGTGTGTTTGGTTTTTTGATCTCTTGCCTCCCCGTCTGGTCTTTTTATGGCTGATTTTCTTTTCTTTGTTCCTTGAAGCCTGCGGGGGTATCCACCGGATCGAGAGCCCTCATCCAGGGATGGTGCAGGTGTATTGACATTGCGATCCGGAGACGACCCCGAGGTGATGGTAGTTTCATAGACTGTATCGTTCTCTAGATCAGAGAAGCAGACCTTCTTTGTCCTATTTTTACGGGATCGTTTGAACTGATGGGGAAGTTGTGTCCAGACATACACATTGTTGGTGTCATAGTCTGTATGGTCTCTCAGCTGTTTTCCTTTTTTAGTGTCGATGACATGTTTTTCTAATTTGTCCAATCTCTTGTTGAGTTTCCCGTCCAGATCGGCAAAGTCAGGATGCGATTGTAGCATCGTTAATTCCTTTTGAATGACAGACATTTCAGTTTGCAACTTATTCACTTGTTCCAGGTTGGATTTGATTAAGATGCCCATTAATCCAAATGAGCAATTATTCAATGTATCTGTCCATTCCTGTTTTAATACCTCATTACACAGTTCCGCTGTGGGGAATTTTTTAATACGTAAACCCCGAGGTATTTGTAGAGTTGTGATATAGTTGGACAGAAAGTGGGTGTCCCAGTATAATTTTATCTCCTTCGCCATGTGTTGTTCAAGTTGTCTGAACATGGCTAGGAGAGACACTTTGCTGTCCTGACTGGGTGCCGAGGTGGTGTACGTCCCCAATCTGAACGGGTTTTCAGTAGATGGTTTCAGGGTTCTGCTAAAACCTAATTTGTCGAGTTCTGTGTTGCACACACATATGGCACTTCAATTGCACTGATTTAGGGCGTTTACCATAATTAACCTCAAAATGCCATAGGTTGATAGGTATCACATGTTTGTCTTGATATTTGCTATATATTTTATTGCATTTGCACCATACTATAGCCATGACTAAGCACTAGTTGAGTGTGAAACGCGTCGGCTATCCTGTTTTTTGTGGTTTGCTGTGATTGTGCATGTTCCTGCTTTTACAATAAAGACAACTTTATTTTATTGAAGTTTCTCTGGAGTGCGGCAGTCCATCCCAACTTTTCCTCATCACTTGTGTGGTTTGAACACTGTTTTCATATGCGGGCGCTACTCGCATATGCGTTCGCTTCTGTGCGCAAGCTCGTCGGGACGGGGCATTTTAAAACATTTTTTTTGCTTTCTTATTTGTTTTAATTTAGTTTTTAATTTTGTACACTGAAATAAAATAAAAATAAAATAATTGATCACTTTTATTCCTATTACAAGGAATGTAAACATCCCTTGTAATAGAAAAAAGCATTCAACTGTCATTTTTCAAATGACAGGAAAAAAAAATGTTTCTTTAAGACGCTGGGCGGGACTGACGTTTTGACATCACTTCCGCCCAGCAGAGCTATGGGGACGGATGAGGGAGATTTTTCCCTCAGTCGCATCCCCGCTGAGGAGCCTAACGGACCCAATCGCCTCCGCCGCTACCGACGGCTCTGGTAAGCGGCGGAGGGCGCGGGAGAGCGGCGGGAGGGGGGGCACCCTCTCCTGCCACCGATAACGGCGATCTCGCGGCGAATACGCCGCGGAGACCGCCATTATCGTGTACAGATCCGCCCCATGAAGAGATGGATATCTCGGTTGTGCCAGCAGCTGCTGCCGTTACCGAGATATCCATCTTTAAAAAAATTACGTATTTTGACTATGGGGCAGGTCTGAAGTGGTTAACCTCACTAATCCCCAAAAAACATGACCCCACCTGGCATATTAATGACTCATTGCTGTCTCACCTGTCAAATTCTGTTGAATTAGAAATCGCTATAAAAGAATACATTGACAACAATAAATCTCCAGACACATCTCCAATAACATTATGGGAAGCACACAAGCCTGTTCTTAGAGGTTATTGTATACGTCAAGCATCATATATTAAAAAAGAGAAACACGGTTGCTACCGTGCCATGCAGGTGGCCAGGCGTGGTCACGCCCTAAGTGAACCCAGGACCTCTCTGTTGCTGCTTCAGTTCTTTGCCTCTGAGCCACTCCTCAGTTTGGTATTCTGTCTGCATTCCAGCCTGGTTCTGAATGATGTGCTGATCACCTTTCTCTGGATCTTCTTGCAATCTGCACCTGTCTCTCCTGATCCAGCTGAGGCAGGTTACCCAATCAACTAGGGAATAAAACACTGCCTCACGCTGAGGGATTTGTCAGTTCATTGTTCTGTCTTGTCATTGCCAAAGGGTCCTGTGTTTTGTTTCAGCTACAAGACTGACTCTGTCTTCTGACCCGGCTATGTTTATCGTTTACTCTGAATTCTGGAATCCCTGACCACGGCTTAACTTTGACTATCTTTTGGCAAATCCTTGTCAAGCCCCTGTGCACAGACTAACAGCCCAGGTAGCTTATTTCTTTGTTACCGTGGGCTGTGTGTAGTTGCAAGGGTGAGCATACAACTCTGCAATATGGACTCCAACCAAGGTAAGCCCTTATACCCTACTCCAACCACAAAGTCACAACTAGATAAAGCTAGCTTAAAACTTGACCTCTTCTTATCAGTATCAGTAGACAAGACACTATGTAAATCTAAACAAAAATGTTATTTTAAAGCAAATAAACCAGGTACCCCCCTTGCTCGAGCACTCAAAAAACTAAATAACCCTTTTAGACCAATTAGACTAAAAATCTCTCAATATAGATACACAAGTAATCCTGTAAAAATATTACACACCTTCCATAAACATCTCACCTGTCTATAAAAAAGAAGGATTTTTTGACCAATCTAACGCAGAATCATTTTTCTCACAATTACATCTCCCAACTCTATCTCAGACACAATACGACAGTCTTGAAAATCCCATTACCCCTAGTGAAATTGAACTGGCAATCAAATCCCTCAAACCTAACAAACATCCAGGACCTGACGGGTTCTCAGCCCTCTACTACAAAAAATTCTCCCATGTATTAGCTCCCATGCTGACAAAAGCATTCAACTCCCTTCTTAACAATCAATCTTTTAGATCAGAAACCTTTACAGCAGGGGTCTCAAACTCAAATTACCTGAGGGCAGCAGGACAAGTTTTCATATCCCATGGGGGGCCGCATGCAAACTTTCAAACTTCAAAAACAGTACTGGTGTCAGCTGACACATTATTAACACGGACCACTGCACTACACACTGCCAACAGACCACGGCACAGCGCACATCAGGGTACAGGGCACAGTGCACATCAGGGTACAGGGCACAGCGCACACCAGGGTACAGGGCACAGCACACATCAGGGCACAGCACACATCAGGGTACAGGGCACAGCACATCAGAGCACAACAGGGTACAGGGCACATCAGAGCACAGCACATAGGGGTACAGCACAACAGGCCAAATCAGGGTACAGGGCACGGCACATCGGGACAGGACATATCAGGACAAGGCACATGGCACATCACGGTACAGGACATGGCACATCAGGACAGGGCACATGGCACATCAGGGTACAGGGCACATGAAACAGCACATCAGGGTACAAAGCCCAGCAAATCAGGGTACATGGCACGCATCAGGGTACATGGGCCACAATCAAAGCACAATCAGGGCACATGGGGCATATCAGGTCACATGAGAGCACACCAGGGCACATCAGGCACAGCACATCAGTACAGGGCACATGGCACATCAGGGTACAGGGCACAGGGTACCCTGATGTACAGAGCCCAGCACATCAGGGTACATGAGGCACATCAGGGTACATGGGGCACATCAGGGTACATGGGGCACATGAAACATCAGGGCACATGGCACATCAGGGCACAATCAGAGCACATCAGGGCACATGAGAGCAAATCAGGGCAAAGATCAGCGTTTACTTGTTGTTTCTTCAGATGCAGAGCAGTGCAGGAAGCGTCTGTCATAGGTTCACTTCTCTCTCATGTCACGCTGCTACTCCCCGGCGGCCCCCCTCTCTTCTCGTCCATCTCAGATGATGTCACAAGCAAATAGGGATGGACGAGAAGAGAGGAGGGGCCACCAGGGAGTAGCAGCGTGACATGAGAGAGAAGTGAACCTCTGACAGACGCTTCCTGCGCTACTCTTCATGCACCTCGATCTACACTTCCGCGGCACCCGCCCTGCCTGCGGGCCATTTATTACCGGTCTGCGGGCCGTAAATGGCCCACGGGCCGGTACTTTGAGACCCCTGCTTTACAGCAATAATAACAATGATCCCTAAACCTCAGTCAGATGACTCAGCCTGTGCAAATTATAGGCCAATATCTTTATTAAAATTAGACATAAAACTACTAGCGATAATTATGGCATTTCGGCTGAATAATATAATTGGTTCCCTAATCAACAAAGATCAAGTAGGTTTTATCCCTTTGCGCCAAGCTTCAGATAATGTCCGTAGAACAGCATTATTGATCCAAGCAGCTAAAACTATACGAATACCTACATGCCTTGTATCACTAGACATCAAAAAAACTTTTGACACGGTATCATGGTCATATTTACATTTCACTCTACAAAAATTGGGTTTTGGCTCCCACTTTCTAAGCTGGGTTTCATCATTATATAATAAACCCAAAGCTTATGCTAAATATGCAGGTTACAAATCTGACGTGTTTGATATGAATAGAGGTACACACCAGGGATGTCCTCTCTCCCCACTCCTATTTGCCCTATTAATTGAACCCCTTGCCCAATCCATTTGTGCAGATCCCTCAATCAAAGGTATAGAATTAGCAGGTCATCAACATAAGCTTTGCTTATTTGCTGATGACATCTTAATTTTTATGACTTTCCCCACATATCACTGCCCCTAATCTTATCAACAAATTAGACTAATTTGCCTGAATATCAGGTTTAAAAATAAATTCACAAAAATCTACAGCTCTAAATATTTCTTTATCTCCAGATACATCCCTCCATCTAGGTATTACTCTCACTCCTGATCTCACCGACATATTCTCTGCTAACCATCCCCCACTATTACAAAAAATTACTAATTATCTAAAACAATGGTCTACTCTCCCAATATCATGGATAGGCAAAATAAATGTCATAAAAATAACTATACTTCCAAAAATATTATACCTTTTTCGTGTTTTACCCATTCCAATACCCTCATACTTCTTGAGAAATCTTCAACGCAAAGCACAAGCATTTATATGGAACTCTCTAAAATCCTGCTTACCCTCACACATTCTATATATCCCAAAATTGAATAGTGGACTAGGCTTTCCCAATTTTACCATCTATTTCCATGCCGCACAAATAGCTAGTATCCCCAAATATCATACAAAACATAAAATCCCACTTTGGGTAGCAATTGAAACAATTGATAGCAACCCAACATCCTTACCTAAACGAATATGGTCTACCTCTTCTGACCATAAAATAATTGAAAATAAAATAACCAAACATACAATTACCATTTGGGATAAATTTAAAAAAACAAAGGTTTGCAATCTCCACATAAACCTTTAATATCATTTATCAGAAACCCCAAATTTTACCCAGCCCACATATACCCTAATACTTTAAAAAAAATGGACTTCTGCTGGCCTATCACAATTAGCTGATTTTTTTAACATTAACCTCATTCAAAACATTCCCTGACACATGTGAACATCACAAACTCCCAGCTTCTGAACTCTTTCGCTACTTACAAATCAAAAAAAATGTTGAACCTTATTTACATGACACTAATCAATTAAGTAATATGTCACAATTTGAACGTATATGTAAACAAGACCCTCATACCAAAGGTCTTATTTCAATGTTATATATTCATCTGTACTTCTGACTCAAAGCTACCTTCATATGTGGAAAAATGGGAGAAAGAACTTTTAAACTAAAATCGACATTTCCGACTGGAATAAAGTCTGGGCCAAAACAAAAATGTCTTCTCAAAATAAACTATAAAATAATCATGCACTGGTACTTGGTTCCTGTTAAAATTGCAAAATATGCTCCTCAATGCTCCCCATTCTGTTTTCGTGGCTGTGGTGGTCTGGGAACGCACTTACATACATTCTGGGATTGTCCAATTGCAAAAACGTTCTGGAATGAAATGTTCCTCATGGTATCTAAAATATTTAGGATAGCCATCATTCCAGACATGACTATACACTATGGGCCAGATTCACAGAGCCATTACGCCGGCGTTACAGGAGATGCGCGGCGTAAGTCTAAATCTGCGTATCTATGCGCCGCATCCCCAAAACGATATACGCATGAAATCTACTTTTTTTGGACCGGCGTAATTTCGATTGACCGGCGTATCCGTCCGCGCAAAACTGCGCTAGACACACCATTGATGTGCTATTCAAATATGCAAATAAGGGAGTTACGGGGATCCACAAAAGTAAGTTGGTGCAGCGCAGGCTACGCGCTGTGCGCAACAGCTGCACGTCCTCTCTAAAATTAGACCATATAAAAGGTGGAATAAAATTAGACAATCCGTCTACATGTCAGCTAAAGCAACACGGGAGAGGATATACCGCACACGCATAGACCTCTTTGGCATGAGTGATTCTGAGGTGTACCGCATCTTCAGATTCACCCCTCATGCCATCCTAGAATTAACCACAACCCTGCAGGAGGACATCACCAGCCCAACACACCACTCACATGCAGTGCAGCCACTGGTCAAGGTCCTGGCAACACTCCATTTCCTTGCCAGTGGCTCTTTTCAAAGAACAAGTGGAGTGGTGGCCGGGATGTCACAATCCTCCATGAGCAGATGTGTGCACCAGGTTGTCCCTGCAATCCTCAGACGCATGGCCAACCATATCATCAAACCAACCACTGAGGACCTGCGGCTGAAAGCAATGACAGATTTCTACAGAATTGCCAGATTCCCACGCACCGTGGGGGACATTGAATGCACACATGTGGCACTCCAGCCCCCCCGTGAGACAGAGCACATATACCGCAATCGGAAGCATTGGCATTCCATCAACATACAGGTGATAGTCGATGCCCAAGGCCTCATATGGCACGTCCGTGCCAAACACCCCGGATCCAGCCATGACAGCTACATATACAATCAGAGCCCCATCCCAATGGAATTCGAACAGAACGTGTATGGGGACACCTGGCTGGTTGGTGAGTGACATGGGTGGCAGGCATGACTGTCCCCCCCATGATGCACACATCACAAGGGGCACATGCATGACTAACATCCTCCTGTCTTTTCCCTTACAGGTGACTCTGCATATCCACTGGGTCCCCATCTCATGACTCCTATCCGGAACCCCCAAACCCCAGGAGAGGAAATATACAATAAAGCCCACGCCCAAACACGTGCTGTGGTGGAGCACACCTTTGGCCTCCTGAAGTCACGTTTCCGATGCCTGGATAAGTCTGGGGGTACCCTGTTGTATTCCCCAAACTTTGTGTGCCAGATCATTGGTGCATGTTGCATGCTGCACAACTTCGCAGTGAGAAAGGGCCTGCAGATTGACGTGATGACCTGACCCCTGAACCAGACAATCCCCCCCTAACCGAGGATACCCCATCTTCTGAGGGAAGAGCAGCCAGGAGACAGCTCACATTAGGCATCTTTGCACGTTAAACACACACATTAATCATGGCACAATGAGAATGCATGCATGCACACCACTGTGGTCCCTAGCACAGACACATCACATCCTCATCAAATTGGATTAGCACAAGCCCACCATGCAGGACTTGTGAGCAGCAACGCCACGCCACGGCTCCAATTATGTCACTGTACATTCATACACCATTCACACGGACATGGGGATCACTTCTCCCTGGTCCTGGGGAACCCTTCTCCACCACAAATGAGGATGACACCCCTTTTCCGGCAGGAATGTCACCCCCACATTCCAAATTCATTCACAACCCAAAAAAAAAATGTCCAGCAAAAAGCAAAAAATTCCCAGCAAAAAAAAAAAAAAAAAGGGGTAAACCAAATTAATGCCGGTGGCGTGACCCATGCCTGGGGCGCCCACGGCCCCGGCTCCTCGGGGAAGACTCATGGGGAGGGGGGGGTAATACGGGGAAGGAGGAGCAGCCCCTGGTCTCTGCCCACCTGGCGGCCTGCCCTCCAAGGCCACGGCAATTCTGGTCAGGCCAGCACTTAGTGTTGCCGTATTGGCCTGGATAGCCTGGGTGAGGGCCCTCACATCCTGCCCAACGTCTGCTGTATAAGTCTGCAGTTCGTTTAGGCAGTTTGTAAGAGCCCGGGAGTGGCAGTCCAGGTCCCCAAGCGTATCCTTTATGAAGGACAGGCTCTCCTCCATCCGCACCAAAGTCTGGCTGACCTGTCCCAGATGGTGGGTTGAAGGGCCTGGTCTCTTCTGAGATATGTCGGGCAGAACCTCAGGCACCCCCCTGGTCTTCTGGGACGACTTCCTGCCTCCAGCTGATGCTTGTGGCCGGGGAGAAGTGGAGGCCCTTGGGAGGGGAGCCCTGTTGGGGGAGGAGTGGGAGGGGCTACCCCTTATGGAGGGCTGGCTGCTGCCAGCCAGAGGGGAAGACTCCTCCAAAAATAACAATCCACTGGCTGACATGACCTCCTCCTCCTCAAACTCCTCCCAGGACTCCGGCCTTGTCTGGGGGTCCTCATCAGGCTGGTGTCCCAGGGATGGTGCAGTCAGGCCAGATGGCCCAGCACCCTCCTGCACATCTGTGGATGACACAAAACATTCACAGGTTGGAGGATCCACACACTTGCCACATATTCCCTTCACCCCCCACACACATGCTACACACCAGATAGGAAAAAAAAAACGTACCTGTCATCACGGGCTCCTGACTGGAGTCATAGCCAGGCAGGCCCTCCACTTGTTGCCTATTAACGGTCTGGGCCACCACACGCTCCTCCGCTGTCAGCCTAACAGGGCATGGTGGGCCCCCTCCAGTGCCCCTGGCATGGGCTGCCATTTTGGCCAGCTTATTTCGGACCAGACGCCGGAGATCATTGATCTTCTTGACAATCCCCTCGCGTGTCCGGGTCTCCCCCCCAATGAATTTGTTTATGTGTTCCAATAAATACTTTTTTACACTATGAGGAGGTGTATCTCCTTTCTCCCTTTTTTCCTGTGATTGGGAATCTTCTGGAGGACCCCTTCCACTTCACCCCATTGGGAAATCCTGCGGCTATACTTACCAGCTTTTCTTTGGATCTACTTGGAGTGCTAGGATTGAGAGTCATACCCACGTCCAATTCCAAGGAGGGCGGACAGCCCATACAAGCCTTCAGGACCCACCCACCGTACAGTGTTAGTGGGTCAACAACAGCTGGTAAGCGTATTTATTCCACTTATATGCCAAGGAATGTCTATGTGAAGATGTGGAGGTCTTAACAAAAGGAAAAATTGGGAAGTCTGATGACACTCATAAGAATCTAAGGAATATTCACTTATTTCAATTTTTTATGGGACTTCAACTTGTATCACGTTGTCTGCCTGACTCAATATCTAGCTTGATTACATATTATATTTAATTTTCTATTTTTACTAGCATTTTTTTCTGGCGAATAGACACAGATCTATTCCTTATGTGATTGCTCCATCACTAGACTCACCTGTCCTAGGTGGATCTTTCGTTGTGTTAATTTTGGCACTGCACTATATTTTCTCTGTTGTTTCATCTGTTATCCACTGGGGTGTTGGCTGCCTTAATTTTTGTATATACATTGATTTTGTATTCACATTGTTTTATTACTTTATTATTGTTACCACTTAGCGCAGTATATCTGTTTAAAGTACTAAACATGAACATTTGTCTTCTGTACTAACTAATAATATTCTTACAATATAGATGCTCTGGAGAACGTTCTTACCCTAGACTATTTCCTCTCTTTCTTCCCTTCATTCTTTCCCTTTTACTATTACTCTGTCCTTTTTTTCTATTTCCCTATTTTTTTTGTATTACCATATTTAAATGGTACTGTATTATACATAAATACTATATTTAGTTATTACTTATAATAATAATAATACATTTTTGAAGTTTTTATTGAATTAGCTGATTTCCAATTAGCTTTCTTTCCATGGTGACTATATATTAACCACTTAGTATTCAAGCAGAAGGGTTGGAGGGTGTAGGGACAGAGCAAACATACCCCAATGCAGTGAGGGAGAGGAGGATTATACTTTTAAATGTTTTTTTCCTTTTTCATCTCTTTTTCTAGGGGGGAGGGGGTAGAATAATTGATACGTTTTTGGATATGAACATTTTAGATTTTCCATGCAATGTTTAATTTAATTGTGTAGTAAGTAAATGATGAAACACAAGAATGTACAATGTTGTATGAAATGTGTTGAAAAAAAAATGTGATTATATATTAACCACTTAAGACCCGGACCAATATTCAGGTAAAGGACCTGTCCAATTTTTGCGATTCGGCAATTGCACGGTCGTGCGACGTGGCTCCCAAACAAAATTGGCGTCCTTTTTTTCCCTAGTGGTTAAGTGGTTAAGTGGTTAAGTGTGACCGCATATGTGTTTCTAACTGTAGGGGGGTGGGGCTGGACGTGTGACATCATTGATCGCCTTTCCCTATATCAGGGAACAGACAATCAATGACAGCACCACTGTGAAGAATGGGGAAGGTTTGTTTACACACACCTCTCTCCATTCTTCAGCTCATGTGACTGATCGCGGGACTCCGTCGGCGAGCAGGTCGCGGGCGCGTGCCCGACCCATGGCTGGGCACTTAAAAAGGAGGTACAGGTACGTGCTTGTGACCAGCTGTGCCATTCTGGCGATGTATATCGGCGTTAGGTGGTCCTTAAGTGGTTAATTGAATATGCTTGGAACTAAGTGTATGAGCACATATTTACATATTCCATTTTTCAATTGTTTATATTAACTTAGCATTTCATTTTCAAGTTGATTACCTGTTTATGTAAAATATCTAATCTTCAGATGTGTATAATTCCATCCAATTTATTATCATATACTTAACTAATATTACCATTTGTTGTAACTATTTATTACTAATTGTAACTGTCTTTATTATTTAATATTGAAAAAACAAAATTGACAAGAAAATAGTAATAAACTGGCATTAATATTCTATACTGCAGTAAAAAATTACAGCTGGATTTGGGGTGGTTGCATTAACAAGCTTTAAAATGTTGGTCCTACTGGTGTCTTTGAAATTTAATGTGAAAAGTTCAATTTTCTACATAAAAGTCTGTGGGATATGTTAGCACTGCATAAATAAAATATATAAATCTGCCTCTATTATCTATCCTTCCATCCAAATACAGGTGAAATGGATAAGGTGAATTCCACATACCGTATTTATCGGGGTATTGCGCACACCCGCGTATAGCGTGCACCCCCAACCTAGAAGAAAAATTTCAAAAAAAAAAAATACTTACGGTTTCGACGGTGTCTTGCCCGGTGGCCTTGTCCAGTCCGGCGTCCAGCTGCAGCCTCGGTGGTGTCCTCCCGTGTTGTCTCTGAGCCGATCCCCGCTTCCCGCGCTGTGTTTGAACAACTCCGCCGACATATACCGAGCGCAGTGCACTCGGCTCCTCTCGCGTAAAGGATGTGACCACGAGGGGAGCCAAGCCTGGCCAAATGTACCCGAGTGTACTGCGCTCGGTATATGTCGGCTTCTCAGTTCAAACACAGCGCGGGAAGCAAGTACCGGCGTATATCGTGCACCCACGATTTTGCCCTGATTTTAAGGGCAAAAAAGTGCACGGTATACGATGATAAATACGGTATGTACTGTATGCCCATTTTTTCACTTTTAGATCCCAATAAACTCTTGCTTAATATGCCTAGCATACTGGTATACAAGAAAAAAAATTGTGACACATTTCTTAAAACAGTGATTTTTAGCAACGCATCACATCCAGGTTAAACATATTCAGCATTATTCTACCTGCAGTTTTAACTGAAATTCTAAATGGTAAAATCGTAATATTTTCCAATGGTTATTACGCACTTCTTTTTGTACTATGATAGGTCCATATATCTATTCTTAAATATTTACAGATGGATTATTTTTCTTGCATGCTTTGTAATTTTTATCTTAGAGGCACGAATGCACTATTTGGGGAATTAAAATATGCTTACTGTCATTTGGCTCTAGAAAGCCTCTTATTTATTCCTGGCAAGTGAGTGTCATTGGCAGACTCCTGTGTCATTCTCAGGGGAGCTTGTTAAACCGTTAACACAGTACCAGCCTTGAGGGATTTAATTATCAAACATAAAACCTGCAAAAACCTTGGTACATAGACATACTGGGTGAACTCTGTGGATAGTACTCAAGATTGACACCATGGCATTGGCAGATTTCTTCAGGACATTGGCTTGGACTACTGCTGAAATAGACCAAAGGAAAGCAAAGAAGTGTAGTGAATAGCAATACAATTTAAAGATTTGTACTCCTGTCCCCATAGAGAAAGAAAATAAAACACTCTGCTCTTATCCTTCAGTGAATTAATTTATTATCACTTACACTTTGGACCAATGTGTGCAACATAAGCATTAAAAACAGATCAGGTCCCTGAGTTTAATTGCTGCATACTGGTGTTTTATAGCTTTTTTCCTCCCTTGCTGACTTTTTTTTTGTGCAGCCTATTGCAAATTTGGGCTAGAAATACCATATGGAAGCAGTTCTATTTAAAACAGCAGAACCTAAAAGTATCTAGAATAGTAGAACTTTAGATTGTGTTCATGAATATATACACATATACTGTATACAATGTACAATAATAATAATACAGTCCATGCAGTACTGTAATTCTGTTTGCTTCTCTGTGGAGCACCAGCTTAAGCATTTTTTTAACCAATAGTAAGCTTTAAAGGAGTTGTAAAGGAAAAAATCTGATGATGGCCGCTCTCTGTATCACGGGAGAGTGCCCGCAAGGACTCATCACCATGCAAGCTCTCTCGTATGAATGTGGTGAGTTCTTGCGGGGAGGACCAGAGACGAGGGACCCCAGAAGATGTGGATCGGGGCCATTCTGTGCAAAACTAAATGCACAGTGGAAGTAAGTATAACATGTTTGTTATTTTAAAGAAAACATTTTTTTCCCTTTAGTAACCCTTTAAAGGAGACAGAAATATGTGGGTTGCCATTGCTGACCTGCTTCAGGAAATGCTAGTCACTACTTTTAGAATCACTAGAACAAGAATGCTGTTAGGTTGTAAGACTTAAGCCTTGTACACACGGACAAGAATCTTGTCAGGAAAAAAACGTTGTTTTTCCCCGACGAGATCCTTGGCAAGAATCTACTGCCACCCGAGTGTACACACAGACCTTTCAAAAGAACCGCAGTTCTCTTGAAAGGCAAGAACGCAGTGAAGTCATCATGCGCTTGTCACATTCGATGCTGTCGCCGCCATTTTGCTTCACCCTACCTATGCCGTAGAAGCTACCGCGCATGCGTCAAAGTAATTTCAACATGCACAGATTTCCACGGTGACAGGCAAGTATACACACTCCCGGGTTTCTCGTCGGGAAACAGGCCGACAAGAATCTCAACGAGAAAATAGATGGCAGGATCTCTATTTTCCTCATTGAGATTCTGGACAGATTTCCAGATGAGAAACCTGAAAGCCTCATACACATGCTGGGTTTACTCGGCAAGAAAGCTCTGCCAGCAGTTTTCTTGCTGAGAAAACCGAGCTTTTGTACGAGGCTTTAGGCTTGCCATACATGAGTAATTTTTATTTTTTGAACTGGTTTAGCTGCGTTTCTGACACCCTTCCAACCAACCTTAAGCTGCAATAGGCAGTGGACAGGGCTATTTACATGCTACGGCCATGATGCACGTGCCCTGCGACAAAGTTGACCCAACTTGTAGCGATGTCTCCTGCCGAACACTACACATTAAAGTCAATGGGGACGTTTAAGAATGCACCCCTCCATTGCATGTGGTTGCGGTGCATTTGTCAAAAATTAGGTTAAAACAGGTGGTGAGGAGGCGCTGCTTTGCCCCCCCATGTCGGTAACCTCTGGAGCATGATTCAAACGTGGCTTCAGCGGCAAGGGAGATTCAGATGCATGTCAAAATCTACACTTACCATGTTTTTTATTTCTATCTTTTTTTTTTTTTTAACAATTTTATTTATTTACAGGTACAATTTTATTTTTAATATCTTTTTATATCTTCCAGGGTGTGTTTAGGGGCAGGGCAGGGTAAGAATTGGGAAGGGCCACTGGTGGCGAGTAACTCTTAGGGCCTGGCTAGTAGCTCAGGATTTTAAATTTTGAACCCTAACATAAGCGACTGTATTGACTCAGGAAAAGAAGGAGGCTGGTAAACGCATGCTTACCAGCCCCCTGGTCTCCATCCTGACAGGGATCTCCTGTCCCAGCAGCGGCAGGGGGGAGGAGGGAAAGTTGGCCAGCAGCTGCAGGTAAAGGAGAACCCGTTCAGTAAGATGGGGGGGAACTGAAGCGGGAGGTCAGAGCAGAGAGGGGGAGTCACTATTTGGACAGATAGATCCCTCTGTGGCTGCAGAACCCAAAACGGGCATAGGCAGAATAGGGAAGCTGGCAGCTGCAGGGTAGCCACAAGGGGATTAGGATTTGCAAGGGGAGGAACATTTAGTGCAGTGGGGGTGAAGTGGCAGGGAAATGGGGCATTGGGGTGGGGGTCATTTCAGATGTCAACAAAGGCGGGTGGAGAGAAAGGGCAGTAAAGTGGCTGCAGCAGTGGGGGATGGGGTGGTCACATTTTAGGTAAATAGCTCTGATTAGTGGCTTGTCAGCCAATGTTTAGAGCTGTCATTTTGTTCTGTAGGGTCTCCTTAAGAGTTCTGCTACAAGTTCATGGTCACTGAAGTGATCATGAGTTTATAGTAGAGGATGGAATATGAGGAATATCAAATCCATATGGCTTTCAGACCTGGCCAGCTTGAAGTGGTGTTGTAGGTCCGCACTCTGTACAGACCTGGCAGCAAAGGGTTAAAAGCTACATTCACCTCTTCAGGCAGAATTTTACTTTTCACATTAAACATAACATATTTCTTATAGAGGAAGAACTTGACTGGCCTGCACACAGTCCTGAACTCAACCTGATAGAACACATTTGGGATGAATTAGAGCGGAAACTGCAAGCCAGGCCTTCTCATCCAACATCAGTGCCTGACCTAAAAAATGCGCTTCTGGAAGAATGGTCATACATTCTCATAGACACACTTCTAAACCTTGTGGACAGCTTTCGCCAGAAGAGTTGAAGCTGTTAAAGCTGAAAAGGGTGGGACAACCCTATGGACTAAGACTTGGATGCAGTTAAAGTGCATGTGTGTGTGTAAAGGCAGGCATCTCACCTACGTCACATTTTTGTGGCAGGTCAATTGAGCACCTTTGCTGATCTGAGGGAGCGATTTCGGCTTCCCCCGGACGATGCACTTTTATTATATGCAACTGCAACACGCCATCAGGGCTCAGTTTGGTGGGACTCCGAGGACCCTTTCACTGACCCCCATATTTCATTATATGGAGGAGGTGGACAGCTATAAGTTTTTTTTTCCAATTGCTACTCTATGCTACTAGGGGTGTTCCTGACGGAATTTCCTTTAATGCGGATGTGAAAAAAAAATATTAAAAGCCAGCAGCTACAAATACTGCAACTGCTGACTTTTAATATTAGCACACTTACCTGTCCTGGAGTCCAGCGTCGTCCGCAGCAGAGGACGAGCGATCGCTCGTCACTCTGCTGCCCCCCGCCATCCTCGGTGAGGGAACCAGGAAGTGAAGCGCTCTGGCTTCACTGCACGGTTCCCTATGGCGCATGCGCGAGTCGCACTACGCCTGCCGATTGTCTCCCGCTGTGTACTGGGAGCCAAGTGTTCCCAGAACACAACGGGGGGGGGGGGGGGGTATGGGAGGTGACGTTATGCCCGCAATTTACCCGAGACTGTGTGGCCGAAAGTGGGTGCAAATACCTGTCTTTAGACAGGTATCTGCACCCCCCTCCCCCCTGAAAGGTGTCAAATGTGACACCGGAGGGGAGGGTTCCGATCAGCGGGAGTTCCCCTTTAGGGTGGAGCTCTGCTTTAAGAATGGTGACCCAATGGGAGAACAATGTCGGCGCTCTAGAGGGGGAACAGTGGGAGGAGGCGCTTCAGGCGGTACAAATGTCCTCCCTTAACGTGGCGCAGCATCTGTCGCAGTTATTTAATATACTGAGAGTGCATTAAACGCCAACCAGGCTGGCTAGAATGGGGGTGAGACCAAACTCGGACTTCCCAAGGTGTGCGAGAGACCACGGAGACTTAAAGTGGAAGTAAACCCTCCTATAGTTTTTAGCCAAGGAAGCTGCAATCTTGGCCTCTGTTTAATCTGCAACTGCCATGATGCTGCACATGTGATCAGTTATGAAACCAGCCATTGGATTGTTCGACAGTTTGGTTGAGAGCACAAGCAAATTGACAGCTAGCATTTCCGGCATGCCGGGAATGTTAACTGTTTTTTTAAACTATCAAATTGATGGTTTTACTTCCGCTTTAATTCACATGTTGTGGCGCTGCCCAAAGGTACATTTGTACTGGACAGGGGTACTGAATACCATAAATAGAGTCTTCTCAGTGACTATCCCAGCTGACCCCAAACCGACTAGACTAGACTAGAAAAGTTTATCTTTCAACACAGGGGGAGACTATTGACTCAAGTATAATTCTAGATTTTGCTGTTAGAGGGGATGGGGGAAGCAATTTCTGTGGGTGTATGAGCGATATTTATAACCTTGAGTTGCAGTTACCCTGCATGGGAGGTGGGATTGGGATGATTGGCTGTGATGTTTGGGCTCTATGTTTTTGTGGAACTGGAAGTCATGACATGTACTGTATGTAAAACATTTGTTCTTTGATAAACTTGTTTATGATAAAAAAAAAGGCAGGCATCCCAATACTTTTGTTGATATAGTCAGTGGGATGAAGTAGAGGAGGGGAGCATGAAAGGAAAGGGCTCTAGAGGGTCTCTAAGGGCTTGTTCAGATGTGCAGCTATCATTGCTGCCCCTGTGAAAAGTGGTCTTTGGTAGATTGCTGCTTGTCAAATACTCTCTAAAAAGCGAAGAGGCGATATGTTGCCTCCTCACCTGTTGTTTTAACCTCGAAAATGCCACCCCACCAGATGCAATAATGTGCATTGAATGTGGTTTTGGGGCAGTTAATAAATGTCACATGCTGTTTAATTTTTGTCGTGGGTTCACAGCCATAGCATGTGTACTGCTCCAGCCTCCAGGCAGCTGTGTTTCCTTGTTCAGGTGGGTGATTGAAGTGTTTTAACACAGCTTTTAGCTGCCTGCTGCCCACACGAATGAGCCCTAAGCCCAGGTTCACACTGGGTACGATTTGGTACGATTTGAGATACGATTTCACATGTCAAATCTCATCTCAAATCGGCCGCATTTTCCGGCAATTGTCGGCAATCACACCGTCCTAATCTTCAAAGAGCAGTTCCTGTACTACTTTTTGCGATTTCGGGACGCGATTTACATCGACATCTGTGCAGAAACCTGCACAGATGTCTCTTAAATCGCGGCTGAAATCGGGACTGCCAGCGGGAGTGAAATCGTGCGAGTTCAGCTAAACTCGCACAGCTTCACTCCCGCAGCCCAGTGTGAACCTGGGCTAAAGGAGGGATGAGGCTAAGGGGCTCTTGAGGGATTCTGAGGAAGAAAAAGGGAGGTCTAGGGCTCGGTTGTCCCCCACCCTCTGTTTACTCAGAGTTCACAATGCAGTGCCTGCTTGGAATGAAGGCAGCTACTACCTTTTCCAATCTCTGGTTATGTGATATGTTACATGACAAGAGGAGACAGGAAGAAGGGCAATTTGCCCTCACTCCCCATTGGCACTGTTGTGAGACTAAGGTGTGTTCTCAGTGGATACCAGCTCTTTTGCCCACAGCAGGCTGCTATTGGAGGGACGAGATATCAGAATCCTCTATCCAGCAGCGTTCGAAGCACCTGCTTCTTCTGACACCAATAATACTGCAGACCTTCTTGTCTGTGAGGTGCAGGAAAACAGGGTGGCCAAAGCTTCCTGTACACCCCCTTCACACGTCAACACAATGCCCAGGGCATGTGCCATTTTGCCCCCCGCTTGTCCTGGCCCTGCTTGGTGACATCTATCATTTTCAAAAGGGGTGGGGCAAAATATTTCAGATAATAATTCATTCAGTAACTTGCTATAAAGCTTGCCCATGAAACTCATGCAAGTGCACCCTGTCCACTAAAGCTGGCTTGTTGGTGGTTACATAGTTACATAGTAGATGAGGTTAAACCTATGTGTTTGATTATATGTCAGTATTACCTTGTATATCTCTAGTTTTTTTTAACTATTGATGCTCCCCGCTAAGACCACCACCTGTAGAAGAGAATTCCACATCCTTACTGCACTTACAGTAAAGAACCCTCTATGTAGTTTAAGGTTAAACCTCTTTTCTTCTAATTTTAATGAGTGGCCACGTGTCTTGTTAAACTCCCTTTAGCAAAAAAGTTTTATCCCTATTGTGGGGTCACCAGTATGGTATTTGTAAATTTAAATCATATGCCTCTCAAGCGTCTTTTCTCCAGAGAGAATAAGTTCAGTGCTCGCAACCTTTCTTTATAACTAATATCCTCTAGACTCTTTATTAGCTTTGTTGCCCTGCTTTTTACTTGCTCCATTTCGAGTACATCCTTCCTGAGGACTGGTGCTCAGAACTGGACAGCATACTCCAGGTGCGGCCAGACCAGAGTGGGAGAATTATCCCTTTATCCCTGGAGTTAATCCCTTTTTTAATGCATGCCAATATTCTGTTTGCTTTGTTAGCAGCAGCTAAGCCTATCATCTACTAGGACCCCCAGGTCATTTTCCATCCTAGATCCCCCCAGTATAGATTGCATTCATATTTTTGCCACCCAAATGTATTATTTAAAAATGTTCTACATTAAACCTCATTTGCTATGTAGTTGCCCATCCCATTAATTTGTTTAGATCTTCTTGCAAGGTTTCCACATCCTGCAGAGAAGTTATTGTCCTGCTTAGGTTAGTATGGAGGCTGCTGATACCCACAGGATAACACGCCGATCGTAAGAAAGGCTCGGGGGAGGAATGCTTTTTCTTCCATACGTTTGCATACACGGCTGGAGAAGCTTGGTGACAGCATACAGGCACAACAAAATGTGAGTGTAATATATGCTTTGTATTTTAAACAAATAAATTATTTTACCTACTACACTATGAGGGGCACTCTTTTTATGTGAGCTTTTATAGAGAAAGAGAGACCACACCATTATACCCAGACATTTGACAGCTGTGGTGACGCATAATAGGAGTGGTTATCCTGGGAATGAACCAAAGGCATTGTTGGAATAGGATCTGGTGAGTGGCCATTTTTAACGGTGATGGGATAATCGCGGAAGTGGTGAAATCACGTTGTTTTTGAACATCCCACAGGAGGAACATTTATTGCCTAGGAGCACTTGGCTACCACATTGGGACTCTTACACTCTATTAAAGGGAAGAGGATTCATATAGGAATTCCCTTCCACATACAGGTATGTATTATTATTTTCTATTTTTTTAATTATATATACATTTGTTTGTGGTTTTATGACACAATACCCGTGGCAGGGTAGTGCACGTTTTTTTTTCTAATGTAAAGAGCACTATTTAGACACACTAACAAATGCATGGTATATTTATGTGTTTTTTTCTTTTGAGAAAAATAATTTTTTCATATAGATTCATGGTGGATTGTCATCTAATAGTAAAAACTTGTGGTGGAATAGCACAGGGTGAAATTTATAGGTGCTAATAATTACACATGATCAGGTGGATGTAGGTCACCCACCAAGGTAGCGCAATCCACATTTTACATCAATTAGGTTAGTATCGTTCACAAATACAGAGATTAAACTGTTTACCTAATCCTCCAGGTCGTTAATGAACAAATTAAATAGGATTGGTTCCAGCACAGGACCCTGTTGGACCTCACTACCCACCCCTGACCATTCCGAGTTTTCCCCATCTATCACTACCCTCTAAACTCGCCCTTGTAGCCGGTTTTCAATCCATGGACTCACCCTATGGTCCATGCGAACGGACCTTATTTTGTACTGTAAACGTTTATGGGAAACTGTGTAAAATGCTTTTACAAAATCCAGATACACCGCGCCTACGGGCATTCCTTTATCCAGATGACAACTCACCTCCTCATTGAAGGTTTATAGATTGGTTTGGCAAGAACGATTCTTCATGAATCCATGCTGATTACTGCTAAGGATAACATTTTCATTACTATATATTGTATATGGTCCCTTATCATTCCCTCCAAGAGCTTGCATACTATTTATGTTAGGCTAACGGGTCTGTAATTCCCATGGATTTATTTTGGGACTTTTTTAAATGTTGGTGCCGCATTGGCTTTTCTCCAATCCACTGGTACCATACCAGCCATCCTGTCCCGTGATTTATTAATGTTAAGATTCCCAAGTCTAATTCCAAAGCTGTCCTTTGTTAGCCATGAGTATGCTTCCTGTTATATGTCATGAGGTTAAACACTGCAGTTTTGGTTACTGAATACCGATTCCCTCCTAAAGACTGAGGAGAAGAATGAATTCAATACCTTTGCCATCCTCCCATCCTTTGTAACCAGATGTCGTTCCTCATTCTTTTTGGGGCCAATATGGTCTGTCCTCCCTTTTTTTACTATTTACATACTTAAATAATTTCTTGGGATTTTTTTTTGCTCTTCTTCGCTATCTCCTCCGTGTCTTTTGTGTTCTATCTTAGCCGCCCTAATTGCACCCTTACATTTCTTGTTGCATTCTTCATAAAGTCCGAATGCTGATGATGATGCCACAACCTTGTATTTTTTGAAGGCCTTCTCTTTTGCTTTTATATGCATTTTTACATTGGAGTTAAGCCATCCAGGACTTTTGTTCGCTCTGTGAAATTTATTTCCCAATAGGATGCATTGGATAATGCCTTTATTTAACCACTTAAGACCCGGACCAATACGCTGGCAAATGACCCAAGGGGTTTTTGCGATTCGGCACTGCGTCGCTTTAACAGACAATTGCGCGGTCGTGCGACGTGGCTCCCAAACAAAATTTGCGTCCTTTTTTTCCCACAAATAGAGCTTTCTTTTGGTGGTATTTGATCGCCTCTGCGATTTTTATTTTTTGCGCTATATACAAAAATAGAGCGACATTTTTGAAAAAAAAACAATATTTTTTACTTTTTGTTATAATAAAAAAACAATAAACTAAATTTTAGTCAAACATTTAGGCCAAAATTTATTTAGCCACATGTCTTTAGTAAAAAAAAAAATCGCATTAATTTTTTTTTAGCTACCTAGCGGGAACAGCGACACTAATACAGCGATCAGAAAAATGATCGCTTAGTGATGCTGGCAATAGGGAGTGAAAGGGTTAACTAGGGCAGTGATCAAGGGGTTAAAACTTTATTGGGGGGGTGGGGGGGCTACCCTGACACTAACACTAACTGACTGTCACACTGTCTGTCACACTGACACTAAATACAGTAATCATACATGTATGATTACTGCATTCAGTGACACTGTGACAGGGGGGGGGGGCGATCGCGGGGGTTAAATGTGTTTTTGTGTGTGTGTAAATGTGCTGTTGGTGCAGACTTACTTGCTGTGTTGTGATCTCTCCTCAGCGGCGCTTGAAACAAATGCTGAGGGAGAGATCAGATAGCTTCCTCCTTCCTGTGTTTACACAGGAGGAGGAAGTGACAGGGCGGGCAGGCGCGCGCATTGGCTGGGAGCGATCCGGAGGGGGCGGGTAGGGAGTGAAAGGGTTAACTAGGGCAGTGATCAAGGGGTTAAAACTTTATTGGGGGGGGTGGAGGGGCTACCCTGACACTAACACTAACTGACTGTCACACTGTCTGTCACACTGACACTAAATACAGTAATCATACATGTATGATTACTGCATTCAGTGACACTGTGACAGGGGGGGGGGATCACAGGGGTTAAATGTGTTTTTGTGTGTGTGTAAATGTGCTGTTGGTGCAGACTTACTTGCTGTGTTGTGATCTCTCCTCAGCGGCGCTTGAAACAAACGCCGAGGGAGAGATCAGATAGCTTCCTCCTTCCTGTGTTTACACAGGAGGAGGAAGTGACAGGGCGGGCGGGCGGGCGGGCGCGCGCATTGGCTGGGAGCAGGGCCGCTGATAGGCCAGTACAACTGGCCCTGTTGTACCGGGCCCGGCCAGCAGGGGGGCCCGGCAACCTGATCAGATCAGTAATTGAATGTACTTAAAAAAAAATCCTCCACAACCATTTAATACTGCCAGCCCACGACAGCACCGCACACCATGCAGCACCAACCCCACCCACCCACCCCCCCCCCCCGTTTGGATTTAACTTTTTTTTTTTGGTCGCCATTTGAATTTTTAGATGGCGGCAAAGAAGGGACTATTTTGTGTGTTTCGGGTGTGGAAGGATACCTCTTCTGCGCCCGCTCGCCGTGCTGGATCAAGTCCCGGCCGGCCAGCGCTTCGGCTGTGGACGGCCGTCCTCCAGGCGCCGCGGAGTGAGTGATTCCTTCCTGTATCTGAATCTCTCCCCGCACGTGAGAAGACAGAAGTAGGAGTAAGGCGACCACCCGGCGAGCAGCGGCAGCAGAGGATATCGGCAGAGGCATCCCATCTACCTGTCCCTCAAGTCCATGTAGCAGCAGCCATCAGGGAAGAAGTGATTCCTTGGACCCAGGCAGCTAAAAATTACACAGGTGTGTGCTTGGGGGGGGGGGGGGGCTGGCTTCAAGATCTCCTACTACTACTAATGCAGCAGCAGCATGTATACATTATGGCATGATTGGCATCGGCATGGGTGGCTCTATCTGCCCATAACGCATGTGCTACCTGCAGAGACAGTGCCACCCATGCCGTGCCGCCAATGCCATAATGTGCTGCAGACTATGCCACCTATGACGCTAATGCCATAACGCATGTGCTGCCTGCAGAGACAGTGCCTACCCATGCCGTGCCGCCAATGCCATAATGTGCTGCAGACTATGCCACCTATGACGCTAATGCCATAACGCATGTGCTGCCTGCAGAGACAGTGCCTACCCATGCTGCCAATGGCATTATGCCATTGGCGGCATGAGTGGCAGTGTCTGCAGCACAATATGGCATTGGTGGCATGGGTGGCACTATCAGCAGGTAGCACATGCATTGGGTGGGTGGCAGTGTCTGCAGCACAATATGGTATTGGGGCATGGGTGGCACTGTCTGCAGCACATTACGGCATTGGTAGCATGGGTGGGACTGTCTGCAGATAGCACATGCATTATGGCCCATAATGCATGTGCTGCCTGCAGAGACAGTGCCACCCATGCCATGCCGCCAATGCCATAGTGTGCTGCAGACAGTGCCACCCATGATGTTAATGCCATAACGCATGTGCTACCTGCAGAGACCGTGCCTACCCATGCTGCCAATGGCATTATGCCATTGGCGGCATGGATGGCAGTGTCTGCAGCACAATATGGCATTGGCGGCATAGATAGCACATGCGTTTTGGCATTGAGTCATGGGTGGCACTGTCTGCAGCACATTACGGCATGGGTGGGACTGTCTGCAGGTAGCACATGCATTATGGCCCATAACCCATGTGCTGCCGGCAGAGACAGTGCCGCCAATGCTGTAATGTGCTGCAGACAGTGTCACCTGTGCTGCCAATGCCTTAATGTGCGGCAGACAGTGCCATCCATGCTGCCAATGGCATTATGCATGGGTGGCACTGTCTCTGCAGTACATTATGGCATTGGCATGTCCCGCTGTCAAGTCGATGGGCCAGGGGGCGGAGCCAGGGGTGGGGCTGAAGGAGGGACCAGGGGCGGGACTGAAGGGGCCCCGTCAGGTAGGTTGTACGGGGCCCCATGATTTCTATCAGCGGCCCTGGCTGGGAGCGATCCGGAGGGGGCGGGTAGGGAGTGAAAGGGTTAACTAGGGCAGTGATCAAGGGGATCCGAAGGGGGCGGGTGAAAACGGATAGCCGCCCCCTCTTGTCGGATCGCTCCTGCAGCCGCGCAGACCGACGCATGTACGGGGGGGGTTCGATCGGACCCCCGATCCCCCCCAAGGCACCAACGTATATATACGTTGATGTGCCTGTCGGTGCCATTCTGCCGACGTAAATGTACATGCAGCGGTCCTTAAGTGGTTAATATGCTCTTAAAGTGAACCCATCTCACCTCCTTGTTCCTTGTTCCTAAGATTTTTCCCAATTTATGCCTTCTAGCAAAGTTCGTAGTTTAGGGAAGTTGGCTCTTTTGAAATTCAGTGCCTTATGTTTCCTATTCGTGTGATTTATACTGAAGCTAATTGACCTGTGATCGCTGTTTCCTAAATTACCCTGTATTTCCACATCTGTGATCAGGTCTGTATTTTTGGTAATCAATAGATCCAGTAACGCTTGAATTGGTTTTAATTCAGCCAGTGGGCTGGAGGTGCAGATTCCACCATTCACACAAACAAGTAGCTCCAGCTGCTATCAAAATACACTGATCAGTGGTGGCAGCCACTGAGCAAAAATGAGTAATTATATAATGTGTTTTCTAATACAAAAGGCATTTTCCTTGGGTCCAAAGGGGCCAGTTTAATTTTTTTTAATGTCAATTTATATTGAGTTAATTGTGAATTTGATTGATTTACTCAGCTCTACTAAGGAGCTTCTCCCTTTTGTGCTGCCAGTAAAGGTTAGCTGATGGAAAAAAGAAGATTTTTTTTTTGGTTATGTTTTTACATAAAACTAATAAAAGAACAAATTAATTATTTCCCATAGGATTAAATTGGGGGGGGGGGGGGGGGACATAACATATCCCAATCAGTGAAAAAAAGTAACATTTTCAATTTTATTTCATACTTTGAATGTAGAACAGAACAGAGAAATATTATTAGGATACACTTAGAAGACCCTCATCTCTCTGACACAGTGCTAGAGGTAAAATGCATTGCTTTTTTTAGGTCATTGCAATGAAACAGTGAATGAATAAGCTTAATATGCCTGCTTCTATACCTTATTCCCCACAGTGTGTAAATGGATCTAATTGAGCAATTACTACAAACACAGAAGGGAAATAATCAGCCAAATCTGACCTTGATGGAAGAGAATTTTTTTTCAATATTTTAATAGAGTTAATCTGTATCCAAAATGGAAGTGTTTTTAATGTTTTCAGCTCCATTTACACATCTGTTGTTGTTGCAATATTCACTTACACTCCATACTAAAATTTTGTTGCAGAAAAATATATTCTAAGATCTGGAGACTGGAATATGACATCAGAGAGAGAAAGACATTGAGATCATAATTTTAGAGAGCCCAAGGATATGAAAAATTAAAAGATACCACAAAATCACTGCAGAAATGTTTTTTGAATACACAGTTGAATATAATGCATTCATTTTTTTTTAAACCAATATAACTTTCTTTACACACAGTTAAAACCACTCGGGGTCCAAATAGCATCATCCATGTTGGAAGGTCAATAGGGAACATTGCGCCCCTAAGGGCAGCAGGGGAACACCACACTCTATAACAGTTCACATTTTAACACTTGCTTCTGGTTACATTACACTATCAAATTGGAGGCCACAGTGTACCTTTTTTATACCACCCTCTTTACAGAAGGACAGCATCTTTCTCTCTACCTTGTCAGCCAGGGACATGGTCTGTTCAGACATGTGACTCCAAAGTATTTTAAAGCAGAGCTCTAAACTTAAGTGGAACTCCTGCTGATCGGAACCCCCCCTTCGGTGTCACATTTGACACCTTTCAGGGGGAGGGGGGTGCAGAAACCTGTCTAAAGACAGGAATTTGCACCCACTTCCGGCCACACAGTCTCAGGCAGACTGCGGGCATGACGTCACCTCCCGCCCCCCCCCCCCGTTGTGTGCTGGGAACACTCGGCTCCCAGTACACAGCGGGAGCCAATTGGCAGATGTAGCGTGACTCGCGAATGTGCCGTAGGGAACTGGGCAGTAGAGCTGGAGCGCTTCACTTCCTGGTTCCCTCACCGAGGATGGCGGGGGGGCAGCAGAGTGACGAGCAATCGCTCGTCCTCTGCTGCGGACGGCGCTGGACTCCAGGACAGGCAAGTGTCCTAATATTAAAAGTCAGCTATGCCAGAATCAATTTCTAGTTAAATGGAAGGGGTACGGTCCAGAAGATAATTCTTGGGAGCCTGAATGTAACATACATGCCAAGAAATTGTTACGTGCTTTTTTTCTTGTTCACCCTGACAAGGAAGCCCGACTGGGCATCCGGAGGCTGCCCCTTGGGGGGGGGGGGCAATGTCAGGGACTCACCTCCTCCATGCAGTCTTCCTCCTCCATGTCTGCAGATAACCGTTGGAGCGCGTGCACGGGGGTTGGGCGCGCGCACGGCGGACGGGGGCCCGCGCATGCAGGTGAACCAGCGTGGCGCCAAAGGACACTTTAAAAACCTGTTGCTGTTTGCAGAACATTGCTGCCTGATCTGCAGTTGTGACTGGATCCATACCTGAGACCTGTTTGTTTGAGCACCTGTCTGAAATCCTGATTGAACTCTGAACCGCGCTCGTCTGACCATCCGTACCTCTCCAACCCTGACCCGACTCCTGTTTGACCATTCGCCTGCTTGACTTTTCTGTTGCCAGATCCACCGGCCTGTTAAACAGACTACTCTTCAGCCATCTGCCTGTATGTTTCCTGCTTGCCTGTTATGACCCGGCTTGTCCGACCCTGCTGTTCCAGTACACCAGACTACCTTCCAGCTTGTGCCGCTGTAGTCGCAGCTTCCGTGCGGGTCGCTGACCCATCCTCCGCTTCAGCATCTTCTCATCAGAGGTATTCGTCCACCTGCGTCTACTCATCACCACCTCGGCACTCCTACCCCTCTGTGCTCCGAGTCCGCTGTTCCCACTTCAGTGGCTCGTGAACCAGAGCCGTAAGAGAGACTACCCTGCATCAGACTCTGGTAACCAGGTACGTAACAGTAGTATTACACTTTGTCCACTTGCTGACATTCCCATAAGAAACTCACTCACCAGACCAAAGACATCAGAAAGCCTGTACTCTGTAATCCAGGATGTTGAACAAAGGATACCTCTGAGGAATGAACCGTCAATCAGCGGTTCCAGGTATACCAGGATGGCTCTCATGGGAAAACGTGCCTGCAGCAATGCGGTCATAAGGGAGTAAAGAAGGAAAACTCCATATAGTGTAACTCAGTTTTATTAAATAGAAAAGCACTCTAAAGTGAATATGAGTACAGGCTTACTGATGTCTGACTACAGCTGCTGAGGATCAACATTTCCTTTTCATTAGGATTGTTTTATGGACTTCAGTACACTGTAGAGAGCATGTTGGATTGTGTATCCCTGTCCATGGATAGAACATTCCAGACACCACATTGAGGACTCATTAAAATCGTGTTTTTTTCCCTCTATTCTATGACCCCCTTCATTTACGTCTACGATTGCTTTTCTAGAGGTTCTTTTCAGCAGAATGTGGTAACATATTATTATTATAATTTTTTGGGTAATTAGTGCCAATTTTAGCGCTGTTTATATTTCATTTTGGCTATTGAGACATCATTGGCAGACGCGATTTATTTGATTTTAGATTGTTTTTGGTTTTAAATAGCTGCTATACTGCTAGATTTCTTTTTTAATTTATATGCTACTCAATATATTTGCTAGTTACATGCTATATATTTAGTTTTGTTCCATTAGTGCGCTGGGATCAGTAGAAATTACCTCCTCTAAAATTTGGTATTTTTTTCTGATATTTTGGATTTATTTCTGAGCAAGTACTTAAAGTAACTCCAAGGGTTATTTTTTTTCAATAACGAGCATGTTACTAACCTGCTCTGTGCAATGGTTTTGCACAGAGCAGCCCTGATGACCTTCTTTTTGTGTCCCCCTTTGGCGATCCTAGCTTCTCCCCCCTACTGAGTTAGCAAGCCGCTTGCTATGGGGGCACTCAAGCAGGTTTGCTCCTGAGCCATGCTTCTGTGAATGCACAATGTCCATTCACACACAGAGAGTGGCTTGGCCCTGCCACCCACTCTCTTCTCTAAAAATCATGGGGCCCCGTACAGCCTCGCCCCCAAAAAAATCAAGACAGTATTTTCAGAAAATATAAACTAAAATCATTAGTGCACACAAACATAACTTGCAAGATTTCTGCTAAATCCTAAAGTTAATCCTGTATTAATAATTGCTCTGTGTGTGAATGAGGTAATTGGGCTCATTCATAAAGGCACTGTGGACTGACTTACAGTGTAAATAAGTATTTTATTTAAATGACTGGAGCTGTGTGAAGGCAGCCTATGCTACACTATGGGAATGCAGCAGCTCTATGAACACAGCCGAAGGTCCCAATTGGAACAGGTGTGTAGGTGTACGACCCCGAGCACAGACAGTGTTCTGGGCGCTAGTGTGGGATTTAAAGAGTTAAAGCAGGTGATGCGGTAGCAATACAGCACCTCCTCACTGCCTAGCAAATTCTCCGAAGAGTGATCTAAATGTGGGTCACTCTTCATGGAGCAAATTATGTATGAATGAGCCCTTAATTATTGTTTTTTAAATGATTTTTTACAATTTTAACTCTGTTGGGGGGCTTTGGTGATATATTGGGATCTAATCAGACCCCTGATGTCTCACTTTTGAGACAGAGAAAGCATTTGGGGACACAGATTCCTCAGTCCTTTTAACTGCAGCCAGTGCTCTATACAGGGGAAGCTTCAAAAACTGTGTTAACTATGCTTCAGTTATGAATGAATACAGGAGAGATTGGTACTGATCGTACTGATCGTTTGCTGTGTCCATAAGGAAAGAATGGGGCTAATAAATATGACAACAGCGTTGCAGGGCAATCAGCCCCTTGGGGAGGGGGTAATCAGAAAGGCAGGGGAAGCAAATATTAGAACGGATCCTTCTGTGGCTCAATCTGCAGCAGCTGAAAGCCAAGAGGATGGACTGGAGAAGAAGTTGGCTGTGCTGCAGTGGAAGTCACAGGAGGATTGTTTTCCATGATAAGGCAGTACGGGGGGGGGGGGGGAATTATTGCACCAGTGATCAGCAGATTGCTGATGCCATGCAGGTCTCCTGCAGACTGACAGGAGGTGTTTATTGAGAACTACAGGCTGAAAGCCGCAAAAGGATATTGAGACTTGTAGTTCATTCACACACAAAGCTGTGTGTGTAAATGATGCAGCAGTGTGGGCCACTTTGTTTAAAAAAAAAAATACAGCTAGTACAGGGAACTTCAGCCTGTTTTTATAATCCAATAATGTGTGTTCAAATTGCCCATTATTATGTATAATAAACAAATGTAATAATTTTTTACCTCATTACCTCATTTCATCCTTCTATTGTATTTTCTTGTATCCAGTACCGCTATAGTCCACTTGCCCACTCCCTCATTTCCAGGTTGCTCCTGAGCCATTTTGGGGTCCCAGGTACACTTGATCTATTTAATCGATATTTAGGATAATGGTACGTTTATGTTTATTGTTCCTGTGTTTACTTTAAGAGGCTCCAATTCAATCATGTTACAATCATTATTTTATTGGGATTTTAAGAGATAGACCAACACAAAGTGGTACATAATTGTGAAGTGGAAAGACAAATAATAAATGCTTTTCCAAATTTTTTACAAATAAATATCTGAAAAGTGTGCCGTGCATTTGTGGAATTTGGGTGAGCCAAGATGTTTTTCATATTGAAATAGTTTGGCATCTCATTCGGAATTTCCCATTGAAATGAATGAGTGAGGCCGCGTACACACGAGAACCTCGTCGGGCTAAACTCATCATTCCGCCCAACGAGGTTCTCGGCCGGCCGTCGAGTTCGTCGACCAGGCTGTCGAAAAAGGCGTCGAGCCATTAGTCCCAATGGCCCGTCGAGGAAATAGAGAACCTGCTCTTTATTTTTGCTCGACGAGCTTCCCGACGGGATGCTCGACGAAAGTGTACACACGAGCGAGCTTCTCGGCAGAGTATGGATCCCAGCGAGCTTCTCGCTGGATTCTGCTGAGAAACTCGGTCGTGTGTACGGGGCCTCACAGTGTGACAAGTTTGGTGCCTTATTTTATGATTTCTATAACTTGTCTTGGGCCGAATTTAAACTTTCCTATAGAGTAGGATGCCCAATGGGTATAAAACAAGTGGAATTTGGATGAGCCAAGATGGTTTTAATATTGGAATAGCTTGGCTTCTTATTCAGAATTTTCCATTGAAATGCATGGCTGTTATGGTGCCATGTTTGGTGCCATATTTTATGATTTATATCATTTGGCTCGGGCCAAATTGAACTTTAACTAATAGAAGGATGCCCAATGAGTATAAAACAAGTGGAATTTGGGTGAGCTAAGATAGTTTTGATATAGGAATGTTATAGGTAGAAATAATGAGCAACCTTAGAATCGCAATAAATTGCAAGCAAATCTTGTACAAATGTAAACAACTTAAGATGATAAAAAAATGTAAATCTTATATGAGTGAATACACACATGCCTTGCGACTTGGATGAAACAAATTAAATCATTGAATATGTAAATACACACAAGTATAGATATAAATCTTCGTCTTATGCTTTCATCAGACAAACAGGTATATAAATTGATCGCTTACCGGATCAGCTGGATCTCTATTATAGAGATCAGATAGGCTCAGCATATGGGGTTAATCCGGAACTCCACGGCAGAAATCGTGCACTCACCCCAGTCCTTTACCGCTCCAAAAATATACAAGCAATCTCCTCCAGGGATTGTAGCAAGTAAAGCCACTCATAAAGCATGGTAGGGCATGTTAGAAATAAAAGAAGGCTTCATGATGCAGAACGTTAATAAAAAGAAGCACCTTTTATTGAATATCGGGTTACTGACATCCAAAGAAAAAGTTTGCCAAAGGACAAAACAAACAAATGTAGCAAAGCTGCCAGCCACGGCTCAAGTGTGGTGACGTCAAGGGTCCTTGGCTCCACCCGATGCTGCGTTTCTCCGTATGGGACGTCTACTAGGAAAGGAGGCTAGGGCTAAGACGTCACTCGCCACATTAAATAGCCCGTGCAGGAGAAATGACACCAGAAGCCCAGAAGGAACTGAGTTGTCCCCTGGTTACCTGTGTAAGAACTAAAGTCTAGGCGGCATAGTGATATAAAATAGCACACATGACAAGAGTCCTCCAATTAATAACTGCTATCATGATTGTTAAACAATATTGTTGTTACCAATATGATACATGATATAATAACATAAAAACAAAAAGGAGAAAAGGATATTATAAATGCATTAGACCAGGGATGTCAAACTCAATTTCATTGTGGGCCGCATCAGCATTATGACTGCCCTCAAAAGGGGCGGTTGTATCTGTAAGATTAGATATCCAGCGCATCCCCACCCCTTACATTAGATGTCAAGAGCCACCTCACCATCAGAAGTTGAGTCCCCCACTCTCCCTTACATCACAATGTACCTTTCCTTATGCTGCTGCTGGGAATAAGCTGGATGCATTGCTTGAAAGCAGAAAGTAAGGGCCTGGAGGAGGGCTAGAGCTCTCCTGCAGCTGCAGGAGAGGTGCGGAAGGGCCACATAAAATGGCCTGGAGAGCCGGATTCGGCCTTGTGTTTGACACCTGTGCATTAGGCAATATAATATATTGAATATCGATCTTAATCCCTAAAATAATCCTGGTGTCCATTATACCACAAACGGGCTCCTCAAGGGTGCATTTTCAGAGCAACATATATAGTAAAACTCAAAATATATAAGACAAATATTATCATGGTTCATAATATTTCACAATATAAAATATTAAAATTATATTGAAAAAATTATATAAAAAATATATATATTAAAAGGGGCTACATAGCATTATTTAACCATTTAAGGACCGCCTCCTGCACATTTACGTCAGCAGAATGGCACGGCTGGGCACAAGCACGTACAGGTACTTCCTCTTTAAGTGCCCAGCTCCGTGACTGTGACCGCGGGACCCGCGGACCTGATCACCGCTGGAGTCCCGCGATCGGTCCCCGGAGCTGAAGTCTTCAAGGTGTGAACAATTACGTCTCATCCGCTGAAATTGCCCTCTTGAAATAGCCTTAAGCCAATTTGGATGGTGTCCACTATCCATAGGGATATACCAATTTCTATCCGTGTTTTAAAAAAAAGTTTTCGGCAGGAGGGCACCTTGTTCTTTGTAGATTACTAGGTCCAAGAAATTGACAGAAGTAGCACTATACTCATAAGTGAATTTAATACTAGGCATGTGCACAACAAAATTATTTTTTTTCATTTCGTCTTGTTCCGTAGATTCCTAAGGATTCGTAATTTAATAAGACACAAGTCTTCCTATTCGGACCCGTTCGTATTTCGTAAGACGCAAGTTTTCCTATTCCGACAAGTTCGTATTTTCGTAACAGTTTTATTTTTGTTGATACTGAACGATTCGTAATTCTGTCTAATTTATTTTCGTCGATTCGAAATTTATAATTTTGTTAGATAATTTTCGTTTAATGGATTCATAATTTTGTACTTTCGTAAATACATTGTGGCGTGGTCATTCGCAATCCCATATTTTAGTTTCATTTTCAACACGAGGCTAATCCATATTAAGATAGACTTTCTCTTAAGTCCTGTACACACGGTCTGACTTTTTGCCAACAAACTTTAAAATGAGCAAGTTTTCCAAAAAATCAAAGCTTTACACTGTCCAATGTGACATCATTTACTAACTACACTGCCCATTCGAAAGAATGATTTGAGTACACAAATTTACGAACAGACAAAGAAACGGATTTACAAAACACACAAATAAAAATGCGAACATACGAATGAAAATACGAATATACGAAACTACGAACAGACAAAGGATTTAAAATACGGAATGCAAATCGTTTGTTACAGATGTTATTTTCGTTCTTTTGCTGTTTCGGTGTTTTGTATTTTAGTAAATTTGTTCAATCGTACATTCGTATTTTTGCTTGTTCATTATTTTGCTTATTTGTAATTTTGTAATTTTCGTGTTTTAGTACTTTCAGCTATTTGGATGTTTGAATTGATCAGAATGTACGAATACTAAAAAATTTGTACAAAAATCCATTCATTACGAACGAAATCGCACATGTCTATTACCCCACTCATTGTTATTCAGAGAGGTCATGAAGTCGCACAAGGACCTCACATCTCCCTTCCACAGAAAAAATATGTTATCAATATACGGACGCCACAGAAGAAGGCGAGGCTCTGCAAGATAAAAAAGTCTATCATTTTCCCATAATGCCATGAAAAGGCCAGCGAGGCTGGGGGCAAACTTGCCCCCCATCGCCACACCCGTACTTTGAAGGTTAAACTGACCATTATAGTAAAAATAATTGTGTTCCATGGCAAAACAAAGTAACTTCAAAACAAAATCCAAAGTGGGGGATTTCAATGAAGGCTCCTTTCTAAGGAAAAATTCAGCCGCTTTATATCCCAAATCATGGGGAATTATAGTGTATATAAAGATGCAACGTCTGCTGTTACCGGTATCATTTCTCCTGCACGGGCTATTTAATGTGGTGAGTGATGTCTTAGCCCTAGCCTTCTTTCCCAGTAGACGCCCCATACGGAGAAATGCAGCGTCAGGTGGAGACAAGGACCCTGACATCACCACACTCCAGCTGGCTGTAGTGAGCCATGGCTGGCAGCTTTGCTACATTTGTTTGTTTTGTCTTTTGGCAAACTTTTTCTTTGGATGTCAGTAACCCGATATTCAATAAAGGGTGTTCTTTTTATGAACTTTCTGCACCATGAAGCATACCTTACCATGCTTTATGAGCAGCTTTACTTGCTACAATCCCTGGAGGAGATCGCTTGTATCTTTTTAGAGAGGTAAAGGACTGGGGTGAGTGCATGATTTCTGCTTGGAGTTCTGGATTAACCCCATATACTGAGCCTATCTGATCTCTATAATAGAGATCCAGCTGATCCGGTAAGCGGCCTATTTATATACCTGTTTGTCTGATGGAAGCATAAGACGAAGATTTGTATCCCTGCTCCTGTGTTTCGAAGCCGAATCTTTGCAGCTGTTATATGTACTTTTATAAACATAAAAAGTTGAATCACCTAATGTGTTTCATCCAAGTCGCTAGGCTTGTGTGTATTCACATATTCAATCATTTAATTTGTTTCATCCAAGTCGCAAGGCTTGTGTGTATTCACTCATATAAGATTTAATCATTTTTATCGTCTTTAAGTTGTTTTTACTTGTACAAGATTTTCTTGAAATTTATTGCGCATTATTTCTACCTATAACATATTTTCCTTAGTTTACAATTTAAGCTATTTAAATAAGTGCAGCACCATCATTTATTTTATATCAGGTACGGGACATTGACATTTCAGGATAATTATCCTATTTGCACCAGTATTAATGTTTTGCACTATTGCACTTTTTTAGGGATAGCGCGGATTATCTACATTATACTTTCATATAGGAATAGCTTGGCTTCTTATTCGGATTTTACCATTGAAATGTATGGCTGTCAGAGTGCCATATCTGTCTCGGGCCAAATTGAACTTTAACTAATAGAAGGATGCCCAATGAGTATAAAACAGGTGGAATTTAGGTGAGTCAGGATGGTTTTCATAAAGTAATAGCTTGGCTTCTTATTTGGAATTTCATGGGTGCATGGGTGACAAGTTTTGTACCATATTTTATGATTTCTATCACTTGGCTCGGGCCAAATTGAACTTTGCTATATAGTAGGATTCCCAATGAGTATAAAACAAGTGGAATTTGGGTGAGCCAAAATGTTTTTTTTATATATTGATTCATAATTACCCCTTTAAATACACAGCATTTAGGGAGACAGAATTATTGTTAAAGTTATTATTAATGTTGCAGATGATTGTCTAGTAAATAATCACCTTTGTGAGTAAAGATACAACATGAATAAGAAGCTGGCCGAACAAGAAGCCAACTTCTGTATTTAAATAAGAAGGTGGCCGAATAAGGAGCTACCTTCAGCTTCATTAAATTAGTCGGTATAATGATAAAAAAAACGTTTTTTGAGTAAATATATAACTTGACAAAAGGGTGGCTTTTAAATTTGACTTCCGTTCCTTTTAACTATACAAACATTTCCTCCTTTGTTCCTTTTAGATTTCATTTATATGTGTAGCACTTTTAAGTTTTCTGAAAACTGAATATACTGACACTGCACAGTGAGTATGACTGCTGTTTCCATTTTCTTCACTCCTGATTTACAGAGAGTTGTGAAGAAACCTTTTTATCTACATCCTGCATATCAATCTGGACATGGAATCAAGCTGTGTATTAGAAGCTGCTTCATAAATTTAAGACCTGCATGGTCTGCCAGCAGTAAGCTTGAGGATTATGTGACTCGAGCAACATTATCAAATCTATGGCAAAACATTCAGAAATTAATTCTGACCATTGCTATGTGTGTAATATAAAATATATTTTTTTCCCATCTGTGCTTGTTGCTTTAATGTGTGCAAGTCTCTGTTATCTGGAAGTAATGATATGGTTAGGATTCATTCTGGCGCGTGGCTCCTAGCCCAGAATAATGGGCAGAGGGCAATAAGAAAGAGTACTATTTTATAGACAGTGCTCTTGGAACAGTCTTTAAAGTTGAAGGGGCAAGAGGATTTAAGTACATGCTGAACAGATCTACAACCACACTAAAGATGGTCTTAATGGATGTCATGCCCTTAAACTAATTTATGTTCCTTTACTTGCCCATATGGCACTGCCACACGTTTGTGCCCTATAAATACTTTTCAATGATTTATTATAACACAATAGAAAATATTTAAACTACTGCTCACTGTAAGTACCCTAAATCATTTTCAGCATGATAATTAAAAAAAGCCTGTGTGCTTTAATTTAAAAGATAAGACATAAAATGAAAAGTTATATAGTTAGCTGCATCTCATCTTCAGGGTTTTCATTCATTTTTCTTAGGGCAAAATTTAAAATGTAAAGTGCAATATCCCACAGTTACCAGTTAGCAATATTCTATCAGGGTTTATTCACACTGCATGCATTAAAAATGCATGTGTTTAGCAGAAAACCACATATCCAATAAATGCAGAATGAGGTGACTTATATACAATGCCATGTGTTTTCTTTACAGTTTTTGCATTTATATGCATTTCCCCACCCTCTGTTTTAAAGTACTTTTCCATTCTGCCGCTTCTCTGGTCATAAACTTTTAAAATGTATATAAAATAAGTATAATGAGCTTAAAAATTCAAGTACATTCACACTTATTCACATTAACTTATTCCTATCGAGGAGGAAATTCATGGATGATGCAGCATGCACATCTTCTTATTTATTTTACACAACTTGCTGTTAGCAGAGAATGGAGTCAACTGAAAATGACACATTTCACAGCCTAGGCAGCGGAGGCTATGCAAATACACGCGTATTGTTTTGACTATTCTGAACTGGTGAGGGCCAAGATCAAATAGACTGCTGCACCTCATATATCACTTTTTTTAGTGCTGTATATAATAGGCTTCTAAGGACTGGCATGCATGGAAGCTTTTTATTTATCTTTTGTATGATTACAGGTGAAACATGAAAAATTTGAATATCGTGCAAAAGTTCATTTATTTCACTAATGCAACTTAAAATGTGAAACTAATATATGAGATAGACTCATTACATGCAAAGCAAGATAGTTCAAGCCATGATTTGTCATAATTGTGGTGATTATGGCTTACATCTCATGAAAACCCCAAACTCCCAATCTCAGAAAATTTGAATAGTACATGCAATCAATAAAACAAGGATTGTACATAAAACAATATCTGACCTCTGAAAAGTATAAGCATGCATATGTACTCAGTACCTGGTTTGGGCCCCTTTTGCAGCAATTACTGCTCAAAGCGGCGTGGCATGGAAGATATCAGCCTGTGGCACTGCTGAGGTGTTATGGAAGACCAGGATGCTTCAGCTCTTTTGCATTGTTCGATCTCATGTCTCTCATCTTTGTCTTGGCAATGGCCCATAGATTCTCTATGGGATTCAGGTCAGGCGAGTTTGCTGGCGAATCAAGCACAGTAATCTTACAGTAATTGAACTAGGTTTTGGTGCTTTTGGCAGTGTGGGCGGGTGCCAAGTCCTGCTGGAAAATTAGAAGGAAAAGGGGAAAAAACTGCGCTAAACCAAAAACAATTAAGTAATGAAGCTGCTAGCACACAAACAAACAAAGTAAAAAGCAATGGTGAAACAAAAAGTGCAGCGCTAATAAGTTGTGATCAATATAAATAGACCCAACAATGAATATACAAATATGTATATGCAAATATATGGGAGTAAAGTCCAAATGAAATCAAAATCTCAAAATAATGAGGATAGGTGAATCACTCCGAGTGAATGCATTCACAGTTCAATATAAAAGTGGTGGGTGGGTGTGACCACATAAGAAGTATAGTTGTCTGAAGATAAGCATCAACTTGAATAGGTAAACAAAATGGGTACTCTTGCCGACAGATGTGGACTCAACTGTAACTACTAACAGCAAGTCTGAAAGGCGTAATGGTCTCAGCAGACCTGGATCTCTGCACAAACGGTCACTCCGGGCGGCGATGGCTGTATCAATCCAACAAGACGAATACCCCCAGTACCAGGAACCAAACGGGTGCGACTTACAATGCAGGTCATATAGAGGACCCCAATGGGTAGGCAAAATATGGATGAACATAAAAATGGAAAAGAAAAAGAGTGCTCCAAATGGTGCAGGTCAAATAAAACCATGACAGGTTTTATTTGGAGTAAAAAGTCATAAAATCACGTGAATGTATAATAACAGCAGTATGGGGTGCTGAAATAGCAAAAACCCGGCTCGTTTGACAGAAAACAGGAAGTGATGTCAAATATAATCATATACATCAACTATAAATACATTAACTATAAATAACAAATAAATAATATTTGCATAAACAGTTAATCTTAATATACAAAGATAAGAAAGCTACAATACCACAGGAAATTAATATGTTCATCAATTATGTGAAAAGCTCCACAGCAACTCATTCTATAACTGTTTTGGGTGATTACTTAAGAATGTGGTGATAGGGGACACCCTTCAGAGAAACTACACTGATAGGAAGCGGAAGTAACTCTACATATGGCCACCCGGGATGTATGGAAGAAGGTGCTCCGAGGTTCCCGAGACGCTTGTATTTAAAGGGGACACCGGGAAGTGCATCAAATATCCTGTGAAAAGAGGCAAGGGGTAGACATGTGCACAGAAAAAAAATTCTTTTTTTTTTGTTCTGTTTCGTATCGTTCCGTTTTTTCGTTTTCGTTCGTTTTTCGTAAGACGCCCGTTTTCCTGTTTGTTCCCGTTCGTTTTTCGTATGACGCGATTTTTTCGTATTCCGATCGTATCGTATTTTCGTTACTGTTTTATTTTCGTACATGCGGGATGGTTCGTTATTCTGTTTAATTCATGTTCGTTACTTGTTAGACAATAATTTTCGTGAATTTTCGTCAATGATTTGCAGTATCTTGAAACCCTTTTCTTTTGCTATTTTCAGCCGTATGTTCATATGACATCTATAACAAAAGATTGCAATTCTGTATTTTAAATTCCTTTTTTCGGTTCGTATTTTGGATTCAAAATACAGCATGCAAATCTTTTGTTATAGATGTCATATGAACAATGAACATAGGACTGAAAACAAACAGAAAAAGGATTGAAACAAAATACAGCATGCAAAACTTTTGTTATAGATGTCATATGAACAATGAACATAGGACTGAAAACAAACAGAAAAAGGATTCAAACAAAATACAGAATGTAAATCTTTTGTTATAGATGTCATTTTTGTTCTTTTGCCGTTTTCGTTTTGTCGTTTTTTTTCGTCGGATCATTCGTTCGTATTTGCGGTTGTTCGTTATGCGGCTCATTCGTAATCTCGTAGTTTTCGTATTTTGGTGCTTTAATTTTTTCGTATGTACACATTATCCTGCGGGTACGAAAATGAACATTTTCGTACGAAAATAACATTCGTACGAACGGGAATGCACATATCTAGCAAGGGGCGGCGTGAGCAAGGGGGTGGTAACAAACGTCCAATAGGACACGTTCAGAGCCACTCCTCCTATGCCCACGGTCGTCCCTCCATACACAGGAGGCGACAGGATGCCCAGCGCAGTGACGTCACAGCGTTAGCCTCCAATCAAGATGGAGGCAGCGCCATTCAATCAAATCCCATGGAAAGAGGAGCAGCGTGAGCAACAGGGGGCGGGTAACGAATGTCCAATAGGACTCATTCGTGGCCGCTCCTCCTACGTTACCCATGGTCATCCCTCCACACAGACGAGGAGACAGGACGCCCATCGTGATGACGCCACATCACCAGCCTCCAATCAGAGCCGAGTCAGCGCGGTCCAATCAGCGCACGCGCACAGGGATGGTGCGTGATGACACCGGGGATGTCGGAGACGCCAGCCAGTCAGGATACTGCCTGTGTGTCAAAGACAAACCAAATAGAGGAAATAGTCCTGACAAGCGCGGGGACACGCAAATGAAACCCATTAACACGCAAATGAAACACAGGCAACGCACACAACAATGGGGCCAGATCCAACTCCAAATATGGGTCATAAATTGGGCCCTTACATGGGGCACTGTATCACACAGGTCAGTGGAGTACAGAAAACAAGGAGAAATAATCTGAACATTGGTCTAAATAATAAACCTATGAAAATTAAAAGTGAAAAAAATAATAATGTATATACTAAAAATAAATTAAAACCTAAAGCATATACCAGTGTATAGCCAGCGTGGAAGGTGCACCAACTAGCCCAGAAACGTGGGCACAGACCACGTCAGCATACCACCGACATTCAGAGAAAAATAATAGACAAAGTGGAACCACAAGCCCAGGGTACTCACGCCCGGTTAATGAAACAATTAATGTCCCATTCGACATTCATACCGTGGGGTGAGTAGCTCATGAGTTTGTGTATCCAGTAAGTCTCCAAACAGGAAAACCCACTAAGGCGGGAGTCACCCCTCCAATGGGGAACGAACTTGTCAATGACCTGAAATAAGGTGCCCTTGGGATCTTTGGCATGGTGTTCCAGGTAATGTCTAGATACAGTATGCTTGGGACAACCTTTTCAAATCTTGGCTAGGTGCTCGTTTAACACTAATAGCAAAATTACAGATAGTACGTTCCACATACTGTAACTTACAGGGGCAGGTGATGAGATATACTATATAACTGGTAAAGCAGGTATTGAATTGCTTCATATTGTAGACACGATTAGTCACAGTGGACATAAAGGTATCAGTCTTGCATCTACCAGAAATATTAACGACACATACATTGCATTTGCGACATGGGTGGTACCCATTAGTTTCAGGAAAGGAGATCTTTTTAGGGGGATCTATGATGTTTGGGGCCACTTCACCCTGAATGGATCATGCTCCCCTAAATTTTCCTGTGCGTGGCCTGGAGCAGCATGTGAGTGGACGTCTTTCTTAGCAGCTCCGAGATCCCTCTGAACAATCCTATGCCATCCTGTAATCCTACCTCTCTAAAACAGCTACTAACCTTGCTATTCCCTCAGGGAAGCCCCTGGGATACTTCTCGGAGGAATCTGGTGGATGGGAAAGCGAAAAAAACAGCCCGCAGTCAGGATGCATGTTACCACGCTCTCCGGACATGATGGCCGCCGCAGCACCGTGCCACTCTCCTCACTGGCATCCACGCCGGAGCTCTTTGATGAGGACCCTGAGTCGTCTCCCCCACCCTCCCCTGGGACCTCCACTACACCAGCGATGCCGGCCCCAGCGTCGCCCAGCGAGGATGGCCTGGAGGAGGGCCTGGAACTGGAGCCCACACTGCTGGAGGTCCTTAGGCTCATGAAGGTAAACCACTCTGATTCTATGGGGAAGATGGAGGAGCTTAAGCTGGACATTACAATACTGCGCCAGGATATGCATAAAATGCGGGACCGGGTCACTGAGACGGAGCGCCGCATCAGTGATCAGGAGAACACAGTAGGCCCGATCCTTCCCACGATTAAGTCCCAGGGCACAAAACTTTGTTCACTAGAGGGCAAAATGGACGATTTAGAGAACTGTTTACGCAGAAACAACCTGCGCTTGGTGGGCCTTCCTGGGCTGTCCGTGCCTCGAGAGCCAAGTATCAACATGTCAAACAGAAGCTAAGGGAGAAGGCTATCCAGTATTCTATGCTGTTTCCTGCAATGCTGAGAGTGGTGCATCAGGGCCGGGTGCACTTTTTCCAAACCTCTGCCAATGCCTTGTCCTGGTTTAAATCCCTACACCAACCTGGCCGTGCATCTGATAGGGTGTCCGATGCTTGATTCATTTGTTGTCATCAGTTTCCTTTTACATTTTATTTTTTGCCTTGTCTTTTTTGTACTCCGCTCCACCGGTGTGCTCCTGGGGCAGGAGGTTTCAGCTACTTGCTGTGACAAGAGGATATCGATCTCAATAGGAAGACTGTGCTGCTAACATTTGCTAACAACTGTTCCTTTTTCTTTTTAGTTAAAGTTGGTAAATGATCACTGACTGTTCCTACTTAGTTCGCTGGCTTGTCTGCGGCAGGCCATGTTCCTAGCATGTATATGCAGTTCGGGGTCAAAGTCAGCCCCTTGTTTCTGGGGTCTGGCAGGGGTTAATTGTAATGGGCTGTTGCCTATACTGAATGTGTTTTTGGGTGTTCTGGCTTTGTTGTCTGTGGTGATGTGTGTGGTGTGCTTGTGTGCGAGTGTTCTAGGCCCTCTCTCTGCCCCCACCTATGCCTTGTCTGGGATGCTGCTGATTGATTTGATGCTGTGCTTTATAACATTTAATGCTTTAACATGTCTGTGATAAGGTGCATCTCCTGGAATGTACGGGGGTTAAACTCCAAATTTAAAAGAGCTTTGCTATTTGACTTCCTTAAGGTGCACAATCCCCATTTATTGTGCCTGCAGGAAACACATCTTATGGGATCAAAGGTAATGGCATTGAAAAAGTGCTGGGTTATGTGCGGCTACCATTTCACCTATTTTAGCTATGCACGGGGGGTGCGGAAGGGCCTCCCATTTTCCTGTGAAAGGGTGGTGTTGGACCATAAGGGTCGGTATGTTTTTCTTCAATGCACTGTGCATGCCACGCCATTATTGTTGGTGGTGGTATATGCTCCCCCCCTGTCACAGCAGACATCTTTACGGACTTAAGTGTGCAATTTGCCACCTTCCTGGCGATGGCTGCTCTGATAGTGGGGGACTTCAATTCAGTGCTTGACCCTGCTCGGGACCGCTTGAAACCCATCCAATATGACTCTAAGCTGTTTAGTCAGTGGTGTTCTTCCTTTGGCTATGTGGATCTTTGGAGGCTCAGCCATCCCGGGACCCAGGAATACACATGTCAGTCTCGGACGTACCGTACTCTTTCCAGATTGGACTACGCTTTGGGAACCCCTAATTTGGTCCCCATTATACAGACAGTTTCCCACTTACCTCAGACTCTATCGGATCACTCTGCCCTATCTATAGACATGGTGTTGGGACATAGGCCCTCCTTTCGGGTGTGGCGGCTCAGCCCTCTCTGGGTCTCCACTCCTGAATTTCAGGAGCCGGTCCGGCAAGACATGTCCCATTAGTGGGGGGACAACGCTGGTTCGGCCTCCTTTGGCCCCACATGGAATGCCTTCAAGGCGTCAGTGCGGGGCACGTATATCTCTAATATTGCACGACATAGAAAGTCCTCCCAGGCTGCCCTTCTGGCATTGGAGTCCTCCTTCGAGAACGCCAGGACCCAATATTCTGCGCTTCCCACCCCGGACTCCCGTGGAGTCCTGGTGGGGGCGCACAGGGCTCTGGACCTTCACAGGGTGGAAGTGACCCATAAACAGCAGTTGTATTTGTCAGCCAGGTTACTCAAGCACTGTAGTAAGAATAACAAGATGTTGGCCTTCCTCTCCCGCACGGAGTATGTGGATCAGACGATACCTCGTATTCGGCTGCAGGACGGCTCGGTCACATTGGATCCCTTCGTCATTAATCAAGCCTTTAAGACCTTCTATGAGAGCCTCTACACCGCCCCGTCCCCTCCGGACGAGGCGGAGACGTTGCGATTCTTTGAATCTCTCCAATTCCCTGTCTTGGAGGACTCTCATATTAAGTTGTTGGATGAACCACTCACGGTGGAAGAGGTCACTGAGGCCATTTATTCACTGCCTCCTAATAAAGCCCCTGGGTTGGACGGCTTGCCCGCCGAGTGGTATAAGAACTATGCGGAAGAACTAGCACAGAGGTTGCACTCCTTGTTTGGGCAGGCACTGCAGGGGGGCGAGCTTCCCTCCTCCATGTGCGAGGCCCTGATAGTGGTGCTCCCTAAACCCGATAAAGACAAGTTGCTGTGTGGGTCGTACCGCACCATATCCCTATTAAACTATTAAATAGTGACGTGAAGGTGCTCGCCAAAATTCTGGCCCCAAGACTGCAGAAGGTTATTCTTCACCTGATTCACAGGAATCAGGCAGGTTTATGCCTGGGAGGAGTGCGTACAATAACATCCGGCGACTTCTACTTGCACATTCATAGGGCGGAGGCCGAAGGCAGGGGGGGCCTGGTGTTGTCTTTGGATGTGCTGAAGGCCTTTGACACTGTCAATTTGTCATTCCTGTGGGAGGCTATGCATCGTATGGGCTTCAGCAACCGATTTATTTGGTGGGTCCACTTGCTGTATACCAAACCCAGGGCCAGGGTGAGTACTAACAAGGATGTTTCTGAGGTTTTCACTTTGCAGAGGGGCACCAGGCAGGGCTGTCCGCTCTCGCCGCTCCTGTTCACTTTGGCCATTGAGCCCTTGGCTCTGGCGGTGCCCTTTCTGAAAAGATTTCTCTATACGCAGATGATGCCCTAATTTATCTGGATGGTACAGAGCGGTCCTTTGTCTCCCTGATGAGCGTAGTGGAGGAGTTCGGGAAGGTCTCCGGGTTAAGGGTAGGCTGGGAAAAGTCGTGGCATTCCCTATAGGCCCTGCTCGGGATTATTCCTACCTCTCTAGATCTAATTTGTCCGTCCACTCTACTTTTAAATACTTGGGGATACGTATTAATGCAGACTTGTCTTCTTTCGAAACTCTTAGGCCTCGTACACACGATCAAATCTGTCTGCTGGAAACGGTCTGCTAGACCGTCCCAGCAGACAGATTCGATCGTGTGTACGGGCGAGCCGACGGATTTGGCCACCCGACAGATTTCAAAGCATGCTTTGAAATCTATCGGGTGGGAATCCGTCCGCCCGACATGTCTGCTGGTTAGTACACTTACCAGCAGACATGTCGTCTCGCACCGCCGCCGAATGGATTCGGCGCATGCGCTGAAGTGTTTTACTTCCTGGTGCGGTGACGTGGCGGCGTCAACGTCACCGACACGTCAGCGCGCCGTCTGCTGGCGGGGATTTTGGTTTGCTCATGTGTACACGCGAGCAAACCAAAATCCTATCAGACAGATTTGTTCAAATCGGTCGCTCCGACCGATTTGAACAAATAGATTGCCTCGTGTGTACGAGGCCTTAATGTTACCCCAATTGTAGCACATATGGAGACCAGGCTTAAAACTTGGGCTTCTTTACCGCTTAATTTCATAGGCCGTGTAAATATTTTTAAGATGATATACCTATCCAAATTTATGTATGTGTTCCGGGCATCCCCTATCTTTTTGTTGAAAAAACTTTTTAAGAAAATTAATTCGCTCCTGTTCACTTTTCTCTGGCAGGGGTTGAGCCCGCAAATTGCTAGGGCCTCCCTCCAGGCTGATAAGCTGGATGGGGGTTTGGCATGTCCCAACTTGAGAAAGTATTTTATAGCGTCTCAGCTTACGTATGTCTATGATTGGTTCCTGGAGGCCTCCCCATCCTGTTCCACCGCTCTACTGACTGCTAGATATGTGCATTCCCGTTCGTACGAATGTTATTTTCGTACGAAAATGTTCATTTTCGTACCCGCAGGATAATGTGTACATACGAAAAAATTAAAGCACCAAAATACGAAAACTACGAGATTACGAATGAGCCACATAACTAACAACCGCAAATACGAACGAATGATCCGAAGAAAAAAAACGACAAAACGAAAACGGCAAAAGAACAAAAATGACATCTATAACAAAAGATTTACATTCTGTATTTTGTTTGAATCCTTTTTCTGTTTGTTTTCAGTCCTATGTTCATTGTTCATATGACATCTATAACAAAAGATTTGCATGCTGTATTTTGTTTCAATCCTTTTTCTGTTTGTTTTCAGTCCTATGTTCATTGTTCATATGACATCTATAACAAAAGATTTGCATGCTGTATTTTGTTTCAATCCTTTTTCTGTTTGTTTTCAGTCCTATGTTCATTGTTCATATGACATCTATAACAAAAGATTTGCATGCTGTATTTTGTTTCAATCCTTTTTCTGTTTGTTTTCAGTCTTATGTTCATTGTTCATATGACATCTATAACAAAAGATTTGCATGCTGTATTTTGAATCCAAAATATGAACAGAAAAAAGGAATTTAAAATACAGAATGCAAATCGTTTGTTATAGATGTCATATGAACATACGACTGAAAATAGCAAAAGAAAAGGGTTTCAAGATACTGCAAATCATTGACGAAAATTCACGAAAATTATTGTCTAACAAGTAACGAACATGAATTAAACAGAATAACGAACCATCCCGTATTGTACGAAAATAAAACAGTAACGAAAATATGAAACAATCGGAATACGAAAAAATCGCGTCGTACGAAAAACGAACGGGAACAAACAGGAAAACGGACGTCTTACGAAAAACGAACGAAAACGAAAAAACGGAACGATACGAAACAGAACAAAAAAAAACAATTTTTTTTTCTGTGCACATGTCTACTGACTGCTCTGGTGGGCTCCAGGGACTCGCTGGTTGATGACCTACTCAGGTCAAAGGCCGGACGGTGCTCCCGTAGCTCCCTGATAGAGGTTAGCTGGTTGGCTTGGCACGAGGGTAACGGGGTGCTCACAGATTCAGGCAGGGTGTCTCCTAGAGCTCCCCTATGGCATAATACTAACTTTTCTGAGCTCCTGGGCCACCCGGACTCTGCGTGGTCGACTCAGATGGGGGTCACACATGTTTCCCACATCTTTGTCAATGACAAGTTAATTTCCTTCGAGGACTTGAATGTACGCAGTGGGGTACCGTAAAAATCTTCATTCAGGTATATGTCACTCCACCACGCTGTACGGACTCAATTTGAGGGTCTGACCCTGGGGCTCACGGAATCGCCTCTGGAGGCTCTCATGTCATACTCAGACATTGGGAAACTGGTTACGACATTTTACTCACGCCTCCAGTCGGCGGGGGTTAAGCCCTTCCAGATCGCTCAGCGGATATGGGAGGTAGACATTCCGGGGCTGTCCGAGGAGGGGTGGGAGGAGGCCTCGGAGGTTTTCTTCCTAGATCTCATTGGATCCAATGATCAGTATGTAGTAGGCTCCCAGTTAATAGTGCTGGCATACATGTGATTTTCTAAACAGAAGTGTGATTTTTAAACACAAGTGTCAATTGTTTCTGACAATATTTAAACAGGTGTTTATTTCTCTCTGCTAAGGGGAGTGTTTAATTGTGATCAGGTGAACAGGTAATTTTTTTTCTCTGCTAATCAAGGGGAGTGTTTTATTGTGAGCAGGTGAGTATAAAATCTCTGTCAAGCTCCCATAAGGAGCTGGCTCCCAGTTAATGGTGCTGGCATACATGTGATTTTCTAAACAGAAGTGTGATTTTTAAACACAAGTGGGAAGAGTTAAAAAACAGGAGTTGAAAACAGAAGTTAAGACAGGAGTCTTCTAAACTGTAAGTAACATCTTAAACTTCCTACAAGTAATTATATTGTAACTGGGAAATGTGTGCTAGCAGGGTTGAAGGTTTTGCTCAGTGCACAGTGTGTCACATGTATGCAAAATTGGTGCAACAGCTCCAGGATGAATACCGCTGTGACAGATGTGAGCAGGTTGCCCTTCTGGAAGCTCGCATTAGAGATCTAGAGGAGCAAGTTGCAACACTGGGCAGAAAGGACAACCTTGAAAGGGGTCCTCTGCTTGCTGAGCAGGTGGTCAGTAGGGTTGATGTGGAGGGTGGAGGGGCAAGTCAGGATTATCAGATTGGAAGATGGGTTAATGTAGTTAGAGGGAGTGGAAGGGGCTTGCAGACAAGGAAGGCCAATCCTGTATTTGTGCATCAAAACAAATTTGCCAAGTTGGGTGAAGATGTGGAGGTGGCTAACACAGAGGTGGCAGCACTAGATGTTACTGCTACCCCTAACAGCTGGGAGAGCAACCCATCTAGTAGAAGTGGTGAGGGGAGTGCAGGTAGGCCTAGACAGTTGGTGGTAATAGGGGATTCTATAATCAGAAGGACTGATAGAATAATTTGTCGCCAGGATCGCCTCAACCGAATGGTTTGCTGTCTCCCTGGTGCCAGGGTTCGGCATGTGGTGGACCGGGTGTATAAATTACTGGGAAGGGCTGGGCATGACCCAGCTGTCTTGGTCCATGTTGGAACCAATGACAGTATACATGGAAGGTGGAGGCTCCTTAAGAATCAATTTAAAGAACTAGGCTGCAAGACGAAGGGAAGGACCTCCAAGGTGATATTCTCTGAAATATTGCCTGTGCCATGCGCAACACAGGAAAGGCAGGGGGAGATTAGAGAGCTGAATGCATGGCTAAAGACCTGGTGTAGGAAGGAGGGATTTGGGTTTCTAGAGCACTGGGATGACTTTTCATTGGGGTGCAACCTATATGCTAAAGATGGTTTGCACTTGAATGGAAGGGGGTCTGCTGTGCTGGGGGAGAGGTTTAGGGGAATGCTGGAGGAGTATTTAAACTAGACTTGATACTTAATCATTGGAGTTTGTTATAGACCACCCAATGTTAATGAGGAGGTGGAGACTCGGCTCCTTGCACAGATGGAAAGGGCAGCAAGGGCTGGGACGGTGATAATAATGGGGGATTTTAACTACCCAGAAATTGACTGGAATAATGGAATTTCTGGGACAGTTAAAGGACAAAAATTTAAAAACCTATTGCAGGACAATTTTATGGTTCAGTTTATTGAGGCCCCAACTAGGAATGATGCTCTGTTGGCTTGGTAATCTCAAACCATGCAGAGCTTATTACTAATGTTCAGATAAAGGAACACCTGGGTAGCAGTGATCATAACATGATTTCATTTAATATTAACTATAAGCAAGAAATACATACAGGAAAGATAAAAACACTTAATTTCAAGAGCATATTTTCAAAGCACGAGGACTGCTCTCCAGGGCTTGGACTGGGAGGGAATATTGGCACAGATGAACACAGAACAGAAATGGGAATTCTTCAAAAAGACTCTTTGGAACCTCACTGCAAAGTATATTCCCATGGGCAATAAGTTTAAAAGGCTAAAGATAAAACCTATGTGGCTCACGGTCAAAGTTAAAAAAGCTATAAACAATAAGAAAATGGCTTTTAAAAAATATAAAAATGAAGGAACACTAGTGTCGTTTAAATGTTACAAAGAATATAATAGAATATGTAAAAAGGAAATCAAGGATGCAAACATTCAAAATGAACGACAGATTGCAAAAGATAGTAGGACAAACCCCAAAAAATTATTTAAATATATTAATAGTAAAAAGGTCAAGTCTGAGCATGTAGGCCCTTTACAAAATAATCTAGAGTGGGTGACTGAGGACATAGAGAAGGCAAATTTATTAAATGCTTTCTTCAGCTCTGTGTATACAATGGAGTATGGGGGAGCTCATGTCCATAATGTGGGTGGGAGTGACACAGCCCCAAATCCACAATGGCTCAAAAGTGATATGGTCCAGAAATATTTAGACAGAATAAAGGTGGATAAAGCACCTGGACCAGATGGCATCCACCCACGGATCCTAAAAGAATTGAGCTCTGAAATTTCAAAGCCACTGTATCTAATATTTAGGGACTCATTAATGACAGGAATAGTACCACTGGATTGGCGTAGAGCCAATGTGGTGCCTATATTTAAAAAGGGAACAAAGTCTTTACCAAGTAACTATAGACCTGTTAGTTTAACTTCTATAGTTGGGAAGATACTGGAACGTTTAATAAAAGACCACATGGATGAGTTTTTGCTGGAAACAAACTATTTAAGCAGCAGACAGCATGGATTCATGAAAGACAGAAGTTGTCAGACAAACCTGATTTCTTTTTATGAAGAGGTAAGTAAAACCCCGGACAGAGGCGTAGCAGTGGACGTGGTATACTTGGATTTTGCAAAAGCGTTCGATACAGTTCCCCACACACACGGCTCATGTGTAAGGTAAGGTCTACAGGATTAGATATATCAGTTTGTAAATGGATAGAAAACTGTCTGAAAGACAGAATTCAGAGAGTTGTGGTTAATGATTCTTACTCTGAATGGTCCAAGTTTATCAGCGGTGTACCCCAAGGTTCAGTGTTGGGTCCCTTACTTTTCAATATATTTATAAATGATATTGGGTCTGAGATCCAAAGTAACATTTCTGTTTTTGCAGATGACACCATGCTATGCAGCGGAATAACGTCCTTACAGGATGTCTCCAATTTACAAACCGACCTCAATGCTCTGTCTAATTGGGCGACTATGTGGCAGATGAGGTTTAATGTTGATAAATGTAAAGTTATGCACTTTGGGGCTAAGAATATGCATGCATCATACATGCTAGGGGGAGTTTAACTGGGGGGATCTGTAGTGGAGAAGGATCTGGGGGTTTTAGTTGATCATAAGCTCAATAATGGCATGCAATGCCAAGCTGCGGTTTCCAAAGCGAGCAAAGTCCTTTCTTGTATTAAGAGAGGTATGGACTCCAGAGATAGAGATATCATTTTGCCCCTGTACAAATCATTAGTAAGACCTCATCTGGAATATGCAGTCCAGTTTTGGGCAGCAGTTCTCAAAAAGGATATCGAAGAACTGGAGAAAGTGCAGAGAAGGGCAACTAAACTGATAAGAGGCATGGAGGAGCTCAGCTATGAGGAAAGATTAGAAAAACTGAATTTATTCACTCTTGAGAAGAGGAGAATAAGGGGGGATATGATCAACATGTACAAATATATAAGAGGTCCATATAGTGAACTTGGTGTTGAGTTATTCACTTTAAGGTCAACGCTGAGGACAAGGGGGCACTCTTTACGTCTGGAGGAAAAGAGATTTCACCTCCAAATACGGAAAGGTTTCTTCACAGTAAAAGCTGTGAAAATGTGGAACAGACTCCCTCCAGAGGTGGTTCTGGCCAGCTCAGTAGATTGCTTTAAGAAGGGCCTGGATTCTTTCCTAAATACACATAATATAACCGAGTACTAAGTTCTGTAGGTAAAGTTGATCCGGGGTAAATCCGATTGCCTCTTGGGGGATCAGGAAGGAATTTTTTCCCCTCCGGTATCAAATTGGATCATCGCTCTGCTGGGGTTTTTTGCCTTCCTCTGGATCAACTGTGGGTATGGAGTTGGGTGTATGGGATGTACTGTGTTTTATTTTGTTTGTTTATTTTAATTTTTTTATGGTTGAACTGGATGGACTTGTGTCTTTTTTCAACCTGACTAACTATGTAACTATGTTCAGTTTAAATGTATCCACCAGCTACACTACACTCCTGCCAGGTTGGCCCGTATGGGACTGGTCTCTGAAGCCTCATGTCCTAGGTGTGACTCCACTGAAGCTGACTACATACACATGTTTTGGTCATGCCCTGCTGTATTATTAATTTGGAGGGACTTGTTTTCTTTTTTTAGGGACAATCTACACCTCTCACTCCAGAGGTTGGACTGTTGGGTGTGCTCAATGACTCTATACCTACAACTCATGCTCGAATTCTGATACAAATAGTTTTGTTCTATGCTAGGAAACTGATCTTGTTACATTGGAAAAGTGCATCTGCCCCGGATATTCATATGTTGTATCGTATGGTGAATAAGGTCTTAGCCATATATAAGTGCATATATAAGGGCAGGGCCTGTCCCAAAAAGTTTAACAAAGTCTGGCAACCCTGGCTGGATATTGAAGACTCCTTTTGGAAAGACATCCCACTTTCTCAGCCATAAAGGGCTATAGGGAGGGGGGTTCTGGGTGGTCCTGGTGTTCGCTGGGTGGATGGAGGGCGATAGGTGAGTGAACAATCTGGGTGCTGGAGTGGGGGTGGAGGGTAGAGAGTTATGGATGGATGTTGGATGTGTGTGGGTGTGTGTGAATGAGGTGTGGGATTAGTTCGGTATCTAACGGGTATCTCCACTGCTTGCTGTGTATCTATGTCATGACTCTGAGGCCAAGTGTGGTCCACGTGGGATACCCTGTAGCATCTGTTGTTGGTATTGTTCCTCCGTTGAGGGACTGATGTACTTACTCTCAGGGGGGGGGGGGGGGGGAACACTGAAGGATATGGGTTGATTGACTTCTATGTCATGTTATGCTGGTGTTGTATCATTTACTGTGCCTTCCTCTTTGATTAATGTATTTGCAGAAAACCAATAAAAACTGTTTAAAAAAAACTGCAGAGCACTTTCCAGTGCATATTCAGGATCTTTTTTTACATCATTGTGTTGAGTGGAAAATTCCGTAAAGAACGACCACTTAAGACTTATTGTCTTCACCAATTGGAGGTTTGTCGACCAAAAGCGACGATCTCTCCATGGTGGAAACTGTATTAATGGATTCATCAAGCGCAAGGGGTTTATACCCCTTGTCCAGGAATCTCTCCCTCAGAATATGGCATTGAGACTGGTGCAATTCCTCATGAGATGGAGGAATTGACCACGAGCATAAACAAAAAAGATGTGTATATGTCCTATATAGGCAGATTGCTAATTTGTGTGTAAGGGCTGTTATGAGTGGTCACTCCCCTTGTTGGGGGTCTATACCGTAGCCACAACTATGCATAAAAATCTGGGGTTTTATCAGATGGGAGACCTCGAGAGAGAGGTGTCCCAGAGACAAGAAGGGGCTACTATGTGGTACCGATGGACAAAAATCTTTATTATATATAAGCCACTACAAAGTTAAAACTTAGTAGAAGAAACTGATGCAGAGATAATGCAAAACAGGAATCTCAATACAAAGACAGTAAGCACCAGTAAGTGTTAGGCCCCGTACACACGATCGGATATATCCGATGAAAACGGTCCGCGGACCATTTCCATCGGATATGTCCGATCGGGAGTTTGATCCGATGGCGTGTACACACCATCGGATCAAATTCCCCGCCGCCGGACGGCGCGGTGACGTAGTGGTGACGCGGCGGTGACGTTGACGCCGCCGCGTCACCGCCACGTCACCGCACCAGGAAGTAAAACACTTCCGCGCATGCGCCGAATCCATTCGGCAGCGGCGCGGCGGCGGTGGGACCCGACATGTCTGCTGGTAAGTGTACTAACCAGCAGACATGTCGGGCGGACAGATTCCACCCGATAGATTTCAAAGCATGCTTTGAAATCTGTCGGGTGGAGAAATCTGTCCGCTAGCCCATACACACGAGCGGAGATGTCTGCTGAAACGGTCCATCGGACCGTTTTCAGCGGACATATCCCCTCGTGTGTACGCGGCCTTACTGTGTGATAAAAAAACAACAACAAGTGCACATGAAAGACAATAACAAACATGTAACAGGTAGGGATGAGCCGAACACCCCCGGGTTCGGTTCGCACCAGAACGTTCGAACAGACTGCGGGTTCGCACAAACTTTTCGAACCCCATTGAAGTCTATGGGACCCGAACATTCATATTCAAAAACGATCATTTTAAAGACCAAAATTCAACTTAATGTTGGAAAACGTCGTTCAGAGCCCGGGTCTTGCCCCAGGGAACATGTATCAATGGAAAAAAAAGTTTTAAAAACGGACGTTTTTTCCGGAGCAGCCATTTTAATGATGCTTAAAGTGAAAAAAAAAATTCCTTTAAATATCACACCTGCTGGGTGTCTATAGTAGTGGCACGTGTTTAGAAATGTCCCTGCACAACATGAGAGGACTATAAAAAAAAAAGTAAATAATACTGCTTGCGCACGTGCTCTGTGGTAACAATATGTCGAATATTTTAGCGGTGGTGGGGGGCCATTATTGTTTTGTGAAAGAAAAATTTTAGAAAAAAGGACACCCCTCAAACATACTGTAATTGGAGCGCAACAAGGAGCCACGTGCAAAGAATAGTTATTAGGCGCCCCTGTTAAACAGGGGCAGAAAAATTGTGCCCTGGGCACAACACAACACTGCAACCCCTCCCAATAACTCCAATTGGAGCGCAACAAGGAGCCACGTGCAAATTATTGCATCAAAAATTGTTATTTGGCGACCCTTTTAAACAGGGGCAGAAAAATTGTGCCTTGGGAACAACACAACACTGCAACCCCTCCCAATAACTCCAATTGGAGCGCAACAAGGAGCCACGTGCAAAGTATTGCACCAAAAATAGTTATTAGGTGCCCCTGTTAAACAAGGGCAGAAAAATTGTGCCTTGGGCACAACACAACACTGCAACCCCTCCCAATAACTCCAATTGGAGGGCAACAAGGAGCCACGTGCAAAGTATTGCATCAAAAATTGTTATTAGGCGCCACCTGTTAATCAAGGGCAGAAAAATTGTGCCTTGGGCACAACACAACACTGCAACCCCTCCCAATAACTCCAATTGGAGCGCAACAAGGAGCCACGTGCAAAGTATTGCATCAAAAATTGTTATTAGGTGCCCCTGTTAAACAAGGGCAGAAAAATTGTGCCTTGGGCACAACACAACACTGCAACCCCTCCCAATAACTCCAATTGGAGCGCAACAAGGAGCCACGTGCAAAGTAGTGCATCAAAAATAGTTATTAGGCGCCTCTGTTAAACAAGGGCAGAAAAATTGTGCCTTAGGCACTGGTGGCGGAGCCCAGAAACACAACATTTCTTACTAGCTATCAGCAAGAAAAGTGAGGAGGAGAAGGATATTCCATCAGCAGCATAAGAGGACAGTCACTCAGCATCAGGATACGCAGTCTAAAAGGGATCCGACATTTCAACAAAAAAATATTATTCAGTAACATCAGCATCTGGTGCTTGGTAGCTGGTGTTGATCCAAGCCTGATTCATTTTGATGAAGGTCATTCGATCAACAGAGTCGGTGGAGAGGCGCACCCTGTGATCGGTAACAAAGCCTCCAGCAGCACTGAATGTGCGTTCTGAAAGAACACTAAATGCAGGGCAAGCCAGTAGCTCAATTGCGTACTGTGCAAGCTCTGGCCAGTGATCCATCCTCGAGACCCAGTAAGCCAGAGGATTTTCGTTGGGGAAGGAGTCCAAGTCGGATCTTGCCCCTAGGTATTCCCGGACCATGTAAACCAGACTCTGGCGATGGTTGCTGGAACCGGTCAGACCTTGGGGCTGCGGACTAAAAAACTGTCTGAAGGCATCGGTCAGACGGCCACCTTCTCCACCGCTCCTTCTGTGACTCACCGAAGCCTTAGCAAGACGTCGTCCAGAGCCAGGTTTTGGTAATCCCCCCGGTTCTGGGAACGCATTGCACAGACCCTTCTGCAAGGCCTCCCGCAGAAGTTTCATTTTCTGCTCCCTCTGCGATGGCAACATAAGGTCCGCAACCTTACTCTTGTAACGTGGGTCAAGGAGAGTTGCCAGCCAGTAATGATCCGTCTCCTTGATAGAACGTACACGAGGATCCTTACGCAGGCTTTGCAGGATCAGGGAGGCTATGCAGCGTAGGTTTGCAGAGGCCACTCGGGGCACAGTCCTCTGGGTCACTGAGGACGACAGGATCCACAGGCACCTCATCCCAGCCACTTAAAAGTCCATGTGCTCCTTGGGACTGTAAATGATCCCTTGAAGACTGCTGCTGCTGATGCTGAGTGCTAAGCTCCACCTCCATGCTGCTGATACAATCATCCTCCTCCTCCTCCTCCTCTTCCTGTGTGCTAGGTGGGCAAGCAGGCCCACTGTCTGGGTAAAGGGGGTCTTGAGAGGTAAGGAAGTCCTCCTCTTCCTCCCTATGTTCTGCCTCAAGGACCCTGTCCATTATTCCACGTAGGGTGTGCTCCAACATGTGAATAAGAGGGACAGTCTCACTGATGCATGCACTGTCACTGCTCACCATCCTTGTGGCCTCCTTAAATGGTGACAGGACAGTGCGTGCATCCCTGATCAAGGCCCACTGGCGTGGGGAAAAGAAACCTAGCTGCCCTGACCCAGTTCTGCTGCCATATTGGCACAGGTACTCATTGATTGCCGGCTGCTGCGTGTGCAGCCGCTGCAGCATGGCCAACGTAGAGTTCCATCTGGTGGGCATGTCACAAATTAGACGGTTCTTGGGCAGGTTGTATTCCCTTTGGAGGTCAGTCAGCCGAGCAGTGGCATTATATGACCTCCGGAAATGCACACAGAATTTCCTGGCCTGCTTCAGGACATCCTGTAAGCCCGGGTACCTGCCCAAGAACCGCTGCACCACCAAATTCAGGACATGCGCAAAACAGGGCATGTGGGTGAGTTTTCCCTGTCGCAGGGCAGAGAGGAGGTTGGTGCCATTATCGCTGACCACCATTCCAGGCTTCAGCTGGCGTGTCGTCAACCACCTCTGAGCCTGCCCCTGCAGAGCTGAAAGAACCTCTTCCCCAGTGTGGCTCCTGTCTCCCAAGCACACCAGCTCTAGCACCGCATGGCATCTCTTAGCCTGCATTCCTGCGTAGCCTCTCGTACGCCTACGGAGCACGGCTGGTTCTGAGGAAACATCAGCACAGGAAGAGGCCACAGAGGAAGATGAAGAGGAGGGGGTGGAGGAGAGAGGTGTGTCACAAGCAGTAATAGTGTTTTGGAGGCGTGGTGGCGGAACAATCTCCAAAACTACTGTACCTTGCCCTGCGTCCTTTCCAGCTGCCAGCAGAGTCACCCAATGGCCCGTAAAAGACAGGTAACGTCCCTGTCCATGCCTGCTGGACCACGAGTCAGCGGTAAGATGTACCTTACCACTGACCGCCCTGTCCAGCGAGGCATGGACATTGCCTTCCACATGCCGGTAGAGAGCCGGAATTGCCTTCCGTGAGAAAAAGTGGCGTTTTGGTACTTGCCACTCAGGTACTGCACATTGCACAAACTCACGGAAAGGTGGCAGAATCCACCAACTGAAAAAGTAGCAGTTGAAGTGCTAGCAGGTGGTATGTAACAGCACACGTGCAGTGACACCAAATGCGCTCAGGTGATATGTAACAGCACACGTGCAGTGACACCAAATGCGCTCAGGTGGTATGTAACAGCACACGTACAGTGACACTAACTGCGCTCAGGTGGTATGTAACAGCACACGTGCAGTGACACTAAATGCGCTCAGGTGATATGTAACAGCACACGTGCAGTGACACCAAATGCGCTCAGGTGGTATGTAACAGCACACGTACAGTGACACTAACTGCGCTCAGGTGGTATGTAACCGCACACGTGCAGTGACACCAAATGCGCTCAGATGATATGTAACAGCACACGTGCAGTGACACCAAATGCGCTCAGGTGGTATGTAACAGCACACGTACAGTGACACTAACTGCGCTCAGGTGGTATGTAACAGCACACGTGCAGTGACACCAAATGCGCTCAGGTGGTATGTAACAGCACACGTACAGTGACACTAACTGCGCTTAGGTGGTATGTAACAGCACACGTGCAGTGACACTAACTGCGCTCAGGTGGTATGTAACAGCACACGTGCAGTGACACCAAATGCGCTCAGGTGGTATGTAACAGCACACGTGCAGTGACACCAAATGCGCTCAGGTGATATGTAACAGCACACGTGCAGTGACACCAAATGCGCTCAGGTGGTATGTAACAGCACACGTACAGTGACACTAACTGCGCTCAGGTGGTATGTAACAGCACACGTGCAGTGACACCAAATGCGCTCAGGTGGTATGTAACAGCACACGTGCAGTGACACCAAATGCGCTCAGGTGGTATGTAACAGCACACGTACAGTGACACTAACTGCGCTCAGGTGGTATGTAACAGCACACGTGCAGTGACACCAAATGCGCTCAGGTGATATGTAACAGCACACGTGCAGTGACACCAAATGCGCTCAGGTGGTATGTAACAGCACACGTGCAGTGACACCAAATGCGCTCAGGTGATATGTAACAGCACACGTGCAGTGACACCAAATGCGCTCAGGTGGTATGTAACAGCACAGGTACAGTGACACTAACTGCGCTCAGGTGGTATGTAACAGCACACGTGCAGTGACACCAAATGCGCTCAGGTGATATGTAACAGCACACGTGCAGTGACACCAAATGCGCTCAGGTGGTATGTAACAGCACACGTACAGTGACACTAACTGCGCTCAGGTGGTATGTAACAGCACACGTACAGTGACACTAACTGCGCTCAGGTGGTATGTAACAGCACACGTGCAGTGACACCAAATGCGCTCAGGTGATATGTAACAGCACACGTGCAGTGACACCAAATGCACTCAGGTGGTATGTAACAGCACAGGTGCAGTGACACCAAATGCGCTCAGGTGGTATTAAACAGCACACGCACAGTCAGAGCAACTGCGTTTCTGTGCAATTCAATAGCCCACTTGCATTAACAGCAACTGCCTTTCTGTGCAAATAAATAGCACACGTGCAGTAACAGGTAATGCGTCTATGTGCATTTAACTAGCACACGTTGACTAACACGGAGTACTATGTTTAAGGTAAACCCTAATTCAGGCAATACAACACGTTCGAGCACTGCATCAAGCACAATCTCCTGCCTGACAGATTCTAATAGCAGATCTAGCTAAGCTATACAGTTTATAAATATATTGACAACTCCTAGGGATGTCAATATATTCTCTACAAACTGTAAATTTAACTATACTGACTACTAGCCTCCCTGATCTATCTATCTATCTATCTATCTATCTATCTGAAAAGACAGTGTGTCTCTATCTATCTCTCTCTCCCTAACTCACTGTCTGTCTGACTTCTTTGCAAAGCAAGCCAGAACACACTACACGAGGCCGCCCGGGAGGCGGCCTTTTATAGTGTGGGGCGTGTGCTAAAGCCATGAGCCCTAATTGGCCAAAGCACCCAGGCTTTCACCAATTAGGTCTCTTCGTTTTTTGGGCGCTGTGATTGGCCAAGCATGCGGGGTCATGGTGCATGCTTGGCCAATCATCAGCACGCAACACCGCAGTGAATTATTGGCCGTTGCGCGTCATTCGAATTTGGCGCGAACGACCCGTTTTGTTCGTTTTTGACGTACGATCGAACAGGCAATGTTCGATGCGAACATGCATTTGCATCGAACGCGAAGCTCATCCCTAGTAACAGGTATACAATACAAACAGTCCGGACACCTAGACACACACTTCAGATATGGTTCCCAATGGAAATGACCGTAATAATTAAAGAATAATAGTAGTTCCCTAGGGGAATAAATGGGAATCAAACAGATGTGTCCCCGCGGGGAGTGGGGGAATAGATTGTAATAAGGACTAGGAATGGGAGAGATAGCCACATAATTGGAAAATTGGACGGATAATAAAGCCCACCACTGGGGTGAATTATGCTCTGAATTATGCTCTGATCAGAGTGTCCTGATGTGGTTCAAAAGAATACCCATTAATTGCGGAGCATGACACGCATGTATTTACAGGCAGTCCTATGATTGACAGTATTGGAGTTGCAGGAGAATAGGATGGCAGGATATCTGAATGATATGTAATTGAAGCCTCAGCCTATTTTTATATTGTAGGTATTACTGGTAACAGTAGTCTCTTAATGTCCTCCAAATGTCAGTGAGTGTTGGAAAAGAGCGGTATAACACACTGTCCACCTGTTGTATGTGGTACTGGTGTAAGGCTTTTTGTGCACATATCTTTTTTACTTCTATCGTTCCATTGTCATTATCCATATAGGGTTAAATCTCTTGCATCCTGCGAGAAAAGGATAGAGTGTACCTGATATGCAGAATCCTGTAGTATTAGTATAGGATCAGATGTCCCCGCCAAGTGGTGTTTGATAGGGGAGCTCGCTCAGGATGGCTGTCACTCACGCTTGTTCGATAGGAGCCGCTCGTTATGCTTCCACTAGTGAGTCAGGCGCACTGCGCCGTTATGTCCATCCCCCTTGTCCCGAGAGCGGGGGGTGTGTCAGGATTGTGACGTCAATGCGTTTCGCGAGCGTAATCACGTAGCTTCGTCTGGACGTTTGACCACGAGGAACAGACCCCAGCCACTGACGGTGATGACGACTATCGACCGGTATGTAACCATTCCGGTCAGTAGGTTTAAAGTAGGTTTTGAATTCAAAGTGACCCCCAGTGGCTGTGATCTCCAGATCTAAGAAGTGAACAGACGTAGAGCTGGCCTCATAAGACAAAATTATACCTTGGTCGTTGTCATTAAGGCAAGCCATAAAACAATCCAGAGATTCCCTGTTGCCTTTCCAGAGGAGGAGGATGTCGTCTATATACCGTGCCCAAAGGGCCAGCTCCGGTCTCTTGAGAGCATAGACGACATCCTCCTCGCCACCTGACATAATTATATTTGCTTTCAGGGACAATTCTTTTCACAGGTCAAAGGCATGGCTATATGGGCTAAATACGCATACAAATAAATCTATTCATGGCCCAGTGGGAGGAGGATGTCGTCTATGCTCTCAAGAGACCGGAGCTGGCCCTTTGGGCACGGTACATAGACGATAGTTGTCATCACCATCAGTGGCTGGGGTCGGTTTCTCGTGGTCAATTCATCCAGCTCAGGAGGAATTGCACCAGGGAAGAGGATTTTCAGTGTCAATGCCATATTCTGAGGGAGAGATTCCTGGACAAGGGGTATAAACCTCTTGCGCTTGATGAAGCCATTAATATAATTATCACCATGGAGAGATCATTGCTTTTGGTCAACAAACCTCCAATTGGTGAAGACAATAGGTTTAAGTGGTCGTTCTTTATGGAATTTTCCACTCAACACAATAAGGCGGGTGTAATCAGAGGAGCATGATCCATTCAGGGTGAGGTGGCCCCAAACATCATAGATCCCCCTAAAAAGATCTCCTTCTTTCCTGAAACCAACGGGTACCATCCATGTCGCAAATGCAATGTATGTGTCGTTAATATTTCTGGTAGACGCAGGACTGATACCTTTATGTCCACTGTGACTAATCGTGTCTACAATATGAAGCAATTCACTACCTGCTTTACCAGTTCTATATTACCAGTTGTATATCTCATTACCTGCCCCTGTAAGTTAGAGTATGTGGGACATACCATCCGTAATTTTGCTTTAGGGTTAACGAGCACCTAGCCAAGATTCGGAAAAGATTGCCCCAAGCATACTGTATCTAGACATTACCTGGAACACCATGCCAAAGATCCGAAGGGCACCTTACTTCAGGTCATTGACAAGTTTGTTCCCCATTGGAGGGGTGACACCCGCCTTAGGGGGTTTCCCGTTTGGAGACTTACTAGATACACAAGCTCAGGAGTTACTCACCCCACGGTATGAATGTCGAATGGGACATTAATTGTTTCATTAACAGGGCGTCAGTACCCTGGGCTCGTGGTTCCACTTTGTCAGTGCTTTATCTATTATTTTTCTCTGGATGTAGGTGGTATGCTGACGTGGTCTGTGCCCACATTTCTGGGCTGGTTGGTGCACCTTCCACGCTGGTATATGCTTTCGGTTTTAATTTATGTTTAGTATATATATTTTTTTTTCACTTTTAATTTTCATAGGTTTATTATTTAGACCAATGTACAGATTATTTCTCCTTGTTTTCTGTACTCCACTGACCTGTGTAATACAGTGCCCCATGTTAGACTTCATATTCAATTTAGGGCCCATATTTGGAGTTGGATCTGGCCTCATTGTTGTGTGCGTTGCCTGTGTAATTTATGGGTTTCATTTGCGTGTCCCCACGCTTGGTGTCAGGACTATTTGGTTTGTCTTTGACACACAGGCAGTATCCTGATTGGCCGGCGTCTCCGACGTCCCCGGTGTCATCACGCACCATCCCTGTGTGCTTGCGCTGATTGGACAGCGCTGACTCGGCTCTGATTGGAGGCTGGCGCTGTGGCGTCATCACGATGGGCGTCCTGTCTCCTCGTGTGTGTAGAGGGATGACCATGGGTAACGTAGGAGGAGCGGTCGTGAATGAGTCCTATTGGACATTCGTTACCTGCCCCCTGTTGCTCACGCTGCCCCTCTTTCCACTGGATTTAATTGGACGGCGCTGCCTCCATCTTGATTGGAGGCTGACGCTGTGACGTCACTGAAAAAGTCCGCGCAGAGATCACTTACCAACTACCTGATGCAGACTCAGGAGCGATACGGCATGTCTCAAGATGGGGATGGCAGCCCTGCTTCTCCTGTATTACAGACTCCACACAAGTTCTCCGCTCCACCACAGGATGGTGAGTACTCCTCCCCCCTCACAAATGAAGATTTGGACAGGAGCCTGGAGTCTATTTATAGTAAAATAGGCACCAAGTTTCAGACGGAACTACATAAGAGCACATATACCCTGACACAGGAGATTTCTGCTTTAGGAGCCCGTACTGATTGCTTAGAAACGAAGCATGATGAACTCAGTGTAGCAAGGTATCACTTTCTATATGGTTAAAAGACTACCGTTTGCAGATATAGAAGGAACTTAGCTCCCTCCCGGTGGCCAATTATTGGATAGCCACCTTCTGTTTGTTTCTACCCTGGTGCAGCAATGATTGTTGGGTATTAAAGTGCATTGAGATAAAGACTCCATTGCCCTGGTTAAGTGACACACTACAATACCCAGAGTGCAACTGTGCGATCCCAAAATACTTTGCACTCTGGAGAGCTGGGTGAAGGAATTTGAGGAGGACGTCCTTGGTGCGCTCTCTCTGGACTGCCTCTTCAACCAAGAAGGAGGCCTGTGTGAGGCTCGTCTCCTGAAGTCTAGGCCTGTGAGCCTAGGCCTATCCACGTCTGTGCGGATCGCCCATTCAGAGAGGGGGGGTCCCTGACGGAGTGACTGGACTGTGTCCAAGAGCCACTGGTGATCTGTTTTGACCCGCAGCGTGTGATGGTCGTGCGGAAGACCGGGGACTGTCAGAGCCAGAAAACCCGAGGATCGGAGTTTCACAGACGGAGCCACCCGGAAAGGCCAGGCCTGGTTGGGTGAGAGGGACACCTGCCCAATAATACTGGCTGTGTTGCAGGAAGGTGGATCGTATAGACTTGCCAGTGCTATTTGAAGGCCCATACACCACATGCAGGATACTTGTCATCCGTCAGTGACTAAGCAGTAGGGGACTTGGCATGCGAGTTGCTAATATGCCTTCTACCACGCCACCCCGAATCATGGCGTCCATCACAAATATACCCCTCCCCAGCATGCCCTGCGAGGTCCAACTCCTCTAATTGGCTGCTGGGGAAAAGTGGCTTTGCCAGAACCCCTCTTGCGCCACCTGCCACCCAGGGATGGGATTGCATCCCTGGAACGCAGTCTGACCCACAGGATAGTTCTGGAAGACAGCAGCCTGAAATTTGACAAATTATGAATGGGAGCCAAATAGCTCTGCCATTCACCCACTAACTTTAGCGTGGTGCCCGTACTGAAAGTAAGGGGGCGCTACATACATAATATAACTGAGTACTGAGATTTGTAGGTAAAGTTGGTCCAGGGTAAATCTGCCTCTCGGGGGATCAGGGAGGAATTTTTTCCCCTGCTGTAGAAAATTGGATCATGTGCTGCTGTTTTTTTTTGCCTTCCTCTGGATCAACTGTGGGTATTGGAGTTGGGGGTATGGGATTGTACTGTGTTTTTTATTTTGTTTGTTTATTTTTTTGTGGTTGGACCGGATGGACTTTTTTCAACCTGATGTTTTTTTTCTACCAGACTATCTATGTAACTATATGTAACTATGTAACTATCATGAGGACAGGGAGAAGACAGCCTTTATTACCCCAGTGGGATTCTTCAAGTTCAACCGCATGCCTCAGGGCTTATCAGGAGCTCCAGCCACTTTCCAAAGACTGATTGAGAGGACAGTGGGAGACATGAATCTGATAGAAGTCTCGGTGTACTTGGATGATATGGTATTCGGAAGAACCCTGGAAGAGCATGAAGAAAGGCTGGAGAAGGTCTTGAAGAGACTTAATGAGGAACGATTGAAGCTGTCCCCGGAAAAGTGTCAATTCTACCAGTCTTCGGTTCACTACCTGGGTCACATTGTGTCTGCTGAAGGAGTGGCTACAGATCCGGGGAAGTTGGAAGCTGTTACCTTCTGGCTGAGACCTACTAATGTGACCGAACTCCGATCATTCCTGGGGTTTTGCTCTTACTACAGAAGGTCTGTGGAGGGGTTTGCCAAGATAGCCAGACCCCTGAATGAATTGTTGAAAGTAGAAGAAGAAGATGAAACCCCAGAGGCAGTTAGGTCTGTGAAGCCCACTCCGGGGCCCAGGAAATTCAAAGAGTCGATCCAGGATCAGTGGAACCCTAAATGTGAAGAGGCTTTTATCCAGCTGAAAAACAGCCTGACCATGGCCCCTGTCTCGGCCTATGCAGACCCCAAAAGACCATACGAACTGCATGTTGATGCCAGCCGAGATGGATTGGGAGGGGTGTTATACCAAGAATACAACGGTCACCTGTGTCCCGTTGCATATGTGAGCAGGAGTCTGGTCCCAGCGGAGAAAAATTACCTGACACATAAACCTGAATTTCTGGCCCTTAAATGGGCCGTTGTGGACAAACTGAAAGACTATCCTGTACAGGGCTGAATTTGTAGTGAGAACTGACAACAACCCACTTACCTATCTTCTCCTCACCGCCAAACTGGATGCTACAAGGCATCAGTGGCTGGCAGCCCTCTCGGGATTCACTTTTAGTCTGACGTACCTACCAGGTGGCGGAAACAGAGATGCAGATGTCCTATCCAGAAGACCTCATGGCCCTAAAGGTCCCGCTGAAGAGTGGACTCAGTTGACCCCTGAAAGAGTAAAGGCCCTATATCAAGAGGTGGAACTCAAGGCCAGAGGAGGGTCCATGGCTGAGGAAATAGGAGTATCACCTGTTGAGTACCCAAGAGCTATTGTAAAGTAACAGAGGAGGGTCTCCGGAAGCTATCAAAAAAATAGCTGAGGATGGGCCAACAGGAAGATGCCCTGGGAGGACTAATATTGTAAGCCTTAGAGGCAAAATGCCCAGAAGTACTTCTCACAGACTCACCTAAGGAGGCTCGACTGGTACATAGAGAGTGGGACCAGTTGCAGTTACATCAGGGGGTGGTCTACTGAAGGGGCCCCTACGGTGATCCAGAAGAGAGATGGCAGCTGTTTCTCCCTGCCAAATATAGGGAGCCGGTTTTGGACGCCCTTCACAACAATCACGGCCATCTGGGGCCCAAAAGGACCTTTCAGTTAGTCAGGGACAGGTTCTACTGGCCCTGCATGCGGGCCGAAGTTGAAGGATACTGCCATTCTTGTATGCGGTGCATCCAAAGGAAGACCTTGCCACATTGGACTGCCCCATTGGGCCACCTGTAAAGCCAAGGACCCATGGAGCTGGTGTGCATTGTTTTCCTTTGCCTAGAACCGGATTTGAGTGGAATGGGGAATGTCTTGATGATAACTGATCATTTTACCCGATATGCCCAAGCATTCCCGACCAAAGATCAACAAGCTTCCACAGTGGCGAAGGTACTGGTAGAAAAGTTTTTCGTCCATTATGGATTACCCCAACATATATATTCCGATCAGGGAAGGGACTTCGAGAGTAACCTCATTAGGAAGCTGTTGGATCTGCTGGGCATTGCTTTTTTTCTGTGTTACTAGACCAGTCCACTTGCAGCAAGCAGTGCAGCAAGACGCTCTCACCTTAGTTTGCTCACCCCAGGGATAGAGAGAGCAAGACGCTCTCAAACGAGTTGGCTATCCCCACGGTCAGTTCAGCTCGGTAGGGTTCTCCCACCGTTCTGCTGGAGCACCGGCACGGCACAATCAACCAGGACGCAGTACCATCTCCTGTTCCTTTGGCTTGCCCTCCACCTTCGCCACCGCTCCCTTTCCCGCAGGCATCCCCAGCCAGCAAACCTCAAAGTTAAGGCCGGCTTTCCACCCCGACCGTGATCCTCCTCTTTTGGGACAGTCCGCGGCCGTCCTTTTCAGGATAAGCCCTGTGGCTGTGGCCCTACAGGACGGAGCAACAGCCTAATTGTCTCTCCCTGCCAGCACTCTCGCCAATCCGCTATCCCCGCCAGCCTCTCCCCGCAACCCCCGCTCCCACAAACCACAATCCCCCACACCTCTCCCCACCACCGCTCCAGCCAACCACAACCCCCCGCTCACGGCGGCCGCAGCTAGGAATGTCCCCGTCCTAGCGTCACGCCGTACATACATCCCTTAAACACCATTTAAATCCGCCAATCCCCCCACGCAAACCTCCACCACCTCCCTGGTGCCCCAGGAGGACCTCTACCACCTCACCTTGCCCCCCTCAACCGCTGCCACCAGCTCGGGCCTAGTTCCCAGATCGGTGGCCATCTTGGTACACCCCCAACTACAGTGACACCCTTTTCCAATTATCCCTATTCACCCTCCGGGCCCCTATTTCTGGGGTTTTTCTTTTCTCTTTCTGTCCACCCATGAATTCAGGGGTTCATATGCCCCAAGCCCCCCCTCCGTTAGCTCGTCAGCTTTCAAACCCAGGAACGCCCACTAGTTTCATTACTTGATCCAGGCTTTGCTCGATCGCCCTTGAGGGATCAGGAAGGAATTTTTTCCCTATCACTGCAGATTGAGTGGATCAACGGGGAGGGAAGGTTTTAGTGAGTGGAGACTCAATTGGTGAATCTTTCCCCCATCAATCATTCAAATACCCCCCGATCAACATCATCTTCCCGGCGTTTCTGCGACTATGGTTAATCTGAAATATACCACAGAAACCATCCGGGATTTAAAACCATTTGCCCCAAGATTATTAGAGGTCACCATAAAAGCTCTAAGGAGTATCCAACTGTTAAGAATTGTTCGATAGACAGTCAAACATGATACCCATTCACCCCAGCCTAAGCGCATATCATGCGCTCTGGTCAACGCTAGATCGGCAGTAAAACACTGACAAGAAATCCCCGATTTCATCCTACAATGCGATTTAGACTGCCTATTTATTACAGAAGTATAACAAAAAGAAAGGTGCGCTTCATATGAATAGCAAAAAATTGCAATAATAAATTGAACATGTAATTAAGTCCCAATGAAGAAAAAAAAAACTCAGCACTGCTAGCAAAGTACAAAGACTTATCGAAAAAGACAGGTGCTAGATGTTCCGCTGTCGGATCGAATCATGAGACTCCTGATCCGATCAGCTGGTAGCGTGGTGACGTCGAAACGATACTCGCTCCACCCGACGCTGCGTTTCGTCCTAACGGGCTTCTGCTGGGAAAGGAGGCGTAGTATCGGACGTCACACACCCCGCTCCTATATGCACCGTACCTGACAGGTGACACCGGAAGTGTTACATAGAAACACCCACTGATGTAGTCACTCGGTAAGTCTACAAATAAACCTATTGCTGGGACATCCGCCAACATAGGGCGGGTTGTGTTGGCCCAGTGATATTGAAAAAAACAGGGAACAACATATATCATTAAAAACGTCTGCATATATTACTAATATATCATTAAACGAATATCATTAAAAACATCTACATATATTAACAACAAAGGATATACATAGGGCCTAATATTTGCAATTTGTCATATGGTAATTAAAATTGTAGGAGATAACCTTATGATAAACATTTCTGACCATTATACCGATAATTAACCATAACAATTGACCATCCAAAGAAAAGAAAATAGATATAAAGGAAATAGGCTATATGGAACCTAATTAGAGCGATTACGCCTGCGCAACAGGAGATGCGCGTGCGTAAGTCTAAATGTGCGCGTGCGTAAGTCTAAATGTGCGCGTGCGTTTCGATGCACGGCATCCCCAAAACGAGATACGCAAGAAATCTACTTTTTTTTGGTCCAGCGTAGTTTCGTTAGACAGGCGCATCCGTCCGCGCAAAACTGAGCTAGACAGACCATTGATTTGCTAGTCAAATATGCTAATGCGGGACTTACGGGGATCCACAAAAGAACATTGGGGCAGCGCAGGCTACGCAGTGTGCGCAACAGCAAAATGTCCTGTCTAAAATTAGACCATATAAAAGCTGGTCTACAAAGAGAAAAAAAGTCTACATGTTAGATAAAGCAACACTGTTAGTGAGGAGCTCAGCAGTCACACGTGTTGCACAACAATCTGTATGCCAACATGCCAGGGGCATCGTCGCGCATAGCTATACTACTGACTTTAGATGAACAAAGAAGGATGAGGGCACTGAGGAGGGCACTAAGGAGGGCACGGGAGATGTTTTTTTTTTTTTTTCTTTTTATTTGCTTATATAAACTTTACAATTTAATCTAATCTAATACAATATTCTTATCTGATACAAGCCCCTCACTCTTCACTCTTCACGGGAGAGGATATATCACACACGCATAGACATCTATGGCATGAGTGATTCTGAGGTGTCTCGCATCTTCAGATTCACCCCTCATGCCATCATGGAATTAACCACAACCTTGCAGGAGGACATCAGCAGCCCAAAACATGGCACTACCCATGACAGCTACATATACAATCATAGCCCCATCCCCACAGATTTCGAACAGAACATGTATGGGGACAGCTGGCTGGTTGGTGAGTGACATGGGTGGCAGGCATGACTGCCCCCCCCCCCATGATGCACACATCACAAGGGGCACATGCACTACTAACATCCTCCTGTCTTTTCCCTTCAAGGTGACTCTGCATATGCACTGGGACCCCATCTCATGACCCCATCTCATGTCAGCTCACATTATGCATCTTTGCACGTTAAACACGCACATTAATCATGGCACAATGAGAATGCATGCATGCACACCACTGTGGTCCCTAGTACAGACACATCACATCCTCATCACATTGGATTGGCACAAGCCCACCATGCAGGACTTGTGAGCAGCAACGCCATGCCACGGCTCCAATTATGTCACTGTACATTCATACACCATTCACACAGACCTGGGGATCACTTCTCCACCACAAATGAGGGTGACACCCCTTTTCCCGCATGAATATCACCCCCACATTCCAAAATCATACACAAACAGAACCAAAAAAATAAAATAAATGACGAGCAAAAATAAAAAATGCCCAGCAAAAATATAATTTAAACAAAATAACAACAAAGAAAACACATAAAAGACAAAAATCACTCTGCAAAACAGTCCCCAAATATCTCAAAGACACGTCACAAACAAACAAACAAACGCTAATAAACAAAAGCACCTTGCTGTATAGGAAGGGATACAAAGGGATGTACTTTTGCAAAGGAAGTGCATTTGTGTCTGTCTATTTATGCTGTTTGCGTAGTTCACTAAGTTGCCCTAGTCCACTTCCAATTTCACTGATTGCGCCATTCCCGAGTTGTGAGCATGCGCACAGAGGTTCTGACCATGGTCTGCTTCAAGCGCGCATGCGCGAGCCGGCCGGCCCTTCATTTGCATGGGGTCACGGCTCATTTCAATGTAACACGCCCACGTCCTTCCCAATTTGTATTACTCCGCCTTACGCCTCTGAAATAACGTTACGCATGCGCAATTTTCTTTCCAAAAGCTACGAGAATAGGGTGATTATGCGGCTACATTGCGCAAGTCTAACGTAAAGGCGGTGCGCTACGCCGGTCCAATAATGCGCAGATGTACCTGAATCTGGCCCATTATGTAAAAAACATTTCATATACCCTAAAAATTATCATACAAAGAATAAAATGGGAGACTGAAAAGGAGAATGAGGTCCTACAACTTTGTTGTGGTCTCATCAGATTCTGAATTAGATGAGGGGAAGTATATTAACAGTTAGCTATTGTTAATGTAGCAATTAATATCCCACTCAATGTTGAGGCCCAGAGGAGTGTAAGATTGCATGTCATATATCCAGCGCGTTTCTCTGCGCGATATCTGACGTGTCATGACACTTTCCCTCCAGTGGGGGGTGTATTTCTTTATTCCCACGACTTCTAACAGGGAAGGATCCTTGTTATGATACCGGGGAAAAATGTAATGATACACTGTGTTTGGTGAATCCACTACGTATGCGGGAGAGGTGTTCTATTCTAACCTTGAGGGCCCGGGTGGTCCTAACTATATATTGGAGGCCGCACGGGCACCTCAGAAGGTAGATAACTCCCACTGTGTCACATGTGATGAACTCAGAAATGGAATAGGTTTATGATGTAGTGTGAGATGTAAAAATGGAAGTCTTGATAATTTTGCTACCAGCACACACTTTGCACCTTTTGCATGGGAAGAAACCTTTAAGGTTCTCAAACATACAAATCTTAGGGGGTGGGTCCACTACACTTGGGGCCACAAGGTCCTTCAGGTTCTTATTTTGTCTAAACAGGACCTTTGGGCAAGTTGGTAATTGTGGTCCCATTATTCTATCAGATTTAAGCACTAACCAATGTTTTTCAATAATTCTCCTGACCCACCAATGTTGAGAGGAAAAGGTGGTAAAAAAGGAGAACTCAAATTTTTGGTTCTCCTCTGTCCGTTTTACTTTCGGGGTCAAGAGACTATTTCTATCCAAAGAACCTAATGCTTTAATGTCCTCTTCTAAGCAAGAGGTGTGTACCCTTTTTCAACAAAACGTTTTTTAAGGACTTGTGATTGAAAATCTTCTATTTTGGAACAATTCCTGCGGATCCTCTGGAATTGACCTTTGGGGATGGCCTTGAGCCAATTGGGGTGATGGCCACTATCCCTTGGGATGTAGCCATTACAATCCGTGTTCTTAAAAAAAGCTCTCATCAGGAGGGAATTGTGTGCTTTATAGATGACGAAGTCCAAAAAATTGACTGAGAGTAGGCTGTATTTGTAAGTAAAACGGATGCCCCAGTCATTAGTGTTCAGTTGAATCATAAACTCTGTTAATGAGGGTATATCACCCTTCCACAAAAAGAAGGCGTTGTCAATATAACAACGCCAAAAAAGGAGCCGTGGATCTTCCAGCGAGAATAGACAATCATTTTCCCAAAGGGCCATGAACAATCCAGCCAGGCTGGGGGCAAATTTAGCCCCTATGGATACTCCAGTGCATTGTAAGTAAAATTGCCCACTGTAATAAAAATAATTATGTTCCATGGCAAAACATAAAAGTTTCACAACAAATTCCAAAGTGGGAGGTCTGAGGGACTGATCTTTTTTCAAAAAGAATTCAGCTGCCTTATACCCCAACTCATGGGGGATTATAGTGTATAAAGAGGAGACGTCAGCTGTTACTAACAAGACATTCTCCTCTATTCTAATATTGGCAATCTCTTTGATGATCTGTGTTGAGTCTCTCAAAAAGGCTGGAGTTTCCATTACTGCTGGTTGTAGGAAATGGTCGACAAATTTCCCTACTCGGGATGTAAGAGAATCTATTCCGCTTACTATGGGGTGGCCTGGGGGTTGTAAGGGGTTTTTATGCACCTTGGGGATGTAATAAATGATGGGCGTCTTAGGTGCCAGAAGGATCAGAAACTCAAGTTCTTTGTCATTTATTATTCCCTTCTTGTGTCTATCCTTCACAATACTTTTTAGGGCTTTGGTGCATTTTCCCAAAGGGTTATTGCGAAGCACAGTGTAAGTGCCTCCATCTGACAACAAAGAATCCATCTCCTTTAGATAGTCAGCCTTTTTTAATAAAACAATCCCCCCCCCCCTTTATCAGCTGGTCAGATAATCAAATCCTTCCTTTCACATAGCTTTTTTTATACCTTCCTCTGTATTTTGTGGTTTATTTCTTTTAAACAACTTTGGATAGATCTTGTAACACTGGTTCTTTGAACACAGTAATGCTCGCAGCTGGATTCGCTGACGGATTAAACAGGGAGGCATTCCTTAGTCCTGTGTCTGCCTGGTGCCCAATAGACATGTGCAGACTGGAATATTTCATTTTGTTTTTTCGTTTTCGTCCAGAAAATAAATTTATTTAGTTACTCCCGAAAATCGTTTTGATTTATTTAGTTTTCGTTGGGAAAGTTTTCGTCCGAAAACGACGATTTTCGATGACTTTGTCGAATTAAACAACGGAAATTCGACAAAGCATCGAAAATCGTCGGATCTGAACGAAAACAAAAATAAAGCATTTTTTATGTTGGATCTTTCGGTTTTCGTTTCTTGCGCTTTCGTTTTCGTTCGTTAAAACGATAACGAAAATACCCGATTTTCGGACGAAAATGCATTCTAACGAAAATGAATGCACATGTCTAGTGCCCAATATTGCTACTGTTCCTAAGGATAGGATTGGTCATGAAATGACATTTGATGCTTAATTTTCGAGAAAATGTATGTACATCGAGAAACATCTGAAATGTATCTAGTGGTCTGATAGGAGCATATTTCAGTCCTTGGTTAAGTGTGACTTTTTCTGCTGTGGTTAAAATTTCCCCACTGAGGTTAAATACCCCCTCACATTTTAATTCCTGCTTTTCTTGGGAGTGGTGCCGTTGCCCTCCTCTAACCCCTCTCTTTGTCTTCCTTTTTTGTTTCGGCCTCTTCCTAAAAAAACTTTCAGTTTTACTCCTCAGGGGAGCAGGTCCTATGGGGCCTCCATATGCATCAGGTTGGGGACGGTAGAATACATCCTCCTGGGCACTAGAATGCCCAGGGCGGTCATATGTACCCCAGATTATCCTATCTTGGAGCGTTTGGAAGTCTTTTGCCATTGCCTGAAAGACATCGCCTGAAGTGCCAGCTATCCCCTGGTGCCGTCTAGAGGGAATCAACTTGGATCATCCCACCTGGATAGACATCAGAGTGCTTGCAGTGCCCGCATAGACCCTTTGGGGTCCAACTGTCTGGTAAGTAGTGTTGCTCAAGAATATTCGCATTCCGAATATTCGTTACGAATATTGCATATTCGAGTATTCGCGAACAACTCGAATATCGCGGTAAATATTCGCTATTTTTTCAAATTTATTTTTAAAACAGATCACATCCTGGTGATCTCCATCGACATCTAAAAGCATTGCTGGTATGATTAGAGACCCTGGGCCGAGTAGCTGAGGTGATCATTTTATGTTGCCGAATATTCGCAATGCGAATATTCGTATTACGAATATTTGCGAATACTTTCTCTGCCCTTCTTTTGCATCAGAGCCAATCAGAGTTCTCCTACCACAGTTGTCAGAGGTTAGCAACCTCCACAGCAACCAAAAGGAACCTGCCTGCACGACCATTATATAAGATCACTCCCAGCAGTATTTCAGTGCAGATTCACAAGGTGGCTAGAGAGAGTGGAGTGTTTCTGTGCGTTTTTCCTGTGTATTGCGATCTTAGAGCTTAGCATTGTGTTTCCTATAGTGCTTTCAATTCTGAGTTTCCTGCTTCTAAAACCAAATGCTTTTTTCATAACAAAAGACCCAACAGCTTTTCTAAAAGCTCAGATTTGTGTTGTTTTGTCCAGGTTAGTGTAGCTTAGTGTAATGGCCCATACACACGATCCGATTATCGGCCGACGAATCGTACGATATTCCTCGCTTGCTGGTCGAATCGGGACCAGAATACACTAAAATACTCCCGATTACAATCGTACGAGGAAACTTGACTACGTTCTTTGCGGACTTACGTCGTAGCGTAGTGATGTAATGTACGGTTGACCCCTGTAGCCACGCCCGTAGCATAGTGGTTCTGAACCACCGTTCCTTCGGGCCACTACGTACTTTCCTTCGAACTACGGTAGTTCGTGCGGGTCACTGCATTCTTTCTTGCCAATTCGTAATTTCTTTCAGACTGTCACGTTCGGTCGGATGGATCTTGGGAAACAAAAAACCAACATTGCAATTGCAATGATTGGAGTCCTGGCCATACAAAAGGTCCTTAAACATAAAAAAAAAAAAGTAGAAGGACATGGTCAAAAGAGTGGCTTCTGAATCGTGACAAATACTCCCACATGTCCTTGCTCAAGGATCTTCAAGAGAAAAATCCTGAAGATTACCAAAATTATCTTAGAATGCACGATGAGTGTTTTCAGCAATTACTAACATGTGTAAGACCATATATACAGAAGAAGGACACTGTGATGAGAGAAGCGATAAGTGCCGATCAAAGGCTAATAGCAACTTTACGGTATTTGGCTACTGGACGCAGTCTGCAGGATCTAAAATTCACTACCGGAATATCTCCGCAGTCACTTTGCAAGATCATCCCGGAAACCTGTGAAGCTCTTATCCAGACACTCAAGGATGAATATCTAAAGGTACAGTGACGTTTATTATCTATGTATTTTTAGAATTATTGTGGTCAAGCAACGCTGACATTCTTGTTACCATAACCTCAATGTAGTGTTGCAGCAATTTCGCTGAAAATGTAAAGTGTCATGGTTTTGCCACTTTTGGTTGTGATGACAATTCTTAAGGCTAATATCCACATATATGAGCAGGCTTGTGCTTAATTAGACTAGGAAACACATGACACGGAAACCACCCCTAAAGTTAAAGTAACATGTGTTTAAAAAACATGCAAATGCAGGTGAACTAACAACCCCTCAGCAGTTGTAAAGCTTGATTTTAATAAACTATACCTTTATTCTTGGCATACAGAATCGGAATTAAACACTGTTTATCTCTCGTTTCCTCCTAGTTTCCAAGGAATGCTGCGGAATGGATGGAGATTGGACAGAAATTTCAGGAGCAATGGAATTTCCCAAATTGTGGGGGCGCAATTGATGGGAAACACATTAGGATCTCACCACCCCCCAATTCTGGCTCGTATTTTTATAATTATAAAGGCTTTTTCAGTATTGTTCTTCTTGCCGTTGTCAATGCCAATTATGAATTCCTATATGTAGACGTTGGGAAAAATGGACGCAATTCGGATGGCTGTGTGATAGAACACACAAAATTCCATCAATTACTTCAAAGTGGGTCTCTGAATCTCCCATCCCCAAATGAGACCGTGGAAGGTCTGAACTTTGTTTTTGTTGCAGACAATGCGTTTGCTTTAGGAGACCATCTCCTCAAGCCTTTCCCAATGTGTAACATGACCCCTGACCAGAGGATATATAATTACAGATTATCAAGGGCACGTAGAGTGGTGGAAAACGCTTTCGGAATATTGGCCAACCGTTTCCGGATATTTCAAACGACCATTAATATTTCTTTAGAAAAACTTAATAAAATTGTGCTATGTTGCTGTGTATTGCATAACTTCTTGCGGCGACATGCACAGGGCTACACTACAGTGGAACAGCAAAATGATACAGGAACAACATCATCAACTCAAGGTGTGCGAGACAACAGCAATGCCAGAATGAGCCAATTGACACCACTGGCTCTGCCACATTCCAGGCTGCCATCTCAAACTGCCCGTCAATGCCGCCTGGACTATATGAATTATTTTATAGGTCAAGGGGCAGTGTCATGGCAGAATGACATGTGAGATCTTTTTGTGCTGGAAAAATCCACTGTTTAAACTCCATTTATTAAAATGATTGTCAAATGTATGCATATTTTTTTATTTTACTTATTCCATGGCGTTTCCATGTTAATAAAAAAAGCATACATCCTGAATATTTGTTTGTGTTGAATATAGTCTAAAAGGTGTCTGCAAATTTGGAACATCTGTGGTCATTAGTACCACCTTATAGTGCCACCTCACATTGCCCATCTAGTGCTATAAAAAAGGGAAATCATTAGTTTGCCAACTATAATTCCCCAAAAGTGCCACTTATCACTGCCCACTGGGGACACCTAGCAATGCCCACTAGTGTCACCTCTAACTGCTCTAACAATGCATTTCCGTGGTCACCTATAACTACACTCCAGTATCATATATTAAGTGCCCAACTGTGCCGCCTTATCAATGCCCACATTGTCAAAACTTTGCATAAAAAAAAGGAGTGTGGTTTATGGTACCCAGCAAGCACGTTTGGAGATCAATAACAGTCAAACAAGATAATTTGCACATCCAATCCAACATTTGACCAAACTATAAGTATCAAACTGTTCAACACACATTTCGTGCGTGCATCCCACGAAGAGACGTCGCCTACACACTACGTTCGCATTGCAATGACGTCACCAGAAACGGTCGGCAGGCGTACGCACGTGAGGCGAACGAAAACCGTCCACGGCAACCACGAACGCTCCCGGAAAGAACGCTGCTACGAAATATAGTGTTCCACGAACTGAGGTAAAAACGTATGAAAATGTTATTGTATGTTATGTAAACAGTGTATAAGTTAAACATTTTTCCAAGCTTATTAAAACATTATATTGCAGGAATCATGCCAGACAAGTTCACCTCCCCAGATTTTTTAACACAGTTTATCGACATGTACAGGCAGCTTCCCTGCTTATGGCAAGTTTCTACCAAAGATTATTCCAACCGTAATAAAAAACATGAGGCCCTGAGTAAACTGGTTGAACTGTGCAAAGCGGTATGCCCAAATCCAACTATCGACTATGTCAGAAATAAAATTGCGAATATAAGAACCGTATTCAAAAAAGAACTCAACAAGGTTCGTGCTTCACAGAAATCTGGGGCTGGAACAGATGAGATTTATGAACCCCGGCTTTGGTATTATGAAAGCCTGCGCTTTCTGACAGACCAGCTTGATTCCAGTGAATCCCTGTGCAGCCTTTCAGGAACATCTGCTGCATCACCAGAGCAAGAGGATGAGGAACAGGACAATGTGGATGATCTTCCCATATCACAGGTTAGTGTATAATGTCCATTTAGCCATATGATACTAATGTTTTTTCTGACGCTTAGAAAATAAATGTGTTAGTATCAACATACTAGCACATTATGTGTCACATAACTGTGAAACAAAAATATTAAATATGCCTTTACTGCTGGACGCTTTTCCATGCGCTCACTTCATTCAATGACAGTCATATATGTACTGTTCGTTTAGTACCATGAATAGCAGTGATGATTTGGGCAGAACAGTTCATGCATCTGAGCATCTCCGCATAGAGATGGACCTCTGCATGTTGATCATTATGTAATGTTCCAATACCTGGCTGAGTGTTTCAAAACTCGATAGGGAACTTTGATTTTAACATAGATTAACCACTTAAGGACCAGACCAATACGCTGCTAAATAACCCTAGGGATTATTACAATACGGCACTGAGTCACTTCAACAGACAATTATGCGGTCGTGCGACGTGGCTCCCAAAAAAAATTTGTGTCCTTTTCTTCCCACAAATAGAGATTACTTTAGATGGTATTTCATTGTCTTTGCGAATTTTTATTTTAGCGCTATATAACAAAATAGAGTGAAATTTTTGGAAAAAAAAATATATTTTTTAATTTTTGTTATCAGGAAAATCAATAAACTTAATTTTAGTCAAACATTTAGGCCAAAATGTATTTAGCCACATGTCTTTAGTAAAAAAAAAACAAAAAAAAAAAAAACCTACATGCGGTGGTCCTTAAGTGGTTAATGATAATTTCAGGACTTTCTATGCTTTGCTCAATCACACTGGTTGGCTCATACCAAACACATATGTGCAACTTTCATTCAACTACAGCTGTATAATGTGTTTTGATGCACTCCAAAAACAGATATAGATAGATAGATAAATATATCTATATCCAGCTATCTATCTATATCAAGCTATCTAGCTAGCTATAGCTAGCTAGATAGATAGATATATCTTGCTAGCTTGATTTTTTTAGAACCATAACTGCACCATAATAGACCAATTTGAATTGAATGAGAACTTCAATCCAATTGATGTTCAATTGTTGTTGCTTCAGCAGGAGCAAGAATCCCAAGAAGACATTTCCACATCCAGGCCTGTCCGTACATCCATGACTAGAAAAAAAAAAAAAAAAATCTAGATTCAGCTACATATTCCTTTCTGGATAAGGCTGCATCTGCCTTAAAGAACAAGTCCGATGAATCTGATGGGTTTGGAATCATGATTGGAAACAAGCATAGAAGAATAAGTTAACCCCAGAAAGAGTTTGCAGAGAGACTTGTTCTCGAAGTTCTTGGAAAGGGTCTCAGAGGAGAATTGAGTGTGCAAACAAAATTAATAGAGGAACAGCCACCAAGACCTTACCACCCACCGACGCATTTAGCCCAACCACAATCTAACCACCAAGCAGGGCATTGGCAATATTCCCCAGACCAGGTTCACAGTTCTCCTTGGTCCCATAATTATACCAATCTTTAATTTTGTGTTCTAATATGGCAATTGCAGTATATGGTTTCAGTTTTTATGTTCGAATGTTGGACAACTAATGCGTTATCTCTATTGAGAACATTTATTTTTAAATTATTTTGTTCATATCAAAAGTGCTTTCAATTTTTTTCATTTATTATGTTTCCTCAGAAATATGTTGTACTCTTTATTTTTCCAGAACACCCCCCCTCTGTTCCCAAAAACATGCAAGGAGACATGTGAAGTTTAAACATTATTATTTTTTATTTTTTTTGCATGTTGCTTTCAAAACTTCCATATAAAGGCATAATCTGCATAGTATAAAAAATAAAATATATGTGAAACATACACAAACATTGTGCAATTTTTAAAGTGAAGGTTCACCCTCCAAAACAATTTCTATTATGCCACGGACACCACCCTGGTAGTTTGCTCGTGTTTTTTTTTAAATCATTTCTTTGCTTCTTACGGGCTCTGTTCACCTCCGATGATCCCGAGGGACTGGGCGTTTCCAATCACAGGCTGTGATTGATGTCCTTCAACACGGCGCATACAGTGCGTCACAAGATGCCCATGAAACCTAAACATCTGTGCGTCCCTATACAGCGACTGTGCACAGACATTCGGGTTCCTTTGGCATCTAGTGATGCACTGTATGTGCCCGCCTGAGGGACGTCAATCACACCCTGTGATTGGCAAGACAGTCGTTAAAACCGTAACTTTAAATAAAAACAAAAAATTAAACTGCCAGTCGGGTGGGTGACGGCCATGGCGTCCTAGAATTTTTTGGGAGGGTCTTCCTCCGGAGACTTTAAGAACAACCATCTTTAACATTATGAGGTAGGGTAACATACACACTCACATTTACTACAGGAAATAGTGTAACCTATTAAACCCCATACTTAACATGAGATTTTTGCATTATATTCTTGTTCTTTTTCAAAAAATGTAAGAACTTTGCATTAGAGCAGCTTCATTGTGAAACACTTTTCAAATCCAAAAAATGGATGTGAAAATTAGAAACAACGTATTATACTGTATTTAAAATCTTGAAAAAGAAAAACCAAAAAAAAATTAGTGAGTGGGATTACAGTTTCTTATGACTGCGGTACTGGGCGTTCCTATCCTTGGATTAGATGTTTGACAACTTGTGAAACTGTCCCCCTGTCGCAGAATGCATGTCACCAGATTTCGTCAAAAATAGCCTTGATAAAAGTCGGCACTCTACATTACCTGGCAGTCTGCTCTACATCGATAGGCGTATGTGGCGTACAGTGCCGACTCGCAGCTCAACAATTTTACAAAATCTGGTGACACACGTTGTGAGACAGGGTATCTCTTTCACAAGCTGTCAAACACCTAATCAAAGGATAGGAACGCCCACTACCGCAGTTAAGAAAATCAGTAAGCCCTGTGGAAAAAGCCTATATTAATGAATGTAGGGCGGAAAAAAAAGCCTACATACAGTAATATTTGCTTAGTTATACTGCCTGTAATTGTTTTTAGGCTTTTGCGTTCTCCTACGCTTTCAAATGGGGGGGGATAACCCCAAAAAAAACTTTAGTAACATTACATTGCACAAAGTAGTCAACATGACTGATTCTTTCTTAACAGTATTTGACGTACATACAGTATTTGTACCACCGCTCCTGGGTATGTAATCTGCGGTACTGGATGTTCGTAATTGGTTGAGATCCTTACAACCGGTGCATACAGCGTGTTAAGGAAATTGCGGAAAGAAGACAAACATTGGTGCGCAAATGGCATATAGAGGCGACTCACAGTCCAGCTTCTTTCGCAAACTCCTAACGCACTCTATGCACCGGTGGGAACGGCCATGCCCACTGATCACATACCCGGAAGCTGGGGTGAAAAATAAGGATGTACGGCAATTCAAAAAAAACCAACAGCCTAATGTCAATCGGACAACTAGGCTGAATGTAAGGTTGAAACTTGTTTGGTTTGGGGGGGAACACCAGCTGTAAACAAGTAGTACAGCATGCAATGCGAATCCAAGTATGCAAACATTTCAATAAAGTGCAAAACAGTTGTAACAAAATATAAAAAATAAGTGCAAAAAAAGTTAACATGTCCAGCATTTATAATTTGTTCAGCAAATCAATGAAGTCTTTCAACTTTTGCTGAAGTGCTGCAGCTGATCTCTTAATCTTCTCTAGTTCGGCACAACAATGCAAAATATCCATCTTGGAATGCGAAATGGTAGTACTGTCCAGCTGATGACCTGTGAAGGATAATAATTACTAATAATCCATTTAGGACAGATTGGAGATAAAGCCACAAAATACATCTTGAAACTTACCTGTGCTGGACACAATATTCTGCGTTTCGTCAGTTGGAATATCCTCCACTAAAGGGGTGACATCAATAAGTTGCAGGTTTTGGTTGCTTCCACTCAGGGAATGATCCCAGACCTCCAATCCTGGATCTTGAATCTGCATCTCTTCCCCCACTAGATGGTATGTTTGGCTTTCTGTAAATAGCATACAACATGATTAGGAATTTGCTAAAAAATATCTAAATTCCGACCAAAAAATACACATTATTACTTTATTCGGTTTACAAACCTTCAGGACTGGAATCTTGGGTAGGGGAAATTGTTATTATGTTCTTGGTTTCTACAATTGTCACTGAGGGATTAGACGATGAGCCTAGGGAAAAGCAAACAGCCCTGTCACGATCAATAAAACTGATTATTATAGTAATATATATCTATATCTAGATATATACACACACACACACACACATATATGTAGAAAACCTCACTTCCTGTTCTTCTGCCTATAACTCCACACACTTATATGTGAGTCTTTGTTCTTGTTGTGGAGGAGGTTTCTTGAGGGGGCGAGAAGGAGTGGCATTACACTCTCTACTTTGCAGACAAATAAAATAGCTTTGTGTTAGTTGGCGTAGTGACATTCCTGCTCGCCCCCTTAAGAGTCTTTCTCCACAAAAGCGATGAGTTTCAAGAAGAAGGACTATGCTTTGGAGCAGTAATATGTTAGTTCCCAAAAAATTCTTCATCAAAAAACACTTAAAATTAGACTGCAACCCTAAGTAAAATAGAAAATTGAGAAATTACTGCACCAAACCCCCCCCCAATGAATATATAAATCTAAAAACCCAACAGATATCAAAATCCATCACAGTCCAATGTGTGGCTGGACAGGGGATCCGTGTGTGCAAGAAGGTGTTATCTGCCTGTTTTAAATTACTCTCTACAGTCACTAAATTAGATATTGTCAATCATAGGCCGTTCCGTATTGTTCATCCATTTGGTTGGGTGTTTAAAACTGGTTATTGCAAAAGTTACTGCTCCTACTAAATATGGGAGAAAATTTATACTTTTAGGGGTAATCAATTTGTGTTAATAGGAATGGCGGGTATCTGTGTTTTTTTGGAATACTACAACACTACTGCAGACAAATATGTTATGTTAGAGTAATTTTGGGGAATATTAAATTTTTTACAGTAAACAGTGCTATAATTAAGCATTATTTACTATATAAATGGGACAGACAGGGAAGTGGTTAAACACTAGATCACCAAGGTGTTACATGTGTATAGCCTAGTGAGGAATGAAAACTGTAATTAAAACTCAGCATCAATCCTCTCTCCCTGACAGAACGTGGATCTCTGTGTTTACATACAAAGATACACGTTCCTGGTCATTTTCTGGGGAATCGCGTGTATGGTCAACGGACGCCTGGCATGCGCATTAACGTGGAGCTTGGTGTGTAAACACAGAGCTCCACGTTATGTCAGGCAGAGGAGATCAATGCTATGTCCCTTGTAGATAGGGACACACATCTGTCACCCCCACTCCCCCTACAGTGAGAAAACTCATTATTTAGGCTACACATTTAACCCCTTCCCCGGCCCCCATTGGTTAACCCCTTCTCTTGTAATCACATGAATACAGTAAACCCTGCATATTTATAGCACTGTTCACTGTCTAATGTGAATGATTCGAAAAAATTGAAAACAGTGTGCAATGTGTCTGCTATAATGTTGCAGCATTGAAAGAAAAACCTAATCGGCGCCATTCATAGCTTAAAAAATAAAAATAAATTGTCCCATGTTTTGCAGGCAATAGAACTGTTTGTCAAACTAGTCACTATATGGTTTATTGGGAGGTTTCTTAATTTTATTTTTTTTGGGTCCAATGTGGAAGAATGGATATTGGGCTAAACTGATTTTGTTTTTTTTGGGGGGGGTTAAACAAAGAGATAATTAGTAAAGCAAAAAGTAAAACATATTTTGATGTAACACATTTCAAACATGTTTCTAGGCCAAACAACATTACAATAAAAAAAAAAAAACATACAGCTGATCAAATCCCACCAAAAGAAAGCTCTATTGTTTGGGGGGGGGGGTTACAATTTTGATTGTGAGCCACATTGTACAGCCTGCCAATTGTCAGTTACAGCGACACATTGCCGGAAGGTAAAATGTAGTCAAGGCAGGAAGGGGGTGTATGTGCACATGAGGCAAGTGGTTACGATTACTGTCACTCACAAAAAATATGCAAACAATTGGAAAGTGATGAATGGTAAGATTATTCGTAGAAATAAAAAAAATAAAAAAATTGTGAATGCTGCATGAATAATGTCAGATAAAACATATACACTTAAAAAACAATGTTGTTGTTTGCACATACCTGGGGAAGGTTGCAGCAAAAGATCCATTTCCTTTTCTTCTTTTGGATTTTTTCTTTGGGCGTTTGGTTGCTTATTTTTCCCTGAAAAAAAAAATTAATTTAGAAAAAACCAACAACCAAAAGAAAAATGGTACATTACTTACATAACAGTAAAACTTACGTTTTTGTATGAGCACATGGATTTTTTTTAATTGCCCTTGTTCGCGATTTTTCAGATCGGACCACCTTTTTCTTAGTTGGTCTTTTGATCGCAGAATCCCATGTTTCTTGTTGATTACTTGTATTACTTTTTCCAGGATGCGATCCTTCCGGGCATTTGGTTTTTGATAAGTTTTCAGCTTCCCATCATAGTCATACGTTTCCATGAAGCTGACAAGTTCTATCATCTCCTGTCTGGACATCGCTGTGGCCTTCAATGGCTTCTTGATCTTCTTTATCACCTTCATTTTTGTAGGCCCAGGCTTTTTCTCCTCTACCTTCTGCATGCTGCTGCTGACTCGCCCTGGCGCAGACTCGTGTGATCACGAGGCACAAAGGGGCGGAGCTTACGACACATGCGCTGAGAGTCTGCTTAATGAAAGATCTTTCGCTGTACGTTCTTTCGGGACGCTGATTGCGTACATGTGCTGCTTTCGGATTGGTTAGATGTCATAGTCCTTCCGGGGTTATTAGCAGCTTCCGGTAATGCGCACTCGGTCGTTTACGAGTTTGAACGTACGATCGCTGTACAAATTACACGATTATCGTACGTTCTGCTATCGTACGATAAAATTATGGAGCTTGCTCCATCGATTTTGGTCGGTTCCACGGTCGGAATCGGGTGTCGAAAGTAGTGTACACACGAACCGAATATCGGCCGATCCATCATAGCACGATCATTTTCGTCCGATATTCGGATCGTGTGTATGGGCCATTAGATAGATTTCTGTGTAGTTAGTGTAAGTGTACATTTCTTTAAGGTAGCTTAGTTTAGTGTTTGTTTAGTCTCTGTGTTTTGTGTATAAAAACAAACAAACAAAAAAAAAATTAGCTTTAGTTTAGTCATATAAGTCTGTGTAAGTAGAGTTAGTGTTTAGTGCATATTAGTTTATTATTTGTAGCCCTTGTCTTTGTCCTTGTCAGTCAGTGTAAAAAAAAAAAAAAAGCTTTAGTTTAGTCATATAAGTTTGTGTAAGTAGAGTTAGGGCCAGATTCTCAGCGGCGCTACGCCTGCGTAAATGGATTTGCGCGGCGTAATTGTAAATGTGCGCCTGCGTATCGATGCGTGGTAAACACAGAACCACATACGCGAGAAAATCTTTTTCGTCTGAGCGGCGAAAATGCTTTAAGCTAGCACGGCGTAGGCGCATAGTTACGCATCGTAAATATTCAGTTCCCATTGAATTAGCATGCAAATATGCAAATAAGGGAGATGCGCGAATTCCCGAAACTACGCGCGTTCGGCGTTGGCTACTCGTGGTGCGTGTAACACCAAAGCCTTGAGTAAACATACCCCTCATAAAAGCACGGGTAACTTTGCTCAAGACCATGTGCAAGTCAGCTGGAGAGCAACTACAGCAGCACCATAACGGACGAGCTGTGCAATCACACTTACTGGACAACACATTCGTATGCCAACATGCCAGGGGCAGCCATGGTCTTACAGTATCACTACTAATGTATGCAGAGGAAGAGGAGCATAGAAGGAGGAGTAGGAGGAGGGGGGCACGTGAGAGGATCTACCGAGCGCGCATGAGCCTCTTTGGCATGGGGGATGAGGAGGTGTATCGCATCTTCAGATTCAGCCCTGCTGCCATCCTGGAACTAACCACAGCCCTGCAGGATGACATCACCAGCCAGACATACCGCTCACATGCACTGCAGCTACTGGTGAAGGTCCTGGCAACACTCCATTTCCTGGCCAGTGGATCATTCCAGCGTACAAGTGGAGTGGTGGCTGGGATGTCACAAACCAGCATAAGCAGATGTCTGCACCAGGTTGTCCCCGCAATCCTCAGACGCATGTCCCACCACATCATCAGACCCACCACTGAGCACCTGCGGCAGAAGGCAATGACAGATTTCTACAGAATTGACGGATTCCCACGCACGATCGGGGCCATTGATTGCACACATGTGGCACTCCAGCCCCCCAGTGCCACAGAGCACATATACCGCAATCGGAAGCACTGGCACTCCATCAACGTACAGGTGATAGCCGATGCCAAATACCTGATATGGCACGTCCGTGCCAAAGACCCCGGATCCAGCGATGACAGCTACATATACCGTCAAAGCAACATCCCAGAAGATTTTGAGCAGGACATGTATGGGGACAGCTGGCTGGTTGGTGAGTGACATGGGTGGCAGGCATGACTGTCCCCCCCCATGATGCTGACATCACAAGGGGCACATGCATGACTAACATCCTCCTGCCTTTTCCCTTACAGGTGACTCTGCATATGTACTGGGACCCCATCTCATGACTCCTTTCCGGAACCCCCAAACCAGAGGAGAGAGAAGATACAATGAAGCACACATCAAAACCCGTGCAGTGGTGGAGCGCACATTTGGCCTCCTGAAGTCCCGTTTCCGATGCCTGGATAAGTCTGGGGGGGCCCTATTGTATTCCCCCAACTTTGTGGGTCAGATCATTGGTGCATGTTGCATTCTGCACAACTTTGCCATGAGAAAGGGCCTGCAGATTGCCCTACGTGATGACCTGACCCCCCAACCACACAGCCCCCCCCTGCCAGAGGAGACCCCGTCATCTGATGGAAGAGCAGTCAGGAGGGTCCTCGTGTTACGAATCTTTGACCGTTAAACACACACATACAGCATGGCACACAGACAATGCACGCGTGTACACCACTGTGGTCCCTAGCACACACACCCCACATCCACATCACATTGGATTAGCCCAAGTCCAGCATGTAGGACTTGGGAGCAGCAACGCCACGTCAAGGCCCCAATGATGTTGCTGTCCATTCATACACCATTCACACAGCCGTGGGGATAACCTCTCCCCAACGGCCGAGGATGACACCCCTTACTGGCAGGAGTGCCACCCCCTCACATTCACACACCATTCACACTGCACCGTGTGCAGTATAAAAAAAAAAAAGCTCTTACCCAGAGCATAATATAACAAAAAAAAAAAGCTCTTACCCAGAGCATAATATAACAAAAAAAAAAAGCTCTTACCCAGAGCATAATGTAACAAAAAAAAAAGCTCTTACCCAGAGCATAATATAACAAAAAAAAAAAAGCTCTTACCCAGAGCATAATATAACACAAAAAAAAAACTCTTACCCAGAGCAAAATAATAATAAAAAAAAAATTAATGGGCCTGGCGGGGGCTCCGCCTGGTGCCACGGCTCCTGCCCCTCACTTGCCTGGGGGCAGCCACATGTGGGGGGGGTAGCAGGTGGAGGAGGACCATCCCCACGTCCCTCCCTGGCTGCCTGCATGCCCTCCATGGCAACCGCTATGCGTGTCTGCACAGCAGTCTGCTCCTCGACTGCAAGGCGCAGGGCATGAACCTCCCCCACAAGGTCGGAGGTGTTCGCCTGCAGCTCCCCCAGGCTGGTCAGCGTTGCTGCGCTGTTGACAGCAAGGTCTTGGATGGCATCTGTAAGGTGTCCCGAGGATGCCAGGCTGTCGGCCAGGCACCTCATCTCCTCCATGACCTCTGAGGCCTCGTACACACGACCGGACATATCCGATGAAAATGGTCCGCGGACCATTTCCATCGGATATGTCCGATCTGGAGTTTGATCCGATGGCGTGTACACACCATCAGATCAAATTCCCCGCCGGCGGACGGCGCGGTGACGTGGCGGTGACATTGACGCCGCCACGTCACCGCACCAGGAAGTAAAACACTTCCGCGCATGCGCCGAATCCATTCGGCGGCGGCGCGACGGCGGTGCGGGACGACATGTCTGCTGGTAAGTGTACTAACCAGCAGACATGTCGGGCGGACGGATTCCACCCGATAGATTTCAAAGCATGCTTTGAAATCTGTCGGGTGGACAAATCTGTCCGCTAGCCCATACACACGATCGGAGATGTCTGCTGAAACGGTCCATCGGACCGTTTTCAGCGGACATATCCCCTCGTGTGTACGAGGCCTGACAGGTGCCGATTTTGCTGGTCCTGCTGTTTGCTGTTCCTGCAGGACCTTATGAACACCCCTGGTCTTGCACGTTGCCTTCCGGGGAGTGGCAGGGGACCGGGCATAAGGGGAGGATGTTGAGGGGCCGGAGATGAGGGGGGGGAAACAGAGGGACTGGAGAGGTTGGGGGGAACACTGAGGGGTTAGATAAAGATGGGGGGATAGCCTGGGCTGGTCCGGGTAACCCATCATCCTCCTCCAAAACAACGTACAGGTCCTGGTCCTGGACTACGACATCCTCCTCAACCACCTCCTCCGTTGAGGTGTGCCCACTTCCCTCCAAGTTCTGTTCCAGGGGGGCAGCCAGAGCGACTGGATGCTCGGGGGATGGATCCAGACGGGCCCTGGCATCAACAGATGGCCCCGCTCCCTCCTGCACATCTGTGGATGACACAAAAGATGCCCATGTTGGTGGACCCACACACTTGGCACATGTTCCCTTCCACCCCCATACCTGCTACACAACAGATAGAATATAAAACACACTTACCTGTCCTCAGGGCTGGCTTTTGGGACTCATAGCCCCCAACTCCCTCAACCTGCTCCGTCTGCAGGCAGCGGGCAACCACCTTCTCCTCCTCAGTCAGGCGGACAGTGCAGGGTGGGCCCCCTCCAGTGCCCCTGGCATGCCGAGCCATGGCAGCCAGCTTGCCCTTCACGAGACGCCGCAGGTCATTCATTTTCTTTTGAATGTCCTGCGGTGTCCGGACCTCATGAGAGAGGGCATTCATTTGGCATGCGACCTTCATTAGGATCTGATCCCTCCGGGACTTGCTGGTCCGGGCACTGTCAGCACCATGGAGCCGCGAGTCATATTTCTCCATTGCCCTCACAACAATGGCCCTCTCCTCTGGGGAGAAATTTTTCTTCCTCCTCTCCTTAACAGCACTTGTCATTTTGTCCTGCACAAACTTTGGCTGTCACTATCAAGAAAATGGGAGACGTTTGCGCTGCACGGGCGAATGTGTGGGCGCTTTATATACCCTGCGCCGGCGAATCGTAGGGAGGCTTTGTGCATGCGCAGAAGGCATCCACGTCACGGCGCGGGTCAACCACGTCACGGCGCGGGTCATCCACGTCACGGCGCATGCTCTGTTCGTCCCGGCCTGCATTTGCATGGGGTCACGCTTCATTACAATGCAACGCGCCCACTTCCCTCCTACTTTGTTGTTGCGCCGGATTACGCCGATGATTTTACGCGACGCAGGCGCATCTTGAAGCGCATTTACTTAGGGAATACGGTACTTGCCACTCCGCGTTACGTCGGCGCAGTGCATCTGAGATGCGCAACGCCTGCATAATTAGGCGCGCATCTACGAGAATCTGGCCCTTAGTGTTTAGTGCATATTAGTTTAGTAATCCAGGAAATGATCTCCGTTTTCGCGTGTTGTTCGCGCGCATGCGCATGCACAGACGAGAATTTCGCAATCAATTTCGCATTTGCATTAGCGAAATTTCGCAAAAAAATGTTTTGATAAAATATCACGAATATTCGATATTAACGAATATTTCACGAATATTCTTCTATATATTCATGAAATATCGCGAAATCGAATATGGCGTATTCCGCTCAACACTACTGGTAAGCAGCCATCTATCTGTAGATTTTTAAGATCAGCTCCATCTCCAGTCAATTTTAATACCTAAGCAATGTGGATCAGATCCGAATCATCAGAAATATATACAATATTTTTTCCTTCATGTTCAATTTATTCTTACAATTTTTTGCTATTCATATGTAGCGCACCTTTCTTTTTGTTATACATTTGTTTCAGGAGTCCATATATTGGTTTCTTTTTTTAGGTGCAGCACTATCATTTATTTGTTTGTCCACTCCTATAATCACAATTTTTCACTCCATCACACACACGTGACAGGGGCGGGATTAGCGCGGATTGTACTGCCCTACATCTTTATTACAGAAAGCTGGCTCACAGCCAACTGTAACACCATTCTATAAGAACTTGTGCCAGAAAATGATCGCATTATAACAGAAAACAGAGTGGGGCAAAGAGGAGGAGGCCTGGCGGTGATCCACAAGAGTCACCTCGCGATCACTAAACCAGCCCTTCAGTATTCACTTCCATTGATGTAACCCTCACTCTGCAACCACAAACAAATCCTCAGGAGAACGTCCATATTCTACTCTGCTATAGACCACTGGGTCCAAAATCGCAGCTTCTCTCACTTTGGACAGAGTTCATGTCCACTTTCACTCTAAACAGCAAACACCTTTTGCTACTCGGGGACTTCAACCTCTGGGCCAACTCCTCACAGGATCCCGTTGCCGACGCCTGCATTGACCATCTGGAAAGATTAGGTCTGCAGCAACTAGTATGTGGGCCCACACATACTTCCAGTCACACGCTCGATCTTATTTTCAGACAAGATCTGGAAATAAACATTCTAAAAAATGAGCAGTTGCCATGGACAGACCACCATGCAATTAAACTCACAATCACCATAAATGCCCCCCCCCTAACAAAAACGTCAAAACCGGTGACAACACACTGGACTAGATCGCAAAAGAAGCTCTATTCAGAGCTCTTCAAAACCACTTTAGGGAAAACAATAAAAACAATCCAACCACATCAAACTGCCACAGAAACACTGGATGCCATAAACACGGCTCTACTACAGTCAGCCGACTTAGTAGCACCCAAATGCAAAACCTGCATCAGGAAAAACAACTCTGGAAAAGCCTGGAAAAGAAGCTCTTCTGAAGAAAACCTTTCCATCTACAAGGTAATAACAAAAAAATACCACAAAGAAATCTTCAAAGCCAAAAAAAATAATTTCGCCAATATCATCACTAATGCCCTAAACCGTCCCCGCAAACTCTTCAAGATAGTTACCGAGACCATGAATCCCGTCTGTCCTAAAGCCCCCAATTCTGATACCCAAGAATTTTGCAATGAACTATCGGATTATTTCATCAACAAAATTGAAGGAATCTGTGAAAGCATTCAGCAAAATAGAACTCCCATTAACCTCCCCTTCAACCATACGCCTAATACCCACACAAATTTCCCACAAGCAACAAAGTTCACTTTAAAACCCATTGCAATCGAGGCCACAAAAAATATCATCAGTGCCCTGCGAAATAGCACAGCACCGAATGATATCATTCCCACCAAACTGCTGAAGAAATGTGCCGATATTCTGGCACCGCCTATCACGCAGCTTATAAACCAGTCATTTAAAGAAGGTATAGTGCTCACCCGCTTAAAACAAGGTATAATTAAACCTATTTTAAAGAAACCCACCCTCGACCCCAAAGACCCAAAACACTGCCGTCCTATAACAGGCCTAAATGTCCTCTCTAAAGTGATGGAAAGTAGTGGTACAACAGCTACAACATCACTTAGACGCCCATAATATACTCAATCCTTCTCAATTGGGTTTCTGTCCCGGACACGGGACAGAAACAGCATTACTCAAAATATGGGATGACGCTCTCGAGGCTGCAGACGAAGGAGAATGTTGTCTTCTTGTTCTGTTGGACCTAAGCGCAGCTTTCGACACGGTAGATCACAAACTATTACTGACTCAGCTAGCTGAAGTAGCCAGAAGGTGATCTATCATGGTTCTCCTCTTTTCTCCAAAAAAACGATCACAAATAGTGAAACTGGGATCTTTCACGTCTGAAAAACGCACGGTGTCGTGCGGAGTCCCTCAAGGATCCCCTCTGTCGCCGGTGCTATTCAACATCTATCTTCGTCCTCTCTTTGAAATCATCAGTAGCCAAAAACTACTTTATCACTCACATGCAGATGACACACAACTGTATTTTCGCATCTGCAACAAAAAGGATCATCATCTTAATCTAGAGACATGCCTCTCTTTGATAGAAAACTGGATGACAAAGAGTTATCTTAAACTCAACAGCTCCAAAACAGAACTTCTCCTGTTTCACGCCAGTCGAAAGAATCAACTTGCAACAACTTGGACACCCCCGCCCATTCTGGGCCAAATCATCACCCCTAGCGCCAAAGTCAAAAGTCTCGGGGTCATCTTTGACACCTACATGACAATGGATGCACAAATAGGGTCAGTAGTCAGCGGATCTCACCATCTGCTGCGCCTACTACGTAGACGTATTCCTTTTATTCCTAAAGAAGACATAGCAGTTGTGGTGGGAACAATTGTGAACTCCAGACTAGACTATGCAAATGCCCTCTATCTTGAACTCCCAAAGTACCAAATCTCTTGTCTGCAAGTCGTTCAATGCAAGTCGTTCAATACGGCCGCCAGACTTGTAACTGGGAAAAAACCATGGGAATCAATCTCAACCTTCGCTGAGATCCCTTCACTGGTTGCCTGTAAAAGACATAATTGCTAGATATGTGCATTCCCGTTCGTACGAATGTTATTTTCGTACGAAAATGTTCATTTTCGTACCCGCGGGATAATGTGTACATACGAAAACGGTAAAGCAGCAAAATACGAAAACGACGGGATCACGAATGAGCCGCATAACGAACGACCGCAAATACGAACGAACGATCCGACGGGAAAAACGGCAAAATAACGAAAATGAAATCTGTATTAAAAGATTTGCATTGTGTATTTTGTTTGAATCCGTTTTGTGTTCGTTTTCAGTTGTATGTTCATTGTTCAATGACATCTATAACAAAAGAATTTCATTATGTATATTGAATGAATTCCTTTTTCTGTTCGTATTGTGTATTCAAAATACTGAAGGCAAATCTTTTGTTATAGGTATCATATTAACATACGAAAATAACAAAAGAAAACGGATTCAAATGCAAATCTTTTGTTTATCATTTTTTTTAATGGACAGAGAGTTATGCCGCGTACACACGATAATTTTTTGCGATGAAAAAAAATGACGTTTTTTAAAACATCATTTAAATTGATCGTGTGTGGGCAAAACGTTGTTTTTTGTCTTAAAAAAACGACCCAAAAAAAATTCCAACATGCTTGAATTTCTTGTGTCGTTTTTCAAAACGTCGTTTTTTGTGTCATAAAAAGGGATGGTGTGTGGGCAAAACGATGTTGAAAATTACGTTTTTAAACCCGCGCATGCTCAGAAGCAAGTTATGAGACGGAGCTTCAATGGAAAGAGTGCCGTTGAACGTGGTGTACGTCACCATGCTTTGCTAGAGCTTTGTAGAAAATTGATGGTGTGTACGCAACGTCGTTTTGGAAAATGACGTTTGAAAAACGTCATTTTTTTTCATGATTGAAAACGTCGTTTTTTTTTCATCGCAAAAAATGATCGTGTGTACGTGGCATTAGGCTGGCCATACATGATACAATTTTCTGTGTAATTTTCTGTACAATTTTCTTTAGATTTACCTTCAACTATGTAGTGCAAGGGCCTGCCTGATTGCATACAATTGAAAGTGTTGTTTAGTTTGACCTCATATTATATGTTTTTTGGTAAATCTAAAAGAAAATTGTACAAGAAAATTGAACATGTATGGCCAGCCTCAGTGACTGAAAGCAGCTTCTTTTGTGCTGAGTAGTGAGTACACTAGTACAGTAAAGCCAAATAAACTTTTCTGTGGATTTTCATCAGAAGGGAGATCAGTTGGCCAGACTTTTGAACCCAAAAATGGTTTTCTGATGCAGTTTAAAAACGAACGAATTTTCTGAGAACGATCGGAAAACGATCGTTTTTATGTTTGTTGTTAAAAGAGTCTGACCAAGTGTATGGGGCTTAACAATAGTTAACATGGATGAGCCGCGTGTTGAAAGTGCCGCCAATCCCGTGATATATTTAGGAAAGTACAAAATGATGAAAATCCTTTTTTTTGTTCATATTTTCAGGGAGATCTGGCCAACTGATCTCCCTTCAGATGAAAATCTACAGTAAAGCCAAATAAACTTTTCTGTGGATTTTCATCTGAAGGGAGATCAGTTGGCCAGATCTCCCTGAAAAAGCCCAGCTCCTGTTACTGAGACCCGGGTTCAGCTTGCTCACTGTGTGTGTACGAAAAACAGATCGTGTAGCCACGCTCTGACGCGTTTCGTGATTGTTGTCACGTCTTCAGAGGGCGTGGCTACACGTTACGATCTCCTCGTTTAAATATTCAAAAGGGGTCGTACCACTCCGCCCCTAATTTGTGACGTGTCGGACGTACGAGGCCGTGTGGACGTGTGACGCCCGGTAGCCCGGCCCACATAAGTGTCTCGCCCTAAATCATAACACGGGACCAGGGGCGGACTGACCATTCGGTCATTCGGGGCAGTGACCGAGGGCCCCATGCCACTAGGGGGCCCCATTAGGGTGGCCAGCCTCAGTAAAACTAGGGACAGTATGTAAAAAATCTGTGTATTTTTACATCTGTTCTTGAAATGTTTGAGACCGACATTATTTTGATGTAAAAATTGGGAGTTTATAGCTGCCCCGCCTCTGCACTGCCCTCTCAGCCAATAGGAACAAGCTGTACATGCCCCCTTCCACAGCGCGGCTTTTTTGACACAGAAGCAGGAGAAACTGCTGGAGGAGAGAAGAGGGAGGCAGGGACACAGCCTGCAGTGTGGGACGGACTGATGACTGATAAGGTAAGCTGTCTCAGCTTTACAAAATGGATTCTTGTTGGTGGATTCCCCTGGAGAGCAGAGAGGGAGAGGATGTGTTACCTCCTCCCGTTACCTCCTCCTGTCTCTGAGGCTATTAGATGGATGTTGTGTGTGTGATAAGTGCACTGCTGCTGGAGGAAGGACATGTCCTGAATGTCTCCCCCAACCTCTAACAACTACATCTCCCTACTCATTAGCTGTCCACCACTACACAGGCACAGTCCCCCTCCTCTCCTGTATTACCAACTCTTGTGTCTGTCAGCTGCTGGGGCACTACAAGTCCCAGCATGTCAGGAGATGGGGGCAATATATCACAAAAATCCTCCTGCGCTCTGGTGTATCGCCAAACTGGGTGTATCAGTATGGTCTAAAGGAAAAGTCTTAAGTCTTGCAGCCCTCCACAGAACAAAGGGTGTTCATATGGCTAAAATGAAAAAGAAAAGAAAGGAGGGCGCACCGACCTTGTGCATTACCACTTAAAAGTTTTAATAAACACGAAATAAAAAGCAGTGGTCCTACTTACAAACATTCAGAAGTAAGCGCTTTAAAAACAGCTAAAACTGGACCTCACGGCACCTGCCATTCAGACCCTTGACATCAAATGTGGCTGACGCGTTTCTGGGGAGTACCCCCTTCCTCAAAGCCTAGGTGGTCTGTGATAGCTCTCTCTTCCTGCAGATCATCCTTTATAGGTGCAGGTGTGCATACAGGCGCAGCTATTGGTCACTAACTAGCGAGTCCCGCCTTCTCTTGCGGGGCTCCACCCACCCCACTAATCACCCAGAGGGGCTCCATCTGTGTAGAGGGGCAAGCTATACCAGGGTGTGTATATACTGTATAGTGTGTGTGTGCGTATAGTGTGTATGTGTATGTACTGTATAGTGTGTGTGCATACTGTATAGTGTGTGTGTATATACTGTATAGTGTGTGTGTATATACTGTATAGTGTGTGTGTGTATATACTGTATAGTGTGTTTATACTGTATAGTGTGTGTGTATATACTGTATAGTGTGTGTGTGTGTATATACTGTTTAGTGTGTGTATGTGTATATACTGTATAGTGTGTGTGTATATACTGTATAGTGTGTGTGTATATACTGTATAGTGTGTGTGTGTATATACTGTATAGTGTGTTTATACTGTATAGTGTGTGTGTATATACTGTATAGTGTGTGTGTGTGTATATACTGTTTAGTGTGTGTATGTGTATATACTGTATAGTGTGTGTGTATATACTGTATAGTGTGTGTATATACTGTATAGTGTGTGTGTATATACTGTATAGTGTGTGTATGTGTGTATAGTGTGTATGTGTATATACTGTATAGTGTGTGTGTATATACTGTATAGTGTGTGTGTTTATACTGTATAGTGTGTGTGTGTATATACTGTATAGTGTGTGTGTATATACTGTATAGTGTGTGTGTTTATACTGTATAGTGTGTGTGTATATATACTGTATAGTGTGTGTGTATATACTGTATAGTGTGTGTATATACTGTATAGTCTATGTATAGTGTGTGTGTGTATATAATGTGTGTTTATACTGTATAGTGTGTATATACTGTATAGTCTATGTATATTGTGTGTGTTTATACTGTGTGTGTGTGTGTATATACAGAAAGCCCCATAGTAAGGGGAACCCAGGCGGAGGGGCCACATGACTGGGGGAACACTGTGCGGTGCACACACAGGATAGGGAAGTGAGGTTTTAGGGGTGGGGTTACCTAGCACGAGGAGGGTTAGTTGAAAGTAGTGGGTGGGCGAGGCTGGTCATTCTGGGGCCATTCGATAGAAGAGGTAACACACAGAGTGTTTTTTGCTGTGCTGCTACCTCATCCATGGATCACCCCGGCGGCCTGTTGGAGCGGTGGTGATGTTGCTGGGATCAGGGGTAGGTAGGTCCAGCCCCCCTCCACACCATGCATGGTGGTCCCGTCCATCGGAGGGGTACAGCCCAGGACTTTTCAGTGCTGGAGTCCCGCGATTCGCGGCACCCCCCGCGATCCGCGCCCCCCCCTCCGCGATCCGTGGCCCCCCCTCCGTGATTTGCGTACCCCTTGCGATTTGCGGGCCACCCCCGCAATTCGCGGCACCCCCCCGCTCAAAATCTGTGATCCGCGCCCCTTCCCCGCTCCACAACTCCGATTTGCCCCCCCCCCCGCTCAAAAAAAAAAAAATGTCCCGCTGGGAAAAATATTAAAATGTTGGGAGGCATGCGGACCCTCCAGGTCCCGGGAAGCATACCGGCTGCCGCTTCAACTGGGAACACGGGGGGGAATCCCAGGCCACGCCGCGACACTGCTCTGTGAGCGACATCTCCGTCGCCTGATCTGGGTGGTGATGATGTGATGGAGCGGTAGCGTGGTACTCAACGCGGGAGAACGGCAGGCAAGGCTGGGGTCCTCTCATCCAGGGCGGCCACGGCTGGAGTGGGAGGAAGCATTATTCCTATTTAGGGTGACGTCAGAAGTGGCACGGCCTGATCCCAGGGCTCCTAAAGTTTTTCCAGCAGCGGGCATCCGGCCTTGTTGATGGGCGCAGCGTCCCCTGCTGGGCCCCCCAACGGTCGGAAGGAGAGATCTCAGACACGGACTTCGAAGGTTCAGGCTTAGTGGCAGGCCTGTCGGGGCTTCAGCGGGGACCCGGAGGGGCGGCTGGTCGGATGGTTTCCTCTGGGTAGCCCAGTAAGTCATCTTCTAGTTCTGCTACAGTTTTTTTTCCTGCTTTACTCTCCCTCCTCCCCTCCTTCTCCCCCCCTTTCTCATGTGCCTGTTGTCCGTATGCTGGGTCCCCGGGTGGGGGTGGGCTTCTCCTGTTGGGGTGGGACGGTTGCGGGGGGGTACGCCTGACGTGGACGCGGTAATGCTGCAGCAGTTGTGGTCCTCTTTGTTGCAATGATGTTGAGCCATGGCAGGTGGGGGGGCCAAGCCAGCCCCCTCCTGCCGTCACGGTGCCTTCCACTGCCTCGTGGTTGGTTCCTCCCGTGACTGGGCCGGTTAAGGTAGGGGCATTTCATGTGACGCATTCAGGTTGGGGTGGGACTTCCCGGGGAGCGGGGATGGTGGTGTGTTGTTAACCCCCTCCATTCCGTCAGTGGGTGTCGGGAGTGTGTTTAAGTCCCAGGTGAGTTCGAGTGGAGTGTGGGTGCCTCCTCTGCCGGGGGCATTAACGGTCACAGGGACCGCTGTGGGTGACTTTCCTTTGGTGGAGCCGGGGTTTGCACAGGTAAGTACGGTTCCGGGGGTAGCGTCAGGTGTGATGGCGGATGGCGTACGGTGGGCTGATGCAGCCCGGTGTGAGGTATTTATTTGTTTCGATGGGCCCTTTGGGTCTCATTTGAAGGCAGAGGAAAGAGCGGATTTGGAAGGGGGAGTTTGCGGTAGTATTCTCGTTGCTTCCGCTTGGGAAGTTTATCTTGGATAAGATCCAACATGATGTGTGTAAAACGGAGGAGGAAAAGCAGCGTTTTTTCGCATTATTCCTTGGTCGTTTGCGAATTGGGCACAGGCGTGTGATATTTTGGCGAGGGTAATTGGGGAATGGCGCCGCAGAATTGCATGGGCTTGTTTTGCTATATTGTTGTCATTGGAGAGGGTGTACAGGCAAAAGGTTATCGCCTTGTGTATGGGGCTTATGACTCAGGCCAGGGCGGGGCCGCAGCCCTTTTGGGAAGGGGTCGGGGGAGCTCAGGCCTTCTCGCCGTCGGTCGCTTAGCGCAAGGGGTTCTGCTGGCAATTTAACGAGGGCTCCTGGAAATTCAGGGTTTCTTGTTGTTTCCGCCACAAGTGTTCTGGTTGTGGGGGAGCCCACCCCTCATCAAAGTGCTGCAAGAAAGGAAAGAAGCTAAGTGACGCTGGAAAAAGGGAGGACCAGTGAAGGTGGAGGAGATGGTGCCGTATCTACGTAGGTACCCGAATAGGATAGCGGCGCAGGCGTTGTGGTTGAGGTTTTTTAACCCCTTCCATACAGGGCATTTTCACCCCCTTCCTGCCCAGACCAATTTTTAGTTTTCAGCGCTGTTGCACTTTGAATGACAATTGCGCGGTCAGGCAACACTGTACCCAAATAAATCGTTATGTTTTTTTCCCCACACAAATAGAGATTTCTTTTAGTGGTATTTGATCATCTCTGAGGTTTTTATTTTTTGCGCTATAAACAAAAGAAGAGCGACAATTAAAAAAAAAACACAATATTTTTTTATTTTTATTTAATACATATCACAATATTTTTTTTTTTTAAAACTTTTTTTCCCCTCAGTTTAGACCGATACGTATTCTTCTACGTATTTTTGGTAAAAAAACGCAATAATCGTATATTGATTGGTTTGCGCAAAAGTTATAGCATCTACAAAATAGGTGATAGATTTATGGTATTTTTATTTTATTTTTTTTACTAGTAATGGCGGCGATCTGCGTTTTTATTTTTTGTGACCGTGACATTGCGGTGAACATATCGGACACTTTTGACACGTTTTTGGGACCATTCACATTTACACAGCGATTATTGCTATAAAACTGCACTGATTACTGTGTAAATGTGACTGGCAGGGAAGGGGTTAACACTAGGGGGCGCTGAAGGGGTTAAAATGTGTCCTAAAGTATGTTCTAACTGTAGGGGGACTCACAGGGGGAGGAGATCGATGTGTGTTCCTCTGTACTGGGAACACACATCGATCTCCTCACTGCTGACAGGAGGTGGATCTGTGTGTTTACACACACAGATCCACACTCCTGACGTGATTGGCGGAAATCGCGGGTGCCCGGCGGCAATCGCAGATGTCGGGCACGCGCGCGGGACCGAGAGTGGTCCATCCATCCTCGAGTTTACAGCGAGTAAATTGGAGCTTTTTACTGATGCGGCCGGGTTAGTTGGTTTGTTGCGGCCTACTTTGAGGGTATGTGGTGCGCTGGTCGGTGGCATTGATCAGTAATTTGAGGCTGCTGGAGTTGTTCCCGATAGTGTTGGCGGTTGAGCTGTGGGGGGTGGTGTTAGGAACCGGCAGGTTCGCTTTCATTGTGATAGTTTGGGGGTAGTACAGGCCATTTCTCCCCTGACAGCTTTGTCTTTGTCTGTAATTCGTTACTGCGTGAATTGGTTAGGCGCTGAATATTGTTGTGGGTGCAGTGCATGTCCCTTGGGTCGAATATGAGGTGGCTCTTGCACACTCTCGTTTACAGTGGGACTGGTTCCGGCAGCTGGTGCCGGAGGCAGAGCAGGAGGGGGTTTCTGTCCCCAGTGGCTTGTGGGACCTCGTGTTGGAACGGTGATGGCTCTAGTTTGGAGGTCAGTGGCTGACTTCACTTGGGGGTCATATGATCGTGTTGGGCAGGAGTGGCATGGCCTGGTGAGTGATCTTGAGGTTGGTTCCTCGGTTATTTTTTACTTTGCTTCACTAAACAAAATAATGGCTGGATTGGCATGCCTTTTTAACTGAATGGGGTGTGAGCTGTTACCAAGGCGTACGTGGTTCGCAAGGCGTTGCGGGGTTATAGTAAAGGTCGGGTCAGGCTGGATTCCAGGAGGCCGGTTTCTTGGCATATGTTGGAGGTTCTTGTGGGTGTTTTGTCTTAGGTGTGCTCTTCAAACTTTGAGGTTCAGTTGTTTCGGATGGCGTTTTTGTCGGCAATTTTTGGGGCTTTACGTGTGGGGAATTGGTCAGCCCTGCTAAGGCGGATGCAGGGGGATGCATATATCTGATGTGACGGTGCTCGCTTATTCGGTCACGTTGTTCGGGTGGAGGTCAATAAACCGTTCAATTGGGCAAGGGTACCTAGGTGGTTCTGGAAAAAGTGTCGGGGGCTGGGGGTGTGCCCGATGGAAATGGGTCGGGAATGGTTAGGTTCACGGCCTACAGGGATGGGGTCCACCCCTTGTCTCGGGAATGGGCTGCCTTTGTCCAGGTATCAATTTGGGGCAGTTTTTTAAATGATGTTTGGGGGCGGGAGGTTTTTCAATGTGCTGGACTACTCCTCTCATTCTTTTAGGATTGGGGCGCCAACGGGAGGCTCGCGTTGGGGCTTGAGCGTTGAGACCCTGCAGCAGATAGGTCGTGGGGAGTCCCTCCGGTTCAGGTTGTATGTCTAACCGCAACTGTTATAAGAGGGGGGGGGCAGGGGGTTAGACATTCCTTACCCTGTTCTCAAGTCTTGGGTGTTATGTGTCTGTCTGTACGTCAATGCTTGTTCTGGGTGTGTGGTTTGTTCTGTGTGGTTGTGTAAATCTTATATGTTTAATTCTCTGTTTCTGGTATTTCCCCGTTCTGTTTCTTTTTTAGGCCTGGTATGCTTGATATATATCTTGGGCCACTCCTATGTTCAGTGGGGGGCCAAGAGGGCGATGGTTAGGGGAGAAGGCAGACAGGTGGGTTCTACTAGGGAAGAAGCCAGGGTGAGTTGTATCGGGATTTCCTGCATGCTCTGGTCCAGGGTTATGCCGGAAGTTCGGCATTATGCGAGATTGGACAGGCCCCCGGAGGTGCTGTTGGTTCATGTCTGGGGGCAATGACCTTTGCCTTATGGCATCTCGTGATTTGATACAGGATATTACGTGGTATTTCATGTGCTTACGCAGTGTGGTTCTTGATACTTTAGTCCTGTGGTCAGAAATGGAGCCCGGGTCGGTAGACAGGATTAACAAAGCCAGAATTAAGGCCAATAAGGTGGTCTCCAAGTTCGTCATCCATAGCGGGGGGTTGGTTGTTCGCAATTGCGAACTGAAAGTGGATTTGGTCTTTACTTTAGGGGTGATGGAGTACATTTAATCCCGGTGGGTATTGATGTGTGGGTCCTGGGGGCTCCGGGATGGGTTACAACGTGCCTTAGGGCTGTGGCAGGCCGCCCACGTGTGAGGTGTCACCGTGTGTGTGTCTGTGGCATTGGACTGGGGTTCCTGAGGGTTGGGTGGTGGTTGGTATATATATATGGGATGTATATACCTGAGATGGTTGGTAGGAGTTGGGGCCTGTCATGGGATGGGCACCTTCCCTATCTGGTTTGGTGGGGGCTATTGGTCAATCGTGCTGAAGAGTGAAATGAAGGAGGAAGTCATTGTCTCGTGAGCTGATTGGAGCACGGCTAGAGGCCAGGATGCTTCCTGATGGAGTACAGCCGATTACCTAGCACTTTTTCTTTCCCTTCTCTCAGGAACCCCTCATTTACAGCAGTTTTGTATAATTGTGTTTGGGTTAATTTATTCGAATTTTGGTAAATATATATATATGAAGTTTTATAAAGATATATATATATATATATATTTATAAATGGTATTTTATTAAAGTTATTTTAAAATTTACCTTTTGGTATTAAATAAAGGGGCCTTTAGTGGCCATTTAATCCAGAAGGTGTTGCGTGGTTTATATAGGGGGTTAAGAGGTTTTGGGGTTTGTTATTGTTTAAGTAGCAAAGACACTAGTAGTACACCAGTCATGTATAGTCTATGTATAGTGTGTGTGTGTGTGTGTATATATACTGTGTAGTGTGTGTATATATACTGTATGTATAGTGTGTGTATATACTGTATGTATAATGTGTGTGTGTGTCTATGTGTATTGTGCAAGTGTGTGTGTATACTGTATGTTTCATGCCCGTGAAAAATGCACGTGTTGCCATTTGGAGCCATCTGATTGGTGCACTGCAGAGCTCGACCTCAGATCAGGCAGCAGTGCAGGGCTGGGTGCACATCTGTGCAGTGACATCATGGCACACATCAATCATGGCTTTTATTCACATGCCCAACTACCCAATCTGAGGCCAACCACAGCAGTTCACTATTCCGCTGGCTCTATGACTATGACTTGTTCAGAGGTGGCAACAAGTGGATTTTTTCTAATTAACAGCCTTTTCCTGACAGCTGCCTGCCACACCAAGCACTAAGGCGCAAATGTGTGTGTAAGGGTACACTGCCGTAGGGTGGCACACTGGGGGGCACTGCCGTAGGGTGGCACACTGCGGGCCTCTGCCATAGTGTGGCACACTGCGGGCCTCTGCCATAGGGTGGCACACTGCGGGCCTCTGCCATAGGGTGGCACACTGCGGGCCTCTGCCATAGGGTGGTATACTGGGGGCCTCTTTAGTAGGGTGGCACACTGGGGGGCCTCTTTAGTAGGGTGGCACACTGGGGGGGGGGGCTCTGCCATAGGGTGGCACTCTGGGGGGGCTCTGCCATAGGGTGGCACTCTGGGGGGGCTCTGATGTATATGGAGAATGTTGGGACTTTGTTGTAAGGGAGGACTCTGATGTGAGCGTGGAGCTCATCCTGACTGTTGTACTCTGTATGTTGTTTTGTTACTTACTCCTGGCATGACGGTCATCTGTAAACCCAGGGGGCCCATAATCTTCTATTGCCCGGGGGCCCCATGAGTTGTCAGTCCGCCCCTGCATGGGACCATGGTAGCAAGGCCGATACGTCATCTGCAGCTGCTGGAAGGGAGTCTATAGAGTGTGCTGATCCGCCCATCAGGGCCGGTCTAATTCTAATGGTCACTGCATAACATTAGAGGCCTGCTTATATCAGGGAACATCTAATCCCTCATGTTATGTTTGCAGCTTTTCCAGCGGCTGAAGTTGATTATTGCAGGCCCGGGATAGAGTGTGATTCACTTCCTCCTTAAAAAGAAGGGGGAATTGCCATACTAAAATAACCTGGGCTGCATATTAATGGCAGCGTGAGCTTAGTAAAAAAGTGATTTCTTACTAACAGAATATTAATAAATAAAATAAAATGAATTGAAATTGAAAAATGGAGATAAAACTTATCAGTGAATATAATGTGTGGCACCACTATATGTTTGTGGAAAAAATTACTGCGCAGGTCTTAAAAAATAAAATAAAATAAAAAATTGTGACAAAATTAAATTGTGTTGTGCTGCTGCTGCATAAAAAATGTGCGATACACATAAAATAATAGAACTCTAAAGGTATGCTGCGCTGCAAAGAAAATGTATGTATGTGAATCTATATACATATATGAACAGTATGTTCCTTCATTTGTGATAAAAAACTTTCAGTGAACCACTGGTGAGGTGAAACAAAAAGTCCAAACAGGATCACAATAGAATCTGTGAAACAAAAGTCCATATGGATCCTATAAACACCCGAAAAGTGTTAGAAGAAGGAGAATCTTCAGGTAAAGTCTGTCAAAGGCACCTCCACCTCTAATTAAAATGCCTGCTTACCAGCTCCAACTAAAAAACTGCATTTATCTCTATACTGTGCTGCTCCTAATAGTCCTCAGCCGTCCACCTCCTCATACAGATGATCCAGATACCGATCAATGTTCTATCTGGCTGTTACCAGGCAGTATTCGTAATCTGTATAGTTCCTGGTCCTAGGTGGTTCAACTTCCTGTCCTGGACAGGAAGTTGAACCACCTAGGACCAGGAACTATACAGATTACGAATACTGCCTGGTAACAGCCAGATAGAACATTGATCGGTATCTGGATCATTTTAATTAGAGGTGGAGGTGCCTTTGACAGACTTTACCTGAAGATTCTCCTTCTTCTAACACTTTTCGGGTGTTTATAGGATCCATATGGACTTTTGTTTCACAGATTCTATTGTGATCCTGTTTGGACTTTTTGTTTCACCTCACCAGTGGTTCACTAAAAGTTTTTTATCACAAATGAAGGAACATACTGTTCATATATGTATATAGATTCACATACATACATTTTCTTTGCAGCGCAGCATACCTTTAGAGTACCACTATATGTTTGCAGTTCACTCTGGCACTAAGAGGCAAACTGGGATGACAAACACACAATACTCAATTTAAAATACTAAACACATATGTAAATATACAGCCAACTTGCGGTGAACATTAAAATGTTAATACATGTGCATCATTATCCATATCTCCACATTAAAACATATTGTGTGACCAATAATGGGCATCCACAATAAAATTTACATTTGCTGCTATGAATAATAAAATATATCTAAATCCTAATAACAACATTTTTAAATGAAATATTAAAATGATATATTAAAACAGAATCCATGTGCTGGCAATAAAAATATTGATGCTTGTCTATAAATATAAATAGACTAAAAACATATATGTAAAACTATATGAACGTGTAAAACGTATATAAAAAAACATATGTATAAAAAATACCTAAAAAAAAACTCATAATGTATAGAGGAGCGTATACTGCAGATGAAGCTGGGGGAAGGGGAAGAGAGGGGGGGGGGGGTTATTGTATATACTCATGATATATATATCCTCCAACCCTAAACTGACAATTGATACGCTTAATAATTGCTTATAAAGCAATTGAGGTCTAGGTCTATGTTGAGGCCATGAGGGCTGACTGTGTTGGTAAGGAAAATCCATTCTGTTTCTCTTTTTGATATTTCCCGAACTCTATTAGACCCCCTCCAGTTGGGGTCTACCTTGTCTATGCCCCAGAATTTTAGTCCAATCGGGTTTTTATTGTGTTTCTGCAAAAAATTTAATGATACACTATGATCTTCATAGCCCATGGAAATGTTGTATATATGTTCAGAGACTCTCTTAGAGAGCTTTCTTTTGGTGTGACCAATATACATTAGGCCACACGGGCACTCTAAGGCATAAACTACGTGCGTGGATTCACATGTGATACACTCTTTAATTTTGAACAATTTTCCATTCGCTGTAGAGGAGAATTCAGTGAGGCCTCTCAAATGTGTCGAGACTTGGCGGCTAGATTTACATCTTCTACAGGCTGTAAAACCCGGCCTATCCCAAAACATTTGTGGTCTCCTTGGCGGGTCAAGCACCTTTTTGACTATGTGGTCCCCAAAGGTGGGTGATTTGCGATATATAAATGGAGGCACACTTGGTAGTTGTGGATTTAACACTTTGTCCATCATGAGTATACTCCAGTGTTTTCTGAAAATGGACTCAATGTCTTTATACTGCTCATGGTAGTTTGAGATGAAGCCCCACTCATGTTGTTGATTGGGTGGCTTATTTCTTGGTTGCAGAAAGCTATCCTGTGGGTTACTTCCTACTTCATCTATTAGAAGATTGAGTTGTGGTTCTCTATAACCCTTTTCAATGAAACGATCTTTGATCATATTAGCTTGATTCAAATAATCGCTATCTTCTGTGCAGTTACGTCTTATACGTGTAAATTGTCCCTTCGGGATATTCCTTAACCACCTCGGGTGGTGGCCACTTTGCAGTGGGATATAACTGTTGCGATCTGAATCCTTGAAATATGCCTTAGTAGTAAGTTGTGTTGGACCTTTCATGAATGTCACATCCAAATAGTTGATCTGTTGCTGATCCCAATGGAATTCCAACTTGATATTGTTTTTGTTAGTGTTCAGCCATCTGCATAGATTTTGAGTGTTTCTTCTGATCCTTCCCAAATGATGAACAGGTCATCTATGTAGCGTTGGTAGAATACCAATTCTTTCCGCCTATTCTGGAAGATCCATTTATCCTCCCACTCGCTCATGAATAAGTTTGCGACACTGGGTGCAAACTCACAGCTTATTTAGCTTTTCCATAGAGCGCTAGGATCAGACCTGCCCAAGGGCATTTTCTGATATACCATTTTACTGACGTAGAAGAAACCTGAAGACGGCCTATGAAAAGGCTTGAGCTACCTCGGATCAAAGGTAACAGAGGAACAAACGGAATTATGATCCGAAAGTCAGGGATCAAGACCTACAATCAGGAGACAGAGTGTTGTTGAGGAACTTAGGAGTGCCAGGGAAACATAAGCTGGCAGATCGCTGGAAATCTCAACCATACATTATCTGTAAGCAATTACCTGGTCTCCCAGTATACCAGGTCAGGCCAGAAGGTAGTACTGGCAGAGGTGTATTTAGGTTTTGTGCTGCCCTAGGCCTGACTAAACTCATGCACCCCCTAATTTAAATATGACTCACCCCTTCCAGTCACGGCCACACCCTGTGTTTTTTTTTTTTCACAATCAAAGTTTATTAACTCAAAAGTAGCAAAGTACAACATACATGTACAGTACAAATTGAAAAACAAAATTTCAGCAATAAAATAACAGAAGTAAAACGTATGCAAAAGAGTAAACATAACGTGGTCTTTTACTTTTCTCTATATAATTTTGAGAGGAAGTGAATTCTTCTAGACCTTAGTTAGAAAGGAATGAGTGAGGTGAGGGGGCATGGGTGGGAGAAAAAAAAAAAAGGGGGGGGGGTGAAAAGGAGGGAGAGGTGGGGAGGCGGGCTGAGAGGGTGTGATAGGGTAATGGGATTATACATATCCCTCATAGGGTGACAGGCAGTTATTATGTTAAGAGTCTGATGATAAACAGTAGAATATTTAACGATGATCCATGGGTAAAACAATACACTAGACAACAGTTAAGCTAATCCAATGTTCTCTCTTTACAATACAGGGGAGTACCAGTATGTTAAGCCATTAGCAGACGATAATCATTAGAGTATTTAAAAAGTATCCAAGGTTGCCAGATGTCGTTAAAACGGGTGGGGTTTTCATTTCTCATGGCTATCAACTCATCCATTTTGTGGATGTAGTGCACCCTGTTTAACCACTCCTTGATTGACGGGCATTTAGTGGTCTTCCAGTGTAAGGGGATCAATGTTTTCGCTGCTGTAAGTAAATGTCTAGTCAGTGTCTTTTTATACCTACTGATGGACAGTCGATTGACGTGCAGGAGACAGGCAGCAGCGTCGAGTTGGAGGTCAGTATCCGTGATCAGCTTAATGTGGTGTATTATTTGGGACCAAAAATTACGAATAAGGGGGCAGCTCCACCAGATATGTATGAAGGAACCTTCACCGGTTTTGCATCGCCAGCATCTGTCTGAACTGTCAGGTGACCAGGACCTGATGTCCCATGGGGGTAATATACCATTGGCTGAGGACCTTGTATGAGATTTCTTGAAATTTTGAGCTTAATGAACATGTATGTGCAAATACACAAGCTTTTTTCCATTGGTCATCAGTCAGTGTGATATTTAGGCATTTTTTCCCATTTGGTCTTGTGTCTAACTGCTCTTTGTGGATGTTGGTTACAGAGCCAGGTGTATGCAAGTGATGTAGTTTTTAAGATGGGGGAGCCTGCTAGGCAGATTTGCTCTAGTTGGGTAAGAGTCTTGTAGTATGCCGACTTGAACCTGCCATTGACCAAAAAGTCCTGTAATTGTAAGTAAAACCAGAATCCGGGGAAGGATTCCCCAAACTCCGATTTCATCGAATGGAGGGGCTTGATCCTGTTGTTCGCTAGGCAGTGAGTGGCCAGGAGTTTTTTCCCCTATCGGTCGGGTTTAGTTTTTAACATCTAATCCAGGTGGAAAGTCCCGGATTATCCGTTATCGGGGTCAGTGGGCCCGGTATGTTAGCCAGGTTGAGAGGCCAGAGCCGAACTATGCCAAACCGACAATGTCGCTGCCAACTAGGGGGTGAGTGAAGTCTGTTTGATCCTTTTTGAGTCCATAAGCCCAGGGATAGTATGTTATCGATCTAGTGTGGTGAGTCTTCTCTAAAGCTACCCAATCTTTGGTTGATTGGTGGCAATGCCAGTCTATAAGTCTGGTAATGTGGGCTGCTATAAAGTATTTTTTGAAGTCTGGGAGGCCTATTCCCCCCATGCATTTTGGTAGGGTGAGTTGGGAGAAACTAAGTCTTGTCTTCTTGCCAGCCCAGAGGAACTTCAATTGTGCAGTGCGAAGTTTGGCAAAGAAAGAAGAGGGGAGTTTAATCGGCAGGGTGTTAAAGAAATATAATAATTTTGGCAAGACTGTCATTTTGAGGATGGATGCTCTGCCAAACCACGTGAAGGACCGTGAGGACCATCTGTGTAAGTCTTTGGTGATAGCTTGTAACAAGGGTGTGAAGTTTGCTGAGTAAAGGCCGTCAATTGTCGGAGTCAGTCTTATCCCAAGGTACTTGAGATGTTTTTGTTCCCATCTGAAACTATGATTGTTTTTCAATTGTTCAAATTCATTTGTGTCTAGGGTCAAGTTTATCGCTTCAGATTTGCTGCGGTTGATTTTGAAATTGGATATAAAACCAAAGGTGTCGAAGATTTTTAGTAGGTTGGGCATTGAGATATGAGGTTTAGAGATAAAGAACAAGAGATCGTCCGCGTAGGCGGCAATCTTGTACTCTCTTTTGTCTATGTGGAAGCCTCTGACATCGACATGTGTGTGATAGATTGATGGTCCTTATTAGTGGTTCCAAGGAAATAATGAATAGAAGGGGTGATAGGGGGCAGCCCTGTCTTGTACCATTGGTGATCTCCAGGGGTTCTGAGAAGATGTTGTTAATTTTGATTAGGGCCCGTGGGTTGGTGTAGAGAGCCTGTATCCAATTAAGCATATGGCTACCTAATCCTATATGTCGACACGTAGCCATCATGTATTCCCAGGAAACCCTGTCAAAGGCCTTCTCTGCGTCCGTGGACAGGAGAAGGCCCTTGATTCCCAGCCGTCCGGCATGGTGTATCAAGCTGAGAGCCTTCGAGACATTGTCCCTGGCTTCCCTGCCCAGCATGAAACCGACTTGTTCAGGGCCAATTACTTTGGAGAGAAAAGGTTTCAGTCTGTTTGCAACTATCTTAGCCAGCAATTTAATGTCGATGTTTAGTAATGAAATGGGTCTAAAGTTTGCACATTCGGAGTGATCTTTGTCTGGTTTTGGTATCACGGCAATGTGGGCCGTGCGGAGCGAGTTGGAGTTATGTTTATTGCAGGCTAAATAATTAAGGGCCTTGAGCAGTGGGGGTGTAAGTAATTGAGGGAACGTTTTGTAGTATTGTGCCGTGAATCCATCTGGGCCCGGGCTTTTACATGATTTAAGTGAGCTTACTGCTTCGAGCAGTTCTTCTTGTGTTACGGGGTTTTCTAGCATGTTAGCGTCTTCCATTGAGAGAGAAGGGAGTTCGCTCCTCCTCAAAAATTCCCCAATAGATTCCGCCATAGTGTGTGGAATATGAGCTGGCTTGTGTTGTGGTGGTAGGTTATATAGTCTAGAATAGAAGTCGTGAAATTGTTTTGCTATGCGGGTGGAGTCACACTCAAGTACACCCTGTCTGTTTTTGATGGCGTGTACCAGTCTCGCGGAAGAGGCCTCTTTTAGGGCTTTAGCCAAGTATTTACCACCTTTGTCACCATGTTCATAGAATATACGTTTTTTAAAAAATAAGGATTTCTGGGCTTGCAAATTTAGTACTTGAGAAAGGGACGTCCTGCAGGTGGAAAGTTCTTTACCAACCTGAGCAGAGAGAGTTTTTTTGTGCTGCAATTCCAAGTGTGCTATCTTATTTGACAGTGATATTATCTCCTTATTTCTCTCTTTTTTTTTGATTGCGCCCCATCTGATCAGGTGTCCCCTCACCACAGCCTTATGAGCCTCCCAGTTGTTCAGTGGGTTTGTGTCTGAGTCTATGTTGTTTACGAAATAAGTTTTGATGGAGTCAAAAATGTCGTCCTGTATAGTCTGGTCTGTCAATAGGGCAGGGTTGAGTTTCCAGTTAAAATTTGGTCTTGTGGGGAAGCCTGGTTTCAAAGTCAGCGATACGGGGGCGTGATCTGAGAGGGAAATGATGCCCATCTCAGATCTGGTCACTTTGGGTAAATCTCTTTGAGTAATGAAGATCATATCTAGTCTGGAGTATCGCTTGTGGGGAGCGGAATAGAAGGAATAGTCTCTTTCAGTGGGATGAACTAATCTCCATGAGTCTATCAGAGATAGTGACATGAGTAGTGCCTTTATTCTCTTTAGGACTCTGTAGGAAACGTGTGTGTGTCCGGTGGATGAGTCCTGCAAAGGGGAAAGGGGGACATTAAAGTCTCCTCCCAGGAGGACGCACCCCTCGGCAAACCATTTCAGCGTGTCTATGATTTCTCTGCAGAAAGTGATGTGATTCCTATTGGGGAAATATACATTGGCAAGTGTGATAGGGGATCCTTCCCATGTGCCTTTCAAGAAGATGAATCTCCCTTCCTGGTCAAGTAGGCTATGGTTAAGGACAAATGGAGCATTTTTGTTGATTAAGATTGACACACCTTTCGTTTTGGCTAAGGGGTTAGTGGCGTGATAAGCTACTGTGTATAGGTTGTCTGTCAGTTTCGGGATATTTTGGCCCTTGAAGTGTGTTTCCTGTAAGAAAACTAATAATGGCTTGGTTTTCCTAATTTCCTTAAAGAATTTGGAACGTTTTTCAGGGATGTTCATACCGTTGATGTTATGAGAGATCAATGTGGGGGTTTTACCAAGAAACGAGTAAGCCATTTGGAGTCTTGACTTGGGATCTCAAAAAAAAAAGGGGGGGGGGGGAGTTGGGGAGGATCTGTGGAGGGCCCACGAGAGTGTGGGGGGGGGGAGGGAGGTAAGTGTGTTGGTGGAGGAAAACCAACACTGTTCGTGAGTCGTAGCCCTCTCTTTTATACCTTGTATAAAGGGGCTCTATAACACTTCTCTAGTAGAGGTGACCTAATAAAAAAGAAATGTCAGTGTGACTCTGGTGGGGGCACGGGAGGTGCCCTTGTAGACGGAAAAGGAGACTATACTACTTGTTAAGGTCCCGGGTCAGAGACGGAAAGTTGCATTCGATCAAGTGTTAGGCTTGGCCGAACCCCAAAGGGGTAGAGAGTATTTGTGAATCAGTATGTAGGATTAATGAAGCACCTACTTAAGTGGTACAAACCACAACGAACAGCGGATCATTGTAAACCAATGTTAATCTTTGTAAACCTGTGTAAACCGAGGATTGTGTTTTATAGGAGAGAGAACCAACTCTACATGTAAATAATTCGAATACCGACTGGGCTGGAGCCTAATTGTAGTACATAACAATCTTATTTAGAACTGCGTATCACCCAGCATGCTGAAAGTGCAGGTCCCTGCATACAGTAAACTTATCTGTTGTCTAAAACCTGTGTGATGTCTCCTAGCCACAGATTTCAGATATATCTGTCGACCTAGGTTCTATATCCTGTCCACATCTCCCTGTGTGTGTGGGTGTTTATACGTATTGGAGGCGACCTGTCCTCCTTGAGTAAGGTTATAGATGTAAGTAAGCTAACGACTTACAGTTTTTCTCGGTGGAGGCACCAGGAGAGTTGTAGAACATAGGCATGTAGGTGACACCTCCAACGACGCCAACTTAACCCTAGGAGGAGATGTGACAAGGAGAAGTAGAGAGAACAAAGAAAGGTAAAACAGGGTAACACAGTACTAATGGAAGGAGCATGCAATATATCTTTAAGGGGGGGTATAACCTTATCCTGTGTCACCTGGTTCTTATTGAGCAAAGTGGGAGTCTATGGTTCATTGTCCTGCAGCCGATATAAAACAAAACAAAACTGCTACCGACATTTCAGGGTATATTGTGCTCACCGTTAGGAACGTGGAGGGTTGGTGCCCCCTGGTGTCCAAAGGTTGCAAGACTCCGCAGTGTGTGCAACCGCTCCAAGCAAAATAAAAAATGAAATAAAAAGTAAAAAATAGAGTAGAATAATATAAAATAAAATAGTTAGTTAGAGGTTATTGTCATCAGTTCGTAGGCCAATTCTTTCCCTTGGTGCCTCAAGTCTGCATGTTAGATGGCAAGGCAAGGGTTAGCTAAGGACACAGCACTGCTCCTATTTGAAGATTATAAGGAGTTCTAGGCCCCAAAACAGTGTCGGCGGGTCCAACATGCCGCATATTACACAGAACCGAAGGGTAGGTAAGCAATTAAAAGAAAAAAAAAACAATGAAAGGAGATATGCGGTGTACAGTACCTTTGCGAAACGGTTTCCTACCGGGGAAGGACGAAGGTATAGCAGCCCTGGGGATCCCTGGTATAGTAACTCACATCGCCGGGATGCTTTCCCCAGGGGAGGCTGTGGTGGTACATAGTGCGGCTTGCTGGAGAATAGGTGTGTCGGCGCGTCTAGCGGTCATCTCTGCTGTGTAGAGTTGGGGTGAGTCTCTCCGAATCTTCAGCATAACTGGACTTTCATCTTGGGTCCTCTGGCAGCCGGAGACGCATGGTTGTTCTTGCGAGGGGTCTTCCGATGCTTGCCCGGAGTGTAGGGAGATTTGGACGGAGATGGATCCTGTGTTGGGGGATGGTGAATGAAAGCTGGCGGGATCAAGAACTCCGCGTACCAATCCGGTAGCTCCACCGGAGCTATCTGTATGTTCTCACAGAACTGCTGCAGCTCACTCGGGACTCTGAGCATGAATTGTCTGCCATTGTAGGTGGCTTGTAAAGCAAACGGATATTTCCATCTGTAGGTTATACCTTTTTCAGACAGCACCTCCAGCAGCGGCTTCAGAGCTCTCCTGTTCTTGAGAGTAATGGGTGAGAGGTCCTGGAAGAGCTGTATATTTGCGTCGCTGTAGGTAATCTGGCCAATTTGCCTGGCTTTGTGTAGGATTTCTTCTTTCAAGGTAAAGCTCGGTAGCCGGCAGATTATATCCCTAGGCAGCATGTTGTCCGGGGCTCTGGGGCGCAGTGCCCTGTGGGCCCTATCATACTCTATGGGTGATGCTTCAGGCCTGTCCAGAAGGTTGTTGAAAATGGAGGACAGCGCGGGTTGAATTTGGTCTTGGGGTATAGTTTCGGGGACCCCCCGTACCCTGATATTGTTGCGGCGCCCCCTATTGTCCAAATCTTCTATTTGCCTGTTGGCATCGATCAGTTGTTGAGAGTGTACCTCCACGATGTTATCCAGCCTCGTAAGGGCCCTATCCCTTCTCTTTCCTGCTCTGTCCGACACCGCCATTTGTTCTGAGAGCCGCAGCAGCTCGGTCTTAATGTCTGTTATGGCCAACGAGAAAGAATTTTTGATATCCGCTGCTATTTCCATCATCATGGCATAGTTTAGGGGGCAATCTGGTCTATTGCCATCCCCATCTAGCTCCTCTGACGCTGCGAGTGAGGCCTCATCGTCCTCCGTGTCCTCTCCTTCCTCGTGTCTTGGGACCGGCGCCATCTTCGTTTTCTGCTGTCTGCTCATATAGCGGAATTTATTTAGGTCTGTGGTTGTCGCTCTGCCTGCAGGTGTACCCATCGACCTCAGGTGCCAATTGGGGTGATTCTTCCGAATCTGGGTGCTCATAATCCTCTTAGAAACGGCCGTTTTCTAAGCTTTTTCTGACCCTGGGACCGGAGCTCCTCTAGTCTGCGTCCATCTACTCGGCTCGCCAAGCCACGCCCATCCCCTGTGTTGTTTAAAACCCGCCCTGGAATTTTTGAGTAAGGACACTAGTTCTGAGGGCAAGGGGGGGGGGCAATGGATTACCTTAATTTACTTAGATTTCCTCTTACTTCCTGGTTGCCCATAGAGCAGGAAGTGAAAGGAAATCTTCGCAATGGGACAGCAGTAAAGTTAGCCACACTAGTGAGGAAGTGAGGAAGGTGAGGAAGGTTTGTGGTCCAGGATGACAAAACAGTCAAAATTGGAAGTGCCCCCCCCCCCCCCCACAGTTGCGGAAATGCCGGACTGCCGAATACTAGAAGCAGCGCGGCCGCTTTATGGGGGCGCTAGTCTAATTTTCCTAACAGTGTAGCCCAAGCCGGCGGGGACTCTTTTCGTGCTGCCCCCCTGCAAAGTGCTGCCCTAGGCCTGGGCCTTGTTGGCCTAGGCCAGGATACAGCTATGAGTACTGGACCGCTCAAGACCTGGCACCGAAAAAATCTGTTACCTCTTTCTGAAGCAGTCTGTCAGCCCCCCATGTCTGATCTACCAGTGACCCCGTCGACCTCTCGAGAGTCACGAACAGTCACCAGATCCAAGTTTTCACAAGATCATGAGCACGAGGACCAAGAGGAGGAAGAGGTGGAATCAGACTGGTTATGGCCATCTCAGCCTCAAGAGGCCATAGATCCTCTCCATTTTCTCCTGACATGGCTGACAGTGGAGTGCTTCGCCCTGAAGCTCCTGAGTTTGTGCCTCATGCCACACCTCTTGAAGAGACCCTGTGGTGCTGTGAAGGCGTTCCTGATGAAGAAGAAGTTCCACAAGAAAGAGCCTCAGAGGAAGATATCCCAGAGGAAGATATCCCAGAGGAGGATATCCCAGAGGTACATATCCCAGAGGTACATATCCCAGAGGTAGATTTCCCAGGGGGAAGATATCCCAGGGGGAAGATATCCCAGGGGTAGATGTTCCAGTGGAAGATGTTCTAGAGGAGGATGCTGTTCCAGAGGAAGATGCTCCGAAAGAAGAATAAGTTCCAGAAGAAGAGGCTAAACTCTATGTGCCTGAGCCAAAAGAGCAGGGAAAGAGAACCATTCCTCCTCCAAAGAAGTTAACTTACAGTCAGCTGGGTGAATGCTCTGATGAAGTGGTCTTCACTTCTAAAAGGACTGTTGACGTGCCTGATCCCTCTGCTGTACATTTACACAAGGGTAACCCTAGCTTACTCCCTGACACACCTGGAAATGCCATGTCAGTTCGGGTGGACTGTGGACAGGACAACCCCCGTCCTATGACAATTGGTGGGAGTTTCCTCTGTCAACGTTATGTTACGATATGAGTTGCCTGAATTTAGGTTCCACATACAGGAATGTTGATTGCTTATTATCAAGCATGCACCAACCAAGTTCTCTCCGCATGTAATTGTAACCTGGTACACGCTTTTCAAACTGTTACTATCTTTGGAGGACCAAAGATTCTTTGAGTGGAGGGAGTGTGTAGCGGGTATTGCCCTTTTGATGTAATACAAAGACTACTATTGCTGATCATGAAGGATCTCAGCTCCCTCCAGTGGCCGGATTGGGTTACAGCCACCTGTTTACATTTTATTCGGGTACCGCTGTAAATTTTGGGGGATTAAGTTCAGTAGGAGAAGAGACTCCATTTGCTCTGGCTTGTAATGAACGGCATTACCCAGAGAGCAGCTGGGCAACCCCAAGATGCTTTGCCTTCCACACCGCCTAGAAAGGGAGGTAATTTAAGGGAGAGGACGTGTTTGGCGTGCTCTCTCAGGACCACCTTTTCAACCCAGGAGGACACTGCCTGGAGTGTCTCTACGGGGAGTAGGCCGCAGTTGATGCCTACCTACACCCGGGCGGAGCAGCTTTGAGACGGAGCTTCTACCGGAGCTTCTACCAGAGCCATCGGACGAGATCCCAGTAACCCTGGGACCTGTCTGAGGACCGGAGTCTGCTGATCGACTGGACAGTGTGCCATAGAGGGACAAGGCCTCAAACGGTTGGGTGAGACGGGCACTTGCCTGACAGTACTCTTTGTCTTGCGGAAGGGCGAATCGCTGACATCCATGTTTGTGGTTTGACTGTCCAGGAGATTTTACCATTTTGCTATTACCTTACTGGATTACACGTTGTTTTTAGCGCGCCACCGCATGCCAACGAACAAGTGCACAAACTGTTAGTATGAGACGTTTGGCCTGGGATGCCAGGCTATTCTAATTAGTTATAGCCATAATACCCAAGGACTATGGGGCAGATACGCCGTCGTAAGTCCAAATGTGCGCCGTCGTATCTATGCGCTGATTCTTTAAATCAGATACGCCTGAATTTTACCAAGATACGACCGACGTAAGTCTCCTACGCCGTCGTATCTTGGGTGCATATTTACGCTGGCCGCTAGGGGACGCTTCTGTTGATTTACGCGTCGAATATGTAAATGAATATGTAAATGAGCAAGATACGTCGATTCACGAACCTACGTACGCCCGACGCAGTAATCTACGCCGTTTACGTAAGGCGTTTTTCCGGCATAAAGATAAACTACCAAAAAGGTGCCGCATCCCATGCAAAGGTATCGACGTCGGAACAGCCGTAGTTTTTTACGTTGTTTACATAAGTCGTACGTGAATGGGGCTGGGCGTAAGTTACGTTCACGTCATAGGCAGTGTTCGTCATATCTTAGGCATTCTATCCGACGTGATTTTAAGCATGCGCACTGGGATACGTCCACGGACGGCGCATGCGCCGTTCATTCGGCCCGTCATTTGCATGGGGTCACGGTTCATTTTAATACAACACGCCCACTGCCTTGCTACTTTGAATTAGGCGGGCTTACGTCGGCCCATTTACGCTATGCCGCCTTAACTTAGGGAGCAAGTGCTTTGTGAATACTGTACTTGCCTCTCTGTGACGTCAGCGTAGCGCATATGAGATGCGCTACGCCTGCCTACAGATATGCCAATCTTTCTGAATCTGGCCCTATTTGTTTCGAGATTTTATTCACTATATTGTTTGCATTGCTCGCTTGCCGAGTAATCAGTCCTACTACTTTAATTCGTTATACTTAATCTGTTAATACTTAATACTGTTTTATATTGCATTGTAGAGAGGCGAGAGCTGGGTGAGGTTTGGCAAGAGGACGTTTCAATGTACCTGTTTGTTGAAGGAGATCCCCGTGTTGTGTGCTCACACAGGTCTAGTTGACGTTGCAGCCTAGCTTTTGCCAAAACGTAATATTGGGGGTAGTGCTACATCAGTATGGCCCACAATGATCTCTCCAGAGAATTTGAATCCCTTACTGCGACTGTCTCTCAATTACAATCCCAAGTCGAGGACCTCGACAATCGAAATCTCAGGAACAATCTCCGGGTCAGGGGGGTTCCTGAGTGTATCTCTGACCTTATCCCTGCTATGCACAAGTTATTCCAGGCCATGAGATTAAATCCTTTACTTATAATCACATACACCGGGCACTTCGCCCCCCCCCCCCCCGATAAACCCCCTCGGGACATTGTCCTTTGCCTAAAAGATTTTCTTATTAAAAAGGAGATCCTCAGAGCTGCCCACAATGCTCAAAATATTACCCTGGATGGTAGTCCTGTACAAATCTATCGGAATATCTCTTCAGCAACTCTGAACAGACGTCGCAGGATAAAGGAAAAATGGTGTAAACTGCGCTAATAGATAAACTGTGAATACAAAAAATATACACGTTGCTGTGATGCAAAAATTGTAAAAACTTGTAAAGCTGCGATTTGCTGCGTTATATAAACAGTGGACAAAAGAAGAAAAGAAAAAAATCGCGCTATACCTTGTGAACAATAACATGAATGTCACATTTGACAAATAAACATTCACATTTGTTGTAAATTGAAAAAAGCACATTCAAACCCAAAGACATATAATTGACTATGTCACATATTTTGGTAAATGTATCTTCATATGTTAGAAACCAAAAAAAAAACAATATTGCTCTCAAAAGAGGGCTACAGTATACAACAAGCAATCAAGTGAAAACAAAACAGAAACAAAGTGTCCAATTAGTCTGTGACTAAACAAAAAGAAAGGAGGAATTCAAATCCTCCTCCACCCATGTGAAAAAGTCCTAATTGGTGTAGTCTTGTGAAATACACATATGGTGTATGTTGATAGCTGATAATCCAACCAAAGGAGGCCTCCACCAAAGGAGCACATAAATCTGCTTACCAGATAAAGTTGGTCCCTATATTACAGGGGACCTCAGATCGCACGTAGGATATAGCAAACTGCTGGGCCAATTAGGATATGAACAGCCTGGCGTGGATCATCTCCTTGCTTCAAATGCTCCAATACAGTGATCACAAGTACATGAACAGAGACCAAGAAATGCCTCGATCGTGTAAAACCTTTTACATTTTTTGTTTACAAAATTCGTATGATTTAAAAACGCACATTTTTTGCAGAATAAAACAGCCTTAGATGTGCTGTACCGGCCGGATACAAGCAGATAAACCCGTCAGTGTAGAAATCTTGGAGCAGTCCAGGGGGTGATGCCAGTGTGCCACTCGGTCCGCTTGACTAGTTTCGTGAAAGAATCACTTCATCAAGTGCCCCTTGATGAAGTGATTCTTTCACGAAAATTTGGTTGGATTATGCGCACACACACCTCTGACTGCTCCGCAAACTGCACCCTGTACTCACTCAGCCCGCCTCCATTATAGGACAGTAAAAAGTTCCTTCGGGATGACACACATCAGCGTTCAACTCAGCTCTTCCTCCTGATATATAGAAAAGGAAAAAGGTGCGCTAACATATAATCAGAAATTGCAAAAAGTCAAAAGGCTCATAATGTTAGTTAATCACCATAGAACAAGCAATAGTGTGACAGCTGATAAAGCTTTGAAAAGTCCTTAAACATAAAATGGTTCCTTCCACCAGTGAGTAGAACAAGCAGTCCATATAAGACCATAAACTGTGATGGCAAACTGATAGAAGATATCCTCCACCGATAGTGTAATAAATTTCTGCTTACCAGATTTACTGTGGTCTCTTAATCAAAAGAAGACCTTAAACAGCGTGTGGATAGTCACAGCAGGGTTTGGAAACATGATATGCCAGATGCACTAACAGTCACAGCTTCAATCCGGTAGATGGAAACCTTGAGGACCGTAGGCCATGGAAAACATATACAGGACCGCAATAGTGTAAAATCGTAAATAAAATGTATTTAAAAACAAAGACTAAAACGCACTTACATGGTGACAGTGCTAGATGGCATAGTAATCTGAAGCTCCGGCCGGAAGCATAAACAGATACCCATTCAATAGGTATGGAAAATGTAAATCAGCAGGGGGTGATTCTGGTGCAGTACACCTTCCGCCCGACCGGTTTCGCGAAAAATCGCTTCCTCATGGGGCACGGGTAGCACATCAAATCACCCCCTTAAATAGTGTATATGACTAGTGCTCAATGACAGTGACGTCACTGGCGCGTGTGCGCGAACGTGGGTATAACCAGACCTCGATCTGACCAAACCCATTCAGCGCATGCGCAGGAGCAAAAAATACAAACCGACCGTGGAGACTCTCGTCCGCGCGTGCCGCTTCGCCGGGAAGGTTAGCTCATTTGTAGACGAAAACGACCAGAATCCATGGTTTACAAGCGGAACCGCGTCACTCAAAACACAGCGCGGACTTCCGCATCATGTGACCCAAACATCACTTGTTGTCAGACGTCGGCGTCGCGCGTGTATGACGTCACCACAACGGCGCTGGAAATCACAACAGGTGCCGAGAGGGACAAAAACAGGCGTACGAAATAGATGAGGACCAAACTTCAGTTTGGATGAATGACATCTCAAAATCGCGCCGCACAACCGGATCTCACTCTGGGTAGCAGCTCGCCGCCAATATAAAATCCTACCCACACAGTAACGTTAATACAATGTATAAAATATTAAACATCCATAGATCAAAGCAATGTATAAAAATGTTAAATACCCATAGAACAAAACATCAGAAAACATATTAATAAAAATATTGATGGGCCACAGCCGGACCAACACCAACCGTCATGCTAGTGTCACCGCGGAGCACGCATTGCAGGCGCATTCCGCCAGTGAAAACATGCCAGGGGGTATGGGCCGGAAATGGGACACAACACTGATGCAGCACTTGATATATAGATAAACAGTTTCATAGACAAAAAGCAATATTAATAATGGGTCAAAAATTAATTTGTCAACCATATATTATCAGAGATTGATAAAGACACCTTAGGCATTGCAGACGCTCACTGTGCTGAAATGAAGGCTACGAGTTGTTTATAAAGGCGTTTATATCGGTGTCTATATTCAACCCAAATGGCATGTAGGTCTTGACACGATAAATCCACGCCATTTCTTGTTTTGAAATCTGGTGAACGAGATTACTCCCTCTCCAGTGAGGGCGATTATTATCGATCCCGATAAATAAAGTGTTAGAGGGGTATTATTGTGTTTTAAAGCATAATGCCTGGAAACAGAGTGTTTGTCGTATCCACCTCTGATTTTGGCGATGTGTTCATTTAGTCTCAGCGACAAAGCCCCCTTGGTTCGACCAATATCCTGGAGCCCACAAGGGCACTGAATAAGGTAAATGACCCCCTTGATAGCACAGGTTATAAACGGTTCTATCTCAAACTTTTTCTGGGTTGCCGTGGATTGAAATGAGCAGATCTTCCTGTCTCTACATCTGTTTAATGAGCACACTTGACAGCGTTTGCATCTAAAGTACCCAGTAAGGCCTCTTTCACATTTATACGACTTGTCTCACGATTTTGTACTGCAAAATCGTATGACAAGTCATTCTCCATGATTTTCAATGAACACCATTCATACTGGCACGACTTTAAGTAGTGCCGACTTCAAAGTAGTCCCTGCACTACTTTGGTCCGATTTTGATGCCACTTACATAGGCATTCATTGAAATTGCGGCCGCGAATCGCGGCAAAATTGCGGTAAAATCGCGGCCGCGAATAGCGGCAAAATTGCGGCCCCCCTGGTGATTTAATATGGCCCCCCTGGGGATTTGGATATATATAGCCATTAGACATGTGCACAGAAAAAAAATTCGTTTTTTTTTGTTCCGTTTCGTATGGTCCCGTCTGTTCGTTTCCGTTCGTTTTTCGTAAGACGCCCGTTTTCCCGTTCGTTTGTCGTACGACGCGATTTTTTCGTATTCCGATCGTTTCGTATTTCCGTTACCGTTTTATTTTCGTACATGCGGGATGATTCGTTATTCTGTTTAATTCATGTTCGTTTCTTGTTAGACAATAATTATCGTGAATTTTCGTCAATTTGCATTCTGTGTATCTTGAATGCTTTTCTTTTGTTAGTGTCAGTTGTATGTTCATTGTTCAATGACATCTATAACAAAAGAATTTCATTATGTATATTGAATGAATTCCTTTTTTTGTTATAGGTGTCATATCAACATACGAAAATAACAAAAGAAACAGGTTCAAATGCAAATCTTTTGTTTATGTTTTTTTTGAATGGCCAGAGAGTTAGGCTGGCCATACATGATACAATTTTCTGTGCAATTTTCTTTAGATTTACCTTCAACTATGTAGTGCAAGGGCTTGCCTGATTGCATACAATTGAAAGTGTTGTTTAGTTTGACCTCCTATATGGTTTTTGGTAAATCTAAAAGAAAATTGTACAAGAAAATTGAACATGTATGGCCAGCCTCAGTGACTGAAAGCAGCTTCTCTTTTACTATTGTTAAGCCCCATACACTTGGTCAGACTATTTTAACAACACACATAAAAACGATCGTTTTCCGATCGTTCTCAGAAAATTTGTTCGTTTTTAAACTGCATCAGAAAACCATTTTTGGGTTCAGAAGTCTGGCCAACTGATCTCCCTTCAGATGAAAATCCACAGAAAAGTTTATTAGGCTTTACTGTACAAGTGTACTCACTATTCTGCACAAAAGAGAAGCTGCTTTCAGTCACTGAGGCTGGCCATACATGTTCAATTTTCTTGTACAATTTTCTTTTAGATTTACCAAAAACCATATAGGAGGTCAAACTAAACAACACTTTCAATTGTATGCAATCAGGCAAGCCCTTGCACTACATAGTTGAAGGTAAATCTAAAGAAAATTGCACAGAAAATCATGTATGGCCAGCCTAACTCTCTGGCCATTAAAAAACCCATAAACAAAAGATTTGCATTTGAACATGTTTCTTTTGTTATTTTCGTATGTTGATATGACACCTATAACAAAACATTTGCCTTCAGTATTTTGAATACACAGAAAAAAGAAAAAATAATTCATTCAATATACATAATGAAATTCTTTTGTTATAGATGTCATTGAACAATGAACATACAACTGAAAACGAACACAAAACAGATTCAAACAAAATACACAATGCAAACCTCTTGATACAGATTTAATTTTCGTTATTTTGCCATTTTCGTTTTGTCGTTTTTTCCCGTCGGATCGTTCGTTCGTATTTGCGGTCGTTCGTTATGCGGCTCATCCTTTATCCCGTAGTTTTCGTATTTTGGTGCTTTACCGTTTTCGTATGTACACATTATCCTGCGGGTACGAAAATGAACATTTTCGTACAAAAATTACATTCGTATGAACGGGAATGCACATATCTAATAGCCATTGAAGCCTCACATGTGCCCTGGGAGCCACAATAGATATAAACCCTATACCCAGACTGGGGGCTCTGCTCCCGCTGATAAATACGGTATATCCAAATAACACGCCCAAACTCAACCTTAGTCATGAGCAGCGCTTGGGGATTCGTTGGGGCCACAAAAGATATATACATTATATCCAAATAACATGCCTGAGCTCATCTCTTCACCACACACAGCTACAAAGGCAAGAGAATTGTTGTTGGGCAGTGTATAAGTGCTCGGGCAAACACACTTAGATCAAATTTTAATGGTTCAAAGAATGTCATGCAAAAAAAAGGTTCGGCCCTCGAGCATGTTCACTTCATCAAATGTGGCCCTCTTTGAAAAAAGTTTGGACACCCCTGCCTTAGGAGGATCATGCACACTGGGGGCTATGCGACTACCAATCGTGGAAGCACCCCTGAAGACCACACTAGCTCTTTCCGGGAGGATTGGAGCCAGGACTTGGTCAGTTGTCAAAATGTGCCAATGTTTTTGACACTAAAATGTTGCGCAGAAAATGTTGTGACAAAAGGTAAAGAATATCTCTCGTCTCGATCCCCCTTAATCCTATCCGTCAATAGAGTAACTCTATCTGTGTTCCTAGCCTTCTCCAGTGATTGGAGTAAGTTTGATCTATCGTAACCTTTCTCCTCCAATTTTTTGGAGAGGATTGAGGCCTGACTTTCAAAAGTCTGAAGGTCCGTACAGTTGCGTCTTAAGTGTCGGTCGGGCGGAACGTGTACTGCACCAGAATCACCCTCTGCTGATTTACATTTTCCATACCTATTGGACGGGTATCTGTTTATGCTTCCGGCCGGAGCTTCAGATTACTATGCCATCTAGCACTGTCATCATGTAAGTGCGTTTTTGTCTTTGTTTTTAAATACATTTTATTTACGATTTTACACTATTGCGGTCCTGTATATGTTTTCCATGCCCTACGGTCCTCAAGGTTTCCATCTACCGGATTGAAGCTGTGACTGTTAGTGCATCTGGCATATCATGTTTCCAAACCCTGCTGTGACTATCCACACGCTGTTTAAGGTCTTCTTTTGATTAAGAGACCACAGTAAATCTGGTAAGCAGAAATGTATTACACTATCGGTGGAGGATATCTTCTATCAGTTTGCCATTACAGTTTATGGTCTTATATGGACTGCTTGTTCTACTCACTGGTGGAAGGAACCATTCTATGTTTAAGGACTTTTCAAAGCTTTATCAGCTGTCCCACTATTGCTTGTTCTATGGTGATTAACTAACATTATGAGCCTTTTGACTTTTTGCAATTTCTGATTATATGTTAGCGCACCTTTTTCCTTTTCTATATGCCAATACTGTTTTTATGTTCCACAGTAAGGTGCAGCTTGTTTTGTGTATTTGAGCAATTTGTTTATTGCTATTGTGAAATTAGCGCAGTTGTCCTTCCAAATTTTTTCCATACTTCCTCCTGATAACCCCTGAACTCCCTCTCTGGAATGTCCCCCCCCTCACATTGCACGGGTCACAATGCGGCAGATTGGAAGCCGAGAATGTAGGTGAGTGCTCGGCCCTGGTACATATGCTGTTGCTGGAGCTGGAATCACTGATTAGTGCTGTGCGGGGCGGTCAGTGTATCTGCTTTCTTTAAGTTTCTTTCTTCTGCTGGTGGTGACCACATAGAAAACACTGCCTACAGGTCAGATTACTGCCCACTAGTCCCTATGTATTCTAGTTACTGCTGATGCTAGTGCAGCTGGGGGTGCAGAATTTACTAGAACTTGGCTGTATTTTCCTCCACTTGAAGCATCTAAAAGGGGAATTTTCCTCATTTCCCTTTCATCAGCAGTCAGAAGCTGCAGGAAGAAAATACAGCCAATCAGTTCTAGTAAATGCTGCCCTCCCTGTCCAGAGGTCTGTACACCCGCTGTGCTCATTATGAGGTTCCCACCATCCCTGTGCTGAGTTCCAGGGTCTGTACACCTGCTGTGCCCATTATGAGGATCCCACCATCCCTGTACTGAGTTCCCCTGTTCTGTACACCTGCTGTGCTCATTAAGAGGTTCCCACCATCCCTGTGCTGAGTTCCTCTGGTCTGTACACCTGCTGTGCTCATTATGAGGTTCCCACCATCCCTGTGCTGAGTTCCCCTGGTCTGTACACCTGCTGTGCTCATTATGAGGTTCCCACCATCCCTGTGCTGAGTTCCCCTGGTCTGTACACCTGCTGTGCTCATTATGTGGTTCACACCATCCCTGTGCTGATTTCCCCTGGTCTGTACACCTGCTGTGCTCATTCTGAGGTTCCCATCATCCCTGTGCTGAGTTCCCCTGGTGTTTACACCTGCTGTGCCCATTATGAGGTTCCCACCATCCCTGTGCTGAGTTCCAGGGTCTGTACACCTGCTGTGCCCATTATGAGGTTCCCACCATCCCTGTGCTGAGTTCCAGGGTCTGTACACCTGCTGTGCCCATTATGAGGTTCCCACCATCCCTGTGCTGAGTTCCCCTGGTCTGTACATCTTCTGTACTCATTATGAGGTCCCCACTATCCCTGTGCTGAGTTCCCCTGGCCTGTACACCTGCTGTGCTCATCATGAGGTTCCCATCATCCCTGTGCTGAGTTCCTCTGGTCTGTACACCTGCTGTGCCCATTATGAGGTTCCCACCATCCCTGTGCTGAGTTTCCCTAGTCTGTACACCTGCTGTGCTCATTATGAGGTTCCCACCATCCCTGTGCTGAGTTCCCAAGTCTATACACCTGCTGTGCCCATTATGAGGGGTTCCCATCATCCCTGTGCTGAGTTCCCCTGGTGTTTACACCTGCTGTGCCCATTATGAGGTTCCCACCATCCCTGTGCTGAGTTCCAGGGTCTGTACACCTGCTGTGCCCATTATGAGGTTCCCACCATCCCTGTGCTGAGTTCCCCTGGTATGTACATCTTCTGTGCTCATCATGAGGTCCCCACTATCCCTGTGCTGAGTTCCCCTGGCCTGTACACCTGCTGTGCTCATCATGAGGTTCCCATCATCCCTGTGCTGAGTTCCCCTGGTCTGTACACCTGCTGTGCCCATTATGAGGTTCCCACCATCCCTGTGCTGAGTTTCCCTGGTCTGTACACCTGCTGTGCTCATTATGAGGTTCCCACCATCCCTGTGCTGAGTTCCCAAGTCTATACACCTGCTGTGCCCATTATGAGGGGTTCCCACCATCCCTGTGCTGAGTTCCCAAGTCTGTACAGCTGCTGTGCCCATTATGAGGGATTCTGATCTAATGGGCACTGATGAGGCAACACTGATGGGCACTAAGATGTGGCACTGATGAGGGTGCACTGATAAATGGCACTGATGGAGACTTATAGGTGGCACTGATAGGCGACACTAATGGGCCTGCACTGATCAACAGTGACTTGATTATTTGTGTACATATCCCCTGTACAGGGCCGACACTACCTAAAGACAAGGTAGGCAGCAGCCTAGAGCCCACATTAGTCAGGGGCGCTGCCAGTGCCCCCCTCAGGCTCCCACATACACTGCATGCGTATCATGAGCTGGGCTAGTGACTGACCCCCCCCCCAAAATGGTAGCAGTCTATAAAAAGGTGGGGTATACATGGACAGTGCAAAGGGGGTGGAGCCAAGGGGGGCAGCAAAAAGAGGTTTTGCCTAGGGTGTCAAAAATCCTTGCACCGGCCCTGCTACAAGGTGCTGACTCGATGGTACTATACCCCATCCAGACTTCAGGCCATGTTTCCGGGGACATCCGGACTATGCTTTAGGGGCTGCCTGCTCCCAGGTACCTTTAAGCACTGTAACGGAATGCACCGTAACAGACTGAGATATTCTTATGTCTAGGGTCACCTTATGTCCACTAGGGCCATAGGGTGACAAAGAATCATAATTCATATGTTACAGAAGACATTAATAAGGGACATTAATAATAATTCATGTTTGCAGGATGTCTTCAAATACCAAAAGCGGTTAGCTATGCAATCTGGGCACACATGCTTTTGAAAGGTGTTAATTCAGGTCAGCCAGCCAGTGAGTCATACCTTTGTATAATATGCTATTGAAATATCTGAAGGTGTGGATTGCACCCACTCTCACTAGACTTTGCCATTGTGTGATAAAGCTGTATAGATAACTTATTCAACTAGATGTCTGTGTTATTATTCAAGGTTAATTGAACCCTATTGAAGATGCGGTGCCGACCGGTCTACATGGTTAGCTTACCTGAATGCCTATTAGAGTGTGATTGAAGCCCCCCATGGTGTGAAGGGGGGTGGAGATTGCATTGTCCTGTGATTAACTGTATTATGCTGTACTGGATATAAGAAGCTGAGAAAATACTAATAAATTGTCATATCTTTGGAAGCAAGAACGGAGCGCAGTCTCGTTTATTCTGGGAAAGGATATGGATCGTGTATGCAATATTGTCGGAGTGTGTCAGATAAGCTTGTCGTGGTTGGATGGAAGGTTGTAAGCGGTGGTGACCGTTACAAGCACATATTTTGGGACTGTATTACTTTCCCCAATTTAGAAGAAAGCAACTGCCATTTCTTCTGCAATTTCAAGCTCTACAGCTCACAGCCTCAATGTGCCTCCTTGGAGCTTCAATCCCAGGTATCTTTTGTAAGGAAGAATGTCTTATACACACTATTTGCATAGCAAAGAACGGAGTGGCCTCTGTATGTGTGCAATAGGCATAGAAGGGCCTATAAGAAAGGCCTGGGATTTTAGTAAAAGTTTAGTAAAGGAGTTCTCCTTACCATCTAGATAGATCAAGAGAGATCTTTTCCTCCAATTGACCATAGCAGATACCCCCAATCTTTGACATCTGACGCATCGCCAGAGCCAAAGTGTCAATAGCAAGTGCAAACAGAAGTGGAGAGAGAAGGAAGCTTTGACTGGTACCTATTTTCAAGGAGAACAGCAGAGAGGTATCTTTATTGGTGCAGACTCTGGCCCGTGGGCAAATTGTTGGTCAAAGCCCATCTGCGACATAGTTTTCCACAAAAAGGACCAGCGAACAGTGTCAAAAGCTTTTAACACATCTAATGAAAGAACCAACCCACTATGTTTTGTAACCGATGCATTATGGATATGTAGGAATAACCTGTAAACATTGTCAAAGTTGCTCCTGCCAGGCATGAATCCTGATTGGTCAGGTGGTATAAGAGAGAGAATAACCTTCTGTAATCTGAGGGCAAGAATCTTGGCTAGTATTTTGGCATCATTATTTAGGAGAGATATGGGCCGATAGGACCCACACAATAGCTTATCTTTTCAGGTTTGGGTATAACAACTATAAGCGCTTTGTTCATTGAGTCAGGGAGGATCCCATGCTCAAGAGACTCCCGAAAAGGTTTTGAGGAGTTTAGGAGCCAATTCTTCTATATATGCCTGATACCACTGGGAAGGAAGACTATCCAAGCCTGAAATTTTTACTTAATAGTAATAAGCGAATGCCAGTTGTCACTTCTTCTATCGTTAAGGGTTTATCTAACAGGAGTTTCTGGGGAATACTAAGTGTGGGTAAATCCAAGATGCAAAAAAACCTGCAGAGGTAGTATCAGTAAGAGCCACCACATCCTCATACAACTTCAACAGGAATCAAGTTTGAAATCCGAGATTTGCAAGAAGCCTACCATTTTTCTCCCAAATTCGTGAATATGAGGAGAGAGGTATAATTTCTGCATTTTGGTTAGATCTACTATATGAAGTTGTAATTCCCCATGAGCATCCGACAGCATACCCGAGTGTCAGAGGACGTATTCATTATATGACGGGAGCGTGGATTATCCAAAGCTTTTTGTAACGTCTCTTGCATGGCCCACCCAACAGATCTATAATGTTTGATATGAGAAATATAGGAGCCCCGGGCCACTGCCTTAAAGGCATTCAGACAGGTCCTGCAGCGGTAGAGTCATGCCGCGTACACACGATCACTTTTTGCGATGAAAAAAAACCGACGTTTTCAAAAACGTCATTTAAAATCACTGTGTGTGGGCAAAACATTGTTTTAGGTCTTCGTTTTCGTTTTCAAAACTTAGTTTTTTGTGTCATAAAAAGTGATGGTGTGTGGGCAAAACGATGTAGAAAACGATGTTTTTAAACCCGCGCATGCTCAGAAGCAAGTTATGAGACGGAGCTTCAATGGAAAAGAGTGCCGTCGAACGTGGTGTACGTCACCACGCTTTGCTAGAGCTTTGTAGAAAAACGATGGTGTGTACGCAACGTCGTTTTGGAAAATGAAGTTTGTAAAACGTAGTTTTTTTCATAATTCAAAACGTCGTTTTTTTTCATCGCAAAAAGTGATCGTGTGTACGCGGCATCAGAGTTAGAGGACTAGTAATTGGCCATATCAGTCGGAATGGAATCATTTCCGGTGTGGAGATCCAGATGGGCTTGAGCTTCTAAGCCCAAAACGAGGGTTGATGGCCCAAAGTCAAAGCCACCTGAACAATGGAATGATCAGATATTGTCTGCGATAGATACGCTATAGATTGAACCCAGGGTAGTAAATCTTTTGTGGCCAGTTCATAGTCAAGCCTGAAAAGAGCAGCACACAAGACACAAAACTATTTTGATTCAGACAATGGAGATTTCAACCTGTCCAAGGCAGGTTGCATTACAGACTTTATGCCGCGTACACACGATCACTTTTTGTGATGAAAAAAAAACGTTTTATGTCACGAAACAAAACAACGTTTTTCAAACTTCATTTTCCAAAACGACGTTGCATACACGCCATCGTTTTTCCAAAATGCTCCAGCAAAGTGTGGTGACGTACACCACGTTCGACGGCACTCGTTTTGCCCACACACGATCACTTTTTATGACACAAAAAATGACATTTTGAAAAACGACACAAAAAATTCAAGCATGTTCGAATTTTTTTTTGGTGTTTTTTTGAAGACATAAAACAACGTTTTGTCCACACACAATCATTTTAAATTATGTTTTTGAAAAAGTGATTGTGTGTACGCGGCATTAGAAGGAAGAGAGAGCAACACCACTCTGAGTGCAATATAACAGTGTAAAAACTTCAATTTACTTCAAAGGTAAACTCACATTTGAGTAGTAGCAAACAGGCATTTGTTTTAGGGTATCTTTAGCATTCCTGGGTGTTCCCTCGGTTCCAGCTGGACTATATGCCTGATAAAGGGAACATACATGTCCCGAACATGAGCTTAATCACGTCCCCCTGTTCACAAGCGCTTGATGTGCCTGCTGACATTTCTGCTGTTATAGTCTCCAGCCTCTGGGCTACGGATGCCACCAGAGCGGCCGAGGACTGATTCATCACCGCTGCCCAGCTGGAACCAAGGGAACACCCAGGAACGCTAAAGAACCCTAAAACAAATGCCTGTTGGCCACTACTGAAATGTGAGTCTACCTTTTAAGTAAATTAATGTTCTTACACTGACATATTGCATTTAGAGTGGCGCTGCTCTCTCTTCCTTCTTCGCACTGCTATAGAGTCTCTTCTCCTCTTCTGAGCTGGCTGCCACTACCAACACTGACTAGAACCTGACACAGGTCTGAATCCAGAAGGAAATGGACTTAGCCTCCAAATACTAACTGGACCTTCATTATTGTTTTATATATATCTCACGTGCTACCCCTGCTAGCGCTCCATTCTACCCTCCTTGCTGCATTACAGAGTTAAAATCTCCAAAATGAATCATGAGAGAAATTGGCAGTGACACAAAATGTACACTTCACTTTACTGAAAAGCATAGTAGCCATGACTGGGGGGGGGGGTAAACTGTGACCAACAAAAGAGAAACCCCATGTATAACCACCTGCAAAATGAAACAGTGTCCCTTAGGGTCAGAGATAACCCACTGACAGGAGAATCGCTACCAACGAGCATAATTGGAGTAGGCGGAGTGATAATTATGAGCAACCCATATTTCTTCAATGCTAGAATCTTGGAGACCATAGATCCACCTCACAACTTACAGGACATATAGGATCTGCTACTGTGCCAGACACCGCAGCATACACTCAGGCGGCGTACACACGAGGGGATATGTCCGCTGAAAACGGTCCGATGGACCGTTTCAGCAGACATCTCCGCTCGTGTGTATGGGCTAGCGGACAGATTTCTCCACCCGACAGATTTCAAAGCAAGCTTTGAAATCTATCCGGTGGAATCTGTCCGCCCGACATGTCTGCTGGTTAGTACACTTACCAGCAGACATGTCGGCCCCCACCGCCGCCGCGCCGCTGCCGAATGGATTCGGCGCATGCGCGGAAGTGTTTTACTTCCTGGTGCGGTGACGTGGCGGTGACGCGGCGGCGTCAACGTCACCGCCGCGTCACCGCGCCGTCCGGCGGCGGGGAATTTGATCCGATGGTGTGTACACGCCATCGGATCAGACTCCCGATCGGACATATCCGATGGAAATGGTCCGCGGACCGTTTTCATCGGATATGTCCGATCGTCTGTACGCCGCCTCAGAGGTCTAATGGCATCTGTGCCTCGACAGTTCAAAGCTGTTTTTGCGGCAAAAGGAGGACCTAGTCAATATTAGGTGGGTGGTCATAAAATTACGGCTGATCAAAGTGTTTCGCTGGAAAGGATTACGTCAAGGTGAACCTGTTAACTTACCTTGGAAATAATATTTTATAGGGTGTAACACAATTGTTTCAGTAGTACTAGTACTACCACTGCCAAACCTACTGTGGCAATGCAATTCACTGCTGAAAACAAGTTAATTGCTGTAATAGCATTTCCCTATGAGTAATAAATGAATTATCGTTTTTTAATTTCTTAAATCATGACTTAAATGGTGTGTGATCCATGACACTTGTTCTAAACAGTTTGACAGGTGAACATATATCACATGACATTTCCATTAAAGTCTTCCTTAAAGGAGAATAAAAGCTATAGAAAAAAGGTTAAAGCTTGCTCATCCACTGTCAAATTAAAGATCAGAAAGTGAAAGTTGGCATTTTACACATACATTTAGCTTCCACTTTCAATGTTAAAGACTTAAACTGATTGGGACTTGAAGTGTTTACATCAAACTGTAACATTTATCTGAAAGGATGGTCATTTCATAGAGTGGGATTAAATTGATATCTAGAAAAGGTGATTGTCAAAAAAAAGTTCAAGTTAACCTTTGACATAATTGTGTTTACTTACTATTCCTACATGCAAATCTGATAAATGCTAAAGGTTTCATGGTCATATTTTTTAAATATTCATCACAGACGGTTAAATACGTGCCTATAAAGAAAATGTTGTTGAGTAATGTACTATGCCACAATGGATGCTAATTTTGTAATAAAGTAGCGATACCCTTCGTGACGGCCGCTGATAAAATCAGTACCCCACTGGTTGCCCTGACTCTGCAAGTCCTCCGACACCTCTGACACCCTGATTTGCGTAATTTTTACCAATTGTCAACAATAACAAAAACGTACATGATGTAGGTGAAGCCCAATTTCTTTACGGAGGCAAAAATGAGACATAGAAATGCATAACATAGAACTGTACGTCATAAGGATGACTTGTCTGGAAATAATATAGCTGTTAAACACGATGCAATATTATACACTCTACTGTAACCTATAATATATAGCTATTGCATAAATGTATTAATTTGTATTTGTATGTCCCTTTATTAACTAATATAAAAGAGTATGGTAGGCCTAATGCTATTATGCTTGCTATAAAGGCAGATGCATTTGAGTAAAACAAGTTACATTTATTTCCTTTAAAGTAGGAATATCGGCACAGATTCACAAAGCACTTACACCGACGTATAGCACATTACGCCGACGTAAGTGCAAATTTGTTCCGGCGTTTGTGTGCGCCAGACCCACAAACCAACATATACGCCTAAAAACTGGCCACCCTACGCCGACGTAGCTTGCACACGCCGGCGTAGCGTGGGCGGACATATGGGCTGGACGCATGTTTCTGCTCCCATTGATTAGGCATTCAAACATGCAAATGAGGGAAATACGGCGATTCACGAACGTGAGTGCGCCCGACGCATGCTACGCGAGGTGCGTGTAAATTGTATGTTCGGTGTAAAATTATTCCCCATAGATGAGGTGCAACCCGGCAACAGACATGCAAAGGTCTGCACCAGGTAACACAAGCCGGCGTATTGTGCGTTGGACGTGTCTGGCTGGGCGTACGTTAAGTTCACGGCGTACATGGTGATCCAGCGTAGCTTAGGCAGTTGTGCCAGTGTGGTTGTAAGCGGGCGCATAAGGGTGCTGTGCATGCGTCCACGTCACAGCAACGTCACGGCGCATGCGCCGTTCGTGATACGCCGGGTGTAAAACACTGCACCATGCTCGGACCATTATTTGCATGGGGTCACATCCACTTCCACCTACGCCGGCCTGCACCTTTGAAACCCACGCCACGCTGGCGCAGCATTGGGAGCACTAGCTTGTTGAATGCTATGCTTGCCTCTCCACGCTACGTTGGCGTGGCATACAGCGATTGCACTATGGTTGCGTAATGTGTGCCCATCTCTCTGTGAATCTGGGCCATCATATTCTAACAACAGATATCTATAAAGCCTATAACAATAATGTTAATAATGAAAGATACTTATCATCTCCTCTAGGTAAACCCTCACTGGCTTTGCTCAGAAGAGCTGGCCTCTGTAGGCCTTTGTAGACCGCATGTCTTAGGCCCAAAAGTCAGAGCAAAGTCCCAGCAAGAGAGATAGAGACAACCTCAAGGCATAGGCCCTTGCAGCCAAAGAGGCTGAGCTCTGTGTTACAAACCCTTTTTACAAAACTAAAAAAATAAAGTGTGAAAAAATGTAAATAATAATAAATATAAAAAATATATATATACAAATAAATATAAATAATAATATAAAGAAAATAAAGGGAAAAAAAAGGAGAAATAAAAAATATTAATAAATAAAGGATAAAAATGAAAGAACACAAAGAATAAAAAACCGGAAAGAGAAAAAAAAAAAAGGAAAACCTAAAATATTATAAGTGAAAAGGGAAGAGAACAAAGCCTGGGAAGGTACAGAAGGACCTGGGAAGGTACAATTAGAATGATCACAGCATTTAAAGCCAACCCCATCATTATGTGAGAGAGTGATCTACTTACTTAGATCTGATATACAGAGTGCTTGAGGGAGGGGGATACTATGCAGCCATGAACGTGTGTCCTCTACTGGCTCTCCCATCCCTCCAACAATGTCATCCTATCAGCAGAGTATGGGGCGGGAGGAGCTGGAGATCTGCACAGAGAGTAGAAGTCTTTTCAAATCAACAAGTGGGTAATCACTCGTTTGTTAATATGATCCAGATCTACAGCTCCTCCCACCCCCTACTCTGCTGATAGAATGACATCATTGGAAGGGTGGGAGAGCCTGTAGAGGATCCACAGGCTGAATCTTGCCTCTGCCCTGTCAAAGGTAGGACTGTGCAGGGGAGGCAGAGAGTAAAAGGGGCCACTGATTACAGAGTAAAGGGAGGGGGCATGACTGCAAGGGGAACTGTAATGGGGAGCTGTGATTGGTAGGGGCACTTTGATGGGGAGCTGTGATTGGTAGAGGCACTGTGATGGGGGCTGTGATTGGTATGGGCACTGTGATGGGGGGGGCTGTGATTGGTAGGGGCACCAATGAAAAGGTAACTGCACTGTAAATGAGGACTGTAATCATTACAGTGCAGTCCCCTTTATATCACAGTGCCTCATTACATTACAGTGCGGAAGACCGGAAAATTGCCTGCTCAGTCTGAATTGCCCAGCCTATTTTTTGGCCCAGTCCCGGCCTGGAGTGGAAAGACCAACATGTTACAGTGGGAAATTTGTGTAGGAGGAGAGAAGTCCTGGGAGTAATAGGCTGAAGGAGTTGATGTAGAGGAGGAGTAACAATCTGCATGTGTTATGCAGGGGAAGTGACTGTAAATGTTAGAGTCCATCAGTTTTTCAAAAGCTAAATTAATTTAACCAATTCTTTAACCATGATGGCAAGGTATCTGTTCTATGGGAATCCCACACCCCTTTTCCCCAACCAAGTTATATCCTCCAATTAAACAATAACAAAACAAAGCAAAATTACTGTTCATTGTCTCTGAGGCCGCGTACACACGGACGTACATATCCGATGCAAACGGTCCTCGGACCGTTTTCATCGGATGTGTCCGCCGGGCTATTTTGGTCCGATGGCGTTTACACACCATCGGATCAAAATCCCCGCCAGCAGACAGCGCGGTGACGTGGCGGTTACGTTGACGCCGCCACGTCACCGCACCAGGACGTAAACAACTTCAACGCATGCGTCGCATCCATACGACGCTTGTGCGGGAGGATATGTCTGCTAGCCCATACACACGATCAGATTTGTCCGCTGAACTGGTCCGTCGGAGTAGCAACCATCCGCTACATATAGGGTCCCAACACCGAACCTTGGGGTACACCATTGATAACCTTAGGCCATTCAGAGTTATGCCGCATATTCAGAGTTATGCTGCGTACACATGATCATTTTTCAGCATTAAAACGATGTTGCCTACGCACCATCACTTTTAAAAAATGATCTAGCAAAGTGCGGTGATTTACAACATGTACGACGGCACTATAAAGGGAAAGTTCCATTCGCCTTTGAGCTGCTTTAGCTGATTCCGTGTTAGTAAAAGACGATTCACGCTTTTTTGTCTGTTACGGCGTGATGAATGTGCCTACTCCATTAGGAACGGTGGGCCAGATCCACATGCAAATAGATCAGCGCAGTGTATCAGAGATAAATTATGCCGCCGTATCTTACCTGGCTTAACTTCGAATCCTGGAAGAATTTGCGCCGTAAGTTACGGCGGCATAGTGTATTTCTGGCGGCGGAATTCAAATCGGCGAGTAGGGGGCGTGATTCATTTAAATGAAGCACGTCCCCGCGGCGATCGATCTGCACATGCTCTGTTCCGAAATTTCCCGCCGTGCATTGCGCTAAATTACATCGCAACAACATTATTTTTTTGACTAGCGTAAATTTCGTACATTCCTATTCACGGACGACTTACGCAAAAATAAAAAAAAATTCAAATTTCGACGCGTACGTTCGTGGATCGTCGGAAAAAGCTCATTTGCATACCCGACGCGGAAAACGGCGTGAACACCACCCAGCGGACGCCGAAGTATTGCATCTTAGATCCGAAGGCGTACGAAGACGTACACCTGTCGGATCTAACCAAGAAGCCGCCGTATCTTGGTTTGAGGATTCAAACTGAAGATACGACGCGGGAACTTTGAAAGTACGCCGGTGTATCAGTAGATACACCGGCGTACTCTCTCTGTGGATCTGGCCCGGTAGTTTTACCAGAACGCTCCCGTCTCATAACTTGCTTCTGAGCATGCGCAGGTTTTTTATGTTGCTTTAGCCCACACACAATCATTTTTTACAACCCGAAAAACAACAACAAACAAAAATGCAGCATGTTCGAATCTTTTTTTTGTCGTTTTTCAGAACCTGAAAAATTATGTGCAACCCACACACACGATCATTTTAAATGACATTTTGGAAAAAACAACGTTTACAAACTGATTTTTCCAAGCCTGTACCTTACACATTAGCCATGAATTTGCATGTGTGTCATACCTTTTGTTTTGCCTCTGGCTGATCCAACAATACTCATAGCCAACACAAAGAGAAAAGCAAACAGCAGGCAAGTCCCACAATGTGCTTGCACACTTCAGAAGCTGCTTAAAAAAATGTGCATTGACAGCATAAGCCCCGTACACACGCCAGAGAACCTCGACGGGCAGAACACATCGTTCCGCCCGTCAAGGTTCTCTGGCGGCCGTCAGAATCTGCGACCCGCCCGTCGGGAATGGCAACCAGCCATTCATCCCGACGGGCCGTCGAGCAAATAGAGAACCTGTTCTCTATTTGCTCGACGGGTTTCCGGACGGGCGGGGCGAGCAGAGAGCGTACACACGGCCGAGGTTCCCGCTGGAATGCAGCTCCCAGCGAGGTTCTCGCTGGTTTTCTGGCGAGAACCTCGGCCGTGTGTACGGGGCTTTAGAGTGGGATTCATACATTGGAGGAAGCAGTTTGTTATCTTTTTCTGGATGCTGGGTGACCTTGTCCCAGAAATGCACTATACAAATAGGTCTAATTAGTTAATGTTGGATATTCTTCAAAAGATTATAAAGAAGAGAGTGCTACACCAAGCATATAATAGTTATAAACAAAATTATCTGTTAATTTTCCTCTAGCATATGAAAGACTGCAGTCCATATTTTTCTATAAAATTCATCAAAGCTCTGGCCTGGAATTATTTACAGATGTTGGGCCAGATTCAGGTACATCTGCGCATTATTGGACCGGCGTAGCGCACCGCCTTTATGTTAGACTTGCGCAATGTAGCCGCGCAGTCACCCTATTCTCAACGCTTTTACGCAGAAAATTGCGCATGCGTAACGTTATTTCAGAGGCGTAAGGCGGAGTAATACAAATTGGGAAGGACGTGGGCGTGTTACATTGAAATGAGCCGTGACCCCATGCAAATGAGGGGCCGGCCGGCTCGCGCATGCGCGCTTGAAGCAGACCCTGTCAGCACCTCTGTGCGCATGCTCACAACTCGGGAACGGCGCAATCAGTGAAATTGGCAATGGACTAGGGCAAATTTGAGAACTACGAAGACAGCATAAATAGACACACACAAACGCACTTCCATTGCAAAAGTACATCCCTTTGTTTCCCTTCCCATATAGCAAAGTGCTTTTGTTCCGTTGTTAGTTGCGTTGTGATTTGTATTTGTCAGGCCCCGTACACACGACCGAGAACCTCGTCGGGCTAAACCCATCGTTCCGCCTGACGAGGTTCTCGGCCGGCCGTCGAGTTCGTCGACCAGGCTGTCGAAAAAGGCGTCGAGCCATTAGTCCCGATGGCCCGTCGAGCAAATAGAGAACACGCTCTCTATTTCGGCTCGACGAGCTTCCCGACGGGACGCTCGACGAAAGTGTACACACGATCGAGAAACTCGGTCGTGTGTACGGGGCCTCAGATTTGTGTACTGTGTGATCTAGTGTTTGTTAGAAGATTTTTGAAAGTGATTTTTGCTAAGTGTTTGTGAGACTTTTTGTTTGATATTTTTCTGTTTGTTTGTTTTCTTGCTTGATTGTTCCTGTTTGTTTTTGTGACTGCTTTTTGCTGAGTGTTTGTGAGACTTTTTGTTTGATATTTTTCTGTTTGTTTGTTTTCTTGCTTGATTGGTCGTGCTTGTTATTGTGAGTGATTTTTGGCAGAGAGGAAGAGGAAATTACATTTTTCTTTGAGGGAGAAACAAATTCTTGCCCGGGCCATTTCCGACTATGGGCGTTTCCTCCATGGCCCGGACAGTGCCAACACCACCCCGGCCAGGAGGAGAGAGATTTTGGACATGATCACTGACTAGGTGAATTCAGCGGGGGAGGGGGAGACACGGAACCGGTCTGGGATTGAAAAAAAGATAAATGACCTCCGGTGTCTGGCCAAAAAGAAGCTGGCCAAAATGCTTGCCCATGCCAGGGCCACAGGAGGGGGCCCACCATGCCCTGTTAGGCTGACAGCGGAGGAGCGTGCGGTGGCCCAGACCTTTCATCGGCAAGAAGTGGAGGGCCTGCCCGGCTATGACTCAAGTCATAAAGGCGTGATGCTAGGTAAGGTTTTTTTTCTATCAGGTGTGTAGCATGTGTGGGGTAGGGGGTGAAAGGGAATATGTGGCAAGTGTGTGGATCCTCCAACCTGTGAATGTTTTGTGTCATCCACAGATGTGCAGGAGGGTGCTGGGCCATCTGGCCTGACCGCACCATCCCCAGGACAGCTGCCTAATGAGGCCCCCCCGACAAGGCCGGAGTCCACAGAGGAGGTTGAAGAGGAGGAGGAGGAGGTTGAGGAGGAGGAGGAGTCCATGTCAGGCACTGGACTATTGTTTTTGGATGACTCTTCCCCTCTGGCTGGCAGCAGCCAGCCCTCCCTAAGGGGGAGCCCCCCCCCTCCTCCCCCACCATGGCTCCCCTCCCAAGGGGCTCCCCTTCTACCCGGCCACAAGCATCAGCTGGAGGCAGGAAGGCGACCCAGAAGACCAGGGAGGTGGCCAATCTCCTGCCCGCCACTCTGAGAAGGGACCAGTTCCTCCAGACCCGCCATCTGGGACAGGTCAGCCAGACATTGGTGCGGATGGAGGAGAGCCTGTCCTCCATCAAGGATACGCTTGGGAACCTGGACTGCCACTCCCGGGCTTTCAGAAACTGCCTTAACGACCTGCAGACTACAACAGCAGGCGTTGGGCAGGATGTGAGGGCCCTTACCCAGGCTATCCAGGCCAACACGGCAACACTAGGTGCTGCTCTGGACAGAATAGCCGTGGCCTTGGAGGGCAGGCCGCCAGGTGGGCAGAGACCAGGGGCTGCTCCTCCTTCCCCAGTTTACCCCCCCTCCCCATGAGTCTCCTCTGAGGAGCCAGGGCCGTGGCCGGGGGCGCCCCAGGCGTGGCTCACGTCAAGGGCACTAATTTGTTTTTTTGGGCCTTTTTTTTTCTGAGAATTTTTTGATTTTGCTGGTAATTATTATTTTTTTGGGGTTGTGAATGCTGTTTGAATGTGGGGGTGACATTCCTACCGGAAAAGGGGTGTCACCCTCAATTTTGGTGGAGAAGGGTTCCCCAGGACCAGGGAGAAGTGATCCCCAGGTCCGTGTGAATGGTGTATGAATGTACAGTGACATAATTGGAGCCTTGGCATGGCGTTGCTGCTCACAAGTCCTGCATGGTGGACTGGTGCCAATCCAATTTGATGAGGATGTGGGGTGTGTGTGTTAGGGACCACAGTGGTGTGCATGCATGCATTCTCATTGTGCCATGATTAATGTGTGTGTTTAACGTGCAAAGATGCCCAATGTGAGCTGTCTTCTGGCTGCTCTTCCCTCAGAAGACGGAGTATCCTCGGTTAGGGGGGGATTGTCTGGTTCAGGGGTCAGGTCATCACGTAGGTCAATCTGCAGGCCCTTTCTCACTGCGAAGTTGTGCAGCAGGCAACAGGTGATGATATGGCACACAAAGTTTGGGGAATACAACAGGGTACCCCCAGACTTATCCAGGCATCGAAAACGTGACTTCAGGAGGCCAAAGGTGCGCTCCACCACTGCACGTGTTTGGGTGTGGGCTTCATTGTATCTTTCCTCTCCTGGGGTTTGGAGGTTCCGGATAGGAGTCATGAGATGGGGTCCCAGTGGATATGCAGAGTCACCTGTAAGGGAAAAGACAGGAGGATGTTAGTCATGCATGTGCTCGTTGTGATGTGTGCATCATGGGGGGGGGGGGGCAGTCATGCCTGCCACCCATGTCACTCACCAACCAGCCAGGTGTCCCCATACACGTTCTGATCGAATTCCATTCAGATGGGGCTTTGATTGTAGATGTAGCTGTCATGGCTGGACCCTGGGTGTTTGGCACGGACGTGCCATATGAGGCCTTGGGCATCGACTATCACCTGTACGTTGATGGAATGCCAATGCTTCCGATTGCGGTACATGTGCTCTGTCTCCTGGGGGGGCTGGAGTGCCACATGTGTGCAATCAATGGCCCCCACGGTGCGTGGGAATCTGGCAATTCTGTAGAAATCTGTCATTGCCTTCAGCCGCAGGTCCTCAGTGGTGGGTTTGATGATTTGGTTGGCCATGCGTCTGAGGATTGCAGGGACAACCTGGTGCACACATCTGCTCATGGAGGATTGTGACATCCCAGCCACCACTCCACTTGTACGCTGAAAAGAGCCACTGGCAAGGAAATGGAGTGTTGCCAGGACCTTGACCAGTGGCTGCACTGCATGTGAGCGTTGTGTTGGGCTGGTGATGTCCTCCTGCAGGGTTGTAGTTAATTCCAGGATGGCATGAGGGCTGAATCTGAAGATGCGATACACCTCACAATTACTCATGCCAAACAGGTCTATGCGTGTGCGGTATATCCTCTCCCGTGCCATCCTCCGTGCCCTCCTCCTTCTTTGCTCATCTAAAGTCAGTAGTATAGCTATGTGCGACGATGCCCCTGGCATGTTGGCATACAGATTGTTGTGCAACACGTGTGACTGCTCAGATCCTCACTAACAGTGTTGCTTTATCTGACATGTAGACGATTTTTCTCATTTTAGACCAGCTTTTATATGGTCTAATTTTAGACAGGACATTTTGCTGTTGCGCACAGCACGCGTAGCCTGCGCTGCACCAACGTTCTTTTGTGGATCCCCGTAAGTCCCTCATTAGCATATTTGACTAGCAAATCAATGGTGTGTCTAGCGCAGTTTTGCGCGGACGGTTGCGCCTGTCTAACGAAATTACGCTGGACAAAAAAAAGTAGATTTCTTGCATATCTCGTTCTGGGAATGCCGTGCATCGAAACGCATGCGCACATTTAGACTTACGCCGCACATCTCCTGTTACGCAGGCGTAATCGCTCTGTGAATCTGGCCCGTTGTATCTATACTGTGTCCTATACTTTTTAGAAGTTAGATCCAGTTAATTGTATAATATACTGCTGCATGTGTTTCATGTATGTCTGAACTTATTAATAAAGTACTCTATATTTACTCTGCCTCACCAGTGTAATTATTATTCTGCTGTAGTTACAAATGTGTTATTTAATATATGTACTTCTAATCCAGCAGGATTTTTAGTAATAGAAAATGTATATTGGCCATTTTAAGAGGTCTGGGAAACCTCAGCTGCAGCAGAGCTTGTGTGAGGTAAAAAAGCTAAAGAAATAGGCTTTGCCACACTGCCATCCTCCGCAAATTAGATAGCAGCCTGAGTAGTGGCCCGGGGGCAGTAACCTGAGCAGTAAACAGGAGTGGTTACTGAGGCCATTTTTAAGGCCCCTTGTTAATATGTGGAGTGTCTCCACGATGGCGGTATGAGGAGGGTGCCTCACTCACCACCGAATGTCTCTCAACCACAGCAGAATATATTGATCTTTCTCAGCGCATTTAAGACAGCCGCAAACAGCACACAATATGGATATTCAATATATACGGTCCCCCCCTAATTTAGCTGACTGAATATTCCTATTGGGGTCTAGCAAGGCAATTGTTCATTGCAAAATAAATCTCCTGGCTTAAGGTCATTATGTAATTTCAAAAGCTCCATAAGCCCTGCTCCTGTTATTATAACGACGCCTGTGGGTGTAGTTAAATATTGCTGTTCCAGTTTATGAAGGGAAAACAACACAAACAAGTCAAAACTAACAACAAGGACTCTTTCACTGTGAAAAATCTCCACAAAATGTCTGCCACACCTCAGACACACATGCTGAGCATTACAGAGGCATCCATGTCTGACAGGCAAATTTCATCTCAAATGCCTGTCACCTCTATAACTCATCCTCTGGGATCTAACCCAACTCCTGCCCTATATTCCTCTGTACTGAAAGAAAGAACGGTCACTGAGTTGACTGATCATGTAATTTCTACTGCAATCTCCTCACAACCTCCTCCTGGACATGAGCATGCGAATGCTGAATGGGCTCTTGATGTTACTTTCAATGTCACTGATATGTTTAACAGAATAGCTGAAATGTTAGACAAGGGTCTGACACAGACTGCCGAGAGAATCACTAGAGACATCAGAGCAGATTTCCAAAGCCTTGGTAACAGGATAGAATCTATTGAACATAAATTGGACGCTAATGTTTCAAGGATTGACCAGAATACTGAACATCTACAATTTATGCAAGAACAACTGGAAGCTGCTCAAGATAGGATAGATGATTTGGAAAACAGATCTCGGAGAGATAATTTCAGGGTACGGGGGATACCTGAATCCATAGTTAATGTTCACTCTGCTATACAAGACATCATTAGAGATCTGATTCCATCCATTCCTGCACATAAGTTGGAATTAGACAGAGTGCACAGATCCTTAGGCCCATTACGCAAGGACGGTTTACCTAGAGACGTGGTGGTCAAACCACATTACTATTCAACCAAAGAGGAAATAATGCAAAAGTCCCGTCAACAAGAACATTTGCAGTACCAAGGAGCAAGGATCCAAATATTTTCTGACATTTCCCCCCACACAATTCAGAAGAGGAGAGCGATGAAACCATTATTGTCTGCCCTCATGAAAAAGGAAGTCAAGTATAATTGGGCCTTTCCCTTTGCTCTAAAATTTACTTATAATGGCAGACATTATGCTGTACGCAACTTTCAGGAGGGGGAAAGACTACTATTAGACCTAAGAATTATTGCAACCGCACCAGACATGGATACTACACCTCCACAGCCTTTCTCAGCTAAAAGACAGACACCTACTAGCCCTACTTCGGGTGAATGGAATAGAGTCAAACACAGGAAAGTTGGGAGAAACTCCGCAACCTGACTTGGATCAGTAATTCCAGTTGATCTTTCCCGGAGGAGACACTAATTAAAGATTTAAAAAAGGAAAGGGAAAGGAAAAGCCCCCTTTTTCCTTTTTTTTTTTTTCTCCCCTTCCTTATAAGCTTATATGTATGTACAGGATAATATATATAGGTGTATGCAAATAATATATGTTTACGTAAATAATAATTTTTTACAATTTTTTTTTTCTCCTCTTTCCTTATGAGCTTACATGTATGTATAGGATAATATATATAGGTGTATGCATATAATATATGTTTATGTAAATAATACTTTTTTTTCTTTTTTCCTCTTTTTCTTTCTCTTCATCCATCTTCCTCTGGGAAATCTTGTTACGCCACATGTCTTAATGCATAAACTGTACGAGATCAATTTCTTCCTAAAAACAATTTGTATAGGATAACGTATTGACCGTTAGTAATAGGTGGTGGTGAGGCATTGAGCCTCTACTCACTTTCCAGACAGACTTTTTGTCGTCCTGGGAGGCGGGTGTTTGGTCCCTTAACACTGGACCACTTTGGAATTTCTTCTTTGAATGGGGGAAGGGGGCTTAGTCCCCCCCCATTTCGGGTCATGGTTTGACCTTATGTTATGCCACATTTTGCTTTATTGTTTACTGTTTTATTTTTATCTTTTGATTCTTCCCTTTTTCTCCCTGTCTTCCTACTCTGTTTTCTCCTCTCTGTGGGCCTACCTGTCAGGATATGGTTTTTCTAGGTTACAGACTCATTTCATGCTATACATTCTGGAGGATGTAAGGTTTAAGACTCATGGCTGGACCAAATAACTCTTCCACACCCCTTCGTGTTGTAACACACAACACTCAGGGGCTGAACTCTCCTATTAAGAGACGAAAGGCTCTTCAAGTCTATAAGTCTCTGCATGTGGATGTCGTTTTTTTTACAAGAGACACACTTCCCAAGGCGGTACACTCCCTCTTTTTTACATGCTCATTTTCCAGTGTTCTTTTTATCTAAGGCGGAAAATAAGACAAAAGGGGTGGCTATTTTATTTTCTAAATTTTGTAAATTCACTTTGATTAAGGAATACGCGGACCCGGAAGGAAGATTTATTTTGGCTAAAGGATTCCTAGATGAGAAAATGTACACTTTTGTCTCATACTATGCTCCTAATAGGGGACAACAGAATTTTTTTTCACAGATGCTGGATACTCTCCGACCCTTTATGGAGGGTATCATAGTTATGGTGGGGGGATTCCAACTTGGCTTTTGATTCGGGTTTAGATAAATCTAAACCAAATAAGACTAAAATAATTAGGCCAACTAAAGGCAGTACACAAGTGGCACGTATGCTACACCAATCTAGGCTGATCGATATTTGGCGAGAATTGAACCCAAACACTAAAGACTATACACATTTCTCTAATCCCCACCTATCATATTCACGAATAGACCATATATTGATTTCGAATCATCATGTCCCGGCAGCGGTAGAGTCATCTATTGTGGATGTCCCATGGTCAGACCACTCTATGGTTCTGGTATCTCTAAGACGGGAGAATACAGCCCATAGGGTGTCTCATTGGACTCTTAATCAATCTATTTTAAAAAATCCAGCTCTTGTGACGGAAATTGAACAGGCTATAAAGGAATATTTTGAATTTAATGATACACAAGAGGTTTCCCCGGAAACTCTATGGGCGTCCCATAAGGTAACAGTTAGGGGAAAAATAATTCAAATTGCGTCCAGACTTAAAAGACAAAAGAGGATGGAGGTGAGAGAGCTAGAAGAGAAATATCTAGACTTGCGCAGAAAACATAAGTCAGATCCTTCTGGATTTCCCACTTCTTCACTTGATGCCGCCAGATCGGCCCTGAATCTAGCACTAACAGCACGGGCAGGAGAAGATATGAAATGGTCGGGTGCCAGATTTTACCAGTTAAAGGATAAAATAGGTCCGATGTTAGCAAATAAATTGTCACCTAGATTTAAATCAAAGACGCTCCCCAAGATTAGACAAGCAGATGCATCCCTTACTTTAAACCCTCAGCGGATGATGGAAACCTTTCACAATTTCTATTCTAAACTTTACGCTTTTGACGATAAATCTACTTCAGATGAAATAAAGAAATTCTTAGATAAAATAAGTCTTCCTACTTTGAAAAAGGAACATATGGAGATATTGGAGGCTCCCATATCAACTGAGGAAGTTTCATCAGTAATTCAAAACCTTAAGATGGACAAGGCACCAGGACCTGATGGTTTTTCCTCCCCATATTATAAAACATTCTCAGTTATCCTTTCGCCCTACTTAGCTCGCTTTTATAATTCCTTGACAGATGGTATTTCTATAAATAAACAACTTAATATGGCTTATATCTCAGTGATTCCGAAACCTGATAAAGACCTTAGTCTAGTTGAAAATTACAGGCCAATATCTCTTATTAATAACGACCTTAAAATATTAACCAAAATTATGGCCAATAGAATGTCCCCTTTAATGAACCAATATATTAAGGGGGATCAGGTAGGATTTATTCCAGGGAGGCAGGGACCGGACCAGATAAGAAGGGCAGTTGATCTGATCTCCATACTGCAATCTGGGTGGACTGGGGATCATGGACAAAAAGGTATGCTCCTTTCCCTAGATCTCCAGAAAGCCTTTGATTCAGTGTCCTGGCCATATATGTTTAAGGTACTGAAGCGATGGGGTTTTGGCTCTAAATTCATGGGAATCTTATCTGCACTCTATTCATGTCCGGAAGCTAAACTCCGTGTACAGGGTCTATTTTCAGAACCTATTAGGATCCGGAGGGGCACACGACAAGGTTGCCCCTTGTCTCCTATGCTATTCGCAGTCATGATCGAATCTTTGGCGATAGCTATTCGCGATGACCCGGATATCAAGGGAATTAAATGCTCTCAAAAGGAACATAAATGTGCATTATTTGCAGATGATCTATTACTTTTCATAACCTCACCTCCATCCTCTCTTCCTGAAATTTTTTCCCTATTGACTGACTTCGCTAGAGTGTTGGGTCTCAAAGTAAATTGGGCTAAATCTAGAGCGCTTAATGTATCACTCCCTGAACCCACAGTCTCAATGTTAAAAAACAAATATGAATTCAAATGGGACATTTCATCCATCAAATATTTAGGAATCAATCTGACTCCGAATTTTGAGAATCTCTATTCTGCCAACTATCCTCCTATGTTTAAAAAACTCGAGAAAGATTTAAATGAATGGGGCTCACAGAAAATAGGATGGATTGGTAGGATTAATTCGGTCAAGATGACTCTTCTCCCCAGACTTTTATATCTTTTTCGCTCATTGCCCATTCCGATAGTTAAAAGTCATCTAAAATCATTTCAGGGCAAAATTACCAGGTTCGTTTGGAACAAAAAGGGTCCACGTGTTCCTTCTCGAAGCCTCTTCAATCTAACTGAACAAGGGGGTTTAGGAGTCCCGAATTTGTGGTGGTATTACCAGTCTGCTAGGTTGGCCCAACTATCTGAAGTCTATCTTAAAAAGGACCATCCCGACTGGATTAATATAGAAGAACAAGCATCTTCTGCGTCTACTATAGAAGATTTGATGTGGCGCACTTCCAAACGTAGACCCGCTATTATGTCCCTGACCCTTTCTCAAGCTTTAGTACTTTGGGATTCGCTTAGGAAAAATCCTTCTTTGGTCTCAAAAGGTCAACCTTTAGCTGAGGTCTTCCGGGACCCGATCTTTGCATCTAGAATCGATGTGGACTCCTTCAAATGGTGGCATGATAAGGGGGTGTACCGCATTGGACATTTCTTCTCAAGACTGGGCCCTTTACCCGAACAATTTTTTGTGGATAATATCTCAATTATTTATAAATCTCTCGCGACAAATGATACTAAATTACCCCACATGCTCGCTTGGGAAAGAGAACTTGGAGATGAATGGTATTTAGAGGATTGGTATGGAAATTTTGCTAGATCTATCAAGGGTTTGTTAAGCGTGTCTCTGGTGGAAGCCAACGCGAAAATCTTTACTAGATGGTACTTGGTCCCTCTTAAATTGGCCTCGATGTATCCTTCATCCTCACCCTTATGCTTTAGAGCAGGGGTGGGCAACCTCGGCCCTCCAGCTGTGATGAAACTACAAATCCCATCATGCCTCTGCTTTTAGGAGTCATGTCTGTGATTGTCAGGGTCCTGCAATGTCTCATGGGACTTGTAGTTTCACCACAGCTGGAGGGCCGAAGTTGCCCACCCCTGCTTTAGAGGCTGCCAAGGAATAGGGTCCATGTTTCACACTTGGTCGGAATGTCCAAAGATTCGGGGTTATTGGAATAAGGTGTTTCACATTGTCAGACGAGTAACAGGGTGTAATGTGCATCAGTCTCCAGCAATTGCTCTATTAAATGGTCTAATCCCACAAATTTCGAAGGTTACCAGAAAACTGATTCTATTGATCCTGACAGGCGCCAGAATTACTATTGCAGCAGCATGGAAGAAACAGACAGTCTCTATTCTACACATGAAGAGAAAAGTCACGTGGATCATGGAGCAGGAAAAGAGAATTAGTTTAATGTTAGATAAAACTATTCTGTTTACTGAAACTTGGGAACCTTGGCTTAGGTACATGGGTATCCCCTATACTCCGGGGATACTGTAGTGGCTGTTGCTCCGGACTGATGCATAATCTTGGCAGGTGGGCTTACTCTTTCCTTTGAACTCTTTACTCTTCTACTCTTCTCATCTCTATTCCCCCCCCCCTTTGTTTCTTTTTTTTTTCTTTTTTCTCCTCTCTTAGATACGAGAAGACTAAACATAGTATATTACTTCTCATAATGTGATATTCTCACTTTGGGGATAATGGGTTCGGAAATACTAATGCTATCCCTGTTTTTTCTCTTATAGTTAACTCTGGGTAGGGTGTTGTCTTGGTTCCTTAGACAAATGTTAGATCAAATTTGCTTTTGGGGAGGTTGGGTGGAGGGGACGGGTCCACCCCTAGGATACAGAGTGATCCCAGTAGGGGTATCAGAGAGGGAGGGATTGTCCTGGATACCCACCTTCTTAGCATCTATGAAAGATTGGTCTACTATGTTCCTCATCACTTTAATATCTTGGACCAGACCATAGGATATATGAGATCTTGGGGGATTAGGGAGATGATTTGGGACAAACTATATTACCTATGGGGTTCTGATTTACCTTAATAGTTCTCATTTCTCTTTTCTGTTTAATAAGTACTACCCTCTGGGGTTAAATAGGTTGGAAACGATAAACACTGAATGTACCTGTTCATTCTCAAATGTATGTCCAGCTATAATATTTACTGTGTTATTTGGCGCATAGCTGTATACTTTTCTTTTATTTGAAAATAAACATAAATTTGAATGAAAAAAAAAGAAAATGTATATTATGGTGTTATGGTTGCACAGTCTTTCTTCTTTTTGCCTTTCTTTTTTTTTTTCTCTCCCTCCTGGAAGGATTTACCTTTATCTACTGTATAATGCAGCCTGTAGGTCCATTCTGTCGGTTGTCCAGAAAAGAATGTATATCATGGGACCTATCTATCTGAGTTGTTACTTGGATTAATCTGTAAAATTTGCACTTCGTATTTGTACTGGCAAAACTATAATTATATTGTTTCTGACTGAAGCATATTCGTATATGTTTTGGGGTTCACTTATTGAGAAAAGAAAGACTCATTAAGAGACTCATTAAAGCATAGAATATGTAGGGAAAATACACATGCCTGCATGGGCCATGAAAATTGAATACACAAAAAATGACTGGTTAAATCAAGTATAATGCCGCGTAAACAAGACCGTTTTTCGGGTTCTAAAAAATGACATTTTTTTTTTAATGTCATTAAAAACGATTGTGTGTGGGCTCCAGAGCATTTTTCACGATCTAAAAAATGGGCATTAAAAATTTCGAACATGCTCTATTTTTTCACAACGTTTTTAACGTTGTCGTTTAAGGTTGTAAAAAATGGTCGTGTGTGGGCTTTAACAACATGAAAAACCCCCGCATGCTCAGAAGCAAGTTATGAGACAGGAGCGCTCGTTCTGGTAAAACTACCGTTCATAATGGAGTAAGCACATTCATCACACTGTAACAGACAAAAAAGCGCAAATCGTCTTTTACTAACACAAAATAAGTTGAAACAGCACAAAGGGTGGCGCCATCCGCATGGAACTTCCCCTTTATAGTGCCGTTATACGTGTTGTACCTCACCGCGCTTTGCTAGAGCATTTTTTTTCTAGACGCTTAAAAACTTTGGGCCAGATTCAGGTACATTTGCGCATTATTGGACCGGCGTAGCGCACCGCCTTTACGTTATACTGGCGCAATGTAGCGGCACAATCACCCTATTCTCGTCGCTTTTACGCAGAAATTAGCGCCTGCGCAACGTTATTTCTGAGGCGCAAGGCGGAGTAATTCAAATTCGGAAGGACGTGGGCGTGTTACATTGAAATGAGCCGTGACCCCATGCAAATGAAGGGCCGACCGGCTCGCGTATGTGCGCTTGATTCAGACCATGTCAGCACCTCTGTGCGCATGCTCACAACTCGGGAACAGCGCAATCAGTGAAATTGGAAATGGACTAGGGCAAAATCATGAACTACGCAGACAGCATAAATAGACAGACACAAACGCACTTCCTCTGCAAAAGTACATCCCTTTGTATCCCTCCCTATACAGCAAGGTGCTTTTGTTCTGTTGTTAGTTGCGTTGTGGTTTGTCTTTGTGATATTTGTGGACTGTGTGATCTTGTGTTTGTTAGAAGATATTTGTAAGTGATTTTTGGTGACTGCTAGTGAGAGTTTTTTGTTGTTAGTTTTTTGTTCGTTTGTTTTCTTGCTTGATTTTTCCTGCTTGATTTTGTGAGTGATTTTTCCTGCTTGTTTTTGTGCGTGATTTTTGCTGACTGTTTGGGAGTGAGTTTTTGTCTGAGTATGACGGAGAGAAAGAGGAAGTTAAATTTCACTTTGGGGAGAAACAAATTCTTGCCCGGCCATTTCCGAATATGGGCGTTTCCTCCACGGCCCGGAGAGTGCCAACACCACCGCGGCCAGGAGGAGAGAGATTTTGGACAGGATTATTCACCAGGTGAATGCATCGGGGGGGGGGGGGGAGACCCAGACATGGTCGGGGATTAAAAAGAAAATTAATGACCTCTGGCGTCTGGTCAAAAAGAAGCTGGCCAAAATGCTAGCACATGCCAGGGGCACAGGAGGGGGCCCACCATGCCCTGTTAGGCTGACAGCGGAGGAGCGTGCGGTGGCCCAGACCTTTCATAGGCAAGAAGTGGAGGGCCTGCCCAGCTATGACTCAAGTCATGAAGGCGTGATGCCAGGTAAGGTTTTTTGGCCCTATCAGGTGTGTAGCATGTGTGGGGGAGGGGGTGAAAGGGAATATGTGGCAAGTGTGTGGATCCTCCAACCTGTGAATGTTTTGTGTCATCCACAGATGAGCAGGAGGGTGCTGGGCCATCTGGGCTGACCGCACCATCCCAGCCTGATGAGGACCCCCCGACAAGGCCGGAGTCCTCGGAGGAGGTTGAAGAGGAGGAGGTTGAGGAGGAGGTTGAGAAGGAGGAGGAGTCCATGTCAGGCACTGGACTTTTGTTTTTGGAGGACTCTTCCCCTCTGGCTGGCAGCAGCCAGCCCTCCATAAGGGGTAGCCCCCCCACTCCTCCCCCAACAGGGCTCCCCTCCCAAGGGGCTCCCCTTCTCCCTGGCTACAAGCATCAGCTGGAGGCAGGAAGGCGACCCAGAAGACCAGGGGGCTGGCCGATCTCCTGCCCGCCACTCTGAGAAAGGACCAGTTCCTTCAGACCCGCCATCTGGGAGAGGTCAGCCAGACCTTGGGGCGGATGGAGGAGAGCCTGTCCTCCATAAAGGATACACTTGGGGACCTGGACTGCCACTCCCGGGCTCTTACAAACTGCCTAAACGACCTGCAGACTACAACAGCAGGCGTTGGGCAGGATGTGAGGGCCCTCACCCAGGCTATCCAGGCCAATACGGCATCATTAAGTGCTGGCCTAGACAGAATTGCCGTGGCCTTGGAGGGCAGGCCGCCAGGTGGGCAGAGACCAGGGGCTGCTCCTCCTTCCCCGGTTTACCCCCTCCCCCATGAGTCTCCCCTGAGCCGGGGCCGTGGCCGTGGGCGCCCCAGGCGTGGCTCACGTCAACGGCATTAATTTGTTTTTCCCCTTTTTTTGGCCTGTTTTTTTTTGGCCATTTTTTTTTTTGTGCTGGAAAATTTTTGTTTTTGCTGGGCATTTTTTTTGTGTGTTGTGAATGCTGTTTGAATGTGGGGGGTGACATTCTTGCCGGAAAAGGGGTGTCACCCTCAATTTTGGTGGAGAAGGGTTCCCCAGGACCAGGGAGAAGTGATCCCCAGGTCCGTGTGAATGGTGTATGAATGTACAGTGACATAATTGGAGCCTTGGCGTGGCGTTGCTGCTCACAAGTCCTGCATGGTGGACTGGTGCCAATCCAATTTGATGAGGATGTGGGGTGTGTGTGCTAGGGACCACAGTGGTGTGCATGCATGCATTCTCATTGTGCCATGATTAATGTGTGTGTTTAACGTGCAAAGATGCATAATGTGAGCTGGCATGAGATGGGGTCATGAGATGGGGTCCCAGTGCATATGCAGAGTCACCTTGAAGGGAAAAGACAGGAGGATGTTAGTAGTGCATGTGCCCCTGCAGGGTTGTGGTTAATTCCATGATGGCATGAGAGGTAAATCTGAAGATGCGAGACACCTCAGAATCACTCATGCCATAGATGTCTATGCGTGTGTGATATATCCTCTCCCGTGAAGAGTGAAGACTGAAGAGTGAGGGGCTTGTATCAGCTAAGAATATTGTATTAGATTAGATTAACAACTTGACCACTGGGCACTTAAACCCCCTTCCTAACCAGACCAATTTTCAGCTTTCGGTGCTCTCACAATTTAAATGACAATTACTCCGTCATACAACATTGTACCCATTTGAAATTGTTGTCCTTTTTTTCACACAAATAGAGCTTTCTTTTGGTGGTATTTGATCACCTCTGGGTTTTTTATTTTTTGCGCTATAAAAGAAAAACGACTGAAAATTCTGTAAAAAAAAAAAAAAAAAAAACTAGTTTCTGTCATATTAGTGGGTTATTTCTCACACACAGCATATGCATACCACAAATTACACCCCAAAACACATTCTGCTATTCCTCCCGAGTATGGCGATACCCCATGTGTGGGATTTTTACACAGCGTGGCCACATACAGAGGCCCAACATGCAGGGAACGCCATTAGGCGTTCTGGAACACCCAGACCAATTCTGACATTTCTCTCCTACATGGAAAAATCATCATTTATTTGCTAGAAAATTACATAGAACCCCAAAACATTATATATGCTTTTTTAGCAAAGACCCTAGAGAATACAATGGCGGCCGTTACAACTTTTTATCTCGCACGGTATTTTCGCAGAAATTTATTGAACGCGTGTTTTTTTAAAAAAAATGTTTTGTGCTTAAAACAAAACAAAACAGTAAAGTTAGCCCAATTTTTTTTCAAAATGTGAAAGATGAAGTTACGCCGAGTAAATAGATACCCAACATGTCACACTTCAAAATTGCGCACACTCGTGGAATGGCGCCAAACTTCGCTACTTAAAAATCCCCATAGGCGGTATTGCAGAGTATTGGGGTATTGCAAAGTATCATGCAGGGTATTGGGGTATTGCCGAGTATTGGGGTATTGCTGAGTATTGGGGTATTGCTGAGTACTGGGGTATTGCCGAGTATTGGGGTATTGCCGAGTATTGGGGTATTGCCGAGTACTGGGGTATTGCCGAGTATTGGGGTATTGCCGAGTATTGGGGTATTGCCGAGTACTGGGGTATTGCCGAGTATTGGGGTATTGCCGAGTACTGGGGTATTGCCGAGTATTGGGGTATTGCCGAGTACTGGGGTATTGCCGAGTATTGGGGTATTGCCGAGTACTGGGGTATTGTCGAGTACTGGGGCATTGCTGAGTACTGGAGTATTGCTGAGTACTGGGGCATTGCTGGGTATTGTTGGGTACTGGGATATTGTTGGGTACTGGGGTATTGGGGTAATGTTGGGTACTGGGGTATTGTTGGGTACTGGGGGATTGCAGGGTACTGGGGATTGCAGGGTACTGGGGATTGCAGGGTACTGGGGATTGCAGGGTACTGGGGGATTGCAGAGCTGGGATGGATTGAGGGATGGCTGGATCTGTGACTGCATTTGTCACAGATCCAGCCACAGCTCAGCTGCTGACACCCCGCTCCCCCCCCCTCTCCTCGCACACTGTACCGAACGGCGTGATCACGTGGTAAACGGCCGCTATCAGCGGCAATTTACCGTGATCCGTGATGCGCCGGGTCTTCTAGACCCGGCAAGCACGGACACTTTCGCGAGCGCGTCCCAGGGGACGCGCAATCGCGGAAGTGAAGGACGACGTCCCAGGGACGTCGTGTCAAAGTAACTCCACCGCGCCGTAGCAGTAAAATGCTTATGGCGCGGTGGGGAAGTGGTTAAATAGTAAAGTTTATATAAGCAAAAAAAACGTTTTCCAAAAAAAAAAAATCCTGTGCCCTCCTCAGTGCCCTCCTCAGTGCTCTCCTCCTTCTTTGCTCATCTAAAGTCAGTAGTATAGCTATGAGCATGGATGCCACTGGCATGTTGGCATACAGTTTGTTGGGCAGCACGTGTGACTGCTCGGCTCCTCACTAACAGTGTTGCTTTATCTGACATGTAAACGAATTGTCTAATTTTAGAGCAGCTTTTATATGGTCTAATTTTAGACAGGACATTTAGCTGTTGCGCACAGCGCGTAGCCTGCGCTGCACCAACGTTCTTTTGTGGATCCCCGTAACTCCCTCATTAGCATATTTGAATAGCAAATCAATGGTGTGTCTAGCGCAGTTTTGCGCGGATGGATGCGCCTGTCTAACGAAATTACTCTGGACAAAAAAAAGTAGATTTCTTGCGTATCTCGTTTTGGGAAATGTCTTTATTTTTTTTTTATTTATATATATATTTTTTTTCTTAACCATCTATATTATTTTTCACAAGTTTATTAGATCACACAAGATCACATAAGATATACAAGATAAATAGTCACATAATCTCTTCTTCTTTTTTTTCTTTCTCCACTTTTTAGCACTCAATATCATATGCACAATAAAGGGAAAAAAGGGGTCACATTTGTATATACATACACATCATATTAATCAATTAGATATATAACAAACACACACCACAACGCAAACAGCACACAACACACACATATATGCCACATATACAACACTTAGTAAACACATACATACACTGGGTAAGGCCACTAAGCACTTTTTTTTTTTTTTTAAGAGGGGCTGGAGATCTAGGGCGGGGAATAGTACCGATAGCAGGGATAATGCACTAAGAAGGCCAAGAATACAATATATTGTGTATCATAAAAGTATTAGAATTTCCGGGAAGATAGAACAAGGTGGAAGAGGATAATATGAATTATCTTCTTTTTTTTTTTTGCCTTCCTAACATGTTTATCTGATATTAAGATATTAAGATAGAAGTTTGGTTTTCTAGCCTGTCAACTTTAATTGTGTTACTATTTTATTATGTGTAAAAGGGGTCAGAGGGCTTCACAGAGGTTCTTTGCCTCTACCACGCCCCCCCCCCCCCCACCTCAGGATGGGGATGGGATGAAGTGGGTTGGGACTAGGACAGGGAGGGCTGGGATAAAACTTAAAATTGAAGATTAGAAGGTTAGAAGGGGTGCACCTGAAGCAGCACTTAGACGAGACTCTCCGCAACGCTTATACACGTACCCCCACCAAAGCGTCTCTCCTCCAAGTGGAGGGAAGTCGGAGGCGCTCAATTGTGTTGTGTTTTTTTTTTTTCTTTCCTTCCCTTTCCCTAAACACAGTGGGAACCCACAAATACGGTGGAAGTGAGTCTCAATAGGGAATAGGGAAACGTAGTGAATACTTGGGGACTTGGACGGTGGACTAGGACCCGAGGTACTGGGGTTGTGTTTTTTTTTTTTTTCTCCCCTCTCGTCTCTCTCTCTCTCTCCCCTCTTTGGGTTTTCGGGGGGAAAGCTTCCTTTCTCTCCCCTTGTGTTCCTCCTACATTGCGCCTCTCTCACCTCCTCTTCCACCCCCCACTATCAATCGCGGTGTCGTGGATTACTGGGAGAGTAGTGAGGGGGGTGCCCTCTCTCATTGCCCTGCTTGGCCAATTGCTATTGGTCAACTACTCGGTTTCTCTACCTTGAAAACTGAGCCTCCAAAGAGCAACATTTGAGCAGGGGAACATGATAGGGAAGGCGAGAGGCCAATAAAGGATAGGATAAAAGATAGAACACAAGATGAACAAAAGTTACTACATACAATGTAAAAGGGTTAAATATCCCAGAAAAAATATCAAAAATATTAATGGAACTGGGGAGGCTTAAATCACAAATCATTTTTTCGCAAGAAACACACTTTAGGAAAGATAAGGTTCCAAAGTTCAAGAGTCTAAGATTTCCTGTGGTGTATCATGGTGCCTCCCAGACTTCAAAGGCAAACGGAGTAGCAATTTTGCTGGCTAAAAAGATAATATGGAAGGAATCTAAAGTAATAACTGATGAGGAAGGACGCTTTCTCCTTGTGAAAGGAACGTTGAATGAACAAAAAATTACTTTCGTGAACATATACCTACCAAACGAGAATCCAGTATTTGCGTTGGAGAAATATCTGGACCTAATAAACCAAAATAAGGAAGGGGCCCTAATTTTGGGAGGAGACCTAAATATGGTCTTAGAACCCATTCTGGATGCCTCTAAGGGATCCTATCATATATCAAACATAAAACTGCGTAAAGCGAGGAGAATGCTTCAAGAACTACAGCTAATAGACAGTTGGAGGATCCTACATGCCCATGAGAGAGATTATAGCTTCTACTCAGCCAAATATAAAACATACACAAGAATTGACTACATATTTGTAGACCAAAGCATAGTGGGGAATCTGAGAGAAGCTTCAATGGGATCATTCACAATATCAGACCACGCCCCTGTAAATTGCTCCTTGGAATGGGGGGAAATAGGTCCGAGGGAATGGAATTGGAAGATCAACGAAACACTATTGAAAGATCCTGTATATGAGAGCAAGATAGATCAAGAAATAGAAACCTTTTTCTTAACAAATGATTCAGATGGTACGGCTCCGCTGTCTAAGTGGGAGACACACAAATGCTATATAAGGGGAATCCTTATTTCCTTAGGAGCACATCGAAAACGCTCTTTGGATGCGGAGCTAGACAGCCTGCTTGGCGAGATCCGTATATTAGAGAACGACCACAAACAAATACAAAGATTACATATCGAAGAGAGACTAATGACCCTACGAGATAAGCTGAATCTATTATTAATGGATAAGGCCAAGGCCAAACTAAGTCGGTGCAGGAGGGCGTACTATGAATACGGGAACAAGCCAAGCAGGATACTGGCAAACGCATTGAGAGAGTCAAGAGCAAAGAATCATATTGAAAAAATAAAAACACAAGGAGATATTTTAGTCAGCTCCTCACAATTAATAGCGAAGGCCTTCAGAGAATACTAAACTGTACCAATTGGACAAACAATCAGATAAGGCAGGAAGTCAGAGTAGAGAAGAACGAATAAAGGCATATATATTGGCCTCAGGGATGCCTAAAATACCGGATGAAAAAATTGGGACCATTGAGGGCCCGATAACAGCAGAGGAATTAGCAGAGGCAATTAAAGAAATGAAGCCAGGTAAATCTCCAGAACCAGATAGATACACCTTGTTGTACTATAAAACTTTTTACGAAAAGTTGTCACCCCAATTTATGACTGCGTTTAATTCACTAAGAGAAGGACAACAGATGCTAAGAGATACACTAACAGCCCATATAGCCGTAATTCCTAAAGAAGGAAAAGACCCTGCGCAATGTAGCAGTTATCGCCCGACCTTTTTGTTATATGTAGATTTGAAGATCTTTTCGAAAATCCTGGCCAATAGGCTAGCCACCTACATCCCCCTTCTAATACACCCCGATCAGGTAGGGTTTACACCGGGAAGAGAGGGGAGGGAAAACACACAAAGAGTATTAAGCACTATCTACCTATCACAGCTTTATAAAAATCCATCGGTACTGGTAGCAACCGATGCAGAGAAAGCTTTTGATAGAGTGGATTGGGGATTCCTGAAAGCTATTTTACTACACATAGGCCTGGGAGAAGGGATGCGGAACTGGATCGCGGGCCTGTATTCGTGTCCGACGGCTAGAGTGAAGATAAACGAAATAATGTCTGATCCCTTCCCAATAAGGAATGGAACAAGACAAGGATGTCCACTTTCGCCGTTTATCTTCATCCTGGCCCTCGAACCCTTCCTGAGAACAATACGGGCAAATAAAGACATTAGAGGTGTCAGAGTGGGGGGAGACGAGTACAAGGTTGCAGCATTCGCAGATGACCTACTGTTCTCGTTAACAAGCCCAGGCCTATCCTTACCAGTTCTACTAAAAGAGATAAGAGATAATGAAGACTTGTCCAACTTTAAGGTAAATTATAATAAATCGGAGGCAATGGGTGTGGATGTTAATGAACAAACAAAGCAGCTATTGGCAACCCAGTTTCCCTTTAGTTGGACAGATTCCCATATAGTATACCTGGGAACCAAGATGCCAAAAAATCTAAATAGGATTTTTGAATTGAACTTTACCCCACTAATAAGAGTGATCAAAAACGACCTACAGAGATGGGACAAAGAGATTTTCACTTGGTTTGGGAGAATAAATATTATTAAAATGAACGTAATGCCGAGATTGCTCTATTTAATTCAGACCCTACCAGTAAAAATCCCTCTTGGGTTCCTGAGAGATTTAAGATCTAGATTTATTAAATTCATTTGGGCAGGAAAACCAGCGAGAATAAGGAGGGAGGTCTTGACTCTACCGAAAGAGAGGGGAGGAGTGGGATTTCCAGATCCAATGAGCTATTACGATGCCTGCCACATGGCAAGAGTGGTAGAGTGGTGTATCCATCAGAAGGATAAACCATGGATCCATATAGAACAGAAAATAACGAAAATCCCGCTAGAGGGAATAGCATGGATTACAGAGTCAGACATCCCACAAGAGGTGAAGAAACACCCCACAGTGGGGGCCACGATACGAGCTATAAAGAGGATATTTGGGAAAACAAAAATCTCTAAATATCCAAGCCCACTGATACCGGTACTTGGGAATCCGAGATTTGAACTAGGCCTGACAGATACCCATTTCAACAACCTAAAATGGGGAGGACTGAGTAGACTTATCCATTTCATGAACCATAGCCAGGGAGGAGACGCAGTAGAGAGGGAGGAGAGATTAGGGAGGATATTAGATATAATGAGACAATTACAACTGAAAGCGGCCATACAAGCAATTAGACCACAGGGGGGGACAACTCGAGAACTATCTGTTTTTGAAAAAGTTTGTAATAAAGGTGAACCAGTGAGGCACAATCTATCGTACATGTATAGCCTCTTAGTAGAATCTGAGGCCCCGCAAGACCTATCATTTATCCAATCATGGGAAAGAGATCTGGGGACCAGATTCTCGGAGACCCAGAAAGAAAAAATCTTTAGGTTTACTCACAAGGCCTCGTTGGCGACCAGATATCAAGAGGGGGGATATAAAATTCTAACTAGATGGTACAGGACCCAGGAGGTATTAAAACGGATGTTCCCCCAGGTGTCAGATCAGTGTTGGCGATGTGGGGAAGCAAGAGGTACCATGATACACCTATTCTGGGAATGTCCGAAACTAAAGGAATATTGGGAAATGGTAGCCGAAACAGTAAATGTAATTACCAAGGTGAACTTGAGAGACAACCCAGCTGCACTGTTATTGAACGATTTCCCAATGTCAACGGCAAAATATAAAAATTCACTGCTTAGGCACTTGCTTACAGCTGCAAAGGCCTGTATTCCATCTTTGTGGAAAAGCACGACATCCCCGACGCGACAACATTGGCTTAGTAGAGTAACAGAAATCCAATTGATGGAATACCTGACAATGGGAATGAGAGAACAGGAGGAGAAATATAGACAAGTGTGGGAGCCGTATATCAACTATAGGGAGCAGAACCCTTGAGGGCGGGGAGGGGGAGAGTATTCTTGTGTGTATTCTTTTTTTTTTTTTTTTTCTTCTCTGCGTGGTTGCTGGTGGCGACTATGGGTACCAACCAGGAAGCGGACCTGGTGGGGGGGAGGGGGTAATTGTAATCATAGTAGTTGTTGAATATACAGTAAATTAACAATAAGATGTAATGGCAAAAGAAAATGTTATCTGTATATCTCAAAGTTGTACGTATTGCTTTGTCTGTATATGAATTATGGAAAAAAAAATGATAAAATAAAGAATTAAAAAAAAAAGAAGATCCTTATGATAGATGGGGAGCAGACATAGACACCTTGTTGTGCAAGGGATTTGGACATTGGACGATTCCTGTCTCCTGATAAACATTATGTAGCTTTGAGTGATTTGTTTGTCCTTGCAATGTGGAGGGGGTTATCTGAATTTAGTCAGACAACACCATAGACATGGCATATATCCACTATCGTGGAGGAACCAGAAGTCTTGCTGCAAAAGACGAGCTAGACATAAATTCTGACCTGAGCAGAACTCCATGTTCCAGTTTTGTCCTCCATTTACATTCAATGCTTGGCAGGCAGACTCATTCAGAAAAGCAAGACCTGGTCTTCAGGATCAAGTCCATACTGAACAAGTTTGCACCCCAATGGAGAAACTCTGTAGTCACTACATAGAATCACACTGACCTACGTCTTTCCTCCTCTAAAAGCCCTACTCTGCAGGATTGAGATAAAGGCTATTCTAGTACTGAAAGCTCTCAACTGGTTCAAGTGAATGTGGTATTCTGATCCGGTCAGACTCCTGGCAGACAGCCTGAGGGTTCTTCCAGATCAACTATATCTCATATCCCAAAGACCAGTATGCAACATTGATTCAGGGTAGCTGAATTTAAAAGCATGGCTATTAAAGCCCAAGTCAGAGACAGGGATCTTTCTGATGTGGTAATACCTACTCTTTTAAATGCTAGGAAGTTTACTTCCCACAAAATGAAGCATTGCACATGCACAGCTTAAGCTCCATTCACATATGGGAATTGGATGCGTTTTAAATTGTATCCAATTAGCATGACATGTAAACAAAACCGTCTTTCTATGGAGCTGGTTAACATATACTGCAGCGGCAGTGCAAATTCACTGCAAATTTAAAAAAAAATCCTGTGTGTTTTCTGAGCACTGCGGTGTGATTCAGATGCAAATTCCAGGCTCATTGCCTTCTATGGGAATGCATCTAAATTGCACATCTCATTAGTACTGAACACAAATTCAATAAGAGAAAAAAACAGTGCGCCCCCCCCCCCCCCCCAATCCATAATAGCCTCTTCCCCCAACACTCTGCTCCTTAGCTATTTAAGACCTTTCAGATGGCGGAACAGGCAGATAGCGGGAGCCAAAGACGGGTGCGGTGCAATTTTTTTTCCTCGAGTCGGGGGCAATCAATGTGATTGATGCTGTATCTACACTGGGTGACATTTTTTTTTTTTTTTTAATAAAGAACTTGTCATTGATATTTATTTTTGACACCTTTTTTGGTGACTAAGTATGTTTACAATGTACCCCATACTCATACACATAAAGGACCTGGGATCTGGGGGCCCACTTGTTAAAGGGGGCTACCAGGTTCTGATAAGCCCCCTGCCCACAGACCACCACAACCATCAGCCAGGTTTGTGGGAAAGAGGCCCTTGTCCCCATCAACATGGAGACAATGTGCTTTGGGGTGGGTGGGGGCATAGCCTCCACTGCCCCAAAACACCCCCCCATTTTAAGGGCATGTGGCCTGGTATGGCTTGCTCATCACACCTGTCAGGCTGCATGCTTGGATAAGGGTCTGGTATGGATTGAGGGGATCCCACACCATGTTTCTTTGCAATTTTTTTTATTGCTGACAATTTTTTTTTATACTCAGCTTAGTCATCAGTTGTTAAGGACGTAGTGGACATCTGAACCGTATCTAAGTTGCAGCTGAACCGCTGAACAGCTAGCTGCTTTGGAAATTTGTACAGGATATGTGTGAACCTAGCCTTACCACGCTTGGTGTGAGGAAAAAGGAGTTCACCGTACAGGGATATACAATGTAATTCTGACATAAAATTGCACACAATGGTTGGACTTGATGGACTTTTTTTCAACCTCGCCAACTATGTAACTTTATATCTTGCCATTCCCCTTCGAAAGCCCCTGTCCTGATTAGGTCTGTCACAGCTGCAGAATTCCCCCAGCACCCCCTTATACTTACCTGAGCCCAATCTGATCCAGTGATGTGCACTAGAGCAGCAGCTCTTGCCACTGTCTCCCTCCTCCCTGGGTAGATTGATTGGCTCCAACTGCTGGCTGTGAAATGCTGTGCCAAGTAAGCGGGGGCGGGACTAAGCTGCCCGCTCTGTGTCAATAGGCGCAGACAGGGCAGCTCAAAATCGAGCACGCATATGGGCACTTGCCAAAGAGGAGTAGTCTGGAGTGTCGGTGGGGGGTCCCAGAAGAAGAGAATTGAGGCTGCTCTGTGCAAAACCATTGCACAGAGCAGGTAAGTATACCATGTTTATTATTATTTTTTTAAACTAAGCTTTAATGTCACTTTAATCCTTATCCTTTTAAATAAGAATATAAAACTGTTTCTAAGTCGTGTTTTTCTCTGTAGATTTAATTTAATTCTGTTAGGCATCAACGGAAGGAAAATTATTTTGGAAGTCATGCTACCAATAGCTATAGCTCCAGGTTGATTAGAAACAGACTGGTAGCTTATATTTGTCTTTTTTATCAATGCACACAAGAATAATTCCTTCCAGCTAAGTAAAAGATTACCCCAGAGGATTAACAATGTATATAATTCACCTGAGCATGTTCCTGTCATATCCATCTCAATTTGCTAATAGCGCTATTTTTTAGTGGCATGCAATGAATTTGGTTTTGGCAGTAGATTTTTCAATTAAGAATAAACGATAGTGTTTATTATTAAATATTTTTACTTTTACTAACCTGAAGTGTAATTAGTAAATGTGCACAGTGCATTATCTTGAATTAAAATGATATACAAACAACTGTAAACAAGCCCATGCTACAAACCTGTAGCTACAGATAAGAAAAAGGAGATGGTGGGGGTAGTGGCGCTGTCACTAGTATGTTGTTTGGCTGAGCCACTAAATGAACCCAATAAATTGATGGGTGGGCTTTAATGGGACAACATACCCTATAAATATCTATATAATGTAATAAAACGTGAAAAAATATATTATTAAATTAGTGTAAACACAAGAGGTAGTACCTCATATGTGCCACCAGAGGTAGTAATGTTACCAAGTGAAGAGTGAAGTGCAAGAATCAATATATACTACCGTGATAGGTCTAAACAATCGTATTAGGCCATTATTCAATAAAAAAACTTAGTTTGCAGATCTAGTTAAATGCACATAAGATCATAGAGACATCATATTATGATCAACAGAAGTAAAATAAAATAGTCCATAAATCGAAAAACAGGTGATAAAAGTGATGTGAAGATCAAGGTGCACCTATTTGGATAGGTGATAGACAATATATCGAGTGAAAATCGCAGTGGGTCCGGTGTTCCCCCTTGTGGGTCCCCACTCACCAGAGGCACTCACCCCTGCTGGGGTATAGTGCGTGTCAGTCAAGCAGTTGCTCCAAAGTGCTGTGGCTCCTTTTCGTGGATTTCATAAATTCCTAATGGTTCACCCGGGCTCCTAAGGTGTATCTTTGGTATAGGTGGTAAATAGTGTGGAGTTGAGTGGATTTTCTAGTTTCCTCCAAAGTAAGAAAGAAAGGCTTCCATAGCGTGATACGTTTAAAAAAGAAGGATTTTATTGGCACTGTCAGCCAATTAAATGGGCGCAAGTGCAAGTATACAAAAAATATACAAAAGATTAAAATTAAAATAAAAATGACACCAGGCTGTGATATCCACAGCTAGCAGTCAAAGTGTCAGAGACAAAGAATAAAAACAAGTTTATAGCAGCCAAAGTGCTGGGCTCTAAGGGTACACTGCACTGATACTGTCCAATTGCTATTTGCACCAGCTTAGGAACGGCGTGCGTTCCAAAGGCAAGCCGCTGGTTTAGACAGGAAGTGTGTGTAGGTGTGCGTGTGGCCGCTTTACGTACGTTTCATATGCTATACGTCTTCAGAAGCTTCCGAAGACGTATAGCATACGAAACGTACGTAAAGCGGCCACACGCACACCTACACGCACTTCCTGTCTAAACCAGCGGCTTGCCTTTGGAACGCACGCCGTTCCTAAGCTGGTGCAAATAGCAATTGGACAGTATCAGTGCAGTGTACCCTTAGAGCCCAGCACTTTGGCTGCTATAAACTTGTTTTTATTCTTTGTCTCTGACACTTTGACTGCTAGCTGTGGATATCACAGCCTGGTGTCATTTTTATTTTAATTTTAATCTTTTGTATATTTTTTGTATACTTGCACTTGCGCCCATTTAATTGGCTGACAGTGCCAATAAAATCCTTCTTTTTTAAACGTATCACGCTATGGAAGCCTTTCTTTCTTACTTTGGAGGAAACTAGAAAATCCACTCAACTCCACACTATTTACCACCTATACCAAAGATACACCTTAGGAGCCCGGGTGAACCATTAGGAATTTATGAAATCCACGAAAAGGAGCCACAGCACTTTGGAGCAACTGCTTGACTGTCACGCACTATACCCCAGCAGGGGTGAGTGCCTCTGGTGAGTGGGGACCCACAAGGGGGAACACCGGACCCACTGCGATTTTCACTCGATATATTGTCTATCACCTATCCAAATAGGTGCACCTTGATCTTCACATCACTTTTATCACCTGTTTTTCGATTTATGAACTATTTTATTTTACTTCTGTTGATCATAATATGATGTCTCTATGATCTTATGTGCATTTAACTAGATCTGCAAACTACGTTTTTTATTGAATAATGGCCTAATACGATTGTTTAGACCTATCACGGTAGTATATATTGATTCTTGCACTTCACTCTTCACTTGGTAACATTACTACCTCTGGTGGCACATATTAGGTACTACCTCTTGTGTTTACACTAATTTAATAATATATTTTTTTACGTTTTATTACATTATATAGATATTTATAGGGTATGTTGTCCCATTAAAGCCCACCCATCAATTTATTGGGTTCATTTAGTGGCTCAGCCAAACAACATACTAGTGACAGCGCCACTACCCCCACCGTCTCCTTTTTCTTGTTTTTCATATTACCCCCTCTGGGGAGTTATATTTAGGGGGGGCAGCAGTCACATATCCACTCTTGTCCTATTCCCTCTACTTAGACCCTCCTAAGCGCAGCTTTTCTTTTTCTTATCTTCCTGTAGCTACAGATGTTTGCAAATTAAATTAAACTGACTTTTTGTATGCAGATAGAGATTCTCAAAAACATTGGCAAACATTTGACAGCTCATGAGTAACCTTTCAGGCCTTTATCATTGGGGAAGTGTGCAGTAACAGTGAAGTTTTTCTCTAAATACACATAGCTCCCAACTGTCCCTAGGTTATATGGACTGCACAGTTTTTGAAAAATATCCCTAGGTCCTTCTTTACTTCTGTTGCCTCTGTTTTTTCTCTGGGCTATAGACCGCTATAAAAATGTATGGTCAAATATTTTTTGACCATACTTCTAATGTCGGTCACAGGAATGCTCTTACTTAAAGCCTTGTTTTTTGTTTAAAAAAAAGAGTGTTATACTCACCTGCTGTATGCAGTAATTTTGCACAGAGCAGTCCAGATCCTCTTCTTCTTGGGTCCCTCACATACACTGATGGCCACTCCCTCCTGCCGAGTGCCCCCCTGAGCAAGCTGCTTGCTCTGGGGGCACCTGAGCCGAGCTGAAGCTCTGTGTGCCCATTAAGACACAAAGCCATGGCTCAGCCCAAGCTCCTCTCACTCCTCATTGGTTCACTGACTTTGATTGACAGCAGTGGGAGCCAATAGAGCCCCCTGCTATCTCAGCCAATGAGGAGGGAGATTCAACTGAGACTGCAACATCGCTGGGCTGAGGTGGGGCTCAGGCAAGTATTATTGAGACTGAGGGGAGCCGAGGGGCGCTGCTGCACACAAAGATTTTTTTTATCTTGATGCATAAAATGCATTAAGATAAAAAACCTTCTGCCTTTGAAACCACTTTAATCTCTCCTGTGACCGAGAATCAGCTGATGTCACAGAGCCCTTCCAGGCTCTAAAAGGATCCTAACCACAGAGCTTTTTTTCTCAGAAAATAGGTGCAGGAACTCAACCACGACCCGTTCAGATTTCACAAACAGTAGAAGGGTCTTAAAGGGGCATTAAATACCAGAATTGCATTACATACAGAGAGCAGAGTTCAGGGGGTTACAAAGCTGTCACTTGTAAACACAGAAACCAGACTTCTGTGTTTACAAGTGATTGTGGTGAGCAGGCACCAAAGGGTCTGAGCCAAAGGTGGTGGAACTGAGTTCCCCCAAGTTCCCCCAGAAAAAAAGCCCTGCCTAACCATATTGTCAGAATACACCCAGATGCCTAACAGTCACTACTCTTTGCTCAGAGCTGATTATGAACTGAGTGATCACCAGTCATGTGATCACTCAGTTCTCATGCTTAGAGCCAATGGGGGACAGCTACAGCTTTAGAACGGTGAGCTTGTACAATAAATAGCAAAAACAATTATTATTTGGAAGCTGTGTCATATGTGGGAAGTAGATTTAGCAACAACAGATAAACCAAATGTGTTTATTTCCGAAAATCAAGGACAAAAAGCCTTTTACCGAAGATCTTGTGAGATTTTTCTGTATACAGACAAGATCCTCCTGGAAAGCACTGATGAAGTAGCATTTTCAGGGGTCATCTGTGCCACGTCACCAGTGCCTCAATAGTCCTGGAAGAGGAATCTGACTGTATGTAACTAAATAAATATTTGATTTAGAAAATTACTTCCATATGTCTAATGCACCGTACACACGACCGGATTTCCCGTCGGTAAAAAATGTTTTTCCCGACAAAATTCCTTTCAAGCCTGCCTTGCATACACACGGTGACACAAAAGTCCAGTGAACTTTTGACTGCCAAGAACGCGGTGACGTAAAAAACTAAGACGAGCCGACAAAATTAAGTTCTATGCTTCTGAGCATGCGTCTAATTGTTTCCGACCATGCGTGTTTTTTTCCCATCGGAAAAGCATACAGACGAACAGTTTTCCTGCTAGGATTTTATCCTGATGGGTGAACTGGGCATTAGGAGGTGCATGCAGAGGTTTTTTAGTGTGGGTAGAAAGCCTGCTTTAACTAAAGTAGATTTTTCACGGTTTCCGATTTGTTCCCTGTCCAATGAAAATGAAATAAACAGGGTAAATATTAAAGCAGCTAATGGCATTTTACTGACTGAGTCTTGAGAGTAGCCTACTCAAAAACAAATAATGCCGCGTACACACGATCACTTTTCGGCATGGAAAAAAACAATGGGCCAGATTCAGAAAGAATTAGATTCCCGCAGAGTATCAGAGATACTCTACGCCACCGTACTTTACCTGGCTCTAGGAGGAATTCAGAGAGATTTTGGCCCGTAAGGTACGGCGGCGTAGTGTATTTCTCCCGGCGGAATCAAAATACGCGAATAGGGGGCGTGAGGCATTTAAATTAAGCGCGTCCCCGCGGTGATCGAACTGCACATGCTCCGTTCAGAAATTTCCTGCCGTGCATTGCACGAAATCACGTCGTTACGTCATTTTTTTTTTTGAGTAACGTCGTTTACGGACATTCCTATTCCCGGACGACTTACGCAAAAAAAAAAAATAATTGAAAGTCGACGCGGGAACGACAGCCATACTTAACATGGGCCGCGTAACGTTAGACCAGCTAAAAGCTGGTTTAACTTTACGTAGCGAAAAAATGACGTACGCGATTGCGAACGACGCTCGTAACTTCGTGGATCTCCGTAAAAAGCTCATTTGCATACCCCGACGCTGAAAACGACACGAACTCCACCCAGCGGCCGCAAAAAGATCGCAGCGTAGATCCGAAGGCGTACGAAGACGTAAGCCTGTCAGATCGAAGCCCAACGCTGCCGTATCATGGTTTGAGGATTCAAACTAGTGATACGGCACGCGAAATTTGAAATTACTCCTGTCTAACACCAGTTAGACAGGCGTAATCGCTCTGTGAATCTGGGCCAATGTTTTTCAGCATGTAGAAAAAACAATATTTTTCCAACTTCATCATTAAAAACGATGTTGCCCACACACCATCGTTTAAAAAAAATTATGAGCAAAGCATGGTGACGTACAACACGTACGACAGCACTCTAAAGGGGAAGTTCCATTCAAGCTCCCGTCTCATAACTTGCTTCTGAGCATGCACGGGTTTAAAACGTTGTTTTTAACGTCGTTTTAGCCCACACATGATCATTTTTTACAACCCAAAAAATAATAAAGAAAAATATGAAATAAAAAATATTAAAAACATTAAAGTATATAGGCTTTACCTGTAAATATTGATAGAAGCGTTTACAGAATGTATACAATTCTTAGAGCAGCATCAGGAGAAGAACCTTTGTATGAAATCCACTGGTGTACCACAGAGAGGGGAAAGTATTCTAGGTAAAAAAAAATCATGTACCGGGACATGTGTTGGAGAATGCTGGCAATAGGCTAAAGGACCAGTCTAGAGGGGCATATAAAATACACAAATAATAAATATCAAACAAAATAATCCAATAATTTATCCCAATCCATAAATGACAGGGCAAATACAAAAAAGATTACCTGGCCCAACATATAGAGGGTTAAAAGGAAATGATTCAATTTGCAGATAGATACATTCACAATCTCCACTACCGCATTTATCACAAGACAACTGCATAGAGAAAGAATATATTTTTTTTTTTTTCCCTATTCGCCGACAACATCCTGCTCACTTTGACCTCTTCCAGGACCTCCCTACTAAACTTGCAATCCCTTCTAGATACCTTTGCTTCCCTTTCGGGGCTCCGGGTTAATCCCTCCAATTCCAAAGCACTGTCGATTAATCTTTCTCCTGGTTTGTTGAGGGATCTTCGGTCGGTGTTCTCTTTTCAATGGGTCTCCTCGCTGCCCTATTTGGGAATTCACCTTACCCCTACGTATTCCGGGCTGTACCAGGCTAACTTCCCGCATTTGTTCAGGCGACTTACTGACTTGTTGTTGTCTTGGTCTCAGTGTAAAAATTCACATTTGCGACATGAGAACGGATAACACATCCACGAGTAGCGAGCCCACTACTCGTAGATGTGTTATCCGTTCTCATGTCGCAAATGTGAGTTTTTAAACTGTTTTATTGAATAAAGACCTTTGTTTACTGGATTATGCGATGTACCACTCTTTTTACTTTCTGTGACACCATCTGAGTCAACAAGCGCCAGCAGCCTGAGATCAAGCAGACTGACAGTGAGAGGAGAAAGAGGACACTTACGAGCTCGCTGCTCGTGGAGACAAGCCCTATATCGTTTCACTTAATGTAAGTGCATTGAGTGTAGATGTATTAGAGTCCCTACATATCAGTATCAGACTATTGTGCTGTTATCCTCTCCCTGTATGTGGTGCCTGACCCTGAGATCCTAAGGACCGTTTCCTTTCATTTGGACTCCGTGTGAAAGCAGCTGGCTAGGCTATATTTGTTAGCCATGAGGTAAGCTGCTGGGACCACTAGAGGTGTGCATGCTAGAGGTGACGGCTTGATTTTCCCACAGAAGCAGTTGCTGGGTCTCCTATCACCCTGTTTTTTCCTTCTTCCTTGGAAAGTTTCCTGTTACCTGGAACCGGACTTCCTAATGCATTTTTGATTTATTTGTGTTTGTTTTTTTGGACTCAAATATGCCTTTCATATGTATCACCATCTGACCCACTGAGGTTGTTTATTGCTATTCAGTTGTAGTAAAGGGATTTTTAAATACAGCTTACCTGTAAAATCCTTTTCTTGGAGTACATCACGGGACACAGAGCGGCATATTCATTACTATGTGGGTTATATGGAGTACCTTCAGGTGTGGACACTGGCAATCTCAAACAGGAAGTCCCCTCCCTATATAACCCCCTCCCCTAGAGGGAGTCCCTCAGTTTTGTAGCAAGCAGTATGCCTCCCAAAATGGTCACCCAAAAGAGGGGTGGGAGCTCTGTGTCCCGTGATGTACTCCAAGAAAAGGATTTTACAGGTAAGCTGTATTTAAAAATCCCTTTTTCTTTCTCGTACATCACGGGACACAGAGCGGCATATTCATTACTATGTGGGATGTCCGAAAGCAATGCTTTAATGAGGGGAGGGAGACATCTTCCAAAGAAGGATTCAATTTAGAGATAAACTCGAATCATAATAATAATTCCAACTTAGTCAAGAAAAAAACTTTTTCTTTTTTTATTTTTTTTTATAACCAAGGGTGTTTCTGATCCCGAGGATTTCAAACTGCAGCCTGTAGTACTGCCTGACCAAAGGCAGCATCCGCATTTCTTCTCACGTCTAGTTGATAAAACCTTGTAAACGTGTGGACTGATGACCACGTTGCCGCCTTGCATATCTGAGCCATAGAGATCTGATGGTGTGCTGCCCAAGAGGCGCCCATGGCCCTGGTAGAATGGGCCTTTACCGACAACGGAGGAGGCAACCTCTTCAAACCGTAGGCTTGAATGATTAATTGTCTAATCCATCTCGAGATGGTGGATTTTGCAGCTGCCTGCCCCTTCTTGGGGCCATCTGGTAGAACGAATAACACATCTGTCTTCCGGATCTTTTCTGTAGCTTTAAGATAGGCCTTCATGGCCCGGACAATATCCAAGGTATGCAGCAACCCCTCCTTTCTAGATGTAGGTTTTGGAAAGAAGGATGGAAGTACCAAATCCTGGTTTAAGTGAAATTTGGATATAACCTTTGGTAGAAAGGAAGGATGGGGCCGGAGAACTGCCCTGTCCTTATGTAGAACGAGATATGGTTCCTTACACGATAAGGCTGCTAATTCTGACACTCTCCTGGCCGAAACTATGGCGACCAAGAAAACCAATTTTCTTGTCAGTAAGACTAAAGGAATCTCAGCCAACGGCTCAAAAGGCTGTTTCTGTAGAGTGGACAGGACAAGATTTAAGTCCCATGGACAAATTGGTGACTTGACAGGAGGATTAATACGCAAGACCCCCTGTATGAAGGTCTTTACCAGCGAGTGGGTGGCCAGCGGCCTCTGAAACCACACTGACAGAGCTGAGATCTGTCCCTTGATTGTGCTTAGTGCCAGGCCTTTATCCACTCCTAGCTGGAGAAAACTTAACACCCTATCAATAGTATATTTGCGGGAATTCCATCTTTTGGATTCACACCAGCCTACGTAGTTCCTCCACACCCTGTAATAAATCACCCTGGAGACCGGCTTTCTAGCCCTAATCAGGGTAGGAATTACCTGCCTAGACAGACCTCTACCCCTGAGAATCAGGGATTCAGCCTCCAGGCCGTCAAATTTAGACGCTGTAATGTAGGGTGGAGGATCGGGCCTTGTGAGAGTAGGTCTGGTTGTAGAGGAAGAGTCCAAGGGTCTCCCACTGCCATCTTCAGGACTAGTGAGTACCAAGTCCTCCGGGGCCAAGCCGGAGCTACCAGAATGACTGGCTTGTTCTCCACTCTGATCTTGCGCAACAGGCGCGGGAGTAACTGTAGTGGAGGGAATGCATATAGAAGTTTGAATTGATGCCAAGGGCAAACCAACGCATCGGTTCCGCAGGCCATAGGATCCCTCGCTCGCGACACGAACCTGTCTAGTTTCTTGTTGAACCTGGATGGCATTATATCTACGTCCGGCATTCCCCACCTCTGGCAGATTGTCTGAAAGACCTGGGGATGCAGAGACCACTCCCCTGGCAACAGACTCTGGCGACTTAAGAAGTCTGCCTGCAGGTTGTCCACTCCGGGAATGAATATCGCTGAAATGCAGGGTACATGAACCTCTGCCCATTGAAAAATCAAGTTCACCTCCCTCTGAGCGGCCTGGCTCCTGGTTCCCCCTTGGTGGTTTATGTATGCCACCGCCGTGGCATTGTCCGACTGGATTCTCACCGGGAACCCCTTTAATCTGGAGGTCCAAGCCAGAAGGGCTAGGCGAGCAGCTCTGATTTCCAAGATATTGATGGGGAGCTGACTCTCTGCTTTCACCCAAGTTCCCTGGCGGGAGAACCCCTCGAAGACCGCCCCCCAGCCTGCCAGGCTGGCGTCTGTGGTAACTACCTTCCCGACAACAGGGCTGAAGGATTTTCCCTTTAGAAGATTCTGAGGGTTCAACCACCAGGCCAGGCTTTGTCGGACCCTTGATGATAGCGTCAAAGGGGACTCTAAGGCATGTGCCCTCTTGCCCCAGGCTGCTAGAATGGCTGCCTGTAGGACGCGAGTGTGGATCTGAGCGTATGGTACTGCCTCGAATGTGGCCACTAGCTTGCCTAGTAATCGCATACACAGGCGAATAGTTGGTTTTTTCTTGTTTAGAACCAACTGAACCAACCCCTTGATAGCCTCGATCTTTACAAGGGGCAGGAACACCTTTTGATGTTCTGTGTCTAACCTCATGCCGAGGTATTCCAACTGCTTTGTAGGCTGGAATGCTGACTTTCCCCGGTTCAGGACCCAGCCGAATTCTTCGAGGTACCGAACCGTGAGGTTTACTGCCTTCTGCAGACCCGGCCGTGAGTGATCTATGATTAAAAGGTCGTCCAAGTATGCTAGGACTGTGACCCCTTGGATCCTTAAATTGGCCAGAACTGGGGCTAGGATCTTCGTGAATACCCGGGGGGCCATGGCCAGCCCAAAGGGGAGCGCCCTGAATTGGAAGTGTCGCTGCCCCACCGCGAAGCGTAAAAACCTTTGATGCGACTGAAAGATTGGTACATGAAGGTAAGCATCCTTTATGTCTATGGAGGCCAGAAAATCGTCCTTCTGAAGCGCGGCGGCTGCTGACCGGATGGATTCCATCCGGAAGGAACGAACCCTTAGGTAACCGTTTAACCTCTTTAGGTCCAAGATTGGCCTGACATCGCCGTTGGGCTTTGGTATGACAAAGAGATTGGAATAGAAACCTAGGCCTTGCTCTTGGGCTGGCACATCTATAATTACGTCCTGGCCAAGCAGGTGATCCAAAGCTGCCAGCATTGAGGCCTTCCTTGCTGGATCCCTTGGTAGCCTTGATTCTTGAAAATGAGGCGGAGGATACCTTAGAAACTCCAGTCTGTAACCTGTGGTTACAGATGCCCGGACCCATTTGTCGGGGATCTTGGCTTCCCAAACTTTTGAGAAGAAACGAAGCCTTCCCCCCACCCGCGAGAGTGGGGGCGCCCCTTCATAAGGCAGACTTAGGGGCTGTCTTTGACGGCTTGCGATACCACGGCCTCTTACCCCCAGGGGTCTGTCCCTGCGCTCTACTGTTAACGTTGGATCGTGCAGGCGGCCGTCGATACTGCCTGGAATTAGAGGGCCCCGAGACAGGAAAGAGCTGCCTTTTAAATGTAGGAGCCCGGAATGTCTTTTTGACCGGTAAAAGGGTACTCTTGCCATTTGAAATAGTCTGAATATATTTATCCAGATCCTCTCCGAAGAGTCGTCCTCCATGGAAGGGAAACCCTGCCAGAAGCTTCTTGCATGGGGGCTCCGCCGCCCAGTTCTTCAACCATAAGAGCCTTCTCATGTGCACCAAACATAGTGATAAACGAGAGGCCTGCTGGATGGAATCTTTTATAGCATCTACCGCAAAACACAGAGCTCTGGGAATGTCAGAAAACTCTTCTGCTTGTTGGGTAGGCATGTCCTTTAACATTTCTTTTGTCTGGTCTTTTAATGCCTGACAAACTCCAATTGCAGCCACCGCTGGCTGCACCACTGCTCCTGCCGTAGCAAAGGATGCTTTTAAAAGTGTCTCTAATCTTTTATCAACCGGATCTTTAAACATATGTATGTTTTCAACCGGGCAAGTTAGTGATTTATTCACACATGAGATGGCTGCATCCACTACTGGGAGCCTCCACCTCTTGGAGAATTTTTCCTCCATGGGGTAAATGATCGCAAATCTTTTCGGTGGCAGAAAAATCCTGTCCGGCCGTACCCAATCCCGAAAGATCAATTCCTCCAAGAGAGGATGGACCGGAAAAACTGCGTTGCTTAACGGAGCTTTCAAAGAGCCCAGAGAGGATACCGGAGGAACCTGAGGCTCTGGCAATGGCAAACTAAATGCCGAGCGGACCATGTCCGTCAAAGACTGTACCCACAGTCTTTCTGTCTGGGAATCTGAAAATGGTTCCTCCGAGGCAGACCCCTCAATCCCTGAACCCTCTTGGTTCAGGTCTAGTTGATCCTCCTGTGATTCCAATTCCTCCGGAGAGAGAATCTCAGCATCTGAGGATACACCTCCTGGTGATGGGGATCTAACCCGTTTCTTACCAGGAATAGCTCTAGCGATCAATGCTGCTATTCTCTCTTCTAGCCCCCCTAGGGATACGGCTAGCATCTCCTCTGTGATAAACACAGGGCTGGGCTGATCTGGGCCAGCCTCCCCACCAGATCCCCCTAATGGCTCATCCAAGGCGCTTCTTATGTTAATAAGTTGCGGGGAAAGTATCGGCATATCAGAATCAGAAAGGGAACCCTTTTGTTTTTTGGTCTTTTTTGTACCCTTTGACCCCGAACCTTTGGAAGCCATAATACAAAATCGAGGGACTCCGCCCACACAACAGACTGTAGTGGCCAGGAGTACAAAAATCAGAGTTTAGGGGACAATAGATCACTAATGCCCAAAAACTGATGGGATCCCGTATGTTCTTTTTTTTTTTTTTTTTTAAATATATTATATATTTTCTTTTGACAACATACAGTGACCCCACACTAAGTTTGCCAGCCTCCAAACCTGCTGCAAAAAAGGGGAATTTCTTGGCTTAACAAAAAGGTATTGGAACAAAGTCCACATGTACTACCCCTCTTCCGCCACCGGGAGTCACTGTTCTGCCGCTCTGCGTCCTCTCCTCTGAAAATCAGCCTCAGACTGAGCACTGACAATGCCTGCTGTCTATAACAGCACAAAGGCGTGCCCCTGTATGACGCCGCAGGCACGCCCCCCCCCCGCCCTCCTGTCTGAACGGCGCGAAAAACGTCAACAAGACGCGCGCGCGTATGCCGGAAACAGGAGGAACATGGAGGAGCCGCGCTGCTGGAGATCCAGGAACGCAGAAACAGGCGGCAGATTCAAACCCCCGGCCAGGTAGGACTCTCCAAAGGCCCCTAGGGATCCTTACTAGCCCTAGGAAGAAACAGCAGGTTTAGCTAGCACACATATTTAGACAGGGGGACCTAGTGATGGGGGAGAAAAGGTGTCATCCTGTCTCTCTTCAGACATAGTGAACAAGGTTGCCCATGCAGAGCATACTTAGGCTATCCCCCCTTTTAGGTTACCCCGGAGAGCCTGCTGTCGAACCAAGTCCCGCAGGCTCCCCCTTACCTGCTCCATGCTGCAGGATGTTTGTCCAGCAAACTGATCCAATCTTCTCCCATCTCCGTGGGTAGCGTAGTAGACCTTCAGGCCCTGGGGTCCTATGAAGGTACCCACTGTCCTGGACCTATATAGCACCCTGGCAAACAGGAACTTATGGTTTTTACAAACTCCAAGTCCTGGGCCCAGGGTCCAGCCCTCCAAAGAGGAGCATTATAGGCAAAACCCCACGGCTTGGGGCCCGGGTACTGTCCACTTTGGCACTGAGGCTCCTTGGACAGATCCGGTTAGCCCGCCCTTAATCCCAAGGATGTGGAGCAAAGCTATTCCGTGACCAACACCTAAGACACTGGCGAAAAAACTGAGGGACTCCCTCTAGGGGAGGGGGTTATATAGGGAGGGGACTTCCTGTTTGAGATTGCCAGTGTCCACACCTGAAGGTACTCCATATAACCCACATAGTAATGAATATGCCGCTCTGTGTCCCGTGATGTACGAGAAAGAAATTGCCATTCTCTACCCATTTCTGCATTTTCCCAACCTAGCCTTGTGCCCTTTCCCACCCACTTTATATATATTTTTTTATGTACTCATATATTTACACATATATATTGACTCTATTCACTTCACAGCGCAGACTCTTTTCACTTGCACCCTTCTAGATTTGACACTGCATTGCTGTCGATGTAGGATTCCTCTCGCACGCACCCCGTGGACCTTCTACCCCCTTCTCTTCTCTGTCCCACCCCACTTTCCTTTTTTTTCCTCTCGCTCTGCTCCACTTTTCTCTTTTCTACTCCATTACAGTCTCCTTTTTGACTGTTATCTCTTTGTATTTTTTCTACAGGATGCTAACTTTTAGATCTTTATGTTGATGTGAATCGCACACCTATTTTACAGGTTTACAGACAGCCGGGTGATGCCCGAACTTTAGACCATTTTGTTCTATTGACTTTTTCATCTCTTTTTTCCAATAGAGTATAGAATAAGACCTTGCTTTCTGTATGCTGATGTGGGCTCTCAGGTCCGGGTTTACTTTATATCTTGTATGCTATAATACTCTTGTGAACCTGTACTGTTGGTTAATATGTCAATAAAACCTTTTTTTTAAAGAATATATGATGGATTTTTATATATTTTCTATTTTTGTATAATAACATTTATTTTTTTATATAAATTTTGTATTTTTTTGCACCTTAAAAATTTCTGTTTAATTCCTATATTTATTCTTCAAATAAGGGATGTGGTAACTATTTATAGTTGACAGGTAATTCAACAATTCAAGCATGCTCTTAGCCCTTCATGGGTAGACAGCTGGAGGCAAATAAACAGCAACGCTCTGCTAGTCATGGCTGCACTTACAGTGAAAAACATCACAGAATTAAAATGATTAAACAAAAAAATAAAGCTCAGAAACTAGGTAACCAAGGTGAAACAAAGTGAATTAATGAAAGTGTGGGTGATAAAAAAAATGCCCAAAGCAACATAGGAGAGTGAGACATATACAGTAAAACCTTGGTTTGAGAGTAACTTGGTTTGAGAGCGTTTTGAAAGACAAGGTACACTTTTTTTTTAATTTTGACTTGATATACAAGCGATGTCTTGATATAAGAGTAGCGTCATGCCACAACTGAGTATAAAATAGAAGAGAGGCGCCTCTAAGTGTAGCAATATGGTTACATTTAATGAAGTTACAACATTTAGAAACTTACAAGGTTGATTAATAAAACAGGCACATCTAAGTATGCAGACATCCGGGGTAAAGCTGTCCACATAGACCAGGGGTGGCCAACCAGTGGCCCGGGGGCCACATGTGGCCTGCGGAGCCCTCTGATGCGGCCCGCGACCTCCAGCTCTCGAATGGTTGCCGACCATCCATACCACAGCATTAGTGTTGTGAATGAAGCTGGTGATAGAGGAAGAAAGCCTCTGCAGAACAGAGCCCCATAAGCCAATGCTTCCTGTAGATCACCAGCTTTTGCCACAGGTGGAGTCTATGGCAAAGTTCAGCTAACCTGCAGGATAGACACAGGTGCAGTACGCTGCACCCGCGGTGTGGGCAGACCGCAGCACATCAGTGTGAAAACAGTCTTAGACTAGGGTGACCAGACATCCCCAGTTTCAGGGGACAGTCCCCGGATTGAGGACACTGTCCACGGACCAAGTCTGTCCCCGGTTTTGTCCCCGGATTGGATTTGAACAGGGGCTGTGGCAATTTCAAAGACAGTCAGTGCAAAAAAAAAAAAAAAATCTGAATTACAGCCCCCCGCTCCGCCGCTAGCTAAGGGGGGGGGGGTGTATTTTTCCATTATCTGTGCCCCTTTCTGATGATCATGTGCTGGTCGAAGCGGAGGGAATTTTTCATCAGTTTCGGGTGCATGCCCATTCAGCTCCACTCGCATGTTCTTCTGCCTTGGCTCAAGTTGCGGCCAACCGCCTGCCTGCTTATTTCCTTGGCTTTACTTTGTAATCTTCCTCCGCTCCCCACCGGGTAGTAGCCGGGGACCGGAGAGTAAGACTTGACAGGCTGTGAGGTGGCGATGGGGATTGAGTCGCTTATTGCCGCTATTACTAGTAAAAAAAAAAAATATGTCCCCAGTTTTCATTTTAAAAATCTGGTCACCTTATCTTAGGCCCTTTTCACACGATCGGCCCGACCCAATCGGATCCTCAATTCACCTTAATAGAACGGCAGATGTAAAAAGACTTTTGACAGCTTTTGCCCACCTACCGCCAATCCGCAAAAAAAATAACAGAAGGGAATTTGTCCCCTTCTTCCATCTGGGCGGATCAGATCGGAGGGCCTATAGAATAGCTGTGACCTGTCATCCGTGCGATCCGCTCATTGTGGCCCACTACTGGTTACCAAGTTGCTTAAGTGACCCTTACTCTTCAAAAGGTTGGGCACCCCTGATATAGACCATCCTCCGCGCCACCATTGATGTCGTCTCTTTCACGAGCGGTTCAAGCCTCGCTCTTACTGCAAGGTAGTTTTCCCGGTCACAATTGCAGACTGACAGTGGTGAGAGGCGGTGGTGAGGAAGATGGTCTGTGTATTGCTTTAACCCGGATTACTGCATACTTAGATGTGCCTCTTTTAATCAACCATGTGATTTGATGAATGTTGTATCCTTATTAAATGTAACCATAATTGCTACACTTAGAGACGCCTCTTCTCTTTTATACTCTGTAGTAGGGATGAGCCGAACATACCCGCGTTCGGTTCGCACCAGAACCGTCGAACAGACCGACCATTCGTGCGAACATTTAGAACCCCATTGAAGTCTATGGGACTCAAAATTTTGAATTCAAAAACGCTAATTTTAAAGACCAATATTCAAGTTATTGTTGGAAAACGTCTTTGAGAACCCGGGTCTTGCCCCAGGGAACATGTATCAATGGAAAAAAGTTTAAAAAACGGTCATTTTTTGAGGAGCAGGACTCCTGGGCAAGACCCGGGTTCTCAACGACGTTTTCACAGGCAAGCTATAGACACCCAGCAGGTACAATATTTAAAGGATTTTTTATTTTATTTAACCACTTAAGCCCCGGACCAATATGCTGCTAAATGCCCAAAGGCGTTTTTACAATTCGGCACTGCAGCGCTTTAACAGACAATTGCGCGGTCGTGCGACGTGGCTCCCAAACAAAATTGGCATCCTTTTTTCCCCACAAATAGAGATTTATTTTGGTGGTATTTGATCACCTCTGCTGTTTTTATTTGTTGCGCTATAAACAAAAATAGAGCGACAATTTTGAAAAAAATTCAATTTTTTTACTTTTTGTTATAATAATTATCCCCCAAAAACATATAAAAAACATTTTTTTCCTCAGTTTAGGTCGATACGTATTCTTCTACCTATTTTTGGTAAAAAAAAAAATCGCAATAAGCGTTTATCGATTGGTTTGTGCAACATTTATAGCGTTTACAAAATGGGGGATAGTTTTATTGCATTTTTATTATTTTTTTACTACTAATGGTGCCGATCAGCGATTTTTTTCATAACTGCGATATTATGGCGGACACTTCGGACAGTTTTGACACATTTTTGGGACCATTGTCATTTTCACAGCAAAAAATGCATTTGAATTGCATTGTTTATTGTGAAAATGACAGTTGCAGTTTGGGAGTTAACCACAGGGGGCGCTGTAGGATTTGTGTCTTCCCTGTGTGTGTTTACAACTGTAGGGGGGTGTGGCTGTAGGTCTGATGTCATAGATCGAGTCTCCCTATAGAAGGGATCACTCGATCAATGCAGCTGCCACAGTGAAGCATGGGGAAGCCGTGTTTACATACGGCTCTCCCCGTTCTTCAGCTCCGGGGAGCGATCGGGAGCGGGCGGCTAGAAACGAATAGCCGCGCCCTCGTCCCGGATTGCTCCCCACGGGTTTCCGACCACCGCATGTAGTGGGGGGGGGTCCCGATCGGACCCCCGACCCGCGCAAAGGCAGGGACTTATATATACGCCCATCTGCCTTAACGTTCCCTTCTGTGGACGTATATCTACATGCGACGGGCGTTAAGGGGTTAAGCATCACATTAAAATCACTGCTCCAGGAGCAGTGATTTTAATAATGTTTAAATAAAAAAAAAATGAAAAACTCCTTTAAATATTGTACCTGCAGTGCTGGGTGTCTATAGTTTGACTGTGAAAACGTCTTTGAGAACCCGGGTCTTGAGTCCTGAAAAAACGACCGTTTTTAAAACTTTTTTTCCATTGATACATGTTCGCTCGGGTAAGACCCGGGTTCTCAAATACGTTTTTACAGGCAAACTATAGACACCCAGCAGGTACAATATTTAAAGGAATCTTTAATTTTTTTTAAATGTAAACATTATTAAAATCATTGCTCCAGGAGCAGCGATTTTAATGATGCTTAAATTAAAAAAATTAAAATAAAATTCCTTTAACCACTTAAGACCCGGACTAAAACGCAGGTAAAGGACCTTGCCCCTTTTTGCGATTCGGCAATGCGTCGTTTTAACTGACAATTGCGCGGTCGTGCGACATGGCTCCCAAACAAAAATAGAGCGACAATTTAAAAAAAAATGCAATATTTTTTACTTTTTGCTATAATAAATATCCCCCAAAAATATATAAAAAAACATTTTTTTCCTCAGTTTAGGCAGATACGTATTCTTCTACATATTTTTGGTTAAAAAAAAAAAAAAAAAAAAAAATCGCAAAAAGCGTTTATCGGTTGGTTTTCGCAAAATGTATAGCGTTTAGAAAATAAGGGATAGTTTTATTGCATTTTTATTAATTATTTTTTTTTTTACTACTAATAGCGGCGATCAGCGATTTTTTTCATGACTGCGACATTATGGCGGACACTTCGGACAATTTTGACACATTTTTGGGACAATTGTCATTTTCACAGCAAAAAAATGCATTTAAATTGTATTGTTTACTGTGGAAATGACAGTTGCAGTTTGGGAGTTAACCACAGGGGGCGCTGTGACTTTGAGTGTTCCCTGTGTGTGTGTTTACAACTGTAGGGGGTGTGGCTGTAGGTGTGATGTCATCGATCGCGTCCCCCTATAACAGAGATGACGCGATCGATGCTGCGGCCGCAGAGAAGCACGGGGAAGCCGTGTTTACACACGGCTCTCCATGTTCTTCAGCTCCAGAGACGGATCGCCGCACTGCAGCGGCGATCGGGTCCGTGAGTCCCGCGGTCCCGGAGCTTCGGACCGGGTCACGGGAGCGCGCCGCGGGTGCGGCTGGGTACTAAAACCAACGTATATATACACGTTGATGTGCCCAGCCGTGCCATTCTGCCGACATATATGTGCAGTAGGCGGTCCTTAAGTGGTTAAATATTGTATCTGCTGGGTGTCTATACGTGTGATAACGTCTTTAAATAGCACAATCACCTGCCTGCCAGTAAATTAGGAAGAAATTATCTATCTAAGCTATACAGTGTATAAATATATGTGCAACTCCTAGGGATATATATATATATATATATATATATATATTCTCTACACACTGTAAATTAAGCTAAACTGACTAGCCTGCCTGCCTGCTCTATCTAGCTATCTAAAAAGACAATCTCTCTGTCTCTCTGACTGCTTTCATTAACAAGTCGGAACACACTACCGAAGGCCACCCAGCAGGCGGCCTTATATAGTGTGGGGCGTGTGCTAAAGCCCTGAGACATAATTGGCCAAAGCCACCCAGGCTTTGGCCAATTATGGCTCTTCGTTTTTTGCGCGCTGTGATTGGCCAAGCATGCGGGACATAAAGAATGCTTGGCCAATCATCAGCGCGCAATGCCGCAGTGAATTATGGACCGTTTTCGGATTTCGTCGAACGTACGAACAGACAATGTTCGAGTCGAACATACGTTTGTATCGAACGCGAAGCTCATCCCTACTCTGTAGCTACTGCTGGATTTTGCATCTAATCCCCTTGGGGAGACTTTCATTTGTGAATGAACATTTTATGGTTACACAACTTATCACATTGCTATAATCTTTTTATATGGACTATAACCTGAAGGACTTATGCCGCGTACACATTTAAATTGATCGTGTGTGGGCAAAACGTCGTTTTTTGTCTTAAAAAGAACGACCAAAAAAAAATTCCAACATGCTTGAATTTTTTGTGTCGTTTTTCAAAACGTCGTTTTTTGTGTCATAAAAAGTGATGGTGTGTGGGCAAAACAATGTTGAAAACGACGTTTTTAAAGCCGCGCATGCTCAGAGGCAAGTTATGAGACGGAGCTTCAATGGAACAGAGTGCCGTCGAACGTGTCTTACGTCACCACGCTTTGCTAGAGCATTTTGGAAAAACGATGGTGTGTATGCAACGTCGTTTTGAAAAATGAAGTTTGAAAAACGTCGTTTTGTTTCATCACTTGAAACGTCGTTTTTTTTTAATCACAAAAAATGATCGTGTGTACGCGGCATTATGGTTGTGGAATGAATCATTTGAGTTTCCATTATTTTGTATGGGAAAATCTGCTTTGATATACAAGTGCTTTGGATTACAAGCATGCTTCCGAAACAAATTATACTCGTAATCCAAGGTTTTACTGTACTGTAGTTGAATACATGAGTGTCTGAAAAATCCAGCGTGTTCAGATTACAATGCACTTGTGATAGCAATGATCCTTTCTATTTATATTACTATGAACAGGAGGCAGATTTAAAACAGTGTCAAGTATTTGCACTAGTTGCCTTTCAACTGTGAAGCCGCGTACACACGGCAGAGAACCTCGATGGGCAGAACACATCGTTCCGCCCGTCAAGGTTCTCTGCCGGCCGTCAGATTCGGCGACCCGCCCGTCGGGAATGGCAACCAGCCATTCATCCAGGCGGGCCGTCGAGCAAATAGAGAACATGCTCTCTATTTCTGCTCGACGGCATTCCCGACGGGATGCTCGCCGAGATCGTACACACGGCCGAGGTTCTCGCTGGAATGCAGCTTCCAGCGAGGTTCTCGCTGGTTTCTAGCGAGAACCTCGGTCGTGTGTACGCCGCTTAAGAATACATTTTAATTTTAGCAAAGTGTAAAACAAGAAATAAACAGCAAAGCAACGTTTAATGAAACGTGTAATAAAAATAACATGGTAGTGTCCTACCTAGTTACAAGTTGACCACAGAATATATTTAAATTAAATGCAAAAATGTGATAAGAAAGACTATTTCTGTACACAGTTTTAGAAAACTGAACCATTGTATCAACTGCTGAAAACATTTAAATATCCACAATATAACCTAATAGATTTATAATAGTTTTTATATAGTGCTGTCCAATATTGCAGTGCTGTACATAGAATTTAACAAGTACAATAAATTCTTACCTTTCACTGCTCAAAGACATTTTATTGTGCACTAAATACAAAATAAGGAGACCTTCAAGGTCACATGTACTTCTAGTTCATAGTAAGCTAATGAAAGCCAGTGACATACAAGAAAAGGACAGAATAATTTTCATATAAATAATACCTCACCTTTAATCATCTTCTTTCTTTAATGCTGTATATAGTTTTACTGAACGAGGGCAAGGACATTCTTGTGTGCTCAATCAATTCTAAGGCATTGTAAGAAAACTGTATTTTCTGCTTTCTACAATCCTTAGCAATACTTTTCATAACAAAAGGCTTGCAGAAATATAATTTTTTACATACGGTACATTTTCAGTAACAAAGTGTTCTACCTCCATCATAAAGACAATGTTGAAGTACAATTCCATTGTAGAAAGCTTGTTAAATGCAACTACTAATGGACCATCAAATAATTTGAAGGAAAGCTGTACTGAGGAAATATATAATTTGGCCAGTTCTTAACCCTCTTTTGGAAAATGCTTGTTTCTGGTGATTTTCCTGATCCAAAGGCTATGCAACTGCTGCTGTGCTGATGCTGGAGACTGGTATGTTATTATTAAGTACCTCATCGCCCGATCTTCAGGATACAGAGCTTCACATATCCTGGCAACATAAAGTGATATAAAACACACATCAATTAAATTCATTCAAATTATTCCTTCTCATTCTGTATGTGGATGATGGCACTGTAATTAACAATAAATGAATAAATAATTAATCATAAAAAAATAAAATAAATGGAAGTTCCACTTTTTGGTGGAACTCCGCTTTAAGCACTTCTCGCCCCCTTACATACCACATTTGGCATTTTTCCTGTCCCACTTCCTCTTTCCGCCCAGGGACCGCCTCGGCGACTCCTCCTCTCGCCTTAAGCGGCCCATCCCTTTAGGCGATCTCCTGGGACATGTGACAGGTCCCAGGAGATCGCCTGTCCACTCATAGGAGCGCAGAATGGAGGCGCCAGCCGGAGGGGGGGAGAGGAGCGGAACTCCAGACGGCCCCGTCAATTGACCGTGGAGCAGGTAAGTGTCTGTTTATTTAAAGTCAGCAGCTACACTTTTTGTAGCTGCTGACTTTTAATAAACACTAAAAGGCTGGAACTCCGCTTTAACCACTTAAGGACCGGACCAATATGCTGCTAAATGACCCAAGGTGTTTTTACAATTCGGCACTGCGTCGCTTTAACAGACAATTGCGCGGTCGTGCAACGTCGCTCCCAAACAAAATTGGCGTCCTTTTCTTCCCACAAATAGAGCTTTCTTTTGGCGGTATTTGAGCGCCTCTGCGATTTTTATTTTTTGCTCTATATACAAAAATAGAGCAACATTTTTGAAAAAAAAAAAAAAATTATTTTCAAATCAAATAAACAAAATTTTAGTCAAACATTTGGACCAAAATGTATTCAGCCACATGTCTTTAGTAAAAAAAAAAAAAAAAATAGCTACTTAGCGAGAACAGTGACACTAATACAGCGATCAGAAAAATGATCGCTTAGTGACACTGGCAATAGGGAGTGAAAGGGTTAACTAGGGCAGTGATAAAGGGGTTAAAACTTTATTATGGGGGGTACGGGGGCTACCCTGGACCTAACACTAACTGCCTGTTACACTGACACTAAATGCAGTGATCAGTACATATATGATCACTGCATTCAGTGACACTGTGACAGGGGGGTGGGGGTGATCGCAAGGGGTTAATGTGCCTGTGTGTACTGGTATCAGTGTAGTGTTGTGCAGACTTACTGTGTGATGTGATCTCTCCTCAGCGGCGGTTGAAAATACCGCTGAGAGCAGAGATCACATCACTCCCCCCTTCCTGTATTTACACAGGAGGAGGAAGTGCACTGCAAGGGGAGCGCGCGCATTGGCTGGGAGCGATCCGGAGGGGGCGGACAAAAACGAACCGCTGCCCCCTCATCCTGAATCGCTAGCACAGCAAACCGGACCGCCGCATGTACCAGGGGGGTCCTAATCGGACCCCCGACCCACGTCTAGGCAGGGACGTACAGGTATGCCAATGTGCCTGTACGTGCCATTCTGCCGACGTAAATGTACAAGTAGTGGTCTGCAAGTGGTTAACAGAGTTAGTCCTTAACGCTGTAATGTAAAGGGGACACAGTAATATAAAAGGGACTGCACTGCAACAAGGCAATGTAGTGATTACAGTGCCCCTTTACAGTGCCCAGTCCCCTTTTATATCACAGCGCCCTCTTTGCATTACAGTTCCCCTAGCAATCACAGCCCCCCATCACAGTGCCCCTTGCAATCATGCTCCCCCTTTTTCTCTAATCACAGTGCCTCCTTTTACTCTCTGGTTACTGTGCAGATCCCTGGCTCCTCTTGCCCCTTTTCCCTTACATCAAAGTCTGCACAGCCCCTCTTCCTCTGCCTCTTCCTCTGCCTGTCATTTTTAAATGACCCTCTGACAAAAGTCTCTAGAGAAGCACAGTATATGTGGAAGAAGGTATATACTGTAACACCCCGCTTCAATCTGTCGTTTTGGGGGGCCACTGGTTTATCGCACCAGTTATAGAACTTTTTTTCAGGAAGTTTTGTCAATGTGTGTAGCAGAGGTAAAGCAGCAAAGAGGCAGAAATTCTGCAGTACCCAAAAACACTATTATGAAAGTATATTTTTATATAACACCCCACTTCAATCTGTCGTTTTGGGGGGCCACTGGTTTATCGCACCAGTTATGAAACTTTTTTTTTCAGGAAATGTTGTCACTGTGCGTAGCAGAGGTAACGCAGTGAAAGAGGCAAAAATTCTGCAGTACCCAAATACACCACCAGTCACAATGCTGCACAATACAAATCCACTATAATATGCTTTCTATACTAGAAAGTATATTATAAGTGTATTACACCCCTATATACTTCACACAAACAATAGTACACCTATACCAGTCCTTGAAAGGACTTTTGTGGACCTGTTAGGTACTGATTTGTGTCACTACAGTCTGTCCCTGCTCCGCACACAGCAACCTCTCCCTACACTGACAAAAAGTATATTGTAACTCTATTACACCCTGTAACGGAATGGCCGTGATACCCAGAGACTTTTGAAGGATGCGGGGTACTCCTGTGCCAGCTTTACCAATGACTCTTATGTCTAGGGTCATCCTATGTCCCTTAGGGGCATAGGATGACTGAGGAATGATATCATGAATTACATGAGATGGGACATTAATGATAATTCATGTATTGCAGGATATCTTGAAATATAAAGTTGTTTATTCTGACCCCAACAGGTCAATAGGACAGTATTCATTCATGTGGGGACACATATTTTTGAGGCGTTAATTGAGTCAGGCTCCTAAGATATTTCATTGGAAGGATGGGTAGGGATATCCATGCTAGGACTAGGTAGATGACCTGCTGCCCCCTGTGAGGTCATTAAGAAGAGTGCTAAGTGAAGTGTAGGATGGATTACTCCAATAAATCAAGTGTTCGGTACCCGTAGGCGGTGGGTTTATATAGAAATCTCCCCGCTTCTCCAAGGTACACCTTTTTATTGATAGCTCCAAACGGGGCCAGATAAATAAGCCCTTATGTGTGCTGTGATGGGGTTACGTGTTCCCTGCAGCCTGCTATGGCCTAATGCCGCGTACACACGATCATTTTTTGTGATGAAAAAAAACGATGTTTCAAAAACTTCATTTTCCAAAACGACGTTGCATACACACCATCGTTTTTCCAAAATGCTCTAGCAAAGCATGGTGACATAAGACACGTTCGACGGTACTGTGTTCCATTGAAGCTCCGTCTCATAACTTGCCTCTGAGCATGCGCGTCTTTAAAAATGTTGTTTTCAACATCGTTTTGCCCACACACCATCACTTTTTATGACACAAAAAATGACGTTTTGAAAAACGACACAAAAAATTCAAGCATGTTCGAATTTTTTTTTTGGTCGTTTTTTTTAAGACATAAAACAACGTTTTGCCCACACACAGTGATTTTAAATGACGTTTTTGAAAACGTTGTTTTTTTTTCATCACAAAAAATGATCATGTGTACGCGGCATAAGTGTCAAAATCCGCACAATGTTAGGTGATGTGTAGGTGTATGAAATGTGGTGCCAATCTACACAAAAACAAATTAAAAATAGTGTACCAAAGATAAATGATATACTGTAATAGATAGATATTCTCCTGGCAATCCTGGATAAGTGGATAAAAAACATATATAACCAGAGAATACTGTAGCTTAATCAAAGTGCAATAAACTCGTGAACCATCACATGGAGTGCAAGTCCTAAGACTGAATCCTGGGATTAATGATTAAAACGTATAGGTGTATAAATCCCATTAAAAGTATGATGACATATGAGATGTAGTTATCAGATGAAAGCAGCCTGGAGCATCAGATAAAATCCAGCGGTCCCCCCACATGTATCCCCACTCACCAGATCGTTGTCCCCACGGAGGGGTATGGAGCCTTGGGGATCAGTGGGTTGTGAAGGTGGCTTACCCGTTGCTTTATCTGGAAATTCTGTGCTGTCCGTGGATCATTGTAATATAAGGGGGACAAAAAGAGAGGAGTCCTCATAGAGTAGTATACCCTTAGATGCCGGGTGGATTTCTTAAAAAATATATATCCAGCATTCCCATAAAAATAAAATGTAAAAGTTGAAAAACAAAAGATTAAAACCAACAAGCTGCTCCTCCGCAGCATGCAGAGTGTCCAATAAGCTGACTACAACCAGGCGAGTCTCGGGAGTTCCCCAAGGGGAAGTGGTGTGGAGCGTGCCGGCTGTTTGCGCTCCAGCTTCGGACGTGTCCTACCCGGAAGTCGTCTCTGGCGTGAGCAAATCGTGAACGGAGCATGTGACGTGAGAGCGGTATGTCACCTGACCGGTTTCGTCGAATGGACGTTTTCAAAGGTGATGCCCGTCTCTCTCGTCACATTGAATTAAAATAATGTAAGCAGCATTCGATGTCCGCCCAAATGGGAGTGAATATACCCCCGTGGTCCAATCAGAAGAACGAGAGGCGTGTTTTGTAAAGACCCGATTCTATTGCCGAGGATATTATGGCAGGTAACCCCAAGGAAGAGGCTTGCGTTTGTATAATATTTAGTGCTGTGCTACCAAATAAGGAAGAAATATCTATTTATGGTTAGAAATTCCGGATCTCGAGTGCCGCTTATAGGGGATTGGAAGGTCAATTTGAATACAACACATTGCAAAGATATGAATTTATATATATATATACAGCTGTAAGTTCATCCATTAATTTTTATATCCTTATAGTTACAGTACCTAGTGACCATGTATGTGATATCAACAGGAGGAGAATACCTGTAGGAGTTAATTAGGAGGGTTGTAAACTAATAAGTAAACTAACATTTTGCTAATCCTATTTTACCACGTAGTTCTGATGCAATCAGGACCTGTGGCATAGTGACAGTGACAGGTGTACACACAGATAGTATAATTAATTATATATATCTGTAGATTCTTTTGTCAACTTGGTAATATCTTTTGGGGTGCATTAGTCAGCAGATCCTTATGCTATTTATGTTGTAACCCATGATTTTAATCATGTATTTCTATATAAAGGGCTATGGCCACACTGTACATTAATTGATATTCATTACAGGGAAGGGCATTTGATTGGATTGGTGAATGTATTCTGGTCATTCTGTATGTATTCTCTTCCCTTTTAGTTTTGTTTGATATGTAATTGCTACATATGGTGTAACTATGAGGGTTTATTTCCCACTAAGAGACTTAGTTCTGCCAAAAATTAAAAAATGTTTTAGAAATTCCTGGATTAATTCTATTGGTTGGTTATGTAACAGTTGAGGTCTATGTCCAGATTCATCCCCTTCGGTGCGAGGGACCCCAATCGGTAGATCCATTCCGTTTCATTTTGGGATATTTGGATCTTTTTATTCCCACCTCTCCAATGATCTTGTACCATATCTACCCCGTAGAATGTCATCTGTGATGGATCTTTGTTGTGATATTCATCGAAGTGTCTGGATAGGCTATGGTAAGGGAAGCCTTTACGGATATTTTTTATGTGTTCCCTTATGCAAACTTTGAGGGGTCTGGTGGTGCGTCCCACATATTGCAACTTGCAGGGGCATTCCACCATGTATGTAACATGGGTGCTGTTACAGGTAATCCGTTTTTTTATTTAAAATTTCTTGTGGTTTGCACTAGATGTAAATGTTAGATGTCTTCTATTTTCTTTCTTGCTTTTTTTACACGGTAGGCATCGTTGGCATCTGTAAAATCCTTTTAGGTCAGGGCATAATTCCACCTTTTTTGGCGGGTTTACCACATTATGGACTAGGTGGTTCCTTAGTGTTGGGGCTCTACGATAAATGAAAGTGGGTTTATTTGGAAGGATACTTGCAAGTGTCCTATCTTCTTTTAGAATAGGCCAGTACTTCTTCAGAATGTTTTCCAGTTGTCGGTGTTGTGTACTGTAGCCTGTAATGAATGGTACGTCATTACTTTTCCTCATGGGTTTCGGAGGTTTAGGTTGCAATAGTGTTTCTCTGTCCATATTCCGTATTCTTTCTTTAAGTTTGATAAGTGGTGACTGCTGATATCCCTTCTCCCTAAACCGGTTGATAAGGACATCTGCTTGTATGTCGAAATCTTCTAACTTGTGACAGTTCCTCCTTACTCTTAGGAGTTGTCCCTTAGGGATGTTAGATACCCACTTTGGGTGATGACAACTCCTTGTGGGTATATACCCATTGGGATCCGTTTTTCTTAAAAACGTCTTAGTATAGAGTTTTCCCTCACTTTTGAAAATTTCCAAGTCTAGATATTCTATAGTACTAGTACTCCATTTGCCCGTGAATTTGATGCCAAAAACGTTGTCATTAAGTGCATTCAAAAAAGTTTCTAGTGTTTTAGAGGTGCCTTCCCACAAGTTAAAAATGTCATCAATATATCTTCTATACATTTTTAGTGGTGTGATGTTCCTGTCAAAAATGTACTTTTCTTCCCACATGTCCATGAATAAATTTGCCACACTGGGGGCATATCGGGCCCCCATAGCGACCCCTCATGTCTGTACGTAGTATTCACTATTATACCAAAAGTGGTTGTTGCGCATAGCCATTTGGAGGCCTTCCAGAATGTAGGAAATATGGGCCAGATTCACAGAGCCATTACGCCGGCGTTACAGGAGATGCGTGGCGTAAGTCTAAATCTGCGCATGCGTATCGATGCGCCGCATCCCCAAAACGATATATGCATGAAATCATTTTTTTTTCGACCGCCGTAATTTCGATAGACCGGTGCATCCGTGCACACAAAACTGCGCTAGACACACCATTGATTTGCTATTCAAATATGCAAATGAGGGAGTTACGGGGATCCACAAAAGTAAGTTGGTGCAGCGCAGGCTACGCGCTGTGCGCAACAGCTGCACGTCCTGTCTAAAATTAGACCATATAAAAGGTGGAATAAAATTAGACAATCCGTCTACATGTCAGCTAAAGCAACACTGTTAGTGAGGAGCTGAGCAGTCACACTTGCTGCACAACAAACTGTATGCCAACATGCCAGGGGCATCCATGCTCATAGCTATACTACTGACTTTAGATGAGCAAAGAAGGAGGAGGGCACGGAGGAGGGCACAGAGGAGGGCACGGGAGAGGATTTTTTTTCCCCAAAAACGTTTTATTTGCTTTTATAAACATAAAAAAAATATATATACATACATATATACATCAATACATCAATACATAACATACATACAAATTACAAACACGGTCTCACTATCTTTCAATAGCCCTTTAAAACCTTGATGGATATAAGAATCTAATCTAATAGAATATTCTTCTCTAATACAAGCCCCTCACTCTTCACTTGATATATCACACACGCATAGACATCTTTGGCATGAGTGATTCTGAGGTGTCTCGCATCTTCAGATTCACCCCTCATGCCATGCTGGAATTAACCACAACCCTGCAGGAGGACATCACCAGCGCCAACACATGACACCTGCACACCATGACACCCATGACAGCTACATATACAATCCATAGTACCCCATCGCCCACAGATTTTGAACAGAACATGTATGGGGACAGCTGTCTGGTTAGTGAGTGATATGGGTGGCAGGCATGACTGTCCCCCCCATGATGCTGAAATCACAAAGGGCACATGCACTACTAAGATCCCCCTGTCTTATCCCTTCAGGTTGACTCTGCATATGCACTGGGACCCCATCTCATGACTCCTATCCGGAACCCCCCATGGTACCCTGTTGTATTCCCCAAACTTTGTATGCCAGATCACGTTGCACGGTGCATGTTGCATGCTGCACAACTTCGCAGTGAGAAAGGGCCTGGAGATTGACATAAGTGATGACCTGACCCCTGAACCAGACAATCCCCCCCTAACCGAGGCTACCCCGTCTTCTGAGGGAAGAGCAGCCAGGAGACAGCTCACATTAGGCATCTTTGCACGTTAAACACACACATTAATCATGGCACAATGAGAATGCATGCATGCACACCACTGTGCTCCCTAGCACAGACACATCACATCCTCATCAAATTGGATTAGCACAAGCCCACCATGCAGGACTAGTGAGCAGCGACGCCACGCCATGGCTCCAATTATGTCACTGTACATTCATACACCATTCACACGGACCTGGGGATCACTTCTCCATGGTCCTGGGTATCACTTCTCCACCACAAATGAAGGTGACACCCCTTTTCCGTCAGGAATGTCACCCCCACATTCCAAAATCATTCACAAACAGAACCAAAAAATAAATAAAATAAAAAATGCCCAGCAAAAATATAATTAAAAAACAAAAAAAACAAAGGAAACACAGAAATGACAAAAATCACTCTGCAAAACAGTCACCAAATATCTTAAAGACATGTCACAAACAAACAAACAAACAAACGCTAATAAACAACAGAACAAAAGCACCTTGCTGTATAGGAAGGGATACAAAGGGATGTACTTTTGCAAAGGAAGGGCGTTTGTGTCTGTCTATTTAAGCTCTCTGCGTAGTTCACTAAGTTGCCCGGGTCCACTTCCAATTTCACTGATTGCGCCGTTCCCAAGTTGTGACCATGCATCATGTGCGCATGTGCGATCTGGCCAGCCCTTCATTTGCATGAGGTCACGGCTCATTTCAATGAAACACTAACACGTCCTTCCCAATTTGAATTACTCTGCCTTACACCTAGGAATTTACATTACACCAGCGCAAATTTCTGCGCAAATACTACGAGGATACGGTGATTGCGCCTCTACATTGCGCCGGTCTAATGTAAAGGAGGTGCGCTACGCCGGTCAAAATATAAGCCAATGTACGTGAATCTGGCCCTTTGTTCCTGTTTCATATAGAACAGTTTGTGTAGGGCTTTTTCTACTCCTTTGAGGCCATCAGACTGTCTGATGCTGATGTACAGGGACTTTACATCTATAGTAAGTAATAAACAGTTACTTGTACTGTTAGGATCCTTTAATTCGTTGATGAGTTAGGTGCTATCTTTTAGGTGAGATCTTCCCTGCTGTACCAGGGGCTTCAAAAATTGGTCCAAATACTCTCCTAATCTCGAAAATACAGAATTAATCCCGCTGATGATGGGCCTGCCGGGTAAGTAACCTCCCTTTTATGTATTTTAAGCACCTGATACATCACTGGTGTCTTGGTGGATTATTTTATCAAGTATTCAGCCTCTCGTTGGTTCAAAATGTTCATATTCTGTCCTTTCTTCACGTATTCTCGTAATATATTCTCATAGTGTGGTTTCGGGTTACTCTTGAGTTTTATGTAAGTGTCTTCAATTTTCAATAAGTTTTCCATTTCCCGTTCGTAATTTTTAATATTTAAAATCACCAATCCTCCCCCTTTGTCTGCTGGTCTGAATACCACTCCCTTCTTTTTGGATAAGTCTTTTATAGTTTTCCATACATTTTGTGTGCGTCTATTCCTTTTATTTGTGATGTGTTGTATGTCTTGTTCAACCATCTTTCTGAATGCCGAAACGCATTGATTGCCTTTGGTTTGGGGGTTATATGTTGAATTATTTTTCAGTTTAGTCTGCTTGTAGTAAGATTTCTCAGGAAGCTGTACATTTGGATTCAAGGCAAAATGTTTTTTCAGATTGATTTTTCTGAGGAATTTTTGTAGGTCAACATGTGGGGGGATTTATACACCTATACATTAAAATTATTAATACCAGGATTCAGTGTTAGGACTTGCACTCCATGTGATGGTTCACAAGTTTATTGCACTTTGATTAAGCTACAGTATTCTCTGGTTATATATGTGTTTTTTATCCAGGATTGCCAGGAGAATATCAATCTATTATATAATTTATCTTTGGTACACTAATTTGAATTTGTTTTTGTGTAGATTGGCACCACAGTTCATACACCTACACATCACCTAACATTGTGCAGATTTTGACACTTAGGCCATAGCAGGCTGCAGGGAACATGTAACCCCATCACAGCACACATAAGGGCTGATCTATCTGGCCCCGTTTGGAGCTATCAATAAAAAGGGGTACCTTGGAGAAGTGGGGAGATTTCTATATAAACCCACCGCCTACGGGTACCCGACACTTGATTTATTGGAGTAATCCATCCTACACTTCACTTAGCAGCGCCACCACCTGCACATTAGCTACATTTCTAAGATATTTCATTGTCTATTGTGTGATGCTAATTACACTGTATTCTGTGGAAGTTCTATTGATGATAGATATGTGTTGGCAGTCTGAAAGGTCAGATGTCTGACTTCTCAGGTGTAGTGGATTAGCATGTCAATTACGTCTACAAAGAAATATGCATTATGTAGCAGGTGAATAGCTTATCATGGAGTCAGAACGTCTGTCTAAGATGTGTATTGAGGGGGACTCGGAGTCGTTAAGGAACTCATTGTGTGATTCTAATACTGTTTGGTGTTAATTCTATTGATGATAGATGTGGAATGAAGGATATCGGAGAACTGGAGAAAGTGCAGAGAAGGGCAACCAAACTGATAAGAGGCATGGAGGAGCTCAGCTATGAGGAAAGATTAGAGGAACTGAATTTATTCACTCTTGAGAAGAGGAGAATAAGGGGGGATATGATCAACATGTACAAATACATAAGAGGTCCATATAGTGAACTTGGTGTTGAGTTATTCACTTTAAGGTCAACACTGAGGACAAGGGGGCACTCTTTACGTCTGGAGGAAAAGAGATTTCACCTCCAAATACGGAAAGGTTTCTTCACAGTAAGAGCTGTGAAAATGTGGAACAGACTCCCTCCAGAGGTGGTTCTGGCCAGCTCAGTAGATTGCTTTAAGAGAGGCCTGGATTCTTTCCTAAATGCACATAATATAACTGAGTACTAAGTTTTGTAGGTAAAGTTGATCCGGGGTAAATCCGATTGCCTTTCGGGGGATCAGGAAGGAATTTTTTCCCCTCCGGTAGCAAATTGGATCATCGCTCTGCTGGTTTTTTTTGCCTTCCTCTGGATCAACTGTGGGTATGGAGTTGGGTGTATGGGAGGATGTACTGTGTTTTACTTTGTTTGATTTATTTTATTTTTTTATGGTTGAACTGGATGGACTTGTGTCTTTTTTCAACCTGACTAACTATGTAACTATGTAACTATGTAAATTGTCTAAAACAATGTGTATTGAAGCTCCTTGTGTCATGTTGGGGGTGGAGTTGATTCATTGTTCACTTTTGGTTTCTAACTGTATATACAGTAACAAGGCTGAGTTACCATTAAAGTATTCATTTGTAGGCAGCGGTGGTTGGGTCTGTATAGGCCTTAACACATTTACCCCTTCGGGATCCCAGGGCTCCATATGATTTGACCGCCTCCATGCACACGACTCTGAAGGCCTGGAGGGCGGGACTGGGACTCGAGCGATTCCCACGGAATGCGATCTCCCCGCACGCCCCCCTATGGAACAATCCTACTTTGTCCCATCTTTACTCGCTACCGGACCCTAAAATATGGGCCAAATGTGGTATTAAGCTGATATCCGACCTCACCACCGGCACGGCTATGCACACCTTCAATCATCTAGTGTCCCACAATAATGTGCCTCCCTTGCATCTATTTCGCTATATGCAGCTGTCTTATGCATTTAAAGCCCAAATGAAGGCCAATGACACGCAAATTGTACAATCTGATCTGGAGAGGGTCACTAGATATGAATGCACTAGGAAGCGGCCCTCGGTCCTTTATGCGCATCTCCTTAGGGCAGGGGTGGCAAACTCAAATTCATCGGGGGCCGCATCAGCAGTTTGGTTGCCCTCAAAGGGCCGGTTGTATCTGCACTCCACTATAGCGTTCAGTCTGAGCAGTCTCCAAGTTTTCTTGCGCTGCATATGGACGCAGCGCAGGGTTCAGGAGTGCGAAGCACATTATTTCTAATATTACATTGTAATATAAAATTAAATCATTCAACTCGGTGGAAGCCCGGAGTCTCTCCTTGCATCAGGCGTCCCCACCAGCCAAGTCCCCCCTTTACATCAGGAGTCCCCACTAGCCGAGTCCCCCCTTTACATCAGGTGTCCCCACCAGCCAAGTCCCCCCTTACATCAGGAGTCCATACCAGCCAAGTCCCCCTTTACATCAGCCGAGTCCCCCCTTTACATCAGCAGAGGCCCCCCTTTACACCAGGCGTCCCCACCAGCCGAGTCCCCCCCTTACACCAGGCGTCCCCACTAGGGTTGCCACCTCATCCCTTTAAAACCGAACACTTATGAATTACACAGGTTCTGAGGCTAATTTAATGCAGGTAAGGCACCAATTGAGTTTAATTACCACCTTAGTCAGCTACAGAGCCTGTGTAATTATTATGTGTTCGGTTTTAAAGAGATGAGGTGGCAACCCTAGTCCCCACCAGCTGAGTCCCCCCCTAACACCAGGCTTCCCCACCAGCCAAGACCCCCCCTTACACCAGGCATCCCCACCAGCCAAGACCCCCCTTATACCAGGCATCCCCTTTACATCAGGAGTCCCCCCTTTACATCAGCCGCGTCCCCCCTTTACAACAGCCACGTCCCCCCTTACATTAGGAGTCCCCCACCAGCCGAGTCCCCCCCTTACATTAGGAGTCCCCCACCAGCCGAGTCCCCCCCTTACATTAGGAGTCCCCCACCAGCAGAGACTCTCTCCGGTCTTCAAGAAACAGGCAGCCGGCGGAGACATTGTCTCTGCCCAGCCACGGACCTCTAGCGGCGGCGACGGCTGTCTTCGAGAAAATGGCGGCCGGCGGAGACATTGTCTCTGGCCGGCCGCGGACCTCTAGCGGTGGCGGCGGTCTTCAAGAAAATGGCGGCCGGCGAAGACATTGTCTCTGCCCTGCCGTGGACATCTACTGGTGGATGCCAGGAATGTAAAAACATCAGATAGAGATCCCCCTGCTGACAGGGGCCGCTGCGCGGGCCACATCACAAGGCCTGGCGGGCCGGATTCGGCCCGTGGGCCTTGTGTTTGCCACCCCTGCCTTAGGGTCTCCTCTCCAGATCTGTCAAAGCTCCGTCAGAGGATTGGGAGGACATGTGGGACTTCCCGTTTAAAATCCTGGTCTCCCTTAGTGACCGTCTCATACAATATAAAATACTACATTGAGCGTATGTTACCCCGTATAGAATGCATAAAATGATTTCCTCCTTGTCCTCAGAGTGTTGGAGATGTATCGGGGATCCGGGCGACTTTATACACATCTTCTGGTCCTGCCCAGCAATCCGAAACTACTGGTTGCAAGTTCTAGAGGTAATACAGGAGGTGGTGGGAATAGATATAGCCCCAACCCCACAGATATGCCTTCTAGGTTTAGTAGAAGAATTGGCCCCTAGGGTGGCAGAGAGAACTTTGATAGGGCTCCTGATATTTTATGCCAGGAAAATGATCACTCTCTGCTGGAAAAAAAGTACCCCGCCGTCCATATTGCTATGGAAGGCGCATGTCAACAAAGTGCTACCGCTTTATAAGGAAACCTACCAAAATAGAGGATGCCCCAAAAAATATGACAAAGTGTGGGCCAAATTGCTAGCGGAGGCCTCCACGGCAGCCCCAGACTGATTGAGCACATTTATAGGGCCACCCTACGGGTGGAGGTGATGTTGTTTCATTGGGTGTTTAGTATTTTTTATTTGTCTATTTTTTTTTTTTTTAGGAATGTGATCTCTATTGTGGGTTTGTTGGTTATCTACTACTGTCCATTGGGTCTCGACTGAAAGATCTGATCCTTAGTCCTTTCAAGTGAGCAGGAGCCTGTGCCACACTAGGTTGTATGTTTTTTTCTTTTTTTTTTCTTTTGTGGACTTGCTGCAGTAGTGTGCTACTAATGACGAAAACAGCCCATTGCCGGCTGGCACGGTCTCCTGTGTGGGGCTAATCCCCCTGCTGTGGCGGGTTCACTGAAGTTTGTTTGTTTGTATGCTGTTTGTATGGCATTATACTCAATAAAAAGATAAAAAAAAAAAAAAAGTATTAATTTGTTTGAACCAAAGACAGAGCTGTGTGTCTCGTCCTTCTGGAAAATTCTAATGGATCGTGTCTGCTGGATGGTTGGCATGTCGGATAAGCTGTCTTGGTTGTGGAATGGGAAATCGTAACAGTGTTAACCTCTGACTGTTACAAAACCCCTATATACTTCACACAAACAATAGTACACCTATACCAGTCCTTGAAAGGACTTTTGTGGACCTGTTAGGTAACAATTTGTGTCACTAGTACTACAGCCTGTCCCTGCTCCACACAGCACAGCTACCTCTCCCTACACTGACAAACAGCAGAATGTAAAATGGCCACCAGATCAGGTCTATTTATAAGGCAGGGGGAATGTCCATGTGCTGAAATGTCTCAATTGGCTGTCCTGTACCACCTGAAGGATGTGTCATGGGTCAAAGTTCTTCACAATGTAAAATGGCGGACTGCTGTGAATATCACCAGATGCCCCCCCTGTTCGGCAGACCGCGAACGAGCAAAGTTCGCCGCGAAACGACCGCCGTGGCGAACCGCCAGGCCATCTCTGCTGCTGATGCTTGTATTTCCACAGAGTTTACATTTTTGAACCAGTGATCACTGGGAACTGAATTACAGTTCTGATTGGCACCAGGGTTATTGTTTACTGATTGTACACCATCTATTGTAACTCAAATTTCTGGCTTTGAAGTGGGGCAGTGGTGGACAAGTTGAGGGTTTACCTGTATGGAGCAGAGTTTGTGATTAAGACTGATTAATAATCCTCTCACATACCTACTCACTACTGCCAAGTTCGATGCCACGGGCCACAGATGGGCTACAGATGGTTGGCTGCTAGAAGTCTTAAGAAGTCTAGAACTACCCGGGAACCACCCTCAAGGAGATCCTCAACCAGAGAAATTCAACCGATCTCTCCTGAATATGCATGGGACTCTAACTTTAGAGCAAAAGCAACACTGGAGCAAGCACATAGCGGCTATTGTGCATGCCTATAACAGCACTGTAAAGTATGGCACCCAATACTCTTCCTATTGGTTGATGTATGGACGGGAGGCCCGGCTTCCAGTAGACTTGGCTTTCAGCACGTCCCTGGACTGAAGCAATGATTCACAGAGGATATGTGAACCACCAGCGGAGAAGCCTGAAGACTGCCTATAATAAGCATCTGAGACAGCTTAACCCTTAAGGACAAAGGAACAAGAGGAACTTCGACCTCAGGGTACGAGTGCAGAACTTGCAACCAGGTGACAGAGTGCTGTTGAGGAATCTGTGTGTCCCTGGAAAATACAAGTTGGCTGATCGCTGGAAGTCGCAGCCCTATGTAATTTGTAAGCAGCTGCCAGGGCTCCCAGTGTACCAGATCCGACCAGCGACCCGCTGAAGACTCAGCATCGTAATCATCTGTTACCCCTGTCTAAAGCAGTTCATGTGCCATCACAGCCAGATTTGCAGTCCACGCTCACAGCTTCACAAAGATCTTGTCCGGTGACTAGATTTCAGTCAGTGCCCCTGGATGTAGAAGATGAGGACAGCAAGGATGAAGTGATGGGAGTAGATTGGCTCTGGTCATCTCATATATGAGAGTCTTCTGCTCTTCCCAAGGTGACAGACACCTGGGATTCTCAGGCCAGAAACCTCAGAATTTTTGCCTCAGAATCAGCCTTTAGAAGATCTAGAAGACTCTCAATCTCCTCTTTCGTTATCAGGCCCTAAGGACTCTCACTTTCTTGCTGAGGAAAGTGAGGGGGTTGGGTTGGGTTGGCACTTTAGTTCCAGTGAAGGGAACTCTTAAGGCGTCAACATACCAAGACATTTTGGACAATTTCATGCTCCCAACATTATGGGAACAGTTTTGGGATGGCCCTTTCCGGTTCCAACAAGACTGCGCACCAGTGCACAAAGCAAGGTCCACAAAGACATGGATGAAGGAGCTTGGGGTGGAGGAACTTGACTGGCCTGTACAGAGTCCTGACCTCAACCCGATAGAATTCCTTTGGGGTGTATTAGAGCGGAGACTGGGAGCCAGGCCTTCTCGTCCACATTAGTGTCTGACATCACAAATGCACTTCTATAGGAAAAAAAGATTCCCATAGAAACAGTTCTAAACATTGTAAACAGCCTTCCCAGAAGAGTTGAAGCTGTTATAGTTGCAAAGGATGAGCCAACTCAACATTGAACCCTAAACACTAAGGCCCCGTACACACGAGCAAATAGATTTGTTCAAATCGGTCGGACAGACCGATTTGAACAAATCTGTCTGCTGGCCGGTTTGGTTTGATCGCTGTACACACGATCAAACCAAAATCCCCGCCAGCAGACAGTTGACGCCGCCACGTCACCGCACCAGGAAGTAAATTACTTCCGCGCATGCGTCGAATCCATTCGACGCATGTGCGAGAAGAAAGGTCTGCTGGTTAGCGTACTAACCAGCAGACATATTGGGTGGACGGATTCCGAGCCGACAGATTTTAAAGCATGCTTTAAAATCTGTCGGCTGGCCAAATCCGTCTGCTCGCCCGTACACACGATCGAATCTGTCTGCTGGGACGGTTGGGAGACCGTTTCCAGCAGATAGATTTGATCGTGTGTACGTGGCCTTAGACTGGGCTTTCGTGAGGCATGTATTCGCCATCTGGACGACCAAGAGTTTCCCAGAAGTTTCCAAAAATCCCAATCTTCTACGAGGTGCGGGAGTCTCCTACATTTTGGCTGTGGCTCCCGGGCACCTGCGAGGCACTTGTGATTTCCAAACAGGGGGTTTGTCTGCACGCATTTGCAAACGCATGTGTGAGCCACAGAGCCCTTCCTATGCTGCATACTGCGATCGCCAGCTATAGATGAGGGTGGTGGACATGTCTGTTTCACCTTTGGTGTTTGTATTGGTCCAGCAGTGCACCAGCACTTTTGCAGCTATTGTGCTACATGCTGGGCGTCTGGTGTGCTCTTGTACCTTTAAGAAGGGATGGGCTGCCCTTCAGTCCACCTGTCCTCAATAATCCATTAGAATGCATCAATTGTGAGGACACTCGTAGTTTAGTGCTAGGACCACAGACTCCAGGGTGCCGTAACGCGGCTCTGTGGCTCACGCATGCGTTTGCAAATGCGTGCGGACAAAACCCCTGTTTTTAACGCATACTGTTAGACAGGTTAATTGGTTGTCTGCGACCTGGTCGGTAAGTAGGCTTGGTTTTTCCTGGGCATTTCCCAGGCCTTTGTTGATATCTGTTTCAGCCTTCCAATGCTGCTTACTACGATGGCCAGCTATAGATGAGGGCGGTGGACAGGTCTGTTTCACTTTTGGTGTTTGCATTGGTCCAGCAGCGCACCAGCACCTTTGCAGCCATTGTGCTACATGCTGGGCATCTGGTGTGCTCCTGTACCTTTAAGAAGGGATGGGCTGCCCTTCAGTCCACCTGTCCTCATCTATCCATCAGAATGCATGTGTCTCCATTGTGGGGAAACTCATAGTTTAGTGTTAGGACCACAGACTCCAGGATGCCGTGACAAGGCTCTGTGGCTCACAAATGCGTTTGCAAACACACACTGTTAGACAGGTTAATCGGTTGTCTGAGAGCTGGTCGGTAAGTAGGCTTGGTTTTTCCTGGGCATTCTCCAGGCCTTTGTTGAGATTTGTGATTTCCAGGCTGCATGGTCGATCCTGGATGGTCCCCTGGTTCACAGCCAGGAATAATTGGCGCGGTGGTAGGGACAGCTTTGAACACCGACCTCCCTGCATGGCTTCTCCTTCTCTCCCTCCCACAGGTGTCGGCTTAAAAGCTATACAAGGAGATCAGTGTTCACAGCTGTCCCTCCCACCGCAAATCATTCCTGGCTGTTTCTTGTGTGCTCCTCTGGCTGCTCATCCGGTACCCTCACTGTCCTCCTCCACCCCTACCATTCTTATCCAGTCCCCTGTCCTCCTCCTATGCCCCCCTCATCCCCTGCAGCTGGATTCCCTCCTCTCATCTCCCACCGGGTGCAGGGGGGGGGATTCATGATGGAGAGCAGAGTAAGAGTCCAGTAAATATGTAATTTACCGGACCCTTCCTTTTTTTAAATTGGATACAGTGAGCAATCGCTACTGATTACTCCTGTGTCCTGTGAAACTCAGCACAGTTAACTGTGCTTCAGTTTATGAATGAACTGGAGCCACTATCTCCTGTCCTTTCATCTTCAGTGCTGAGAAAGGGACTGGGGAATCTGTGTCCTTAGTCTCTTTCTCTGTTTTAAAGGCGAGATACCATGGGTCATTTTAGACCCCTGATATCTCACCAGAGCCCACCAACAGGGCTGAAAAAAAAATACAATAGATATTAAATTGTTAAAAAATATATATATATAAAATTGTAAAAAAATAAAAAAATACAGTTACCACTGCCCCCTGCCCTATCAAAACCACCTGCTGCCCCAACCCCCTCCTCCCAAAAAGCATTGTGATTTTTTTTATTTTTAAACAATTGAAATTGTAAAAAAATCAATACATAGAAATAAAAAAACAACTGACACCATCCACTGCCAAATACCCATCACTCCCTTCCCCAGAAACACTGTGAAAAAAACATTTAAAAAAAAAAATTAAAGAAAATAATAAACAGAAAAATTGTAAAATATAATTACAGTGGGATGTTTTATGTTTTTTTTTTGCGCAATTATAATTTATATACTGTTTTTGTGCATGTTTGCAAAATTAAAGTGGGTCGGTCTGGATGACGTCCAGGGCCAAATTTTTGTCCCAGTCCAGCCCTGGATGCCATTAAAGTTCATGTGCATGTAAAGGCAGGCACCCCAATACTTTTGATAATATAGTGTATTTCTGTATGGAAGATTCATAATTTATTTCATCTCCCAAGCATTCGGATATACACCAGGCACCAGCTAAAAACACAGAACCTGGTTGGAAGATAAAAGTGAAGTACTGTTACATTTTTAGCTTTACATTTTATCTACTCTAGAACATCTAAAATGCTTTAGTTGAAAAGTGCTGTATTTGTATTAAACAGAGAAAAACACTCTTAGAAAATGACTTTACTGTGTTTTATTTATTTCTTATCCTCAGCTACAGTCAAAAAAAATCTTTACTGTTTTTGACTCAGTGAAATTGTCTTTCTAGAAGAAGATGACTGATACATCCCTAAAAAAAGATATTTAAAGTAAGACTACAAAAGATTATTTTTAAATCACTTGCAGTCATTGATTTATTCTGCACATTTAACTGGATGTATCCCACAAGGATAACAGCATGTATACTTCATAACTCTGCACTTTATGGTTGTCTCAATGTTTCATAACCACTATAATTCCTCAACCTTATTTTATTTTTTTATTTTTTGCAAAACCCACCTAAGATATCCAGCTCCACAAGCCAGAGAAAAGTTAATTTTTCTGGTGCGTTAAACTGGTAGGTTGTTTCATTTCATGAGTGTACCTTCTTCCATCATTTTAATCCATCATTTTGACAATGGGTTTGCTACTGAAGAGTCACTGTTGATTATCTAATGCAATATTTTTGGACACAGTAAAATGCTGTTGGTTCAAAGATCCATTCATCATTGGTGTAGTCTAGACATTGAATTGGGATGAGCACCTACAGTATAATGAACTATGTTACTGCAGAGCATACTAATAAGTTTAAACTTTTTTTCCCCCTTCAGAAAATGGACATACAATTTTCTAAGATATGATTGAAAATTGCAACCTGCTGTACACATATTGAGATCATAAAACACAGAATGTACACAAAATTCAATAATAAAAAAAATACCTGTACCTAGAAGGGTTTCATGAAAATTAAAGCACCAACATATTTCACATTGTTACAAACTATGATAGATACTGAAATATACATGCATTACCTGAACTTTATGTGAACACGTACTTTGCCAATGCAGGTTCACTTTAATGGCATCATTACTAGCTGCCTTCTTTTTACACCCACATCACTCTGTTTAACTGTTGGGAACAAACAAAAATAATCAGTACTACAGGAATCAGGAACATGTGACATGTGACTCTCATATGGAATCCCCAGTGCGTGGTCACTCAGGCATCAACTGTTATTACAAGGGGACAAGGAGATAGTCCTCAGGTTGTGACTTGGAACCTACACAGGGCCTTTTCTCCTTGTTCGCAGCAGCCCAACAAAGCTACAAGGGAGCAAACGGAAGGTAAGTATGTGCAGCTGGGGAGATACATAGTTAAATGAACCTTTTTATTGGGGCGCGCTACACAGCTGAAAAATATTAGCGCCGGTAAACTTTGTTTGGCTTAATAATGACGTTTGGATGAAAACCTTTTATTACCCTTTATGCCCTGTACACACGGTCGGATCCTATGGACCGTTTTCATTGGACGAACCGATCGTGTGTGGGCCCCATCGTTTCCCCCCCCCCATCGGTAAAAAAAAAATAGAACCTGTTTTAAAATTTTCTGACTGTGAAAAAAACAATAGAAAAAAAACGATCGCCTGTGGGGAAATCCATCGGTCACAAATCCATGCATGCTCAGAAGTCGAGGCATGCTCGGAAGCATTGAACTTCATTTTTCTCTGCACGTCGTTGTGTTTTACGTCACCGCGTTGGACACAATCGGATTTTTAACTGATGGTGTGTAGGCAAGACTGATGAAAGTCAACTTCATCAGATATCTGATGAAAAAATCCATCGGTCCGTTTTCATCAGATGAAACGATCGTGTGTACGTGGCATTACACTCACACTTTCACCAAGTATTTTTAAGTAGCAAATTGGGCCAATCACCAAGCTCCAGCACTGCAACATGGGGAGTCCATAGCCTTGTATAAGCAGTGCCAAACCTGACCTCCCTGGGGCCCTAATTAAAATGACATGTCAAATTAAAGTCGAGAAGCAGGGGGGGGGGGGGTGTCCCGAAAATGACATGTCACATTAAAGATTAATGTTCAGAAGTGGGGGGAGGGGATGTTCTGCTGTCAGAAATGACACCTTTCATTAAAGTGAGAAGCCTGGGATGCTGACTTCTTACCTCTTCTCCCATGCAGCCAGCGATTTGAGAAGATAATGACTTCTCACCAGGCGGGGCCTCTAGTAATTTGGGGGGCCCTCCGTAGCTTGCATAGTGAGCCTATAGGGCGGATCAGCCCTGTTATAAGCTACTGCCTGAGCAACTCACAGCTTCCAAAAATAGGCTAGCTCTGTTACTAAAAATAACACCAAGGAAATGAAGGGAAGGTGAGTATGTGCAGCTGAGAATATGGGGGGGGGGAGGTGACTAAAAGGAGGAACATGTCCTATGGAAAATAGAAAAGTCGTACTTAGGCTGGTTAACACCGGTGAGCTGCATTTTGGGTGCATTGCAATTTAATGCACAATTTGGACTTTAATTTTTTAATTTTTATTGGAACACATTTTCAGAAGGTGCGTCAAAGATTAAGCACGCAGGCCTATAGTGTACATTCATGTAAATGCATGTTCCAATATAAGTCTATAGGAGGGTGCCGAAATATGTGTGTTTTTCAGGCGGTACAGCGCTAAAAATACTGCTGCTATACCGCCTGAAAAATTCCTGCCCAGCAACCTCAATGTGAAAGCCGGAGGGAAAAAAAATCTCCTGACAGCAGCATCTTTGGAGCGGTGAGAGGAGCGGTATGTATCCCGCTCCTTCACCACTCCTTCCCAGAGGCGCATTGCGGGCGGTATTAGTCCTTTATCGGCTGCTAGCGGGGGTGAAAGGTGCCTCCCACCCCAGTGTGAAAGGGGCCTTAGTCAGTTATCCTTTTATTGGAAAGATCATCTTCTGTGAATTATGTCTCATGGATGCACCTGCAATAAATATTCAATTGTTAAACTAAGATTTTATTATTTTATAAAATTATTGTAAAAGATAGTAAACATCGGTGTAAAATCTGATCATCTTAAAAAAAAAAAAAAGGATAATATATTGACGAAGAAAACACTAAGGGCCAGATTCAGGTACAATTGCCCTGGCGCAGAGTATCAGAGATACACTACGCTGCCGTATTTTACCTGGCTCCAAGACGAATTCAGGTAGATTTCAGCCCGTAAAGGTACGGCGGCGTAGTGTATTTCTCGTGGCAGAATCAAAATACACGATTAGGGGGCATGAAGCATTTAAATTAGGCGCGTCCCTGCGGCGATCGGACTGCGCATGCTCCGTTCAGAAATTTCCCGCCGTGTATTGTGCGAAATAACTTTTACGTCATTTTCTTTTGAGTGGCGTCGTTTACGTACATTCCTATTCCCGGACGACTTACGCAAAAAAAAAAAAAAATTTAAATTTGACACGGGAACGACGGCCATACTTAACATGGGCCGTCTAACTATAGACCAGCTAATAGCTGGTATAACTTTACGCAGCAAAAAGATGACTACAGATGCCGTAAGAGATTGCGAAGGACGATCGTAAATTCGTGGATCACCGGAAAAAGCTCATTTGCATTTCCCGACACGGAAACCGACCCAAACTCCACCCAGCGGCCGCAAAAAGATTGCAGCATAGATCCAAAGGCGTACGAAGACGTAAGCCTGTCGGATCGAAGCCCCAAGCCGTTGAATCATGGTTTGAGGATTCAAACTAATGATACGACGTGCGTAATTTAAAAAGTACTCCGGTCTAACAGGAGATAGACTGGAGTAATGGCTCTGTGAATCTGGCCCTAAAGTTTTATTATTAAGTTTTAAAAATAGTGTTCGGTGACTACATGACTACGTTTTTGTTTGTGGGTTTAACGTGGAAAAGCTTAGTAGATGTGAAGACTCTGGTTAGGTTTGTATATTCAAGACCTGTTCATTTTTTATCTACATTATTTTTTTCTTTTTTGATATTCCGTACAAGCTCTAGGACCCTGGTACCCATCCTGTGACCTTTTGGTACTTATCCTGCTGCGTTTTTTGTTACTTATATAACGAATTGTGTCCCCGATCTCCAACAATGCCTACATCAAGTATGCAGACCATCTCTTGTAGCATACCTGTAGTCTTTGAACATCTCCTGTTGCATGTCTGCAGTCTATGATGGCTTTCTGCAGCATTTTATCCTTTGAATATAATGTGTAGACTTTTAGTGATGTCAGGGGTTGTACTTGAGGTCCCCATGTCATACTTGACGGCCACTGCTCTAAGGTAAAGACTATCTGGAATATTATTATAACCAAAATCAAAGTACTGGTTAAATTATTATTATTTTTTTAACTGTTTGTCAACCAGCACACGACGATGTACGTCGGCACAATGGCACGGCTGCGCAAATGGGCGTACAGGTACGTCCCCTTTAAATTGCGGCTTAGTGGCACGCGCGCCTCCGCCGTGTAATCCGTGACCATGTCCCGTGACTTGATGTCCGCAGGTGTCCTGCGATCATGACATGGAGCTGCAGAACGGGAAGATGTAAACAAGGCATTTCCCTGTTCTGCCTAGTAACATGACAGGGATCTACTCCTCCCTGTCATCGGGAGCAGTGATCGCTGTTATGTCAGTGGTAGCCCATCCCCCCCACAGTTAGAATCACTCCCTGGGACACAATTAACCCCTTGATCGCCCCTAGTGTTTAACCCCTTCCCTGCCAGTGTCATTTACACAGTAATCAGTGCATTTTTATAGCACTAATCGCTATATGAATGACAATGGTCCCAAAATAGTGTCAAAAGTGTCCAATGTGTCTGCCAAAATGTTGCAGTCATGATAAAAATCGTAGATCGCTGCCATTACTGTTAAAAAAAATTATTAAAAAATGCCATAAATCTATCCCCTGTTTTGGAGACACTATAACTTTTGCGCAAACCAATCAATATAAGCATATTTTTTTTTTTTTTTTTACCAAAAATATGTATAAGAATACATATCAGCCTAAACTGAGAAAGAAATTTGGTAATTTGGTATACAGTAAATGGATGTGACCTGACACACGCACTATATAAAACACATGGTGGCCTTTTTCACCGATTTGGTGGGTACAAAATAAGGGTTTGTGGGACTTTAAATGAGGGAACGCCATGTCAGGAGAAAATAATAACATAGAAATTAAGTTACAGTACATGATTTATTTATTACAATCTTGAATTCATATCAGATATTTTGTATCAAATAGATAGGTAGTCACAAGACTTACACTAAATATGCTGCTCATAGCCTGCAATAAAAATAAAAATAGACATAGCAGATATACATGGTAAAATAAATTGATTGAGGAACATATGTAATAGAGACAAGTAACTGTTGGCATCTAGTGGCACTTTACGTGTTTCCCGGCATTGCAGCCATTTATCAGGTGTGTTATAAAGTAATATACTGGAAATAAAAATGGACAGGGGTTAATGATAATGCCATTGGAATAAGGGAGGACGGGGAGATTATATCCCAACAAGGGGAGACAAATTGGGAAACATACTGCACATCCTCAAGGCCAAGTCCGGTATCTGCCAAGGAAAGCGGGGGGTATGGGCATGATGTCTCCCCCGGGGTTCAGAGAGGGGAACCCTCCAAGGATGGAGATTAGTGCCCAGAGCATAACATGGTGGTCACAGCATAGTCCAAAATACTATGGGCCAGATTCTCAGAGGCGCTACGACGGAGTATCTCAGATACCCCGTCGTATCGATGTTTTTTTTGCCGGGAATCACTTTGGCATAGATACGGCTGAACATCCGACAAGTGTAATACCATTACACTTGCGGATCGTAGTTGTAATGACAACTCCGGCCACTAGGTGGCCTTTACGTTGTTTTCTCATTTGCCTATGCAAATGAGGCTACTACGCAGATTCCCGAACGCTTTTACGCCGCCCCGTCGTCGCGTACGTCGTTTTCGAACGCGTAAGGTTACCCCTGCTAATATGAGGGGTAACCTTATGCAGTACCGTCGGATGCCGTCGGGTGCCATCGGATGCCATGTTAAGTATGGAATCGGGTCAGCGTTGGCTTTTTCCGTCGTTTTACTAACTCGTTCGCGAATAGGGCATTGCGTAGTGACGATCACGTCGTTTTGACGTCGGTTTCAACGACGCTTTCCGACGTGAGCTGGAGCATGCGCACTGGGCTTTTTCCCCGGCCGGCGCATGCGCAGTTCGATCGAGGCGGGGGCGCGCTTAATTTAAATACAAGCCGCCCCCTTTGAATTACACGGCCTTACGCTGGCCCATTTACACTACGCCTCCGCAAACGACGGAGCAAGTGCATGGAGAATACGGCACTTGCTCTGTTACGTTGTGGCGGTGTAGTGTAAATGGCTTACGCTACGCCAGCGAAATTCTATGAGAATCTGGCCCTATGTGTGCACAAGGAGTGCATAGTGTTCCTCAAACAAATGTGTAAAAAAAAAAAAATGGATTAATTAAAAAGTGTAGCAATAGTGTAGCGAAATATCTATGTGTTCCCACAAGGGGACTACATGGAGGAGTGAGTATGGAACAAAACCAAACAGAGGGAGGGAAAAGACATGCCAAGAAATGGTAACTGAGCTCCCAGCAAAAAGGGTTACCTGTGTGTATGATCGGTGTGTGGTTCCTTGTGATTGAGTCAAGCAAATGAACCATCGGTTGCTCCAAGGCTGCTATAGACTCCCATTCCCAGGTGTGGCCCGTCAACGTCAAGCCTGATTGGCCACTCTACACAAGGGAGGCAGGGAGTGTGGTGTAGCCATCGGCAGTAGGTCCCCGCCCATCTCATACGTGGTCAGGGATGGAAAAAGACATCAAATCAATGCTAATGACGCCACTTTATGATAAATACATTAGTATTTTTTATATATTTTTGGGGGATATTTAGTATAACAAAAAGTAAAAAATATAGCTTTTTTTAAAATTGTCACTCTTTTTTTGTTTATAGCGCAAAATATTAAAAACTCAAAGGTGATCAAATACCACCAAAAGAAAGCTCTATTTGTGGGACGTTAATTTTGTTTGGGTGCCACGTCGCACGACCGCGCAATTGTCAGTTAAAACAACACAGTGCCCTATTGCACAGGAATGGGGTAAATTCTTCCGGGGCTGGATAACGGTTTAGTAATTATGTACAGCGACATACTGTATATTAGCAGTTGTTAATTTTAGCACTGGCATGCTGTGTGCATAAATGATGAAAACATTATTATATGACATCAGTCCGTTTTATCAAGCATTGATGTTCAAACAAAGTCTTTCGCTGATGCAGTCATACCATTATTTTATCTAAACGATAGTGTTTTACAAACCATGCCAGGTGCTCAGTTATTTTTAATAGAACCACTATCAAAGTCAGAACAGAATAGTAAAGGAGGCACATGGAATGAGGTGGCAAACCTGAATGTTTACAGTAGGAGAAGTCATATCAAGCACAAATAAAGGATTATTTTGCAAATCCACATTATATATAATATGTGTGGCCAGTGGTGTGGCTAGTGTTATCAAGCATAGGCATGCACACAGGGTCTGCCTGGTCACACCCTAATCATCCTGTGTTGCACAGATTCCCCCCGTTTAAACCTTGAATATTTCACCAAAGCCCCCATAATGGGGCTTATAAAACAATAAGTAAAAATATTAACATTTCTAATAAAAAATTAAATAATACATATAAAAACTACTGACACCATCCACTGCTCTACTGACACCTATCTCTGTCCTACTTACTCCATCCACTGCTCTACTGGCACCGTTAGTATATATATATATATATATATATATATATATACATGCACACACACATAGGTGTTTGAACTTTGAAGCGCACACTCTAATGCAATAAGCTGTGCACACCTATGTTATCAAGTATATAATGTAGAGCCAGGGGCGGACTGACAACTCATGGGGCCCCCAGGCAATAGAAGATTATGGGGCCCCGGGCTTACAGATGGCCACCACGCCAGGAGGCAGTGCAGAGGCAGGGCAGCTAAAATCTCAGGATTTTCATATCAAAAGCATGTCAGTTTTGGACATATCAGGGACAAATGTAAAAAAAACACAGATTTTGACATACTATTCCTAGTTTCACTGAGCCTGGCAACCCTGATGGTGCCCCCTAGTGGCATGGGGCCCTCGGCAGTGCCCGAGTGACTCAATGGTCAGTCCTCCCCTGTGTAGAGCACACGGTTCAGACATAATGAGAATAGGGAAAGGCTACATTATGTAATGTACTGCATAGTGAGCAGAACAGTGTCACCCAGGAGTATGTGAAAAAAATAAACAGAAACACTTTTGCTATTTGGAATTAGAAAATCTAATAGTGGTATAACAACCAGCAATCACATAATTACTGACTTCAGTTAACTGAAATCTGTTTGGTTGTCATGCCATGCAAACCCCTGTTCCCATTTTTACTGTATACAGAATAAACTTGGGAAAGTATATTTAACTACATTTCAACTGCAAGAGAAACTGGAGTAATTTGTTGTCATGATGCTGTTATTTCAGTGAAGGGAGAACTGCAGTATTGTACCAAAGCCTAAGCGAAAGAAAAATATATATACAAATAATAATAACATAGCTGCCAACATTATAGAAAAAAATCCAATGATACTTTTTTTTGCTGTGTGTCCTGCAAACCATTGTAAACTGATCATGCACTTTTATTATGGGTGGGCATTCATTTAAATAAAGACATTTATTCATCTATTGTAAAATGTAATTTTAAAATACTATATATACTGACAAGTTTACCATAATAAGGACAGAAAAAGAACCAAAAAGATATTGTTTATCAGTAAAAAAGATGTATGTATTTGTTTAGCTAGCTACAACTTTTTCTGTACAGTCTATTTAAAGCTCCTTAACGCACCATTTTCTATTAAAGAGATTGAAGATGTCATTAATACAGTTCCACATAATAAATCACCTTGTTCAGACAGCTTTACGTCTGAATATTATAGACTTTTTTCCGCCTTATTGTCCCCCTATTTAGAGAGGGTCTATAGTGCTGCTACGTCTACTGCATCCTTCCCCTTTGAAATGTTAACTGCTACTATTGTCTTGCTGCCCAAAACCAGGGAAAGAGCCAGTGTCTGCACAATCCTTCAAGCCAATCTCCCTTTTTAACGTAGCTTTAGAAATCTACACAAAACCTCTTGTGAATTGAATAGCTTGCTGTCTACCATTCTTGGTAAAATAAGACCAGGTTGGCTTTGTATGGGGTCGTCAGGCTCCAGATACAACTAAACGCATCTTAAATCTCATTCATCACGCAGAAATGTCTGCAGAAGCCTCCATGCTCTTGAGGTTATATGCAGAGAAGGTCTTCGATTGGATCCATTGTGGGGGTAGTTATCGCAGATTATAAACAAGTTCAGCCTAAAAGGAGAGATGCATGGGGCAATCTCTGCACTATTTTCTACACCCACTGCCTACATTTTTACAGAAGGAATTTTCTCCAAAAACTTTTTTTATTGCTAATGGTACGAGGCAGGGTTGCACTTTATGGGCCAGATTCAGGTAGATGAGAGCATCTTTGCTCTGGAGTAACGCTTCTCATTTACGTTACTCTGCCGAAATTTTAGGAGCAAGTGCTGTTATTCATGAAGCACTTGCTCCTAAAGTTGCGGCAGCGCATCGCAAATGAGCCAGCGGAATTCAAATTGGGCGGGTACAGGGCGTGTAATATTTAAACTATGCGCGATCCCGCGGCAAACGTACTGCGCATGCGTCGAGTGTCAATGCATCCCAGTGCGCATGCTCCAAATTCTGTCAGTGAATGTCAATGACGTCACATCCCCATTCATGAACGTTTTACGCAAGCGACGCGATTATTTTTTTTCCGACGCGATGACGACGCCTATACTTAACATAGGATACTCCACTAGGGGGCTGCTTTATCTTTACGTCGCGTAACGCTTCCGGAAACGTCGTAAAGTCACTGCGTCGCGCCCGAAAAAGATCGTGAATTTCCGACTCCCGCTGAATAACATATTTTTTCAGCGTTAATCAGCGGGAACGCCCCCGGGAACCATTTTTAAGTTGAAGTAACGATGCGATGGCGAAATTCAATTACGCCGATCGCATCGGAACACCAACCCGGCGTTTCTTGTTTTCTGGTTATAGAAAACAGAAACGCCGGCTTAAAGTGACAGTTAGGCTGGAGTATCACAGATACTCCAGCCTAACTCTACCTGAATCTGGCCCTATCTCCTCCAATTTGTGCCCTCCTTATGGAACCATTGACCAAAAAAAAAAAAAAAGCAGTCTTGCAGCCAATATTGGATGCTAATGGCTGTGACCAACCACAGCACAGAGATCTGTCTAGTTCTTCTCCCTGATTTTACTTACCACTCAGAGCTGAAATCAGGAAGAAAAGTCAGCCAGTCTGTGAGTAAAATCAGCACACATACACTTGTTAGGCAAACAGTTAACCCCTTGATTGCCCTCCTGATCACTTTTGTCACCCAGCCAGCATATAGTATTATCGCCATATTGGTTACATAGTTTGTCTGGTTAAAAAAAAGACACAAGTCCATCTAGTTCAACCAATAAAAGAGAAAGAAAAATACAATCCTCTATACACAATTCTATACCCAAAGTTGATCCAGAGAAAGGCAAAAGAAAAACAACAGCCAAAACATGATCCAATTTGCTCCAGTAGGGGAAAAAATTCCTTTCCTGACATGCTCCATGGCAGCATATGTGTGGGTTGGCCCCGCCTCCATAAATACCCAATAATAAATTTCAGCTGTGGGCTTTGAATGAATGAATGAAAACTTATATAGCGCAGCACATGCAAACTTAATCGCCTCTGGGCGCTTGTTGTTCCTGTCTCCTTTGGTATCAAAAGAGATGAGTCCTGATCTTTCTCCTGAAGGCTAAGTGGTTCTCCTCCAACCGAATGCTGGTTGGTAAAGCGTTCCATAGTCTGGGACCTTGGACCGCAAATCTCCTTTCTCCTTTGGACTTGTACTTGGCTTTCGGTATCTGGAGTAGATTTTGATTGGTGGATCGCAGAACGCGATTGGGATTATGAGCTTTAATTTTTTCGCATAGATAATGGGGTGCATTCCCATGGATACATCTATGCGTTAGACAGAGAGCTTTACAAGTGATTCTGTCTTTTACTGGTAACCAGTGAAGGGATCTCAGCGAAGGTGAGATTGATTCCCACGGTTTTTTCCCAGTCACAAGTCTAGCGGCCGTATTTTGAACGACTTGTAGACGAGCGATTTGGTACTTAGAGAGTCCGAGGTAAAGGGCATTTGCGTAGTCCAGTCTGGAGTTTACAACTGCTCCCACCATGACCGCTATGTCTTCCTTGGGAATAAAAGGAGTAAGTCTGCGTAGTAGGCGCAGTAGATGGTGAGATCCGCTGACCACTGACCCTATTTGTGCGTCCATTGTCATGTAGGAGTCAAAGATGACCCCAAGACTTTTGACGTTATCGCTAGGGGTGATGATTTTGCCCAGAATGGGCGGGGGGGTCCAGGTTGTTGCAGGTTGAATCATACGCTTGGCGTGAAACAGAAGAAGTTCTGTTTTCGCTCCATTGAGTTTAAGATAACTCTTTGTCATCCAGTCCTCTATCAAAGAGAGGCATGTCTCTAGATTGAGGTGATGATCCTTTTTATTGCAAATGCGAAAATACAGTTGCGTGTCGTCTGCATATGAGTGGTAGAGCAGTTTTTGGCTGCTAATAATCTCAAAAAGAGGGCGAAGATAGATGTTGAATAACACCGGTGACAGGGGGGATTCTTGAGGGACTCCGCACGATAATATGCGTTTCTCAGAAGTGAAAGGTCCTAACTTCACTATTTGCATTTGGTTTTCCAAAAAAGAGGAGAACCAAGATAAATCGCCTTCTGCGACTCTGGCTTCTTCAGCTAGCCGAGTCAATAAAAGCTTGTGGTCTACTGTGTCGAAGGCTGCGCTTAGGTCCAACAGAACCAGAAGACAAGATTCTCCTTCGTCTGCGGCCTCGAGAACGTCGCCCCATATTTTGAGCAATGCGGTTTCCGTCCCGTGTCCAGGCCGGAATCCCGATTGAAATGGATCAAGTAGGTTGTGGGTATCTAGATGCTGTTGCACCACTACTTTTTCCATTACTTTTGAGAGTACATTTAGGCCTGTTATTGGACGACGGTGGAGTGGATCCTTGGGGTCCAGATTGGGTTTCTTCAGAATGGGTCGAATTATACCCTCCTTCAATTGGGAGGGCACTGTGCCTTCCCTGAAAGATTGGTTGATAAGCTGCGTGATAGAAGGCGCCAGGATGTCGGCGCATTCCTTTAGCAGTTTAGTGGGGATAATATCATTCGGCGCGGTGCTGTTACGCAAAGTACCGATGATATTATTAGTGTCATTGATAGAGATAGGTTCCAACGTGAACCTACCTGGTTGTGGTGAATTACTGCAGGTGCTGTGCAGATAATTACGGGGAGGGTTGAGGGGGGAATTATTTTGCCAAATGCTTTGCCGGATTCCTTTGATTTTGTTAATGAAGTAATCCGACAATTCATTGCAAAATTCTTGTGAGTTCGAATTGGGGGCTTCAAGACATCCTGGATTCATGGTCTGAGTGACCAGCTTGAAGAGTTCGCGTGGACGATTAAGGGCGCTGTTGATAGCCTTAGAAAAATTGTTTTTCTTGGCTTTGAAGATTTCTTTGTGGTATTTCCTTGTTGTTGCTTTGTAGACGCCGAGGTTCTCGTCTGAAGAGCTTCTTTTCCAGGCGGCTTCCGCCCTTCTACGTTCTTGCTTCAGTAACACCAGTTGGTTGTTGAACCAGCTGGAGTTATTTTTCCAGATGCAGGTTTTGCGTTTCGGCGCTATTAAGTCGGCTGACTGTAATAGGGCTGTATTTATGGTATCCAGTGTTTCTTCAGCCGTTTGGTTCGGCTGAATTGTATTAATTTTTTTCCTTAACGTGGTTTTGAAGAGTTCCGAGTGGAGCTTCTTCTGACATCTAGTCCAGTGTTTTGTCACTGGATTTGATGTTTTAGTTAAGGAGGGGAATTCGGAAATAATGAATTTGATTGCATGGTGATCTGTCCATGGCAATGGTTCATTTTCCAAGATTTTTATTTCCAGGTCTTGTCTGAAAATAAGATCGAGTGTGTGGCCTGAAGCATGTGTGGGCCCACATACTAGTTGTTGTAGCCCTAATCCTTCAAGGTGATCGATGCAGGCGTCGGCAATGGGGTCTTGCGGGGAGTTGGCCCAGAGGTTGAAATCCCCGAGCAGCAAATGGTGTTTGCTGTTGAGGGTATAAGTGGAGATAAAGTCCGTCAATGATGGAAGAAGCTGCGATTTTGGGCCAGGTGGCCTATAGCAGAGAAGAATCCGGACGGTCTCCTGGGAGTTTATTTGCAGTTGCAAAGTAAGGGTTTCCATGAATGGAAGAGGGTTTTGGAGGACTGGTTTAGTGATCGCAAGATGAGTCTTATGGATCACCGCCAGTCCTCCTCCTCTTTGTCCTATTCTGTTTTCCATTATAATACGATCGTTTTCTGGCACCAGTTCTCCTAGAATGGTGTTACAGTCGGCTGTGAGCCAGCTCTCTGTAATAAAGAGGCAGTCTAAATCATATTGTAGAATGAAATCATGGATTGCCAGTCAGTGTTTTACTGCCGATCTTGTGTTGATCAAAGCACATGATATATGCTTAGGCTGTGGCACACGGCTGAGATTTTTGATAGTCGGTCGTCGATCGATTCTCAGAAGTCGCTCAGCTCTTAGGGCTTTTTTAGTGATGGCTGGTAGTATTGCGGCAAATTGCCTCAAATCCCCAATGGTTTCTGCAGAATATTGCAGATTAACCATCGTCGCCAAACACTAGGGGGAGAGGCAGACAGATTTCTCACCGCTCCTGGTGAGCCCCGTGTGCAATCAAGGGTTGTTGAACCACCAAGGTGCTGGCAATGCTAATGATAGCAAATTGAAGGACGAAAACTGGACAGCCGCACTCCGAAATCACTTAAAATAAGTTGTCTTTTATTTTTCAACTGTACACACAGTCACTGCAACCAACAAAATACAGTATGGCCGACGCGTTTCGCATTTACAATCAGTGCTTAGTCAGACGCCCCCGAAAGAACAGAGTGAAAAAGGTGAGCTTTCTCTGACATTGAAAATGAGATCACATATGATACCCTAGTCACATCTGGGTCAGAGTCATCCCCGGACCGTCCTATGGTAACACCTACCCGTTGTCGGATGAGGATACACAATCAAACGGACACCCTCATGGAACCAAGGGGACAAAGAAACGAAAACCCACCATAAGAAGACAAGAAGGGGAGGCAAGAGATCCAAAAACTACACGCACCCCATACGCTTTGCGGGGAACCAGGAGAAAGTAATTGACAACGTCATCAACATTTCAAAAAAAGTTCTGAACACAGATGAAATTCACCTTTTATCTAAAGGTTTGAACTTTTGTCCGTCTAATCATTTCAATCTATTCGGGACTATACTGGATGTCAATAAGTTTGCAAGAAAGCTAACCCTTAAGAAACATTTTTTTAAATCACCTATTGAAGAGGTCAGCTCATCGGTGAGCAGTTCGGAGCCAGGTGAGTTGATCTCTTCTCCCATTCTTTTGAAAGATGTTTGCGGTCTCCAAGACCTAACTGATTTACTTGCCGAATCGGATCCCTGCCCCTTGGATCCTGTAGACACCTCCATTCCAATATCTTTTAAACTGCAGTCTCGGTTCTACCCACTAGGGTCCAGGGGCAGCAAGCTTGATTTATATCAAAAGTTAGTGGAGAGAGATCTTACTCACCTGGCTCATAGTTGCCATTGCACTCCATACTCCTCCAATTTGTCACATTCTGAGAGAAAAGCCTTGACATCTTTGAGCTCTGTTCAGGACATTAGAAATGCGGACAAGGGGGGGGGGGGGGGGCGGTTGTAGTTTTGGACTCTTGTGTTTACAAAACAGAAGCGATGCGACAACTATCTGATATTTCTACCTATGCATGCCTCAAAAGCAATCCCACTGCAGAGTTCACACGAGACTTAGTCTCACTCTTGGATAGGGGGTTAGCTCGCTGCAGGTATTTTTTCGGAATCGGATAGCAAGCTTTTTGTTCCTGCACACCCTATTATGCCGGTCTTCCGCCATCTACCAAAAGTTCATAAGGGTTTGGATCCTCTAACTGGTGGACCAATTGTGGCAGGCATCGGGTCACTCAACGAGCGACTCGGTGAATGGGTGGATGGCCAGCTGCAGCCGCTCGTATCCGTCCTCCCGGGGTATCTAAGAGACACGAAGCATCTTTTATGCAAATTGACGGGGGTACCGTGGAGGCACGGATATAGGTGGATGAGTTTTGATGTATGCAGTCTATATTCTAGCATTCCACATCACCTGGGTCTACAGGCGGTCTCCCATTTTTTTAAAGTGTCAGGAAAGTACTCATTGGTATTGCAGGAATTCATTATTTTAGCTCTAGAATATTTACTAACCCACAATTTTTTCATGTTCGACGGGGTCTGCTACCTCTAGAGATGCGGGGCTTCGATGGGGGCCAAGTTCTCACCATCCCTGGCCAATCTGTACATGGGGTGGTGGGAGAGGTCCCGCATCTTTGGGGGTACCAGCCCCCGCCGTTCTGACACAGTCCTGTACTGTCGTTTCATTGATGATCTGCTTCTCATTGTTTCAGATGAGTTTGCAGATCTGAATGAATGGTTACACTATCTCAACGATAATGACCTGAACCTTCGGTTTACGGGCAACCTACAGCCCATTACCATTGAGTTCCTGGATGTAAAGCTTACAGGTGCCCATGACACCATTTCCACGGGTCTTTATAGAAAGAACACAGCGGGCAATGCCCTATTACGAGCCGACTCATCCCATCCTTCACACACCATTAACAGTATTCCCTATGGGCAGTTCCTTCGCCTTAAGAGGCTCTGCACCTCTTCTGTTGATTTCACAGGTGAGGCTCGGGCAATGGCTCACAGGTTCAAGGACCGAGGCTATTCAGCCACAGTCATTAATAAAGCCCTTTATAGGGTCAGCACTATCTCCAGGGACTCACTGTTGGCCAACAGGGGGTCGAGGGATATGCACACCAGCCCCATGGCCAACGGATTAGCCCCTATCTTTTGCACTCCATACAGTATGGAGTTCAATAAGATTAGACAGATTGTTAACAAATACCTTCCTGTTTTATACAGTGACACGTCTTATGCATCCATCTTGTCCGAAGGCATTAAAACAGTGAGTCTCAGAGCCCCAACATTGGGGGGGGGGGGGGGTTCTCTTACCCAGTCTTTTTGTATCCAAATCCACTTCCCAAACCTGGTTGAATTTTGTGGGTACCTTTAAATGTGGCACTCACGGGTGTAGATACTGTCCCTTAATAGGAACTGGCCAAGTCGTGCAATCATGTTCTAACGGTAGAGATTTTAAAATCAAACAATTCATTAACTGTAACACAAAATTCGTAGTCTATGTGATCACATGCAATTCTTGTCGTGTCCAGTATGTGGGTAGGACTATTAGGAGACTAAGGGACAGACTCAGTGAGAAAAACCACAATACCAACGTGGCTAAACATTGGAACAACATACATGACAAAAATATTTCCAGCTTATCTATACAGGGCATGGAGAGGGTTGTGTGCCCACCCAGGGGGGGAGATAAATTCAAACTTCTCTGCAAACGAGAAGTATTCTGGATATTTCATCTCAGTTGTAGACAGCCCCAGGGACTCAACTTCGACTGGGATGTGTCCCATTTTCATAATTGAACACACCCCCCTGCTTTGGCACACACATTTCTTTCCTCTAACTGCCGTGGTTATACATGTCCTTTCCATTCTCATTCACACCTACATATGCTTTTTCGATTTGAACTGTGCCTGTAGTCTGTATCATCTTCATTAATTCATCTATCTACCCACACTATGCTAGTTCACTATGAATGACGTGTACACTAGTCCACAGATAGGTGGACCACACTATAGGTTTACATTATTGTTTGTTTATCTAATTATTTTATACATCTTATCCGATCAGGTTTCCCTTCCGATCTTTCAGGACCGGACGGGAGGGTTCTGCGTGTTGGGTGTACCAGGTTACTGCACGGGGAGTGCATTCAAGGTCACTTTAAATTTGGCGGTAGGCGGAGGAGGCCTTTTGAATTCGTTCTGGGTTTCACATGAGCTCCCCTACAATAAGTTGCTCATGGCCTTGGTATCTGGAGGGGGGGTGCGGGGGGATGAACAGGGGAGGGGTGGAGGGGGCCCTACCTATCTACATCCCGTGGGCCACACGTCCTACTCCTAGGAAGCGTACGCCGGTAGTTACCGGGATGCAGTTCTAGCCCTATAGAAGAGGGGGTGCTGCTGGTGTCAAGGGGGGGATTGATGTGCAGCTGGCAGGTCGCAACGATGAAGCGCGGGGGGGGGGGGTGGCGGGGGTCCTACCTATCTACATCCCGTGGGCCACACGTCCTACTCCTAGGAAACGTGCGCCGGTAGCTGCCGGGATGTAATTCTAGCCCTAGGGAAGTGGGGGGTCCTGCTGGTGTCCGGGGGGGATTGCTGTGTAGTTGACAGGTGGATGGTGTATCAGGGGGGAGGGGGGGCCGCAAGCTGTAGAAATACCCAACCAAACCACCGCCGTGGGCTACGCGGCTAGATTACTGTGAGTGGGCGACTCAGGGGGTGGCTGGTGGTGGCTGGGGGGTTCTGCAGGTGTCCGGGGGGGTTTGTGGTGTATTAGTAAATGAATGGAGTGCGGCGGCCAAAAATACTTCCAGAGGTGGTGCGAGGGCCTTCGCCGCGGCTTATCCTAAAAAGGACGGCCGCCAACGGAGCTCGGGGGGGTGGGAGAGCCCTGTAGGTTAGGGGCTTACCTTTGTGAAGGCAGAGAGCCGCGGGAGAACCAGGAGAGAGCGGTGGGAGACGCCAGGGGAGAGCGTGTGGTACAGCCCTGGATGTCAGGAGCTGTCAGGAGCTGCGTCCAGACCCAGCCAGCATGTGGCTACGAATGGAATTACTGTTCTAGATGCGAACCTGAAGGGGGAAGTCCGCTATCACCCGCTTTCAGCTGTGTTCTCCCCTGTAGGACCATGTGTTTTGGTTCTCCTACCTGAAGACGATTGTTCCTTCGATCAAGATGATATGGTGTCTCATCCCTCCGATAAGTCTTGACTGTTAAGCAGGCTATAGAGTGTATTGCAGAGTAGCGCTGAAGAGCTGGATTATGTCTTCCACTGGAGAGACGAGCGCGCACAGGCCTGAATACCTAGCAATGTGCAGGTGGCCATTATCTGCTGAAAGCCCGGTGTGTGTATGGATGTGGTGTCCCTGGCCCAAATCGATCGTAGGTGGTGGTAAGCGGTATCGCCTTCATGGCAGCAGTGTTTATGTTTGTTTCTCTGTTTTCCATATGCTGTTTTTTTCATGATTGCATCATGCCCAGTGAGCGGCTGGTTCTCGTGCGTTTCAGCCGCTGCTCCCTCTTACTTCCGGGTTTCCGTCTGCGTCCTATGAATGGACGGAGCGGGAATGAAAGTGAGGTTCGCACGCGCGCCGTTGTTTTAAAAAAAGTCGGGGGGAAATCTGTTAAGCTTGTGAACGATCATTCAAAACTGCATTTACAGAGACTACCCCAGGTAAGTGCTCGTTCAGAACGTTCAGATTTAGCATGTGTTTTAGTCGTTTGAGAACTGGTGTTTCACCTCCCACCTGCAATGTGTCTGTTCTACTATGGATGCTTCATTACCCCTAGTGGCCAGCCCTCTCTCAGCAGGTAAGGTTGGAAAACTATGTTTTTCTTTTCCTGTTGGGGGGAAGGGAGTGGAGTATAGGGCATTGTCATGACTATGCTTGTCTCTCTCTCTCTCTATTCTTTTTTCAGCCCTTCTAGGCCTGACCAACATCACAGCGAGTCCCGCAGATGCAGCGGGTCCTCTAAATCGCACCAGCGGCACTCATCTTCTAGACACCATAATTCTTCTAAATCCGGACATCCCAGTAGGGATACTCCTCACCCCCCCCCTCATCTCACAGCAAGAGGTCAGAGAGATTTTGTTGGGGGTGCAAGGCTCTGGTTTCTGCTAGCAAGTCCCTTTGCGACCGTTGTTTTTCAAAGGCAGCCAATGAAAGGGAAGGTACAGACACCTAGAAGCATTGGTTAAGCGGGTCATGGACAAGTCGCTACAGGAGAGAGATGCCAGAGTGCAGCATGATTCTCCTCCAGACCCAATGATTCCCTTGTCGGATCAGGGACAAATGCATGAGACTTTTGAAGTTGCTCAAACCAGCAATTCCTCAGCTCCGACCTCAGAGAGTTGTTCAGAAGTGGATGATACAGTGATAAGCTTTGATTATGCCTTAGTTCCTGCTTTAGTGAAAGCAGTAAAGGAAGTTTTGAATTTGGAAGACCCAATTATCTCTCCTCCCAAACAAAGAAAACTCTTTATACAGCTCAATAAGGAGCAACATTATTTTCTGTTTGTCACGGAAATAGGTGCCATTATCTCAGAAGAATGGGGTAAACCTGATAAAAAAAGGGGTCTATGCAGTCAAAAGTTGCAAAATAATATCCTTTTAAAGAGGAAGACATGAAACATCTTGACTCTGCTCCATTGGTTGATGCAGCTTTGATGCATTTGATGAGATACGTAACCCTTCCCCTGGAAGATACAGTTTCTTTCAAAGATCCTCTGGAGAGACGGATTGATTCAGACCTGAAGAGAATCTACCTGACAGCAGGATCAGTCTGTAAACGATCAAACCAAAATCCCGGCGGACAGACAGCGCGGTGACGTGGCGGTGACGTTGACGTCGCCACGTCACCAAACCAGCTAGTAAAATACTTCCACGGATGCGTCGACGGATCTCGCTTTGGCAATAAGATTCCACGGATGGTCGACGGATCTCGCTTTGGCAATAAGCTCGATAGTGCCATTTCCCGGGCCACATGTGGTAAGTCGGGGTCCCTCCCTCAGGACAGGTGTTTACAAAATCAGAAATGCATTTTTTTCAGAGCACAGAATACAGACCTTGCAAGAGAAGCACGGAGCTACAGGCATGGTCGTGAATTTTCAAGGCCCTGGAAACCCAGACAGTCTTCTTTCAAGAAGCAAACTAAGAGTACTCCTTCTAGTAATCAGGAATCTACTGAAAAGTCTTTATGAGGCAGCCTCAATTTGAGATTTTTGGACCATCAAGACGGCCTCTTCAGGCCACACCTGGGTCTTCAACAGCAACCCCAGGCTCAGATTCATGCCTACAAATCTGCCATTTACAGAAGAAAATAATCAAATCCTATTAGCTTACGTAAGCTATTTATTAACTCAAGGCACAGCCATTACTGTTCCAGAGGTCGAACGAGGCAAAGGCATGTACTCCCCTTTGTTCTATTTACAGAAAAAGAACAGTACCTGGAGTCCAGTAATAGACTTGACTCATCTCAACCGATTTATTCGGAAAGAAAAATTCAAAATGGAGTCACTATTGACAATCTAGCAGTCAGTCCATCTAGGAGATTGGTTAATGTCAATAGACCTGAAAGACGTGTACTTCCACGTTCCAGTAGCGGCAGACTATCAAAAGTACCTCCGCTTTGCTGTAGGCAATCAACACTTACAGTTCACCTGCCTACCATTTGGTCTCACGACCAAAGTTCTGTTAGCCGTTGTGGCTCTCCTCCGAGTGAAAGGAGTTTGTCTTCATCACTACCTAGTCGATCTCTTACTTTTAGCTCAAGAAGTCAACTCCTGGAACACAGGGACCTAGTAATTGCTACTCTCCAAGAATTTGGATGGCTATTCAATTTGGAGAAGAGTCATCTTGTTCCAACACAATCTCTGGTATTTCTAGGTGCCCTCTTCAACACAATAGAAGGCACCATTTCATTGCCCAAAGAGAAAATTGCAACAATACGGGACAGGATACGCGCAACTTGCTGCTCCTCACATATCTGCTCTTCAATGTTTTGAAGGTGATTGGCACCATGGCAGCCACCATTTCTATGGTGAAGTGGGCTCAGTGACACACTCCAGCAATGGGACTTCCCCAGCAAGAGTCAAAGCATCTTGCTCACTCAACCCATGAGAAAGTCTCTTCTGTGGTGGCTTCAGTGGAAGATTCTTCCGCAACTGTCATTTTATCCATCCCATCACTTGGGTTACAATAACCTCGGATGTCATCATTCAGGGCTGGGGCGCTCATTGCCTGTCTGAAATAGCTCAGGGCAAGTGGAGAACACCTTCTCAAGGAACTGTATCCAACATACTGGAGCTGCTAGCTGCCTTTCAGGCGCTCATATCCTTCTGCCATCTATTAATGGATTCCTCTGTGATGCTCAGGCTGGACAACACAGCCGCTGTTGCTTACATAAGGACGCATGGTGGGACCCGCAGCTGGTCCTTACTCAGAGAGGTGGAGCCAATTATGAATTGGGCCCAGAAGAACCTAGCCAACATCTCGGCAGTGTACATTCCGGGGGTCCAGATTGTTCAAGCAAACTTTTTATCACAAATTCAATTGAACAACAACCAATGGTCTCTACACATAGAAGTGTTCAATTGACTTCTAACACTGGGAGTGTCCCTAGAAGTGGATCTGTTTGTGTCACCATTCAACCACAAGTTGATCAAGTATTTTTCGAGGTTCCGGGATCCCCAAGCATATGGGATAGATCGATGGAAATTCAGCATAGTATATGCCTTTCCACCAGTACCTGTGAGTCTTCAGTTTCTTCTCTGACTCAGATCAGAGGATGTAGAAATCCTAGCAGTGATTCCATTTTGGCCCAACAGGCCACACTTCTCAGTTACCGGGACTTGATCCCTCTTCCTCCCAGACCGGATCTCCTCTCTCAGGGCACAATGTTGTACCCATGTCCAGCTCATCTGCACCTCAGGGTGTGGTTCTTGAGAGGGGAAGACTTGAAGCATTAGGATGTCCAGAAGAAGCCATTTCAACTCTTCTTAATGCTAGAAGAAATAGTACTAACAAAGTTTATGAGCATATCTGGTCGAAATTTACAGATCATATGTCTTCCAGAACTAACCCTTGCAGTTCACCAGAGGTCCAAGATATACTCAGTTTCTTACAAACAGGTTTGGACTTGCCTTTAGCAATCAGTATACTCAGAGTGCAAATCTCAGCCATCTCTGCATTTACTGGAATCTTATGGGCCAAACATCCTTTGGTTCGCCAGTTCTTCAAGGGTGCCATGCGGCTTAGATCCCAGTTAAAACCGAGGTTCCTCAAATGGGATCTGCCTCTTGTCCTGGAGTATCTTACCACGATAAGCTCTGATTCAGATAAACCACTATCAGCTAAGGATCTTACTCTTAAAACCGTCTTTCTAGTAGCGGTCACTTCAGCTAAAAGAGTCTCTGACATGAGACATCTGGGTTCAAAAAGAACCGTTCGTGACCTTCTTTCCAGATAGAGCAGTATTCATTCCTATGCTGGGCTCAAATCCTAATGTTACATCAATTTTTCATGAAAACCAGGAAGTTGTACTACCCAATTTTAGGCTATCTGAAGATCAAAGTATTCATCCCCTTGATGTGGGGCACACATTAAGTCAATATCTGAAAATTACAGAATCTTTCAGACAAACGGATTTTCTTTTCATTTTTTCTTCATGGAAAAAACAAAGAAAAACAGGCCTCAATTTAGATCCATTGCAGCTTGGATAGTTCATACCATCCAGAGGGCATACAAAGCCAAGGGCTTGGCATCTCCAGAGGCAGTGTCTGCGCACTCAACCTGGAGCATTTCGACTTCTTGGGTAGCCTCGCGTCATGTCACACCTGAAATTATATGCAGAGCAGTTTCGTGGTCATCTATTAATACGTTTTGTTTCCCACTATTGTGTTGAACCCGGCTGCTTTATCTTCAGTGAATTTTAATTTACAAGTGCTGTCAGTTGACAGTGTTAAGTGAATTTATTTTCTTGCCTCAGCATTTTGCCCGCCCGGGTGTGTTTGGTGAGTTATTTCCCACACGTATGCTGCCACAGAGCATGTCAAGAAAACTGAAAATGTATTATCAAATACTTACCGTAATTTTCCTTTCCTGATAGGCTCCATGGCAGCAGGAGTCCCTCTCAATGCTTGGAGTAGGCTAGTTACAGAACGCAGGTGAGAGCCCACAGCTGAAATTTATAATCACGCCAGGCCACGCCCCTAGAGTAAGAATCACACACTAGGGCACACTTAACTTCTACAGCGCCATCTAGTGGTTAACCGCTTCACTGCCAGTGTCATTTTCACAGTAATCAGTGCATATTTATAGCACTGATCGCTGTAAAAATGACAATGTCCCAAAAATGTGTCAAAACTGTTGGATGTGTCTGCCAAAATTTCGCAGTCAAGATAATAAAAATCGCTGATCGCCGCCATTACTAGTAAAAAGATAAATATTAATAAAAATGCCATAAAACTATCCCCTATTTTGTAGACGCTATGGGCCAGATCCACATACAAATAGATCGGCGCAGTGTATCAGAGATACACTATGCCGCCGTAGCTTACCTGGCTTAACTTCGAATCCTGGAACAATTTGCGCTGTAAGTTACGGTGGCGTAGTGTATTTCTGGCGGCGGAATTCAAATCGGTGAGTAGAGGGCGTGATTCATTTAAATGAAGCGCATCCCCGCGGCGATCGAACTGCGCATGCTCCGTTCAGAAATTTCCCGCCGTGCATTGCGCTAAATTATGTCGCAACGACGTTATTTTTTTGACTAGCGTAAATTACGTACATTCCTATTCACGGACGACTTACACAAAAATGTAAAAAAAAAAAAATTTAAACGCGGGAACGACGGCCATACTTAACATGGCAAGTCTAACTATAGGCCGGATAAAAGCAGCTTTAACTATACGCCGGAAAAAGCCGACTAGAGACGCCGTAAGAGATTGCGACGGCCGCGCATACGTTCGTGGATCGTGGGAAAAAGCTCATTTGCATACCCAACGCGGAAAACAATGTGAACGCCACCCAGCGGACGCCAAAGTATTGCATCTTAGATCCGAAGGCGTACGAAGATGTACACCTGTCGGATCAAACCCAGAAGCCGCCGTATCTTGATTTGAGGATTCAAACTAAAGATACGACGCGAGAACTTTGAAAGTACGCTGGTGTATCAATAGATACACCGGCGTACTCTCTCTGTGGATCTGGCCCTTTAACTTTTACGCAATAGGCCTAAACTAAGGACAATTTTTTATATATATATATTTTTGGGGGATATTTATTTAGCAAAAAGTAAAAAATATTGAATTTTTTTCAAAATTTATGCGCCATTTTTGTTTATAGCGCAAAAAATAAAAACCGAAGAGGTGATCAAATACCACCAAAATAAAGCTCTATTTGTGGGAAAAAATGGACGCCAATTTTGTTTGGGAGCCACGTCACACGACCGTGCAAATTTCAGTTAAAGCAACGCAGTGCCGAATCGCAAAAAGTGGCCTGGTCCTTTAGCTACAAAATGGTCCGGGGCTTAAGTGGTTAAAACAATCTACTGAGCGCATCAGAACCAGCTCTCCGGGGAGTCTATTCCACATTTTCTTACTGCGAAGAAGCTTTTCTGTGTTTGGAGATTAAATCTCTCTTGCTCCAATTGTAACGAGCACACCCTTCTCCTCTGTGATGATCTTGGGGTGAATAAGTGAATAACTCTACACCGAGTTCACTATACTTTTGTGTTTGCAGGGCCGGTGCTACCACTAGGTTGCCTAGGGTGGCCGGCTACTGGTGTTCCTACTCTCTTCTCTCTGCAGCAAGCAACTAAGTCTCGGCATCAGCAGGCAGCCCCGCTCCGTTCGTACATAGTGTCAGAGGTGCAGCGACGGTGGAGGACTGTGTCTGTGTCTCGATTCCAAAATGAATGGAAGCAAAGTAAACATTCATTGATTGGCACTGGTAGGCTGCTTTGATGGGCTCTGGTGAGGCTACATTTGATGGGCACTGCTTAGCACTGCATTGCATGCTATTATTAAGCGTTTGACCTACCAGCACACCCAGATCCTTCTCCATTATTGCTTCCCCCAGTTGTACTTTGCCTAGTATCAGGGACGTGCGGTGAGGTCAGTAGCTTGCGAGGCACTGGCTAGTATCAGAGCCAGATACACACAGGTTACATACAACGCGATTGTTAGAGCGAGAGCAAAAATTCTAGCACTAAACCTCTGTAACTCAAAACATGTAATCTGTAAAAAAATGAGTGTAAGCAATTTTTAAAGCTTGACATGTTAGGTATCTACAGTTATCTTTAGTGTTTTTTTTTTATATTCACGAAACAGATTTTTGTTTTTTTAAAACATGTTTGAAAAATTGGTATGCAAATACTGTGTGACATAAAAAGTTACAACGACCACCATTTTATTCCCTAGGGTGTCTGCTAAAACAATATATATAATATTGTTTTTGAGGTAATTTACTATATTTTCAAAAACTGTACTCAAGCAGGTGGCTTAACCAATAAATTACTGAAGTTATAACTTCCAACCAGTAATTTTACAGTAAATAGATAAATGATAAATTATTATCTTATAACATATAGCATAATAATATATGATTTAGCTTGATTATAACAGTACCTTTTCAGCAGCAGATTCTCATTCTCCCCCATAACTGTGTGAAAAAAACATGGGATTGTGGGTAAATCTTATACCCATAAACCCATGTTTTTTCCTTGTAGTTAAGAGGGCTGGACTTTTTAGACACATGCCCCTCCTACAACACTGCAGTGAGAGGTGTGCCTCCATTGCAGCATTTTTATTTGACAGCTGGGGCTAATGGTACTTTACCATTGGTCCAAGACTCCAAGCTGTCCATTGAGCTCAGTGCTTCTGACAAGGAGAGGCACAGTAAGCTTAACCTCTCAGTCTGCTAAAAAAAAAAAAAAATGGGGCAAGCTTGTATTTAAACTAGCCACTTTAGGGTCTCTGTACCCTTAGAACGCCGAGCTACGACCCTTGAAGCTTGATTTCTTATTTATTTTTATGTTCGTGGCAGGTGAGCCCAAGCCTCTCCTGACTGCACGTCCCTGCCTAGTATGTATGACACATGCATATTTTTAGCCCCTCAAGTGCATAGCTTTACATTTATCTACTTTAACCTGTCTGGCGGTATTCCCGAGTCTGGCTCAGGGTTACATTTTTGTGCTGCGATCAGTAACCCCAAGCCAGACTCAGGCTTGCCTCGCAGCATCCACAGGCAGTGTTTACTTACCTTGTCCCTGGATCCTGCGATGCCGCCGCGCTGTGTGAGCGAGCAGTGTCCTACTCGCTCGATTCACAGTGTCCCTTTGCTGCCAATCTCCGTTAAGACGCACGGGGGCGGAGAACGGTGCCAAATTCAAAAAAGTAAATAAACACATTACATACAGTATACTGTAATCCTATAGATTACATTACTGTATGTAAAAAATACACACCCCCTTTGTCCCTAGTGGTCTGCCCCGTGTCCTACATGCACTTTAATAAAATGAAAACTGCTCTTTCTGCCTGCAAACTGTAGATTGTCCATAGCAACCAAAAACTGTCCCTTTATGTCAAAAGTGGTTTTAGACCAGCTAGAAAACAGCGATAATAAATTATAATCACTTGCAAAATTGAGGGATAGCGATTTGCGACAATTCTGCAAATTTCAGTGTTTTTGATTTGATTACATTATTGAATAATTTTTATTATAATTACATTATTATTTGTTATAATTATTTATAGTTATTTATTATATTATAATTTATGATTTTGTTTTTCAAACTTTATCATACCCGGGATGTCTACTAGACTCTTGTTTGGACAGATTTAAATTGTAGGCCTGTAATTCCTAGGAATAACTCACTTAAAATGCCAAATTTCCATGCAAAATAATGGTACCGCTTTCAGCACCTAAAATCTGAAATAATCATACCACCAGGGAGGTTAAACTTCATTAGCCACACAGTTGCCCAATTAAACAGTGCATTGAGGTCAGCTTGTAAATTGGAGACATCCTGTAAGCAGGGCCGGTGCAAGGATTTCTGCCTACACAATCGAAGCTCCATTTTGGCGCCCCCCCCCCCAACGGCCACCCACCTCCCTTGCAAAAATGTTTCTTTCATTACATGCCAGACGGTGCCCCATTACATGCCAGACAGTGCCCCATTACATGACCAGACGGTGCCCCATTACATGACCAGACCTGCCCCATTACATAACCAGACCTGCCCCATTACATGACCAGACTGTGCCCCATTACATGCCAGACTGTGCCCCATTACATGCCAGACCTGCCCCATTACATGACCAGACCTGCCCCATTACATGACCAGACTGTGCCCCATTACATGACCAGACTGTGCCCCATTACATGCCAGACCTGCCCCATTACATGACCAGACCTGCCCCATTACATGACCAGACCGTGCCCCATTACATGACCAGACCGTGCCCCATTACATGACCAGACTGTGCCCCATTACATGACCAGACCGTGCCCCATTACATGACCAGACCGTCCGTGCCCCATTACATGCCAGACCTGCCCCATTACATGACCAGACTGTGCCCCATTACATGCCAGACCTGCCCCATTACATGCCAGACCTGCCCCATTACATGACCAGACTGTGCCCCATTACATGCCAGACTGTGCCCCATTACATGACCAGACTGTGCCCCATTACATGACCAGACTGTGCCCCATTACATGACCAGACTGTGCACCATTACATGCCAGACCTGCCCCATTAGATGACCAGACCTGCCCCATTACATGACCAGACCGTCCGTGCCCTTACCTTATCCCATGCGAATCGCGGCTGTACGATTTTTCAAAAGCCGCGCCTCCGACGTCTTCTGTTCCGTGATAGGTGGAAACAATCAGCTTCCCAGGAGGCACTGTGTTCAGTGTTCGCCTATCACGGAGGCTCTCTCGTCCGAGGACGAGAGGGCCTCCGTGATAGGCAGACACCAAACCAGGACGAAAGAGGGCCTCCGTGATAGGCGGACACTGAACACAGTGCCTCCTGGGAAGCTGATTGTTTCCGCCTATCACGGAACAGAAGACGTCGGAGGCGCGGCTTTTGAAAAATCGTACGGCAGCGATTCTGGTCATTTTTTCGCCCCATCCCAGGCTGCGGACCTGCCCGCCCCAAGCGGCCGCTTGGTCCGCCTGGTGGTTGCGCCGGCCCTGCCTGTAAGGATGTTATTCTACTGCATAGATTGGTGTCATCTCCAAAGACTTAAATTGTATGTTTAATCCCAGACCCTATATCATTTATAAATATATTAAAAAGTAAGGGTCCCACCAATAAACCTTAGGGTACCGTACATCACAAATAACCTTAGACTATTGAGAGTATGAATCATGAACTCCTAATCTATGAATAAGGTCCTTTGGCCAGGTTACTATTCATTTACAAACTGATTTTTGCAAGACTACCTTACACATTAGATGTGCATGGTGAAATGTGTAAAATGTTTTTGCAAAATATAAGTATCCCACGTCCACAGCCACCCCTCTGTTCAAGGTTTTGCTCACCTCCTCATAAAAAGAAATCAGATTTTTCTGACAACTTCTATTTTTCATGAATTTATGCTGACTTTTGCTTTAAAGTGATTTTTTCATGTGCTCTTTTATTAAAAAAGTTAAACTAACAGGTCTATAGTTACTCGGCCAATGAGAGCTGCAGAGCTGGAGGTGTGCTTCTGTTTGTCTGTTTAAATCCAGGAAGCGAACAGGCAGTAGCTTCAGCTGCCCACAGTTAAAATGGTTGCAGCCAGACTCAGTGGAGAAAGATTTCTGCAGCACATTGGGCAGGTACAGATTCACAGTATATATAAAATAATTTGCAAAGTAGTTTGAAAGAAGCTTCAGAATGGTAAATAGGTTTTGATTACAAATTATGTGAGCAGACTGCAGTTTCTCTTTAACCACTTATGACTCGCTGCAGGAATACATTGTTTAAAGGGGAATACCGTTGTTATGGTAGCAACTAACTACCATTACCCCGGTAGCCTCTTGTTCAGCGGGCAGTCCGCTTCAAGATCACTTTTATCGGCGGCGGGAGAGGGCCCTCCTCCCACTGCTCTCCAGTGCCCTCCGTCACTTATCGGAGCAGTCGGCAGCGGTGGAGCTGATGGGATCTGTCCCCTGCCGGGGTATGGAGACGAGTGATGGTAAGATGGCCCCCACCTGGCTCCATATCACTGCAGGGCGGAAGCGACATCAAAACGTCAGTTCCGCCCAATGCTCTTAAATGGACATTTTTTTTATTGCATTTTAGTCTAAATATGACATCTGAGGTCTTTTTGACCCCAGATCTCATTGTCATGCTTTTGTCTATTACAAGGGATTTTTACATTCCTTGTAATAGGAATAAAAGTGACCCACATTTTTTTTTTAAACATTGTCAAAATAAAGAAAATAAAGTAAAATAAATAAGATTTTTTATTTTTTTTAAGTGTCCTGTCCTGTCGAGCTCGCGTACAGAAGTGAACGCATACATGAGCAGCGCCCGCATATGAAAACGGTGTTCAAACAACACATGTGAGGTATCGCTGCAATCGTTTGAGCGAGAGAAATTATTCTGGCACTAAACCCCCTCTGTAACTAAAAACATGGAATGGCGACAAACGGTGACGTTTAAAAAATTTGGTTGTAGAATTTTTTAAACGTCACCTATAGAGATTTTTTAAAGATTAAAGTTTGTCGCCATTCCACAAGCGCCCGCAACTTTGAAAAGTGATATGTTGGGTATCAATTTACTCGGCCTAACATATTTCACAATATAAAAAATTTGGGCTAACTTTACTGTTGTCTTATTTTTTAATTCAAAAACTGGATTTTTTTTCCAAAAAAAAGTGTGCTGCGCAAATATGGTGTGACAAAAAGTATTGCAATGACTGCCATTTTAGGGTGTTAGAACCCCCAAATATTATATATATTTTTTTACAAGTAATTTTCTAGCAACAAAAATGTTTTTAACCACTTGACCACTGGGCACTTAAACCCCCTTCCTAACCAGACCAATTTTCAGCTTTCGGTGCTCTCACAATTTGAATGACAATTACTCAGTCATACAACATTGTACCCATTTGAAATTTGTGTCCTTTTTTTCACACAAATAGAGCTTTCTTTTGGTGGTATTTGATCACCTCTGGGTTTTTTATTTTTTGCGCTATAAAAGAAAAACGACTGAAAATTCTGTAAAAAAAAAAAAAAAAATCTTGTTTCTGTCATATTAGCAGGTTATTTCTCACACACAGCATATGCATACCACAAATTACACCCCAAAACACATTCTGCTATTCCTCCCGAGTATTGCGATACCCCATGTGTGGGACTTTTACACAGCGTGGCCACATACAGAGGCCCAACATGCAGGGAACGCCATCAGGCGTTCTGGAACACCCAGACCAATTCTGACATTTCTCTCCTACATGTAAAAATCATCATTTATTTGCTAGAAAATTACATAGAACCCCAAAACATTATATATATGCTTTTTTAGCAAAGACCCTAGAGAATACAATGGCGGCCGTTACAACTTTTTATCTCGCACTGTATTTTCGTAGAAATTTTTTGAACGCGTGTTTTTTAAAAAAAACTGATTTGTGCTAAAAAAAAAAAAAAAAAAAAAAAAACAGTAAAGTTAGCCCAATTTTTTTTCATAATGTGAAAGATGAAGTTACGCCGAGTAAATAGATACCCAACATGTCACACTTCAAAATTGCGCACACTCGTGGAATGGCGCCAAACTTCGCTACCTAAAAATCCCCATAGGCGATAGTATTTGGGTATTGCAGAGTATTTGGGTATTTCAGGGTATCGCACAGGGTATTGCGGTATTGGGGTACTGAGGTATTGGGGTATTGGGGTACTGGAGTATTGGGGCACTGGAGTACTGCAGAGTATTGGGGCACTGGAGTACTGCAGAGTATTGGAGCACTGGAGTACTGCAGAGTATTGGGGTACTGGAGTACTGCAGAGTATTGGGGTACTGGAGTACTGCAGAGTATTGGGGTACTGGAGTACTGCAGAGTATTGGGGTACTGGGGGATTGCAGAGTATTGGGGTACTGGGGTACTGCAGAGTATTGGGGTATTGGGGTACTGGGGTATTGCAGAGTATTGGGGTACTGGGGTATTGCAGCGTATTGGGGTACTGGGGTATTGTGGGGTACTGGGGTATTGTGGGGTACTGGGGTAATGCAGGGTACTGGGGTATTGTGGGGTACTGGGGTAATGCGGGGTACTGGGGTAATGCAGGGTACTGGGGTAATGCAGGGTACTGGGGTATTGCAGCGTATTGGGGTACTGGGGTATTGCAGCGTATTGGGGTACTGGGGTATTGTGGGGTACTGGGGTATTGTGGGGTACTGGGGTAATGCAGAGTATTGGGGTACTGGGGTATTGCAGCGTATTGGGGTACTGGGGTATTGTGGGGTACTGGGGTATTGTGGGGTACTGGGGTAATGCAGGGTACTGGGGTATTGTGGGGTACTGGGGTAATGCAGGGTACTGGGGTCATGCAGGGTACTGGGAGATTGCAGAGCTGGGATGTTTTGAGGGATGGCTGGATCTGTGACTGCATTTGTCACAGATCCAGCCACAGCTCAGCTGCTGACACCCCGCCCCCCCCCCCTCTCCTCGCACACTGTACCGAACGGTACAGAGAGCAGAGGGAGGAGAGGGAGGAACCGGCGTCATCAAATGACGCCGGTTTGTTTACAAGTGATCGCGCCGTCATTTGACGGCGCGATCACGTGGTAAACGGCCGATATCAGCGGCAATTTACCGTGATTCGTGATGCGCCGGGTCTTCTAGACCCGGCGATCACGGACACTTTCGCGAGCGCGTCCCAGGGGACGCGCAATCGCGAAAGTGAAGGACGACGTCCCAGGGACGTCGTGTCAAAACTACTCGACCGCGCTGTAGCAGTATTTTCGCTATAGCGCGGTCGGCAAGTGGTTAACTTGTAAACACCAAATCTTAGAAAGAGGCTTGGTTCTTAAAGTGGATGTCCGCTGAAAAAAAAAAATTAAAAGTCAGCAGCTACAAATACTGCAGCTGCTGACTTTTAATATCACACACTTACCTGCGCTGTCCGCAGCAGAGGACGAGGGATCGCTCGTCACTCTGCTGCCCCCCGCCATCCTCGGTGAGGGAACCAGGAAGTGAAGCGCTCCCGCTTCACTGCCTGGTTCCCTACGACGCATGCACGAGTCACGATGCACCTGTTGACTGGTTCCCGCTGTGCTCTGGGAGCCGAGTGTTCCCAGAAGACAACAGGGGGGGGGGGGGGCGGAAGGTGATGTCCTGCCCGCAGTCTGCCCGCAGACTGTGGTCAGAAGTGGGTGCAAATACCTGTCTTTAGACAGGTATCTGCAACCCCCCTCCAGTGCTGAAAGGTGTCAAATGTGACACTGGAGGGGAGAGGGTTACGATCAGTGGGAGTTCCACTTTAGGGTGAAGCTCCGCTTTAAGTGGTTAACTGATGTTGTTTGCCTTTCAGGAACACCAATCAGCTTTAGCACTAATTTGTGTATTCTGACAGCATACATCAGTGCCTGCAGAACTGCAGGCAGAGAGCTCTTCTTCTCCCTTAAAAAATAGGATGTGTATGCCCAGCATTAGGAGCATGGGGTGGTCAGGTGATGGTCAGGTGTATGCCAAACATTAGAAGCGTGGGGGGGAGGGGTGTAGCAGAAGCGTCTAATGTTGGGCTTACACATTTTGTGGCAAAGTTTTCTTCATCCATATTGATTTAAAAAAAAAAACATTACATGTATGCCCAACTTTAGGAGTGTGGAGAAAATCCTAATAATAGCCATACACGTAATGATCTTAGATGCTCTAAAAACAAACACCCATCAAATGACCCCGTTTTTGGAAAGAAGACATCCCCAAGGTATTTTTGGAAAATTAAGACAAAAAACTATTTTTTTGCAAAACATTGTGACAAAAAATGAGATCTGCAAAATACTTACCATACCTCTTTGCAAATTACTTGAAGTGTCTACTTTCCAAAAAGTGGTAATTTAGTGGGGTGTTTTTACTGTCCTGGCATTTTAGGGTCTCTGAAAATGTGATAAGCAGTCAGGAAATCGAATGTGTAATTAATGCCCCTTGAAAGGCTGAAGGTTCTCATTAGATTTTGAACATCCTGTATGTGACTAGGCTACCAAAAATTTCAAAGGAAATTCCAATACCTATAATTTAATAGTTATTATTAGTTATGCGGGCAATACACTATACAAAAAAACACCCCAAAATTCGGTCATTTAGACAGTTTGTCCATTTTTCAGCCAGTTCATTTTACTGATTTTCTTTTTTTTGTGATTTTCGACAAATAGGAAATTCTAAAATTCTAGAATTCAAAAATTGGAAATTTTTAAATTCTAAAATTCTAAAATTGGAAATTCAAAAATTGGAAAATCGGAAATTTTTAAATTTGAAGATTGGAAATTTTAAAATTGGAAATTTGAAGATTGGAAATTTTAAAATTGGAAATTCGAAAATTGGAAATTCAAAATTTGAAAAGTGGAAATTCTAAAATTTGAGATTCGAAATTTGAAAATGAAAAATTCCAAAACCTAGAAAATTTGAAATTCGGAAATTCCAAAATTCGAATTTCGGAAATTCGGAAATTCCAAAATTCTAATTTTCGAATTTCCAAATTGAGAATTTCCGAAATGTCTAAATTTCTGAAATAAGCAAAAACTGCATTAGCCCAACAGAATAAAATATTACAGTGCACACATGCAAAATTACATTTAACTCCTGCAAGGCTATTTAAAACACCAGAACATTTTCCTTGTCAATATATTTTATTTTGTAGTTCAAAAATATTGTACAAGTAACATAGAGTAAATACATTACAGTCAGAGGGAAGAACCTCCATCGTGCTTATTCAAGGATATATTAGTCTATAGGAATTTTTATTAGTACAGTATTTAGTAAAAATAGAAAAAAGAAATTCCAAATACAATATATTCTTGTAAAAGTAAATTCCTTGTCTAGAATTTCAGACTATACAAATGAATATCTAAATAAAAATAGGAGTTTCAAAATCATAATGAAAACTTAAGAGACAAAAAAATTAACGAAAAGTAGAGTCCGCAGGGTTAGGTCGATAGCCACCGCCACCAATAGGAAGATGTGTTATTAACTCTTATTGCTTTGGCTACCATGGCAGTAGCACTTTATTATCAAAGGATTATGGCATAGCACAGGGGTGCCCAACCAGTGGCCCGAGGGCCACATGTGGCCTGCCGAGCCCTCTAATGTGGCCCACGACCTCCCTCTCTGGGATGGAATAGAATAGAATACTGTTATTAAAGGTAAGTTTATTACTAAAATCACAGTGTACATATGGGCATATCTGTTCCACAGTGGTTACTGGGCTTTCAAACTGATCCACAGGTGCAGAGCAGTGCACCTGCGGGTTACCTACACTGAGCCATAGACTTCTATTACCAGGGAGTTTGGTGTGCTTTCTGAAAGTGCACCACACCTACAGGATATAATAGAAGTCTATGGCAAAGTGCAGATAACCTGCAGGAAAGCCACAGGTGAACTGTGCTGCACCCGCGGTGCTGGAAAACAGTGCATTAGTGTGAAAGCAGCTTTAGGTCCCTTTCACATGGTCAGTTGGACCCTCCATTCACCTATAAGGAGTAGCAAATGTAAATGGACTTGTGTCCGTTCACAAATGCCTACCTCCAATCTGATCTGCAAAAAAAAAAGAGAGTATAGTGGGCTCCGCTCATTGGGCCAGATTCAGGTAGATGGGCGAATCTTTATTTTGGAGTAACTTTTCTCATTTACGTTACTCTGCCGAAACTTTAGGAGCAAGTACTTGCTCCTAAAGTTGCGGCGGCGTAGCGAAAATGAGCCGGCAGAATTCAAATTGGGCGGGTAGGGGGCGTGTATTATTATAACTAGGCGCGATCCCGCGGCCAACCTAATGCGCATGCGTCGACTGTCAGTGCGCATGCTCCAAATTCTGTCAGTGAACGTCAATGACGTCAATCCCCATTCACGGACGTTTTACGCAAACGACTCAATTTTTTTTTTTCGACGCGATGACGACGGCCATACTTAACATAGGATACTCCACTAGAGGGCTGGTTTATCTTTACGCCGCGTATCTCTTACGGAAACGTCGGAAAGTCACTGCGTCGGGCCCTAATACGATCGTTAAATTGCCGATTCTCGCTGATTAACATATTCTCGGCGTTAATCAGCGGGAACGCCCCCAGCGCCATTTTTAAAATTGCAGTTCCGATACGACGGCGAAATACAATTACGCCGCTCGTATAGGAACTCTGACCCTGCGTTTCTTGTTTTCTGCTTACTGAAAACAGAAACGCCGGCTCAAAGTGAGAGTTAGGCTGGAGTATCACTGATACTCCAGAGTAACTCTACCTGAATCTGGCCCATTGTGGCCTGCGACCGCTTACCAAGTCGCTTAAGTGGCCCTCACTCTTCAAAAGATTGGGCACCCCTGGCATAGCATATGTAATCCAGAGTTTCCACATTTTCTCAAATTTAGTGATGGTGTCCGTTTCAATAGCTATCATCTTGGCGTGGGTCATAGTTATTCATCCTATCCTTTACTTCATTTACTATCAACCTTGAGGATTTCCAAGCCTTTGCTATTGTCTGTTTAGCTGCTGTGAAAAGCTGTATTAGCAATTTAAATTGTATATGTGTTATGCTGTCTGGTTTCAAGTTGATTAATGCCGTTGCCGGATCCAAAGGAATTCTCTTTCCAGACAATTTAGTTGCAATATACAATATTTCCGTCCAAAATGTCTAAGCTTTTGAACATTTGAGCTTTTGAAATGCTTTTGTTCGTTTCTGGGGCACATTAAAACCTTGTACATTGAGAGATAAAACATTTAATGGAGCCATGGCAACCAAATCAACAAGCTGCGCTTAACAGTAGACTCAGCGCAGTGATTTCCCGGCCCAACCTGTGCGGATGAGAGGAAGAGAAGAGAAAGGGGGATCCAAAACTATCTACCTTAAAGAAGAAATGGAAAACAATAAAAGTTATAAAACATCTGAATACAGTAAAAAGGTCATAATGTTTGGGATTTACCCGTGACGAGGGATATAATCCCTCATCAAGGGAAGGAGTGTCCTCGTCCAATCCCCACATAATATTGTGGGAATCCGAGGAGAGCAAAAAATGAAAATTGCGCACCACTTAGGGTGCGACAATGTTTGCCCTAACTAAATAAGAAAAAAATTGTGAATATATTTTATCCATATTTTCCAAAATAAACGAGAAGTGGGGGAAGAAGTACAACTAAACTATCAAGATGATATACAGTGCCTTGAGAATTCGCCCCCCTTGAACTGTGTGACCTTTTGCCACATTTCAGGCTTCAAACATAAAGATATAAAACTGTAATTTATTGTGAAGAATCAACAACAAGTGGGACACAATCATGAAGTGGAACGAAATGTATTGGATATTTAACAAATAAAAAACTGAAAAATTGGGCATGAAAAATTATTCACACCCTTTACTTTCAGTGCAGCAAACTCTCTCCAGAAGTTCAGTGAGGACCTCTGAATGATCCAATGTTGACCTAAATGACTAATGATGATAAATAGAATCCACCTGTTTGTAATCAAGTCTCCGTATAAATGCACCTGCACTGTGATAGTCTCAGAGGTCGGTTTAAAGCGCAGAGAGCATCATGAAGAACAAGGAACACACCAGGCAGGTCCGAGATACTGTTGTGGAGAAGTTTAAAGCTGTATTTGGATACAAAGAGATTTCCCAATCTTTAAACATCCCAAGGAGCACTGTGCAAGCGATAATATTGAAATGGAAGGAGTATCAGACCACTGCAAATCTACAAAGACCTGGCCGTCCCTCTAAACTTTCAGCTCATACAAGGAGAAGACTGATCAGAGATGCAGCCAAGAGGCCCATGATCACTCTGAATGAACTGCAGAGATCTACAGCTGAGGTGGGAGACTCTGTCCATAGGACAACAATCAGTTGTATACTGCACAAATCTGGCCTTTATGGAAGAGTGGCAAGAAGAAAGCTATTTCTTAAAGATATCCACAAAAAGTGTTGTTTAAAGTTTGCCACAAGCCACCTGGGAGACACACCAAACACGTGGAAGAAGGTGCTCTGGTCAGATGAAACCAAAATCGAACTTTTTGGCAACAATGCAAAACGTTATGTTTGGCGTAAAAGCAACACAGCTCATCACCCTGAACACACCATCCCCACTGTCAAACATGGTGGTGGCGCATCATGGTTTGGGCCTGCTTTTCTTCAGCAGGGACAGGGAAGATGGTTAAAATTGATGGGAAGATGGATGGAGCCAAATACAGGACCATTCTGGAAGAAAACCTGATGGAGTCTGCAAAAGATCTGAGACTGGGACGGAGATTTGTCTTCCAACAAGACAATGATCCAAAACATAAAGCAAACATAAAGCAAAATCTACAATGGAATGGTTCACAAATAAACATATCCAGCTGTTAGAATGACCAAGTTCTGACCTGAATCCAATAGAGAATCTGTGGAAAGAACTGAAAACTGCTGTTCACAAACGCTCTCCATCCAACCTCACTGAGCTTGAGCTGTTTTGCAAGGAGGAATGGGCAAACAATTCAGTCTCTCGATGTGCAAAACTGATAGAGACATACCCCAAGGGACTTACAGCTGTAATCGCAGCAAAAAGTGGCACTACAAAGTATTAACTTAAGGGGGCTGAATAATTTTGAACTGCCAATTTTTCAGTTTTTTATTTGTTAAAGTTTAAAATATCCAATAAATTTCGTTCCACTTCATGATTGTGTCCCACTTGTTGATTCTTCACAATAAATTACAGTTTTATATCTTTATGTTTGATGCCTGAAATGTGGCAAAAGGTCGCAAAGTTCAAGGGGGCTGAATACTTTTGCAAGGCAAGGCAGGTTAAACCAAATCCTTTCAATAATAATGGGATGATAACCAGGGTTTAAATTAATCTATAGGCTCTTCATTGCATTACAACTATGTTTTATGACTTAATGAGCCCAAATACTTATGCAGTCATTGTTTTTATTATACCTTTAGCAATGTTGAGGAAAAGTTCCGAATACATTTATTTTAGGTATACTACCTTTGTGTAATGAAGGACCATTTAGAAATCAAGACATAGGGGTTTATTTACTAAAGGGAACTCCACTTTGCACTACAAGTGAACTTGGAAATGCAGTCGCTGTAGATCTGAGGGGGACATGCAAGGAAAATAAAAAACAGCATTTTTGCTTGCACATGATTGGATGATAAAATCAGCGGAGCTTCCCCTTATTTCAGAGCTTCCCCTCAGATCTACAGCAACCGCACTTCCAAGTGCACTTGAAATGCAAAGTGGATTTGTCATTAGTAAATCAACCCCATAGTGTTATAGGCATTACTGCACTATACTTCACTTGTTTTTGCATATCACACAGAATTATCTCAAAAGTGTTAGGTAATAATGTAGTAAATTAATATTTACCATTAAATAGTAATGAGTTTACCTAAAATATTCTAAAGCATTGTATGTTTTAAACCGCTCAACAAGGAGCAGAGAAAAAATATATATATATAAAAATATTAATTATGTTAATTATTTCCTAGGGAAAATAAGTCATTAACTGTTTCACAGTTTTCTCAAAAGGTGTTATTAAAGCAAAAGTAATGAGGTAAATGTCTTAAAAGGAGGCCAGTCAGTCCATGGAATCTTCTTTATCCTTGGGTGGGGATGAAAATCGACCTCTTTTATGCGAAGGATGGGTACCATTTTTCATCTCAGATTGAGGTGGGTTACTGAGGGAGGAAGTAGAGACTACTCTTCTGCATGAAGTGGTTGCAGTGGCTGCCCCTTCAATTAAATTGAGGTCGTGCAGGGTTTGCTGAAGTTGTTCAGGTGTTCTGTAAGAAATTCTGGTTCCTTGGTAGGGAAAAAGGAAATCCCCACTGATAATTGATATTGTGGTGTTGGAGTTCCAATGATTGGGGTTTCATTGCACGCCTATTGGTTATAGTTAGGGAAGGGATTACCGCTCCAGGTGGGTCTGCTTGGTGATTAGCCTCCTCTCAGAAACCATGGGTGCTGACAATGCGTATAGCAAAAAAATGAGGAAATATCTTGGACAACCGCACTCTATTGGTAAAAAAGGATAAAAACACTACAAGCCACAGCAAAAATAGGACACGCAGCTGACGCATTTCACACTAAAAATCATAGCTCTTGGTTATAGTTAGTTGGGAGAGGTCCGCAAAGATCTAGTAATTATGGTCTTGGAAGAGTAGGTTGTTCTTTTCTCTGGCTGCCTCCAAAAGTTGCTCTTTTGTTGTGTAATAATGGAATTTAGCAATATGTCCCGTGGAGGACCTTCTGCCTTTTTGGGCATTAGAGCCCTATGAACCCTGTCCATTTCCAGCTGTTCTACTGGAATTCCTGGCTGAGTTCCTGACATAAGGCTGTTATAGTTGCTTGGAGGTCCATAACTCAGAAATGCCTCCAAATCTCAGATTGGACCTTGTGGTGCGATTTTCATAATCTTCCAGCCTATTTTGTAGTGTGATATTTTGCAGCCAGATTCTCTTGGGTAAAGTTTTCAATTTCCTCCAGTTTTATTCCAGAGCTTCTGTGCAGTGTCCTAGTTCTCTAATCTCCTTTGTGAGGTTAGTAGTAATCTGTTCTGAGATGTGCTTTAAGGCTTTATGCAGCATTTCTTCAAACTGTTTTAATATACTTGAGGGAACAGCAGAATCCTGTAATGCTGTGTGTGACATGATATTTTCAATATCAGAGTCAGAGTCCACAGGAGAGATGATAGGTTTCAGCTACTTTGGCTTATTCCTCTTCTCTGAGGAGAATGTGACTGAGAGGGCTGGCACTTTTCTTGCCATTATTGGGGTTAGTCTTTGCCTTGTTCCGGGCACCTCCCATCACCATTTTGCTTTCAAATAGTCCCCCTCACCTGTCAGGCTTGTGCACCCACTAATTATACAGTTTTTGGATAGACAGGCTTTCTATATCATACAGCAAAGTCTCCCTCATAGAGCAGAGCTCTAGCCCGGCATGTCTGTCACGCTAGCCTCCACGCATGCGCCTCTCACACCTGAACATTTTAAAAAACATGAGGATTTAGTCACACTATATGGCGCTTAAGCCCACTTACTGGATCAAAGTACTCCATTATCAGTGGGTACTACACTATCCATAGAATGGAAGATCCTGCTTCTCTGAACCATGGGAGAAATACACTCCTCAATATGGGAGAACTAAAGGACTCCTCCTATAACACAGGTGGACACTAATAAGAAGCAATGATTGGGGAGTGGTGTAATCCAGCCCAAAGGGATTTGGTCAGAATCCATTTAATAGACAAAGATTTGGGGGCACACCCTAAAAGATACATTGAAGATGATCTTACTTTAAAAAAGTAATTAGTTACAGTTACAATTTAGTGACTTGAAAAAGTAATTAGTTACTCAGCAAAGTAACTGACTTTTTTTTATTATTCTACAATGCATTATTTGTAATAAAGAATCATTGTGAATGGATGCAAACTGTTAAAAAGAAAGGTAAATATTGTGCTGACAAGACATAAATGTAAGAAACCATATATCCCTCACAGAGGATGGCGGTTGGGACAGGCGAGAGCCGAGCGATAGCTCAGCTTCGGCTACCGACATGGCGGGCACCCTGGACAGGCAAGTGTCCATTTATTAAAAGTCAGCAGCTGCTATATTAACCACTTGCCGACCAGCCGCTGCAGTTATACGGCGGCAGGTCGGCACGGGTGCGCGAGAGCCCGTAGCTCTACGTCGCGCCTTTCGCGGCCACTAGGGGGCGCGTGCGCGCCGCCGGCGGCCCGCGCGCGCGCCCCCCGCTCGCCCCCGAGTCCCGTGCGTGTGCCCGGCGGGCGCGATCGCCGCCGGGCACACGCGATCGCTCGTTACAGAGCGGGGAACGGGAGCTGTGTGTGAAAACACACAGCGCTCGTTCCTGTCAGCGGGGGAAACGCTGATTTTCTGTTCATACAATGTATGAACAGAAGATCAGTGATTCCCCCTAGTAAGTCCCCCCCCCCCATACAGTTAGAACACAAATAGGAACACACTTAACCCCTTCCCCGCCCCCTAGTGTTAACCCCTTCACTGCCAATGGCATTTTTATAGTAATCCAATGCATTTTTATAGCATTGATCGCTAAAAAAATGCCAATGGTCCCAAAAATGTGTCAAAAGTGTCCGAAGTGTCCGCCATAATATCGCAGTACCGAAAAAAAACGCTGATCGCCGCCATTACTAGTAAAAAAAAAATAATAATAAAAATGCCATAAAACTACCCCCTATTTTGTAAACGCTATAACTTTTGCGCAAACCAATCAATAAACGCTAATTGCGATTTTTTTTACGAAAAATATGTAGAAGAATACGTATCGGCCTAAACTGAGGAAAAAATATTTTTTTTTTATATATTTTTGGGGATATTTATTATAGAAAAAAGTAAAAAATATTGCATTTTTTTTTCAAAATAGTCGCTCTGTTTTTGTTTATAGCGCAAAAAATAAAAACCGCAGAGATGATCAAATACCACCAAAAGAAAGCTCTATTTGTGGGAAAAAAAGGACGCCAATTTTGTTTGGGAGCCACGTCGCATGACCGCGCAATTGTCAGTTAAAGCGACGCAGTGCCGAATCTCAAAAAGTGCTCTGGTCTTTGGACAGCAATATGGTCCGGGGCTGAAGTGGTTAAAAAATATTTTTTTTGTTTAGGCAGACCTCCGCTTTAAATTTTCTGACTAAAGTTCCACTTTACACTGGAAATTAACAGTTTCAAATAAAAAAACAGCTACATTCCCAACATGCCAGGAATGCCAACAGTCACAATGGCTTGCACTTTCAAAACAGTCAAATGTCCGGAGTCATAACTGATCACATGTAGTTACAGAGCAAACAGGGGACAAAATGGCAGCCTCCATGGGCTGAGAGGGACAGGAGAGTTTAGTTCCAAGTAGTGTGAACAAGGCCATATAGTGGAGCAGTATGGGGATCATAGTAATATAGGGGGCAGTATAGTACAGCATGGAATGAATAATGTTATAGAAGGGGCAGTATGGGGGCCATAGTGATAGGGGAGGCAGTGTAGTACAGCATGGAATCAAGTGTTATAGAAGGGGCAGTATGGGGGTCATGGTGATATCAGGGGGGGCAGTATAGTACAGCATGGGGGTAATAGTGACGGAAGGGGTCAGGATAGTATAACATGAGGGTAACAGTGATATGGATGGGTCAATATAGTACAGTATGGAGATTGTGATGTGGGGCAGAATAGTACAATAAGGGGGTAACAATGATATTGAGGGGTTAGTGATATAGGGGGCAGAATATTTCAGTATGAAGGGGTATGGTGGGAAGAGAGTACAGTATGGGGGGGTTGTTGTTGACTAGTAAATCGCCTATGCAGTACATTATACAGTATGAAGAGTGTAAGGCCCGCCCCCTCCTCGGTACTCACCCTGCACGGTCCCAGCGTTGCCCCCTTGCAGTAGCCCGGGCAGGGCGGTGAACCTCTGGGCTTTGAGCAGACAGGCGGCACATACAGAATGCAGACATGGCAGTAAGCGGGGGCTCTGACTCTAAATATTAGCCCGGCACAGACACCCCACACGTCTCCAGCAGGCTCAAGACCTCCCTCTTGCCGCTCCTCTCCTCCAGGCTCGGTCGACTCTCGGTCTCGTTTTCTGCGGCCCCCTCCATCCTCCTTCGAATTCTCCTCACCATCTCCTCTGTCACACAGCGTGGGGAGCAGCCGCAGCGTGAGACAGAGAAGTAAACTTATGACAGACGCTATGGGGATGGACGAGATTACTCTGCTGCCATCTAGTGGCGGCAGATGTAATTGCGGTAACGCCGCCCAAGTAATTGGAACGGCGTTACCATGAGGTGCAGAGTAATCAATTAGATTACTCGTTACCCTCAAAAGTGGCTGCGTTACATAATGGCGTTTATTTAAACGCCGTTAGTGACAACACTGAAGATGATGCAGCCATAAGGCCATACAGTACAAACAGAACAAAATATTACAGCGCACGCATTCAAAAATTACAATATTTTGTTCTGTTTGTATGGCCTTGTATGGCTGCACCATCCTTAATGAATCTTTTAGGGTGTGCCGCCCAAATCTTTGTCTATTGTATGGATAGATATATAGATATGCAGGACACTTTTCTTTCTCTCGTACATACACATTGCTGTAATACTTGCATGATGCAGGCTTCCTCCCAGGTGAGTTGTTTAGGTGATCCTTTTGCTTAAATTTATGCTGGTGGCTTTTGAAGCTTTGCTGTTGTTTAGAGGCTGCATTGATAATGTCAATCAGTTTATCCTGCTTCATAGCTTTTATATATTTGTCGGTAAATTCTGCAGTACAACATATCTCAATTGCTGTTTGTATGTCTAAATCATGTTTCCCCAATAGGTGGCGGCATGTGCTTTCACTAGTAATACCCAAAACTATTTTATCACAAATACGTTCATCTCTCACAGAGCCATACTCACAACTTGCAGCTTTTTCTCTTAGCCATGTGACAAACCTGTCTATTGATTCACAGTATTCTTGCTTACAGCAGCCAAATATATATCTTTCATAATTCTTACCTTTTTAGAGGACCTGAAGAAAAGGACAGGGTTCAGTATTGTTGGAGCTTGTTCTGCCACCACGCCTCTAAAATGCCGACACAGCTCTCTTCTCCGCCCCCTCCTCTTCTTCCTCTATGGTCTCTTCTGCAGACTTGTCCTCTGAACCAGTGGTGCTTCGTAAGCGTTCAAGGGGCTACGCAAGCACTCAGGCAAAAAGATGCCATGCGTGCTTGTGTTGGTCTGGTTAGGGGACAGGAGTCACACTGGGGCAGAGATTCTGTCAGCTCTTCAGGGGCAGGCTCAGAGGTTGACACCACACCAGCTTCAGCCAGGTATGGTTGTATGCGACAATGGCACCAACCTTCTCTCTGCCTTATGACAGGGACTTGACCCATGTTCCATGTTTGGCACACATCCTGAATTTGGTGGTGCAGCAGTTCTTGAACAGGTAGCCAGGCTTACAGGATCTCCTGAGGAAGGCCAGAAAAGTATGTGGTTATTTCTCCCGGTCATGCAATGCTAGTGCTTGGCTGGCTGACATTCAAAGGGAATGCAACCTGCTCACCAACCGCCTCATTTGTGACATGCCCACCAGGTGAAATTCAATGTTGGCAATGATGCAGTGGCTGCACACGCAGCAGGGGACCATTACTGAGTAACTGTGAGTATGGCACCAGGACAGGGTCAGGGGAGCTTGGCTTCTTTTCACCATGCCAGTGGCTACTGATCAAGGATGCATGCACTGTCCTGTCACCATTTGAGGAGGCCACGAGGATGGTGAGCAGCGACAATGCATTCATCAGTGATACTGTCCCTCTTGTCTTCCTGTTGGAGCACAAGCTTTGTGGAATAATGGACAGGGTACCTGAAGCAGAACAGTGGGAGGAAGAGGAGGACTTTCTTACCTCTCAAGGTCCCCTTTATCCAGATAGTATTCCTGCAGGCCTGCCAAACACACAGGAAGAGGAGGATTGTGTCAGCATGGACGTGGAGGATAACACTCAGCAACAGTCTACAAGGGATCTTTTTCTGTCCCCAGAAACCCAAGGAGTTATACGTGGCTGGGAGGAGGTTGTTACAGATCATGTGATCCTTAGTGACCCAGAGGACTCAGAATCTAATACCTCTGAAAACGTACGCTGCCTGGCCTTGCTGATTCTGCAAAGCCTGCAAAAGGACCCTAGAATTCGGGGTATCAAGGAGAGGGATCATTACTGGCTGGCAACCCTTCTTGATCCACATTACAAGAGTAAGGTTGCAAAACTCATCCTGCCTTCACAGAGGGAGCAGAGGATGGAACATCTTCAGGAGGCCTTAAAGAAAGGTTTGTGCAATGCATTTCCAGACCCTGGGAGGCTACAATTTCCTGGTGCTGGACAACGTGTTGCTAAGGCTTCGTTCAGTCAGAGGAAGAACGGTGAAGAAGCAGTGGCTGACTAAATCCTTCAGACAATCTTTCGGTCCTCAGCGCCAAAGTCTGATCAGTTCAAGCCAGCTTCTGCATTACATGGTGCAGGAATATCTAGGGGCAAAAGCAGACTTGGAAACCTTTCCAACAGAGCATCCACTAGGTCTTAAGGATGGACCACTGTCCAGAACTCGCTCAATATGCAATTGAGCTTCTGGTCTGTCCTGCATCCAGCGTTCTTTATGAATGTACATTCAATGCTGCTGGAGAGTTTGTAACGGATCATAGAGTGTGCCTGTCCACAGACTCCATTGATAGGCTCACATTCATAAAAATTAATCAGTCTTGGATCAGCAGCTTTCAAGCACCTGATGCTGATGTAACCGATTGAATTTTCTATGGCTGAGTGACTATCCTATTCCTCTTCAATCTTGATTATGCCAGCTTCTAAGAATATTTTTGGTTTAGGGCACCACCACCACTGCCTGAGGCCTAATTTTTCTGCCCCTGTTTAACAGGGGCATGTAATTACATTTTTTGATCTAATATTTCACAGTAGGGCCCATTCCTGCACCCAACAAGAGTATAAATGAGGGCTTACAGTGTTGTGGCACCACCACCGCCACCGCCTAAGGCCCAATTTTTCTGCCCCTGTTTAACAGGGACATGTAATTACAATTTTTTATCTAATATTTCACAGCAGGGCCAGTTCCTGTGCCAATCAAAAGTAACTGTGAGGGCTTACAGTGTTGTGGCACCCGCACTACCCAAGGCCCAATTTTTCTGCCCCTGTTAAACAGGGGAAATGTAATTACTGTTTTTGATAGTGTATTTCACAGCCGGGTCTGTTCCTGCACCCACCGTGAGTAACTGTGAGGGCTTACAGTGTTCTGGTACCACCAACACCTAACACCCAATTTTCTGCAGTGTATATAGGGGCAGGCCGTATAGGGCCAGATTCACGTATTCCAGAGCATCTTTGCTCTGGAGTAACGCTTCTCATTTGCGTTGCGCTGCCGAATTTTTAGGAGCAAGTGCTGTCATTCACGAAGCACTTGCTCCTAAAGTTGCGGCAGCGCATCGCAAATGAGCCGGCGGAATTCAAATGTCGCGGGTACGGGGCGTGTAGTATGCTAACTACGCGCGATCCCGCCGCCGACGTACTGCGCATGCGTCGAGTGTCAAAACATCCCCGTGCGCATGCTCCAAAATCTGTGAATGAACGTCAATGACGTCACATTCCCATTCATGACCGTTTTACGCAAGCGACGTTTTTTTTTTTTTTTCCCGACGCGATGACGACGCCTATACCTAACATAGGATACTCCAGCCCCATGTAGGTATATCTATGCGCCGCGTATCCCGTCCGGAAACGTCGTACCGTCATTGCGTCGCGCCGGAATTCGATCGTGAATTGCCGATTTCCGCTCATTAACATATTTTTTGAGCGTAAATCGGCGGGAACGCCCCCGGCGCCATTTTTAAGTTGAAGTAACGATGCGATGGCGAAACTCAGTTACGCTCATCGCATCGGAACTTCAACCCGGCGTTTCTTGTTTTCTGGTTACAGAAAACAGAAACGCCGGCTCAAAGCCACTGTTACGCTGGCGGATCACTCGATCCGCCAGCGTAACCTTTCATGAATCTGGCCCATAGTGTATATATATACTGTTGTTCAGAGTAAATAGTGCCTGGGGGACCCCCACGCCATTTTTTTGAGAATTTGGGTGCAGGGTTCCCCTTAATATCCATACCAGACCAAAATGGGCTGGGGGGGGGGGGGGCATGCCGTTTTCTCAATGATTTTCATCTATATTGTCAGGACCCGACAATACATTACAACCGCAAGCAGATTTACATTACCTTTTTTCCTTTAAAAATTTAATTTTGCTGCGGTATTGTTCTAAACATGGGAAAACAACGGCACTTTACAGGCATACTATAGACACCCCCAGGCACGATATTTAAAGAAATATTTAATTGTTATTGTTTCACTTTAAGCATTATTAAAATCATGGCTCTCGAAAATACTGTAGTTTAAAAAAAAAAGATTGCATTGATACATGTCCCCTGAGGCAGGACCCGGGTCCCCAAACACTTTTTATGGCAATAACTTGCATATAAGCCTTTAAAATTAGTACTTTTGACATTTCAGGTTCGTGTCCCATAGACTTTAAACAGTGTTCATGCATTCGAACAAACTTTCTGCCTGTTAGCATGTTCTGCTGCGAACCAAACAGGGGGGGTGTTTGGCTCATCCCTACTTCTAATGCATCCAGAATGATTTTGGTGTTGCTTATTTGCTCCTCTGTGAGGTTTAGATTATGCTTGTAAACATAGAGGCATTGACTCTCCATCAGTGTGGCTGCTTGCACTGCTGCAGGCTTCTCATTTAACCCTGTAGCTAGGGAGTAGTCCTCAAACTTAGTCCTTAAATTGTCCCAGTTACTACTGATATCTCCACTCACCCTCATTGCCTCAGGCAGTGGAATGCTGTTAGCTGCCATAATGCAGTTTGTCTTGCTGCAAATGTTCAGCTTTCAGGACAGGACTGCAATTTCTAGGAGGCACAATCAGTTCTACAAACTCTCACATCAAGGCTAGCAGGCTCTCAACATCAAATGAGTAGATAGAGCCCATATACAGATACTTTTGACAGCATGTTTGATGTGATGTAAGTAAACACAGCACAAGCCATTATTGTACAGAAACCATGTTCATTGAATAATGCCCAGCAGGAACAGGAAACACCACACAGGAAGAAGTACAATTGAGATGCATCATAGAGTTGCATTTAAAGAAACAGAACATCCATGACACAGAGCTAGAGTGATTTTTACATCACATGGGTAAAAATTCCTCCATGCATTTTTCATGGATACATTCAAATCATCCACATGATACTGGCATAGGTGGACTCCACTTTCACAGATCAGTCTCCCTGTTCATGAACTACTCCCATAGTTGTAGTTGTTATATTGGCTCCTAACCAGCAGATGAGAGGCTCTTTAAGTGGTTTGCAGAATCACCTTTACACCAGATGAGGTATGGCGGATCTGACGGGTGGCACTTCTCCTCCTCGGGCCTACATTCACAGCTTCCTCCTCATTCACTCTCATAGCTCTGACACACACGCACACACACACACACACTGCAGCACCAGCAGCGAACATGGAGAGGCATGTACATGGATCTACAATCATTCACCAATGGTCATCTATAAGGAGGTACACCTATATAATGCAATCGATTTTCTTGCGTAAAATAATGTTGTATTAATAAATATTAGTTCGGTCTCTATATGGGTAATATCCTCTACTAAGCCCAGCAGACAGACTGACATTGAAACCGGTAAAGGAGCAGAGGTGATAGAGTTTAATAGATCCACTACCTCCATCCAAAATGTAACTATATATGAACAGGTCCAGAAGATGTGTGTAAAATCATCTCGAGCTGCTTCACACCTCCAGCACTTAGGCCTCGTACACACGATCGGACATATCCGATGAAAACGGTCCGCGGACCATTTCCATCGGATATGTCCGATCTGGAGTTTGATCCGATGGCGTGTACACACCATCGGATCAAATTCCCCGCCGGCGGACGGCGCGGTGACGTGGCGGTGACGTTGACGCCGCCAAGTCACCGCACCAGGAAGTAAAACACTTCCGCGCATGCGCCGAATCCATTCGGCGGCGGCGCGGCGGCGGTGCGGGACGACATGTCTGCTGGTAAGTGTACTAACCAGCAGACATGTCGGGCGGACGGATTCCACCCGATAGATTTCAAAGCATGCTTTGAAATCTGTCGGGTGGACAAATCTGTCCGCTAGCCCATAAACACGATCGGAGATGTCTGCTGAAACGGTCCATCGGACCGTTTTCAGCAGACATATCCCCTCGTGTGTACGAGGCCTTAGAGGAGCAAGCAGGATTTATCTTTTGAAGTCTATATGGCGTAATATATTTATTAATACAACATTATTTTACACAAGAAAATCTATTGCATTATATTGGAAGAAACCTCATCCACCTACACTTATATATTGGAAACAATTGATAAATAATAATCTTCAATTATATAGAGATACCTATAGGAATAAAAAGCTCGCCCTAGTAAGTATGATAAAGTTTGGGCAAAGTGGTTGGATAAGCCATATACGGCATCTAACATAGAGGGAGATAATGATTCATAGAAGGGACGTTCCCTATATGGGATATTTGTGCTTAGAAATGATGGTAATAATAGTGATAATCATTATAATTTCTTCTTTATTTCTTGTTTTTGCTATGCAGGGTGATGGGACCGAGTTATTTTACTAATATATTTCAGATTTAATGTGTATGATGTGTTGTCATTTTATGTTTTTTATGTTTTAAATAAAAAGATTTAAAAAAAAAAAGTAAGTACACCTAGGTGGCTCCTAAGTTGGCACTTTACTTTTCCAATAAGTTCTTGGGACTTTAATTAGTAAATTTTTTTTGCATTAATTTCACTTTATGATATATATATATATATATATATATATATATATATATATATATATATATATTTGTAGTGCTACCCCCGAAGAAGCAGCTGGTTAAATACTGGGATTGGCACGCCAAGTTACGTTACCCTGGTGATGTCTAGGGATGAAATACCAGTGGCGGAGGAGTGAGCGAATGTCCAGACAGTCAATAAAGTTTCCTTCAATGCCTTTTTATTTTGCAGCTAACAGGGCAAACATCATCTTCAGTTTAAGGAAAGGAAAGCCGATGAAGGAAGGATAAAAGAACCTTGTGGTATCTGGCCTGGATGTTAACAGGGCAGGCCTGCCCTCGACAATAGCAATAGTTGAACTTGTTTCCACTCCTGAGTGGAGTGTGTAAAGTGCCCACGGGCAGGTTCCCCACACTAACCTGGCAGCCGAGGTGTCACTTCGGATCGCTGGGAGAAACAGATCTCTCTATCTCAGATCTGGCTCTAAGGCCCTTGTAACCGGCCAATTTCTTCAGTAAGTTGGATAGATGAACAGAGCGAATCCTCCCAGTAAATCTCCTTTAGCATAGGTTACCGGGTGACAGCAAAGTGTACCTGTCAGCAACCCGGTCACCAGATCCCTGATTGGTTCAGTCAAGCCCTGTCGGACAACCTGCCTCCGGGTTCTCCTCAAGCCGACTCCCCAATTGTACGGCACCCAGCCTGGGATCTCCTCAAAAGTACTGGGAACCCAGTAGAGTACTGGGATCCCCTTTGACCTCCGGTTGAGGTCCAGCATAGCCTGTGGAGTTGGCCAGGTGGGCCACACTGGCGGGGTCCATTGATGCGCACCCTGAAAGTGGATGCCGCACCTGGAACCAGGACCCAGTAGAACTGCCTTGAGCACATGACACCTGTCACAGATATATCCCTCCCCAGCATTGCCCATGAGGGAAAACTCCTCCAATTGGCTGCTGGGGAAAGCTTGCTCAGTCAGAACCCCCCTCTGCCGTCAACTGCTGACCAGGGATGACGACACATCCCAAGAGTGCAGACCGACCCCGAGGACACTTCTGAAATAACAGGGGTCACCATCTTAACAATTGTGTGAATGGGAGCAAGGTAACTCTCCCATTCTTGCTAAATTTAGTAAGTAAAGTAAAGGGGGCGCTACAAACTTCCCCCTCCCTAATGGACACTGTCCCCAGTGTCCCAAAAGCATTAAACATGAATGCTGGCATGACACAAATTACCAGATAGAAAGAGAGAAAAGAAGAGAGGACAGAATTCACACATTAAACTGTAATATTCAAATGACACACTACATACACATCCCTATCTATCTAACTGCCCATTCTCCGCAGTGTCAATGATAGGTGGGTGCAGAAAAAAAAAACCTGTAAACATAAGAGCATTTAAAATATACATCCTGATGTCTATTAATTTTCTTACATATGTACAACCTCCAGAGTTAGGATTGAGACTGCACGCTCTTATCCGAACGCAAAATCTCCTTCTCTCCCGAGGAGCGACTATGGCATACAAGTGCTATGGGAGAAATACTGTTAGCAAATGTGCACGAAATTCAAACAGTCAAGTTCAACACCATTTTCTTTTCTTCATTATAGAATAACACTGCAGAGCACTGCCCCTGGTGGCCAGTGCGCTGGTACTGCAGCAGTTCCGAGGGAGGAAGAGAAAAAAAATCAAGTGCGAAAGTAGAAACAAACAGAAGGGGGAAGAACCACAGTCCTCCTCCAATCTTCCTCAATGTCTCCCAGATTGCAGCAACTTTTGTGCAGGGTCCCCATTCTAACTGACTGAAACACAAACCCTCCCCATAGTTCTGCACAACAATTCATGTGGTACTGGAGGAGAAAGGGGGTAAAAGGGAAAACTGGGAGAGAGAAAAAAAAACACAGTTCACACAGAATGGGGCATACTTGTCCGTAATTTCCCTTGCAATGAGTACTTGTGGCAGACAACACCCGTAGCTCTTCCGGCCACACAAAAAAACAGGAGGCCAAAACATGGACGGCGGGCATCCATATGGGGTGTCATGTCTCTAGTTAGAGGAGCGGTGAGTCAACAGGACTCATGTCAACACTCACCCGCTCCTCGGGGTAGGTTTTAAGCTCCCGGCTCACACGATGTGCTCCGGACAGGGCGCTTCTCCTTCTTTTTCCTTCTGTTGGAGCCCCAACATCCCCCAAAGCCTTGTTGCTCAGGGAACCACGGCTCAAACAGAGAATCAGGCAAATCACCACCGTCCATTTGTGACCCGCCCGACCAGAACTCGAGGTCGGACGAATCTTCCGCTCCATCGGGAAGGTAGTGACAGGTGTCCCTTGAATCGATGGCCGCATCAGGCCGGCGGAGTCTCCTCAATGCCCCCCAATCAATGGGCTGTGAGGATCTTCCTCTAGCGAACATGCCCTGGACGGGGGCAGCACACACTGCAAGGGCCCCCCGGATGGGTTCGTCCCGCGTACTTGTCGCACGGGCCACATGGTCGCTCTCATTCTCGGTCCCGTCCGACGGGCTTACCTCCAATGGGCAGGAAGATGAGGCAGCCAGTAGCAAGGCCTTGTTGGACAGGGCGATGATCGTAGTTTCACCCAGAGTTTACGATCCCATGATCTCTTCGGAAGAAGGGACTTCTGGCCATGGGGTCTCTGCCTCTGCATCAACGGCTCCAGACGACCGATCCATTTGGTAATCCCTCGGGGGCCTGGCTACAGGCATCGTGGTGAAAAGAGGGGCCCGGCGCCGAAGGCACCGGGAAAAAGTCAGGAGGTGGACGGCCAGCTCCTCACATCTGGAGCAGGTGAGGCCCAACAGCTCCGCTCCCTCCGAGGACAGCAGAACAAACTGTCCGGCTGTGGACAATCGGATACCCGTGTCCGTCACGGGCATCCCGAACCCTGCCGACACGGAGGACAACCCCGGGGCGGTAATGGGGCGCCTCAATTTGGTAGGGACAGCAAAAGTCTCTATTGTAGCAGCACATGATCCGTCTTCTACTTTGGAAATGGTGGTTCTGCTTTCTGGCGCGCAGGTGGGCGTGACTTCGCTCGCTTGGCGCGAAATCCTCAATGCACGTCTCACGCAGGGGAGGGTGGCTCCTCCCACCTGGAAGAACTTGTCCGGACACGTTGCAGGCGTATGCGGCAATGCACGTATTCCCCAGCTCGACGATATGAGGTTTAACTCCCTCTCCGCCGGACAGTTCAATACACACACTGGACACTCTTTGCTCTTTTAATAAATGGACACTCCATTCTGGTTGCGAGAGGTAACGGCCAAATCCCGGACGAGCCTCCACGTGTAGCGCTCCCCCTGAAGGAGCCGCTGGTTAAATACTGGGATTGGCACGCCAAGTTACCCTGGTGATGTCTAGGGGTGAAATACCAGTGGCGGAGCAATGAGCGAATGTCCAGACAGTCAATAAAGTTTCCTTCAATGCCTTTTTATTTTGCAGCTAACAGGGCAAACATCATATTCAGTTTAAGGAAAGGAAAGCTAATGAAGGAAGGATAAGAGAACCTTGTGGTATCAGGCCTGGATGTGAACAGGGCAGGCCTGCCCTGGACAAAAGCAATAGTTGAACTCGTTTCCACTCCTGAGTGGAGTGTGTAAAGTGCCCAGAGGCAGGTTCCCCACACTGACCTGGCAGCTAAGGTGTCACTTTGGATCGCTGGAAGGAACAGATCTCTCTATCTCAGATCTGGCTCTAAGGCCCTTGTAACCAGCCAATTTCTTCAGTAAGTTGGATAGATGAATGGAGCGAATCCTCCCAGTAAATCTCCTTTAGCATAGGTTACCGGGTGACAGCAAAGTGTACCTGTCAGCATCCCGGTCACCAGATCCCCGATTGGTTCGAACGCTCAGGAAAACCTGCCTCCGGGTTCTCCTCAAGCCGACTCCCCAATCGTACGGCACCCAGCCTGGGATCTCCTCAAAAGAACTGGGAACCCAATAGAGTGCTGGGGTCCCATTTGACCTCTGGTTGAGGTCCAGCATAGCCTGTGGATTTGGCCAGGTGGGCCACGCTGGCGGGGTCCATGGATGCGTGTACCCTGAAGGTGGATGCCGCACCTGGAACTGGGACCCCGTAGAGCTGCCTTGAGCACATGACACCTGTCAAAGATATATCCCTCCTCAGCATGCCCCGCGAGGGAAAACTCCTCCAATTGGCTGCTGGGGAAAGCTTGCTCTGTCAGAACCCCCCTCTGCCGTCAACTGCTGGTTATTTATGCCGTTTTATTAGTATTTATCTTTGTAATTTTTAGTATCTTTTTATATTATGGTCTCAGCATGTGTGGTGCCTTTTCTTGAAGCATTGGCCCTTTCTGATTGATTTCAGCTGCCGACTGTGGGCGGTGCCTGTATGCTAACATGATTGGCTTACTTGCTGAGATTGCATATATATATGGATCAAGGGGACGTTCTAGTGTGTGCTCCCTTAACCCACACTGAGGAAGTCCCGCCCACGGGATGTAACGCGTACAGGGGGAGGAGCCACGCAGAACATCACCCACGATCACCGCAGATTGCTGACACTCGGCTCTTAGAGTGTCTCTACATGTGAGTGAAGTCTCCATTGTTTTAAATAAATAGTTATTTCAACAGAGAGCACTAGATTTCTTTCCTTTCTTCCCTACATGGTGGTATGAATGTTGAGAAATCATTGAATCCGGATCTATGGTTTTTATCCTATCCATCCGTCTGCCTATGGAGGCTGTCAGCTGATTTCTGATTACACAGATTATGCTTTGAGATCCATCTGGGTCAAAGCAGAGAGGTGAGAGTCCATCTTACACTGGTGGAGGATATTCTTTGGTGTTCCTTTTCACTTTCCACTCTGGAAATCGTTTAAGGCTGTGGATTCATTGCTTTATGGACTTCCTTGCACATGGACACTATTTTCAAATAATTTATATTTTTATAAGTATATTTATTGTCACCATTATTGTTATTATTATTATTATTGTTTTTATTTTGCGCCACACTCTTTTTATTTCACTTACACTTGGGACTTTTTTTGAACTGTTCTTAGTGCTGGCTTGCATATATTGGTACTTTATTTATTTTTTTCCAGCGCTGAATATATTCTCTTATTTTTGTGCACAATTCATTTTTATTTAGCAGCAGAAATGGAGGTTTTCTCATATTTAGAAAACCGTGAGGTCACCCTCACAGATGTCTTTTCAAAAACTGCCATTTCCTCTGATCAAGGTGATCTTGAAACCTCATTTCGGAAATTAGGTTATTTGTTTGATAAGAAAATTAAAACATGGTGGGATATAGTGTCATTTGACCACTATTTGACAGCTAAAATTATCCCTAGGCGTCTGAGGTGGGATCTACCACCTAATGATGGCCTTATAGATGAGGAGTCTAACAAAGAATGGTATGACTTTTTCACCAATAAGGGTTTTGAGTTGATTCGACTTTTGCTTTCACGTAAACAACGTAAAAAGAAATGGTTAGAAGGCCAGATTAAGATCATTACTGATCGTATAGAATCTAGTAAAGATTCCCCTGATTTTATCTGTTTATCTGGAGAATTAAAAAACAAATTAATCAGGTGGGATAAAGAAATACAGGTTAAAAAACGCAAAAAATTCTTGCGGGATCTTAATGACTTCGGTATATACCATGCTTTTAAATGGCAATGTCTTATTACTACCCAATCAGACCCCACTCAGTTGGCATCGATGGATACCACTGAACCCGCACCAGATACTCCTACACCTTTATCCCAGGGTCCCCAAGTTTCTTGGGCAAGTGTTGTGGAATCCCACCCCATGACCTAGCAAGAGGGGTCAGGGCTCATCCAGAGGAAAGGGTAAAGGGAAAGGTAAAGGCAGGGGTAATTTTACCCAGTCTGCCAATAACTATCTACAACCTCAACAACCTGCACAATATGTTAAACCTGTTCAACATGATAATCCACCGTGGAGATCGGTTTCCAATAGGGGTAATGGTCAACAGCGAGGGAGGGGAGGCTACCCACAGGCACCCCCATTGCCCACCTATAACCACTATGCCCCATTAGAGGATTATTGGGAGAACCCTCTCCTAACTATCATTTTTTAGGTCAGGAAAGGACCCCTTGGAGGGGTCCTCCACCACATACCCCAATGTGGGGGAGGGGGATGGAGGGAACCCCTGAAACCCCTGTGCCCTGTCGTAAATGGACCGCCAAGCCAAAAAAGGAAAAATCGAGAGGAACCAGGGGGGACAGACTAATCAAAAAGACTAAGACCCTATTAGGTACAGGGATTTTCAATCTTAGCGGTACCCCCCCTCTCAGATGACGAGATGTGTGTATTAGACAAAGGTCTCAAATTCGCACCCATTAGAAATATGAATACATTTCAAACTTATGTGAGTGTTCAAAAATACATCCGAAGTTTGAATATGAAAAAATATTTCCTTACAAACCCTGTCCAAAGAAATACCTCTGTGTCTATTTTTGCACATTCTTATCTTAGAAATAAGTCAGTGTTTAACCCTCAGTGTAATGACAACAGGCACGTTGAGGTTTTCAAAAACATTGTGTGCAGGGATTTGGAAGAAATTAAGTTTAAAAAGGTGCGTGATTCACAAAATATCAAACGAGGCATTGCGTCACTGGAACATAGAAACAATATAGTTATCCGCCCCGCAGATAAGGGGGGCGGGTTAGTGGTCCTTAGTAACGCCTACTATCAGGAGGAAATGTCTAGATTATTGAGTGACCATGATACCTATCTTCTGCTAGAAGGAGATCCAATGGTTCAGTTCAAAAATGAACTGCACTCTTTAATTAAGAAGGGTAAAGATGAGGGGATTCTAAACAAAAAAGAGGCCTCTTACCTAGACCCTTACCATTGCCGCACACCTATTATTTATTTCCTGCTGAAATTGCACAAGAATTCCGAACGACCGCCTGGCCGTCCCATAGTCAATGGTATTGACTCGGTCACATCCCGACTGGGTCAGTACCTTGAATTTTTCCTTCAACCTCTAGTACGTAACATGAAGGCTTATTTGCGTGATACTAAGCAAATAATTCAGATCATGGACTCTTTGCCATGCATGCAGAATACTATTTTGATTACTGCTGATGTAGGATCATTATATACTATAATTAGCCAAGAGGATGCTGTAGCCTCAGTCCTATGGGCATTGCGTGACTCTGATGTCACCAGTCAACATATGCAGTTCTTGTCGGATTGTCTTGATTTTTGCCTCACCAAGAATTATTTTTGGTATGGTAGGGACTTTTATTTGCAGCGTTGTGGTGTTGCCATGTGCGCTCGTTTTGCTCCCAGTGTGGCCAACCTGTTTATGGCCCACTGGGAGGAAGATGTAGTGTTCCAGGACAGGCCCCCCCAATTGTTGTGTTATAAAAGGTATTTTGATGACCTTGTAATGGTTTGGGAAGGAGATATGCCTGGTCTCCAATCCTTTATGAACAAATTGAACACTAACGATAAGAATATTGTGCTGACTTGGACGGTGTCTTTTGACCAAATCTCCTTTCTGGATCTTGAAATATTCAAGAAGAATAACCAGTTGCAAACCAGAAACCATTTTAAGGTCACTGACCGTAATGGGCTTATACCACTTTCCAGTTGCCACCATAGGCTCTGGCTATGTAATATCCCAAAAGGCCAATTCGTTAGATTGCGTAGGAATTGCTCATCTGAGGAGGATTTTCTTTCGCAATCCCAAATATTGTCTGATTCACACAAAAGGGATATCCCCTGCCTACTATTAATGAGGAGATCGAGAAGGTTAGGGCCATGGATAGAGCAACTATTGTTTCTGATAAACCTCCTGGTCCAGTAACCAATGAAATTCCCAGTAATTATAAGTTGGTCTTGGACTATAATGTTTAACACAAAAAATTTGAGAGGATCGTAGCCAAACATTGACCTATCCTCAAGAGGGATTTGACTTTGGGTCCTGTTCTCCCAGAACGCCCCCAATTTATATACAGGAAGGCCCCGGCCCTTAGGGACTGTATTGCCCCAGGGGTCATAGATGCTCCAATTGTTGCCAAACCGAGGTTATTTAACTTCTTGTCAGGTTTCTACGCATGTGGCAGGTGTGCCACTTCTAAGCATGTAAAGAAAAATGTTAAGAAACGAAAATCTTTTACCTCTTCGATCACACATGTAGAGTACCTCATCAAACAATTGGTCACTTGTAACACTGAGGGGGTTATTTATATGTTAGAGTGCGAATGTGGTTTACAATACGTGGGCACACCTCGCGTGCCCTCCACGTACGTATATGGGAGCACATTAGCTGTATCAAAAGGGGCATTAAAACACATAGTGTATCTAGACACTTCAGACAGTACCACCATCGTGACCCAAAGGGGTTACAATTCTGGGGGATAGAGAAGGTGTCCAGACACTGGAGGGGTGGACACTTTATTAGACAACTTAGTCGTCGAGAATTCTTCTGGATTTTTGAGCTCAAGGTGGCCTCTACGGCAAGTTTGAACGTTGAGTTCGACCTGAATTGCTTATTCTCGGATAGATGAGGCTGATTATATGGGGTCTGAAGTTGTAATTATATATATTTTTATTATATTTATTATATATTTTTTATTATACTCTAGATGGTAATTTTGAGGGTTAACTTTACCTATCCAACTGTATTCTATTGATATATTTTTAAATTTACTGTTATCTATCTCTACTGCTGTTAGTGATATTATGTCATTATGTTGTTTTAGTAATTTTGTATGTGTACTCACCAATCGTGGCGATCGTGGTTGACGTTTTTAATTAATATATTGGCATTTAGCTATGAGTGCTTTTACGCCATATTATGTTCCAATTACGTGATATGACATCTCCAGTGAATTTTATGTTTTATGTAATTTTCCTTTTATTTACCGATTTTAGTCTATTAATCACTGCTGGTTATTTATGCCGTTTTATTAGTATTTATCTTTGTAATTTTTAGTATCTTATTCTTAGTAAATTTTTATATTATGGTCTCAGCATGTGTGGTGCCTTTTCTTGAAGCATTAGCCCTTTCTGATTGATTTCAGCTGCCGACTGTGGGCGGTGCCTGTATGCCAACATGATTGGCTTACTTGCTGAGATTGCATATATATATGGATCAAGGGGACGTTCTAGTGTGTGCTCCCTTAACCCAGGCTGAGGAAGTCCCGCCCACGGGATTTAACGCGTCACCCACGATCACTGCAGATTGCAGTAGGACGATTTGATACGCTGTTACATGCCGCTATGCTGACATTCGGCTCTTAGAGTGTCTTTACATGTGAGTGAAGTCTCCATTGTTTTAAAAAATAGTTATTTCAACAGAGAGCACTAGATTTATTTCCTTTCTTCCCTACATGGTGGTATGAATGTTGAGAAATCATTAAATCCGGGTCTATGGTTTTTATCCTATCCATCTGTCTGCCTATGGAGGCTGTCAGCTGATTTCTGATTACACAGATTATGCTTTGAGATCTATCCGGGTCAAAGCAGAGAGGTGAGAGTCCATCTTACACTGGTGGAGAATATTCTTTGGTGTTCCTTTTCACTTTCCACTCTGGAAATCGTTTAAGGCTGTGGATTCATTGCTTTATGGACTTCGTTGCACATGGACACTATTTTCAAATAATTTATATTTTTATAAGTATATTTATTGTCACCATTATTATTATTATTATTGTTTTTATTTCACTTACACATAGGCGTGCGCACAGGGTGTGCCCAGGCACACCCTAATCACCCTGTGCTGCACAGATTCCCCCTTCTGCTTGGCTGCAGAGAAAGGGACTCTGGAATCTCTGCCCCTGTCTCTGCCTCAAAAGTGAGATATCAGGGGTCTGTTTAGGCCCCTGATATCTTTCCAAAGCCCCCCCAATGCTGCTCCTAAAAAATTGTAAAATAAAAAATAATAATAAAAAAATATATAAAAAATAACAAAAAAATAAGTAAAATTGTAAAATTTAATTAAAAAAAATAAGCTACTGACAACAGTCCCTGCCCACTGACACCATCCACTTTTCTACTATATATTAATTTATATATATATACACACATGTGTGTTTGAGCTTTGGGGTGCACACCCTAATGTAATAGGCTGCGCACACCTATGCACTTACACTTGGGACTTTTTATGAATTGTTCTTAGTGCTGGCTTGCATATATTGGTACTTTATTTATTTTTTCCAGCGCTGAATATATTCTCTTATTTTTGACCAGGGATGACGACACATTCCTAGAGTGCAGACTGACCCAGAGGACACTTCTGAAATAACAGCGGTCACCATCTTAACAATTGTGTGAATAGGAGCAAGGTAATTCTCCCATTCTTGCTAAATTTAGACTAGTGCCTGCACTGAAAGTAAAGGGGGCGCTACATATTGTTTTTCCTTATTTCAATTGAGCGCAGCACATTATCAAAAGTTAAAGTCTACAGGCTTGGAAACATCAGTTTGTAAATGGATAGAAAACTGGCTAAAAGATAGACCATTCAGAGTATGAATTATTAACCACTACTCTGAATCCTAAGGTCACCAGTGGTGGACCCCAAGGTTCAGTGCTGGGACCCTTACTTTTTAATAAGTTTATAAATTATATTGGGTCTGGGATCAAAAGTAAAATGTATGTCTTTGCAGATGACACTAAACTATGCAGTAGAATAATGTCCTTCAGGATGTCTCCAATTTACAAGCCGACATCAATGCACTAATTGGGCGACTATGTGGCAGATGAGGTTTAATGTTGATAAATGTAAAATTATGCAATTGGGGGCTAAGAATATGCATGCATCATACATACTAGGGGGAGTACAACTGGGGGGATCTGTAGTGGAGAAGGATCTGGGGGTTTTGCTAGGTCATAAGCTCAATAATAGCATGCAATGCCAAGCTTCGGTTTCCAAAGCGAGCAAAGTCCTTTCTTATATTGAGAGGTATGGACTCCAGGGAGAGATATCATTTTGCCCCTGTTCAAATCAAATTAGTAAGACCTCATCTGGTCTACATACAGAAATACATACAGGAAAGATAAAAACACTTAATTTCAAGAGAGAACATTTTCAAAGCATGAGGACTGCTCTCCAGGGCTTGGACTGGGAGGGAATATTGGCACCGATGAATACAGAACAGAAATGGGAATTCTTCAAAAAGACTCTTTGGAACCTCACTGCAAAGTATATTCCCATGGGCAATAAGTTTAAAAGGCTAAAGATAAAACCTATGTGGCTCACGGTCAAAGTTAAAAAAGCTATAAACAATAAGAAAATAGCTTTTAAAAAATATAAAAATGAAGGAACACTAGTGTCGTTTAAATGTTACAAAGAATATAATAGAATATGTAAAAAGGAAATCAAGGATGCAAAAATTCAAAATGAACGACAGATTGCAAAAGATAGTAGGACAAACCCCAAAAAATTCTTTAAATATATTAATAGTAAAAAGGTCAAGTCTGAGCATGTAGGCCCTTTACAAAATAATCTAGAGTGGGTGACTGAGGACATAGAGAAGGCAAATTTATTAAATGCTTTCTTCAGCTCTGTGTATACAATGGAGTATGGGGGAGCTCATGTCCATAATAGGGGTGGGAGTGACACAGCCTCAAATCCACAATGGCTCAAAAGTGATATGGTCCAGAAATATTTAGACAGAATAAAGGTGAATAAAGCACCTGGACCAGATGGCATCCACCCACGGATCCTAAAAGCTCTGAAATTTCAAAGCCACTGTATCTAATATTTAGGGACTCATTAATGACAGGAATAGTACCACTGGATTGGCGTAGAGCCAATGTGGTGCCTATATTTAAAAAGGGACCAAAGTCTTTACCAAGTAACTATAGACCTGTTAGTTTAACTTCTATAGTTGGGAAGATACTGGAACGTTTAATAAAAGACCACATGGATGAGTTTTTGCTGGAAACAAACTATTTAAGCAGCAGACAGCATGCATTCATGAAAGACAGAAGTTGTCAGACAAACCTGATTTCTTTTTATGAAGAGGTAAGTAAAACCCTGGACAGAGGCGTGGCAGTGGACGTGGTATACTTGGATTTTGCAAAAGCGTTCGATACAGTTCCCCACACACGGCTCATGTGTAAGGTAAGGTCTACAGGATTAGATATATCAGTTTGTAAATGGATAAAAAACTGGCTGAAAGACAGAATTCAGAGAGTTGTGGTTAATGATTCTTACTCTGAATGGTCCAAGGTTATCAGTGGTGTACCCCAAGGTTCAGTGTTGGGTCCCTTACTTTTCAATATATTTATAAATGATATTGGGTCTGAGATCCAAAGTAACATTTCTGTTTTTGCAGATGACACCAAGCTATGCAGCGGAATAACATCCTTACAGGATGTCTCCAATTTACAAACCGACCTCAATGCTCTGTCTAATTGGGCGACTATGTGGCAGATGAGGTTTAATGTTGATAAATGTAAAGTTATGCACTTGGGGGCTAAGAATATGCATGCATCATACATGCTAGGGGGAGTTCAACTGGGGGGATATGTAGTGGAGAAGGATCTGGGGGTTTTAGTTGATCATAAGCTCAATAATGGCATGCAATGCCAAGCTGCGGTTTCCAAAGCAAGCAAAGTCCTTTCTTGTATTAAGAGAGGTATGGACTCCAGAGAGAGAGATATCATTTTGCCCCTGTACAAATCATTAGTAAGACCTCATCTGGAATATGCAGTCCAGTTTTGGGCACCAGTTCTCAAAAAGGATATCGGAGAACTGGAGAAAGTGCAGAGAAGGGCAACTAAACTGATAAGAGGCATGGAGGAGCTCAGCTATGAGGAGAGATTAGAAAAATTGAATTTATTCACTCTTGAGAAGAGGAGAATAAGGGGGGATATGATCAACATGTACAAATATATAAGAGGTCCATATAGTGAACTTGGTGTTGAGTTATTCACTTTAAGGTCAACGCTGAGGACAAGGGGGCACTCTTTACGTCTGGAGGAAAAGAGATTTCACCTCCAAATACGGAAAGGTTTCTTCACAGTAAGAGCTGTGAAAATGTGGAACAGACTCCCTCCAGAGGTGGTTCTGGCCAGCTCAGTAGATTGCTTTAAGAAGGGCCTGGATTCTTTCCTAAATACACATAATATAACCGAGTACTAAGTTCTGTAGGTAAAGATGATCCGGGGTAAATCCGATTGCCTCTTGGGGGATCAGGAAGGAATTTTTTCCCCTCCGGTAGCAAATTGGATCATCGCTCTGCTGGTTTTTTTTGCCTTCCTCTGGATCAACTGTGGGTATGGAGTTGGGTGTATGGGATGTACTGTGTTTTATTTTGTTTGTTTATTTTTATTTTTTTATGGTTGAACTGGATGGACTTGTGTCTTTTTTCAGCCTGGCTAACTATGGGATATCCAGTTCAGTTTTGGGCACCAGTTCTCAAAAAGGATATTGGGGAACTGAAGAAAGTTCAGAGAAGGGCAACCAAACTAATAGGAGGCATGGAGGAACTCTGCTATGAGGAAAGATTAGAGGAACTGAATTTATTCACTCTTGAGAAGAGGAGATTAAGGGGGATATGATCGACATGTACAAATATATAAGAGGTTCATATAGTGAACTTGGTGTTGAGTTATTCACTTTACAGTCAACACAGAGGACAAGGGGGCACTCTTAACATCTAGAGGAAAGGAGATTTCATCTCCAAATATAGAAAGGTTTCTTCATCGTAAGAGCAGTGAAAATGTGAAATAGACTCCCTCCAGAGGTGGTTCTGACCAGCTCAGTAGATTGCTTTAAGAAAGGCCTGGATATATATATAATAACTGGATTCTAACATTTGTAGGTAAAGTTGATCCAAGGAAAATCCAATTGCCTCTCGGGGGGATCAGGGAGGAATTTTTTCCCCTGCTGTAGCAAAGTGGAGCATGCTCTGCTGGGGTTTTTTGCCTTCCTCTGGATCAACTGTGGGTATAGAATTGGGTATATGAGATTGTATGTTATTTTTATGGTTGAACTAGATGGACGTGTGTCTTTTTTCAACCTAACTGTGTAATTATGTAAGGGAGTTTGTAGCCGTCTGGAATGGGTTAAGAACCCTCTCACATTCCACACCATTATGGTAACGGTGTGAAATAATGGCCTTGCTGCTGGAGGGCCTTGCTCTCTTGATATCCCCCCCGCAGATGTAGTGATGCCAATGGCCGGTCTTTTTTCCTGCAGGATCGACTATCCTGCCTCTTAGTGCCATCGACAATCTGGCAATCCTCTTCCCTGTTCTCTGGCCCAATCTGCTCTGGCCTGTGGCCTCCTAGATCAGCCTCTACTCTCCCACACATCCTCCTTCCCAGTCATCACCTCTCCTCCACTTTTCAGTTCCCAGCTTTTCTTTTTATTAGGAGAACGCCCTGCTCTACCTCCGGGCTTTTAGAACTCTAAAGCTTAATGCTGCACAACGGTGAATGAGGATAGAAGCAGTATAAGGTAACTTGCCTGGGAGAGAAAATAGTATACATCCGTGGTCCTACATAAAACTGAAAATAGACCTTTGAATTTACAACTTATATTATATTAATCTCTATAAAAAAAAATGTTTTATTTAGCATGCTGTTATTATCCACATGGTTTGCAGAGGCAACCTACCTAAGTGTCAAATAGGCTAGGTACACAACCACATAGGGGGTTTTCAAATCCATTATCGCTCTACCGATGTAAACAACAGAGGCTCATTAATGTTTGGCAGTCCAAGACTATGTTATCTAGGCAGTGTGCTTGCAAAACAACACATTTTTTTTCATGTTATGCATGAGATCCCCCCCCCCCCCTCAAAATGATTATGTACTTTGGTAATGCTGACATAATTGCCCTATTGATTTATGTGGTCATTTTTAATGAAAAGCCCTCCAAGAGTTTTCATTTTATTGCAGGTAAGATTAATCTTTCTTCAGCCCTGGGTGTTAAGTAATGTCATTTGTCATAATCATACAAAAAAAGTAAAATCTTTAACCACCGTGTGATCACATGACAATCTGCATTGTATTTAGTATAGCGTTGTTGTAAAGATGTTCATGGCACACTATGCATATGGGTATTACAATATGTTGATTTGATGATATTTGCATGTTTTTTTTTACACAAGTATTTGACTATTATTGTGTCAGTTACACCAATATTTGTCAGAGTATAAGTGAGTAATTCAACTTAATATATATTTTTTTTGGACATTTTTGTTTTTATTTAAAAAAGAAATGTATGTGTTATTTAGCTCATAATATTGCCTAACTTCTTTTCACAGAAGCCTACTGTCAGGAATGGTCCCCCCTGCTGGTAAATCTGCCTGTTAGTCTGGCTGCAGTACTGGCCTCCACCAGCGGGGGTTCTTGGTCATTTGGATCACACAGCCTTTCCTGCGTTCAGGTGTGACCTGAATGCAATCAGCACGCCTCTATAATACCCGGCGTGTGTAATCACTCCTCGCCCTGGTATCTTCATACCTTCTGGACCTAAGCCTGTACCATGACCTGTATTCTGATCCTGATTTGGTACCTTGATCCTGTTCTGATCCTGATCCCTGATCCCGCCTGGACTTGTCTGCCCTGCATCCTGATCCCTGATCCCGCCTGGACTTGTCTGCCCTACTTCCTGATCCCTGTCTCCCCTTAGCCTGTATCCTGCAGCTAGTCCATCCATCCGACCCCTGCTCCGTCCTGTCCCATCTGCTGATATCCCTTGTGTATGACCTCAGCCTGGCTTGACCTATGTGTACGGTATTCCCTTTTTGATTATATGTATATATTGTTTGCTATCTTTACTGGTTGTCCTTATTTACTTATAATTAAACACCTTTTACTTCACTAATCATATTGTCTGGTCTCTCTGTGCAGTCACACGGGTCTGATCTCTCATCCGTCCTGACACCTACTTAAAATTACATGACTTGTACTGTATTGATAATGGGATTTTAGCAAGTAGACCCTCCAAGGTGCCACAATACATATCAGGAGTAACTACAGGAAGTGGAATCCATATACCAGTGTCCATGTAGAAAACTGAAATTACATTTTCAAAAATCCTTAAAGTGTATACATGTTCTTCCCCACTTTCTTGTAATTTATCTGTGTTGTCTTGAAGTGCACTAGGTTGGTATTGTTTTGTAGTATGCTGACATTAAGAGGTGGTTTTGCACCACTACAAATTGTTTGCTAATGTGATTTTGGTATCATCCCCTGTTTCCTCCTATTGTCCTATTTAGTGCTAGTTGGTTTAGTTTCTTCCATTCTCACCTAGTCAGTGTTAGTTATTTACAGAGACAGGGCTTGGGAAAGTAATTTTCTTCTTACACTTAAAGTATAACTAAAGGTAAAACATATTTTTAGTTTTTAAAGTAGTGCAAAAGGATCACCTGTCAGTTTTTATTGCTGTCTGTGCCCCCCATTAGGAAGACTCACCTTCTCTATTTATCCTGTTTACCCTTATCATTGAAAGTAAAGGAAAAGCACACATTTTGGGTTGTCCCCAGAACAATAACAGAGGGGATATCTTCCAATAGAGACACCAGTTCAGGTGGCCTAGGGGTACCGAAGGAATTTCCTTAATTTGCAGGAATTTCCTCTGATGTCCTGTTTGGGTATGGGGCAGAAAGTGAAGGGAAATCTCCACAATGGGACACAGGTGGCTGAAAAATAAATCTGATGGGGGGTTATAACCCTCCCTTGCTCTATCCAAACTTAAAAGTTTTGCCTATAGTTCTACTTTAAAAAAAACCTGGAAAAACATCCTCTGTGCTGCAATTGGCTAATTTTGGATTGAAGTTCTGTGTCTTATTAACCACTTCCAGACCACCTGCCGTAATTATACGGCGGTTCTTTGAAGAGGGATATCATTGTTATGGCAGCAGCTAGCTGCCATAGCCCCAGTATCCTCTTCTTCAGTGGGCTTTCAGATAAAAGTGGTCTCTGCAGCCGATTCGCCAATAACTTTTATCGGTGGTGGGAGAGGGCCCCCCTCCCGCCGTGCTCTGGTGCCCTCCGCCGATTGGCTCTCCCTGTCAGCGTGAACCGAGGAATGCCGTTTACTGACACTTCCTGGTTCACGCGATGATCAGCTGTGATTGATCACAGCTGACCATGTGATAAGGTCCCTCTGTAAGAGGCTCCAAACTCCGATCGGAGATGCAGTGAGTCAGACTGACCCACAGCACCTCCGATCGCATGTTATCCTGTTGGACGTCATAGGACGCAAAGTCAGGATAACAGAACCACTTCCCGGCCGACATTCTGGCGCGTGGGAAGTGGTTAAAGTGAATGTAAACTCTCATCCTTTATAAACTACTGCCATAGTGGTTATCTATAAGGATATACATGCCTCCTGCATGTATCCTTACCTGTAAAATTTCTCCCCTCTGTCTGTTATGAGACCCACAAAACTGCAAATTCTGTTGGTGGGTCTGTTGTCTGGAGCTTAGTGAGTGGAGTCGTAATTTCAGTAGACTCCCCACCCACCGTTACACTTCCCTTGGCCAGGCATCAATATTTCTTACACTGAACTTCTACTGGTCTTGTAAAATTGTGCTCCATGATTACTAACATCCAGTCAAAACCCAGGAAAGTCACCACATGTCTTCAGCATGCCAAATCATGCTGAGGTGTAGAGCAGCCAAACCTGGGAGAGCTGGAGAAGAAAGGAGGAGGGGATCTGAAGTACACATAATGCCTCTCTCACACTCTTGCATGAGATATGTAAGGGGGAGAAATGGACATCTATTTCTCTGTCTGACCATTTTTATCTCACTGAAAAAAGATAAGAGGACTGCTCAGAGCTGGATTAACTCTTTGTGGCAAGACTTGGCACAGATTACATGAAAGCCTACACCAGTGATGGCGAACCTTGGCACCCCAGATGTTTTGGAACTACATTTCCTATGATGCTCATCTACACTGCAGAGTGCATGAACATCATGGGAAATATAGTTCCAAAACATCTGGGGTGTAAAGTTTCACCATCTTCGGGTTTACATCCACCTTAACTGTTACTTCCTAAAATGTGCCTGATGAAATGTATGAAAAAGTATCCCATTTTCTTTGTATTGCTTTTTTTCTGTGACATGCCCCTTTTACATAGCTTCTCACTGAGTAGCTCAGTGTGCTGTTGCTTCTCCTCCCCCTCAACTCGTATGCAGCTGGGAACAGAGGAAACCAAGGGGATGTGATCACTTATAAAAAAAGGAAAAAAAATTGTATTTATATACATACAGTAGTTACATAGTTAGTCAGGTTGAACAAAGACACAAGTCCATCTAGTTCAATTATAAAATAAAAATAAATATATATATATATTACAATCTCATATACCCAATTCTATACCCACAGTTGTGGCTGGTTCTCAAAAATTTATAGGGGGTGCAAACAAACTGAAAAATTCTTAAAAAAAAAAAAACATCAATTGCAGCCACTGTGCCCATCAATTTCATCAACTGTGCCCATTAACTGCAGCCTCACTCATTGTCTGACTGGCACTTACCCTATCTTGGTGGCAGGTCAGGCAGTGGGTGACGAGCTGTGGAACGGTCGTCGGCTCTTGTGTTCTCCATGCTTCCGCTGTGTGTCTCATCAGGTGACGGGTATCAGTTAGAAAAGATAATATACATCTGGGTGGGCTCCAAGCGCAATACGTACACCCTATTATGAAGTCTATTAGAGCCTATAGCAGGTACTTCTATCTATGATACATATAAGGGGGCGGCACCCGTGTGCCCTTAACGGACGGGCCATTTTTATATTTATACACAAATATTTTGCCTTTCATTTTTTTTATTGTTTATAACAAGTTGAAAGCCTCGTACACATGACTGTTTTTCATGATGAGAAAAATGCAATTTTTTAAATTGGTCATTAAAAACTACCGTGTGTAGGCTCCAGAGCATTTTTCGTAACGAGAAAAAAGGGCATTAAAAATTTAGAACATACTCTAAGCAGCCCAAAGGGTGGCGCCATCTGAGTGGAACTTCCTCTTTGCTCGAGCATTTTTTTTTTTCACGATCGTGCGGATGCAAGGCAGGCTTGACAAGAATCACGTAGAGAAAAGCTTCGTTTTTTGTGGACATTAAAAACGGTTGTGTTTGCGGCATTAGACATAGCATCATGTGATACAAAAGGTAAGATATTTTAACTTCCGAGAGTACAGCACAGTACAGGAATAAACAAGTTTAGCTTAACAGGGATACAAATATGGGCGAGTAAAAGCGTCTTCCATCGTTCATTTCAGTTTTAAACTGAATGGGTTGTTTCACAAGGCGATCGTACAATCACTTTAACTCAGCAAAGTAAAATTTTATCTTCTGCTGTACCAGGCAGAGCTTTTCTGTGTGGCAAAGCCATGTAGCTCAGAACTGAATAAACATAAATACTAATCCAGTGTGTGGTATTGGGGAATTAATCTCAAGTAGCAGATGCATTCACAATGAGCTGCGCCAGTCCAAACTGTAGTTTTAGGTCGTGGCAGCCCACTTTTATTGAGTAAAGGTAAAGTTCACTTATACAGCAGTTACCCCCGCAGGGGTTTCTTCCACAAAACAAGAATTAACGAAAATAGCAAGCCACCTTGCTTACGTGTTGGCAGCATTGCTGCTCCTCTTACCAATGCTTTGACTGTGTCATTCAGCTCTTTCCCACACGTGGCTCTCTAGCCTTCAGTTGCAGCGTCCTGCTGCATGACCCCCCTCTGGCCTAGGAATTGGGGGTTCTCCTGACACCCCTGATAGGAGCTGACTTAAATCCTAGAACCAAGATCCACTACCTTGTGGCTGGGTCCTCTGACTTCTGGCTGGGGCCCCCTGACCCCAAGTGAGACCTTCTGTCTCCCACACTGGGAGAGGTCTCCAAACTGGAAGCTGTGTCCAAAATGAAAGCCATGAGCAATTATCAGACCTGACTATATAATGACCATGCACACCTGTGTAGTGAGTCAGGTTACAGGCATCTAGCAAAACCTGGACCCAGGATTGAATGTTTTGATTCACCCTTAGGCTCCTTACACACGGAGCGGTCCGTTTTTCGGTCCGCTCCGTGTGTCCGTCAGCTTAGCGGGGGGGTCTCCGCTCAGCTGTCGGCGGACAGGGCGGTCCCCGCACACTGTGCAGGGACCGCCCCGTCTCTCCTCCGCTCTCCCCTATGGGGAGTCGGATGGAAACGGACCGTCTGTCCGTTTGCATCGATCGGATCCACCGGACGGAAGAAAAATAGGGTTTTCTTCCGTACGCAAAACGGGTCCAGACGGACACGGATCGTAGGCGGACGTTAGCGGATGCATCATCCGCTAACGGATCCGCTCCCATAGGGACACATTACAAGTCCGTAAACGGACTTGTAATTAGCGGACCGTTCTTCCGCTCATGTGAAAGGGGCCTTAATGAGACTCCTGAGTCACCTTTTCCTATAAACTTATAGTAACAGAGCCTCTCTCTGTCACAATTGACAATGTTAAAATATATTTTGTTTTCTTTTTCTTAAGCAGATTAAAGACTTAATTAATTTCCCTATAATGGCAGTCCCCCTGAAGATTAGGTTTACTCAGTTTATCAATGTATTCACCGAAATTAGCCTTGAAATAATTTGCTTCCTAAGGGGTCTTATAATTTCAGTACTAGCAACTCGACCACATTAATTCTCCAGTCACTTTCTACAAACCCTCTATGTCAAGTGACATGGCATATAACAGAGAACAAAAAAGAAATGGTGGAAGGATGTTTCCCAATAATGATTGATGAATACTCACAATCCCAACATGAAAAGTAAATAAAAAAGGAATTGAACAAGAAGGGTTGAGGAGGGACCTCTTCCCAACTTTAGGGATCTTTATGTGAGGTATCAATCTTAGTAATAAGGTAGGCACACCAAAACACGTATGTTGATTATCAAAATTAGAAAATTTAATTTACATAAAAACAAAGTTATATATACAGATAGAACAAGGTGAATAGACGACCACAATATTTACAAACAAGGCACAAACGAGGTTTGATACACTATTGCCAACTAGTTTCGCATTTATATGCTTCTTCAGGGCTTTGCACCTTGGTCTCTTCTGAAAGATAGTCGTCTGTATATAATAATAAATGCCATTAGAGAAGAACAGCAAATATAACAAATTTGTATAGAATTTTTCATATAAAGTATCAACATTTCACCAATAGTTAATACTCAATGATAAATGAACATCATACAGTATAAATAAAGACGTGTGCTTACCAATCCTGTTTGTAAGTTAATGTGACTAGACAAAAAGTCGCGCCGCCCCTCTCATCCCTGCAGCATAAGACCAAACCCAAAAGGCGGAAAAAGAACCTGTGGAAGCCAGATCCACCTGGTCATGCAATGTGGGTGATAGGGTGTTGAGGTTTTGTACCACTCCCAAACTTGAATTCTGAAAATTATCAGAAATGGATATATAAAAGAAAATGTCCTAGGTTCATGGTAGAATGTTCTTGATTATGTTATTTAATTTCATATCAAGTGCTAGCACAAGCATTTAATTTAATTTTTATCAAATCATATATTGTTATTAATTGTATATCAAAAAGATATAAATAAAATATTAATATATTTATTAATTAACTGAAGGGAAACTGAAGTCTTAACAAATTAGCATACAGTATAATTTATGAAATTAATAGATTTCATGATGGTCATAATACCCCATAGTAAGGATATAATGCCAGGGGAAAATGTCTAACAGCTATACCCTATTTTACCGCTAGGTGGTGTTCCAAACAATAATGTGATAATATTATTATTAGTAAATGCTATAAGCTGTCTCTTGGTTGTTATTATTCCAAAGAGAAGCAGGTGAAACAGTTTATCCATGATAATGGTAACAATGAAAAATCAACATTACCTAGCAGGCAAAGATGTATCATTTTAGATGCACCAGTAAAGAAATAAGGTTTGTTGTAAGCTGAATGTTTGCATAGATGGTAACGAATATAGGAGTTATTACCTTCTTTTAGCAGGTGGTAATGATAGGAGTCATGAGACGGGTAAAGTCCTTTGGTCGCAATGTGACCCAAGTTCCGATGGATGGTGGTATACCTCGTGCATCCAGAGCGGCGTCTGACGTGAGGATTGTCAGCGCCACTTTTTAAATGCTCACCCTCACCGGAAGTGAAAGGTCAATAGTGACCTCTGACATCACTTCCGGTCCGTGCGTCCCAACAGATGCGCGCGCAGACCCGGAAGTGAGGACAGTCGAGCGGGCGTGAAGCGCAAACAAAGACGCTGTACGTCCCCGCGAGTGGCCAGCACCTATTGGCAGATGGCCAATCCAAGGCAGGTAGGCGGCGCATTCCCTCCGTTTAGAAAAAGACGGAGGGAAGGGAGGGCCATTCCCTGAAAATCAGGTTAGCCTTCCCTTGAGACGCACAATCAACCACATAAGACAGATCCCGCTCAGGTATTAGTCCAAGTCAGCAGGAACCAGTGAGGCGCTCGTCACATACATCAAACTAGGATAATAACAGAACATTAATATCTTTTTATAAATAGATTGTATATACATCACCGTAGTGTGCGATACATGTTTAATGCTGTATTTCTGATCAGTGGATTCAGGTTTAGCTAACGAAGTAGACAGACATTATAAGCAGTTAGATAGATAGGTCAGAATTCAAGAATAAAAAACAACAAACAAAAAACAAATATAATGAATACATATATTGTATATTATACAACAGCTATTCTTTCAAGGATGTATGGGACTGATAGTGGTTTAAGGGTCCACCACAGTTATCCCATACAGCCTTGAGAAAGGAACCAAAAAGTTATGGCCCTTTAACATAGAAACTTTAATATCCCATTTTCATTTTTAGAGAAATGACCGGTATGATAATGAGGTATTAAGGCCAGGGGGGTAGGTTGCTCTCTGATTGAAAATCCAGCGTGCTTCGCGTTGTAGGATTTTTTTGTCAAAGTCACCGCCCCTTTCTGGCACGGAGATTACCTCCAATGCAAAAAAAGAAAGAAACAAAGGATCATAGCTATGGTGTAGTCCTATGTGGTTACAGATTGGAGTATATAGAAGGCCAGCATCCAAGTAATATAGGTGATCCTGGATTCTTCTAGCGAAGGGGCGTTTGGTTTTACCGATGTAGAAAGCACCACATCGGCAACTAGCCAGATAAACAATGCCGATGGTGGTGCAATCCGCAAAGGTTTTGGACTTCAAAAAGCCTCCTCTTGGTAATGGACATCTATCACCCTCCTGAATCCAGGGGCAGTATTTACAGTTCCCACATCTGTAGGTTCCAAATCCACCCGAGGCTTCAATGTTTGTTGGTTCAGGGGTGAAATGGCTGTGTATCAAGTTATCTTTAATCGATCTAGATTTTCTGTAGACAATTTGTGGCCTTCCAGAGACATATTTCGAAAGCACAGGGTCCTCCGCAAGAAAATGCCAGTTGTTATTAATTATCCTACGGAAAACTTCCTGATTGGTACTAAAGGTTGTAACTAATTTAGTGGTGGAACTAGATTCTTTTTTCTCTTTTTTCTTATTACTGAATAATAGTGTTTCACGTGTGCTTAGTTTGGTTTTCGCATAGGCCCTCTTCAACACTTTCTTGCTATAGCCTCTTTTTAGGAGGCGCTCATAAAGAGCATATGCTTCTCGCTCAAAATCTTCCTCTTTTGTACAATTACGTCTTATTCTGAGATATTGGCTATAGGGAATGCTTCGTATCAGAGGCCGTGGATGAGAACTAGAATAATGTAAGATCGTGTTGCCGGCTGTCTCCTTCCTATACAGGTTGCTGTAGACCGTACCATCGTTACTTATAAATAGTCTCAAATCAAGAAATGGAATACTATTGGTATCTGACTGAATGGTAAATTTCAAATTAAAGTCATTGGTGGATAGGTACTGCATACATTTAGACAGTAAATCTGCGGAACCCGTCCAGATGACCAGCACATCATCGATGTACCTCCGCCACAAAAGAATGTGGCGGAGGTATATCATGGCGGCGTCATCTGAAAAGATGGTCCTCTCCCACCCCCCCAGGTACAGGTTGGCATACGATGGGGCACACGAAGTCCCCATCGCAACCCCCTGTACCTGGAGGTAAGTGGCGCCATTGAAAAGAAACATGTTATTATTTAAAACATGTTCCAATAGGGTCGTCACAAATTGGCAGAGTTTCCAATTATTGTGATCTTGCTCTCTTAGAAAGGCTGAGATCACTTCTACACCCTTTGTGTGGGGAATACTGGAGTATAGTGCCTCTATATCTATGGCTGCCAGGATTGCACCTGGTGGCACAACCATCCCCTCAATAACTTTTAGCAGTTCAAGAGTGTCCTTAAGGAAGGAGGGTAGGCCCATGACATGAGGTCTTAGTTGGATATCGATATATTTGCTAGCTGTTTCAGTATGACTTCCAATCCCTGATATTATTGGGCGGCCTGGGGGATCTTCTATGTTTTTGTGCACTTTGGGTAGTGCGTAAAAAGTTGGAGTTATGGGCCATTTTATCTCTAGGTATTCCCGTAAATCTTTATCAATGAGATTTCCTTGATATGCATCAGTAATAATTGACAGGTATTGGGACCTCGCCTTGGGAACATCTTCCTCAGGTATAACTTTGTACCAATCACCATTGCTTAATATTCTTTCACACATTCTTACGTATTGTGCTTTATCCATCACCACAACATTACCTCCTTTGTCCGAGGGTTTTATAATTAGATCCCTGTTGGCCATCAAGAGGGTTAATGCTTGATGTTGGCCCCAGGATAGATTTTTCTCTTTTTCCAAAGGGAGGGTGAGATGCTCAATTTGTTTTTTTGTATGTTTTAGGAAGGCCCAAACTGCTGGTGAGGTTTGGAGATTTGGGAACTTCTGAGATTTGGGTTTGAATTTGCATGGTTCTGGAGCTTCCTCATTCTCGGAGTCTCCATTTTCATCTAATGGGTCAACATATTCTTCTGATCCTTCGTTTTCATCCAACAGCTGAATAAGAATTTTAAGTGCCCTAAAGTCTTGTACCTTAAAGTCCTTATATAGTTCTTCCTCCCTACTTTGGGCTCGTCCCTTTTCCGTATCAAAAATATATTTGTAGGTCAGGTTTCTTGCAAATAAATGTAAATCCTTGGTTAATGTAAACTTATCCATTTTTTGAGATGGGCAGAAACTTAGTCCTAATCTTAAGATCTCAATTTCATCCGGGGATAATATATGCGAGGATATATTAATTACATCTAATCCTGGCTCAGTTGTAGTTGTTTGACCACAAACGGGTCCATTTTTCCCATTTTCATCTGAGGAACGGGGGTTGAGGGTATTGGGCATTGCCCTAAAGGGGTCGGACCGGGGTTAGTGGAGATGTTCCTAATTTTTGGAGTTGCACCTAGTTCTTTCTGATTGCTGCATTCATTATCCTTAGTAAACATTGGGAGAGGTGTGCTACCCACCACCGGGTCACCAAGTGTAGCTAGCATCTGTCCTTGCCTAACAGTAGGCTGATTTTTCTGTACCTGAGGTGAGGTAATATGTTTTTTAGTTACCCCCCCCTGTGTATTCTGCCCACCACCATTACCGCGTTTCAGTGGACGTCCTCTCCCTGACGGACCTCGTGGTGTCTTAGTTGTCGTTCTCTGGGAAGAGATAGAGGATGAAGAGACAGAAGCATCAGAGTCAGATTTATATGTTGTATTATTTTGATAATTATTTCGTTTATTACCTTTATTAAATGTTTTTTTTGACCATTTGTACGCATATCCACCCAGGAAAGCTGATTGATCTTTATAGAATTTTTGATCTTTTCTCATAATTACAGTTTTATTATATTTTTCTAGATATTGTACCAATTCTGATTCCTTCTTTTTGAAGTCAGCACTTGATGAGAGATGGTTGCCTGAGGTGCGAAATTCCTCAATTTCTTTGTCGAGAGCTGCCAGGTCCACAAGGTGTTTATCCCGCAGGATCACCATCATGCTGGCCGAACATTGATTTAAATTGGCTTCCCATCTCTCCTTGAGTGTTTGCTCTGTTACTTCAAAAGTTGGAAAAATTTGCACTCTAAGCCCCTGGGGGTTAATATGTTCTCTTAGATATCGGTCAAAGAATCTAATATGCCACCCCAAGTTGGATTTCTTTTCCATTAGCCTCTTGAGTTTAAAAAAGAAAGTATCCAATCCCACCTCAATTTTGACTTGTGAGGTACAGGAGTTCTGGATGGAATCTAGGAATTTTTCCCAATCGGGGCCCGAAAATTGTGACATAATATAAAAAGGAGTAAGAGAATGGGAAAGGAAAGAAGGAGAGGGGGAAGGAAAGGAAAAAAGAGGGGAAAGGGGAAAAGGGGATTTTCTGTCTAACCGTTAGATGTCAATACTAGATATGTGCATTCCCGTTCGTACGAATGTTATTTTCGTACGAAAATGTTCATTTTCGTACCCGCGGGATAATGTGTACATACGAAAACGGTAAAGCACCAAAATACGAAAACGACGGGATAACGGATGAGCCGCATAACGAACGACCGCAAATACGAACGAACGATCCGACGGGAAAAAACGACAAAACGAAAATGGCAAAATAATGAAAATTAAATCTGTATCAAGAGGTTTGCATTGTGTATTTTGTTTAAATCTGTTTTGTGTTCGTTTTCAGTTGTATGTTCATTGTTCAATGACATCTATAACAAAAGAATTTCATTATGTATATTGAATGAATTCTTTTTTCTTTTTTCTGTGTATTCAAAATACTGAATGCAATTTTTTTGTTATAGGTGTCATATCAACATACGAAAATAACAAAAGAAACAGGTTCAAATGCAAACCTACTGTTTATGGGTTTTTTAATGGCCAGAGAGTTATGCCGCGTACACACGATCACTTTTTGCGATGAAAAAAAACGACGTTTTTTCAAACTTCATTTTCCAAAACGACGTTGCGTACACACCATCGTTTTTCCCAAAAAGTCTAGCAAAGCGCCGTGACGTCCATCACGTACGACGGAACTATAAAGGGTCATTTCCATGCGGAAGACGGCCTCTTTTGCTGATATTGTGTTGCTGCGTGTTAGTAAAAGTTTGGTGAGAGACGATTCGCGCTTTTCAGTCTTCGTGCTTTAATATCGTTTACTGTCGTACAGTTTGTGCTTTTGGGGTCGTATTTGTGATACAGTGCTTGTTTTCCAATCGTATCTGTTTTGGCAGTGCGTTCTTGTCTACACGTTCCTGTTTTGCAGGTCCGTTCTTCAAAGGCATTTCTGTACTTCAGAGCGGTGTTTTAGTGCGATCTGATTTGACGACCGTTTTCTAGCCATGTTGCGGGTACGTTCTCGTCGCCGAGATCGTGCTGTGCTTCTTGTTGGGATGTGTGCTGCATCCCGGCTCCGGTCCTTGAGGAGGGCGAGAAGGACTTTGTGGGCCAAGGACTGGTTTCTTCGCAGGGACCAGTTCTCTCATATGCCTCTGCTGCGGGAGATCCGAGAAAATAACCCTGATGATTTCAGGAATTTTCTTCGGATGTCTGACCCCGTATTTCAGCAGCTTTTGGCTTCGGTGTCGCCTTATATCACCAGGCAGGACACCGTTATGCGGGAAGCCATCACTGCTGAGCAGCGGCTAGTTGCCACCTTGCGGTACCTGGCAACAGGGAGAAGTCTGCAGGACTTGAAGTTCTCGACGGGCATCTCCCCCCAGGCTCTGGGCCTCATAATTCCCCAGACCTGTTCTGCCATCATTCATGTTCTGCAGGAGGACTATATTAAGGTAAGTGGTGGCCTTTAAAGGCACAAACTATGTTTTATTTAGGCTTTTGTATTTGTTTCAATTTGTTTGGTTTTAAACAGTCCCTAATTAACCTGTTTGTGATCTGCTGGTAATGTTCCCTTTCATCTCCATGCATGCTGTATTCATTTTATATTTGCTCCTACATGCATCTTTTGTTTTGCCAACCTGTCCAGGTTTTTTTTTTTTTTTTTGTGTCCCAAACCCACCTAGCCTAGTCCCCCTATATTTTGTCCTATATTGTAGTGCTGTCTATAGAAGTCCCTATATCCCCCTATATGTTGTCCTATATTGTAGTGCACGCACAACCCCCCCCCTCTTTTTTTTGTAATTGTATAAATTAACATTTTTTTAGTATTTAATTTTTTTTAGAGGTCTCAAACTCATTTTGGGCCTCCACTCCCCTTATTTTTTGTAGGATTGTGACCATCAGAGGGTGTGATTAATCTGCTTTAGTGATCTCTTCTTATTTTTCCTATTTTTAACCACTTCCCTACGGCCGTACGACTATATGCGGCCGCAGGGTGGTTCTAAATCTCTGGGCTGCCGTTTTTTCACGGCAGCCTCTTTCTGTGTTCCCAGCGTGCGCTCCAGAGCACGCAGCGGGGAACTTGTGTACTGGCCGTGTCCCTTGGACACAGCCAATCACAGCTCGCCGCGAACGGCCAATCAGAGTGGCCGTTTGCAATGCGATCTGTGCAGCCAATGAGAGATGATCTCATATGTAAACATATGAGATCATTTCTCATTGCCGGCTCTCACAATGACAGCGTCCTGTCACTGGAGAGAGCAGACCGATCAGTGTTCCTTATACATGGGGACACAGATCGGTCACCCCCCCCTCCCCCCACAGTTAGAACACAATGCAGGATACACATTAACCCCTTCCTCACCCCTAGTGTTAACCCCTTCCCTGCCAGTCACATTTATACAGTAATTAGTGCATATTTATAGCACTGATTGCAGTATAAATGTGAATGGTGCCAAAAAGGTGTCAAAAGTGTCCGATGTGTCCGCCATGTTGTCGCAGTCGCAATAAAATTCGCAGATCGCCACCATTACTAGTAAAAAAATAAATAACAAATAATAATTCTGTCCCTTATTTTGTAGGTGCTATAGCTTTTGCACAAACCAGTCGCTTATTGCGATTTTTTTTGATTTTTTTTTTTTTTTTAACCAAAAATATGTAGAAGAATACGTATCGCCCTAAAATGAATTTTTTATTTTATAGCAACAAGTAAAAAATATTGTTTTTTTTTTCAAAATAGTCGTCGTTTTTTGTTTATAGCGCAAAAAATATAAATCGCAGGGGTGACCAAATACCAGCCAAAAGAAAGCTCTATTTGTGGGGAAAAAAGGACGCCAATTTTGTTTGGGAGCCATATCGCACGACCGCGCAATTGTCAGTTAAAGCGACGCAGTGCCGCAAGCTGAAATTTCACATGGTCAGGAAGGGGGTTTACATGCCCAGTAAGGAAGTGGTTAATAATACTTCAAATTAATGTTTGTTTTTTTGGTATCAAAAAATGTTTTGGGATGTTCTTTTAGGAATGTTTGTTTGATATTTTTTTATTTTTTTGGTATCTACAGTTCCCCACCACGCCACAGGAATGGCAGACTGTGGCAGCGGACTTCTCCCGGCGATGGAATTTTCCAAACTGCGGAGGAGCTATTGACGGCAAGCACGTCCGCATCGTGCCACCACCCCATAGTGGATCCCATTATTTCAATTACAAGGGGTTCCACAGTGTTGTTCTGATGGCGGTGGTGTCTGCCAATTACGAGTTCTTGTATCTTGATGTTGGGAAAAATGGGCGGATGTCGGACGGTGGTGTCTTTGCCGAGACGGAGTTCGCCCAACGGCTTCTTTCCGAGGACCTGGGATTGCCGCCTGCGGAGGATAATGAAGAGGGTCTGCCCTTCGTTTTTGTTGCAGATGAGGCTTTCGCCTTGGGTCCTCACCTCATGAGGCCATTTCCCCAACGCGCCCTCACCCCTGAGAGGAGGGTGTTTAATTACAGGCTGGCCAGAGCCAGACGTGTGGTGGAAAATGCCTTTGGCATCATGGCCAGCCGTTTCCGGCTATTTCTTACTGCCATAAACATGGCCGAATACAAGTTGAATTATATAATTACATGCTGCTGCATTTTACACAACTATTTAAAAAAACATTCTTCTTCTTACCTAACCCTTTTGCCTGATGACCCTGTTGACATTCCAGAGGCAGCTCGTGACGCTGCCCATCCCCAATTGGCCCCCCGAAACGCACGTGCTGTGCGTCAGGCATATGTGGACTACTTTATGGGTAGGGGGGCCATTCCAATGCCAGATCTTGGCTGAATAATTAAATTTATTTTTTGCCTGAAACAGTCTTTTCTTTGTTCTTTAATTAATTTATAAGGTTTGTGTTTTTATTTTATCTCCTAGGTCAGTGATGGCGACCTTGTCACCCCAGATGTTTTGGAACTACATTTCCCATGATGCTCATGCATTCTGCAGTATAGTGGAGCATCAAGGGAAATGTAGTTTCAAAACATCTGGAGTGCCAAGGTTCGCCATCACGGTCCTAGGTTATCATAGTGCCATGTGTTTGTGATGGACTGAAATAACTATCCCTCATTGTTTAATGTTCTCAGCATACATTTTTTTTAGGTATTTTCTAGGGTTGTCCCGATACCACTTTTTAGGACCGAGTACAAGTACGGATACTTTTTTTCAAGTAGTCGCCGATCCCGAATACCGATACTTTTTTTTTAAATGTGTCCCCAAATGCAGCCATGTCCCCCACATATGCAGCCATGTATGTCCCCCATATTGCAGCGATGCGTCCCTCATACCTTTTTAGATATGCTGATGCCGCCTCTGCCGCATACCGCCGTATCCCCCTGCACAATCGCGTAGCGCAGGGGTCTCCAAACTATGGCCCTCCAGTTGTTCAGGAACTACAATTCCCATAATGCTTAGTCATGTCTGTGAATGTCAGAGTTTTACAATGCCTCATGGGAAATGTAGTTCCGAAACAGCTGGAGGGCCGTAGTTTGGAGATCCTTGGCGTAGCGCATTACAAGCTTTCATTCTAAAAACTTGTAAATGGCCGCGCTTCGTGTTTTAAAACTCCCCTTCTCGGATGGAGGGATCCGTCCAATCCGGAGAGGGGGAGTGTCAATACACGGCCATTTACAAGTATTCAGAATGAATGCTTGTAATGTAAGCTATGCGATTGTGCAGGGGGATAAGGCGGTATGCGGCGGCGTCAGCATATCTAAAAAGGTATGAGGGACGCATCGCTGCAATATGGGGGGGAAGTATTCTATTTAGGTATCGGGGGTATTTGCGGGAGTACAAGTACTCCCGCAAATACTCGGCATCGGTATCGGGACAACCCTAGTATTTTCTATTAATCATTGAGCTTAAATAACAAGACACATATTTTACTGTAAATTTTTTATTTTTTGCATCTTGAAAAACATAACTTTTTGACATAAAATTTTTTAAAAACATTTTTTTTAGTTACAAAACAAATATATATTTTTTGTTTTTGTTTTTTTTTATAACATTCCAAAAATAAAATCACTTTTTTTTTTTTTTTTTTACATTATTCAAAAAATAAAATCACTTTTTTTTATATATTTATTTTTTTACATTATTCAAAATCTAAAATCACATTTTTTTTTTTTTCATTATTCAAAAAATAAAATCACTTTTTTTTTTTTTACATTCAAAAACTAAAATCACTTTTTTTTTTTTTTTTTTTTTTTTTTTTTTACATTATTCAAAAAATAAAATCACATTTTTTTTTTTATTATAAACCAAACCTTTTTTCTATTACAAAATAAACACTAAATAAATCAAAACCTACCCAAATAATCTATTAAATTTTTAATTTGTGTCTCCAGCCCTTTTGATTTTTCTACCACTTCTCGTGCAGTGTCCTGGATGTCCTCTAGTTGTTCCCTGAAGGACCATATTTCGGACAGCACAAATTTGGCAGTATCCCTGTCCATTGTCGCTGCACGACTTGCTCCTGAAATGTGGGAACAAAAAAGGTATTAAAATTCGGAAAACCTACATGTAGATCATGGGTCTTCAAACTACGGCCCTCCAGTTGTTCAGGAACTACAATTCCCATCATGCCTAGTCATGTCTGTGAATGTCAGTGTGTTACAATGAATGCCTCATGGGATGTGTAGTTCCACAACAGCTGGAGGGCCGTAGTTTGAGGATCCCTGATCTAGATTACCTGGGTATGAGTGTTGTGTAGGAAATTTACTGGATGTGGTGGCAGCGTCATCATCCCTCGGGGGTGGGGCTTCGGAAGTTCCAACCTGCCTTGCTGCTTCACTGCGCCCTACGAGATTGAAGATAGGGAAAAAAGAAAGGTAAAAGATTATAAAGAGATATGAGTGAGAACTAAAAATACAAGTACAGAGTATATAAACATGTGCAGAATCCACTGCTGAGCAGACTCTCCTTTTTCTGTTTATTGGTCATATTTACTAAGCTTTTCACATCGACTTTAATTTAGGTACAAATCTACATTACAAAAGATCACAAGTGAAGTCACATTACAACAAAAATGGCAAGATTCCTGTTTGGGGACACATGAATTGGTCGTAGGAGTCGTCGTTTGTTCAAATAATAACAAATACAAAGACGTTTTTTGGGAATGATATAGTGTTTATACACTCCTTTTTGTCCATGCGAACTAGGCGCATGATGATATTTAGCACGAAGATTGTCGTTTAGTAGGTCGAAAAAACAACGTATAAACGACGACTTCTCCGACCACTTTTTGTGCCCACAAACAGATACAGTACAACCTGAAATTAAAATCACATGGCACAATTAACAAACACCACAAATGTGTCAAAAAATAAAAAAAACTTACTTTTTCCCGAATCAGCCTCTTGATATGCTGGAGTTGTTCAGGCTCTCTGTTTTTGAGGTCTGACCACCTCTTTCTCAATTGTTCTCGAGTCCTGCGTTGGCCAAATTTTTGATGCAGCCTCCTGATCACCTTCTCCATGATGTCGGCCTTCACCCTGTTTGGATGCAGGTAAGGGCCATGCTTCCCGTCATAATCCTCCCTTTGTAAGATGGTGACCATCTCCACCATCTCTTGGGAAGGCCATGTTTGAGGCCTTGTACCTCCGCCGGGATCGTCCGGGTTGGCTGGGCCTGGCCTGCCTGATGGCTTGAGCTTGCCATGTTTCTCTCCATCTTGTTCTTGCCTAAAACACACCCACAAAGAAAGATCGAGAAAGGGGCGTGGAAAAGACGAGACCCGAACGTCAGGGGCGGGATCTCGTGCATCGCGTCACACGTTCGCGCCGTTTTTAAAGGGATCCACGCCATTGCAAGCGCCGTTCACAACCTGCGGAACAAGGCGGAAGAGACGATCGGATCATAAGACGGTATGTATCTGGATTATGGACATTACAAATATTAGGGAACAGTGGATTATTGTGTGGGCTAGAAGATATGGGGGGTTCATTGCAAGCGCCGTTCACAACCTGCGGAACAAGGCGGAAGAGACGATCGGATCATAAGACGGTATGTATCTGGATTATGGACATTACAAATATTAGGGAACAGTGGATGATTGTGTGGGCTAGAAGATATGGGGGGTGATTTACTTAAAGGAAAAGACACTTTGCACTACAAGTGCACTTGTAAATGCAGTCGCTGGACATCTTGAGGAGGACATGCAAGGATAAATTTAGAAATAGCATTTTAGCATGCACATCATTGTCTGATACAATCAGCAGAGCTTCCCCTCATTTCTGATCTACCCCTCTCAGATTTATACAACGATTGCACTTCCAAGTGCACTTTCAGTGCAATTGAAGTGCAGAGTGTATTTTCCTTTCATAAATAACCCCATGGTGTTTAAAAGCTAATTAGTAGTAGTGGCTTGACTGACACTAGGCTTTGTTTTTTGTTTTGTACATGCAGAACTAATGGAGGCCTTTAAGGATCCGGAATTTCTGACAGAATTTATCCAGAGATGGAAGGAACATCCAGTTCTCTGGCAATCCAAAAGCAAAATTAATAAAAACAAAGATGCCCGGGAAGAAAGCAAAGGGAGGCCCTGCTTGAATATGTAAAAACAAGGGTCCCCAACGCTACATTGGAGACTGTTAAGGCTAAAATCAATTCGCTTTGGGGCACCTACAGGACCCAACGGTCACAAGTCCTGGCCTCGATGAGATCTGGGGCTGCAGCTGACAGCGTCTACAAGCCTAACCTGTGGTACTATAGTCAGATGCAGTTCCTGGGATGATCACATAGAGTCCAGGCCATCCATGTCTACCCTTCCCCCATGGAGACAGTCCAGTGTTCCCTGCAGTCAGCCCTCCAGTGTTCCCTGCAGTCAGCCCTCCAGTGTTCCCTGCAGGCAAGAGCAGGCAAGCTCAGAGGAAGAGCCTGAGTTCATGGAGGAGGCAGATTGTGACCCATGGAGCCAGGTATTGCATTTTCAGATTCATTTTTGTAATGCAAAGTATAATAATGATGAGTAATTTATGTTACAAGTGATTGAAATTATATAAATGTTTGGCCAAAAAATTTGGAACATATCACTAAGCAATAGTGGCAAAACAGAATGGGGACAAGATACATAAATGCAGAGGTCATAATGAATGTGTGTCATTTTCTTGTACGCCATTAGGTACACCATACAGTGGCCGCAGATGTTAAAACACCCTTTTTAGCCATTAACATTTTGTCCACCCTAAAGTAAAAAAACGGTTGGGTAAAGGCCCCCTACTTTGGAATTTCAGTCAACATCAACCCCCCCCGCCCCCAGCTCCAGGGGGGCACATATCTAAAGCTGTGTAAGGGGCCACAGAATTAGGGATGGAGGGCCTGTGATAAATATATTTTAGCATTCAATTATGATATGTCATTAAGTTAGAAATGTGTGTGATGAATGAAGCCAAAAAATAAAATATGTCCCTTTTTTATTATACACAGGCAGAGCAAAGCCAGGAGGAGGCAGGCCCCACAGGGAGCCAGGGGGAGGCAGGCCACGCAGGGAGCCAGGGGGAGGCAGGCCACGCAGGGAGCCAGGGGGGAGGCAGGCCACGCAGGGAGCCAGGGGGAGGCAGGCCCCACTGGGAGCCAGGAGGAGGCAGGCCCCAGTGGGAGACAGGAGTCACGCCAGCGTGATTGTATCTCCCAAATCCCTCCTATCCGGAACCCAGCAAAAGGGCCAGAAGGCTCATGCAGATGGAGGAGGAGACCCAGGCCATGCTCCGTGAAGCAACTTTGGCCATCAGAGAGCAGCCCAGTGAGGAAGAGGGATTCGCAGCGCTGATCGCTGCCAAGCTTAAAAATCTAGAGCTGGGCCAGCGTGTGCGCTGCGAATCCCTTATGTTCCAGATCATGAGCATGGCCACACTGGGACAGCTCAATGACGATATTGGCATTGGGCTGATTCGCACTCCTGTCCTTACTGCGCTTCCTGGTCCTGCTCCATCTCCAGCCCCTGCTCCTGCTCCATCTCCAGCCCCTGCTCCTGCTCCTTCTCCTGCTCCTCCTCTTCCTGAGCCTGCTCTGGCTCCTGGCACGTCGGCTCCAGAAACACAGCCCCTGAGGACTCGGCCTGCAGGGAAGGCTGCAGGGAAGGCTGCAGGGAAGACTGCAGGGAAGGCTGCAGGGAAGGCTGCAGGGAAGCAAAGAAGAAGAAGTGAGGAGATGATGCCCCGAAGCGAATTTTTTTTGGCCTTCACAGCCTTCATTGTTTTCTTGGTGGACCCTTGTGTTTACAACTTCAAGCAGGGTCTCCTTTGTTTTTATCCAGGCTTCTTTGTTTTTTATTTGGTTTTGCTTTTGGATTGCCAGATGGTTGTACTTTTTTATTTATTTACCTTTTTAACCTGAATAAAGGTATATTTTGGTTGGTTTGCAAATTTTGACCATGTGTATTTTTTTACAAACAAATATAGAGATTGTTATAGATGAGTAGGCAGACACATTTTAAAAATTAAAAACGACATTAAACAAAGGAACAACAACCTCCTTGTGGGGTAAATGAAACCACAAAAAATAAGCTGCTGTGGTCACTTCACACCCTCCAAAATCCTTAAAAAAAAATTTTAGTTCAAAACATCTGTTAAAAGATATTACCCCAAAAAAATTACGTGTCCAAAAAACAAAAAATAAATTAAAAAAAGGGCCCAAAAAAATAATAAAGTCAAAAGGTTGACAGAAAATATGTCAAACAAGATGAGCCACAACAAACTAGGAGTTTTAGGGTAGCTTGGAAATGGTTTAAAAAGCATTGTGGCAAATACAGCGCATTGTTTTCTTCATTAGATTTTAAAATAACGAATGTGCCTTAATCCATTCTAAACAGTAGTTTTACAGAACGAGCTCTCCCATCTCAGAAATTGCTTCTGAGCACGCGCGGGTTTAAAACGTCATTTTCTATGTCGTTTTGCCCACACACGATCATTTTTTATGACACAAAAAAACGACGTTTTGAAAAACGACACAAAAAATTCAAGCATGTTGGAATTTTTTTTTTGGTCGTTTTTTTAAGACAAAAAACGACGTTTTGCCCACACACGATCAATTTAAATGACGTTTTAAAAAACGTCGTTTTTTTCATCGCAAAAAACGACCGTGTGTACGCGGCATTAGGCTGGCCATACATGATTTTCTGTGCAATTTTCTTTAGATTTACCTTCAACTATGTAGTGCAAGGGCCTGCCTGATTGCATACAATTGAAAGTGTTTAGTTTGACCTCATATATGGTTTTTGGTAAATCTAAAAGAAAATTGTACAAGAAAATTGAACATGTATGGCCAGCCTCAGTGACTGAAAGCAGCTTCTCTTTTGTGCAGAGTAGTGAGTACACTTGTATAGTAAAGCCTAATAAACTTTTCTGTGGATTTTCATCTGAGGGGAGATCAGTTGGCCAGACTTCTGAACCCAAAAAATGGTTTTCTGATGCAGTTTAAAAACAAACGAATTTTCTGAGAACGATCGGAAAACGATCGTTTTTATGTGTGTTGTTAAAATAGTCTGACCAAGTGTATGGGGCTTAACAATAGTATTGTAACTCTCTGGCCATTCAAAAAAAACATAAACAAAAGATTTGCATTTGAACCTGTTTCTTTTGTTATTTTCGTATGTTGATATGACACCTATAACAGAAAAAGGAATTCATTCAATATACATAATGAAATTTCTTTTGTTATAGATGTCATTGAACAATGAACATACAACTGACACTAACAAAAGAAAAGCATTCAAGATACACAGAATGCAAATTGACGAAAATTAACGATAATTATTGTCTAACAAGAAACGAACATGAATTAAACAGAATAACGAATCATCCCGCATGTACGAAAATAAAACGGTAACGGAAATACGAAACGATCGGAATATGAAAAAATCGCGTCGTACGACAAACGAACGGAAACGAACGGGAAAACGGGCGTCTTACGAAAAACGAACGGAAACGAACAGACGGGACCATACGAAACGGAACAAAAAAAAACGAAAATTTTTTCTGTGCACATGTCTAGTCAATACCACTTAAAAAAGATCATTATATAGAGTCAAACAATAAATTTAAATACAATATTTACTTTGGTATAACCTTATGACTAGGAAATCATTCTCCACCAAGTAGCGGGTTTTACACCCAGTGTGATAACAGAGAACAAAAAAGAAATGGTGGAAGGATGTTTCCCAATAATGATTGATGAATACTCACAATCCCAACATGAAAAGTAAATAAAAAAGGAATTGAACAAGAAGGGTTGAGGAGGGACCTCTTCCCAACTTTAAGGGATCTTTATGTGAGGTATCAATCTTAGTAATAAGGTAGGCACACCAAAACACGTATGTTGATTATCAAAATTAGAAAATTAATTTACATAAAAACAAAGTTATATATACAGATAGAACAAGGTGAATAGACGACCACAATATTTACAAACAAGGCACAAACGAGGTTTGATTCACTTTTGCCAACTAGTTTCGCATTTATATGCTTTCAGTGCTGGGTTGGCACCTGGGTCTCTTCTGAAAGATAGTCGTCTGTATATAATAATAAATGCCATTAGAGAAGAACAGCAAATATAACAAATTTGTATAGAATTTTTCATATAAAGTATCAACATTTCACCAATAGTTAATACTCCATGATAAATGGATCATCATACAGTATAAATAAAGACGTGTGCTTACCAATCCTGTTTGTAAGTTAATGTGACTAGACAAAAAGTCGCGCCGCCCCTCTCATCCCTGCAGCATAAGACCAAACCCAAAAGGCGGAAAAAGAACCTGTGGAAGCCAGATCCACCTGGTCATGCAATGTGGGTGATATAGGGTGTTGAGGTTTTGTACCACTCCCAAACTTGAATTCTGAAAATTATCAGAAATGGATATATAAAAGAAAATGTCCTAGGTTCATGGTAGAATGTTCTTGATTATGTTATTTATTTCATATCAAGTGCTAGCACAAGCATTTAATTTAATTTTTATCAAATCATATATTGTTATTAATTGTATATCAAAAAGATATAAATAAAATATTAATATATTTATTAATTAACTGAAGGGAAACTGAAGTCTTAACAAATTAGCATACAGTATAATTTATGAAATTAATAGATTTCATGATGGTCATAATACCCCATAGTAAGGATATAATGCCAGGGGAAAATGTCTAACAGCTATACCCTATTTTACCGCTAGGTGGTGTTCCAAACAATAATGTGATAATATTATTATTAGTAAATGCTATAAGCTGTCTCTTGGTTGTTATTATTCCAAAGAGAAGCAGGTGAAACAGTTTATCCATGATAATGGTAACAATGAAAAATCAACATTACCTAGCAGGCAAAGATGTATCATTTTAGATGCACCAGTAAAGAAATAAGGTTTGTTGTAAGCTGAATGTTTGCATAGATGGTAACGAATATAGGAGTTATTACCTTCTTTTAGCAGGTGGTAATGATAGGAGTCATGAGACGGGTAAAGTCCTTTGGTCGCAATGTGACCCAAGTTCCGATGGATGGTGGTATACCTCGTGCATCCAGAGCGGCGTCTGACGTGAGGATTGTCAGCGCCACTTTTTAAATGCTCACCCTCACCGGAAGTGAAAGGTCAATAGTGACCTCTGACATCACTTCCGGTCCGTGCGTCCCAACAGATGCGCGCGCAGACCCGGAAGTGAGGACAGTCGAGCGGGCGCGTGAAGCGCAAACAAAGACGCTGTACGTCCCCGCGAGTGGCCAGCACCTATTGGCAGATGGCCAATCCAAGGCAGGTAGGCGGCGCATTCCCTCCGTTTAGAAAAAGACGGAGGGAAGGGAGGGCCATTCCCTGAAAATCAGGTTAGCCTTCCCTTGAGACGCACAATCAACCACATAAGACAGATCCCGCTCAGGTATTAGTCCAAGTCAGCAGGAACCAGTGAGGCGCTCGTCACATACATCAAACTAGGATAATAACAGAACATTAATATCTTTTTATAAATAGATTGTATATACATCACCGTAGTGTGCGATACATGTTTAATGCGGTATTTCTGATCAGTGGATTCAGGTTTAGCTAACGAAGTAGACAGACATTATAAGCAGTTAGATAGATAGGGTCAGAATTCAAGAATAAAAAACAACAAACAAAAAACAAATATAATGAATACATATATTGTATATTATACAACAGCTATTCTTTCAAGGATGTATGGGACTGATAGTGGTTTAAGGGTCCACCACAGTTATCCCATACAGCCTTGAGAGAGGAACCAAAAAGTTATGGCCCTTTAACATAGAAACTTTAATATCCCATTTTCATTTTTAGAGAAATGACCGGTATGATAATGAGGTATTAAGGCCAGGGGGGTAGGTTGCTCTCTGATTGAAAATCCAGCGTGCTTCGCGTTGTAGGATTTTTTTGTCAAAGTCACCGCCCCTTTCTGGCACGGAGATTACCTCCAATGCAAAAAAAGAAAGAAACAAAGGATCATAGCTATGGTGTAGTCCTATGTGGTTACAGATTGGAGTATATAGAAGGCCAGCATCCAAGTAATATAGGTGATCCTGGATTCTTCTAGCGAAGGGGCGTTTGGTTTTACCGATGTAGAAAGCACCACATCGGCAACTAGCCAGATAAACAATGCCGATGGTGGTGCAATCCGCAAAGGTTTTGGACTTCAAAAAGCCTCCTCTTGGTAATGGACATCTATCACCCTCCTGAATCCAGGGGCAGTATTTACAGTTCCCACATCTGTAGGTTCCAAATCCACCCGAGGCTTCAATGTTTGTTGGTTCAGGGGTGAAATGGCTGTGTATCAAGTTATCTTTAATCGATCTAGATTTTCTGTAGACAATTTGTGGCCTTCCAGAGACATATTTCGAAAGCACAGGGTCCTCCGCAAGAAAATGCCAGTTGTTATTAATTATCCTACGGAAAACTTCCTGATTGGTACTAAAGGTTGTAACTAATTTAGTGGTGGAACTAGATTCTTTTTTCTCTTTTTTCTTATTACTGAATAATAGTGTTTTCACGTGTGCTTAGTTTGGTTTTCGCATAGGCCCTCTTCAACACTTTCTTGCTATAGCCTCTTTTTAGGAGGCGCTCATAAAGAGCATATGCTTCTCGCTCAAAATCTTCCTCTTTTGTACAATTACGTCTTATTCTGAGATATTGGCTATAGGGAATGCTTCGTATCAGAGGCCGTGGATGAGAACTAGAATAATGTAAGATCGTGTTGCCGGCTGTCTCCTTCCTATACAGGTTGCTGTAGACCGTACCATCGTTACTTATAAATAGTCTCAAATCAAGAAATGGAATACTATTGGTATCTGACTGAATGGTAAATTTCAAATTAAAGTCATTGGTGGATAGGTACTGCATAAATTTAGACAGTAAATCTGCGGAACCCGTCCAGATGACCAGCACATCATCGATGTACCTCCGCCACAAAAGAATGTGGCGGAGGTATATCATGGCGGCGTCATCTGAAAAGATGGTCCTCTCCCACCCCCCAGGTACAGGTTGGCATACGATGGGGCACACGAAGTCCCCATCGCAACCCCCTGTACCTGGAGGTAAGTGGCGCCATTGAAAAGAAACATGTTATTATTTAAAACATGTTCCAATAGGGTCGTCACAAATTGGCAGAGTTTCCAATTATTGTGATCTTGCTCTCTTAGAAAGGCTGAGATCACTTCTACACCCTTTGTGTGGGGAATACTGGAGTATAGTGCCTCTATATCTATGGCTGCCAGGATTGCACCTGGTGGCACAACCATCCCCTCAATAACTTTTAGCAGTTCAAGAGTGTCCTTAAGGAAGGAGGGTAGGCCCATGACATGAGGTCTTAGTTGGATATCGATATATTTGCTAGCTGTTTCAGTATGACTTCCAATCCCTGATATTATTGGGCGGCCTGGGGGATCTTCTATGTTTTTGTGCACTTTGGGTAGTGCGTAAAAAGTTGGAGTTATGGGCCATTTTATCTCTAGGTATTCCCGTAAATCTTTATCAATGAGATTTCCTTGATATGCATCAGTAATAATTGACAGGTATTGGGACCTCGCCTTGGGAACATCTTCCTCAGGTATAACTTTGTACCAATCACCATTGCTTAATATTCTTTCACACATTCTTACGTATTGTGCTTTATCCATCACCACAACATTACCTCCTTTGTCCGAGGGTTTTATAATTAGATCCCTGTTGGCCATCAAGAGGGTTAATGCTTGATGTTGGCCCCAGGATAGATTTTTCTCTTTTCCAAAGGGAGGGTGAGATGCTCAATTTGTTTTTTTGTATGTTTTAGGAAGGCCCAAACTGCTGGTGAGGTTTGGAGATTTGGGAACTTCTGAGATTTGGGTTTGAATTTGCATGGTTCTGGAGCTTCCTCATTCTCGGAGTCTCCATTTTCATCTAATGGGTCAACATATTCTTCTGATCCTTCGTTTTCATCCAACAGCTGAATAAGAATTTTAAGTGCCCTAAAGTCTTGTACCTTAAAGTCCTTATATAGTTCTTCCTCCCTACTTTGGGCTCGTCCCTTTTCCGTATCAAAAATATATTTGTAGGTCAGGTTTCTTGCAAATAAATGTAAATCCTTGGTTAATGAAAACTTATCCATTTTTTGAGATGGGCAGAAACTTAGTCCTAATCTTAAGATCTCAATTTCATCCGGGGATAATATATGCGAGGATATATTAATTACATCTAATCCTGGCTCAGTTGTAGTTGTTTGACCACAAACGGGTCCATTTTTCCCATTTTCATCTGAGGAACGGGGGTTGAGGGTATTGGGCATTGCCCTAAAGGGGTCGGACCGGGGTTAGTGGAGATGTTCCTAATTTTTGGAGTTGCACCTAGTTCTTTCTGATTGCTGCATTCATTATCCTTAGTAAACATTGGGAGAGGTGTGCTACCCACCACCGGGTCACCAAGTGTAGCTAGCATCTGTCCTTGCCTAACAGTAGGCTGATTTTTCTGTACCTGAGGTGAGGTAATATGTTTTTTAGTTACCCCCCCCTGTGTATTCTGCCCACCACCATTACCGCGTTTCAGTGGACGTCCTCTCCCTGACGGACCTCGTGGTGTCTTAGTTGTCGTTCTCTGGGAAGAGATAGAGGATGAAGAGACAGAAGCATCAGAGTCAGATTTATATGTTGTATTATTTTGATAATTATTTCGTTTATTACCTTTATTAAATGGTTTTTTTGACCATTTGTACGCATATCCACCCAGGAAAGCTGATTGATCTTTATAGAATTTTTGATCTTTTCTCATAATTACAGTTTTTATTATATTTTTCTAGATATTGTACCAATTCTGATTCCTTCTTTTTGAAGTCAGCACTTGATGAGAGATGGTTGCCTGAGGTGCGAAATTCCTCAATTTCTTTGTCGAGAGCTGCCAGGTCCACAAGGTGTTTATCCCGCAGGATCACCATCATGCTGGCCGAACATTGATTTAAATTGGCTTCCCATCTCTCCTTGAGTGTTTGCTCTGTTACTTCAAAAGTTGGAAAAATTTGCACTCTAAGCCCTGGGGGTTAATATGTTCTCTTAGATATCGGTCAAAGAATCTAATATGCCACCCCAAGTTGGATTTCTTTTCCATTAGCCTCTTGAGTTTAAAAAAGAAAGTATCCAATCCCACCTCAATTTTGACTTGTGAGGTACAGGAGTTCTGGATGGAATCTAGGAATTTTTCCCAATCGGGGCCCGAAAATTGTGACATAATATAAAAAGGAGTAAGAGAATGGGAAAGGAAAGAAGGAGAGGGGGAAGGAAAGGAAAAAAGAGGGGAAAGGGGAAAAGGGGATTTTCTGTCTAACCGTTAGATGTCAATACCACTTAAAAAAGATCATTATATAGGGCCAGATTCAGGTAGATGAGAGTATCTTTCCTCTGGAGTAACGCTTCTCATTTACGTTACTCTGAAGACCCTTTCAGCGCAAGTCCTGTAATTCACATAGCAGTTGCGCGTAAACTTGCGCCAGAGTAACGATAATGCGCTGGCGTAACCCGACGCAAGGGGAAGTGGGTGTGATCATATGTAAATGATGGGCGGAGCCCAGCGCAGAGGCTTACGTTCAGCGCATCAACCACGGAGCATGCGCAGTGAGTGAGGCTCCACTCGCCCCCTTTGTGCGCATGCTCACAACTTCCGTCGGCACCCACTTCACGGGAAACGTCAGCGCAATGCCTTCCGTTGGGCGTTTAAATGCGCCCGTAGAAGCGCCATTCCGGCACTAAAGTATATCCTGCTCCCCCTCCCCGCAGTGATGTTACTTTTGTTCGGAGATGGCTGCTCCCGTTCCCCGCAAACACACAGGAGAAAGCTGAACTTTAATGGCCAGGAGCTGTCAGCCGTCATCTCGGCTATGGAGACCTATGATGTCTTCCTCCATGGCTGTAAAATTTGACAGACAAGCATGGACAGAGGTGTTGTCCTGCAAGTGGGGGTGCTCAGCTAGCTCTTATCGTCGGTAACACTGCTGTAGCTGCTCTCCTGCTGCTGACCTGTGACCGTCTGGAGTAAAGATAAAGCAGCCTTTTGTAGAAATAACTTTGCGCCGGACGGACGAGATACGCGCGGCGCATGTAGCCAGCGTATGGTGCTAATCCGTTCGTGAATTGAGAAAAATCCCTCATTTGCATATTTGCAGGGGAAATCAATAGGCGCGACTGATGCGCCCAGCGAAATTAAGCGCTGACGATACTCTGGCGTCGGAACGTTCCGCCGGTCGCAAATGACCCGTTATTGGGCGCATCTAGTTTGGTGGGTACTGGCACATAGAAACGACGGCGCATCATCACAGTTACGCGGCGCATATCCAAATACTCCAGCGCAAGTGTTCGTGAATCTGGCCCATAGAGTCAAACAATAAATTTAAATACAATATTTACTTTGGTATAACCTTATGACTAGGAAATCATTCTCCACCAAGTAGCGGGTTTTACACCCAGTGTGATAACAGAGAACAAAAAAGAAATGGTGGAAGGATGTTTCCCAATAATGATTGATGAATACTCACAATCCCAACATGAAAAGTAAATAAAAAAGGAATTGAACAAGAAGGGTTGAGGAGGGACCTCTTCCCAACTTTAGGGATCTTTATGTGAGGTATCAATCTTAGTAATAAGGTAGGCACACCAAAACACGTATGTTGATTATCAAAATTAGAAAATTTAATTTACATAAAAACAAAGTTATATATACAGATAGAACAAGGTGAATAGACGACCACAATATTTACAAACAAGGCACAAACGAGGTTTGATACACTATTGCCAACTAGTTTCGCATTTATATGCTTCTTCAGGGCTTTGCACCTTGGTCTCTTCTGAAAGATAGTCGTCTGTATATAATAATAAATGCCATTAGAGAAGAACAGCAAATATAACAAATTTGTATAGAATTTTTCATATAAAGTATCAACATTTCACCAATAGTTAATACTCAATGATAAATGAACATCATACAGTATAAATAAAGACGTGTGCTTACCAATCCTGTTTGTAAGTTAATGTGACTAGACAAAAAGTCGTGCCGCCCCTCTCATCCCTGCAGCATAAGACCAAACCCAAAAGGCGGAAAAGAAATCCAACTTGGGGTGGCATATTAGATTCTTTGACCGATATCTAAGAGAACATATTAACCCCCAGGGGCTTAGAGTGCAAATTTTTCCAACTTTTGAAGTAACAGAGCAAACACTCAAGGAGAGATGGGAAGCCAATTTAAATCAATGTTCGGCCAGCATGATGGTGATCCTGCGGGATAAACACCTTGTGGACCTGGCAGCTCTCGACAAAGAAATTGAGGAATTTCGCACCTCAGGCAACCATCTCTCATCAAGTGCTGACTTCAAAAAGAAGGAATCAGAATTGGTACAATATCTAGAAAAATATAATAAAACTGTAATTATGAGAAAAGATCAAAAATTCTATAAAGATCAATCAGCTTTCCTGGGTGGATATGCGTACAAATGGTCAAAAAAAACCATTTAATAAAGGTAATAAACGAAATAATTATCAAAATAATACAACATATAAATCTGACTCTGATGCTTCTGTCTCTTCATCCTCTATCTCTTCCCAGAGAACGACAACTAAGACACCACGAGGTCCGTCAGGGAGAGGACGTCCACTGAAACGCGGTAATGGTGGTGGGCAGAATACACAGGGGGGGGTAACTAAAAAACATATTACCTCACCTCAGGTACAGAAAAATCAGCCTACTGTTAGGCAAGGACAGATGCTAGCTACACTTGGTGACCCGGTGGTGGGTAGCACACCTCTCCCAATGTTTACTAAGGATAATGAATGCAGCAATCAGAAAGAACTAGGTGCAACTCCAAAAATTAGGAACATCTCCACTAACCCCGTCCGACCCCTTTAGGGCAATGCCCAATACCCTCAACCCCCGTTCTCAGATGAAAATGGAAAAATGGACCCGTTTGTGGTCAAACAACTACAACTGAGCCAGGATTAGATGTAATTAATATATCCTCGCATATATTATCCCCGGATGAAATTGAGATCTTAAGATTAGGACTAAGTTTCTGCCCATCTCAAAAAATGGATAAGTTTACATTAACCAAGGATTTACATTTATTTGCAAGAAACCTGACCTACAAATATATTTTTGATACGGAAAAGGGACGAGCCCAAAGTAGGGAGGAAGAACTATATAAAGGACTTTAAGGTACAAGACTTTAGGGCACTTAAAATTCTTATTCAGCTGTTGGATGAAAACGAAGGATCAGAAGAATATGTTGACCCATTAGATGAAAATGGAGACTCCGAGAATGAGGAAGCTCCAGACCATGCAATTCAAACCCAAAATCTCAGAAGTTCCCAAATCTCCAAACCTCACCAGCAGTTTGGGCCTTCCTAAAACATACAAAAAAACAAATTGAGCATCCACAACCTCCCTTTGGAAAAAGAAAAAATCTATCCCTGGGGCCAACATCAAGCATTAACCCTCTTGATGGCCAACAGGGATCTAATTATAAAACCCTCGGACAAAGGAGGTAATGTTGTGGTGATGGATAAAGCACAATACGTAAGAATGTGTGAAAGAATATTAAGCAATGGTGATTGGTACAAAGTTATACCTGAGGAAGATGTTCCCAAGGCGAGGTCCCAATACCTGTCAATTATTACTGATGCATATCAAGGAAATCTCATTGATAAAGATTTACGGGAATACCTAGAGATAAAATGGCCCATAACTCCAACTTTTTACGCACTACCCAAAGTGCACAAAAACATAGAAGATCCCCCAGGCCGCCCAATAATATCAGGGATTGGAAGTCATACTGAAACAGCTAGCAAATATATCGATATCCAACTAAGACCTCATGTCATGGGCCTACCCTCCTTCCTTAAGGACACTCTTGAACTGCTAAAAGTTATTGAGGGGATGGTTGTGCCACCAGGTGCAATCCTGGCAGCCATAGATATAGAGGCACTATACTCCAGTATTCCCCACACAAAGGGTGTAGAAGTGATCTCAGCCTTTCTTTTTGTTTTCAAAAAGTTTTATTGAGGATAAAAGAGAAAACAGCATAACAGTAGATACAAAGAAATTATTGCAAAGAGCATGAGGGACAATGTCATTGCATACATTTCAAGGTAAGTCCGATATGTGGAACACAATATTGAATCTAAATTACGAGTCAAATGGAAAGGTGGAGTTCCAAGGGAACCAACAAGAACAATTGTGTACCATGCATCAAATTTCGTATCTAAAGGACATTCAAGATACATACAAACTAACAAGTGAGAAACTAACAAAAAATAATAGAAATAAAAATAAAAAACATATAAACAACAGAATAGAAGCTTAGACAGTTGGGGTCAGTTAATCTTGCAGTCTATACAAAAACCAGGGGGTCCACTTAGCATCATAAGCTGGGACAGTGTCGTGAAGAGTATGAAAGATTTTTTCTGATAACATCATCTGATCAATACGAGAAATTATTGGGAGGAGAGGGACTGACTGTTTCTTCCAGTGGAGCGCTATGGCCCAATGAACCGCAATGCAAATCGTGTGGATTAGCTGCATAGTACACCTAGGGACGTCTCGTTGGGATTGAAAGAGGAGGCAATGCTTATACGACAAATTAACTGGTTCTGTAGCCAATTTATCAATCAAGTCTAGAATTGCCTTCCAAGTAGGTTGTATCTTTTCGCAGTCCCAAAACAGGTGGAAGAAAGAGCCTAACTGCGTACACCCCCGAAAGCAAGTAGGGGAAGACTGTGGGTAAATCTTATTAAGACGTAGAGGGGTGTAATACCACCTAGTCAGCAGCTTGATCGCAGACTCCCTGATTGTCAAGGATTTGGTGCACTTGCTCATGTTTTGCCAACCTCCCACCCAGTCCAGGTCACCCTCTTCCAGATTTAGTTCCCGTAGCCATTGCTGTCTATATCTCAAATTCGTGGAAACAACTACAGAGTCCAGGAGCCTATAGACTACTGAGATGAGTCCTTTCTGCCTAGGGGAAGAGGTACAAATATTTTCATAAGAAGAGCTCAGACCAGCAATAGGAAAGGTATAGTGGCTTTGAAAAAAGTGCCTAATCTGAAGGAAATGAAAAAACTCGCTAGAAGGGAGAGGATGGAGAGACTGCAAATGGGTAAAGGAAACAAAATTATTGTTCACTAGGAACTTCTCTAGTCTCGTTAAGCCACAGGACTTCCATGCCTCAAACGAGAATGGGTGGTCAAAAGCAGAGGGAAACCTCGGGTCCCCCAAAAAGGAAGCTCCTAGTGGGGTGGGTGACACCAACTTAAATTTATCCCTATAATCTAACCATAGCTTCAGATTAGTGTCTACGATGGAGTTTTTAGAGCCTAAACCTGGCCAGGAACGGTTAGAGGACCATAACAGCCCTGAGAGGTTGTAGGGAGAAATAGAGTCCCCCTCGAACCTAACCCAAGGCACCTTGGACTCAACTATGCTCCATTGAGCCTGTTGTGTAAATCTACTGGCCAGATAGTAAAGCCAGATCTGGGGGACCCCCAGGCCACCGCCAGAAGTCGGGCGATACAATACATCCCTGGAAAACCTTGGTGGCTTACCATGCCAAATAAAAGCATTAAAATATGATTGAAGATTTAAAAGGTAGGACTTCGATAGTCTGATTGGAAGGGAACGAAACAAATAAAGTAACTTAGGAAGAATAGTCATTTTGAGAGCTGTAATCCTCCCAAGAAAGGAGATGTGGAGTGGGGCCCATAATCGAAGAAGCTGCTTCAGTTTGGTAATCATTTTAGGGTAGTTAGCTTTAAAGAGTTCACGGAAGTCCCCGGTAAGCTCGATGCCCAAATATGGGAGGGAGTTCACAGCCCAAGTAAACGAATAGGACTGTTTAAGATAGTTTAGTTCCGTGGACAAAAAGTTCACAGGAAGGGCAATCGACTTGGAGACACTGATAGACAGACCAGAAACCTCCGCGAAGCTCGATAAAGTTTTAAGCAGAGTAGGTAAAGTGAGTAAGGGCTCGGTTAGGAACATCAATACATCATCTGCATACATGCAGAATTTGTATGTGGAGGAGCCTTTAACATATCCCCTAATGTCCATGTTGTTTAAAATTGCTATGGCCAGAGGTTCGAGAGCTAGTGCAAAAATTAGGGGGGAAAGGGGGCACCCCTGTCTAGTCCCCCTACCCAAACTAAAGAATTCCGAACTGCAACCCGGGATCCTGATGCGGGTCTTAGGATTATGGTATAAAGCTTGAAAAGCATGAAAAAATTCCCCGCAGAGACCCATACGAGGCAAGAGTACAGACAGATAATTCCAGGACACACTGTCAAATGCCTTATGGATATCAAGGCCCAGCAAAAACAGTTTACGCGCGAATAGGTTAGCATCCTGGATTATATTTGTAGCTAATCGGATGTTATCAGTGATAAACCTATGGGGGATAAAACCGGACTGAAAGGGTGTGATCAAAGAGGAGATCACTCCAGCCAGCCTATCTGCCATAATCCTGGAAAAAATCTTCAAATCATTATTGATGACCGAGATGGGTCTATAATTCTGAGGGAGGGTATGGTTTTTGTTTGGTTTAGGAATAAGGGACATGTTAGCCAGCAGCATCTCCTCTGGGAGATCAGCGCCCTGTAGCACCGAGTTAAATAACTGGACCAATCTAGACGACAGGGGGGCAGCAAACTTCTTATAATACGCCGACGAAAAACCGTCAGGCCCAGGCGCCGAACCTGTCTTCAAAGACTTAATGACCCCCAACACCTCAGTTGGTGTAATAAGAGCATTAAGTTTCTCCTGTTGCGAGGGGGAAAGGGAGGGAATAGGGAGGTCTCGGAGCCAGGTGTTGTACTGAGCAGGGGGCTCTGGGTTCCTTGCCGCCAATAACGTAGAATAAAATTTTGTAAAGTGGTTTAGGACCTCTTGGGGGTGAGAAGAAGTGCCCGTCGGACCTGTGGCTAGCTTATAGACATGAGGGGGGCGAGTCTGCTGATTCAGCTTTCTCGCAAACATGGTCGAGGCAGTGTTACCATGAAGCAAGAACCGTGCTCTCGACCATCTCAGGGCCTTTTCTACTCTAGCTGAGAGCAAGGTGTCCAGCTCAAGTCTCTTTCGTTCTATGGCCTGCCTGGTGGTATCTAGGTGAAGAGTGTCAGTTTTTTTATAAAGACGGTCTAGTTCTGATGAAAGGGACAGTATTTTCTGTTTAGAAAGCTTATTGCGGGCAGAACCAATGGCAATCAGTTTGCCCCGAATTACAGCTTTATGAGCAGTCCAGAGTGTGGAAATAGGGGTGTCAGGTATAGCATTGAGAGTAAAATACTCTTCAATGGCTGCAGCTACGTCCGATTCGACCAAGGTGTCTGCCAGGAGCGCTTCATTTAGTCTCCAAGTATAAGAGGCCGGGGCTAAGCCAATGAAATTCATGGCAAAAGAAACAACTTGGTGGTCCGACCAGACACAGGGGTGAATCTTGGAGGACACGGAGTTGGCAAGAACCACAGGAGTGGTGTAAATATAGTCCAGTCTAGCTGAGCTATTGTGGGGATGTGAATAGAAGGAGTACTCTCTGACTCCTATGTTGTGGGCCCTCCAGGAGTCTACCAGTTGGAGGTCAAGCAAACGCCTAACAAGGGTCTTAGGGAAGGCTCCAGAGAACGTTGAGGATGTACACCTGTCCAGTGTAGCATTGGCCACCATGTTAAAATCACCCCCCACTATCATGTGCGGGGAATGATACTTAGCAAGGAGGTCAAAAAAGGAGCAAAAAAACTTGACAGGGGCATCATTAGGAGCATAAATGCTAGCAATCGTCAGTTCCTTATTATTAATCAAGCCCTTGATTATCACATATCTACTTTCAGGATCTTTGACAACCTGGGTCACCTCCATAGGGAAGGAGGTGTGCAAAAAGATGGCAGCGCCCCTGCACTTGGTAGAATGAAGGGAGTAAAATGCCCGGGAGAATTGCCTGTGAAAAAAGTTTGGGTGAGAGGCGAGAGCAAAATGGGTCTCCTGAAGCAGAAGAACCTGGGCTCCGATCTGTTTGTACAGATCAAAAGCTTTACGCCTCTTAGCTGGGGAATTAAAGCCTTTCACATTATGGGAGATACATGTAATAGGCATGAGAAAGGGGGGAATGTACTATCAATTGAGTGGGCCAGAGCCCTGCGAAGCTCCGGGGAGCTCTAAAGTAATCAACCACCGTTGTCAGGGGCGCCATCAACTCCCCCATGTCATACATGGCAGGAAGGGAAAAATCTGCCCAATTGAAAATTAATAGAACAATAACAGAGGATCCCAGCCGGGGGCCAGCTATCAAGAGAGAGCATATTCGACCTGCAAGAAAATAAATTAAGTCTAAACAAATATATTGTAAACTGCATGTCTGAAAAGATACTAAATACGACCAAGCTTCCAAAAAAAAACAGAAAATAAAAAACAAAAGAAGGGGATCAGGCAAATAAAAATTAAGCCTGATAACAAGGGTATCAAAAAAACGAGACATCTAGGTCTCGAACCCAGCAGTTCAAAAACCGGTGAGGTCCACTTGTCTGAACCTGCAACCAAAACCTAAGGTCCAAAAAAAAAGCTGGGTGGGGAGGACATGCAGCGGCTCCAACGGACCAACACTAGAAGAAGATCGTGGCTAATTATGAGTCATAAAATATATAATAAAATATGAAGAGAACACGAAAAAAAAAAAGAAAAGTTAGACAATCAGCCAATGCGTAGATGCTGCCAAAAACAAGTGAGCAGGGGAATAGACGACCCAGGTCGGATCAGTTATTCTGGTCTCCAGCGTCATAACGGATTCTTCTACGATCCCTGCGGGGAGGAGGCGTTTGCCAGATGGGAACGGGCCTAGGTGTTGAAGGAGGGCGGCGGATGGCTCCGGGCTCCAGGAGGCCTAGTTTAACCAAGATCTCCTGACCTTCCAGGAGAGTGGTAGCCGTATAGGTAGATCCATTGTGGGGGATGGATAATTTAAAGGGAAAACCCCATTTATAGCGGATCCGAGCCGACTGGAGGACGGAAGTCACTTCTTTCATGCCCCGGCGTCTGTCGAGGGTGGCTGGGGATAGATCCGGATATATCTGCACCACGTGATCATCAAGCGTAATCCTCTGTTGTATGCGCGCTGCCCGCAGGATTTCTTCCTTCACCAGGAAATCTTTCATGCAGAGGATCACATCCCTTGGGGGTTTATCGGCCGGAGGTTTCGGTCTAAGTGCCCGATGGATGCGATCACATGTAAATTTAGCCGAGTCACAGTCCGGGAGCAATGATTTAAAAAGTCTGATGACAGTGGGGATCAGGTCAGACTCTGACTCCGGGATTCCACGCAGACGCAAATTATTGCGCCTGTTTCTGTTGTCCAGGTCTTCTATTTGGGATTGTACTTGAGAGAAAGCAGATGAAAGAGCCTCAAATTCCCTGCTTAAATCTCCATAAGCTAGAGCCAGCTCGTCGTGTTTAGTCTCCAGGAGATCGGTCCTTGAACCGAGGGCCGCGATCTCCAGTGAGAGCGTATGGGAAGTCTTATGTAGCTCGGTCTGGAACTTCGTGGCCAACTTTTCATACATGGATTCCAGGCTCGCATCTAAGTCCGCCTTGGACAGCGAGGATTGGTACTCACGATTAGGAGACGGTTGCCAGGCGGGAGATAGTAGCGGTGGTGCGGCCTGTACCGGTGGGCTCGAGTCCCCTGCGGCGCCATCTTGGGACATGGTTCCCCGCTCACTTGTGCGAAGAAGATAGTGAGTTAAGGTGTGTTGAGCAGGGCCCTTAGATTTCTTCTTCTTCGACGGCATGCACTACTCCAATACCGATTGAGGGGTGTTAAAATAGTTGAGAAAGTTGCAGTTAATGACCCTCTATCTGTTATAATGGTCCCGAGTGGAGCGGAGCTACTGCATCAGGCGTCCATCACGTTCAGCGCCGCGCATGCGCCCCCCCATCTCAGCCTTTCTAAGAGAGCAAGATCACAATAATTGGAAACTCTGCCAATTTGTGACGACCCTATTGGAACATGTTTTAAATAATAACATGTTTCTTTTCAATGGCGCCACTTACCTCCAGGTACAGGGGGTTGCGATGGGGACTTCGTGTGCCCCATCGTATGCCAACCTGTACCTGGGGGGGTGGGAGAGGACCATCTTTTCAGATGACGCCGCCATGATATACCTCCGCCACATTCTTTTGTGGCGGAGGTACATCGATGATGTGCTGGTCATCTGGACGGGTTCCGCAGATTTACTGTCTAAATTTATGCAGTACCTATCCACCAATGACTTTAATTTGAAATTTACCATTCAGTCAGATACCAATAGTATTCCATTTCTTGATTTGAGACTATTTATAAGTAACGATGGTACGGTCTACAGCAACCTGTATAGGAAGGAGACAGCCGGCAACACGATCTTACATTATTCTAGTTCTCATCCACGGCCTCTGATACGAAGCATTCCCTATAGCCAATATCTCAGAATAAGACGTAATTGTACAAAAGAGGAAGATTTTGAGCGAGAAGCATATGCTCTTTATGAGCGCCTCCTAAAAAGAGGCTATAGCAAGAAAGTGTTGAAGAGGCCTATGCGAAAACCAAACTAAGCACACGTGAAACACTATTATTCAGTAATAAGAAAAAAGAGAAAAAAGAATCTAGTTCCACCACTAAATTAGTTACAACCTTTAGTACCAATCAGGAAGTTTTCCGTAGGATAATTAATAACAACTGGCATTTTCTTGCGGAGGACCCTGTGCTTTCGAAATATGTCTCTGGAAGGCCACAAATTGTCTACAGAAAATCTAGATCGATTAAAGATAACTTGATACACAGCCATTTCACCCCTGAACCAACAAACATTGAAGCCTCGGGTGGATTTGGAACCTACAGATGTGGGAACTGTAAATACTGCCCCTGGATTCAGGAGGGTGATAGATGTCCATTACCAAGAGGAGGCTTTTTGAAGTCCAAAACCTTTGCGGATTGCACCACCATCGGCATTGTTTATCTGGCTAGTTGCCGATGTGGTGCTTTCTACATCGGTAAAACCAAACGCCCCTTCGCTAGAAGAATCCAGGATCACCTATATTACTTGGATGCTGGCCTTCTATATACTCCAATCTGTAACCACATAGGACTACACCATAGCTATGATCCTTTGTTTCTTTCTTTTTTTGCATTGGAGGTAATCTCCGTGCCAGAAAGGGGCGGTGACTTTGACAAAAAAATCCTACAACGCGAAGCACGCTGGATTTTCAATCAGAGAGCAACCTACCCCCCTGGCCTTAATACCTCATTATCATACCGGTCATTTCTCTAAAAATGAAAATGGGATATTAAAGTTTCTATGTTAAAGGGCCATAACTTTTTGGTTCCTCTCTCAAGGCTGTATGGGATAACTGTGGTGGACCCTTAAACCACTATCAGTCCCATACATCCTTGAAAGAATAGCTGTTGTATAATATACAATATATGTATTCATTATATTTGTTTTTTGTTTGTTGTTTTTTATTCTTGAATTCTGACCTATCTATCTAACTGCTTATAATGTCTGTCTACTTCGTTAGCTAAACCTGAATCCACTGATCAGAAATACCGCATTAAACATGTATCGCACACTACGGTGATGTATATACAATCTATTTATAAAAAGATATTAATGTTCTGTTATTATCCTAGTTTGATGTATGTGACGAGCGCCTGACTGGTTCCTGCTGACTTGGACTAATACCTGAGCGGGATCTGTCTTATGTGGTTGATTGTGCGTCTCAAGGGAAGGCTAACCTGATTTTCAGGGAATGGCCCTCCCTTCCCTCCGTCTTTTTCTAAACGGAGGGAATGCGCCGCCTACCTGCCTTGGATTGGCCATCTGCCAATAGGTGCTGGCCACTCGCGGGGACGTACAGCGTCTTTGTTTGCGCTTCACGCCCGCTCGACTGTCCTCACTTCCGGGTCTGCGCGCGCATCTGTTGGGACGCACGGACCGGAAGTGATGTCAGAGGTCACTATTGACCTTTCACTTCCGGTGAGGGTGAGCATTTAAAAAGTGGCGCTGACAATCCTCACGTCAGACGCCGCTCTGGATGCACGAGGTATACCACCATCCATCGGAACTTGGGTCACATTGCGACCAAAGGACTTTACCCGTCTCATGACTCCTATCATTACCACCTGCTAAAAGAAGGTAATAACTCCTATATTCGTTACCATCTATGCAAACATTCAGCTTACAAACAAACCTTATTTCTTTACTGGTGCATCTAAAATGATACATCTTTGCCTGCTAGGTAATGTTGATTTTTCATTGTTACCATTATCATGGATAAACTGTTTCACCTGCTTCTCTTTGGAATAATAACAACCAAGAGACAGCTTATAGCATTTACTAATAATAATATTATCACATTATTGTTTGGAACACCACCTAGCGGTAAAATAGGGTATAGCTGTTAGACATTTTCCCCTGGCATTATATCCTTACTATGGGGTATTATGACCATCATGAAATCTTTTAATTTCATAAATTATACTGTATGCTAATTTGTTAAGACTTCAGTTTCCCTTCAGTTAATTAATAAATATATTAATATTTTATTTATATCTTTTTGATATACAATTAATAACAATATATGATTTGATAAAAATTAAATTAAATGCTTGTGCTAGCACTTGATATGAAATTAAATAACATAATCAAGAACATTCTACCATGAACCTAGGACATTTTCTTTTATATATCCATTTCTGATAATTTTCAGAATTCAAGTTTGGGAGTGGTACAAAACCTCAACACCCTATCACCCACATTGCATGACCAGGTGGATCTGGCTTCCACAGGTTCTTTTTTCCGCCTTTTGGGTTTGGTCTTATGCTGCAGGGATGAGAGGGGCGGCGCGCGACTTTTTGTCTAGTCACATTAACTTACAAACAGGATTGGTAAGCACACGTCTTTATTTATACTGTATGATGTTCATTTATCATTGAGTATTAACTATTGGTGAAATGTTGATACTTTATATGAAAAATTCTATACAAATTTGTTATATTTGCTGTTCTTCTCTAATGGCATTTATTATTATATACAGACGACTATCTTTCAGAAGAGACCAAGGTGCAAAGCCCTGAAGAAGCATATAAATGCGAAACTAGTTGGCAATAGTGTATCAAACCTCGTTTGTGCCTTGTTTGTAAATATTGTGGTCGTCTATTCACCTTGTTCTATCTGTATATATAACTTTGTTTTTATGTAAATTAAATTTTCTAATTTTGATAATCAACATACGTGTTTTGGTGTGCCTACCTTATTACTAAGATTGATACCTCACATAAAGATCCCTAAAGTTGGGAAGAGGTCCCTCCTCAACCCTTCTTGTTCAATTCCTTTTTTATTGACATGGCATATAAGAACCAACATCAAAACCCATATTGAATTGAAAAAAAAAGGGGGGGGGGTAAGATGGAAATGTTTGTTATAATAACCTTTCTTGGTCTGACATCCCAAATCCTGAACTTAAAGTTCCTTACTCAAGGCCTTACTTTACAGGATTAAATTTGTAAGCGATAGCATTGTTTGGTACATTTCATAAGAAGGAAGTTCCATGTATGGTGACGCTTTGATGTGCTGATGCATTGTTTCTTTACGCCCCATGAGATTGCAGTACTTCATCATAGCCACAAACCCCCTGACAAAATGACTGAGTTTCTGTTGTGCAGTAGATGAATTGCCATCTCCTTCCTTAACAATATTTCAAATAGCAATATCAATTGCTGTGTTCTGCAACAAAGAAAATAAGAAATCTATGTTTTTTTTTCTTTATCTGGGGCTGAGATTTACACAGCTGCAAAGAAACAGATTAAGGATGATAACATATATATATATATATATATATATATATATATATATATATATATGTATTCTGTATTCTTCGCCTACCACATCAAATTTCAAAATCAAGCCACATTTTCTGAAAAAACATCTCTCACATCTTTGCCACCTTACCAAAAAACTACTATAGTTTTAATCTCTACCAAATCATCTCTGTTGATTGGACTTCTTTCCAGAGTGATCCTGTCACCAAAATCTAAGTAAAAGCACAGAAAAATCAACCATTTTAAATACTTGTTTGTGTTTTCCTATCCATGATTCTTTCACTTGCAATGTGCCCTTGCTAGAAAATCTGACTCCTTCAGGAGGACCTTCAATTACCTAACACAGCCCCCTCTCTCCTTGGACATCATAGCCCTTTCCTATTCTGGGAGTGTCCAAATAACCAGTGGCATGGGCGCTGCCCCCCTATCCATGCGTCCGGCCCCCTGAGCTACATGCATGGATTCCAGAGGGTTTTTTTTTTTTTAAGCACATGATTAGCACCAGAGGCTCTAATAGGCTTCAAAAAAGGGTGGGGTCGGGGCGCAGAGCACCCAGTTGTGTGACAATGGTGAATTAATATTTGCTATTGCCACACTGATCCTCCCGGCCGGAAGCAGGTCTTGAGAACCATCACCCGATTGGCTGAAAGGACAGGTGGCCCTCTTGGACACCTAGAAGGATGAGGGAGGAAGCCGACATGATGCAGAAGAGGAGGAGAGCTGACAACCGCCTGTAGCCCATAGGAGAGTTGCCCGCCTGCAACCTAGATGGGGTAAGTGCCAGGCTGAATGACCGACCGGGGGGGGGGGTTGTGGGTTACCTGACCGACCAGCCGCCCCTGATTAGAACCAAAATATAACTGATGAGCACCTTGATAATTCATTGAGAATTACTACTACATCCCTTGATCAACTTGAGTGTCAAATATTGTAAAAATGTTATGTTGCCCTCTTTTACTTCTAGAATAAAAAAAATTACAAAAAAAGTCTTATTACTCTGATAGGTACATTATATCAGATATCGTTAATTTGTGATCTGCTTTTTTCTTTTCATATCTGACTTTTTCTGCTGTCCTTATTGTTAGTGTATTTTATGGGTGGCCTAAGACACTTTTCTTACAATGAAGCCCGGTAAGGTCAAACGGTTGGTCAACCTTGTGGTAAAGCTTCACTTTGTAAAGAATACCCAATCAGGTGCAAGGAAAAAAAAAATCAGCAGAGCTTTATCACATTTCCTAAGCAAGGTAGTACATCCACCCCTACAGTATATGTAGCTTCCGGCAATGAAACAAAGGCGATTACTATACAGTATCACTTAAATGACAGCTCTGAGTCTGATGCCGCGTACACACGATCATTTTTCGGGTTCTAAAAAACAAAGTTTTTCAGGCTCTAGAAAAAACGTAGATATTTTCAACCTCATTATTAAAAACGGCGTTGCCTACACACGATCGTTAAAAAAAAAAATGCTCTAGCAACGCGCGGTGACGTACAACATGTATGATGGCACTATAAAGGGGAAGTTCCATGCGGATGACACCACCCTTGGGGCTGATTTTGTGTTAGTAAAAGACGATTTGCGCTTTTCAGTCTGTTACAGCGTGATGAATGTGCTTACTCCATTACGAGCGCTCCCATCTCATAACTTGCTTCTGAGCATGTGCGGATTTTTCACGTTGTTAAAGCCCACACACAATCATTTTTTACAACCTGTAAAACGTCGTTAAAAAATAGAGCATGTTCGGAAAAAAAATTGCAGTTTTTCAGAACCCGAAAAATGCACACGATCGTTTTAAATACAATTTTTAAAAAACGTAATTTTTTTACAACCTGAAAAATGATCATGTGTACGCGGCATGAGACTGCTGTCATCACATCTAAGATGGTGGTCCCCAGCAGGAGTCTCAGGCCGCGTACACACGATCAAATTTACCTGCTGAAACCAGTCTGACGGACCGTTTCAGCAGACAAATCCGATCGTGTGTACGGGCGAGCAGACAGGTTTTTCCAGCAGACAAGTTTTAAAGCATGCTTTAAGGCCATGTACACACAACTAAACAAATCCGATGAAAACGGTCGGACAGACCGTTATTATCGGATATGTCTGCTGGGCTATTTTGGTTTGATCAGTGTACACACAATCAAACCAAAATCCCCACAGACAGACAGCGCGGTGATGTGGCGGTGACGTTGACGCCACTGCGTCACCACTCCAGGAAGTAAAATACTTCCACGCATGCGTCGAATACATTCGGCACATGCAGGAGATTTTTGTCCGCTGGTTAGGCGTACTAACCAGCAGACATGTCGGACGGACGGGTTTCCAGCAGACAAGTTTTAAAGCATGCTTTAAAACTTGTCTGCTGGAAAAATCTATCTGCTCGTCCGTACACACAATCGGATTTGTCTGCTGAAACGGTCCATCGGACCGGTTTCAGCAGATAAATTTGATTGTGTGTACGCGGCCTAAAACTTGTCTGCTGGAAACCCGTCCGTCCGACATGTCCGCTGGTCCAGCGGACAAAAATCTCCCGCATGCGCCAAATGGATTTGACGCATGCGTGGAAGTATTTTACTTCCTGGAGTGGTGACGTGGCGGCGTCAACGTCACCGCCACGTCACCGCGCTGTCTGTCTGCTGGGATTTTGGTTTGATCGTGTGTACACTGTTCAAACCAAAATAGCCCAGCCGACATATCCAATGAAAACGGTCTGTCCGACCGTTTTCATCGGATTTGTTTAGTCGTGTGTACGCGGCCTCAGAGTTTTGAATATTTACACAAGTGAGGCAGGTAAAACCATGCATAAAATACATTAAATGCACATATAATCTTATGAGAATATTTATGGTAACAGGGTCTTTTTAAATGTAAACGTCTAGTCCGCATCTACAGAGTACTTAACGCGGGGGTTCACCTAAAAACATTTTTTTTTTAAGTCAGCAGCCACAAATACAGCAGCTGATGACTTTTAAAAACTAACACTTACCTGTCCAAGTCGCCCACCGAAGCCGGCTTCCCCCGCCGCTATCCTCTGTAAGGGAATAGGGAAGTGAAGCGATGTGGCTTCACTGCCCGGTTCCCTACTGTGCATGTGTGAGTCGTGCTGTGCAGTTCCCAATGGTTCCGGTTGTGTTCTGGGAGCCGAGTGTTTCCCAGAACACAACGGGGGGGGGGGTGACAAGGAGGGGCCTGACTCCTGCGGGAGTCTATACCCAGAAGAGGTGGAAACAGGCCCGGACTGGGACAAAAAATAGGCCCGGGCATTTTAGACTGAGCAGCCCAGGGGGGGCACAACGGGGGTTAATGACGCGATGTGGGGTGAGATAAAGAAAGATAGAAAGATTTAGATAGATAGATAGATAGATAGATAGATAGATAGATAGATAGATAGATAGATAGATAGATGGATGGAAAATAAGAAGAGAAGGAAGATAGGTAGATAGATCTAGATAGATAGATAAAAATATATAGATAGATAAAAATAGATAGATAGATAGAAAGAAAGAAAGAATATAGATAGATAGACAGTGGCAGTGCATCTATAGAGGGCGCCGGAGCGCAGCTCCCTCTTGTTCAGCTGCCCCCTCTGGCACAGTGGCGACAATGGGCACAGTGGCATCAATGGGCACACTGGCATCAATGGGAACACTGGCATCAATGGGCACAGTGGCGACAATGGGCACAGTGGCAACAATTAAAGGGCACAGTGGCATCAATTGGCACAGTGGCATCAATTGGCACAGTGGCGACAATTAAAGGGCACAGTGGCTGCGTTTGATGGCATGGCACAGTGGTGACAATTGATGGCACAGCGGCTGTGTTTGATGGCATGGCACAGTGGTGACAATTGATGGCACAGTGGCTGCGTTTGATGGCATGGCACAGTGGCTGCATTTGATGGCATGGCACAGTGGTGACAATTGATGGCACAGTGGCTGTGTTTGTTGGCATGGCACGGTGGTGACAATTGATGGCACTGTGGCTGTGTTTGATGGCATGGCACAGTGGTGACAATTGGTGGCACAGTGGCTGCGTTTGATGGCATGGCACAGTGGCTGCGTTTGATGGCATGGCACAGTGATGACAATTGATGGCCCAATAGCAGCATTTGATGGGCCCAGTGGATGCATTTGATGGGCACAGTGAGGCTTAATAGCTGCCGGGGGCCGTTCGTGGGCCGCGAGGGCCGTTCGCGGGCCACAACCGGCCCGCGGGCCGCCGCGGCCCACCGGGCATTTTCCTGGTATGCTCTATGGCCAGTTCGGGCCTGGGTGGAAATACCTGTTTTATACAGGTATTTGCATACATCATGTCGCTTAAAACCCCCCTGGGGGAACATTCCCATTTTTAAGTTCTAATAATATTGGAGCTGCAAGGATTTTTTGTTTTGTTTAGTTTAAGCTTATTGGATACTAGACATGTGCACACTGAAATATTTTATTTTGAAATTTCGTTTTCGTCCGAAAAATGTATTCATTTAGTTACTCTCGATATATGTTTTTATTTATTTTGTTTTGTTAAAAAATGCATTCGTCCAAAATCCAGAATTAAGCTTGAATCTGTCATTGAAGGCTTCTGGTGTCTGTCGAATGTTCTAAGAAGATTTGACAGAGCAGCAAAACTGTACGACACCACAATCATACATTTTTGATCGAATGTTCTGCCTACAAGCTATAGAAGAATTCTAATGTTGTATGACACTACTAATAATTATTTTTGAATTATTCTATAGCCTATCGGCCGAGCATTTTACCGTAAATGTATGATTGCGGCGTCGTACAGTTTAGCTGCTGGTCGAATCTTCTTAGACAGACCCCATAGGGCTTCAATGACAGATTCAAAGTTTTTATGTTTTTCGCTGCTTCGTCGAATATTCATTGTTCCTGTCGAATGGTCTACCCCATGGGTCTTCAAACTACGGCCCTCCAGTTGTTCAGGAACTACAATTCCCATCATGCCTAGTCATGTCTGTGAATGTCAGTGTGTTACAATGCCTCATGGGATGTGTAGTTCTACAACAGCTGGAGGGCCGTAGTTTGAGGATCCCTGGTCTACCCCAACACTGTCTCTATAATGTTGAATCTTTCCTCTCTATGTAGAATAATCTTGGACCAATAGAGTTAAGGTTAGGCACATTCGACCACAGGTTCGATAGACACAGATTGCTATTGTCAGCGCCATGTCGAATCTCCTATCTATATCAAACTGTTGTAGCAATGAAAAATAAAATAAAGAATTTTTTTATGTTGGATCTTTTAGATTTCGGATTCTGCGCGTTTGTTTTTTTGTTAAAACGATAACGAAAATACCCAAAATTCTGATGAAAATGTATTCGGAAGAAAACAAATGCACATGTCTATTGGATACCATAACGACACTAACAGTTGGGCAGCCAACAGGTGCTGTGTCCTAATTGATAGCCATTCATTAAGGGACAATTATCTGCCTGGTATTCTTTAAAATGTCCCCTGTGCTCCTATTATGTACATTACCTCAATGTGGAATCATCAGTTATCTAATAGTGTTTCTCAACTCCAGTCCTCAACAGGTCATGTTTTCAGGATTTCCCTCAGATGAAATGGCTCTGGTAATTACTAAGGCAGTGAAACTGATCAAATCACCTGTGCAAAATAATGGAAAGCCTGAAAACCTGACCTGTTGGGGCACCTTGAGGACTGGAGTTGAGAAACACTAATAAGACACTTCTCGGCAGGCACCATAGCTTACGTCTGCCGTGTCTGTATATCAACTGATTTTTCTCTTGTGGAGTTATTGGACAGAAGTTATCTAATAGGACACTTTCTTTGCAGGTACTATAGTTTACATCTGCTTGTCCATATGATCTATTGACCTTTCCTTTGTGGAATGATTGAACACTATGGGCCAGATTCAGGTAGAGTTGCGCTGGAGTATTTCGATATGCGCCGCGTAACTGTGAATATGCGCCGTCGTTTCTATGTGGCCGTACCCACCAAACTAGATGCGACAGAAAACGGGCCATTTCCGATCAGCTTAACTTTCCGACGCCAGAGTCTCGTCAGCGCATAATTTCACTTGGCGCATCAGTCGCGCCTATTGATTTCCCCTGCAAATATGCAATTGAGGGAGATTTCCCGATTCGCGAACGGATTAGCACCATACGCTGGCTACATGCGCCGCGCGTATCTCGTCCGTCCGGCGCAAAGTTATTTCTACAAATAGCTGCTTTATCTTTACTCCAGACGGCCACAGGTCAGCAGGAGAGCAGCTACAGCAGCGTTACCGACGATAAGAGCTAGCTATGCACCCCCACTTGCAGGACAACACCTCTGTCCATGCTTGTCTGTCAACTTTTACAGCCATGGAGGAAGACATCATAGGTCTCCATAGCCGAGATGACGGCTGACAGCTCCTGGCCTTTAGAGTTCAGCTTTCTCCTGTGTGTTTGCGGGGAACGGGAGCAGCCATCTCAGAACAAAAGTAACTTCACTGCGGGGAGGGGGAACAGGATATACTTTAGTGCCGGAATGGCGCATCTACGGGCACATTTAAACGCCCAACGGAACGCATTGCGCTGACGTTTCCTGTGAAGTGGTGCCGACGGAAGTTGTGAGCATGCGCACAAGGGGGCGAGTGAAGCCTCACTTACTGCGCATGCTCCGTGGATGATGCGCTGAACGTAAGCCTCTGCGCTGGGCTCCGCCCATCATTTACATATAATCACACCCACTTCCACTTGCGTCGGGTTACGCCAGCGCATTTTCGTTACTCCGGCGCAAGTTTAGGAGCAAGTGCTATGTGAATTACAGTACTTGTCGGCGGAGGAGGAGTAACGTAAATGAGAAACGTTACTCCAAAGTAAAGAAGCGCCCATCAGTGATACTCCAGCCTAACTGTCACTTTAAGCCGGCGTTTCTGTTTTCTCTAACCAGAAAACAAGAAACGCCGGTTTGGAGTTCCGATGCGAGCGGCGTAATTGAATTTCGCCATCGCATCGCAACTTTAATTTAAAAATGGCGCCGGGGGCGTTCCCGCTGATTAACGCCGAAAAAATATGTTAATCAGCGGGAATCGGCAATTCACGATCGTATTCGGGCGCGACGCAGTGACTTTCCGACGTTTCCGTAAGCGATACGCGGCGTAAAGATAAAGCAACCCCCTAGTGGAGTATCCTATGTTAAGTATAGCCGTCGTCATCGCGTAGAAAAAAAAAAACGCGTCGCTTGCGTAAAACGTCCATGAATGGAGATTTGACGTCATTGACGTTCACTGACAGAATTTGGAGCATGCGCACTGGGATGCATTGACAGTCGACGCATGCGCAGTACGTTCGCTGCGGGATCGCCCTTAGTTTAAATAATACACGCCCCGTACCCGCCCAATTTGAATTCCGCCGGCTCATTTGCGATACGCTGCCGCAACTTTAGGAGCAAGTGCTTCATGAATAACAGCACTTGCTCCTAAAATTTTGCCAGAGTAATGTAAATGAGAAGCGTTACTCCAGCTTAAAGATGCTCCCATCTACCTGAATCTGGCCCAATCTTGGCAGATACCCTTGCAGAGTGCTGGGTTTTTTGGGCCAGATTCAGGTAGATAGGAGCATCTTTGCTCTGGAGTAACGTTTCTCATTTACGTTACGCTGGCGAAATTTTAGGAGCAAGTGCTGTTATTCATGAAGCACTTTCTCCTAAAGTTGCGGCAGCGTATCGCAAATGAGCCGGCGGAATTCAAATCGGGCGGGTACGGGGCGTGTATTATTTAAAATAAGCGCGATCCCGCGGCGAACGTACTGCGCATGCGTCGACTGTCAATGCATCCCAGTGCACATGCTCCAAATTCTGTCAGTGAACGTCAATGACGTCAAATCCCCATTCATGGACGTTTTACGCAAGCGACGCGATTTTTTTTTTTCGACGCGATGACGACGGCTATACTTAACATAGGATACTCCACTAGGGGGCTGCTTTATCTTTACGCCGCGTATCGCTTACGGAAACGTCGGAAAGTCACTGCGTCGCGCCCGAATACGATCGTGAATTGCCGATTCCCGCTGATTAACATATTTTTTCAGCGTAAATCAGCGGGAACGCCCCCGGCGCCATTTTTAAATTAAAGTTGCGATGCGATGGCGAAATTCAATTGCGCCGATCGCATCGGAACTCCAACCCGGCGTTTCTTGTTTTCTGGTTACAGAAAACAGAAACGCCGGCTTAAAGTGACAGTTAGGCTGGAGTATCACTGATACTCCAGCCTAACTCTACCTGAATCTGGCCCTATGTGCTTATAAATAATAATTTATTTGTAATATTTTTGTTTCTTTTGAACTCCATGACTGGAGGGAAGCCATCTGTAGATGCATAACACTCATTTTTCGGTTTAGCTTCTGGTCACAGAACCATCCCGTACAAGTAATGTTCTTTTACTTATATGAGATAGACACTATGGCCCGGATTCACATACGTCGGCGCATTTATATGCCGCCGTAGAGTATGTCTTTTACGCTACGCCGACGCATCGCGGAGAGGAGAGGAGAGGAGAGGAGAGGAGAGGAGAGGAGAGGAGAGCATGGAATTCACAAAGCAAATGCTCCCAACACTGCGCCGGCGTAGCGTATATTCGTAGGCGTAAGGCAGCGTAAGTGGAAGTAGGTGGAAGTGGGCTGGAAGTGGGCATGATACATGGTAATGAACCGTGACCCCATACAAATGATGTGCCGAGTGCTATGCAAGTACTTAAAACAAATGGCGCATGCGCCGTCCCGTGGACGTATCCCAGTGCGCATGCTCACAATCACGTCGAAACAACTGCCTAAGATACGTCAAATGACTGCCTACATCGTGAACGTAACCTACGCCCAGCCCTAATCACGCACAATGTAAACTACGTAAAATTCAAAGGCATTCGTTCCCTGGTCCATACCTTTGCATGAGTTGCGCCTCCCATATGTGGAATAACTTTACGCCGGACGTACGACTTACGCAAATCGAGTATATTATGCGCCGGGCGCAAGTACGTTTGTGAATCGCTGTATTTGCCTAATTTGCATAATTGCATCGAAAATCAATGGAGCGTCACATGCGTCCAGTGTAAATATGCGCCCACTATACGTAGGCTACAGGATCTGGTTCTCGACATTCATCCTGGTAACTACATACTTTTAAATTAATGTCTGCAATAGTGACTTTATTCATAATAGCATAATATTTATATGTTCATTTGTTTTTTGTTTGTGTTTTTCATAACAAATTTAGGGCCAGATTCAGGTAGATGGGACCATCTTTGCTCTGGAGTAACGCTTCTCATTTGCGTTACGCTGCAGAAATTTTATGAGCAAGTGCTGTCATTCACGAAGCACTTGCTCCTAAAGTTGCGGCAGCGCATCGCAAATGAGCCGGCGGAATTCAAATTGGGCGGGTACGGGGCGTGTAGTATTTAAACTAAGCGCGATCCCGCCGCCAACGTACTGCGCATGCGTCGAGTGTCCAAACATCCCCGTGCGCATGCTCCAAATTCTGTGAATGAACGTCAATGACGTCACATTCCCATTCATGAACTTTTTACGCAAGCGACGTGATTTTTTTTTTCCCGACACGATGACGACGCCTATACCTAACATAGGATACTCCAACCCCATGTAGGTATATATCTATGCGCCGCGTATCCCGTCCGGAAACGTCGTACCGTCATAGCGTCGCGCCGGAATGCGATCGTGAATTGCCGATTTCCGCTCATTAACATATTTTTTGAGCGGAAATCGGCGGGAACGCCCCCGGCGCCATTTTTAAGTTGAAGTAACGATGCGATGGCGAAACTCAGTTACGCTGCTCGCATCGGAGCTTCAACCCGGCGTTTCTTGTTTTCTGGTTACAGAAAACAGAAACGCCGGCTTAAAGTCACAGTTAGGCTGGCGGATCACTGGATCCGCCAGCCTAACTGTTCCTGAATCTGGCCCTTAATTATTATGTACATATATATTTGTCTTATAGAACTTATGCCTGCAAACTTTCTTCCCCCTGAAGAGGACTCGCAACAGCAAAAGGGTCGAAATGCGTCTTAGTCTCTGCGCATAAGTTACACTACTGAATTGCTCTACCTACTTACTCATTGGGCCAGATTCAGGTAGATGGGCGCTTCTTTACTTTGGAGTAACGTTTCTCATTTACGTTACTCCGCCGACACTTTCGGCGCAAGTACTGTTATTCACATAGCAGTTGCGCATAAACTTGCGCCAGAGTAACGATAATGCGCTGGCGTAACCCGACGCAAGTGGAAGTGGGTGTGATCATATGTAAATGATGGGCGGAGCCCAGCGCAGAGGCTTACGTTCAGCGCATCATCCACGGAGCATACGCAGTAAGTGAGGCTTCACTCGGCCCCCTTGTGCGCATGCTCACAACTTCCGTTGGCACCACTTCACGGAAAACGTCAGCGCAATGCGTTCCGTTGGGCGTTTAAATGCGCCCGTAGATGTGCCATTCCGGCACTAAAGTATATCCTGTTCCCCCTCCCCGCAGTGAAATTACTTTTGTTCTGAGATGGCTGCTCCCGTTCCCCGCAAACACACAGGAGAAAGCTGAACTTTAATGGCCAGGAACTGACAGCCGTCATCTCGGCTATGGAGAACTATGATGTCTTCCTCCATGGCTGTAAAATTTGACAGACAAGCATGGACAGAGGTGTTGTCCTGCAAGTGGGGGTGCTCAGCTAGCTCTTATCGTCGGTAATGCTGCTGTAGCTGCTCTCCTGCTGACCTGTGGCCATCTGGAGTAAAGATAAAGCAGCTATTTGTAGAAATAACTTTGCGCCGGACGGACGAGATACGCGCGGCGCATGTAGCCAGCGTATGGTGCTAATCCGTTCGCGAATCGGGAAATCTCCCTCATTTGCATATTTGCAGGGGAAATCAATAGGCGCGACTGATGCGCCAAGCGAAATTATGCGCTGACGAGACTCTGGCGTCGGAAAGTTAAGCCGATCGGAAATGGCCCATTTTCTGTCGCATCTAGTTTGGTGGGAACGGCCACATAGATTTCGACGGCGCATCTTCACAGTTACGCGGCGCATATCGAAATACTCCAGCGCAAATCTTGCTGAATCTGGCCCATTGTTTTCAAATGTTTGATTCACACTTTTGAGTCCATGTCTCCCATATGTATCAGATGGGTGCTTCCATCCTGTTATTTATTTATTTTCCAATAAATTACTATAATTTTTTTTTACATATTTCGATTGAACTATTTTTAGCTGCAACTCAAAGCCCCTAGGGGTACTTTTTCCCTTTCTTCACTATACGTAGGAAAGTTACGTTGGGCGGCTGAAGCCTATTTTTCGACGTATCTTGCTTTGTGGGTTGGCGCATAGATACGACGGCACACATTTATACTTACGTCGGCGTATCTGGAGATACGTCGGCGTAAGTGCTTTGTGAATCCGGCCCTTTATTTTCAGAAGTATTGGGACACCTGCCTTTAAGCGCCCATGAACTTTAATGGCATCCCAGTCTTAGTCTGTAGGGTTCAATATTAAGTTGGCCCAGCCTTTGCAGGTATAACAGCTTCAACTCTTCTGGGAAGGCTGTCAACAAGGTTTAGGAGTGTGTCTATGGCAATGTTTGACCATACTTCCAGAAGCGTATTTGTGTGGTCAGTCACTGATGTTGGAGTAGAAGCCTTTGCTTGCAGTCTCCGCTCTAATTCATACCAAGGGTGTTCAATCGGTTTGATGTCAGATATGCTGATGCCTTAAGATTTCCCTCAACTGAAACTAAGAGGCCAAGTCCAACCCCTGAAAAACAACCCCACACCATAATCCCCCCTCCACCAAATTATTTGAACCAGTGCACAAAGCAAGGTCCATAAAGACATGGAAGAGTGAGTTTGGGGTGGAGGATCTTGACTCAACCCTATAGAATACCTTTGGGATGAATTAGGGTGGAGACTACGAGCCAGGCCTTCTCAACCAACATTAGCACCTGACCTCACAAATGCGCTTCTGGAAGAATCTTCAAACATTCTCATAGAAACACTCCAGCCTTCCCAGAAGAGTTGAAGCTATTATAGCTGCAAGGGGTGGGCTAACTCAATATGAACCCTATGGACTAAGACTGGGATGCCATTAAAGTTCATGTGCGTGTAAAAGCAGGTGTCACAATACTTTTGACAATATAGTGTATATCCATATTAGAAGAATTTTTAAATAATGTGTTTAATAAAATTGTGTGTATTTTGTAATATAATATAAAGGATTGTTAAGTCCATCAAGTTGTTTTTCTTTTGGGTTATTGTTCTAAATTCTATGGAAGTACTAGTCTTTTGTTGGTTCTAGGATTTTAGGACCTCAGTGTAGTAATCAGTAAAATGAAAAAAAAAGTTGTAGTAGCAGTGTGTGTATGTATATTGTGAGGGATTTGATCGGTAGCGGGTGTGTGTGACCCCCTGGATGGGGTCACTACACGCTGAACTATACAGAAAGGCAGTTGAGGATGGTTGAAAACAAAGAATATGGTTTATTCTTCCATATTGCTGGATACAAGTGCAGGCATTAAACAGCATAAACAAAACAAAACATAAAATAAACCCTGGCCACTTGAGGCATCTATCTTCACAACACAGGAACCTACCTATGGAGTCTGGCACAGCCTACTGCTGGGCAGACACTCCTGGTCAGACAGCAGAAAAACAATAGTCTTTTTGATTTTTATCACACAGAAAAATCAACAACCATCTCACCTCTTTAGAAGACTTTCTGACTGCTCTCCTTAACTTAAAAAGCCTCAGGATGCAGCAATCAGTAGTCATCCTTTGAATAACTTATAGAGACCTTAATTGCTTCATTCTGAACAGCTAAAGTTTTCCAGCGCCCTTAAACCTTTCCGGCTATTTCTGCAGCCGACACCTAATAGTAATTGGCGAAATGTCTAAACAAGGTAGAAATGTATCTCCCATCTGTGACAACACCCGCATATTTACCTGACTTCCTGTCACATAATATATGTATGTATATATATATATATATATATATATATAATGTTAGTTACAGAAGTTTGTATATATCACACAGGTCAATGCACCCTCCCCCCCCCGACATGTTGTTTCATGGAGTTTTGCATTTCTAATGTTTTACTGTAAGCATTACTAAAATCACAGCACCCAGCCAAACAGAATTAACATTTGCTTTTTGTACATGTTCTCCAGGACAATGCCCAGTCCTCTATGCCATTTTTTAACAATCTCTAGCCAAGAAATTGCCATTACTGTTTTTTTTTTTTTAACATTTAGCACCTGAACTTTAGTAATATTTGCCAAACCTACCTCAAACTGAACACAGGTATGTCTGGTTCATCACTAGTTTATACTGTGTTGAGCTTTCTGGCTGGTGCAATCTTCTGAGGGACATGAGGAAAAATGTGCAGAAAGTGTTAGCCCTGTTTTTCACGTACAGTATGCATTGCATGAACACATGGGGAAAAGCATGTATATTTGTCCTGTGCAAATAGGACAAAAAAATGTATATATTTTTGGGCTATATCCTCTGCTGGTCAAATGCTTTTCATAGAACTAAAATTGAAAATACAGCATTTAGCCACTAGATGGCACTGAATATCACAGGGAAAGGCCAATGATAATTAGCACCTTCAAATGAGCCAAAATTTGGTGATATGTATCATAGGCCTGCAATTCTTAGTAATTACTTACTCAGTGGCGGAATTTTCATAGGTGCAGCAGTCGCGGTTGCGACTGGGCCCTGTGGTTTAGCCAAGTCGGGGGGGCCCGCCCGCCGCCCATGTGAGGGGCCCGCCCGCCGCCTGCCAGTGTGAGGAGCCGTTCTGCCACGGGGATCGGGTGCTGACAAGGCACTGGCAGTGGATGCAGGGGCGGCATCATAGCAACCCCCCCCAAGACCCGGCATCACCCCCTGCACCTCAAATCGGCAGCTCTATGGTGCCTGTGTGGGCAGCGTGATCTCCTGGGGCTTGTAGTACTCGAGTGTCAGTGTATACAGAGAGGGGAGGGGCCTCTGACCCGGGCAGGTATCAGTTTCACTTTCACTCTGCTTGCACACTGTTGTTGATGCCCGGGTCAGAGGCCCCTCCCCCTCTGCTGTATACATGATTCGGAGAACTACAATCCCCAGTGAGTTCCCCCTGCCTGTGGACACATAGAGCTGCCGATCGCCACCTCCACCAGCCAGGTATGGGGGAACTTCTGCAAGGGGGAGTCAGCTGTTTGGGGACCCTGATGTAAGAGGGTGGGGCCCTGGGGACACTAATGTAAGGAAGGGGGCCTTTGGGGACACTAATGTAAGAGAGGGGGGGCTTCTGGGGACACTAATGTAAGGAAGGGGGCCTCTGGGGACACTAATGTAAGAGAGGGGGGCTTCTGGGGACACTAATGTAAGAGGGGGGCTTCTGGGGACACTAATTGAAAGGGGGGGTTTCTGGGCACACTAATGTAAGGGGGGCGGGCTTCTGGGCACACTAATATAAGGGGGGGCTTCTGGGCACACTAATGTAAGAGGGGGGGGGCTTCTGGGGACACTAATGTAAGGGGGGGCTTCTGGGGACACTAATGTAAGGGGGGCTTCTGGGGACACTAATGTAAGGAAGGGGGCCTCTGGGGACACTAATGTAAGGAAGGGGGCCTCTGGGGACACTAATGTAAGGAAGGGGGCCTCTGGGGACACTAATGTAAGGAAGGGGGCCTCTGGGGACACTAATGTAATAGGGGGCTTTCTGGGGGCCCTGATGTAGGGGGAGACTCTCTGGGGACCCTGATGTAGGGGGAGACTCTCTGGGGACCCTGATGTAGGGGGAGACTCTCTGGGGACCCTGATGTAGGGGGAGACTCTCTGGGGGACCCTGATGTAGGGGGAGACTCTCTGGGGGACCCTGATGTAGGGGGAGACTCTCTGGGGGACCCTGATGTAGGGGGAGACTCTCTAGGGACCCTGATGTAGGGGGAGACTCTCTAGGGACCCTGATGTAGGGGGAGACTCTCTAGGGACCCTGATGTAGGGGGAGATTCTCTGGGGACCCTGATGTAGGGGGAGAGTCTCTGGGGACCCTAATGTAGGGGGAGACTCTCTGGGGACCCTGATGTAGGGGGAGACTCTCTGGGGACCCTGATGTAGGGGGAGACTCTCTGGGGACCCTAATGTAGGGGGAGATTCTCTGGGGACCCTGGTGTAAGGGGGGCTCTCTGGGGACCCTGATGTAAGGGGAGACTTTCTGGGGACCCTGATGTAGGGAGAGAATCTCTGGGGACCCTGATGTAGGGGGAGACTCTCTGGGTACCCTGATGTAGGGGGAGACTCTCTGGGGACCCTGATGTAGGGGGAGATTCTCTGGGGACCCTGGTGTAAGGGGGGCTCTCTGGGGACCCTGATGTAAGGGGAGACTCTCTGGGGACCCTGATGTAGGGGGAGACTCTCTGGGGACCCTGGTGTAAGGGGAGACTCTCTGGTCACCCTGATGTAAGGGGAGACTCTCTGGTCACCCTGTTGTAAGGTGGGGTTCTCTGGGAATCTTGATGTAGGGGGAGACTCTCTGGGGACACTAATGTAAGAGGGGAGGCTCTCTGGGGACCCTGGTGTAGGGGGGGGCTCTCTGGGAATCCTGATGTAGGGGGAGACTCTCTGGGGACCCTGATGTAGGAGGAGACTCTCTGGGGACCCTGGTGTAGGGGGGGCTCTCTGGGGACCCTGGTGTAGGGAGGGGCTCTCTGGGGACCCTGATGTAGGGGGAGACTTTCTGGGGACCCTGATGTAGGGGGAGACTCTCTGGGGGCCCTAATGTAGGGGGAGACTCTCTGGGGGCCCTAATGTATGGGGAGACTCTCTGGGGGCCCTAATGTATGGGGAGACTCTCTGGGGGCCCTAATGTAGGGGGAGACTCTCTGGGGACCCTGTTGTAAGGTGGGGTTCTCTGGGGACACTAATGTAAGAGGGGAGACTCTCTAAGGACACTTATGTAAGAGGGAGGCTCTCTGGGAATCCTGATGTAGGGGGAGACTCTCTGGTGACCCTGATGTAGGGGAGACTCTCTGGGGACCCTAGTGTAGGGGGAGACTCTCTGGTGACCCTGATGTAGGGGGAGACTCTCTGGTGACCCTGGTGTAATGGGTGCTCTCTGGAAATCCTGATGTAGGGGGAGACTCTGTGGTGACCCTGATGTAGGGGGAGACTCTCTGGGGACCCTGGTGTAGGGGGGGCTCTCTGGGGATCCTGATGTAGGGGGAGACTCTCTGGGACCCTGATGTAGGGGGAGACTCTCTGGGGACCCTGATGTAGGGGGAGACTCTCTGGGGACCCTGATGTAGGGGGAGACTCTCTGGGGACCCTGATGTAGGGGGAGACTCTCTGGGGACCCTGATGTAGGGGGAGACTCTCTGGGGACCCTGATGTAGGGGGAGACTCTCTGGGGACCCTGATGTAGGGGGAGACTCTCTGGGGGCCCTAATGTAGGGGGAGACTCTCTGGGGGCCCTAATGTAGGGGGAGACTCTCTGGGGACACTACTGTGAGGGGGAGGCTCTCTGGGGACACTAATGTAAGGGCTCTCTGGGGACCCTGATGTAAGGAAGGGGCTCTCTGGGGACACTAATGTAAGAGGGGAGACTCTCTGGGGACACTAATGTAAGGGGGGCTCTCTGGGGACCCTGATATAAGGAAGGGACTCTCTGGGGACACTAATGTAAGAGGGGAGACTCTCTGGGGACACTAATGTAAGAGGGGAGGCTCTACGGGGACCCCGATGTAAGGAGGGACTTGCTTGGGACACTAATGTAGGAGGGGAGGCTCTCTGGGGACACTAATGTAAGGGGAGGTTCTCTGGGGACCCTAATGTAGGGGAAGGCTCTCTGGGGACCCTGATGTAAGTAGTAAGGCTCTCTGGGGACCCTGATGTAAGGGGGGCTCTCTGGGGAGTCCCTCTATGTGATGGTGTGTGTGTGGGGGGTGGCATTGAAGGTCCTGGCCTTGGAGCAGCAAAGGGAATAAATCTGGCCCTGGGCAGAGGCAGCGCTGAGACTGGGGGCTGACACCAATGAGAGAAGGCGGGGGAGGAGCTTTCCTCTCTGCGTGGATTACCTATGCTGTCTACCTATGAGACAAGAAGGCATCTTGGCGGGAGATTAGAAGGCACAGTGATGGTGACCGTGACTGATCGAACGGAATTCCCAGGGATTCGATTGATTGACAGTTAGGCCTCGTACACACGAGCGGACAGATTTGTTCAAATCTGTCCGTCCGACAGATTTGAACAAATCTGTCTGCTGGGATTTTGGTTTGCTCGCGTGTACACACGAGCAAACCAAAATCCCTGCCAGCAGAGAGCGCGCTGACGTGTCGGTGACGTGGCGGTGGCGTTGACGCCGCCACGTCACCGAACCAGGAAGTAAAACACTTCCGCGCATGCGCCGAATCCATTCGGCGGCGGTGCAGGACGACATGTCTGCTGGTAAGTGTACTAACCAGCAGACATGTCGGGCGGATGGATTGCCACCCGATAGATTTCAAAGCATGCTTTGAAATCTGTCGGGTGGCCAAATCCATCGGCTCGGCCGTACACACGATTGAATCTGTCTGCTGAAACGGTCCAGCGGACCGTTTCCAGCGGACAGATTTGATCGTGTGTACGAGGCCTAAATGACATTTTTCAGAGCTGAGCAATCAATGCCAACCTCCACCACCTGTGCCTCTTACTGATCCCATCCCCCCCACCACTGATCTTATCCCTATCCCCCCCATTACTTCTACAACAGAGGTGATGGGGGATAGGGCTGAGATCAGTGGTGGGAGAATGGGATCAGTAATAGGCACAGGTGGTGGTGGGAGAGAATGGCACCAACACTGCCGCTGCAGCCACCCCCTCAAGTACCACTGCTGGTACTTGATGGGGGGGTGGTAGCGGTGATACTAGAGCGGAGTGGTAGTGGTGATACATGAGGGGGGTGGTGCCAGTGGTACTTGAGGGGGGGGGCAGTGGTGATGCCATGCTCTCCCGCCACCACCCGTGCCTCTTACTGATCCCATCCCCCTACAGCCATACCACTGATTTCATCCCTATCCCCCTATTACTTCTACAGAGGTGGTGGGGGGATAGTGATGAGATCAGTAAGAGGCACAGGTGGTGGTGGGAGAGGATGGCACTGCCACTGCAGCCACCCCCCATCATGTGACATCAGAAACAGAATTGTTTTACTTTGTTGTACAGTGTAAAAAAATTAAGTATCAAAATCAGTCTTTTCGGGGGGGGGGGGGGGGGGGGGTATACATTCCAGATGTAATAAATTTGAAACACAAACACATGAATTATAATCTAATAAATAATATAATTTTATTCAATAATGCAAAGAAAAATAAAGAAATTAGTCAAACAAAGAAATTTAATACACATCCTGGGCGTGAAAAAGTTTGAAACATGGAACTACACAAAGTCCGACGTTGCAATCTGGGCAATAGTACCTGGTTTCCTTTCGGATTTTTTTTCCATTTTCATTCCTTCTTGGAACAGCAAACAACGCACATCCTGGTAGGCGCTAACTTTTGTGCGGTTGGCGGTACAAAGTCTACAAAATGACGACCTGTCAGGCGCTCTGGATTGCCAACGTCAACAGTAGACATGTGCAGACTGGAATATTTTGTTTTGTTTTTTCGTTTTCGTTTGGAAAATAAATTTATTTAGTTACTCCCGAAAATCGTTTTGATTTATTTTGTTTTTTCGTTGGGGAATAGCTTTCGTCCGAAAATCCAATAATACTTGGTTTCTGTTGAATGGTCGACGGAACATCGAATCTTTTTGGTTGCTGGTGAATGATCAAAGAATATTCGACGGAACGTCGAATCTTTACGTCTCATAAATCCAAATCTATTCTCTGTAATGTCAAATCTATTATTTCTATAGTGTCTAATCTTTTCCCTATAATGTTGAATCTCTCTATATCGAATTTTTACCGCAACAAAAACGAAAATAAAGCATTTTTTATGTCGGATCTTTCGGTTTTCGTTTCTTGCACTTTCGTTATCGTTTGTTAAAACGATTACGAAAAAACCTGATTTTCGGACGAAAATGCATTTTAACGAAAACGAATGCACATGTCTAGTCAACAGAGCGTCGTCCGGGTCTGTTAGCAGACACTGATGGCGTTGGGTGGTTGATAAAAATTTGCTCAGCCAGCTTCCATATAAAGTCGCAATGAATAAGAGGTGTGTTCGTGTTTGCCTTATAAAGAATATAGGCGTTCCAAAGACATTGTTCAAGGAGATGCCTGAAAATCTTTTTGTAGCACTTTTTCTGTTGTTTGCGCATGTCATTGTCTGATCGGCTCGGTCGACACCCCCCATCGTGTGATTGTAGTCGATCACTACTTGTGGCTTCAGCACATCTTTTTTGTGTTTTGTGCGGACCATGGTAGTGGAGGTGCTGTGCACGGTGCTCATGACACACACGTCCTTTTTGTCTCTCCATCTCATTGCCATCATTTTTCCCGTTTGGAAGGCAAACATCTCTCCTTTTTTTAGTTTTTTCTTGCCAAACGTAGATGGCATGTCACGCCGGTTTGGCCTCACTGTACCATACCCATCCGTTTTGTTGAGGAGCAAAACCTCATAAAGTTCCGGTGACGTATAAAAATTGTCCGTTGTCACGCAATATCCCTGGTTCAGTAATGGGTCCAGCAGTGAAAGGACTGACGATGTGGCCATCCCATAGCCATTGTACCTGGGATTGAATTTGGTACCCTTACCGGTGTAAATTACCGCATTCCAAATATATCCCGTGGAAGATTCTCATAGCATATAAAATTTTATGCCAAAGCGCGCCCTTTTGGACGCAATAAATTGGATCCAGCTCAGGCGTCCCTTGTAGGCCATCAGACTTTCGTCCACACTGACATCCCTTTCTGGCACGTAGGTCCGCTGGAAGTTGGCAACAATCATCTGGTACACCTCCCAGATTTTTTGGAGCTTGGGCGCAGGATGCGTGGCCTCATAAAATTCTTCGTTGTTCGCGAAGTGTACGTTTTTCATAATGAGTGAAAAACGATACTCAGACATCACAGTCCCAAAAAATGGCGTGGCCAGCATCTTGTTGGTGGTCCAGTACCATTTCTGGAGCGGTTTGCCCACCACCACTTGAAGGATGATGAGTCCTAGACACTTCCAGATGTCCTCTTTAGTGACAGGTTCCCATTTGCTGGATCTCGAAAATCTGGCACGCAGAGTAGCAGATTGCTGATCGTGGTATCGATTGGTCTCTGTCACAATTTTTAAAATTACCTCCTCAGAAAGAAAAAGTTTCAGGTACACCACAGGGTTGTCCCACTCCACATCAACCTTCATCCCAGGAGATCCAGTGAATCGGAACCTCAGGGGCGCTGCCTGGTCCGCATCGCTGTCTATAGCGCACCAAGTGCTCACATCACTTAGGTCAGGTGCGGGATCATCGGCGTTGTCACTTTCTGGATTAGTGTCGGTGTCAGAGCCAGATGACAAATCACCCCACGACTCACTGTCGCTCTGTTCTGCGATCAACTCTGTTTCGCTGTCAAAAAGCAGATCAAAAAGCGCATTCGTAGGACAGCGCTTTTTAGATGCCATTTTCAAAGGGTTTTGAAAGGTTTTATTTGTCACAAATGACAATGGCAAGGGGCACTGAAAGGGCACTGTGTCAGATTCCAAGGTGATACAGTGTAATCCTCTCAGATTACATTGTATCACCTCCTTTTTATGTGCTTGTGTTTGTGCAACATTTAAATTTCCCTCCCAGTTCCGCTCCCATGCACTATTGCGGTGCAGGGAACGGAACCAGGAAGTCAGATGACTGGTGGATGGCGCGGCGGGGATCTCGGCGGCGATCACAGCAATGGGAGATCATCGCTGGATCGCCTGGAGAAGGTAAGGAACGCCGCTGCAGGCTCTGCACATCCACCCCGAGCGTGACTCGGGGATACCGATCGTAGCAAAAAAAAAAACAACCCCCGAGTCACGCTCGGGGATACCGTCAAGGGGGTTAATGCGCCACAATGGAATGTGCAGGTGTGAAGGGGCTTTTAAACTCGGTACTAGCACTGGAGTGAATGTGTATGTAACAATGCTCAGTTCACCCTTAAGCTGGCAGAAAAAAATATTCCATTCGCAAAAATAGTAATGATCAGAAAGGGAGTGAGTATAAAAATAATGAAAATATACATGCCCTTTAGTGGTAACTAGTTAGTCCACTTATGGACATTAAGACCCATTTTGGAGATAATATATTTGAGGAATAGCAATGTTCAATAGAGCTCATAATACTCAAATTCAGCTCTGTGAAACAATTTAGCTGGAAATCTGCAATAGCCATTAAATGTGATACAGGATATAATATACTGCTGAAGACTCTGAATATCACTCAGTCTGAATGTGTGTTGCCACTTGGAATTATGTGTTTTAATTATGGTCTTTGTTCTTAAATTCTTCCCATTATTCTTGTTGGTTCAGAAGTAGTTCAATGTATAAAACTGCTATACATATAAACTATTATGCTATTGGTAAAACTGGCTAAGCAGAAGGAAAGTGTAATAAAAGAGCACTACATTTTGCCAAAAAGAAAAAAAGGTAATGGAAGACCAGATTATCAATTCCAAAAATAATAGATTTTTTTTCTGTTCCATTTTTAGTTAACTTAAGACTGATATTAAAGTAAATAATGATCCACAGACATACCTTTGCACCCGCCATAAACAACATTGATTTATGGATGTTTGTAAATGCTAAAAAAGGATCTTGCATATGGGCTGCCTACTGAAATATATATAAGAAGGCCATTATGGTGGCCTGAGTTTATGGGAGGAGCCCGGAGGGTATTTAAGCAGCCCACTCACACATGCTCTTTGTCGGTTCAGTGTGCAGTACTACACGTCACTGGGCCGACTCTTCCCAGCTCACCTCATGTCCGTGAGTCTGCGCATTCAATCGCATTCGACACCCTCCCGCCCTTCCCTTTTTCAGGGCACTTCTCAGCAAATCCTTCTTCAATTAACTACCCATTACTTACTTTGGGTATGCCCCCTTTTCTTGGCATACTGACCAGACCACCAAGGCACACTTCAGGTCTATTTATGTTGTAAGTCTTGTCGCGTGTTTATGTGATCCACATCACTCTCAGTCAGAGGGCCACGACCATAAATACAGTATATGTATGTATGTACATATATATATATATATATTTATATATATATCACCATATAAACTGATTAAATACAAATGTAGTAAAAACAGTGCAATATTGTAAAACAATGGGCCAGATTCAGGTAGATGAGAGCATCTTTGCTCCAGAGTAACGCTTCTCATTTACGTTACTCTGACGACCCTTTCAGCGCAACTACTGTTATTCACATAGCAGTTGCGCGTAAACTTGCGCCAGAGTAACGATAATGCGCTGGCGTAACCCAACGCAAGGGGAAGTGGGTGTGATCATATGTAAATGATGGGCGGAGCCCAGCGCAGAGGCTTACGTTCAGCGCATCAACCACGGAGCATGCGCAGTGAGTGAGGCTCCACTCGCCCCCTTTGTGCGCATGCTCACAACTTCCGTCGGCACCACTTCACGGGAAACGTCAGCGCAATGCCTTCCGTTGGGCGTTTAAATGCGCCCGTAGAAGCGCCATTCCAGCACTAAAGTATATCCTGCTCCCCCTCCCCGCAGTGATGTTACTTTTGTTCTGAGATGGCTGCTCCCGTTCCCCGCAAACACACAGGAGAAAGCTGAACTTTAATGGCCAGGAGCTGTCAGCCGTCATCTCGGCTATGGAGACCTATGATGTCTTCCTCCATGGCTGTAAAATTTGACAGACAAGCATGGACAGAGGTGTTGTCCTGCAAGTGGGGGTGCTCAGCTAGCTCTTCTCGTCGGTAACGCTGCTGTAGCTGCTCTCCTGCTGACCTGTGGCCATCTGGAGTAAAGATAAAGCAGCCTTTTGTAGAAATAACTTTGCGCCGGACGGACGAGATACGCGCGGCGCATGTAGCCAGCGTATGGTGCTAATCCGTTCGTGAATTGGGAAAAATCCCTCATTTGCATATTTGCAGGGGAAATCAATAGGCGCGACTGATGCGCCAAGCGAAATTAAGCGCTGACGATACTCTGGCGTCGGAACGTTCCGCCGGTCGCAAATGGCCCGTTATTGGGCGCATCTAGTTTGGTGGGTACGGGCACATAGAAACGACGGCGCATCTTCACAGTTACGCGGCGCATATCGAAATACTCCAGCGCAAGTGTTGCTGAATCTGGCCCAATGAGCTATTATCACACATATATTAAAGTGCAAAAAGTGCAAGATGTGTCATAAATGAAAAGTTCATAAACTGTAGTGTGCAAGTAGGAATGCTTCCAACATAAATCTCTCAACAGGTTCTCCTGGGTGAAATCATGAAACCCCCAAAGGCTTGCACATGGGGTGTGCTTGGGCACAACCTAATCACCCCTTGTGGTGCAAATTCCCATTTGGACCCCAGATATTTCAGCTCCTAAAAAAAAAAAAACACCATTGAAACCACACTTGTGTCAGCAGTAGAGTTGAGACGAACACCCCCAATTCGGACCAAATTCACGAACCCTTTCCAAGTTTTACAAATGAAAAATTCCTTTAAATATAGTGCCTGGGGGGTCCCCTTACTCTGCCTGTAAAGTGGGGCATCTGCACCATGTATAGAACCTAGACATGTGCATTTGTTTTCGTTAGAATGCATTTTCGTCCGAAAATCAGGTTTTTTCGTTATCGTTTTAACAAACGATAACGAAAGTGCAAGAAACGAAAACCGAAAGATCCGACATAAAAAAAATGCGTTATTTTCGTTTTCGTTGCGGTAAAAATTTGATATAGAGAGATTCGACATTATAGGGAAAAGATTCGACACTATAGAAATAATAGATTTGACATTACAGAGAATAGATTTGGATTTATGAGACGTAAAGATTCGACGTTCCGTCGAATATTTGTTTGACCATTCAACAGAAAACAAGGATTATTGGATTTTCGGACAAAAGCTATTCCCCAACGAAAAACGAAATAAATCAAAACGATTTTCGGGAGTAACTAAATAAATTTATTTTCCAAACGAAAAAACGAAACAAAATATTCCAGTCTGCACATGTCTAATAGAACCTGCTTTAGCAATACTGACATTTTATGAAGAAAAAAAAATACTCCCGGCAATTCGATACCGTTGCCAGCAATATAAAAAAAATGTAAAAAAGAAAAAACGGCGTGGGGGTCCATACCAGGCTCTTTGGGAGCATGTGGCTTGATATGGTTCAGGGAGGCGCTCGCTCACCCCCCCCCTTTCCTGACCTGCTGGGTTGGATAAGGGTCTGGCATGGAATTTGGGGGAACTCCACATCATTTTATTTATTTTTTGGCATTAGGTTACTCTTAAAATCTATACCAGACCCTAAGGACCTGGAATGGGTTGGAGGGGACACCTACGCCATTTTTTTTCTCTCTTTTTTTACTGACAGCAATGTTTTTTTTTTTTATTCAGCTGTTAGCGGGAAGCCCGTTGAGAGCTTATGACTCATCTGTTGTTAAGGATGCAGCAGCTGGCTTCCCAGCCCACTCCTTAAAGCGATTGTAAAGGTATTTTTTTTTTTAAAAACAAACATGTCATAGTTACCTCCACTGTGCAGCTCGTTAAGCACCGTCTTTTGGGGTCCCTCGGCAGCTCTCGCGGCTCCTCCCCCGCATCAGATAACCCTCCTAGGAGAAGTGCTCCTCCTGAGTCCATCTCCTAAGTCCATCATTCGGCGTCCAAAGCCATCAAATGCAGGACTCGGCCCCGCCCCCGGCACCCACGTCATTGGATTTGATTGACAGCAGCGGGAGCCAATGGCTGCCGCTGCTATCAATCTATCCAATCAAAAGCCGAGAACCCCAGGCAAAGGGAAAGCACGTCCTCACCATGGGACATTCTGTCACGTACCTGGTAGTGGAGCCCAACATGCAGGGACTGGCCTCTCGTAAGCCTCTTACTCAGGAGCCCCTGGTAGAGTAGACAGAGTGTCAGGAGTCCAGAGGGGCACAAGCGCCTGGTGGTAAGCTGAGTGGCGGGCCAGATGTGGCAGCAGGAAGGTATGCAGAGGTCCTGGCAGGATACCAACAGCAAGCCGGAACAGAGGTGTGGCACTTGCGAAACAGGGATCAGGCAGGTGGCACAGACCGGGTTCAGCACAGGTGGGCAGATCAGGAGCCAGAATAAGTCCAAAAGGGAAGTCAAAGTCCAGGCCGGGTCGGTACAACAAGCGAGCAGAGATCAGAGCCAGGGGTTGGGCAGAAGCGGTGGTCAAACGTAGCCAGGGGTCAAGGGCAGGTTGCAGACAGACGTGGTCAGAGGAAGCCGGGTCAGGTAAACAGAAAGTCAACAGGTAACAGGTGCAGATTCTCCAGGGATACGCTGTAGACTGGACAGCAAGATGGTGAGGGACCAGGCTGTTTAAATAGCGTGTCTTTGGCGCCAAACGCCGTCACCGGCGCGCGCCACGCACTGATGTGCGTGCCACCGTGCATGCGCCGGGACTGGATTCTCTTGTCCTTGTTATTGATAGCCAAACTGCTGGGACATCTCCCATGACACATTCCATAGGATGCATTAAGGTGAAAAAACATGTGGGTTTAGTAACACTTTAAAGGGGATGAAAACCCTCAACAGTAAAATCAGTCTGTATATGCATGCTTGTTATACTCACTGTGGAACCTAAGGGGTAATCCTCCACATTGTGTAAAGGCTGTTTGATCGTGTCTTCTCTGCTCCTCACCTTCTTTTACTGTTTCCAATTCATCTCCTGATAAGACAGAGCCTTTGGAGTTACTCTACACATGCAAGGTTTGGTGTGTATTGCTAGAGATTTTTTTTTTCTCTTGGGAGGATTCATGTGACCTGCACAGGGCCGATCAGCACTGTCCAGACAGAGGGTCAATGGTCCTGCAGCCCAATAGGACAGTCAGAGCAGAATATAAACTCCTTCTACAAGCTTTAACCTGACACTGATATAAATCACAAGACTGCTACATACTGGTTACTGTGGGAGACCAGTAAAAAGAGAATACAGTGTCCTATGTTTAGTAACACTTTAACCACTTCCTTACTGGGCACATATACCCCCTCCTGCCCAGGTGAAATTTCAGCTTCCGGCACTGCGTTGCTTTAACTGACAATTGCGTGGTCGTGTGACGTGGCTCCCAAACAAAATTGGCATCCTTTTTTTCCCCACAAATAGAGCTTTCTTTTGGTGGTATTTGATCACCTCTGCGGTTTTTATTTTTGGCACTATAAACAAAAAAAAGCGACAATTTAAAAAATATATATATTTTTTATTTGTTGCTATAATAAATAGCCCAATTTTAAAAAAAACAAACATATTTTTTTTTTCAGTTTAGGCCGATACGTATTCTACATATTTTTGGTAAAAAAAAAAAAAAAATCGCAATAAGCGACTGGTTTGCGCAAAAGTTATAGCACCTAAAATATAGGGGACAGAATTATTATTATTTATTTAATTTTTTTTACTAGTAATGGTGGCGATCTGGTGGACACATCGGACACTTTTTACATATTTTTGGCACCATTCACATTTATACAGCGAACAGTGCTATAAAAATGCACTATTACTGTATAAATATGACTGGCATTGAAGGAGTTAACACTAGGGGTTGAGGGAAGGGGTTAAATGTGTACCCTGCATTGTGTTCTAACTGTGGGGGTGACTGGGGGAGGTGACCCATCTGTGTCCCTATGTACAAGGGACACAGATCGGTCTCCTCTCTCCCCTGACAGGACATAGATCTGTGTGTAACCGCCGAACGCGAGTGCCTGGCGGACATCGTGGCCACCAGGCACACGCATCAGCATCTCAGTGATGCGGCGGGCAGTGGCACTGAGGAGCGGAGGCCGTAAAAAGACGGCGACTCAGAAATTTAGATCCACCCTGCGGCCATATATAGTCGTCAGGAATGAAGTGGTCAGGAAGTGGTTAAGAACCAGCTATGAGTCTCAGTCTCAGTCCTTCAAATATAGCCCTATAATTGGGTCATTTGTATTTATTTTTCCAAAGTGGGGCCTTTTTTTTTTCTTTCCTCCATTGATCCTCCTACTCGCTAAGGGGGTCCATACTCCACCTTCACATTTTTGTATCGAAAATGTATTTGGAGGTCTAGACAGGATGGGAAAGGAACAGAATTAGTTAAACATCAAGCTAAGGAAAGAGGACATCGGGATAATGGTATAGTGGAATAGGAGAGGAGCTCGGGTTAGGGGGGGCCTCTTATATACTTTCAATTATAGGTTGATAAAGAGGAATACGTTGAGACTGGATTTCTTATGAGGGTAGGGAATTGGAATGTTTGCATCTGAAGGGATATAATAAATGTATTTAAGAAGAATGTTTTGTAATGCACTGAAATGAAAAATAATAAAGAGATTTGGGGAAAAAAAAGAACCAGCTATGCACTATGCACAGAAGGAGAAGCCAGAATACGCTGACGTCACGCCATGCATCTGGTTCCCGGAGCGGCCACTACCTTGGTATGTTAAGCTATTTACAAGTCTGTTTTATCCATGTGAATTTTTTTTATGATGTATGCCTTTTTAATTAAATAGAACTTAGTACACTATTATATGATCTTTGGTCTCCATGTGGTGAGCTATTAGTGTTGCTCACGAATATTCGCATTGCGAATATTCGCTACGAATATTGCATATTCGAGTATTCGCGAATAACTCGAATATCGCGGCGAATATTCGCTATTTCGAATATTCGTATTTTTCAAATTTCGCAATCAAATTCGCAATCAATTTTGCATTCGCACTAGCAAAATTTCGCAATTTTTTTTTTTGATAAAATATAGCGAATATTCGTAAATATCGAATATTCGTGATATTTTATCCAAAAAAAAATAGCGAAATTTCGCATTAGCGAAATTTCGCAATTTTATTTTTTTATAAAATATCACGAATATTCGATATTAACGAATATTCGTGAATATTCTTTGAAATATTCGCGAAATATCGCGAAATCGAATGTGGCGTATTCCGCTCATCACTATGAGCTATTCCTTGCATAGGGCGAGCTGCCTGGATGTGCCTGAAGCCGCGTACACACGGCAGAGAACCTCGACGGGCAGAACACATCGTTCCGCCCGTCGAGGCTCTCTGCCGGCTGTCGAAATCGGCGACCCGCCCGTCGGGAATGGCAACCAGCCATTCATCCAGGCGGGCCGTCGAGCAAAAAGAGAGCGTGCTCTCTTTTCGCTCGACGGGATTCCCGACGGGCGGGGCGAGCCAGGAGCGTACACACGGCCGAGGTCCTCGCTGGAATGCAGCTTCCAGCGAGGTTCTTGCTGGTTTCCAGCGAGAACCTTGGTCGTGTGTACGCCGCCTGACTGTTACTAGGATATCTATTGCGAGGGTCAGGAAGAAGACCCCAATTGGATGACAATCATATCAGGCAAATGGTGGTGGCAGAATCTGCTGACACGTGTGGTTTTCAAAAGGGTGCAGCCTAAAGCTCAAACACATATGCGTGTGTGTGCGCATGTGTATATACTGTATACTGACAGTTTCAGTAGGGCAGAGATTGGTGTCAGTAGGGGAGTGGATGGGGTCAGTAGTTTTTTATTTTTATTATTTTTTTTATTATTTTTTACAATTTTATTTTATCTTTATAGATTTTTTTCAAGAGCCCCTTTAGGGGGCTTTGCTGAAAAAACAGGGGTCCAAACAGGGGGAGTCTGCACCACACGGGGTGATTAGGATGTGCCCAGGCACACCTGGAGCCCCCTGTGTGCATGCCTATGATGGTTTAATCATTACACCAAGGAGCACTTGTTGAGAGATTTATGTTGGAAGCATTCCTACTTGAATCAGAAATAAAACGTTTAAAAATTGTAGTGTGCATCTTGCACTTTAATATATTGTTTTGCACTATTGCACTGTTTTTGGCACTTTAAATATACTTTGCAGTACTACATTATCATTTATTATTATTCAGGATTTGTATAGCGCCAACAGTTTGCGCAGCACTTTACAACATGGGGGCAGACAGTACAGTTACAATACAAAGGAGGGATCAGAGGGTCCTGCTCGTTAATGATTACAATCTCAAAATTTGTATACTACATTTGTATATAATCAATTTATATGGTGAAACGTTTATATATGTCAACCTTTGCCAACCTATATATTTTGGTATACAAGTGGATAAATTAAAATTTCTAAATTTTAAACCTTATCTAGCAGGTACCTGCCCAACTCTCTATTTTACCTATTTTACCAAAATCTTCCTTCCTGCAATGATACTACATCCGAATCATGCTACAAGCTCAATTTATTTCCCTGCTTCATTTGGTATCATCAAAAAACTCTAAATGTGAACTTTCAATTGAAACATCTATATCGTAAATAAACATACTGAACAGCAAAAAAAACTGGAGAAAGCAGTCACGCCATTTAGACCCCTTTCACACTGGGGCTGGCCGGCGCAGTGGTAGCAAAGCGCCAATATTTTTAGTCAATTTCACGGCGCTATTCAGCCACTAGCGGGGGGCGCTTTTATGGCTAGCGGCCGAGAAAGAGGCACTTTGCCGGCGGTATTTCAATGGGCATGAGCAGTGAAGGAGCGGTATACACACCGATCCTTCACCGCTCCAAAGATGCTGCTAGCAGGACTTTTTTTTACCGTCCTGCTAGTGCACCGATCCAGTGTGAAAGCCCTCTGGGCTTTCACACTGGAGAGACAGCAGCGACTGTTTCAGGTCGCTTTTCAAGCTCTGTTTTTAGCATTATAGTGCCTGCAAAGCGACCCAGTGTGAAAGTGGTCTTAGAAAAAGTAATTTATCACTGTTCTCTGGACCCGTTCATGTAACCAGTTTCCTAAATGTACATATAATTTTAACTATAACAGACCTTATTTTATAAAAATAAACATTTATGAGGTACAATATTAAGTGCTTTAGCAAAATCTAGATAACTTATGTCCACTGTACTTCCAACATCCAATTTCTTCCTTCCTTCCTTCCTCAAATAACAATAACAGGTTGGTATGACAAGAACGGTCTCCATTCTAGTTTTCACTGATGATACCTTTTATCACAGATAAATTGATGTTAGGCTTTCTAGTCTGTAGTTTCCTGCTATAAAGCTTAATACTATTTTGTAAATAGGTACCACATTTGCTCTTTTCCAATCAGTTGGTTCCATTCAAGTCAGTAAAGTGTTTTTAAAAATAGGAAAGTTAGTGCAGTCATAGCCAAGCCGCTATTTCCAAAGAACTTGCAGTTTACCTGGTTTTCTGTCAGTCACAGAGGAACCTTTGAAAACCTTTGAAAAGTCATTAGAATCAAGTCCATCTTTTTCATCTATAGGAACTTAAGAGAAACAAATTATTGATAAGAAAAAACTTTACCTTCCATTTGTGACCAACTTCCCATGTTCATCTGTTCTGGGGCCTATCTGTTCTTTCACAACCTTTATGCTATTGATGTATTTGAATGTTTTATGTTCTATATTCTTTAACAATGTGTTTTTAGTATTCTGTTTTAGCCACCCTGATTGCTCCTTTTGCATTTCTTGTTTTATGCTTTTTAAATCTGAAATACCAAGGGCGTCTCTTCTACTTTGTACCTTTTAAATGTCTGTTTTTTCTCATGCATTTGTTTTTTCTGTACAGTATAATTTAGCCACATAGGTTTTAACGTTGGTATTTTATATTTGTTACACAATGGAAACCGATTTCATGTATTTAAAACACTCCCACTTGCCTTGTGTGCTCTGTGTTTCAAATATTTGGTCTCATTAAAAGTCATGCAATAAGAATCACAACTTACTGAAATTAAGCTGGTTGAAGTAGCAGACACAACAGCTATTTGCGGCCTTCTACTGCTAGATAAACAATCAGGTGTCAAGCAAAACGTAAGCCAACATATGACATAAAAGTACTCCAACATAAACTGACAAATAGCTACTGGGAAGCCAGCCTTTTATAGTGATGGGTTTGGTCTGTCCAAACACCCCCTATTGTTCCATTTAAGCCATCTGATCAAAGAAAAAGGCTAAGAAGTGTAGCTGGTTGCTATGGTGGCAAGCCAAAAATGGGTTGGGTTTGCCCAAACCTACGCCTATGTATCACGGAGGTTGGCTTTAAACAAAATATGCACAAACAAAAATCACCTGAATCCACAAGCTAAAAAATTTAAACTGCATTCTTTTTTTCAGAATGATAATACCAGAAACAGTTTCCGCTCTGCATATGCAGAACAGACACGGACATGCCATCCACCCGCTCTGCTCATTGTGGCCCACAACCAATTACCAACTCTCTCAAGTGGCCCTTAGGACCTCCTTGGGGCCCTAAGCAAAATCACATGTCACCTTAAAGTTGAGAAGCGGGGGGAGGCTGCCGGAAAAGACATCTTACATTAAAATGAGAAGCGTGGGGTGCTGACTTCTTACCTCTTCTCCCATGCAGCCAGCGAGTTGAGAAGTGGGGTGAGGGGGCGAAAATGACTTCTCACCAGGCAGACCCTCTAGTAATTTTGGGGGCCATCCGCAGCTTTGCAGGGCCCTAAGCAGCTTGCATAGTGAGCCTATTGGGTGGATCGGCCCTGGCCCTCGCTCTTCAAAAGGTTGGGCACCCATGCTGTAGAGGGAGAGGAGGGGCATTGATGCTCTGTGGAAGGAAGTGAGACATTATGCTTGATTTTTTACAAAATTGCATCCTTAAAACATGTTACTGAACTTACTTGAATAAAAGAGGGATTACTTACCTAGGCTGCTGTGTGGTGACATCGTTACTAGGAAAATGCGGCTTCTGTTGAGCAGTAGAATCACTCCACCCAGCAGTGCTACTGTTTAGAAACAGAGCTGGTTTCTGAAACAAGTGTTTCAGCTTTCAGCTCTGGAACATAGCTCTGCTCTGTGGGACCCCTGGATTATGTAGCATAAAAATAGAAATTCCTCTCTGTTGAAAGCCCCATCCCTCAAAATCAAATTGCCTACAGTTCCAATGCTTCCTGGAGATTAAGGAGCATTCACTGTGCCTCACCACTGCCTCCTGGGAGAGTTGAAATGCACTCCTGCCTACTGCAGTTCCCAAGCCCCCAGTTTTTCCAGGTGGCAGAGGTGAGACATGGTGGCATCACCCATGTTTCCTGGAAGCTTTAAATAGCCTTAGCTATTTAAAAAAAAAAATAATCAGATTTTAACAGCTCAGACATTTCATTATAAATGGAAAGCCCACTTGTCCTGCAAGTGACAGATGCTGGGACTGAAACGTGTACAGTCTTTTTTAAGTTTAATTTGTGAACGATTTCACTTTAGTGGGGGGTGGGGAGATGCTTTCAACTGAGAATACCTTCCATTTTCATGATAAAGATTTGCAGCAAAATACTTATATTGGGCTTTATAAAAAAAAAATTCTACTGGTCTTTTGCAATGTCTATGTGGATGGCACTGTGGGTAGTATGTCTAGGTAAGCAAGGATCTCTAGGAGGTAGGGATGTGTGGTACTAGAATAGGGGTGTCAAACTCAATTTCTTTGTGGGCCGCATCAGCATTATGATTGCCCTCAAAAGGGCCGGTTGCATCTGTAAGATTAGATGTCCAGCACATCCCCTTCCCTCACATAAGATGTGAAGAGCCACCCCACCATCAGAAGTTGAGTTCCCCACTCTCCCTTACATCACAGTGTACCCCCATTTCCTCATGCTGCTGCTGGGAAGAAGCTGGATACATTGCTTGAAAGCAGAAAGTAAGGGTCTGGAGGAGGACCAGAGGAGGCCTATAGCTCTCCTGCAGCTACAGGAGAGGTGCAAGAGCCACATGAAATGGCCTGGAGGGCCGCATTCGGCATGCAGGCCTTGTGTTCGACACCTGTGTAATAGAGGGAATAAAGAATCCACACAGCAAACAAAAGTACCTCAACCAAAATAGCCTCAAGAGACAAACTTTTAAGGGGGGGGGGGGGGGTACATGACAAAAAGAACTGCTGGTCTATAAGAACATGTAATAAAACAACACCAATTACACAAGAGGAAGCAATGCAAGCTAAATTTATTATCAAACAGAACAAGCAGAAAATGTACAATAACCTTTACAATGTACATATGTGGCCAGTCTCTTTGCCTTGATTAATGTATTTTCACATTGTTCACTCAATAACTTTTCTGCAGCAGTTGAATAATTCTGTATAGCACAATTGCCAAGTCTGGTTAAAATAGACTGAAATCATTAATACATTCTACATTTGGATACATTACCTCTTTCAGTAGAGGTGCTTGGAACTTGCTCTGTGCATTTTCCTCCAGTGTGTTATTGCTGAAGCGTTTAAAAGTACCTATGCCTTCTGATGCTTGTTCTAATTTAACCTTTAGCTGTTTCTCAACTAATTTGTGTTGTCAACAGACACTAATTGTAACATTTTAATAGATTTCCTGTCATTTGCTATTTCATGTAACCACTTCTATCCTCACAAAGCAGGAATAGCAGTTTCCACATGATGAGTCCAGCAGATATCTAGAATTATTGTCAATAACTCCCACCTGTCGCACACTAAGCCAAGCTAGCTACTATTCAGTTGGATTTTCGTATTTAAACAGTTTTCATATTCTGGCTGTGTGATTGACGTTTTGAATACTATTGTTTCATTTCATCTTAATCGAAATACCAGCTGCTTTAGATGTCAGCCAAATAAGAGACCTATGACAATTATGGGCATGAAAATCAATAACTTTTAGTGTTGAATTATCATTGCTAGCAAGACAAGCATCGTCAAATGTAGATATTAGAAATGAAAACTTTTGGTTCAGAAATACATTTTCTGTTACTTTAGCATACTGATTCCCTATGAATCTTTTGTATTACATAATCTGCAATAAACCGGTAGAGATGGGCTGAATACCCCCGGTTCGCACCAGAACTCTAGAACATTGCAAAAGTTTGGACATGTACGACAAAATGACCCCAGCTAAGGAGACCACTGCTATAGAGGTACTCTTGATTAAAGCAAGAATTGGCCTTGCTGTAAAAAATAAAAATTTGTCTTTGGGTGTTAATTGTGCCCAGTAAACCAATACCAAAAAAATACTTCAAGATAAAATCAACACCCACAAAGCTAGGCAGCCTACACAGTCTTGCAGAGATTTTATATCTCAATAACACTTAATCAACGACATTGACATCAGGGGCTTGGTAGCTGCTGCTAATCCAGGACTGATTCATTTTGACAAATGCCAGCCAATCAACGGAGGACAAATCTGTGGACAGATGCACACTTTTAGCTTTCACAAAACCTTCAGAAAGCACATTGGATGCAGGGCAGCCCAGCAGCTCAATTGCATACTATGCAAGTTCTGTCCAGTGATCTATTCTCATGACCCAGAAACCCAGTGGATCTTCTACTGGAAAGCTCTCTGTGTCTGTTTTCGCTCATAGATAATCGTCCACCATATGATGCAGTTGCTGGCGATTGGGATCTTGAAGCTAACAATCCCTGGGCACCGAGTACTGAAAAAATTCTGAAATGCACCACTGAGGCGGCCCCCTTCTCCACCGATTCTCCTTTGACCAACAGAAGCCTCAAAACTGTCTTTTCCATGAGACTGTAAACTACCGGAGTCTGGAAAGGTATTGCATTAGCTTCTCTTTAAGGCAGGGATATGCAATTAGTGAACCTCCAGCTGTTGCAGAACTACAAGTCCCATGAGACATAGAAAGACTCTCACAGCCACAAGCATGACACCCAGAGGCAGAAGCATGATGGGCCTTGTAGTTTTGCAACAGCTGGAGGTCTGTTAATTGCATATCCCTGCATTAAGGCGTCCTCAAGATATTTCATCCTGTGCTTCCTCTACGAGGGCAGGATGAGTTCCCTTTGTAATGGGGGTTAAGGAGGGTTGCCAAACAACAATGATCTTTATTCTTGATGCCACAAATTTGTGGGTCCTTTTGCAGGCTTTGAAGAATAAGGGAGCCCATGCACCCCAAGTTTGCGGAGGCATGAGAAGCAGAGTCCTTGGGACACTAAGGATTACAGTATCTGGAACTGCCTCTTCCCAGCCACGTGCTACTCCTGAGGTTTCTGGAGACTAAAAACCATCTCTTAAGGTTTAACATACGGTATCTTACAAAAGTGAGTACACCCTCCTGAAGAAAGGACACTTTACGATGTAAAGTAGTGAGTGTACGAAAAGGAAAGACACATGTATCCGAAATGGAGAAGCTGCTCGCCCCGGAAGTTATGAAAAAAAAAAGAGAGGTTCCCCGATGGGGCTTTTAGGCAGCAATGTCAAAAAATCTATCTAAGATGGTAGTAGTAAAAAGATATTAAATAACAAGGGCTGTAGTATCACAATAAATAAATTGACATGTATAAAATAAGTACAGAGATAAAGGAATCATCATCACATTCCATGATTACATAAATATGAACATTACACATATTGATATATTGCATATAATTGTAGGTTTATAGTGTTGATCCCCAAAGCGTTTCGACCAGTTAGGGTCTCTTCAGGGGGACAGTAGTTTCTGAAGAAATATATAGTATAATTGTAAGATTAAGAGAATATGTCACAAGTCTTACATAAAACACATGGTTTCTAACATAAAAATATAATTACCACTGATGCATGGAATGGAGAACAGTAAAAAAAAAACGCTGAATCGGCCTGGGGGACCAGGGAGGGCACCCCCATCCTCCCCAGGGAGATGGACCCATCCGCGGGGGCTTACAAGGAGCCTCGATAGGGACACCCCCACGGTGGGAGAGGAGTCAGCACCTGCAAGGAACATCCGCAATAGCCACAGTTAATTAAAATTATATATGGGTAAGTTCCAACCAACCTACCAAGATGGTGGTTAGAAGGTTAGAGTACAGTATATGTATGTATGAAGAAATATACGGGCAAAGGCAACCGAAAGGTTACCAATATATATATATATATATATATATATATATATATATATATATATAATAATGGTCAAGGCATTCTTGAACGTCCTTAGGGGTGGCGTTGATTGATTAATAGATTAATATGGTCATACGATATCATATGTGCGTAGGGTAAGTGAAATATACTGGGAGGTGATAGGAATGGTGTAAGTATGAGACATAATATAACGTAGTTAATGGTAAGAGGGAGATGAATATTAATAAGTCATAATAATAAATACAATTAATTAAAATAATTAATTAATTAATTGATTAATTAATTAATTTAAAAAATTGGGGGGGGGGGTATGGAGGGGAAAAAACAGGGAAGAGGGAAGGTATGGGGAGGGGGTGGATTATTAGGAGGGGGAAGAGGTAGGAGGGGGAGGAGGGGGCCAGACTAGCTTGAGAAAGGAGTGTGGCAGCCGCATCATTCTCTGCCTGACCACTCAGAAATACTTTGCATGCGCCCACTAGTCCATACACGATTCGAGTGCTACACGAGATCCCTCCATTGCAGCTGGCCCTAACAACAAGCAGTAAGAAAACATCGATCCCCCCTCACTCCACAGCTCCCCAGCAAGGACCAGGGACCTGATGGACCGGATGACATCCACCTCTTCCTACTTGGATTTTCTTTTACATGCCTACATTTCACCACCGAAATTTGAGTGGCTTTTACCTATGCTTTTAATAAAATTGTGTTAAACGATTGCACCCAGAGGCGCCTCTTCCCTTGTTGTCTCTCTAGAATTGGAACATGGTTTCTGTTCAACACTGACGGCAGCCCTGAGAGCATACCCCCATCAATATTCAACACATCCTAGACTCCTATCTTAATTCTGATCATACTGTCAGAAGCCTGGACTCATTGCCTATTGACACTGCTCCATGCTCTGCATGCAGATTATACTGATTTAATATCTGCTACACTGTGTTTTTTTTGCGCATATTTTACCTGCTGTAAATGGATAAGGAACTGGTTAAAAGACAGAATTCAGAGAGTAGTGGTTATTGATTCTTACTCTTAATGCTCAAAGGTTATCAGCGGTGTACCCCAAGGTTCAGTGCTGGGACCCTTACTTTATAAATGATATTGGGTCTGGGATCAAAAGTAACATATGACGCTAAGCTATGCAGTGAAATAACGTCCTTACAGGATGTCTCCAATTTTTAAGCCGACCTCAATGCACTACATCTAATTGGGCAACTATGTGGCAGATGAGTTTTAATGTTGATAAATGTAAAGTTATGCACGTGTGGCCTAAGAATATGCATGCATCATACATGCTAGGGGGAGTACACCCGGGGGGATCCGTAGTGGAGAAGGATCTGGGGTTTTGGTAAATCATTAGCTCAATAATGGCATGCAATGCCAAGCTGCAGTTTCCAAACTGTTCAAATCATTAGTAAGACCTCATCTGGAATATGCAGTTCAGTTTTGGGCTCCAGTTCTCAAAAAGGATATTGGAGAACTGGAGAAAGTGCAGAGAAGGGCAACCAAACTGATAAGAGGCACGGAGGAGCTCAGCTATGAGGAAAGTTTAGAAGAGATTAAGGGGGTATATGATCAACATGTACAAATATATAAGGAGTCTGTATAGTGAACTTGGTGTAGAGTTATTCACTTTACGGTCAACACTGAGGACAAGGGGGCATTCTTTATGTTTGGAGGAAAAGAGATTTCATCTCCAAATACGGAAAGGTTTCTTCATAGTAATAGCTGTGAAAATATGGAATAGACTCCCTGCAGAGGTGGTTCTGGTCATCTCAGTAGTTTGCTTTAAGAAAGGCCTGGATTCTTTCCTAAATGTACAAAAAATAACTGGGTACTAACATTTATAAGTATAGTTGATTGCCTCTCAGGAAGGAATTTCTTTCCCCTGCTGTAGCAAATTGGATCATGCTCTGCTGGTGTTTTTCGCCTTCCTCTGTATTAACTATGGGTATAGAATTGGGTATATGTAAGACAGCCATTTACAGAGATTATTGGTCGATCGAATGGGCGATCCATATTTTTGTGGATCTTGGGTAGGGCATACATGGTGGATGTTTTGGGGGGTTTTATTGTTAGAAAATCCAAAGTTATTTAATCAGATTTTTAATCAGATCGCTATTACAGGGTCTTCCAATAAGGTTCTTATATTTAATTATAACCCGATCTACATAGTCAGCAGGGTTACATCAATACCAATGTTGGTTATTTAAAATATCAATGACCATTGCTCTGTATTGTGGTTCATCCATTATAAGGACATTTCTGCCTTTGTTGGCCGACTTAATCACTATTTTCTCATTATGTTTAAACTCTTCCCGCACCCCGTATGCAGAATGATGGCCGGTCAGTGGTATCCTGACTGGGCATCATATGACGTCTAGCAGGACAAGCCATGATTGTGCGCCCGCAATGACAGATGATTTCAGTGTGAATAGTAAGAGACGTTTATCGGCTTCTCCTCCACTCGCACTGACAGAAAACTTACTTATTTACAAAGTTTTGTAACAGGAACAAAGAATAACTTTTTTCAAGGTTTTCAGTGTTTTTTTATTTGTAGCGCAAAAAATTAAAAATCTGAGAGATGATCAAATGCCACCAAAAGAAAGCCATTTTTTTGGGGGAAAAAATTATAACAAGTTTAGTTTGGCACAGTGTTGCATGTCTGCGCAAAAATTGGTCTGGGAAATGGAGGAACGTGCCCTGTATTTAAAACGGAGGTTCACCCAAAAGTGAACCTCCGCTTTTCGGAACCCTCCGGTGTCACATTTGACACCTTTCAGGGGGAAAGGGGTGCAAATACCTGTATAAAACAGGTATTTGCACCACTTACGGGTATTGACTCCTGCGGCAGTCCAGCCCCTCCGCATCACCCCCCCATTGTGTTCTGGGAAACACTCGGCTCCCAGAACACAACGGGAACAAGTGGGACTGCACAGCGTGACTCGCGCATGCGCAGTAGGGAACCAGGCAGTGAAGCCGCATCGCTTCACTTCCCGATTCCCTTACAGAGGATGGCGGCGGGGGAAGCCGAGAGCCGAGCTTCGGCGGACGCGCTGGACAGGTAAGTGTTAATTTTTAAAAGTCAGCAGCTGCTGTATTTGTAGCTGCTGGCTTTTAAAAAAAAATTGCAGGTGAACCCCCGCTTTAAGGGGACGTGAGGACGTGATGTGACATCGCTCATGAAGGTGGACAGCTGGCTGGGCTCAGCGCGAGGCTGGAGAGACGCCAGGCAGCTGTGATGGACTCGCGGTATGTGAGACGTGAGTTCCTATACGCAAGCCGGGTCTAAGTGACCCCGCAGACACCCGCTGCCAGGAACATCGATCGCTGGACCCGGGGGCCGACCCGTCGGGGTGAGGTCCAGAGCCAGCCATGGCGTGCGGCGGTAGTGTCCCTAGCCGAGCCACCCCTCCCCTTTCTAACAGCACAGAGGGACCTGTAAACGCCTGGAGCCGCGGACCAGGGGTACAGTAAATCCGGGAGGAATGAAGAGAAGCGGCAGTGGGAGTGAGTGAACGAACCTCCCGCCCTCGGTCCCCCCTAGCTCACCCAGGGATACAAGTGAGTAAAACCCATCAGGAACCACATAGAAGAGCAGAAACCAGAGATAATTTTGTTCTCAGGGGGTGGACTGGCTCATGTACTTACCTGATGAAGATTTCTGACTACGTATGTAGTAATGGGCGTGTTAACACAACAAAGCTGAAGTCTGGGACTATAATGGAACTGAAATAATTCTCTTGGTCACACTGTTAAATAACTGCTCTGATTGGTCCGTACCTTACTGGCTCAGATAAAGAAATCATTTAGATGAGAACAGAGGCAGAACGGTGTATTGTAATACACCTAAGGAAGTTAAAGGGGTCGTCTCACACACGCCCAATACATCCTGGTGACGAAGCGGGTGAAGCAGCGTAAGAAGCGGTATATTTTGAGGAACCTGTGACTCACAGGGCTAACGCTAGGCTGGGGGGCACCTGAAACAGGAAGAAACGGTTTGGGTCCCTGGGAGTCCCCGACAGACAACCCGAATAATTAGGCTAAACCTTGCGTAACGCACATAAAGATAACCAATATTAGCAGCCAGTTTTATGGTGGAAAATTAGCAACGTGGTAATCTAATAATACAAACTGCCTTTATACACAGAGTTCCCTGTATACCACTGCAAACAGACACCCCCGGTTGGTCAATAGGGTCGACTAGAAGAGGGATTAAGCGTAGGCTACAGGGAGGGAAGGTGGGTCAGAGCGGAGGGACAACCGATACCAGCAACCTAAAAGGGGGACAGGAAGTAAAAGAAACTAAGGTACCCTCCATCCTGACCCAAGTCCTTAGGCCAAGAGGTTGAACTAGGGACTCCTAAAGACAGCAACCTGGGGAAGTGAATCAGAGCAGGAAAGAATATAACGAGCAGAATGACCAAGGCCATGAAGGGCTCAGCCCCAACAACCCTCAATAATAGCGCCTCAGGAAGTTCCATCAGAACGTACCTGACACAAGACTCAAGTACGAGAAGCCCGTGCACAATTAAACAACAACAAGGAAAGGACAAGAAAGGGGATAAAAAGAACACTGCAAGTATAAATCCAGTGGGAATAACGGACGTATCCAGGGAAGAGAACGTTATGGAAGCCATGATGGAGAGCACACCAGAGTGCAGTACGGTGGATGAATCAACAGAGTCGAGGACGGAATTACAACTCCCAACAAAAGGAGAAATGTCTGAGATGCTAATACGACTTGAAAATGCCATCAAAGGAGAAATCCAGACCTTGGTTTCCTCCTCTCAAGGGTGGAAACATTGTAAGAGAGGTCAGAGAAACAAGACCGGGACAAATACATTAAGAGAACAAATGAGACTGATGCAACTTGACCAAAGAAATACGCAATACAAGTTAGAAGACCAAGAGAACAGGAACCGAAGGCAGAACTTGCAAATCAGATCCATACCCGAGGCAATAGGAGAAGATTTGAAATGAATCAAATCTTCAACCCCCTGCTTGATAAAAACTCTGCGGAACCTTTAAAGATAGAGAGAGTGCATCGCATTGGAAAACCTAACAATGAGGAAGTAGGCTGGCCACGGGACGTAATTGTGAGGTTTCGGTATTACGAGGACAAAGCAGAAATATGGAGAAAACTCGCCTATGGAATTAGAGGGGACTGTTCTACAAATATTTGCAGATTTTGCTCAAGAAACTCTCAATAGACGCCGGCTTCTAAAACCTCTTCTGGAGAAGATGAGAGGACAGAATATAAAATACAACTGGGGTTACCCGGCCTGTTTAATAGGGATAAAAGAGGGGAGATCAGCAAGATTAAGGTTTCCAGAAGACCTGCCGGGGGTTCTGCAATAAACTTGATCTCCAGGTTTCAGACCTACCAGGATGGGCATAAGTAAGCCCTAGGGGGTGATGAGGGGGGGATGGAGAACGGGGTATGTGATGAAGTCACCCTACTATATCCCTCATGTCTCATGCAGAATAATGACCCCCTGATGCACAGCGCTTATTTCTGGCTGTGGGTTGGGAGGGGAGAGGGGGGAGGATACATCTTGGGCACAACTCTGTTAGCAAGCCTCGTGGGGGACTCGGCTGACCCACCACACCCCCAGTTCAGCAGGAGGGTGGTGGGAACGGCTGCCCCGGAATCCCACCTTGGAAGGAAGAACCAGTGGAGAAGGAGGGTGCAGGTGAGGGTCAGGGGGGAGGAGGGGGGGTGGTAAGGTGAGGGGGGTAGTTGGAAGGGGGGGCGGGAGGAGGAGGGAGATGGGTGGGGGAGATGGGGGGTGGGGGGGATAGAAGGAAGGGGGGGCTACCTCACGGAGTTGCTCTACGGGAAAAAAAAGAAAAAAAGGGGAATAAGAGAGAGAAAAGATGACCGCAATTAAATTTATGACCTATAATGTCAGAGGCCTGAACACTCCATCTAAGAGGCATAAGATACTAAGAGAACTGAGTCGATATAAAGCAGACAATGTCGGCCTACAGGAAACCCACCTGACCCTTGAATCCAATGTTAGGTTGTACTCGCAAGATTTTACGTTATGGTACCATGGATATACAGTATCTAAAAGAACTTGGGGAGTGGCCATTGGCTTTGCAAAAGGGGTACAATTTACATTGGATGAAAGGTTAGCGGATGTAAATGGTAGATTCCTTTTCCTTAAAGGGAGAATAGGGGGAATGGTATGCTCCTTAGCGAATATATACGCACCCAACAAAAATCCAATTAAATATTTTAGTGAGATACTGGGTAAGCTACAAGACTTCAAGGTAGGCAACATAATCTTACTGTGGGATCTGAATTTCTGTTTGGAGGCGGGAGTAGACAGTACGGCACGTGCACAGGGGAAGAATAATGCCCAACTCAAAAAGATTAAAACAAAAATGCATAGATGCCAGTTTGTGGATATCTGGAGAATATTACATGCAAAACAGGTGGACTATACATTCTATTCCCCGATACATGAGACGTACTCTAGGATTGATTACATAATGGTGGAACACAGCTTGCTGGAATATATAGTCGACTCAAAAATAGAAATTACATCCCTATCAGATCATGCACCAGTCAGCATAACAATGGTCATTGCTAACCACCTGGAGACTGAATGAAGGTCTGTTACAGGATGAAGATAGCTTAAAAAGGGTCAAAAAAGAACTAAAACATTACTTTATTACAAATGATACCGAGGGTGTATCAAATTCAACCATATGGGATGCACATAAAGCTTTCATCAGAGGGATATTAATTTCGGAAGGAGCTCAGAGGAAAAAAACTAGGAATAGGAATATTAATAGGCTGACTGCGGAAATATTTAACATTGAACAAGCGCATAAAAAACACCACAAGGGGTTACAACATGACTTGATTATGAAAAGGGATGAACTTAAAGATCTCATGGAACAAGAGTCTAGATATTTTTTCCATAGAATAGCAAAAGAGAGATACTTGTGGGGTAACAAGCACCTACTAAGCACCTAGCAAAAATGTTTCTAAGAAAGAAATCAAGAAACTATATTGACAAAATCTGCAATAAAAAGGGGGAGGTAGTACATGCTACAAGGGAGATTGCGGAATCACTTAAAACTTACTATGAGGAGTTATACTCGGTGAGACAGAATACATGGAGGGAAGGGGAAAAAACGGAAAACATAAAAAAGTTCTTAGACAGAGCAAAACTCCCAAATATCGGCACGAACGTGAGTACGATCTTAGACAGGCCTATTTCAGAGGATGAGATTATCAGAGCATTGGCAGGATCAGCACCGGGTAAAAGCCCGGGACCTGATGGGTTTACAACACTATAGTATAAAAAATGCAAAGATATCCTGATACCAAGACTATGTAAATACTATAATGGATTAGGGAGAGAATACCAAATGAGTAAGGAAGCACTGGAAGCAACAATTATGGTAATCCCGAAGGAGGGTAAAGATGTAGGGCAGTGTTCCGGGTTTAGGCCCATATCACTATTAAACGCAGACACCAAGTTGTTCGCAAAAGTGTTGGCGGAGCGCTTGAAGCGACATATGTCCTCACCAATTGATGGCGGACTTCGGATTCACATGGCGTAAAGAACTAAAGTATTTAGGAATTAAGTTAGCTAATTCAATTAAGAAAATATACAAAATCAATTTTATCCCGCTTCTCGACGAGATTAAAAAATAAATAAAAAGGATAATAAATAGACCAATCTCCTGGAGTGGCCGAATCAATATTCTAAAAATGACTCTCCTTCCTAAGATCCTTTACAAATTTCAGATGTTACCAATAGCACTACCACAATACTATCTTAGGGCTCTCAAAAAGATAATAATGAATGTTATCTGGAAAAATAGGAAACATAGAATAGCACTTTGAGTACTTAAACAGGATAAAAAAACATGGGGGCCTAGCAATACCTGACATTGGGAGGTACTATGAAGCAGTGGTACTGTCTAGGGTCATTGAGTGGGCCAGAGAAAACAAGGAAAAGTGATGGGTGAAGGTAGAGAATGCACTAGCTAATGCTAACTTAGGCACTATAATATGGAACCCACCACAGCACAGAGTATTAAAAGAGAATATACACGAAATAACACGTAAGGCGTTAAAAAGTCACACCCTCCGCTCTTTTGTAACTCCTAAAAGAAAAACCTCACCAGAAAATCTCAGTAAGTACAGATACAGCGGAGGGAAGAGAAATTCCAAGATGGCGACAACAATCAGACTCAATATGGAAGATGATATTGAAGATGATGAGGTATCACTACCCCCATCAGAGGACTCAATGGCGGGTAACACTGATAAAGACAGACCTTTGACCTATGCTATTATGACGGACATTGCAGCTGACATCAAGCGTTCATTCGCATCTGCCATTACTGACATTAAAACAGAATTGTTAAAACTTTCTGAACAAATGGTCGTGACGGAACGCGCAGGCAAAAGGAGGGACAGAGCTTTGATCAGATTAGACGACATTACCGCCTCACATTCCCAGCATCTGATTGACATGAATAGACACTTGGAAGATTTGGATAATCGCGGAAGAAGGCACAATATCAGAGTTAGAGGTGTACCAGAGTTCGTTCTACCTGACCAAATCAGACCAACGCTAACCACCATCTTTAATAACCTGCTTGAACGACCTGATCAATCACCCATAGAATTTGACAGAGCCCATAGGGCCCTCAGACCAAGGGCCCCTGAAGAAAACCCTCCCAGAGACATCTGCTGCCTGCCTAACTTTGGCTTGAAGGAGGAGGTCCTACAAAAAGCGAGATCTAATGATCTGGTTCAACGATGCCTCAATTCAATTATCCCAAGACTTGTCTCCTATCACACTAAAGAACAGGCGAGCACCGAGACCCCTTCTGGCAGTTCTGAGAGAGAAAGGCATCAATTACAGATGGAAGTTCCCCTTCGCACTACAGGCCTCCTTCATGGGTAAATCCCGGAGGATTTTTACAAATTTTGTGAAAATTTACAAATGGCACCAGTAGAACTCCCGGACTGGTATGCAGAATTTTTGCTCCCTCCTGAAATCAGTAATTCTCAATTCGGTCAGGGATCATCACTTAACCGAATGGGAAAGACAACCGCTCCAGGTGAGCTCCAGGCAATCAATGTCCGTTTAGAACCCAGGCAGGTGCCGGCAATGCACTAGGCAATCAGAGGAAGAGGTTTTGGACAGTCGCACTCAAAAATAGGTAAAATTCAAAAATAGCCCTTTATTGTGGTAAAATAAATGGATGCACTACAATATATATATATAGCTATGACTAAGCATTGAAGCTCAATGCGAAACGCGTCAGCTGTTTTTTGTTCCCACTGTATGCTTTCTTTGTAGTGCATCCATTTATTTTACCACAATAAAGGGCTATTTTTGAATTTTACCTATTTTTGAGTGCGGCTGTCCAAAACCTCTTCTTCTGATTATCATCACTTAACCGCTCGCTCTTCCATCAAGGGAAAAAACACAGAAATTCCGTCAAGAGCAATTTTGATTCGCCCTCATCCTCCAGAGGCGCCAAAAGCCCAAGGCTTAAATGATCAATTGTGTTGGATGCACCATTAAAAACACCTCACCTTTCCCCCCTCTCACTCATCTTTTTTTTTTCTTCTCTCTTCTGTGGCTCATGCCGATACAGACTTCAGGGTCCAACAAAAGTCTCTATATGGCATATATGGCATGGATTCTCATTCGGGAATATCAAACAGAGGGCTCCAGCTTGCAAACTCTATCACATCCTAGTCGATTTGGAATATTCTACCCCGGGGAGGGAGAGTGAGGGGGAAGAGACCTCTTTACAATTGTCAGAGATGAAACTTCTCTAGCCAGCATAACTCAAGAGAACTGTTTTTTTTTTCCTCACATACTCAAATTGACAAGTTAGGAACAATTGAGACAATTGTAAGGTTGAACTTTCTGAATTCTGTCATGTGATACTAAGGCCGCGTACACACGATCGAATTTATCTGCTAGAAACGGTCCGACGTACCGTTTCAGCAGACAAATTCGATCGTGTGTACGGGCGGACAGACAGGTTTTTCCAGCAGACAAATTTTAAAGGATGCTTTAAAATCTGTCTGCTGGGAACCCGTCCGTCCGACATGTCCGCTGGTTAGTACACTAACCAGCGGACATATCTGTCCGCACATGCGTCGATTTGGATTTGACGCAGGAATGGAAGTATTTTACTTCCTGGTGACGGTGACGTGGCGGCGTCAACGTCACTGTCACGTCACCGCGCTGTCTGCCGGCGGGGATTTTGGTTTGATCGTGTGTACATGATCAAACCAAAATAGCCCAGCAGACAAATCCGACTAAATCGGTCTGTCAGACCGATTTGATCGGATTTATTTAGTCGTGTGTACGCGGCCTAACACTTTTCTTTACAGTTAACCAAAGACAACTGGCTGGACTTTATGGTTTATCTTTCGCAATCCTAACTTACGAACTCTGCTCAACGTTTTCACAAGGTTAGCAAACAACTAAATATGTTTTTTTAAGGGTCTGATCGAACCTGATCTTGTGGATAATTTTGTTGCCTAATTGTTTTCCTCCCTTGCTCTCTCACAAGGTGTTGTTTTTTTTTTCTCCCCCTCCCACTGATTGCAGGGGTCTACTCTAGTTAGGGATGTAGAATAGCCGAGATAGGCGGTCCTTTCCGCATCTGCTCTTCTAACCCCCCGGATGCCATGACCTCATTATATCTGTAGTAGGATGTGGCAGAAAGCTTTAATCACACACTCCTCTAATGGGTAAATCTATTGCGACCCTGTCATGCGAATATAAATGTTATCTTAACCTCTGTGTGTAAATTGATCTGAAAGAAGGAAAGTGTAATTACCTAGCAAATTTTTAAGGTCTGAGGAGGTCAGATAATAGTTAAGAGGTTTTACCCTGGAAATGTAAATATGAATATCTTGGGTGCCAAGCAACAATCCAGATCACAGCTTTACTCTCCCAAATCAGAGGAACCCATCAACTAAAGATTTATTACATTTAATTCCTAAAGCTATCCCATCACTTTAGATGGCTGATCGTGGCTGGATGTTTTAATATTCTCAATAGAGGAACCCCCTCACCCCCCCTTCTCTCTTTTTTTTTTTTGCTCCCCCTACCTGCCTTGTGTGAGATGGTTGGATACCCAAATTGCTTGTGTTGTGGGGATTAGAGTTTTATTTGGTGCAGTTACTTGCATACTCTCATTATCTGTGACTTGTATGGTAGAATTTTTTTTTTTTTTCCTGCCAACTACGATTACTGTTATTTTAAGTTTGAAGGTTTAAGATTACACTATGTTGTTCTTGTATACAAATTCCCCAGGTTTCTCAGTTACATCTAAGTTTTATATGAGACAGAGAGGAGAACTTAAAAAACTTCGGACATCAATAGTCTTTCTACAAGAAACGCACTTCAAAAGCAAACATGTCCCCAAATTCTCAGATAACATATTTACTAAAATGTATCATGCCACTAACCCCTTAGCCAAAACAAAGGGAGTCTCAGTTTTAATCAATAAAGATTCCCCCTTTGTAGTCAAACAGCAACTTGCTGATCCTGAAGGTCGTTACCTTCTCCTCAAAGGCGAATGGGCAGGCTCCTCTATAACACTGGCCAACATGTATTTCCCGAATAGCGCTCACATTACATTTTGCCGCAAGCTAATGGACGAATTGAAATGGTTTGCAGAAGGCTGTGTTGTTCTGGGAGGAGATTTCAACATACCCCTCTCCCCCTCAAGGATACATCCACAGGTTACACTGTCGTAACATACAGGATCCTTAAACGCATCAAAACTCTCATGAGTTCCTTCTCCCTAATAGACACCTGGAGGGCCATTCACACCACCGAGAGGGACTATACCTTCTTCTCCCCCATAAACGCTACTCACGGATTGACCTTATTCTTATCACGCAAAGAGATTTATGCAATTTAAAATCAGACCACGCTTCCTCAGCTGTCTCTTTGAAATTTGATCCTCCCAAGCAATCATCCTTTAATTGGAGACTCAATGCAGCACTCCTGACTGACCAAACTGTAAAAGACGAAATTCATGACACAATTAACAATTACTTTAAAACCAATGTCGATGCAGACACCAACCCCTTAAATAATTGGGAGGCCCACAAGAGTGTGATAAGGGGAGAATTTATGAAATGGGGGGCCAGGAAGAAAAAAGAGTGAAAGAAATCGTTAGACTGACCTCACAAATAGCTAAACTGGAGTCGCTACACAAACAATCCCTCTCATTAAGTGTAGAAGAAAAACTAACACGCTGCAGGAAGTCCCTGAAATTTATACTCGATCTTAAAAACTAGAAAAGCACTCTTCTTCAAAAAAGGCATCTACTTTGAACACGGGGATAAGAGCGGGAAATTGCTTGCCAAAGCGCTTAAAGACACAACTACGGCAGGACACATACATGCCTTACGGGACAAAGATGGAATTCCCAGACACAACCCCACAGACATAGCAGACCTCTTTCATAAGTTCTACTCCAAATTGTACAATCTACCAGAACAGCACAAACCTACACATCTGTTGTCTACAAGGCGAGAAACTATCTCTGAATTTCTATCTGAGAGCAAAATTCCTACACTCCCTCAGGAAGACACGATTAAATTAGAACATCCCATATCCACCACTGAAATTCTAGAAGCTATCAAAGATCTCAAGACTGGGAAAAGCCCTGGGCCAGATGGCTTCACCTCCCAATATTACAAAACTTACACGCCTCTTCTTGTAAAACCCTTCCTGTCTGCATTTAATTTTCTAGCCAAAAACAAACCAAACCGGAAAAAGACCTTACAGATTGCTCAAACTATAGACCCATCTCCCTATTAAATATCGACTTGAAGCTCTTAGCCAAAATATTAGCCAATAGATTAAAACCCCTGCTATCAAAAATTATCGGCCCAGAACAAGTAGGATTCATGCCAGGTAGAGAAGCCGGTGATAATATAACTAAAGCATTAAATGTAATACATTTCTCCCGTAACTCCAAAGCGTCAGGCCTTTTGCTCTCTACTGACGCAGAGAAGGCTTTTGATAGGGTCTCCTGGGATTACATGATGGCCACTTGCTCTCATATTGGATCAAATGGGAATATGCTATCCGGGATCTCAGCTCTCTATCGAAACCCCCAGGCTAAAATCAAAGTCAACAATACTTTTTCTGACCCTATTAAAATCCAGAATGGCACGCGCCAGGGTTGCCCCCTCTCTCCTTTTTATTATTTCCCTGGAACCACTGATTAGTAAATACATTTTTGTAATGACATTAGAGGCTTCTCAGTTGGAAAGAGAGAATATAAAGTAGCGGCCTACGCAGACGATCTTTTGTTTTTTCTTTCACAACCCTACCTATGAATTCCTATCCTTAACCACTTGTCATCCGTCCACCGTCATATGACGGCGGGCAGGTAACTTCATTGTCCTGACTGCACGTCATATGACGTGCAGTCATAGAAAGCTGCTAGGGGCGCGTGCGCGTGTGCCGCCGGCGGCGCGTGCGCACACCCGTCGCATCACTGGGACCCCCGTGCGATGGCCGCCGAGCACACGCGATTGCCGTGTAACTGAGCTGGGACGTGCAGCTCCCTGTCAGGGAGAGAGGAGATCGATTGTGTCCCTTGTACATAGGGACACAATCGGTCACCTCCCTAGTCACCCCCCCTCCCCCCACAGTTAGAACACAAACTAGGAGAAACATTTAACCCCTTCCCCGCCCCTAGTGGTTAACCCCTTCCCTGCCAGTTACATTTATACAGTTATCAATGCATATTTATAGCATTGTTCACTGTATAAATGTATATGGTCCCAAAAATGTGTCAAAAGTGTCCGATGTGTCTGCTATAATGTCCCAGTCCCGAGAAAAAAATCGCAGATCGCAGCCAGTCCTAGTAAAAAAATAAATAAAAATCATAATTATGTCCCCTATTTTGTAGGCAATATAACTTTTGCGCAAACCAGTCACTATATGGTTATTGCGATTTTATTTTTTACATTTTTTTACCAAAAATATGTAGAAGAATATGTATCGGCCTAAACTGAGATAAAAAATGTTTTTTTTTTTTTAAATGGGATATTTATTATAGCAAAAAGCAAAAAATATTGTGTCTTTTTTCAAAATTGTCGCTTTTTTTTTATTTATAGCGCAAAAAATAAAAACCGCACGGGCGATTAAATACCACCAAAAGTAAGCTCTATTTGTGGGGAAAAAAGGACGGCAATTTTGTTTGGGAGCCACGTCGCACGACCGCGGAATTGTCAGTTAAAGCGACGCAGTGCCGGAAGCTAACATTTTGTCTGGGCAGGAAGGGGGTGTAGGTGCACAGTAGGCAAGTGGTTAAAAAATGTTTTGAAACTTTTGGCTTTATCTCCAATTTTAAAATTAACCAATCTAAATCTGAAGCTCTAAACATCAACCCCTGGAAGACGTCATCTGTGATGAAACGACGTAGGGAAGAGCGGCGTGCTGACGTCACCGCTTACCGACAATCCGGAAGGACGAGCGATAGTATTGAGCCGGCCGGCTTTTACCTAACACGCTTATTTTACAAAGAATCATGTGAGTTTTATTTTTTATTTTAATAAACGCGATTGCCTACAATACTACTCTATGAGTTTCCTTCTCTCCATACCCTCGGATGTGGCATTGATCGATTCTGGATCATCTGTATGAGGAGGTGGACGGCTGAGGACAATTAGGAGCAGCACAGTATAATAACAAATGCAGTTTTTAAGTTGGAGCTGGTAAGCAGGCATTTTTTATAGAGGTGGAGGTGCCTTTGATTGACTTCACTCGAAGATTCTTCTTCTAACACTTTTCGGGTGTTTATAGGACACAGATGGACTTTTGCTTCACAGATTTGATTGTGATTTTGCTTGGACTTTTCTGTTTCACCTCACTAGCGGTTTATTTTAAGTTTTTATCATCCATGAAGGAACTTGGTGTTTACATAAGTATATAGATTCACTTATTTACATTTTTTGCAGCGCAGCATATCTTTAGAGCTAAACATCAACCTCCCTCCAAACCAATTAAAATTAGTGAAGGACAATTATAATTACAGATGGGAACAAAACACATTGAATTACCTAGGAATATACCTGACTGATAACCTAGATTCGCTCTACCACCACAACTATAAACCTCTACTTTCAACACTGATTGGTGATCTACGAAAGTGGTCCTCCAAGACCTTCTCGTGGTTTGGTAGAGCTTCTATCTTGAAGATGACAGTCCTACCAAGACTGCTTTATCTTTTCAATGCCCTTCCCATTAAAATTCCGGAGTTTTTTTTAACAGCCTTCTTAGAGCACAAATACAATTTTTGTGGGCAGATAAAAAACCAAGAATTAAATTCAATTTATTGACTCCAATGCAGAGGAGGAATCGGTTTACCTGATTTTAAGAAATACTACCAAGCTTCCCACATTACAAGAATTATTGATTGGCACTGCCATGGCCAGAATAAGGATTGGATCCAACTTGAACAAAACTTAACACCAACTAGCCTACTTTTTTATCCTTGGTCAACACACTCCAAATTAGATAAAAAACTGACACATCCTTTGGTGGCCAACACTCTTAACATGTGGCATAAAATAGCAGGCAAACACAATCTCTCCTCAATACCTGGACCCCTAACCCCAATTACCAATAACCCTGACTTTGTTCCAGGCCTACACCTGAAGAATGCACGACCCTGCACGGCCTCTCAATGTCTGACAAACTTGAATTTGCAGGCGGAATGGGACGGGCCGTTTCCTGGCTTCTGGTTTTACATACAATTGAAGGATTTCTTGATTTATAGCAAACATAGGTCATCATACTGCCTCCCAATGTCTCTCATTGAGAATCTATGCTTCAAGAGGTCCCCGATAGCAAATACCTATTCCTGTTTAAACCAGGCTCAGCACACAGATGATTTAAAACATAAAGGTAAATGGGAAAGTGATTTAAATGCTACGATCTCGATTAAACAATGGGAAAAGGCTTGTGTTATGATTCACAAATGCTCCTTGAGCTCAAAATATCAGGAGATTTCTGATAAAATTCTCACACAGTGGTAGATCACTCCTCAGAGAGCCAGGAGATGGTCCCCCACATCCTCAGACCTATGCTGGCGTTGCGGCAACGAAACTGGCACATTTCTTCATATTTGGTGGGAATGCCCACAAATACTTAAATAATGGGACGAGGTCAGGAAATGGATAGTAGCCATCACAGAAACCAAATTAGAGCTTACCGCAGCTGCCTGCCTGATCAACGTCAACACCCTCCCCTTAAGCAGATACAAGAAGTCTCTCCACTAGACATCTCCTTTTAGCAGCTAAAACACTCATTCCTCTCCATTGGAAGTCCAGACATGTCCCCAAAATCACAGAATGGTTAGATAGCGTAAACCACATATACAAAATGGAAGAAATAGCGGCCATGAAGACAGAGAACAGCACAAAACCTGGCAGGCATGGGTTTCTTTCTTATACTCCCCTGAATATCAGTTACTTAAAGCGGAGTTCCACCCTTAAAACCACTTTGTTTCATCCCATCCATCATACTGGCGTCAGCGCCAGTATGCTGTTTTTTTTATTTTTATTCCATGTACTTACTTTATAATCGATCATGTAATTTTGGGCGCACCGCGGTATGTCGCCGCTATAAGGCGTCACGCCTTCCGGAAACAGCCGATTAGCGTTCGGCTCTTCTCGGCGCCTGCGCACAGACCCAGGAGCTGACTGCGCAGGCGCCGTAAATAGCCGGTCCTAGTTCGGCTTTTTTCGGAGGGCGTGACGTGGCTATATACGGCGCCTGCGCAGTCAGCTCCTGGGTCTGTGCGCAGGCGCCGAGAAGAGCTGAACGCTAATCGGCTCTTTCCGGAAGGCGTGACGCCTTATAGCGGCGACATACCGCGGTGCGCCCAAAGTTACATGATCTATTATAAAGTAAGTACATGGAATAAAAAATAAAAAAAACAGCATACTGGCGCTGATGCCAGTATGCTGGATGGGATGAAACAAAGTGGTTTTAAGGGTGGAACTCCGCTTTAACGCATAATACTTCAATTACCAGATAAAGTGTTTAAGGTGAATAGACACCGTATAGACGGTACTATCTCCTTTTATTCTACATCTGTTCCATGTCAATCCTCCTCACACAGTGTTTCCTAAATGATAGAATGGTGGTAATTTTACTTTTTTCTGCTTCTTTAGGAAGCTACGACCCCCTTCCCTTCCCCCTAACCCACCCTGCCCCTTCACCCTATTCTTCCTCCCCATTCCAACCCCCCTCTATGTTACTTTTAAAGTTTAAGCAATTTTTTTTTGTGTTCAAGCTTTGATTATTTTACTTTCTATGTTACACTTGCATAACTTGTTACTGTAAGGCCCCGTACACACGAGGAGACATGTCCGATGAAAACGGTCCGCGGACCGTTTTCATCGGACATGTCTCCTGCAGGATTTTGGTCCGGCGGTGTGTATGGGACAGAGAACGCGGTGACGTGGCGGTGTGTACTCGGACAGAGAACGTGGTGACGTGGCGGTGACGTTGACGCCGCCAAGTCACCAAACCAGGAAATAAAATGCTTCCACGCATTCGTCAAATCCATTCGACGCATGCGGGGGATTTCTGTTCGCTGGTTAGTCGTACTAACCAGCGGACATGTCTGACGGACATGTTTCCAGCGGACAAGTTTTAAAGCATGTTTTAAAACTTTTGTCCGCTGGAAACCTGTCCGCTAGGCCGTATACACGATCAAATGTGTCCGCTGAAACTGGTCTGCGGATCAGTTTCAGCGGACATGTTCGATCGTGTGTACGCGGCCTAATACGCTTCAATAAAACCTTTGATTGTGAAAAAGAGATCTGAGGATTTATTGAAAATCAATGAATGGAGATATCAACAGCTGGCCCACTTCAGACAGAAACTACCCCAGCAATTAAGGACTGGAGATCAGCTTACAGAGTTGGAGAGCCTATGTGCCTCAGAAAAAAAGTAAAGGCATAATCTCCGGACTGTATAAAGTAATTTTGGGAGTGGACGGGCTGGAGACTCCACCGTTCATTGAGAAATGGGAACGGAAACTAGGTTCACAAAAAGACAATCACACAATAAATACAATTTTGAAGCTGACCCATTCTTCGGCCGTAGACAGCAGAACAGCAGAAATGAATTATAAATGCATAGTGAGATGGTAAACAACCCCGGACAAAGTAAGTAAATATAAAGAGGGACAATCGGCAGACTGCTGGCGAGGCTGCAGGGCCACGGGAACAATGGCACATATGTGGTGGTCGTGCCCAAAAGTGAAAAAATACTGGGAAAAAATATTGGAGTACAAAAGATATAACAGGAAAGGAGATCAAATACGACCTATGGATTGTGCTGTTTCACGGAAGTGATAAAGCGGCCAAACCCTACATAAAATCTTTGGTTCCACACCTACTTAATGGAGCCAAGAGATTAATCCTTAAGGCCGCGTACACACGATCAAATCTGTCTGCTGGAAACGGTCTGCTAGACTGTCCCAGCAGACAGATTCGATCGTGTGTACGGGCGAGCCGACGGATTTGGCCACCCGACAGATTTCAAAGCATGCTTTGAAATCTATTGGGTGGGAACCCATCCGCCCGACATGTCTGCTGGTTAGTACACTTACCAGCAGACATGTTGTCTCGCACCGGCGCCGAATGGATTCGGCGCATGCGCGGAAGTGTTTTACTTCCTGGTGCGGTGACGTGGCGGCGTCAACATCACCGCCACGTCACCGACATGTCAGCGCGTCGTCTGCTGGCGGGGATTTTGGTTTGCTCGTGCTCGTGCTCGCGAGCAAACCAAAATCCAAAGAGACAGATTTGTTCAAATCGGTCGGTCCGAACGATTTGAACAAATGAATTGCCTCGTGTGTACGAGGCCTAAGAAATGGCAGGAGGCTGACTGTCCCTCAATTTGGGAGTGGATAGATTCAGTAGAAGAGACATATCGAATTGAAGGGATAAGGGACAGTATTGAGGAAGGAAGCACGGTTATAAAGGAAAAATGGTCACACTGGTTGGCATTTAAGAAAACTTGGAGTTACGCGGAAAATCTCAGGGCAAAATGATCTATAGGGAACAGCGAAGGGTGACTTAAGAAACTTAAGCGGTTTGTGGAGCAATCCGAGAGGTAGTTGGGGGGGAAGGATGGATGGGGGGCAAGAAAAAAAAAAAGGTTCCAACACGGAAATGGAACACCTATTCAAAGTGGGTTTTTTGTTTGAGTAAATAATAAAAGTGTGAAGTCACGCCTACATTTTTCATTATGACAAAAAAAAAAAAGAGGTAAAATAAATAAAGTCTATAAATCACGAATGATGCGATACCATAGAAGAGACATAAGAAGCAACTCAACCGTACGCGAGTCTCGCAACTTCCAATGGTGGAAAAAAAAAAGAGCAGTAAGGGCCTGTTTTTGAGCAACAGTCAAGTTGGATTTAGGTCTAGAGTCCCGTTTAGTTTGTGCAATTTCTTTAGTATCTTAGTAAAAGCCCATATATTCTGATTCGCCTTTAAAAGTGAAAAAGCCTTAGGCCTCGTACACACGAGCAGACAGATTTGTTCAAATCTGTCTGTCCGACAGATTTGAACAAATCTGTCTGCTGGGATTTTGGTTTGCTCGTGTGTACACACGAGCAAACCAAAATCCCCGCCAGCAGACGGCGCGCTGACGTGCCGGTGACGTGGCGGTGACGTTGACGCCGCCACGTCACCGCACCAGGAAGTAAAACACTTCCGCGCATGCGCCGAATCCATTCGGCGGCGGTGCGGGACGACATGTCTGCTGGTAAGTACTAACCAGCAGACATGTCGGGCGGACGGATTCCCACCCGATAGATTTCAAAGCATGCTTTGAAATCTGTTGGGTGGCCAAATCCGTCGGCTCGGCCGTACACACGATCGAATCTGTCTGCTGAAACGGTCCAGCAGACCGTTTCCAGCAGACAGATTTGATCGTGTGTACGAGGCCTCAGATTTAGGCATTGGGATTGAGGGATTAAGCTCGGTAGCGGGTGTGTGTGACCCACTGGATGGGTTCACTACACGCTGAACTGTACAAAAAGGCAGTTGAGGATGATTGAAAACAAATGATATGGTTTATTTTTCCATATTGCTGGATACACGTGCAAGCATCAAAACAGCATAACCAAAACAAACATAAAATAAACCCTTGCCACTTGGGGCGTCTACCTTCCCAACACAGGCTCCTACCTATGGAGTCTGGCACAATCTACTGCTGGGCAGACACTGCTGGTCCTACAGCAGAAAACAACAAAAGTCTCTTTGATATTTCTCACACAGAAATATCCATCAGCACCTCACCTCTTCAGTAGGGTTTGTGACTGCTCCTTCACTCACACAGCCTTAGGATGCAGCAATCAGTCGTCACCCATAGGCTATCATTATAGGGGCTTTAATTGCTTCATTTTGAACAGCTGAAGGCTTCTAATGCCCCAAACCTCTCTGGCCATCTCTGCAGCCGACGCCTAATAGTAATTGGTGTATTGTCTAAACAAGGCAGAAATATATCTCCTGTCTGTGACAACACACACAGATTTACCTGACTTCCTGTCACATACCCCCCCTCTTGTTTCAACCCTATGGTTGGGACACAGGTTGCCAGGCACGCATGCACTCGGGACAAACCATCTGCATTCCCCATTTTAACACCGGGGCGATGCGTTACGACAACACTAAATTCCTGAAGGGCCAGGAACCACCTATTTATTCTCCTATTGGTCTTTAAATTTCGGCTGAGGTACATAAGAGGGTGTTCCTTGCTCTGTAATATACTAATTTTCAGTTGTAAACCATGCAAAACCTTAATTGTTTTTTCGATGGACACAAAGGTTTCCCTCAATAGCTCAATCCCTAAAGAACTCAGCGAGTCATAACCAATACCAAGAGCTGATAACACTGTGCTCTGCAATGGATGATCCATGTGGATGCCTTCTTCAGATGTAAACACACTAAGACTGGAATCCTCCAAGGCATGGTGACACTCAAAAAAATCTGTTCTTCCATGAACTGAACTAAAGTCTGACGCATATGACCTCTGATAAACTGACGTACTAGGCGGTTTTTCTTCCCTTTGGTGCTCTAGACGGCAATCATTATTTGTCAATTCTGTATTTCCAAGTTTCTTACTTGGTGATAGTTCAGACTCACAAGTATGGTGAAAATCTTTTAAACCCAATGTTAGGTTTGCAGAAACTGAATCCTCGTCATTTCTTGAACCAACTGCTTACTCTGTGCATCACTTGTTCGCACATCCCTATTCTCACCAATAACTTGACAACTGCTATCGGACACATCATTAACTGAGCTAGACAAAATTTCTTGTCTAGCAGCTACAATCACTTTTGAAATTATGTTTTTGGCTAGTTGTTCAGCTATCTTTGCCTCATAGTCTCCCAAAAATGTTTTAGTATTTGTTTCTTTGAAACCATCGACTATTGGACACAAATTCTCATATTCTTCATTCCTTTCAAGATATTTGGAAAAAGCATCCATTAAATTAGTACATTTAGCCTCTCTGACCATTTCAGTGATGGAGGTTTCACAACATTCAGAGGGCTCACCTGCCATTACAGATTCTACACTTTGAAAAATAGATTTTACTTCCCAAGGAATCTTGGTAGTCAAGTCCAAAGTATTATCCTGCATTACTTGCTCTGACAGAACACTTTCTAAAGACTGGGTTTCACAGGACGTGACATTACCTTTATATTCAAATCCGATTTAATTAACATAAAAATTAACACACTGCTCTTCAACATGCAAATAATTCACAGAGGCAAAAATAGCTTCAGTCTGGGTGCATATTTCTTGCAATTCAGATTCCTCAATGACCCTGCTCTGCTGATCATCAATTATGGGAAAGTCATGAATATCACCTGCCTTACTACATTCACAAGGCTCAGTGGATATTGGACACACTTTTTCTACATCATTTAGTGCAGTGTCAGAATTAGGTTTTTCGGCTTTATTTCCAGCAAGAAACTGACTGAGAACTGAAGATGTGCAAACCCCTACTTCCTGCACTTCAGCCACTTCATTTGCCCTGAAGCGGTCAGGAATTTCACTTTCAACATTACTTCCAGAAAGTTCAACTTCATTTTCCAGAAAGTCCTTTAGATTTAGCTTTCTAAGAATTGCCTCCTCCTCATCGTCGTTATCTTCCACACATTCTTCATTATTTATTGTTAGTCCATTCTGAGTGTTGGCTGTTTCCATAGGACAGTCATCAACTTTAACATCTTCATGTTCCGTTTCTGCTTTGGTAATCTTGGTGACACCAGGAACTCCTAACTTGGCAAAGTAGGCCCAAAGAAATGAACAGTGATCCATACAGTGAAACAAATGTTATTGCGCTCATTAATGTGACAAAGAAATAAAGCTGCAATCATAAAGTGTTATACTACACAGAAAATAATGTGACCAAAAATTAGATTGCGCTAAATAATACATATAAGTGAATAGAAATGCTGATTAAGCATGTGCACAGGTGAATATTTCAACATATATAAGTCTATCAGCATATGAAGGAGTTCATAATCCAGTGATCCCACAGGTGCCAACAAATCAACTTGGAAAAGTGTGGTATAGATGAAACCTCCACCGAAATCATATGTAGCCTCTTACCAAAAAGACATGAAATATAAGCCTGATACGATCTATGATGCTGGGTGATGGTCACAGGGGAGTTCCACTGCACACAGCCTGGTTGTCAGATGTAAGATATCTCCCGATAGGTCATCAACAGGCACATAAAAAACAAAGGCCTCACATAGCATAAAACCTTAATTTATTAAATAAAAGAGAGATGGCTTGCACTTACATCAAAGTGAAGAAAACATCGCATGAAACATATCAGCCGGCCGGCTAAAAACAAACAGCCCGTATTCCGGGTAGAGAGATTGGAGCACGCGGTGACGTCAGAACGTCTCCTCCCTACGTTTCATCTGAAAGACTTGATCACGGGATACAGGCGGCGTTCTGACTCACCGCAATAAATGTAAACAGACGTCACATGCAGCCTCGATGTGGATGAAAGCACCCAGCCGCACTGTCGCCATATTGGTTACTGGATAGAGGCTAGGCAAGATTAGCAATATTAGCCGCGCTCTGCCCACACTCGGAAATACATAGAAAAAAGGGATATATAGTGACTATTTCAATTGACTGAACAGAGAAACATTTCCGAAAAACGCAATTGTCACGGACTATAATTATATAAGGATTATAAAAAATGCTATCATCTTTAAAATAATTTAAAACATACTGTTGCATTGCTTATTGAAACATATCGAGAGAACACAGCTATCACTCTCAATGGCAAACTGCAGCAAACGCAGCTGTGTGTTGTATTAAGAATCCCATGTAGAAGGCCTACCGTGGAACAGTTATGTCAAAACTGAAAACATAAAGTTCCAAAATTGAAAAAATATATATAATAAAAAATTATCATAATATCTACGATTGCATAGACTACACTTGGGACTGTGAGTCTATAAAAATTGCCATACAAAAGTATATATATGGAGGTTCAAAATCAGTCCCCATAAAAAAGAGGACTGGGGGAGGCCAAACTAACCCCAATGTGTAGATGAAACAAAAAAAGGGGCACTCAACGTTGGCTACACTCCACATCGAGCCTGCATATGTTTGTAATCTCAGATATACTATTGTAAATAAAACTAAAATTAATAATTAAGAAAAACAAGGAATAAACAATATAAAAACATATCAATCATGAATTAGCTATAAAACAGTTGACATCAACTTCTATGTTTAGGCCAAAAGGTGTATAGCTTTTTAGTTTATAGACCCAGGACATTTCTAATTTGGAGATGGTTCTCACCAGATGACTTCCTCTCCAATGAGGGCTGAATTTATCTATCCCCAAAAATATAGTGCCTTTTGGGTTTTGTTTGTGTGTAGTGAGGTAGTGTTTAGACACTGAATGTTTGGTGTACCCCAATCTAATATTGTTAATATGTTCATTTAATCGAACCTGTAGGGGGCGTTTTGTCCTGCCCACATATTGTAGGCCACACGGGCACTGCAGCATGTAAACTACCCCTGTGGTAGTGCAGGTGATAAATGGTTTGATCGGGTAGTGTTTTGCTGTACAAGTGGAACTAAATGTGGTGGTTCTCCTGGAAGTACATCCATTGAGAGAGCACACCTGGCATTTGCCACACTTGTAATAGCCTGTAAGTTCTGCAAAGAACTTAGAGTCCAAGCTGGGAGGATTTAGGATGTTAGGGGCTAGTTGCTCTTTGAGGCATGGAGCACCTCTAAAAACCACACATGGCCTTTCGGGTAGTAGCCCTCCCAGGACCTTATCATTTTTCAAAATATGCCAATGTTTGCCAACAATGTGTCTCACATTGGCATGTTGGCACGTGTAATTGGTAATGAAGATACTCTTGAACTGATTTCTATTTTCTTTGTTTGTTTTGACCGTCAATAGATCGGTCCTGTTGGTTTCATGAACAGCAGTCAAGGTATCAGATAAAAATTCTCTTGAGTAACCCTTCTCCAAAAACCGTTGAGTGAGGACATCAGCTTGTTCAATAAAGGTAGTATTTTCAGTACAATTTCGTTTTAACCAAAGATATTGGCTTTTCGGCACTGATCTTAACCAGGAAGCGTGATGACAACTGGTGTTAGGAATGAATGCATTTCTATCAGTGTCTTTAAAGAATGTCGAAGTGACAAACTTGCCATTTAAGATGGAAATGGTCAAATCTAGAAAATTGATCCTGTCAGGACTGATCTCTCGACTCAAATGAATACCTCTATCATTTATGTTGAGGGAATCCATAAAGGTTACAAGATCGGCCTCTGGACCATCCCACAGGAGGAGGATGTCATCTATGTACCTAGCCCACAACAAGACTTGGGGTCTAGTTGAAACACAGACGACATCCTCCTCCCATTTGGCCCTGTAAAGGTTCGCCAAACTAGGGGCAAACTTAGCGTCCATGGCGACACCCTTATCTTGTTTGTAAAATTGCCCATTAAACCAAAAGAAATTGTGGGAGGCCGCATATTCTAATAGTTCCATAATGTAGAGAACCTGCCTATGAGGCAAACCTGAGTCCCTTCCTAGATAGTGCAATACTGCCTCTAGACCCAAATGGTGGGGGATCACTGTATACAATGAAGTGACATCCGCCGTCACCATCAGTAAGTTTTGTGTAGGGGTGAGACCAGTCAATAGATTAATAATGTGCCTTGTGTCCTTAACATATGAGGGCATCTTACGCACCAATGGTTGTAAAAAGAAATCAATATACTTACCCACCCGGGAGGTGATGGAATCAATTCCACTAACTATGGGCCGTCCCGGGGGGCAAGTAGGATTTTTGTGTACCTTTGGGCCTTTGGGAGGTAGTAGATAATCGGAGTCCTAGGGGACTCTGGTATCAAAAAGGCCATCTCTTTCTTGTTGAGAATCTTTAACTCAAAACCTTTTGTGACTAACTTAGTTAGCCTCTTTTTATATTTATTACCAGGATCCAGGACAAGTAGGGTATACGTATCAGTATCAGAGAGTATACGGTGCATCTCCTGCATATAATCATCCTTATTAAGGACGACAATGCCACCCCCCTTGTCAGCTGGACGAATGATAACATTTTTGTTAGCACACAGGGTTTTTATGCCTGATTCTATAATTTGTTTATTCCTTAAATTTTTTACCCGGATGTCATCCAAGTCCTTCAACAATAAATCTTTGAAACCCTTCAATGAAGGAGCCAAATGGCCTGGTGGATTGTATGTAAAGGCATTGGATAGGCCTGAATGTACATAATTCTGAGAGAGGGTTTTAGATGGATTAAATGGATTGGAGGCTATATAACGTTGAATATTAAGCTTCCGGACATATTTATGGATGTCCATATTTGTGTTAAACTTATTTAGGTTTTTAGGGGGGGCATATTTTAACCCTTTATCTAGGACCGCCAGTTCTGGATCAGTAAGAGGGTGTGAGCTTAGATTGAATATGCCAGCACCAGCTACTTTCTCGACCTTTTGGGACTGAATGCGCCACCCCCCCTCTGGTCCCTCTTTTAGTTCTCCTAACCTTTTGATGCCTTGTCCCACACAGGGAAAATCCCATTGGGAGGGACCTTGGCCACCCAAAGGAATGTATCCCCCCGTGGCGCCAATGCCCGCATAGGTCATTACCGGAGTCTGATAAGCCACTCCCTCGGGATTGTTGCCATCCACCAGAGGTAGAAAGCTGTTATATGTTGAAATGTTGTAGTCACTGTCCTGGTCATCTTTATAGTGAACTACACCATTATCAACATGTCCTGGTGGCCATTGATAATTCGAGGTTCTCACCTCTGTTGACCCTTGGTATCCCTGATAATGATTCATGGGATAATTGGCACTGTTGTAATAATTGGGTGCTGGTGTCCGAAGTTGTCCACCCCTTCCTCTGACTGTTGGGGCTCCCGAGTGGGGACGTGTACCCCCACGAGGTCGAAAGCCTGGAGGAGGGAAGGGTATACCTCTCTGTCCCCCTCCACCTCTTCCCATATTATTGGGATAGGTGGCCGGAATACGGGCTGTTTGTTTTTAGCCGGCCGGCTGATATGTTTCATGCAATGTTTTCTTCACTTTGATGTAAGTGCAAGCCATCTCTCTTTTATTTAATAAATTAAGGTTTTATGCTATGTGAGGCCTTTGCTTTTTATGTGCCTGTTGATGACCTATCGGGAGATATCTTACATCTGACAACCAGGCTGTGTGCAGTGGAACTCCCCTGTGACCATCACCCAGCATCATAGATCGTATCAGGCTTATATTTCATGTCTTTTTGGTAAGAGGCTACATATGATTTCGGTGGAGGTTTCATCTATACCACACTTTTCCAAGTTGATTTGTTGGCACCTGTGGGATCACTGGATTATGAACTCCTTCATATGCTGATGGACTTATATATGTTGAAATATTCACCTGTGCACATGCTTAATCAGCATTTCTATTCACTTATATGTATTATTTAGCGCGATCTCATTTTTGGTCACAGTGATCCATACAGCCCTGGCACACCATCTCATGAAACTCAACGTGCTCCGATGGAACTGCTCCTAGGTGCCGACCATGAAAGCAGTCCTCACACACCACACACTGGATCATTTCATCTGGGGCCTTTTCTCAGGATTGGGGTACGGTCTCTTACATGTGCAGTACATGCCAAAGAAATTGTCGTGGTAATTATTAGCCAGGTTTTTCTTCTCTTTATCCGGATATAACTTGCATTCCAGCTGTTTAAATTTGGCATTTCCCCAATCGCAGCGAAAGTTCCTCTTGGTGTAGAGCACAAACAGGTCGTGGCCTTCATGACACTTGTATGCACAGGCCAGACATATCCCAGCAGGCTCCTCTTTAGCCGGGGTTCAGGTACTGCAGGCGTATAGCGCTTGTCTCTTCACGTAACCCAGGGGGTAGGAGCACTTTTCGGAATCGTTCCCTGCCAGCACAGCAGACGCCTCATCCTGCAGGGCGTCATTCTCCTCCAGGACATCCACTTCCACCTTCACTTCCTCCTTCACTTTCTCCTCTTCATCTTCTGCACCACTTTCAATTTCTGCAAGCTCTTCGCTGTCAGAATCATCACATGGTAGAAGATGGAAATCCTCAAGCCCGGCCTCATTTTCTTCATTTTCTCTGTTGGTGAAAGAACCGAAACAGAGAGCAACTGCTTCAGACAATAGGTAATTTTTCTCATTTTCAGCATGAGCCTTTGTACAACTAAAAGATTCTTGATTTGAACCATCATCTTGAGAGACACATTTTCCAGAGCAGAGTCCCAGCAATTCATCCATAGCCCCTATCTTGGAGTCATTTGCATCAGGCTGGCTGGTGTTGGACTGTGATTGCTTAAACTTTGCTGAGCAGAGATCTAACAGTTCGCCCATATTTGCATCCATAGCATTCTCATCTATATTGTCCATCACAAGTCTTTGCTTGGCAGAGCTGTACTTGCTCCTGTTGCGGCCAAGATTTGGAAAACCATCAGCATGCATGACAACGATCTCTTTGTTGTAATCCTCATCACTCCAAAGTAAGCTTTCCGTGCAAGAATCGCTGAGCGTCTCCTCATCACTTAGTCTTGAATATGGATGGCATCCATGATCACTGCTTTTACCGATACACGGGGACTTATAATCACTGTTGAGCTTTGAAGGTTGTAATTTTTTTTGTGAGAGCTCCTTAGAAACTTCTATGTTCTCTTCACTACCAGACAGCTCTGACTTTGCTTTCTTTTTCTTCTTTTTTTTTCTTTGACTTCAGACTCAAAGAAAAAGTAAGAAAAAAGTTCAAAGATTTCTTAACACTTTCAGACAGCTTGTCTGGCTTGTGATGAGACTTCTGGATTAAGTTCTCCTTGCTTTTGTCTTTTAGGGACAGTCGGTGGGAATTTGAACTGTTTGTGGTGCGTCTTCTCTTTGAGCTTTGTTGACTGGCCTTTTCGTGAGCTAAAGAGCCTCTTGTCTGCATATGCCTTGTGACAGGACTCTGATCCTGCTCTGACTTGTTAAAGCCAGGGAAATACTTCATATGGTAATGCAGCAATTTGGCTATGCGAAAAGATCTGGAGCAATCCAAAATCTTGCCCTTAAACTTGTTGGGTTCCAGTTCCAAGGTAACAGCTTTGGTAGCTGGATCATCAAGTTCCTTCAAAGTATTTGCTAAAGGTTCTCTACTGTATTTAGCAGAACTGTCAGACCGTCGATTCAGCTTCATAGGAGCTGCTACTGCAGGGACAGCCGGGACCTCCTCAGCATCTTCTTGTACATGAGGGTCTTTCTCTTCTGGTTTGGTCTCGTCTGGTTTGACCTCTGGAACGCCATTCACAACATTGGATTCAACAGGCTCTACAGACTCTTCTACTACTAATGGCGGCTCCTTTATTTTTGGGAGTTTCAGGCTCTGCCAGGGAACACTCCTCTGGCTCCACTTCTTGTTCCTCTGGTGAAGTACTACACTCCGGTGATGATTCTGTCTCAACAACAGACGTGGTAACCTCCATAGCATTATAGGACTTTGGGAGTTTCAGGCTCTGCCAGGGCACACTCCTCTGGCTCCACTTCTTGTTCCTCTGGTGAAGTACTACACTCCGGTGATGATTCCGTCTCAACAACAGACGTGGTAACCTCCATAGCATTATGGTCCTCTGGATTCTCAATCAAAGAGGGCTTGCTATCCTTTTCCTCTGTTCTCTCAAATTGTTTCATGATGGCCTCCCAACCTGCCATTCTCTCTCAGTGAGCCTGTTGAGCTGCAATGCTCCTCTGCAAAGATGCATTAGTCTACTGTTGATTTGCATTTATTATAACCATCTGTTTTATCATCTCTTCCATTTTGGGTTTACTTTAACTGCCCGCGGCACTCCACCATGTGTGAGGGATTAAGCTTGGTAGCGGGTGTGTGTGACCCCCTGGATGGGTTCACTACACGCTGAACTGTACAAAAAGGCAGTTGAGGATGATTGAAAACAAATGATATGGTTTATTTTTCCATATTGCTGGATACACGTGCAAGCATCAAAACAGCATAACCAAAACAAACATAAAATAAACCCTTGCCACTTGGGGCGTCTACCTTTCCAACACAGGAACCAACCTATGGAGTCTGGCACAGCCTACTGCTGGGCAGACACTGCTGGTCCTACAGCAGAAAACAACAAAAGTCTCTTTGATATTTCTCACACAGAAATATCCATCAGCACTTCACCTCTTCAGTAGGGTTTGTGACTGCTCCCTCACTCACACAGCCTCAGGATGTAGCAATCAGTCATCAAGCTTAGGCTATCTTTATAGGGGCTTTAATTGCTTCATTTTGAACAGCTGAAGGCTTCTAACGCCCCAAACCTCTCTGTCCATCTCTGCAGCCGACGCCTAATAGTAATTGGTGCATTGTCTAAACAAGGCAGAAATATATCTCCTGTCTGTGACAACACACAAAGATTTACCTGACTTCCTGTCACAGCATATATAAATGCAGGGGTGGAAAACCTTTTACTACAGGGACATCAGGGGTAGGAACCTGGGGAGCTATCGCCCAAACCCAAGGTAGAGGGCTCCTCAAGTACATTACCCTTTTCCCATATTTTCATGAGATCATTAAAAGTCTTGAAATCATTGAGTGTCATATCTTTCACACACTTCATGATTGGGAGATCAATATATACGGGATTAGGGATCTTTATCATATATGACTTTGTACATCAATTATCTAGCAAACAATTGAACATCTTTAATAAGTTCAAAATTGTCTGTATGTTGTATTGGACACAAAGTTAAACCAAAACCAAGTACCTAAATGTCATCCTCCAATAATGAATAGAAAGATAAATGTATTATTTGGAGTTTGTTTTATTCATATTCTTTGGGTGTATCCTTTCTACATTGAAAATCTTTCTGGAATCTAGTGTGGGTTGTGATCGAAAGATGGGTCCCGCACGCAAGTCCCCCGGCAGGGATGTTGAGTTGGATGGACTTACCTTGGGTGATGTGAGAGAGTGTGACGAGGATAAGTCACCAGCCACATCTCCACACAGAGCAAGAGGTAGCGACTTACCCACCAAGTGACGAGTGGATGGGTGCGAGAAGTGTCACGTACGATCCGAGTAAACAGTGCTATTGGGTGCCGACAAATTAGGTCCTATTCCCTCCTGTTTGCGTTTTTTGAGGGCCCAGTTTTTCAATACGTGTTGGACCAGAAGTGACCTGTGAAGAGGAAACAGAAGAGAGTCATGATCCAAATGATTATAAATAGTATCACGTGAAACATTCTTGGTCCTCCATTTTATGGTTGCATCGTGTGACCATTTATATGCTATTTTTGTCATATGCAATCATATCCCTATAGTATTTTTTATCCTTGGTTTTCAAAATATTTGTAACAAATGATTCCATATATTTATTCAAAGTATCCTTTTGTTTAACAAAAGTTGAGTCTGTGGTTAAACCAACATTTTCTGACTACAACTTCTCTATTTCCAAATCAAGGGCATCTATTTCCTTTTGATATTGATCAAAGGAACACTTTTGAAGACTAGTCTCCTAATAATTTAGAAATTAGAAAGAAAAATCTGTACTCTTATGCCACGTACACACAATCGTTTGTCGACATTAAAACATAGGGCCAGATTCATGAAAGGTTACGCTGGCGGATCGAGTGATCCGCCAGCGTAACAGTGGCTTTGAGCCGGCGTTTCTGTTTTCTGTAACCAGAAAACAAGAAACGCTGGGTTGAGGTTCCGATGCGATGAGCGTAACTGAGTTTCGCCATCGCATCGTTACTTCAACTTAAAAATGGCGCCGGGGGCGTTCCCGCCGATTTACGCTCAAAAAATATGTTAATGAGCGGAAATCGGCAATTCACGATCGAAATCCGGCGCGACGCAGTGACGTTACGACGTTTCCGGACGGGATACGCGGCGCATAGATATACCTACATGGGGTTGGAGTATCCTATGTTAGGTATAGGCGTCGTCATCGCGTCGGGAAAAAAAAAAAAAAAACGTCGCTTGCGTAAAACGGTCATGAATGGGAATGTGACGTCATTGACGTTCATTCACAGATTTTGGAGCATGCGCACGGGGATGTTTTGACACTCGACGCATGCGCAGTACGTCGGCGGCGGGATCGCGCGTAGTTAGCATACTACACGCCCCGTACCCGCGACATTTGAATTCCGCCGGCTCATTTGCGATGCGCTGCCGCAACTTTAGGAGCAAGTGCTTCGTGAATGACAGCACTTGCTCCTAAAAATTCGGCAGCGCAACGCAAATCAGAAGCGTTACTCCAGAGCAAAGATGCTCTGGAATACGTGAATCTGGCCCATAGTTTTTCAGCATGTCCTAAAAATGATGTTTTTCCAACTTCATCATTAAAAACAATGGGCCAGATTCAGGTAGATCAGAGCATCTTTGCTCTGGAGTAACGCTTCTCATTTACGTTACTCTGCCGAAATTTTAGGAGCAAGTGCTGTTATTCATGAAGCACTTGCTCCTAAAGTTGCGGCAGCGCATCGCAAATGAGCCGGCGGAATTCAAATTGGGCGGGTACGGGGCGTGTATTATTAAAACTAAGCGCGATCCCGCGTCGAACGTACTGCGCATGCGTCGAGTGTCAATGCATCCCATTGCGCATGCTACAAATTCTGTGAGTGAACGTCAATGACGTCACATCCCCATTCATGAAAGTTTTACGCAAACGACGCGATATTTTTTTTTTCCGACGCGATGACGAAGCCTATACTTAACATAGGATACTCCACTAGGGGGCTGCTTTATCTATACGCCGCGTATCGCTTCCGGAAACGTCGTAAAGTCACTGCGTCGCGCCCGAAAAAGATCGCGAATTGCCGATTCACGCTCATTAACATATTTTTTGAGCGTAAATCGGCGGGAACGCCCCCGGCGCCATTTTTAAGTTGAAGTAACGATGCGATGGCGAAATTCAATTGCGCCGATCGCATCGGAACTCCAACCCGGCGTTTCTTGTTTTCTGGTTACTGAAAACAAAAACGCCGGCTTAAAGTGACAGTTAGGCTGGCGGATCCATTGAATCTGGCCCAATGTTGCGCACACACCATCGTTTTTTAAAAATGATGAACAAAGCGCGGTGACGTACAACACGTACGACAGGACTCTAAATGGGAAATTCTATTCGCCTTTGGGCTGCTTTTAGCTGATTCCTTGTTAGTAAAAGGCGATTTGCATTTTTTTTGTCTGTTACAGCGTGATGAATTTGCTTACTCCATTATGAATGGTAGTTTTACCAGAATGAGCGCTCCCGTCTCATAACTTGCTTCTGAGCATGCGCGGGTTTAAAACGTTGTTTTAGCCCACACACGATCATTTTTTACAACCTGAAATTTTTTTTTTTAAACGACGTGAAAAAATGCAGCATGTTCAAATTTTTTTGGTCGTTTTTAAGAAGATGAAAAACGATGTGAAGCCCACACACGTTCATTTTAAATTACGGTTTTAAAAACGTTGTTTTTTTTCCCATGACGAAAAAAGATTGTGGCATAAGTCCCCAAGGGACATTTTTGTCATCAATATATTTGAGAAAATATTTTATATTCCCCTAAACCCTTGGGCCCAGATTCACAGAGCGATTACGCCTGCGCAACAGGAGATGCGCGTGCGTAAGTCTAAATGTGCGCGTGCGTTTCGATGCACGGCATCCCCGAAACGAGATACGCAAGAAATCTACTTCTTTTTGTCCAGCGTAATTTCGTTAGGCGCATCCGTCCGCGCAAAACTGCGCTAGACAGACCATTGATTTGCTAGTCAAATATGCTAATGAGGGACTTACGGGGATCCACAAAAGAACGTTGGGGCAGCGCAGGCTACGCAGTGTGCGCAACAGCAAAATGTCCTGTCTAAAATTAGACCATATAAAAGCTGGTCTAAAAAGAGAAAAAACGTCTACATGTTAGATAAAGCAACACTGTTAATGAGGAGCTTAGCAGTCACATATGTTGCACAACAATCTGTATGCCAACATGCCAGGGGCATCGTCGCGCATAGCTATACTACTGACTTTAGTTGAACAAAGAAGGATGAGGGCACGGAGGATGGCACGGAGGAGGGCACGGGAGAGGATATACCGCACACGCATAGACCTCTTTGGCATGAGTGATTCTGAGGTGTATCGCATCTTCACATTCACCCCTCATGCCATCCTGGAATTAACCACAACCTTGCAGGAGGACATCACCAGCCCAACACAACGCTCACATGCAGTGCAGCCACTGGTCAAGGTCATGGCAACACTCCATGTCCTTGCCAGTGGCTCTTTTCAAAGAACAAGTGGAGTGGTGGCTGGGATGTCACAATCCTCCATGAGCAGATGTGTGCACCAGGTTGTCCCTGCAATCCTCAGACGCATGGCCAACCAAATCATCAAACCCACCACTGAGGACCTGCGGCTGAAGGCAATGACAGATTTCTACAGAATTGCCAGATTCCCACGCACCATCGGGGCCATTGATTGCACACATGTGGCACTCCAGCCCCCCCATGAGACAGAGCACATGTACCGCAATCGGAAGCATTGGCATTCCATCAACGTACAGGTGATAGTCGATGCCCAAGGCCTCATATGGCACGTCCGTGCCAAACACCCAGGGTCCAGCCATGACAGCTACATATACAATCAAAGCCACATCCGAATGGAATTCGATCAGAACATGTATGGGGACACCTGGCTGGTTGGCGAGTGACATGGGTGGCAGGCATGACTGTACCCCCCCATGATGCACACATCACAAGGGGCACATGCATGACTAACATTCTCCTGTCTTTTCCCTTACAGGTGACTCTGCATATGCACTGGGACCCCATCTCATGACTCCTATCCGGAACCCCCAAACCCCAGGAGAGGAAAGATACAATCAAGCACATGCCCAAACACGTGCAGTGGTGGAGCGCACCTTTGGCCTCCTGAAGTCACGTTTCCGATGCCTGGATAAGTCTGGGGGTACCCTCTTGTATTCCCCAAACTTCGTGTGCCACATCATTGGTGCATGTTGCATGCTGCACAACTTCACAGTAAGAAAGGGCCTGCAGATTGACCTACGTGATGACCTGACCCCTGAACCAGACAATCCCCCCCTAACCGAGGGTCCCCCGTCTTCTGAGGGAAGAGCAGCCAGGAGACAGCTCACATTGGGCATCTTTGCACGTTAAACACACACATTAATCATGGCACAATGAGAATACATGCATGCATACCACTGTGGTCCCTAGCACACACACCCCACATCCTCATCAAATTGGATTGGCACCAGTCCACCATGCAGGACTTGTGAGCAGCAACGCCACGCCAAGGCTCCAATCATGTCACTGAACATTCATACACCATTCACACGGACCTGGGGATCACTTCTCCCTGGTCCTGGGGAACCCTTCTCCACCAAAATTGAGGGCGACACCCCTTTTCCAACAGGAATGTCACCCCCACATTCAAACAGCATTCACAACCCAAAAAAAAAAATGACCAGCAAAATCCAAACATTTCCAGCCAAAAAAAAGGGAAAAAAAATTAATGCCCTTGACGTGAGCCACGCCTGGGGCGCCCCCGGCCACGGCCCCGGCTCCTCAGGGGAGACTCATGGGGAGGGGGAAAACCGGGGAAGGAGGAGCAGCCCCTGATCTCTGCCCACCTGGCGGCCTGCCCTCCAAGGCCACGGCAATTCTGTCCAGGGCACCACCTAGTGTTGCCGTGTTGGCCTGGATAGCCTGGGTGAGGGCCCTCACATCCTGACCAACGCCTGCTGATGTAGTCTGCAGGTCGTTAAGGCAGTTTGTGAAAGCCCGGGAGTGGCAGTCCAGGTTCCCCAGCGTATCCTTGATGGAGGACAGGCTCTCCTCCATCTGCACCAATGTCTGGCTGACCTGTCCCAGATGGCGGGTCTGGAGGAACTGGTCCCTTCTCAGAGTGGCGGGCAGGAGATCGGCCACCCCCCTGGTCTTCTGGGTCGCCTTCCTGCCTCCAGCTGATGCTTGTGGCCGGGGAGAAGGGGAGGCCCTTGGGAGAGGAGCCATGTAGGGGGAGGAGGGGGGGGCTCCCCCTTAGGGAGGGCTGGCTGCTGCCAGCCAGAGGGGAAGAGTCCTCCAAAACCAAAAGTCCAGTGCCTGACATGGACTCCTACTCATCATCAAACTCCTCCTCCTCAACCTCCTCCTCCTCCTCCTCTTCAACCTCCTCCGCGGACTCCGGCCTTGTCGGGGGGGCCTCATTAGGCTGCTGTCCTGGGAATGGTGCGGTCAGGCCAGATGGCCCTGCACCCTCCTGCACATCTGTGGATGACACAAAACATTCACAGGTTGGGGGATCCACACACTTGCCACATATTCCCTCTCACCCCCTCCCCCACACATGCTACACACCTGATATAAAAAAAAAAACTTACCTGGCACCACGGGCTCCGGACTTGAGTCAAAGCCGGGCAGGCCCTCCACTTCATGCCGATGAAAGGTCAGGGCCACCGCACGCTCCTCTGCTGTCAGCCTAACATGGCATGGTGGGCCCCCTCCTGTGCCCCTGGCATGGGCAAGCATTTTGGCCAGCTTCTTTTTGACCAGACGCCGGAGGTCATTAATCTTTTTATCAATCCCAGACCGGTTCCGTGTCTCCCCCTCCCCCGCTGAATTCACCTGGTCAGTGATGATGTCCAAAATCTCCCTCCTCCTGGCCGGGGTGGTGTTGGCACTGTCCGGGCCATGGAGGAAACGCCCATAATCGCTAATGGCCCGGGCAAGAATTTGTTTCTCCCCCAAAGTGAAATTTAGTTTTCTCTTTCTCTCTGTCATACTGAAAAAAAAACTCCCAGTCAACAAAAATCACTCACAAAAACAAGCACAACCAATCAAGCAAGAACACACACAAAGAGAAAACTAACACCCAAAAAATCACACAAGCACTCAGCAAAAATCAGTCACAAAAACAAACAGCAACAATTAAGCAAGAAAACAAACGACCAGAAATATATCAAACAAACAGTCTCTCAAACACTTATCAAAAAACACTTTCAAAGATCTACTAACAAACACTTGATCACACAGTACACTAATCTGACAAATACAAAACACAACGCAACTAAAAACGGGACAAAAGCACTTTGTTAAATGGGAAGGGACAAAGGGATGTACTTTTGCAATGGAAGTGCGTTTGTGTCTGTCTATTTATGCCGTCTGCGTAGTCCTTAGTCCATTTCCAATTTCACTGATTGCGCCGTTCCCGAGTTGTGAGCATGCGCACAACGGTGCTGACCATGGTCTCCTTCATTTGCATGGGGTCACAGCTCATTTCAATGTAACACGCCCACGTCCTTCCCAATTTGTATTACTCCGCCTTACGCCTCTGAAATAACGTTACGCATGCACAATTTTGTGTGTAAAAGCTACGAGAATAGGGTGATTACGCGGCTACATTTCGCAAGTCTAATGTAAAGGCGGGTGCGCTACGCCGGTCCAATAATGCGCAGATGTACCTGAATCTGGCCCTCGATTTTTTCTCAAGTAAATCACTTAAGTCCCTGAAATAAAACGATCAAGAGTGACACCTCCAAAGGTTGCACTCTGGGATTGGTGAATATTATCCATCATTCCTGCAAATGCTGCTTCCCAATAACTCGCCCTATTGAAACATAATGTCAGCTCAATAAAAATCAACAATGCAAAATTAGATATGTTTAACAAATATTATAACATATACAGAGTTAACTTCAGATACTGGAAAAGAATCGGGGCAATACCACCCATTAGGGGTTTGTAAAGTTTTTTTTTTTTTAAATAACAAGCATGTCATACTTACCGATCCTTCTTTTCTGGGGTCCCTCAGCGGCGTTCCTGGCTCCTTCTCTTCTCGAGTGCCCCCACGGAGAGCCACGGGGGCACTCATGCAGGCTTGATCATGAGTCCTGCTGCTGTGTCTATTGACAGAGACAGCATGACACGGCCTCGCCCCCAGCTCCCATGTCACTGCATTTGATTGACAGCAGCAGGAGCAAATGGCTCCTGCTGCTATTAATCTATCCTATAAGGTCCATAGACAATGGCTGGAGCTGCTATGCTCATCCCTATTGTTGGAACGATTGGGTTCAGATAAGTAAAAGGGGGGCTCTGATGGGCAGCTGCACTACAGAAGGTGTTTGCCTTAATGCATAGAATGCATTAAGGTGAAAAAACCTCAAGGGTTTACTACCCACATGTTGAGTAAAAATGGATTAACTGCTTGACCATATGTAAAACTATATATATATATATATATATATTTATGGTCGTGGCCCTCTGACTGAGAGTGATGTGGATCACATAAACACGCGACAAGACTTACAACATAAATAGACCTGAAGTGTGCCTGGGTGGTCTGGTCAGTATGCCAAGAAAAGGGGGCAAAAGACTCAGATAGGGAAATAGCTTATATTGATTTCTTGTATTTATTGAGCCAGCTTGGTAAAGGCTTGTGCCATTCCTTCCTGAGGATTTGGGATGTATGTGGCAAAACAAGGAGACTTCCCATCAGCCTGGTATCTTGATTACGTGGTCTGTTACTCCCTGTTGGGAGGCAGTTGAGGCTGCTCTAATTCGGAAAGAATGTCCTGAGAACAGACTGGGATTTGAAGCCCAAGTTGCTTGGGATTCTGACATGCTTGACAAACTGGCTGCTACTCAGGGAGCTGGTTTAGAAAGGGTAGCATCGAGCTACAATCAGATTGGCTGGGTAGATGAAGCAGTAGTCGGTCAAGCACCGTCACTGGGCGTCAGGCATTGTTAGTCTGAAACAGGTTGATGTCAACCCCCGGGGCTGGTTTGTTGCGTTTGCAGACTGAGAGTGTAAGGGTTCGAAAGCAAGTCGGGTGGCGTCGGAGCAGTGTCTGACTGCCGGAGCCACTGGCTGTAAATTCACTAGGTCGTAGGGAACCGTAGAAGGCCTGGTAGATGGCTGCTAGGATGACTATGCTGGGCAAGGCCCTAAATGGGGAACGAGTTCAGACATGTCCCTAAAAAGGGCACTCTTGAAAGATAGGCGCTTGCCACTGACTACAGGTTGGTGCTTCTGTATGCTCTGTAGGAGGGACTTGACTGCATGGGCTCGAGAATACTGACAAGTTTACTGGGGTCCTGCAGGGACAGGAAATGCTGGACGCCATCTAGATATGGCGTGATAGTATTGTGAGAAAGGGTCAGCTGCGTGTGGCAATACGATATGAGGGCTAGGACGTGTCTAACGTTGCCTATTGCTGCTCCGAGGCAAGTGGCCAAAAATTAGCAGTTAGTGTTCCAAGCAGTGCGATAGGCCTTCAGTGTGTTGCGTGCCAAGGAGTGGTTAATAAGCTGGGTTGAGTTGGTGAGATGCTACTTCAGTCCATCGTCAGCAATGACCAGGGTGGGACAGGGATGGTTATTGGGTCAGCTCCAGGCTCTTGCTGGAAAAACAAATAAGGTTAGAATGGGACAGAGCATCAGCTGCGATTTTGCATTTGCCTGGAATATGACTACAGAAGATATTAAACTGGTGACGGAGTGACAGCTGCGCGAGCCTGCGCAAGAAGGACGTGATGGGGAGAGGCTTGATCTACCTTAATTGTCGGCTGTGGCCTGATTGTCTGTGGTGAAGAACACTGTCTGTCCAGTTCAAGTGTGGCCCCAGACCTGGGCAGCTGCCACAATGGGGTACAGCACAAAGCGTGATGAAGACTGGGTAAAGCAGAAATTTAAGAGAATTTCTGGGGGCCAAGGTTTGGAGAACCAGTGGCGGACGAAAAATGCACGCAAAAGCCTGTGGTGGCTCGGCTGACACTGCCGGGATGAAGATTGAAATGCTGTTCTATCAGGTGGGGAAGTTGTCCCACATAGCTAAGTCTGCTACTGATGCTTGGTCTAGTTTGAGAACTTGGACTGGATCTTGCATTGGTGTGAAAAAATCAAGACAATACACAGGTGCTCAACAAGACGATATACGTGCACTCGCTGACCAACATGCCCTCGCTGACCAACGTGCACCCGCTGACCAACGTGCACCCGCTGACCAACGTGCACCCGCTGACCAACGTGCACCCGCTGACCAACGTGCACTCGCTGACCAACGTGCACCCGCTGACCAACGTGCACTCGCTGACCAACGTGCACTCGCTGACCAACGTGCACTCGCTGGTGCTGGATGGAAACCTGAACTAAGTGCAGGGAAAAAGACAGGGAAAAGATGAGTGGCCCGCGTGCCACTAAAGATGAATGGCCAACTGGGTGCCACTGTGTGTTTGTTTGGCTGATTGTCACTGAGGTGTGTTTGCAAATTTAGTTTGTATTCGGGTTTGCACGTAGGTGCGTGCTGCAAAGTGTTTTATACTGCTGCAAACAATATTGTGTGGTTGCAAGGGTCTCAGTCTGGTTTTCACGAGACGATATTGCGTGGTTGCAAAGGTCTCGATGATTATGAGGTTTGTTTTGAGATGGCCTTGTGTGGTTGCACGGGTCTTAACAAGTGAGGGGTTGCTGAGACGATGTTGCGTTTGCAATGGTCTCAAGTGAGTGTCGGGCTGCTGAGATGACTATGTATGGCTGCAAAGGTCTGAACGGGTGTCAGGTTGCTGAGATGATATTGCGTTTGCAATGGTGTCAAATGAGTGTCAGTTTGCTAAGACGACTTTGTATGGCAGCAAAGGTCTGAACGGGCGTTGGGTTGCTGAGACGAGATTGTGTGGTTGCAAAGGTCTAGACGAGTGTGAGGTAGCTGAGATGATATTACATTTTGCAAGGGTCTCAAATGAGTGTCAAGTTGCTGAGACAATATCCCCCCCCCCTTTTTTTTTTTTTTTTTTATAAAAACGACTGTAAATGAAACGCTGGTAAACATGAGTTACCACATCTGGCTGTGTTTACAAGCTGTTACAGGCATCGGCGTTTTGAATGCCTTTGAACATCCGTCTGAACCCATTTTTTTTATTATTTTATTTTTTTCGAGAAGGTTTCTGAACTCAACTGCCTAGAAATTACGATAAATGATCCTGTGTACATGTACTGATAATATAACATAGAGGAGTGATTGGGGATACTGTGTAGACGTACTGGTAAGATAACATAGAGGAGAGATCAGGGGTGGCTGAAAAACACCCATTTTTCTGGCTGCAAGGGTCTCAATGAATGCCATGTTGCTGGGGCGAGACTGCATGGTCACAAAGGTCTTTGATAAGTGGGAGGTTGCTCGAGACGGTATTGCGTGGTTGCAAGGCTCTCAATGAGTGTGGGGCTGCTGAGACAGTATTGTGTTTGCAAGGGTCTCAACAATGGTGTGAGGCTGCCGAGACGGTATTGCGTGGTTGCAAGGGCCTTGATGAATGTGGGGCTGCTGAGACGGTATTGCGTTTGCAAGGGTCTCAACAATGGTGTGAGGCTGCCGAGACGGTATTGCGTGGTTGCAAGGGCCTTGATGAATGTGGGGCTGCTGAGACGGTATTGCTTTTGCAAGGGTCTCAACAATGGTGTGAGGTTGCCGAGACGGTATTGCGTGGTTGCAAGGGCCTTGATGAATGTGAGGCTGCTGAGATGGTATTGCGTTTGCAAGGATCTCAACAAGGGTGTCAAGCTGCTGAGACGGTTTTGCGTGGTTGCAAGGGCCTTGATGAATGTAGGGCTGCTGAGACGATTTTGCGTGGTTGCAATGGTCTCAACAGGTGTCAGGTTGCTGGGCCGAGATTGTGTGGTGGCAACGTTTTTTTTTTTATATATATATATTTTTCCTTTGCGTCAAGGGTGTCAGGCTGCTGAGATGATTTTGTGTGGTTTCAAGGGTCTCGATGAGTGTGGGTCTGCTGAGACGGTATTGCGTTTGCAAGGGTCTCAACAAGGGTATCAGGCTGCTGAGATGATTTTGCGTGGTTGCAATGGTCTAAACAGGTGTCAGGTTGCTGGGCCGAGATTGTGTGGTGGCAAAGTTTTTTATTTATTTTTTGCACTTTAATATTTAATTTTGCTTTTTTTTTTTGCGTTTTTATATATCTTTTTTTTTTTTTTTGCCTTTTGTAAGGGTCATGTGTTGCAAGGGTCTTAAGGGTGTCAGGCTGCTGAGACGATATACGAGTGGTTGCAAGGATGTCAATGAGTGTGAGGGCTGCTGAGACGATATTGCGTTTGAAAGGGTCTCAACAAGGGTGTCAGGCTGCTGAGACGATTTTGTGTGGTTGCAATGGTCTCAACAGGTGTCAGGTTGCCGAGGGGCTGAGATTGCGTGGTGGCAAAGGTTTTTTTTTTTTTTTTTGCGTTTTTTTTTTGCTTTTTTTTTTTTGCGTTTTTATATTTATTCATTTTTTATTTTATTTTGCGTTTTGTAAAGGTCATGTGTTGCAAGAGTCTTAACAAGGGTGTCAGGCTGCTGAGATAATTTTGCGTGGTTGCACGGATCTCAATCAGTGTGGGGCTGCTGAGACGATATTGCGTTTGCAAGGGTCTCAACAAGGGTGTCAGGCTGCTGAGACGATTTTGCGTGGTTGTTGCAACGGTCTCAACAGGTGTCAGGTTGCTGAGGGGCTGAGATTGCGTGGTGGCAAAGGTTTTTTTTTTTTTTTTTTTGCGTTTTTCTTTGTTTTTTTTGCGTTTTTATATTTATTTATTTTTTTATTTTGCATTTAGTAAAGGTCATGTGTTGCAAGGGTCTTAACAAGGGTGTCAGGCTGCTGAGATGATTTGCATGGTTGCAAGGTCTCAATCAATAAGAATTGGGTTACTGAGAAAGGATAGAAACACCTGGTTTGTTTGTACCTTAAAGGGGTGTTCCAGCCCTAAGTTGTGTTTATTAAAAGTCAGCAGCTACAAAAAGTGTAGCTGCTGGCTTTTAATAAACACTCACTTACCTGCTCCTGCGTTCCAGCGACGCGCCGACCGGGGCTCCGCTCCTCTCCCCCCCTGCCCGGCCGGCGTCTCCATCCTGACTGTGGGCACCCAGCCGTGACAGCCTTCGGCTTCACGGCCGGGCACCCACTGCGCATGCGCGAGCCGTACTGCGCATGCGTGCGCGGCGCGGCTCGCCGCTGATTGGAGAGGCGATCGCATGGGACCTGTCAGTGTCCCATGTGATCGCCTACAGGGAGGGGCTGGTGTAGGCGATTAAGGCTTAATCGCCTAACCAGCCCCTCGGCGGAAGCAGGAAGTGGGACAGGAAGTCCCACTCCTACTGAAGCCCCCACTCCCCCCCCAAAAAAATTACATGCCAAATGTGGCATGTATGGGGGTGAGGAGTGGAGTAAGCTAAGGTCGTTTTTTTGGGTGGAACACCCCTTTAAGCAAGCAGTATAAGGTAGAAGGACAATGCCTGTTTGAATCGTGGTTCCGTAGGGACCACTAATGAACGATATGGGAGACAACGAATGGTAGCAAATTGATAGGACATAAAGAATGTAATAACATTCTTACTTGCGACAGTGGGCCATGCAAGTGAGTTTGCGGCGGACTGTGGCTGGAGTGAAACATGTCGGGAAGGTGTAGCGTGATGCCGTGCATGGGGCAAAACAATGAGGTTTGGTGTAGAAAATAGAACACGAGAAGTGCGTATCAATGCTTTGTAAGCTCCACTGCGGGAACCAAACATATGGTACGGGTGACACCATGAGTGGACACGAATTTGACATGACAAACAAGCTAACGAATCCTACCTGGGACAGTGAATGTGCGACTGGGTTTGCTTTGGACTGGAGTGGATGTGCAACACATCCGAAGAGTGTGGTGTGGCGCCATGCATGACGCACAGGCAATAACTTTGGTAAATAAATGAGAGAGAAGAACCATGAACAAACAATTCGTAAGTTCCGCTGCGGGAACTAAAAACACACGGCATGGGGGAACAATGAATGACAACGGTAGAAAGCATGCAATGTATCTGATACAAAACGGTTGTAAAAATGCATGAAACAAATTCGATACGAATCGGTAGTAAGGAGTATTGAACGAATCTGATACGATTTGGTTGTAGAGTGTATGCTACCCCTTGCTTTGAAACCGAACACCTACCAACCACCCATCCCCCCAGGCTAATCAAGTGCAGACAAGGCACCATGTGAGTCCAATTACCACCTCAATCTGCCAAAGAACCCATACAAACACATGCTAATCTCCAAATGGATTTACAAATGAATCGTATGTTTGGCAGAAGGAAGTTACAAATGTACTACGCCTGAGCCAAATGATGTTGGAACATGAGCAACAATAACTCAGAGGCAGATTTTTTTTCCAAAAGAGATGCAGGATTTGCAAGATTGCACAAGATACGAAAAGGTTTGAATCCTACCTGCGACAGTAAGCGGGAACCGCCGGCGAAGACCATGAAGGGAGAAGCCACAAAGCGATTGCGATGTCGAATGCGATTGAATGCGCAGACTCACGGACATGAGGTGAGCTGGGAAGAGTCGGCCCAGTGACGTGTAGTACTGCACACTGAACCGACAAAGAGCATGTGTGAGTGGGCTGCTTAAATACCCTCCGGGCTCCTCCCATAAACTCAGGCCACCATACTGGCCTTCTTATACATATATATATATATATATATTCATGCGTTTTACATACTTTGGTATAAATAACGTTTATAATATTTTATGATAGTATTGTTGTTTGTATAGTGCACTGCACCTACAAAACCCCATTATCTATCAATTCATATTTATTAGGGGTGTTGTGCTAGTGACTCCAGACACTCAAACTCTCTTTACAACTATGGGCCAGATTCAGGTAGATGGGAGCATCTTTGCTCTGGAGTAACGTTTCTCATTTACGTTACTCTGGCGAAATTTTAGGAGCAAGTGCTGTTATTCATGAAGCACTTGCTCCTAAAGTTGCGGCAGCGTATCGTAAATGAGCCGGCGGAATTCAAATTGGGCGGGTACGGGGCGTGTATTATTTAAAATAAGCGCGATCCCGCGGCGAACGTACTGCGCATGCGTCGACTGTCAATGCATCCCAGTGCGCATGCTCCAAATTCTGTCAGTGAACGTCAATGACGTCAAGTCCCCATTCATGGACGTTTTACGCAAGCGACGCGATTAATTTTTTTCGACGCGATGACGACGGCTATACTTAACATAGGATACTCCACTAGGGGGCTGCTTTATCTTTACGCCGCGTATCGCTTACGGAAACGTCGGAAAGTCACTGCGTCGCGCCCGAATACGATCGTGAATTGCCGATTCCCGCTGATTAACATATTTTTTCAGCGTAAATCAGCGGGAACGCCCCCGGCGCCATTTTTAAATTAAAGTTGCGATGCGATGGCGAAATTCAATTACGCCGATCGCATCGGAACTCCAACCCGGCGTTTCTTGTTTTCTGGTTACAGAAAACAGAAACGCCAGCTTAAAGTGAGAGTTAGGCTGGAGTATCACTGATACTCCAGCCTAACTCTACCTGAATCTGGGCCTATGACTTCTGTCATACTTTGGTTAGCTCCTTACAGACATGGTCTCCTCAACTGCCTCACCAGTCAGGCCGCGTACACACGATCAAATTTATCTGCTGAAACTGGTCCGACGGACCGTTTCAGCAGACATCTCCGATCGTGTGTACGGGCTAGCGGACAGGTTTGTCCATCGGACAAATTTCAAAGCATGCTTTGAAATGTGTCCGCTACAAACCTGTCCGTCAGATCTATACGCTGGTTAGTACACTAACCAGCGAACAGAAATGTCCGCGCATGCGTCTAATGGATTCGACGCATGCGCGGAAGGATTTCACTTCCTCGTTTGGTGACGTGGCGGCGTCAACGTCACCGCCACGTCACCGCGTTCCCTGGCCGAGGGGATTTTCATCCGATGGTGTGTACACACCGTCGGACGAAAATCCGGAGGAGACATGTCCGCTGGAAACGGTCCGTCGGACATGTTTCAGCGGACATGTCCCTCCGTGTGTACGCGGCCTAAGAGTCAGACCAGTATTCTTTGGAGATATATATCTAAACTACTGCACCACCTCAATACTGAAAGGCAAGCAGCCTGGTTTTTCCTGGCAGGGAACTGCGTGCATTGCTCACACCCAACCTACTATAAGAAAACCATATTTGGTAACTATTGACTAAAAGTAAAGTGAATTTGCATGCAACTTCTTTATCAGTATGCCACATAGATATAAGATTTTTAAATATAAACACCCATACCGATAAGGTCTTTTAGAGCATGCTAATCAGTCTATGAGTGCTTCCTTGCACCTCTTTTGGCTATATCTTACATATATTACTATTATAGGTTGTGTACAATGGTTTTGGAACTGTAAAGCCCTGTACACATGATCGGTCCATCCGATGAGAAAGGTCCGACGGACCGTTTTCATCGGTTCACCGATGAAGCTGACTGATGGACTGATGTGACTACACACCATCGGTTCATGAACCGATCGTGTCAGAATGCGGTGACGTAAAACACAATGACGTGATGAAAAAAACGAAGTTGAATGCTTCCAAGCATTCGTCGACTTGATTATGAGCATGCGTGGATTTTTAACCAATGCTCGTGCGTACTAACGATTGGTTTTGACCTATCGGTTAGCCGTCCATCGGTTCAATTTTAAAGCAAGCCATCTGTTTTTGGACCAAAGGATAACGAACCGATGGGGCCTACACATGATCGGTTTGGACCGATGAAAACGAACTTCAGTCCGTTTTCATCGGTTTGAACTGATTGTGTGTACGTGGCTTAAGCTGTACTTTTATATGGCAAGTACAAACTTGCTATACATAATGGGCCAGATTCAGGTAGATGGGCGAATCTTTATTTTGGAGTAACGTTTGTCATTTACGTTACTCCGCCGAAACTTTATGAGCAAGTACTGTTATTCACATAGCACTTGCTCCTAAAGTTGCGGCGGCGTAGCGAAAATGAGTCGGCGGAATTCAAATTGGGCGGGTAGGGGGCGTGTATTATTTAAACTAGGCGCGATCCCGCGGCGAACGTACTGCGCATGCGTCGACTGTCAGTGCGCATGCTCCAAATTCTGTCAGTGAATGTCAATGACGTCAATCCCCATTCACGGACGTTTTACGCAAACGACGCTAAACTTTTTAAATTCGACGCGATGACAACGGCCATACTTAACATAGGATACTCCACCTACAGTAGGGGGCATGTTTTTCTTTACGCCGCGTATGGCTTACGGAAACGTCGGAAAGTGACTGCGTCGGGGCCGCGTACGATCGTGAATTTCCGTCTCTCGCTGATTTACATATTCTTGGCATAATCAGCGGGAACGCCCCGAGCTCCCATTTTAAAATTGCAGTTCCGATACGATGGCGAAATACAATTACACCGCTCGTATCTGAACTCAATCCCGGCGTATCTTGTTTTCTGACTACAGAAAACAGATAAGCCGGCTCAAAGTGAGAGTTATGCTGGCGTATCACTGATACTCCAGCGTAACTCTACCTGAATCTGGCCCAATGTATTTAATTAGTACAAGGCAACACACTTGCAAATGAGGTTACTATATTTAACTTCCACTTAATAACACTGCTAAGGCAAAACAGCATTCTTCAGTCTTGAACCATTAAAAGTAAAAATGGCATGCAATTCTGGACCATTTACATAGCATGATTTATAAATAAGCTGAAGCTGACAATCTGCTATTTTCCCTGAGTCCTCAATTACTGGAATGTTGACCTGATACATCCAAGTGCAGATGAAGGAGGGAAATTACAGTTACAGAAGTGGGAAAATAAGTGGCTGCCAGTTTTTAAGTACTGCTTCAGTCAAGGAAATGCCTTTTCCCTTTTCATTATTTTTGTCCAAGGTCATGATTGAATTATTTCATTAACTGAAGGTTTTAGTGTGGGGATGGAACATTCCAATGCTCCTTCCTTTTCCCTTTGTTTTTTAAACAGTTTACTAATGTGCACTCAGGTGATCATGTTAATGCATGGAATATTAAAATACACATGCCAATTTAATAAATAATTAACCTTTTGTGTTCCAGAGAAAACACATAATGCCCAACAAAGCCAGACCATATTAATACTTTTATACAGGCAAGCCCAGAACTATGTTTGCTATTACAGACAGTTTTCTTGCTCACTAGAGCAAGAATACTTTAAAGCCAAAAATTAGAGAAAATGATCCAGTAAGCATATCCAAATGTCTCTTTAATGCAGTGCAAGCGTATTCCAACATATATTTTTTTTCCAGCAGGATACAGACATATGATGATAATAAGTGTACACCATTTATTATTGTAAAACTTTTTACTGAATAACTCTACATATCTGACTCTTTGCTACAATAATAATAAAAAAATGCCTATTTTCGCTGACAATTCATGCAAAACGTGCGTCCAATTATTTTTGTTTAGCTCTGACAATTTATCAAGGCCTGTTCTAGTCAAAAGATATACAAAACATTGTTTCATTCTTCATGCTTATATACTATGCTATTACTTGCATAGTACAGATTTGAGTTTAGCTGCAAGATAATACTCAATATCCTTAAAAAACACAGAATTAAATGTCAGAAACATGTTAATATTCCTATTTTATATATAAATAATGTTACTTGTATTTTAAAAATAAAAAAGTATTAAAAGTGTCTGAGACAAGTTTTATCTCAAATGTCGTTACCCATAGCAACCAGTCAGCTTCTTTCATTTTTAAAACAAAGCTTACAAAATTTAAGTTTTAAAGCAGATTGACTGGGTTTCAGTTGAGACAAAGTTTGACTAAAACACTTTTTATGAATTCCCTGCAGAGTGTCTGCTGATCATATCCAAGACACATAAAAGAAAAAATGCATTGAAGTCACTAGCTGAAAGACTAGATATAACGGTAAAGCTTCTGATAAGGGAGGTTCTGTCATTATTCTCAATACCAATTACTATGAGAATGAAGTTTCTGAACAGCTATCTGATTTAGAGGTCTATGAGAGATTTTCTAATGGTCCTGGTACTGGGACTTAAAAGAAAGTTGAGATATATTCTGGATGAAGCTTTAACTACTTCATCTCTCCCACCTGTACTCCCCCATGTGTATTTAGCAAAAACTTTGTCATTACTCAAGAAAACAAAGTAGTACATCAATTATTTTAAAGGATAACCAAGGTCTTCTTTTCATGATTTTGTCTTGTTTTGTTGCAAAACAAAAAAGTTTTAGAGAGTGATGGTGAATGATCTTAACATAATTAGTGGGCGAAATCAGTGGCGTCACTAGGGTTGGTGTCACCTGGTGCGGTATAACATGGTGTCACCCCCCCCCCCCAAAAAAAATTTCCCCCCTAATAACACTGCATATATTGGCAACAGTAGTGCCGTTAATAACTTTCAATCAACTAGCAAATTTGAATAACAAAATCATATGAAAATAGAATTCAAAGCTTAAACTGTTTAAGAACTGTATTTATTTTAACTGTGCCATGCCAAACGCAGCCACTGTGGCATCAATTGTTACGACTGTGCCCAGCAATTGTCACCACTATGCCCAGCAATTGTCACCACTTTGCCCAGCAATTGTCACCACTATGCCCAGCAATTGTCACCACTATGCCATGCCATCAAACGCAGCCACTGTGCTATGCCAAATGCAGCCACTGTGCCATCAATTGTTACATCTGTGCCATAAATTATCACCACTGTGCCCAGCAATTGTCACCACTATTTCATGCCATTAAATGTAGCCACTGTGCCATCAATTGTCACCACTGTGCCCAGCAATTGTCACCACTATTCCATGCCATTAAATGTAGCCACTCTGCCATCAATTGTCACCACTGTGCCATCAATTGTCGCCACTGTGCCATCAACTGTCGCCACTGTGCCCATTGTGCATCAATTGTCACCACTGTGCCATGCCAAACACAGCCACTGTGCCATCAATTGTCACCACTGTGCCCAGCAATTGTCACAACTATTCCATGCCATCAAATGTAGCCACTGTGCCATCAATTGTCACCACTGTGACATCAATTGTCACCACTATTCCATGCCATCAAATGTAGTCACTGTACCATCAATTATCGCCACTGTGCCTTTTTAAGACCCGTCCTTTCATTTTCATGGGATGAGGACAGAGGGACGCAGTGGGATGAGCACAGGGGGACAGGGTGGGATGAGGACAGGGGGACAGGGTGGGATGAGCACAGGGGGACAAGGTGGGATGAGCACAGGGGGACAGGATGGGATGAGCACAGGGGGACAGGGTGGGATGAGGACAGGATGGGATGAGGACAGGGTGGGATGAGCACAGGGGGACAGGGTGGGATGAGGACAGGGGGACAGGGTGGGATGAGGACACGATGAGATGAGGACAGGGTGAGATGAGGACAGGGGGACAGGGTGGGATGAGGACAGGGGGACAGGGTGGGATGAGGACAGGGGGACAGGGCCCACCCTAATCACCCCGTGTGCCGCAGAATCCCCATTTGGATCACTGGTATTTCACTGAAGTCCTCTAATGATGCTCCTAAAAAAAAAAAAAATTAATAAAAATTCTGTAAATATAATAAAACTGAAAAAATAATGATACTGTACACTGCTCTACCAACACCAACCTCTACCCTACTGACACCGTCCACTGCTGTACTTACACCGTCAATATACATACACACATGCATATGTGTTTGATCTTTGGGATGCACACCCTAATGCAATAGGCTGCGCACACCTATGGTTAGGATGATCAAATCATATTAATTTCTATTATTACATTGTAATATATAATGAAATAGTTCAACTCACCATAATGTAGAATTATTGGGAACCCTGAGCTTGTCACTTGTCACATCTCCTGCCACCATATGCAGTGTGTCACTTGACACCAGATGCAGTGCCATTTGCCACCCATAGCCTGCCACAAGTCTGACACACCAGAGCCCAGAGAAGGTGAAAGCCCCTCTCGCCGCTGGCTGCTGATGTGGCTCCTCCCAGTAGCAGTGCAGCCATGGGACCCCTGTTTTAGAGAATGCTGGCGCGGGCCGGAGAAGATAGAGGAGGTGGGTGGCAGTGGCTTCGCTAGGGTTGGTGTCACCCCACCAGTGTGGTAAAACATGGTGGGGTGACAGACACCCCTTCATTAAGTATAGATCCCCCTCCCTTAGTACAGACCCCCCTCAGTATAGATACCCCTCCCCCCAATAAGTACAGACCCACTCACTAAGTGCAGACCACCCTCCCTCAGTACAGACCCCCCCTCAGTATAGACCCCCTCCCCCTCAGTACCATGCTTGTGTAGCAGTGCAGCCTCATCAGTGCTGCCTATCAGTGCAAGCTGAATGTTTATCACATACCTCAGAGCAACACAGCATATGAGAGCCCTGTTCCTCCTCCTGTTTATGTACAGGAAAGCATCACACGGGGGGGGGGGGAGAGGTGTCGGGTTCAGTCACTTTGCACTGTGTGAGAGGCAGCTGACCTACTTGCCCACTACACTGACCTACCTGCCCACTACACTGACCTACCTGCCCACTACACTGACCTTTAAAATGACCTGCCTGCCAACTACACTGACCTACCTGACCACTACACTCCTTCCTGCAGTACTCACATTACTGACTACTTCCCCACACAAACACAAGGTAGATCGGTGGATTTCACTTACCACTCCAGGCCAGCACTCCATCCATGAAGATCATCCATAGATGACTGCTATCCCCCAGTCGCTCCAGAGGAAGTTACACACAGAAGCCCTTCCACAGTACATGATTTTTTTTGTATTGCAGATTGACAGGGTCCCTTCTTGAGGGTGACACAACTGAGCCATGAGAAAGGGAGATGGATCACTATTCACTTCAGAGGAAGCACTCCTCCCCGCAGGCCAAGAACTCCACCAGCAGCCTCCGCATGCTCGTCTGCACCGAGCACCGCCCCTCCCACTCACACACATGGACCGCCTGTAGCAAGCACCTGAGGAATCATGGGGGACAGGACAGGCTGGATCAGACCACTGGAGTCCCTGGGCAGTGGGGGAGGTGCCGGTACTGAGGACTGGAGTCTGCCTTATTGATCGTGCATAGTGATAATAGGGGCTGCTGGCCTGGAGGAAGTCACTCTGGGATGGGACAGCTATGATATTCACAGCAGCGCAGAAGCAGAGGACAGGTTTGGGATGAGCTTACTCACAGAGGAAAGAGCACTGGCTGCCCACCCCCACGCTACACTACTGGGCTGGCCCAGCCGGATGTCGGTGAAAATGACTGTCTGCATCAGTTTCTATCCAGGCCCAGGACGCTGTATGAGGCAACCCCCCGCGAACCCCCCTCCTCCCGCACGGAGAGCCGCACAGCTGAATCCTGAAGTTCAGTGCACGTTTCGGCACTGAACTCCACGATTGAGCTGTGTGGGAGGAGGGGGCTCGTGAGGGGGGGGTGCTCTTTCATCTCTGCATGTCAGCAAAAAAATGTAATAACCCCTTTTAGGGTGTCACCGCACCCCCGCACCCCCCTAGCAACGCCTCTGGGCGAAATACTCCTTGGTGACTCTATACTTTTCCTTCTGGGTGTTCATTCCATCAAAGGTATTTTCTTTTTTATGCAGCCTTCTATGTTGGAAAGACACTGAGCCAGATTCAGGTAGATGGGCGCTTCTTTACTTTGGAGTAACGTTTCTCATTTACGTTACTCCGCCGACACTTTCGGCGCAAGTACTGTTATTCACATAGCACTTGCTCCTAAACTTGCGCCGGAGTAACAAAAATGCGCTGGCGTAACCCGACGCAAGTGGAAGTGGGTGTGATCATATGTAAATGATGGGCGGAGCCCAGCGCAGAGGCTTACGTTCAGCGCATCAACCACGGAGCATGCGCAGTGAGTGAGGCTCCACTCGCCCCCTTGTGCGCATGCTCACAACTTCCGTCGGCACCACTTCACAGGAAACGTCAGCGCAATGTGTTCCATTGCGCGTATAAAAGCGCCAGCGGAAGCGCCATTCCAGCGCAAAAGTATTTCCGTTTCCCCCCACCCCAGGGAATTTACTTTTGCTCTGTTATGGCTGCTCCCGCTACCCCCAAAGAGAGGAGGAACCTCAATTTTAATGCCCAGGAGGTCTCTGTGGTCATCTCTGCTATGGAGACCCACAACGATGTCCTCCATGGCAGAAAAAGCCGAAAGACCACCCGGGAGAGGAAGCAGGCCATCCTGGCAAGCATTGCTGCCAGGGTTAATATTTTGGGGTACTCCACCCGGACTGCTGGCGATATTGCCAAGAAGATCAACGATCTACGGCGCAAGGTTCGGGGCAAGGTGGCCACCATTAGGAGGCATGAGAGTGGCACGGGTGGTGGACCCCCATGTGCAGTAAGCCTGACCACAGAGGAGGAGGTGGTCGCCCGCTGCCTGGAGAGGGAGCAGTTGGAGGGGGTCCCTGGATATGACTCCATGGAGGAAGGCTCCAGGACAGGTAAGTGTTTTTTAACCCCTATTTGGTGTGTTGCATGTGGGGGGGGAGGGTACATGTGCCAAGTGTGTGGGACCACCAACATGTGTCTGCTTTGTGTCATCCACAGATGACGGAGCTGGGCCATCATCTGTCGGCGGCCAGTCCACCCCATCCCCCCAACGGCATCCAGTGCCCGTGCCCCTGGGTGGTGAAGACACCGAGGTGGATGAGGAGAGTGCCCACACCTCACCTGCAGAGGTCGTTGAGGAGGAGCCTGTTGGGGCAGAGCAGGACATTATTTTATATTTGGTCGAGCCCTCCTCTTCTGCAGGGCCCTCTCAGATCCCCTCCCCCATCATAGGAAACCCCTCAAGGGCGACTCCATCCCCCCGGGGACAACCATCTACTGGCCCCAGGAAGGCCACCCGTAAGACCAGGGGGGCTCTGATCTGGTCCAGGACCAGGTGGCGAGGGATCACGCCAGGCAGACCCAGCAAATGGGGGACATAGTTGGGCACCTGGACAGAGTGGCTGACAGCCTGTGCTCCGTGGCCCAGATTTCTTCTGCAGTGCAGGATGTGAGCTGCAACTGCGCTGCAGTGGTGACCAGTCTGGGGGAGGTGAAGGGTGACATAAGGCACCTCCGGGACCAGGGGAGGCAGAGTCGGCGGGCCCAGCATTACCAGGTCACCCGGCAGCTCAGGATGCAGGCCCAGACCAACTCTTACCTCGGCCGGATAGCCATGGCCTTGCAGGGCGTGCAGGCCACACCTGCCAGGAGTGGCCCACCCGGGGATCAGCCACCTCCAGATGCCCCCCCACCCCCACCCACTCCATCCAGGCAGCTGAGGAGCCAGAGAGGGGCCGCCATAAGAAGCCCCCGGCATCCCAGATGATTTATTTTTTGTTTTTTTGATTGATGCTCAGGACATGAGTTTTGTATTTTTCTTTTTCTTAATGCTCAGGTTATGAGATTTTTATTTTATTCTTAATGCTCAGGTTATGAGTTATTTTATTTGTGATTATGCTCTGGATATGAGATTTTTTTTTTGATACTGCACACGTTGCAGTGTGAATGGTGTGTGAATGTGAGGGGGTGGCACTCCTGCCAGTAAGGGGTGTCACCCTCGGCCGTGGTGGTGAAGTTAACCCCACGGCTGTATGAATGACGTGTGAAAGGTGTATGAATGGACAGCGACATCATTGGGGCCTTGACGCTGGCGTTGCTGCTCCCAAGTCCTACATGCTGGACTTGGGCTAATCCAATGTGATGTGGATGTGGTGTGTGTGATCTAGGGACATCAGTGGTGTGCATGCGTGCATTGTCTGTGTGATTAATGTTTTGGTTTATTGTCCAAAGATGCCTACGGCGAGGACCCTCCTGACTGCTCTTCCATCAGCTGACTGGGTCTCCTCTGGCAGGGGGGGGCTGTCTGGTTGGGGGGTCAGGTCATCACGCATGTCAATCTGCAGGCCTTTTCTCATGGCAAAGTTGTGCAGAATGCAACATGCACCGATGATCTGACACACGAAGGTAGGGGAATACAATAGTGTCCCCCCGGACTTATCTAGGCAGCGGAAACGGGACTTCAGGAGCCCAAATGTTTGTTCCACCACTGCACGGGTTTTGATGTGTGCTTCATTGTACCTTCTCTCTCCTCTGGTTTGGGGGTTCCGGAAAGGAGTCATTAGATGGGGTCCCAGTGCATATGCAGAGTCACCTGGAAGGGAAAATACAGGAGGATGTTAGTCATGCATGTGCCACTTGTGAGGTGTGCATCATGGGAGGGGATAGTCATGCCTGCCACCCATGTCACTCACCAACCAGCCAGCTATCCCCATACATGTTCTGCTCGAAATCTGCTGGGATGGGACTCTGACGGTATCTGAAGCTGTCATGGCTGGACCCGGGGTGTTTGGCACGGACGTGCCATATGAGGCGTTGGGCATCGGCTATCACCTGTACGTTGATGGAATGCCAATGCTTCCGATTGCGGTATATGTGCTCTGTGGCACTGGGGGGCTGAAGGGCCACATGTGTGCAATCAATGGCCCCCACAGTGCGTGGGAATCTGGCAATGCTGTAGAAATCTGTTATTGCCTTCAGCCGCAGCTCCTCAGTGGTGGGTCTGATGAACTGGTTGGACATGCGTCTGAGGATTGCAGGGACAACCTGGTGCACACATCTGCTCATGGAGGATTGTGACATCCAAGCCACCACTCCACTTGTACGTTGGAATGATCCACTTGCAAGGAAATGAAGTGTTGCCAGTACCTTCACCAGTGGCTGCACTGCTTGTGAGCGGTGTGTTGGACTGGTGATGTCATCCTGCAGGGTTGTGGTTAGTTCAAGTATTGCATCAGGGCTGAATCTGAAGAGGCGATACACCTCCTCATCCCCCATGCCAAAGAGGCTCATGCGCGTGCGGTATATCCTCTCACGTGCCCGCCTTCTCCGTACCGGGGGACCCAGTACTAGTGCTAGGTCCGCGACTGCCCCTGGCATGTTGGCACACAGAGGTGTTGTCCTTGCAAGTGTGGTTGTTCAGCTTGCTAGTTTCGTCGGTAACGTTGCTGCTGTAGCTGCTCTCCTGCTGACCTGAGGCCGTCTGGAGTAAAGATAAAGCAGCTATTTGTAGAAATAACTTTGCGCCGGACGGACGAGATACGCGCGGCGCATGTAGCCAGCGTATGGTGCTAATCCGTTCGCGAATCGGGAAATCTCCACACTTCGTGCTTGTCTGTTTCCTTATAACCACAGTACTGAGAGCTTTCTCACTGTGGTCTAAGCTGTCATTACTGTGTGTCTAAAACTTCCCAGAACCAATCAGATTAATTTTAAAAACAAAACACTGCCCTGGATTTGTTTGTTTTTGTTCTGTGTCTCTCTCTTCTTCACAGAAGCCAGTGAAACTAACCTGCAGGCACATTATATGATTGATTTTTATCTATTTTTAATCATTTTTTAAAAGGAATGAGGTTAATTTTTATGCCTCTATACCCTGTAAACAGTAATTTCAGCAATTTTTTTTCCTTTAGTGACCCTTTAATGTATATAGAAGCAACACCTCATCCAGCTTAGCTATTCATATTTGAACTGTGTGTGTGTGAAGGGGGGGCAACTTGCCAACAGTGGGCCAGATTCAGGTAGAGTTGCGCAGGAGTATTTCGATATGCGCCGCGTAACTGTGAATATGCGCCGTCGTTTCTATGTGGCCGTACCCACCAAACTAGATGCGACAGAAAATGGGCCATTTCCGACGCCAAAGTCTCGTCAGCGCATAATTTCGCTTGGCGCATCAGTCGCGCCTATTGATTTCCCATGCAAATATGCAAATGAGGGAGATTTCCCGATTCGCGAACGGATTAGCACCATACGCTGGCTACATGCGCCGCGCGTATCTCGTCCGTCTGGCGCAAAGTTATTTCTACAAATAGCTGCTTTATCTTTACTCCAGACGGCCTCAGGTCAGCAGGAGAGCAGCTACAGCAGCAGCGTTACCAACGAAACTAGCAAGCTGAACAACCACACTTGCAAGGACAACAGCTCTGTGTGCCAACATGCCAGGGGCAGTCGCGGACCTAGCACTAGTACTGGGTCCCCCGGTACGGAGGAGGCGGGCACGTGAGAGGATATACCGCATGCGCATGAGCCTCTTTGGCATGGGGGATGAGGAGGTGTATCAGATTCAGCCCAGATGCAATACTTGAACTAACCACAACCCTGCAGGGTGACATCACCAGCCCAACACACCGCTCACAAGCAGTGCAGCCACTGGTGAAGGTACTGGCAACACTTCATTTCCTTGCAAGTGGATCATTCCAGCGTACAAGTGGAGTGGTGGCTGGGATGTCACAATCCTCCATGAGCAGATGTGTGCACCAGGTTGTCCCTGCAATCCTCAGACGCATGTCCAACCAGTTCATCAGACCCACCACTGAGGAGCTGCGGCTGAAGGCAATGACAGATTTCTACAGCATTGCCAGATTCCCACGCACTGTGGGGGCCATTGATTGCACACATGTGGCCCTTCAGCCCCCCAGTGCCACAGAGCACATATACCGCAATCGGAAGCATTGGCATTCCATCAACGTACAGGTGATAGCCGATGCCCAACGCCTCATATGGCACGTCCGTGCCAAACACCCCGGGTCCAGCCATGACAGCTTCAGATACCGTCAGAGTCCCATCCCAGCAGAATTCGAGCAGAACATGTATGGGGACAGCTGGCTGGTTGGTGAGTGACATGGGTGGCAGGCATGACTATCCCCTTCCATGATGCACACCTAACACCCTTCCAGGTGACTCTGCATATGCACTGGGACCCCATCTAATGACTCCTTTTTCGGAACCCCCAAACCAGAGGAGAGAGAAGATACAATGCGGCACATATCAAAACTCGTGCAGTGGTGGAGCAAACATTTGGGCTCCAGAAGTCCCGTTTCCTCTGCCTGGAAAAGTCTGGGGGGGCCCTATTGTATTCCCCTACCTTCGTGTGTCAGATCATCGGTGCATGTTGCATTCTGCACAACTTTGCCATGAGAAAGGGCCTGCAGATTGACATACGTGATGACCTGACCCCCCAACCAGACAGCCCCCCCCTGCCAGAGGAGACCCATTCAGCAGTCAGGAGGGTCCTCGCCGTAGGCATCTTTGAACACTAAACAAAAACATTGATCACACGGACAATGCACGCATGCACACCACTGATGTCCCTAGATCACACACACCACATGCACATCACATTGGATTAGCCAACATGCAGGACTTGGGAGCAGCAACGCCGCGTCAAGGCCCCAATGGTGTTGCTGTCCATTCATACACCATTCACACGTCATTCACACAGCCGTGGGGATAACTTCTCCCCAACTGCCGAGGGTGACACCCCTTACTGGCAGGAGTGCCACCCCCTCACATTCACACACCATTCACACTGTCCCCTGCACTACTGACCATGTGCAGTTAAACTCAAAATAAAAAGCTCATAACCTGAGCAACATTAAAATAAAAAAAGGCTCATAACCTGAGCAACATTAAAATAAAATAAAAAACTCATAACCTGAGCAACATTCAAATAAAAAAAAAAACTCATAACCTGAGCCGATAAAAAAAAAAAAAAAATCCCTCATCTGGGCTGACGGGGGCTCCTTCTGGTGGGCCCTCTCTGGCTCCTCAGCTGCCTGGAGGAAGTGGGTGGGGGTGGGGGGCTTCTGGAGGTGGCCGATCCCCGGGTGGGCCACTCCTGGCAGGTGTGGCCTGCATGCCCTCCAAGGCCATGGCTATCCGGCCGAGGTAGGAATTTGTGTGGGCCTGTTTTCTTAGCTTCCGGGTCACTTGGTAATGTTGTGCCCGCTGCCTCTGCCTCCCCTGGTCCCGGATGGCAGCAGTGTTGGCCTGGACGGCTGCAGTGAGATGCCGAAGATCAGCCTGCACCTCCCCCAGGCTGGTCACCACTGCAGCGCAGTTGCAGCTGACATCCTGCACTGCGTTGGACATCTGGGCCACGGAGCCCAGGCTGTCAGCTACCCGGTCCAGGTGCCCAGCAATCTCCCCCATCTGCTGGGTCTGCCTGGCCTGGTCCCTTGCCATCTGGTCATGGACCACATCAGACACCCCCCTGGTCTTCGGGTGGCCTTCCTGGGGCCAGGAGATGGTAGTCCCCGGGGGAATGGAGTCGCCCTTGAGGGGCTTCCTAGGATGGGGGAGGGAATTTGAGAGGGCACTGCTGAAGGGGAGGACTCCTCCAAAAATAAAACAAACTCCTGCTCGGGGACAACAGGCTCCTCCTCAACTACCTCAGCAGGTGATGTGTGGGCACTCCCCTTCATCTCGGTGTCTTCACCACCCAGGGGGTCGGGCTCAGGATGCCGTTGGGGGAATGGGGTGGACTGGCCGCCGACAGATGATGGCCCAGCTCCATCATCTGTGGATGACACAAAGCAGACACATGTTGGGTGGTCCCACACACTTGGCACATGTACCCTCCCCCCCCACATGCAACACACCAAATAGGGGATAAAAAACACTTACCTGTCCTGGAGCCTTCCTCCACGGAATCATATCCCGGTACCCCCTCCAACTGCTCCCTCTCCATGCAGCAAGCGACCACCTCCTCCTCCGTGGTCAGGCTGACCGCACATGGGGGTCCACCACCCGTGCCCCTCTCATGCCTCCTGATGGTGGCCACCTTGCCCCGAACTTTGCGCCTCAAATCATTGATTTTTTTGGCTATATCCGCAGCAGTCCGGGTGGAGTAGTCCAAAACATTGACCCTGCCAGCAATGCTCTCCAGGATGGCCTGCTTCCTGTCCCGGCTGGTCTTCCGACTTTTCCTGCCATGGAGGAAGTCATTGTAGGTCTCCATAGCGGAGATCACTACAGACAGCTCCTGGGCGTTGAAGTTGAGGTTTCTCCTCTCTTTGCGGGGAACGGGAGCAGCCATCGCACAGCAAAAGTTACTTCCCTGGGGTGGGGGGAACCGGATATACTTTTGCGCCAGAAAGGCGCATCTGCAGCCGCTTTTATACGCGCAACGGAACACATTGCGCTGCCGTTTCCCATGCAGTGGTGCCGACGGAAGTTGTGAGCATGCGCACAGGGGAGCGAGTGGAGCCCTCCCTCACTGCGCATGGTCCGTGGATGATGCAATGAACGTAAGTCTCTGCGCTGGGCTCCGCCCATCATTTACATATGATCACACCCACTTCCACTTGCGTCGGGTTGCGCCAGCGCATTTCCGTTACTCCGCCGCAAAGTAACGAACATGCGCTTGGTGAATACTGTACTTGACTCACTAGTTCGCGTCAGCGTAACGTATATGCGCTGCGCTACGCTGGATAAAATATGCGCGCATCTACCTGAATCTGGCCCTTAGTGGACATAGGATGATTTTAGACATTTTTATGTCCCTTTTGGGTTTGGGGATGTCCCGGGTGAGTCTGTCACAGTACGTATTGTATTTTTCAAAATGTGATCTTTCTTTTTGTGCTTGTGCCACATAGACAAATGTTTAGTAATACAATTTTTTTTAATACAATTTTCCTGTTTAAAAAAAATTTGATTTTTTTATTTTTCGACCAGTGATATTTAAAATTACACCAAATCTATTATTTTAGTTCAAATTACTACAACGTTATTTATAAAATTAAATACAAATTTCTTTTCAGTTTGGCACAACTTTTAGGCTTCATGCACACTAGGCACCGGAACAAAGCTGACAGAAAACCGCGGCATAAAAAACACGCCTAATGGAGCATATTGCACACGTTTAGACATATTTATGTGCGTTAGCGTTTATAAGCATTCTTTTCCAATACATCCAGTAGCAGAGAAAAACAAAGCAACAGGTGCCTCTTAGTAAGACTGTTTGAAATGTATTAGCCAAATGCATTAAAACACTCACATTTAAATATCTTTATGTTCAGCGCAGGGGAGTCCAGTAGAGTCAAACATGGATCTCTGCAGTTTAGATGGTGTTTCAGCTTAATTACTCCATGCTGTTGGTGTCCTGTGTCACAGGCGACTTCCGGGATTCGTACAGGATCCAAAACGAGGCTTGGGACGCATCCGACCAGTCACAGAGAAGGCTGGAGTGCAATAAGGTAAATGACTGTACTGCCGCAAAGCTATGCGTTTCCGAGCATGCGCACCAAGAGATTATGCAAGGTGTGTGCTCCTTTCTCAAGAGCTTAAGAAAGGAGCGCACACCTTGCATAATCTCTTGGTGTGCATGCTCGGAAACGTGTCGCTTTACGGCAGTACAGTAACTTTTTCAATGACCAAATTAACACTGGTCACTACTCTGATGCATGTGAAAATTAGCTGAGGTTTCCACCTAGTGGCTGATTATTTAAGGCAGTACCCAAACCCACAAATGTAATATATTGCAGCTTGCCAATCATTAGTGGCTGTGTTTGTTTTCTTTTTTAAGCTTTTTTTCCCCTCAGTTTTCACTTGGTGATCGAGCCAGTGATCGGGCCAGTATCACGCCAGTATCAGAGTGCATATACTATGGATAAAGGGGGAGAGGGAGTATTAGAAACACTAGCATATTTATATACACTGAACAATTTGAAGCCAAACTGGAGCTAACACTTTTTAAAAAGTTACAGCAACAGTTTTGTTCCTTTGGTTATAAAGAGTTTACATAAATTAATAAAAGCTGACCATTGTAAGCACCCTTGTCAGTAGTTTGTCTCAACCTTGAAAATGCTACATCTACAAAAGAGCTTATGGGTAGCAAGCCTTCCAAGCAAGCTCAAGATAAAACGTGCCTCACCTCTCTCTCCTATATTGCAGACTAACCGAGCTATTGAATACTGTTTACCCACTAAATAATATTTCTGTCTATCATTTCCCAGATAATACACTTCAATTTTTAATACAATATAAAGCTTGCCTTGTCTCATATATTTGCTGTCTATTCATGTCCTTCTGTATATTACCCTGATGCTTGCCAGTTTCTACTAAACACATAAATTAAGGGCCAGATTTTCTAAGAAATTCGCCGGCGTAGCGTAAGCCATTTACACTACGCCGCCGCATCGTACTAGAGCAAGTGCCGTATTCCCTAAGCATTTGCTCCATAGTTTGCGTTGGCGTAGCGAAAATGGCCCAGCGTAAGCCCGCGTAATTCAAATGGGGCGGCTTGTATTTAAATTAGGCACGCCCCAGCGTCGAACGAACTGCGCATGCGCCGGCCGGGGAAAAAGCCCAGTGCGCATGCTCCAGCTCACGTCGGAAAGCGCCGTGGAAACCGAAGTCAAAACGACGTGATCGTCACTACGCAATTCCCTATTCGCGAGTTAGTAAAACGACGTAAGCGATGGAAAAAGCCGACGCTGACCCGACGCCATACTTAACATGGCATCCGACGGCACCCGACGGCATCCGACGGTACTTCGTAAGGTTACTCCCCATAGAAGCAGGGGTAACCTTACGAGTTCGTAAACGACGTACGCGACGACGGGTAAAAGCGATTGGGAATCGGTGTAGTAGCCTCATTTGCATAGGCAAATGAGAAAACAACGTAAAGGCCACCTAGTGGCCGGAGTTGTCATTACAACTACGATCCGCAAGTGTAATGGTTTTACACTTGTCTGATGTTCAAGCGTATCTATGCCAAAGTGATGCTAAGCATCACTCGCATAGATACGAGCCAAAAAAAAACGGCGATACGACGGGGTATCTGAGATACTCCGTCGTAGCGCCACTGAGAATCTGGCCCTAAGTGTTATCTGTAGTCTGTTTTAAACATTTTATTTAACTTTTATAATGATGCAGTGTGGTACTGAGAAAAAAAATGCTCACAAACTATACTAATAAACTTAATTTTTTTTAGTTTGAAATGAATCATATTAGGGTGCTGTTCTGTATTTAAAGTGATACTAAAGTCTCGTAGTCATGTTATCATCCTTACCCCATGAGGCAAAATCTTGCATGGAGCTCCAGACCAAGGGAAATTCATGACTAATTTGAATTTCTTCTATTTTCTAAGAACTGCTCCAACAGTTGTCTCCTTCTCACTAAGCTTCTTGCTGATGTTCTTGTAGCCCATTCCAGCCTTGTGCAGGTCTTACAATCTTGTCCCTGACATCCTTTTACAGCTCTTTGGTCTTGCATATGATGGTGAGGTTTGAATGGAAGAAAGAGATTATGTGGACAGGTATCTTTTATACACATAGGGCCAGATTCAGGTAGATGGGCGCATCTTTATTCTTGAGTAACATTTCTCATTTACGTTACTCCGCCGAAACTTTAGGAGAAAGTACTGTACTGTACTGTAGCGAAAATGGTCCGGCGGAATTCAAATTGGGCGGGTAGGGGGAGTGTAGTATTTAAACTAGGCGTGATCCCGCGGCGAACGCACTGCGCATGCGCTGGCCGTCAATGTATCCCAGTGCGCATGCTCCACATTAGGACGGTGTTTTCTACCTGAACGTCAATGACGTCAATCCCCATTCACGGACAAGTTACGCAAACGACGTTAACATTTTTCAATTTGACGCGGTCACGACGGCCATACTTAACATAGGATACGCGTGCTTTTTGTTGCTTTATCTTTACGCCGGGAAACCCCTTACGGAAACGTCGTAAAGTGACTGCGTCGGGCCCGCGTATGATCGTGAATTGGCATATCTCGCTGATTTACATATTCTCGGCGTAAATCAGCGGGAACGCCCCTAGCTGCCATTTTAAAATTGCAGTTCCGATACGACCGCGAAATACAATTACGTCACTCGTATCTGAACTCAATCCCGGCGTATCTTGTTTTCTGAATACAGAAAACAGATACGATGGCGTAGGTTAGAAGTTACGCAGCTTATCTATAGATAAGCCGCGTAACTTCTACCTGAATCTGGCCCATAATAAGTTGTCGTTGGAGCACCTTCTTAACCAGTTAAGGACCGCCGCATGTACATTTACGTTGGCAGAATGGCACCGAGAGGCACATCAACGTATATATACGTTGGTGCCTTGAGGGGGTTCGGGGGTCCGATCGGACCCCCCCGTACATATGGCCGAGCGATCCGGGATGAGGGGGCAGCTATTCGTTTTTGTCCGCCCCCTCCGAATCTCAGCCAATCCGCGCGCCCCCCCGCCCTGTCTCTTCCTCCTCCTGTGTAAACACAGGAAGGAGGAAGCGATGTGATCTCTCCTTCAGCGATTTTTCAACCACCTCTGAGGACAGATCACATCTCACAGTAAGTCTGCACTAACACTACACTACACTGACACACACTACACATAATCACATTACCCTCCCCCCCCCGATCGTCCCCCCCTCCCCCCTGTCACAGTGTCACTGAATGCAGTAATCATACATGTATGATTACTGTATTTAGTGTCAGTGTGACAGGCAGTGTGACAGTCAGTTAGTGTTAGGTTCAGGGTAGCCCCCGTACCCCCCTAATAAAGTTTTAACCTCTTGATCACCACCCTAATTAACCCTTTCACTCCCTATTGCCAGTGTCACTAAGCGATCATTTTTCTGATCGCTGTATTAGTGTCGCTGTTCCCACTAGGTAACTAATTTTTTTTTATTGTGATTTTTTTTTACTAAAGACATGTGGCTAAATAAATTTTGGCCTAAATGATTGACTAAAATTTAGTTTATTTGACTTTTCTTATAACAAAAAGTAAAAAATATTGTTTTTTTTTCAAAAATGTCGCTCTATTTTTGTATATAGCACAAAAAATAAAAATCGCAGAGGCGATCAAATACCACCAAAAGAAAGCTCTATTTGTGGGAAGAAAAGGACGCAAATTTTGTTTGGAAGCCTAGTCGCATGACCGCGCAATTGTCAGTTAAAGCGACGCAGTGCCGAATCGCAAAAAGGGGCAAGGTCATTTAGGAGCATTTTGGTCCGGGTCTTAAGTGGTTAAATTGACAGGTCTCATCTGTGTGCCACATTAGCACATGCCATAGCCAGTCTTTGTGAGCCGGAATTATTGTTGGTTGGTAGGGGCTCAAATACCTATTTTACTCACTGAACTGCAATTTAATTTATAACATTTGCATTGTGGTTTTTTTGGGGGGGGATTTTTAGTTGATATTCTGGCTCTGTCACTTAAAACACACCATAGACCCTTCATTTCTTTGTAGGTGGGCAAACTTACAATATCTGCAGGGGATAAAATAATTATTTTCCCCTTATGTAGTGTTACTGTTCCGTAAAACTACATGAGGCTACTCCCAAGCATCTGGTTTAAGGGATTGGTGTATTTTCCCAAGTCACTGTTTAGCACATGGGTCTTCAAACTATGGCCCTCCAGGTGTTCAGGAACTACAATTTCCATCATGCCTAGTCATGTCTGTGAATGTCAGAGTTTTACAATGCCTCATGGGAAGTGTAGTTCCGCAACAGCTGGAGGGCCGTAGTTTGAGGATCCCTGGTTTAGCACATACAAGCTGGACCAATGTAACTGTGAAAATTGCCATACCTAAAACCTGCAGAACCAGGAGTCCTGCAAGTTTAATTGATGGGCACGTACCTTCACATAACTAAATGTTAAATAGAAGTTAAATAGAAAGGGCCAGATTCACGAACACTTGCGCTGGAGTATTTGGATATGCGCCGCGTAACTGTGCTGATGCGCCGACGTTTCTATGTGCCAGTACCCACCAAACTAGATGCGCCCAATAACGGCTCATTTGCGACCGGCGGAACGTTCCGACGCCAGAGTATCGTCAGCGTTTATTTTCGCTGGGCGCATCAGTCGCGCCCATTGATTTCCCCTGCAAATATGCAAATGAGGGATTTTTCACAATTCACGAACGGATTAGCACCATACGCTGGCTACATGCGCCGCGCGTATCTGATCCGTCCGGCGCAAAGTTATTTCTACAAAAGGCTGCTTTATCTTTACTCCAGACGGTCACAGGTCAGCAGGAGAGCAGCTACAGCAGCGTTATCGACGATAGGAGCTAGCTGAGCACCCCCACTTGCAAGGACAACACCTCTGTGTGCCAACATGCCAGGGGCACTCGTGGTCCTAGAACTACTGATGGGTCCCCTGGAACCAAGAAGGCGGGCACGTGAGAGGATATACCGCACACGTATGAACCTCTTTGGCATGGGGGATGAGGAGGTGTATCGCCTATTCAGATTCAGCCCAGATGCAATACTTGAACTAACCACAACCCTGCAGGATGACATCACCAGCCCAACACACCGATCACAAGCAGTGCAGCCACTGGTGAAGGTCCTGGCAACACTCCATTTCCTTGCCAGTGGATCATTCCAGCGTACAAGTGGAGTGGTGGCTGGGATGTCACAATCCTCCATAAGCAGATGTGTGCACCAGGTTGTCCCTGCAATCCTCAGACGCATGTCCAACCAGTTCATCAGACCCACCACTGAGGAGCTGCGGCAGAAGGCAATGACAGATTTCTACAACATTGCCAGATTCCCACGCACTGTGGGGGCCATTGATTGCACACATGTGGCCCTACAGCCCCCCAGTGCCACAGAGCACATATACCGCAATCGGAAGCATTGGCACTCCATCAACGTACAGGTGATAGCTGATGCCCAACGCCTCATATGGCACGTCCGTGCCAAACATCCCGGGTCCAGCCATGACAGTTTCATATACCGTCAGAGCCCCATCCCAGCAGAATTTAACCAGAACATGTATGGGGACAGCTGGCTGGTTGGTGAGTGACATGGGAGTCAGGCATGACTATCCCCTCCCGTGATGCACAACAGAAATCGCACATGCATGACTAACATTCTCCTGTCTTTTACCTTACAGGTGACTCTGCATATGCATTGGGACCCCATCTAATGACTCCTTTCCGGAACCCCCAAACCAGAGGAGAGAGAAAATACAATGAAGCACACATCAAAACCCGTGCAGTGGTTGAGCAAACATTTGGGCTCCTGAAGTCCCGTTTCCGATGCTTGGATAAGTCTGGGGGGCCCTCTTGTATTCCCCTACCTTTGTGTGTCAGATCATCGGTGCATGTTGCATACTACATAACTTTGCTATGAAAAAAGGCCTGCATATTGACATACGTGATGACCTGACCCCCGACCCACACAGTCCCCACCTGCCAGAGGACACCCAGTCTGCTGATGGAAGAGCAGTCAGGAGGGTCCTCGCCGTAGGCATCTTTGGACACTAAACCAAAACATTAATAACACAGACAATGCACGCATGCACACCACTGATGTCCCTAGATCACACACACCACATGCACATCGCATTGGATTAGCCCAAGTCCAGCATGTAGGAGTTGGGAGCAGTAACGCCAGCGTCAAGGCCCCAATGATGTCACTGTCCATTCACACACCTTTCACACATCATTCATTCAGCCGTGGGGTTCACTTCACCACCACGGCCGAGGGTGACACCCCTTACTTTCAGGAGTGCCACCCTCTCACATTCACACACCATTCACACTGTCCCCTGCACTCCTGACCGTGTGCAGTACAAAAAGAAATTAGAAATATCATATCCTGATCATTAAAAGAAAAATAATCTCATAACCTGAGAAAAATAAAAAATAAACTCATGACCTGAGTATGTCAAAAACAATAATATAAAAACCAGAAAAAATAAAAGGCCTCATCGGGGATGCCGGGGGCTTCTTCTGGGGGCCCCTCTCTGGCTCCGCAGCTGCCTGGATGGAGTGGGTTGGGGTGGGGGGGCATCTGGAGGTGGCTGATCCCCAGGTGGGCCACTCCTGGCAGGTGTGGCCTGCGTGCCCTCCAAGGCCCTGGCTATCCGTCCAAGGTAATTGTTCGTCTGGGCCTGCATCCGGAGCTGACGGGTCACCTGGTAATGCTGGGCCCGCCGACTCAGCCTCCCCTGCTCCCGGATGGCAGCACTGTTCCCATGGATGGCAGCAGTGTTGGCCTGGACGGCTGCAGTAAGGTGCTGGATATCCCCCTGCACCTCCCCCAAAGTGGTGACCACTGCAGCGCAATTAGAGCTGACATCCTGCACTGCGTTGCTGAGGTTGGCAACGGAGCCCAGGCTGTCAGCCACTTTCTCCAAGTGCACCGCTATGGCCCCCATCTGTTCCGTCTGCCTGGCGTGATCCCTCGCCAACTGGTCCTGGACACCATCAGACACCCCCCTGGTCTTCTGGGTCCGCCTTCCTGGGGCCAGAAGATGGATGTCCTCGGGTGGAAGGAGTCGCCCTTGAGGGGCTTCCAAGGATGGGGGAGGGGACGACAGACGGGCCAGGAGAAGGGGAGGAGACAGACAAAACCAAAGAAAAGTCCTGCTCTGCCACAGCAGGATCCTCCACAACCACCTCGGCAGGTGTGGTGTGGCCACTCTCCTCCTCCACAACCTCTCTCACCACCCAGTGGCTCGGGCACATGATGGCGTGGGGGGGATGGGGTGGAATGCAGGCTGACAGATGATGGCCCAGCTCCGTCATCTGTGGATGACACAAAGCAGACACATGTTGGTGGTCCCACACACTTGGCACATGTCCCCCCCCCCCCCAAATGCAAAACAACAAATAGGGGATTATAAAACACTTACCTGTCCTTGTGCCTTCCTCCACGGAGTCATAGCCTGCGACCCCCTCCACCTGCTCCCTCTCCAGGCAGCGAGCAACCACCACCTCCTCCTTCTGCGGTCAGGGTGACAGGACATGGGGGACCACCACCTGTGCCCCTCTCATACCTCCTGATGGAGGCCACCTTGTCCCTCACCTTGCGCCGCAGGTCATTTATTTTCTTTTGTATGTCCCCAGCAGTCCGGGTGGAGTAGCCCAGGACATTGACCCTGGCAGCAATGGACTCCAGGATGCCCTGCTTCCTCTCCCGGCTGGTCTTCCGGCTTTTTTTGCCATGGAGAAATTCATTCTCCGTCTCCATTGCCGAGATAATCACTGAGACCTCCTGGGTATTAAAGTTGAGGTTCCTCCTCTCTCTGGGGGTAGCGGGAGCAGCCATTACAGTGCAAAAGTATCTTCCCTGGGGTGGGGGGAAACGGAACTACTTTTGCGCCGGAATGGCGTTTCCGCCAGCGCTTTTAAGCGCCCAGCGGAACGCATTGCGCTGACGTTTCCCAGGAAGTGGTGCCGACGGAAGTTGTGAGCATGCGCACAAGGGGGCGAGTGGAGCCGCACTCACTGCGCATGCTCCGTGGATGATGCGCTGAACGTAAGCCTCTGCGCCGGGCTCCGCCCATCATTTACATATGATCACACCCACTTCCACTTGCGTCGGGTTACGCCAGCGCATTATCGTTACTCTGGCGCAAGTTTACGCGCAACTGCTATGTGAATTACAGGAATTGCGCTGAAAGGGTCTTCAGAGTAACGTAAATGAGAAGCGTTACTCCAGAGGAAAGATACTCTCATCTACCTGAATCTGGCCCAAAGAAGAAAATATGATACAGGCACCACTTTTCTCCTAACAAAAAGGCGGAAGAATAAGGGGGAAGCCGTTTTAGGCCCCCCTTTCCTCATGGGATCGTGGCATTGGCATTGAGGTAGGATTTAAAGGGGTTTTAATGGAATTTTAAATCTGTTTGGCTAATTAACGTCAGGTGATCCAAAAGGTTAATAGATTGGTTAGAGATTGGTCAGTTAGGGTCAGGTGTCATAGAAGGTTCTGGAAGGTCAGCAGTTTAGTTAGGGATTGGTCAGTTAAGGTCAGGTATTTTAGAGGGTTTTAGAAGGTTAAGAGTTCAGGCAGGGATTGGTTAGTTAAGGTCAGGTGACCTTTTAGAATATTCTAGAAGGCCTTTTCTGGCCTATTTGAGGAGCTGTTCCGTTAGGGTCTGTGCCAGCTGCCAGAGAGAATACAACGCAAAAGACCTCCCCGCCCTAATTCCCCACCCCCGTTGTGGCCGATTTATGTGGTGGCTCCCCTTGGTGATCCAAGGGGAGATTTAAGAAAAAAAGTTTATTGATAAATGCTGAGTCAGCTTGAGTCTCAGTGGCTGGGCTGAGTATGGTTTATTGATAAATATTTTTTTGGCTGAGAATATGATTTTCTGAAAACAAAATTAATTGATTTGTGTATAAACCAATAAATCGGGCTGTGGCCAATGTTATTCCAAAATAATAATAATCATAATAAATAAAAATAAAACTATATATATATTTTTTTATTATTATTCTATGCATGTTTGTTGGTTTGCATGATGCCGCGGTACCGGCGTTTTGCCGCAATTTCGTTTATAGGCGTTTTTAAAGGTGACCTATTTTTTTTACATTAGAAATCTCAAAAATGATGGCAAATGATGAAAAACCATTAAAAAACATAAACAACTGTAATTGCTTGCATTGCATTGTGGACAATCCACAACGTGTGGCAGGTGACGTGGCCAGGGGACAATCCACAAATTGTGGCAGGTGACATGGCCAGGTGATGTGGCAAGTGGACAATCCACAACTTGCAGCCAGGTGATGTGGCAGGTGATGTGGCCAGATGACGTGGCAGGTGATGTGGCCAGGTGACGTGGCAGGTGATGTGGCCAGGTGACGTGGCCAGTGGACAATCCACAACTTGTGGCAGGTGACGTGGCCAGGGGACAATCCACAAATTGTGGCAGGTGACATGGCCAGGTGATGTGGCAAGTGGACAATCCACAACTTGCGGCCAGGTGATGTGGCAGGTGATGTGGCCAGATGACGTGGCAGGTGATGTGGCCAGGTGACGTGGCAGGTGATGTGGCCAGGTGACGTGGCCAGTGGACAATCCACAACTTGTGGCAGGTGACGTGGCAGGTGACGTGGCCAGGTGACGTGGCAGGTGACTTGGCCAGGTGACGTGGCCAGGTGACATGGCAAGTGGACAATCCACAACTTGTGGCAGGTGACGTGACCATGTGATTTGGCAGCTGACGTGGCCAGGTGACGTGCCAGGTGACGTGGCAGGTGACGTGGCCAGGTGATGTGGCCAGGTCACATGGCAAGTGGACAATCCACAACTTGTGGCAGGTGACATGGCCAGGTGACATGGCAGGTGATGTGGCCAGGTCATGTGGCAAGTGGACAATCCACAACTTGTGGCAGGTGATGTGGCCAGGTGACATGGCCTGGTGACGTGGCAAGTGGACAATCCACAACTTGTGGCAGGTGACGTGGCAAGTAACGTGGCCAGGTGATGTGGCAAGTGAAAAATCCACAACTTGTGGCAGGTGACGTGGCCAGGTGATGTGGCCAGTGGACAATCCACAACTTGTGGCAGGTGAAGTGGCCAGTTGACGTGGCCAGGTGACATGGCAAGTGGACAATCCACAACTTGTGGCAGGTGACGTGGGCAGGTGACGTGGCAAGTGGACAATCCACAACTTGTGGCAGGTGAAGTGGCCAGTTGAAGTGACAGGTGACGTGGCCAGTGGACAATCCACGACTTGTGGCATGTGATGTGACCAGGTGACGTGGCAGGTGACATGGCCAGGTGATGTGAACAGGTGACGTGGCAGGTGACGTGGCCAGGTGACATGGCCAGGTGACATGGCAATTGGACAATCCACAACTTGTGGCAGGTGACATGGCCAGTTGACATGGCAGGTGACATGGGCAGTGGACAATCCACAACTTGTGGCAGGTGAGGTGGCCAGGTAATGTGGCCAGGTGATGTGGCAGGTGACGTGGCCAGGTGACATGGCAAGTGGAAAATCCACAACTTGTGGCAGGTGACATGGCCAGGTGACATTGCAGCTGACATACGGGTGCAGGTGACGTGGCCAGTGGACAATCCACAACTTGTGGCAGGTGACGTGACCAGGTGATTTGGCAGCTGACGTGGCCAGGTGACGTGGCAGGTGACGTGGCCAGGTGACGTGGCAGGTGACATGGCCAGATGACATGGCAAGTGGACAATATAACAACTTGTGGCAGGTGACCTGAGTCAGGTGACGTGGTCAAGTGGACAATCCATCAACTTGGCAGGTGAAGTGGCCAGTTGACATGACAGGTGATGGTGGCCCTAGTGGACAATCCACCAACTTTGTGGCAGGTGACGTGGCCAGGTTGACGTGGCAAGGAGTGACGTGGCAAGTGGGACAATTCACAACTTGTGGCAGGTTGACGATGGCAAGTGGACAATCCGCAGCTTGTGGCAGGTGATGTGGCAAGTGACACGCTAAATACAAGTATACTGCTGCTCTTTCAGCTGCTACTCACTCTGGTCTCACAAAATGGCTGAAATGATTAGATAATAATGTTTTTTGAAATTAGGGACGTGGCAGGTGACGTGGCCAGTGGACAATCCACAACTTATGGCCAGGTGACATGCCAGGTGATGTTAACAGGTGACGTGGCAGGTGACGTGGCCAGGTGACATGGCCAGGTGACATAGCAAGTCGACAATCTGCAACTTGTAGCAGGTGACGTGGCAAGTGGACAATCCACAACTTGTGGCAGGTGACATGGCCAGTTGACGTGGCCAGTGGACAATCCACAATATGTGGCAGGTGATGTGGCAGATGACGTGGCAAGTGGACAATTCACAACTTGTGGCAGGTGACATGGCAATTGGACAATCCGCAGCTTGTGGCAGGTGATGTGGCAAGTGACACGTCAAAAGGCTGGCCGGAGGCCGGCCTGTATTTGTGGGAGGAGTCTGAGAGTACTTAAGACTCCCTCCCTGTCGGTGCTGGGTCGGCGTAGGGTTCTGGGTTGGGGGGGCGCGGCCGATGCATGTCACTTCCGGCTTCCTGGAGAGGGCGGTCAGCAGCAGCTGTCTCAGGTGTTTTCCACCCACGCTGCGAGGGTCTGATTCAGCGGTCCTCACTAGCTGTTCAGGGGGTGGGGGGAGTCGCTCGTCGGGGTCCGGTTTCTCCATACCGGGTCCATGGGGGGGTGCTCGCATTCCGGTCCGCACGTGGGGGATTCCCGCATGGCTCCCGTGTTTTTCACCTGGTTCCAGGCGGGGCGCCCCCTCCCAACCCCCACTCGCCTGTCTCCGCCGGGTTCACGCCCGGCAAGCAGCAGCATGGCCGCCCATTTGTGTCTCTTCCTCCCAGGGCTCTCACCAGTTTCACGCCGGGGGGAGGGGGGATTTGCCCGCCCACCGCTGTAGTTCCTCCCTCCTGCATGGAGGGGAGCCGCTGCCCGCCCGTTCCCCGTGTTCTCGCTGGGGAATGGGGGCGGGATTGCCTGCCTGCCGTCCGCTGTTTTCTCCCTCCAGCGATGGAGGGAGCCGCCCGCCGCTTTCCCGGGGTGTACACGACCGGGGGGAGGCTGGGGGAGGCCCGTCAGCTGTACTTCTCCCTCCTGCTGGAGGGAGCCGCCCACTGTCTAGCTTCCCCCGGTGTTCACGCCGGGGGGGGGGGGGATACCCGCTCCACTTGTTTCTTCCTCCAGCAGCGGCATGGGGGGGGGGGGCTGGGTATGAGGAGCGGTTCTGCATGGGTCTTTTCTGCATGGGGGGTGTCCGCCATTTTTTCTCCAGGGGTCGTCATGTTTCTGGCTATTGGGGGGGGGGGCCCTCCCTGCATAGCTTTCTGGGGTCATGCTAGCGGCATTGGGGGTTTTCTGTCATAGCGTTTCTGCCCCTACTTTTCTGTCATAGGTGTTGTCATGTTTCCCCCAGGTTTTCTGTCATAGCGTTTCTGCCCCCACGTTGCTGTCATAGCGGTTCTGCCCCACGTTTGCTGTCATAGCGTTTCTGCCCCCAGGTTTCTGTCATAGCGTTAGCTGCCCCCACGTTTTCTGTCATAGCGTTGCTGCCCCACGTTTTCTGTCATAGCGTTTCATGCCCTCACGTTTCTGTCATAGCGTTTCTGCCCCACGTTTTCTGTCATAGCGTTTCTGCCCCACGTTTCTGTCATAGCGTTTCTGCCCCACGTTTCTGTCATAGCGTTTCTGCCCCCAGGTTTTCTGTCATAGCGTTTTCTGCCCCCAGGTTTCTGTCATAGCATTGCTGCCCCACGTTTTCTGTCATAGCGTTTCTGCCCCCAGGTTTCTGTCATAGCGTTGCTGCCCCACGTTTTCTGTCATAAGCGTTGCTGCCCCACGTTGTCTGTCATAGCGTTGCTGCCCCACGTTGTCTGTCATAGCGTTTCTGCCCCACGTTGTCTGTCATAGCGTTTCTGCCCCAGGTTTTCTGTCATAGCGTTTCTGCCCCAGGTTTTCTGTCATAGCGTTTCTGCCCCAGGTTTTCTGTCATAGCGTTTCTGCCCCAGGTTTTCTGTCATAGCGTTTCTGCCCCAGGTTTTCTGTCATAGCGTTTCTGCCCCACGTTTTCTGTCATAGTGTTTCTGCCCCACGTTTTCTGTCATAGCGTTTCTGCCCCACGTTTTCTGTCATAGCGTTTCTGCCCCACGTTTTCTGTCATAGCGTTTCTGCCCCAGGTTTTCTGTCATAGCATTTCTGCCCCACGTTGTCTGTCATAGCGTTTCTTCCCCACGTTTTCTGTCATAGCGTTTCTTCCCCACATTGTCTGTCATAGCGTTTCTGCCCCACGTTTTCTGTCATAGCGTTTCTGCCCCAGGTTTTCGGTCATAGCGTTTCTGCCCCAGGTTTTCGGTCATAGCGTTTCTGCCCCAGGTTTTCGGTCATAGCGTTTCTGCCCCACGTTTTCTGTCATAGCGTTTCTGCCCCACGTTTTCTGTCATAGCGTTTCTGCCCCACGTTTTCTGTCATAGCGTTTCTGCCCCACGTTTTCTGTCATAGCGTTTCTGCCCTACGTTTTCTGTCATAGCGTTTCTGCCCCACGTTGTCTGTCATAGCGTTTCTGCCCCACGTTTTCTGTCATAGCGTTTCTGCCCCACGTTTTCTGTCATAGCGTTTCTGCCCCACGTTTTCTGTCATAGCGTTTCTGCCCCACGTTTTCTGTCATAGCGTTTCTGTCCCAGGTTTCTGTCATAGCGTTTCTGCCCCAGGTTTTCTGTCATAGCGTTTCTGCCCCAGGTTTCTGTCATAGCGTTTCTGCCCCAGGTTTTCTGTCATAGCGTTTCTGCTCCAGGTTTTCTGTCATAGCGTTTCTGCTCCAGGTTTTCTGTCATAGCGTTTCTGCTCCAGGTTTTCCGTCATAGCGTTTCTGCTCCAGGTTTCCGTCATAGCGTTGTCTTCCATAGTTTTTTCGGCCCACGTTTCTGCCGGGGCACTACCCGGCCCCACGTTTTCTGCCTGGGCGCTACGGCCCCCACGTTTTCTGCCTGGGCGCTACGGCCCCCACGTTTTCTGTCTGGGCACTACGGCCCCCACGTCTTCTGTCTGGGCACTACGGCCCCTAAGTTTTGTCATTTCTGTCTGTCATTGTATTTCTGCCTCGGCATTTCAGGCTCAGTGTTGCTCTCATACCATTATGCTCCAGGTTTGTTATTTGGTATTTTTGCTTCATCGTTGCTCTCATACCATTTCTGCCCCAGTTCTGTCCTATAGTTTTGCCTTAGCTTTCAGGTTCAGCGGGTCTCCCATACCATTTCTGCCCCAGGTTTTGCATTAAGTTTCAGTCTCAGCAGTTCGGCTGCCCCCACGATTTTGTCCCCCTCAAGTTCTGTCGCAGCATTGCTGCCCCCACGATTTCTGTCATGGCTTGGCTGCCCCCACGAATTCTGTCTGTGTTGGTTTGTCTTGGCGTTGTCTTTGTGGTTACCATGTCTCATTGTACTTTGTCCACGTTGCATCTGGGTTGGTTAGCTAGTGCTCACATCTCAGGATCTGTCACGTCTACAGATTCATACGGGCTGAGGTTTCGTTTTTAATTGATTGTTGACCACAATCTTCTCGCCTGTTTACATACGTCATACGTTGCACGTGCATTCATTACACCTACACGATTACCCACAGCAGTCCGTGGGTTACACCGACCATGAGTGTTCAGTTTTGCCTGTCTCTGCGCGGCAGGTTACTCAGGCTCACGTGCCAGTCCACACTGGGGTTGGGGTTCATCGGGTGCTTTCATGCGCAGCGGTCTTAGGTAGGCACAGAGGGCGTTGTTGTTTCATGTGTGTTTTCTGTCTTGTCTAGGTTGTGTCAGCGCACCCCAGTTCCTGCTCTTCTTCATTCCTACCGGCCACGTCATCATTTTCGGGTCCGGTCTCTGACATCCCTTCTGTGGGTACTTTAAGACCAGCTTTCGGGGCTCATCGCTGCATCATCAGGTTTCATAGTGTTGTGGCTTTAGCTGGCAGTCATGCTTTCATGTCAAGTTTCTGGAGGCAGCTTTTTCAGGGGTGGTTGGTCTGGTTTCTCTACCTTCATGCTGAAGGTGGGGGGTTGGGCCTCTTGGGTACCTAGTGGCGAGTTTGGTAGCATTGCTGGCATGGGCTGCTCTCTCCTGCAAACTTGTCATTAGGTACTTGTCTGTAGTCTGGCGTTCAGCACTTGGGCAGTTGGGGGGGGGGGGGATTTGGGTTAGCTTCCATGCCGATATCTACTATCCTTATGCTCAATTTTGGCGTGCTTCTGCCTGTAACCTGCTAACCAAGTCTATCAGGTAAGAACGGGTTCTGTGTGTCGGTATGGTGCCATGGGTAAGTTGGTGTTACCTTAGCGCAAGGGCTTCGTCCTTCTGTTCCGTCTTCATGTCCATCAGGTATCCCAGCACTTTAGGCTCCTGCTAGTTGTCAGGTTTTTTGCTACTCACCCTCTCCGCTCACTTTCCTCTCAAGTATGGGTAGGCCAGGGGTTGGGGGGGTTTCCTCACGGGGCTACGTCTGGTGTCCGGTTGTAGGTTTCGTGGTAAGGAATTATTGCGGGGGCTTTTCGGGCCAGCTCTGGTTTCAGTTGCCCACAAGTGTCCACCTATCATAAGCGTGTCAGGCTCTCATTTGGATTGTCGCAGGCTCGAACCAATCTTTCTCGGGGCTTTGGTCGTGTTTCAGGCCTGCTCACAATGCATTTGGCAGGGGCTTCCTTCTATCACAGGTCACGAGTCGGTGGCTTCTCCAGTCATAACGGCTACTTATCAGGTATACTTACGATTGCCATCCGGGCGCGGGCTGCTTTGCTTCTTGGTCACTTATCTACCCCTCTTCACCTACATATGTGTCTTTTGCCCTCTTTCAGGCGTACCTACCAGCCGGCCAAAGGCACACTCCAGGCCTTGGTTATTAGGGTCGACGCATTCCTTACTCGAAGACTCTGATTACAAGTCAGAAGGCTGGCCGGAGGCCGGCCTGTATTTGTGGGAGGAGTCTGAGAGTACTTAAGACTCCCTCCCTGTCGGTGCTGGGTCGGCGTAGGGTTCTCTGGGTTCCCCCACCCATTCCCATTCCCCCAGCTTTCATACATTCTCATTGTACTTTTCTTGTTCAGGGTATGCCCTCTTTCAGGCGTACCTACCAGCCGGCCAAAGGCACACTCCAGGCCTTGGTTATTAGGGTCGACGCATTCCTTACTCGAAGACTCTGATTACAAGCTAAATACAAGTATACTGCTCCTCTTTCAGCTGCTACTCACTCTGGTCTCACAAAATGGCTGAAATGGTTAAATAATATTGTTTTTTGAGCTTAGGGACAAGGCAGGTGACGTGGCCAGTGGACAATCCACAACTTGTGGCCAGGTGACGTGCCAGTTGATGTGAACAGGTGACGTGGCAGGTGATGTGTCCAGTGGACAATCCACAACTTGTGGCAGGTGAAGTGGCCAGGTGATGTGGCAGGTGATGTGGCCAGGTGACATGGCAAGTGGAAAATCCACAACTTGTGGCAGGTGACGTGGCCAGGTGACATGGCAGCTGGCGTGGCCAGGTGACGTGGCCAGTGGACAATTCACAACTTGTGGCAGCTGACATGGCCAGGTGACGTGGCAAGTGGACAATCCACAACTTGTGGCAGGTGACGTAGTCAGTTGACGTGGCAGGTGACGTGGCCAGGTGATGTGGCCAGTGGACAATCCACAACTTGTGGCAGGTGACGTGGCCAGGTGACATGGCCAGGTGACATGGCAAGTGGACAATCCACAACTTGTGGCAGGTGACGTAGTCAGGTGACGTGGCAAGAGGACAATCCACAACTTGTGGCAGGTGACGTGGCCAGGTGACGTGGCCAGGTGACGTGGCAGGTGATGTGGCCAGGTGACGTGGCAGCTGACATGGCAAGTGGACATTCCACAACTTGTGGCAGGTGACGTGGCCAGGTGACCTGGCAGGTGACGTGGCAGCTGACATGGCAAGTGGACATTCCACAACTTGTGGCAGGTGACGTGGCCAGGTGACATGGCAGGTGACGTGGCCAAGTGATGTGGCCAGTGGACAATCCACAACTTGTGGCAGGTGACGTGGCAGGTGACGTGGCCAGGTGATGTGGCCAGTGGACAATCCACAAGTTTTTGTCCAAATACAATTTAATTACCTTCATATGTGTAATCCCCAGCACTAGAGTACCATCCTTTTGTATATGGGTTATGGGTTATTGTATATGTGTATTGGCACATTTTTTTTTATCTCTACTATATAAAGCAGGCATATCCAACTGTAGGGTGAAATTAGGCTACATTGCCTGCTGTTAGAATTATTGGACAGCACTGTCCAGATTTTAATAGAACAGGAGTTCTAATCCTCCCCTATTATATCCAAAACTAAAAAAAAAAAAAAAAAAAAATCTCCCTAAATGGTCTTTTAATGTTTTTTTTTTAAACGTGTCATGTTTATTAATTCAACAAAGAGTTAAATGCACAGACAGACACATTTTTTTTTTCAGAATCCACAAGACCTCTGAAGTCTCTTTCCAAGAAATACTTCTCTGTTTCAGTTGGAATAACAACTTCTATGAAAATGCAGATTTGGGGTCGGAGGGATCTGATTTCTGCTGATGTCCTGTGTCAGCTATTTATTCCTGTATTTAACTTTAAAATGCATGTGCTGTGGCTCTGCCTTTCCATTGAAGAGACTAAAATTCCACCAGCCGTTTAGAAATTCATTATTCTGACGCCTTGATTCTGCCTGCGGGCTTCTGACCACTCTCTTCAATGGTGTTCTGTCTCTTTGCTCTTGGTAAAAATGGGAATTAAGGCTGTGCGGCACTAAGAGCCCCAGCGAGACCTGTAACTGTAATACTATTCAGGCTCGCACTCTAAAACTTGCTGCCAGCAGTAGCTATAACTCAGTTGTAGAAGCCAACGCAGTGGTGCACAGATGTATTTTGCTACTTCCTTCCTGACTTTGGCTGACTCTATACCACTTGATTTCTTTAGATGTAATTTTGGCTGTGCTAACAGTCTATTTGAGGCTCTTACTTTAGTATTCAGAGAAACTTGTTTCCACAGCAATACAAATGATCTACCAATTAAAATACTTAAAACTTCAGCAGTAAATGGCCGCCACTGGGTACTACAGGACTTAAGAAAGTTTCAAATGCCTAAATGCCTAAAGGAGAACACTGATTAAAACACTATTACGTTTAGCATCATAAAGGGGAGCTGGCAAGAGTACAGAAACTCACCAATAGCAATATGATGGAAATTTAGTTCTTTATCGAAAAATTATAAGTGGGAAGCTTTTTTTGCAGAAGAGACATATTATGGGAGAGACTATACTAAAACTGGAACAGACCGAATCTGGAGTATTTTTTTTGCATAGTAACCAATCAGCTTTTAGCTTCAGCTTGTTCAGTTCAGCTTTAAAAATTAAAGCTAGGAGCACACACACAGCTGCTTTCGATTTTGACTTCTCTGGTCTTAGTAAATTAGCAATTTTCCTTTGTAGATCCTACACCCTTACTCTGCAACTGCAAGTAAACTCCCAGGAGACCGTCTGGATTCTACTCTGCTACAGGCCACCTGGCCCAAAATCGCAGCTTCTCCCATCATTGACGGACTTTATCTCCACCTATACCCTTAACAGCAAACACCTTTTGCTGCTCGGGGACTTCAACCTCTGGGCCAACTCCCCGCAAGACCCCATTGCCGATGCCTGCATTGACCACCTGGAAGGATTAGGGCTTCAGCAACTAGTATGTGGGCCCACATATGTTTCAGGTCACACGCTCGATCTTATTTTCAGATAAGATCTGGAAATAAAAATCTTGGAAAATTAACCGTTGCCATGGACAGATTACCATGCAATTAAAATCATTATTTCCGAATTCCCCCCTTAACAAAAACATCAAATCCAGTGACAACACACTGGACTAGATGTCAGAAGAAGCTCCACTTGGAACTCTTCAAAGCCACGTTAAGGAAAAAGATAAAAACAATCCAGCCGCATCAAACGGCTGAAGAAACGCTGGATGCCATAAACACAGCCCTATTACAGTCAGCCGACTTAATAGCGTTGAAACGTAAAACCCACATCCGGAAAAACAACGCAGGCTGGGTCAACAACCAGCTGGCGTTACTGAAGCAAGAGCGCAGAAAGGGGGGAAGCCGCCTGGAAAATAAGTTCTTCAGATGAGAACCTCTCCATCTACAAGGCAAGAACAAGAAAATACCACAAAGAAATCTTTAAAGCCAAGAAAAACTATTTTTTTGAGGCTATCAATAGTGCCCTCAACCACCCCCGCGAACTCTTCAAGCTGGTCACTCAGACCATGAATCCAGGCTGCCTTGAAGCCCCCAATTCGGATACACAAGAATTTTGCAATGAATTATCGGATTACTTCATTAATAAAATCGAGGGAATCCGGCAAAGCATTCAGCAAAACAATTCCCCTCCTAGCCCCCCCCCCCATAATTATTAGCACAACATCTGCAGTGATCCATCACAACCAGGTAAGTTCACGCTGGAACCCATTTCTATTCAGACCACAAAAAATATCATCGGTACTTTGCGTAACAGGACTGCGCCTAATGATATCATCCCCACCAAACTGCTGAAGGAATGCGCCGACATCCTGGCACCTCCTATCACACAGCTTATTAACCAATCTTTCAGTTGAAGGAGGGCATAATTCAACCCATCTTGAAGAAACACACCCTGGATCCCAAGGACCCACTCCATCGGCGCCCCATAACAGGCCTAAACGTTCTCTCCAAGGTAATGGAGAAAGTAGTGGTACAACAGCATCTAGATACCCACAACCTACTTGATCCATTTTAATCGGGATTCCGCCCCGGACACGGGACAGAAACCGCATTGCTCAAGATATGGGACGACGATCTCGAGGCCGCAGACGAAGGAGAATCTTGTCTTCTGGTTCTGTTGGACCTAAGCGCAGCCTTTGATACAGTAGACCACAAGCTTTTATTGACTCGGCTAGCTGAAGTAGCCAAAGTCGCAGAAGGCGACTTATCTTGGTTCTCCTCTTTTTTGGAAAACCGATCACAAATATCGAAGTTGGGACCTTTCACTTCTGAAAAACGCACATTATCGTGCAGAGTCCCTCAAGGATCCCCCCTGTCGCCAATGTTATTCAACATCTATCTTCGTCCTCTGTTCGAAATCATCAGCAGCCAAAAACTGCTCTATCACTCATATGCAGACGACACGCAACTGTTTTTCCGCATTTGCAATAAAAAGGATCATCACCTCAATCTAGAGACATGCCTCTCTTTGATAGAGGACTGGATGACAAAGAGTTATCTTAAACTCAACGGAGCGAAAACAGAACTTCTCCTGTTTCACGCCAAGTGTATGAATCAATCTACAACAACTTGGACCCCCCGTCCATTCTGGGCAAAATCATCACCCCTAGCGCCAAAGTCAAAAGTCTTGGGGTCATCTTTGACTCCTACATGACAATGGACGCACAAATAGGGTCAGTAGTCAGCGGATCTCACCATCTGCTTCGCCTACTACGCAGACTTACTCCTTTCATCCCCAAAGAAGACATAACGGTCGTGGTGGGAGCAATTGTAAATTTAAGATTGGACTATGCAAATGCCCTTTACCTCGGACTCCCCTAGTACCAAATCACTCGTCTACAAGTCGTTCAAAATACGGCCGCTAGACTTGTGACTGGGAAAAAACCCTGGGAATCTATCTCGCCTTCACTGAGATCCCTTCATTGGTTACCAGTAAAAGACAGAATCACTTTTAAAGCACTCTGTCTAACGCATAGATGTATTCATGGGAATGCTCCCCATTATCTATGCGAAAAAATAAAAGCTCATAACCCCAATCGCGTTCTGCGATCCACCAATCAAAATCTACTCCAGATACCGAAAGCTAACTACAAGTCCAAAGGAGATAGAAGATTCGCGGTCCAAGGTCCCAGACTATGGAACGCTTTACCAACCAGCATTCGGTTGGAGGAGAATCACTTGGAGGAGAAGCATTCAGGAGAAAGAGCAAGACTCATCTCTTTTGATTCCAAAGGAGACAGGAACAACAAGCGCCCAGAGGCGATTTACTTCGCATGTGCCACGCTATATAAGTTTTCATTCATTCATTCATACACCAAACACGTAGAATGCATTGTTCATTGTTTGTGCTTGATCTCATTTAAAAAAAAGTGAATTCCATTTGCAAGTTAATTTGCAACTACACTGTTTTATTTGTGCATTATTAGATCAAATGAGAATTAAAAGTGAGAAGTGCCACTCAGTGTAGAACTGAGACAGCTTTTCTCTGCTTACTGCTGTGACTTTTAAAATAACTAATTTCATCCACCGATGTCATTAGTGAAAGAAACCTTACTCGCATAAAATAATTTCCACCACACTTGGTTCCATGCTATGTGTTCTGGAAATATTCTATTCCTTCTGTAAAAGCTCATCTGTTGAGTCCCACCTGGGTCAATATGTGGATGGAAAATTAATATTTGAAAGAGGAAAGTAGAAAGTTTATTTGGATACAGTTCAATAAAAATCCAGTTAAATAAAAAGTTATTTACAATTTTAATTTAGAGTTACTACAAATAATCAACTATGTTTTTTGCATCTTATTTTTTCAGTCTCGCTAATTTTTTGTTTAGGAATAAACAGGGAGTTCACAGTAGACAGTACAGTACACAGTACAAAAAAAATCCCCCCCCCCCCAGCCCCACCTCCAAAACTGGGTATAGTGCCAAGAAAATAGTCAATGCTAGAAAGTAATAATAGTATGTAGAGGAATAATACTAATAGAAATAGATATTTTCAGTTATGCCAATAATTATATACATTTATGACCTTTGACAAAATGTTAATGGTGGCCCCAACTGCTTGGAGTCTCCCCTTTACACTGGTCAGTGTAAGTAAATTGACTACATTAGTGATAAATAAAACATCCTCAATTACATTAATGATCAATGTAAATGCCCCCTTTACATTGGTGCTCATTGTAAATGTCCTATTTACATTGATAGAAAGTGGTTAGTAAACTAGGTACCTAAACTATTATATGGGTGACCATCACCCCCATTACATTGATGGTCAGGGGAAGGAATAATAATCCCCCAACCCAAGTCATTATTCGAAAGAAAAATGGACCGTTACATTGATTTCAAGGGCAGGAAGAATACATCCTATTTTATTGCTGTTGAGTGGACGAATAACGCAACTATTACATTGCTAGACAGTGGGCGAACAATATCCCCTTGTGTTCAGAGGAACAATTGAGCAGTATTCTTCTACTGGTCACCAATGTAATAGGCAGATAGTATCATGTTGGTGGTAGGTGAGAAAATAGTGTCATGTGAGCCTAGCTCATTCTCTGAGCTGGGCTCAGGGAATGACTAGACAAGTATGGTTGTGTGCCAACTACTTTAAGACTATCACCCAAAGAAAGAATAATCAAATTAAGCAAATAAAAGTGGTTCTACCTGCTCTCCAAGCTTGCACATCAATGCATATAGAGTGGCCAGACAAGGTGCAGAAATGACAGGGCTGCCAGAAAAAAGAATAATCATGATGTTTTGCATTATATTAAAAAAAAACATGACATATTAACGCAGATTGCTTAAGTTCCCCCATTAGGTCACCTCCCTAAGCCATGCCCCTGTTGTGCTAGTTAAAAGAAAACATAATACCATTACACAGTATGCAAAATAATATTGTGCAACATTGCTGAATCAAGATGGGGCTCAGGTAAGTATTAGGGGGCTGCTGCACAAATGCTAAACAAATTATAAAATATGCAGATGCTTAGAAGTTCATGCACTAAGTAAACATAAAAAAATAAAGAAAAATAACAATGTCAGATTGTATTTGGATCCATAACAAATATCAAAACTACAATTGTATATTAGTAAAACTTAAATATCATTTAGATTCATGTTTTGAGATTTGAATTCCACTCTATCCGGTGTTGGTAGAGGTTGGGTATAGGTAAGAACCCATTTTTGTAGAAGAAAATAGTTCTAACCAGAGCGAAGGGGCCAGATTCTCATATAATTCCGGCGGCGTAGCGTTAGCCATTTACACTACGCCGCCGCATCGTACTAGAGCAAGTGCTTTATTCCCAAAGCACTTGCTCCGTAGTTTGTGGCGGCGTAGCGTAAATGGCCCGGCGTATCCCCGCGTAAATCGAAGGGGGCGGCTTGTATTTAAATTAAGCGTGCCCCCGTGTCGATTGAACTGCGCATGCGCTGGCCGCGACGAAATCCCAGTGCGCATGCTCCAAAGGACGTCACATTTTCTCAATGTAAACAACGTAATCGTAGTGTACGCCAGCCCCATTGAGAATCGATGTACGCAAACGACGTAAACGACGCACAACACGACGCGGTCCCGAGGCCATACTTAACATGGCATCCGACGGCACTTCGTAAGGTTACTCCACATATTAGCAGGGGTAACCTTACGCGTACGAAAACGACATAAAATACGACGGGGCGACGTAATTGGCGTATTAGGCTAATTTGCATAGGCAAATGAGAAAACAACGTACAGGCCACCTAGCGGCCGCCGATGTCATTACATCTACGATCCGACTGTGTAATTGTTTTACACTTGTCGGATCTTCACCTGTATCTATGCGTAAGTGATTCTAGGAATCACACGCATAGATACACGGGGAAAAAAACTGCGATACGACGGGGTATCTGAGATACCCCGTCGTAGCGCGGCTGAGAATCTGGCCCAAGGTCTCTGATGGGTTTGATGCCAACTGGGATTTAAAGTATCTAAAAATTGAAATTCTATTTAAAAATGACTTATTGTCTTTTCTCAACATAGTATATGCAACATAGGGTTGTAAGAAATAAGAGGGATTATAGCGGTGCCTTAAACAAGTCATAAAAATTGTAGTTCAAGACCAAAATAATTACAACATTTTATTGACAATGTAAATAATCAAAAGAAACACACAGGATAAAATAGGATTGACATTGATTGTTACAGAGCCCCGACATGTTTCAGAAAATCATTGCCTTCCTCAGGGGTATGCAAATCAATCTGTATAATGAGTACAATCTAGTGAAAAAATATATACAAATAATTAATAATAATAAAAGGATATCTCATAACAAGGCTAGACTCTTAAAAGGATAAACGAACAAGACAGATCCAATGTGTGAGATCATCACCATTGCGAGGGAATGTGTGCCAAAATAATGCCGTACCTATCCTAAATCAAACAAAAAGCAGAGTGAAATGCCACAAATCGAAGCGACACCAGAAGCAGACCAAAATCTTTATTGTGGTTGCAGGGGGCTAGTACTGCAAACTGGAAAACACATTTCAAAATAATAGTTATTAGGGATTATACAACCACAAAAACATATTTGTGGCTAGTTGTCCCTAAGTGTAAGGCTAACAAAGCCTCCATACATACCTAGTTTAAAACGTTAAGCTCTCAGTTGGGTGGGCGCTGAAAAGACTGCCAATGATTTTGAAACTAGCAGTATAATCAAATAGAAATATCAAATAGAAATCAGGATTGGTTCTTTCCTTCCCTATCAATCTATGAGCTGCATTCTGATTGCAGCAGATAGTTCTTTTTGATTATACTGCTAGTTTCAAAATCATTAGCAGTCTTTTCAGCGCCCACCCAATTGAGAGAAATAGCCCTGTTGTACCGGCAATCTAAACAGAGTGCAGAAGAAAAAAAAAGGCTTTCTCCAACTCCCTCCTCTCCGCTCCTCCCTCAGCAGCTGTTACAGCACTCTCAATGAGCACTCACCCTGGGTTAAACATCTCTGAGGCAGAGAGGCCGAGAGGCAGAGCCTAACTGTGAGACTATCCCATAGTTTGAGTGGGCAGGAGGGGGTGTGGCTGGCCTTGAGGATGATCGATTCCATATATGGGAATTTATGCCTGGGATCAATCAAAATACTGTATATAATAGAAATACGACCTGTTGTTGGAGTTCTAGTAGTACAAGATTTTTCAAAAGACGATAACAGTAGTGGTTCATTAATTTTACTACATTTATTTTGCAAGAATTAAGTAATTGGGTTGTAAGATAGTTCCGAGGGAGGCAATTGTAATACGAAATTCATAATAATCCATTGAATACAATATATTCCCAGATAATAAATGCTGAATACGTGATAAACCCTTATTTATCCACCATTGAAAAAGTTCAGAAGATAATCCAGGTATAAATTAAGGATTATCAATCAAAGAAGATAAAGGTGTATGAGGTGAAAAAAAGTTAAAAACCGATAAAGATAATTAAAGACTAGGACATAAGATTTTAGGTCTTAATTTACTAGGAATATACATCACAGCTGCAATTGAGCCTATGAAGCATGTAAGAGCTTCTGTGTGAACCCAATGAGGTGTTGGACCAGGGATAGTGGTGACTGCTAATTGGGCTCTCTGTGCAGCATGATAGCAAGCAATCAAATTTGGGATTCCTAGGCCTCCACATGTTTTTAAAGTGTTAACTGTTAATTGTATTACTTCTAGGGTGTTTATGTCCCCAATCAACATTTCTTTAAAAAACAAGAAGGTCTTTTTTTATGTATTGTGATAGGGAGATTTTGAAAGAGACATACAATTATTGGTAATACATTCATCTTGACTAAAGAAACTTTTCCAAACCAAGAAAGATTTGGCCTTGACCATTTATTCACATCTTCTGAAAGCCTTCTAAACATAGAAGGATAATATGCTGAGTATAAAGTATGTATGGAAAAAGTCAACTGAATTCCTAGAGAAGAAAGAATAAGTGGCCCATTGGAATTCAAAATTATGCTTAAGTAGTGTAACTCGATTCAGAGAGATTGAGGTTTAAGATAATAGATTTATTTGTATTTATTATTAGTCTTTACAATTGTGAATATGAGTTTACAAGTTTCAATAGGTTAGGTATGGTTGTATGAGTGGATGTAATGTACATTAAAACATCTGCAATGAATGTCTTTGATATTTGGATGAGCACGTATAGCTATAGCTAGTGTTTCAATCACTAAAGCAAATAGTAGAGGTAATAGGGTGCAACCTTGTCGTGTACCACGTTGTATAGTTATGGAATCTGATTTATGACCTTTAAGCAGAATGTGTGCACTAGGAGTGTGGTATAAAGCACGTACAATATATAAAAGAAGGGCCAAATTTCATAGTTTCTAACACAGTGAATAAATAATCCCAAGATAATTATCTAACAATAATAACATAGTTTGTCGAGTTAATGGGGAGTCCCAATGTGAATGGACAGCTGTAATAAGGTTTAGTGATCTCTGGATTGATCTGAAGTTTTCCGAAATCTGATAAAACCTGATTGCTCTTTATGAATGTAATGTTCTAAGAAAGAAGTAAGACATAATGCTAAAGCTTTTGTAAGAATAAAGGTTTCAGTTAATAAGGGAGATTGGTCTGTAATTTGATATTTGCATAGGGTCTTTATGTGGTTTGGGAATTACGCTAATATATACTATTAGGGTTGAGCGAACCCGAACTGTAAAGTTCGGGTTCGTAACAAACTTTAGTTTTTTTTGGACCCGAACCCGAATAATTTGCTAAAAGTTTGGGTTCGGGTTCGGAGTTCGGCAATGTAATGGCGCGCTGCACAACAGCCAATCGCCATTTGTTTTACTTGTGTGACCTTGAAGCCATCACAGCCATGCCTACTAATGGCATGGCTGTGATTGGCCAGTGCAGCATGTGACCCAGCATGTGACCCAACCTCTATATAAGCTAGAGGCAGATAGCACGGCTCATCAGTCTGCTTTAGCTAGGTTAGGGAAAGGCTGCTGCTGATCTGAGGGAGAGATTTAGATAGGACTATCCTGCTTCAGAAATCTACACCAGCACTGTTTCTTTCTGTGAGATCTGCATCTTATAGTTTAGGGCAAGGTTCCTGCTTGTTCTTATAGGGATATAATTATATAAGAGTCAGTCCTGGTTCACAAATTCAATTGCACCAGCACTGCATTTCTTTCTGTGAGATAGTCTGCATATTGCACCAGCACTGCATTTCTTTCTGTAAGATAGTCTGCATATTGCACCAGCACTGTGTTTCTTTCTGTGAGATAGTCTGCATATTGCACCAGCACTGCATTTCTTTCTGTGAGATAGTCTGCATATTGCACCAGCACTGTATTTCTTTCTGTTAAATAGTCTGCATATTGCACCAGCACTGCATTTCTTTCTGTGAGATAGTCTGTATATTATAGTTCAGGGCAAGGTTCCTGTTTGTTATTATAGGGAGAGAATTATATAGGAGTCAATTTTTTTTTTTTTTATGTTATTTTCCTACCCACATTTATTTTCAGAGTACTTGTCATGCTCTTATCGACATTTTGCTGCCACTTGCAGCCCTCTAGCCCTTTCCCTTAGTCTTTTAGAGACATTTTAGTAGTCAAAAGTCTGGGTTCCCATTGACTTCAAAGGGGTTCGGGGTCAAGTTCGGGTCAAGTTCGGGTCCCGAACCCGGACTTTTTTCCGAAGTTCAGCCGAAACCCGCCGAACCTGAACATCCAGGTGTCCGCTCAACTCCATATGCTATGTTTTTATCTTTCAGAACAAAGTTTCCATCTATTAGGTTATTAAAATACAAAACCAGATGAGATATCAATAGATCAATGTGTTTTTTATAATAACCGTTGGGTAAACTATCAGGTCTTGGAGATTTTTTTAATTTCAGTGTTTTAGGAACATGAGCAAGTTCATCATATGTAAAAGGTTTATCGATAGTTTCTGCATGTTGTGCAGTAAGTGTAGGAAGTTGTATCCATTCTAGAAAATTGTTGAGTGAATTTGCAGAATCATTTGGGGATTTTTGATAAAGTTTGTTATAGTATGAATGACATTCTGTAAGAATGTGAATAATTGTGAATGTGAATAATTGTAATTTTGGATAAAGCAGAAATATAAGATCTAGGATTACAATTATTCATTAGGAGAGAGCCTGGTTTATCACTCCATGTAAAAAATGTATGTTGTGTCTGATTAAAACATATTTTAGCTCTAGTGGTGTAATCGGCGCCTGGAGCCGCAATGCGTTCCACGCTGGAGCGCGACCCGGCGGCCACGCGATGACGTCATCGCCAGGCGCCACGTGCGTTCGTGCCTGGAACGCGGAAGTGCCAAGCGCCATCAGCGCTCAATACGGCACACATGTCTCTCACCCTTAAATAGGACAGCGTGTTATACACACGCTGTTCTATTATTGTCAGTCGTAGCTCGGCCACGCTAAAAACACTGGTACCATTGCTCCCCACGCTGAATCTCAAGTCAGCCTACAGTTCTATGGCATCTAACTATTGCCTTCACTGACTTCATGCTGCCTTTACTGGGGACACCCTAAAGATACCTTCCCTCTTGGTTCCCTACACTACGGAATTCCATTGCTGCTAAACTACAACAAGACTCATCCTCTGCAAATGAATAAGTAGCCAGTGTTTCACTTGTTGTGCCTTTAGAATCATCTACTACATATATTGCTTCTAATCAGTTGCTGTATTGAACTCTGGCTTACTAAGTACTAACATACTGCTTGAGATTGTCTGTTGTGTTTTTGGCTACTTGCTGTGGAGTATCTTAAAGGGACATATAGGGCCAGATTCAGGTAGAGTTAGGCTGAAGTATCAGTGATACTCCAGCCTAACTCTCACTTTGAGCTGGCGTTTCTGTTTTCTGTAAGCAGAAAACATGAAACGCTGGGTTGGAGTTCCTATACGAGCGGCGTAATTGTATTTCGCCGTCGTATCGGAACTGCAATTTTAAAAATGGCGCTCGGGGGGCTCCCGCTGATTAACGCCAAAAATATGTTAATCAGCGAGAATCGGAAATTCACGATCGTACTCAGGCCCGACGCAATGATTTTCCGACTTTTCCGTAAGCGATACGCGGCGCAAAGAAAAACATGACCCCTAGATGGAGTATCCTATGTAAAGTATGGCCGTCGTCATCGCGTCAAATTTAAAAATGTTCACGTCATTTGCGTAAAACGTGCGTTGACGTCATTGACGTTCCCTGACAGAATTTGGAGCATGCGCACTGACAGTTGATGCATGCGCAGTACATTCGCCGCGGGATCGCGCATAGTTTACATAATACACGCCCCATACCCGCCCAATTTGAATAACGCCGGCTCATTTTCGCAACGCCGCCGCAACTTTAGGAGCAAGTGCTATGTGAATAACAGTACTTGCTCCTAATGTTTCAGCGGAGTAACGTAAATGAGAAACGTTACTCCACCAAAAAGATCCGCTCTCCTACCTGAATCTGGCCCATACTGTCAAATTATCTGAGCTATAATTGCCTCTCTTACGCAACTACCAGTTGCCTACACCTTGCTTAATTACTACGTGATTGACATAAGTTGTTACTTGTTTATGGGCCCATGCCCTAAGTTACTGAACATGTTCACCTTAACTTTGCTATGCTAGGGGTTGAAGGTATTTCATACCTCCTCCCTTAGTGGCCTAATACATTTCATTATGTTAAAGTGATATGATGTAGAGAACCCCCAAACTCCTGTTCTTTGATTGGAGTGATGCATTGGGGTCCAGTACTGATAATCACCTGCATACAAAAGTGTATTGGAATCTTCACGTGCATTACAATCTTTTAACGCTAGGCGTTGGACGCATGTTGTAATGCGTCCACGCTTAGTAGCTCATTGCATTCCTTTATGTTAGAGAGATGATGTAGAGAACCCCCAAACTCCTGTGTTCTGATTGGAGTGATGCCTGGGATCCAATACTGAATTCTTACATAGAGACGTGCATTGAAATCCTTGCTAGCCGCAGTTGTGGTTCACTTCCATTCACCATAGTTTGTGACAAGTGGTTGGACACAAATTTAAATCTGTATGTGCATGTTCTATTTGAGATAAAAGAATAGAACCTTGTTTTTGTTTATGTGGGCAATTAAGTCATCATATAGTTTAGTTTTAATAGCGATAAGTTTGTTATGAGCTTTTTTTCAGTTTTGAAAATAATTGGAAAAAAAAATCATCTTCCAAAGGCTTTATGAGCTGCCCAATTTATAGATGAAGAAGTGTCTTCTGATTTGTTAAATTCAAAATATGTTTTTAGGTGTGACTTTGTAAGTGTGTTTAATTTAGAAAAGGAAAGTAATAATGGTTTGTGATCAGACCAGGGAGTTGGGATATATTTAGCTGACAACAAGTTAGGAATGAGTCTAAAGTGAATGAAGATATGGTTGATTCTAGAATGTTGTTGATGTGTGATTGAATAAAAAGAATAATCTTTCGTTTTGGATTGGCTTCTCTCCATGCATCAAAAAGATCATTGCGAAATAATAGGTCAGAAATGTTGAAGCTATGTTTAGAAGGATGTTTATAAACAATTGAAGAAGATTTATCTAACGTGTGATCAAGGGCCAAATTAGTATCTCCATCCAATCTGAGTTTACCTTCAATTTCAGAATGTAGAGAAAAGATTTTAAATTTGGGGCATAATAAATTAGAAAGGCAACTAAATCTTCTCCTAATAATCCTTTAACCAAAAGATAATGGCCTTCATTATCTCTAATAATTTTATGTTCAGTAAATGATAGTCGGTTAGATATGCATAAAGCAATACCTCTTCTCTTTTCTGAAGCATTAGCATATAGCACACAGGAAATCGTCTATGGAGGTATTTAGGTACAAAAGAATGGAGGAAATGTGTCTCCTGTAAAGCTATTATGTCAGCGCCTAAGGAACGATAAAAAGAGAAGGCCTTAATACATTTTGTTTGTGAATTTAAACCTTGCACGTTATGGGAAACTATTTTTATATTAGGAGGTAAAACAGATGATAATGCCATAATAACACTTACCAACTAAATAGCTAGAAAGAGAATCAAGTACTGTTCTGAAGGAGGGTAATAAAAAAAGAATAAGTTAGTAGAAAAGAGTTAAAAAAAATTCAATAAAATTGGATGGAGAAGCTTCATGCACACTAAACTGCTGTGGATTTGTATGCAAGCAGTGTAAACGACCCCCGAATCTTAATGATGTTTAAATTTGTAAACCTCCTTCTGAAGATTTCTGTAGGCAGGAGTTAATCTATTGCCCATTTAAAGCAGTTTGGGGAAGTTTGTTTCAGTAAGGACGACAACTACCACTGAGGTCAATGGGCAGCCTGGAAGTCAACGTTTAATGTGTACTTAAAGGGGAGTTCCACCCACAATTTCACTTTTTAAATATAAATACACCTGTAATACAAAAGCTTATGGTATTCTAGTAAAGTTAGTCTGTAAACTAAGGTCTGTTTTGTTAGGTTGTTAAAGCATTTAGATTATAATCTAGAAATAGACCGTGGCCATCTTAAGTGTGGGCATCATGAAGCCAGACTGTATGACTTCCTGGATTTCAGCTTTGCATATCTCGCACATGCTCAGTGCTGCACAAGCAATGTCATAGGTTTCAGTCAGGTTTGCAAGGACTACTGGGAAACATGATGCCTATCCCAGAAACCCTTGCGAATAGCCATGTGACGTAATAGCCTAGGCTAATAAGGAGGAGGAAGTAATGAAGGACTACAAAATAAAGGTATTTACAAGCAACAAAATAAATAAAAATTGTCCCTTCTGAACACTACGGGCCAGATTCAGATAGATGGGCGAATCTTTATTTTGGAGTAACTTTTCTCATTTACGTTACTCCGCCGAAACTTTAGGAGCAAGTACTGTATTCACACAGCACTTGCTCCTAAAGTTGGGCGGGTAGGGGGCGTGTATTATTTAAACTAAGTGCGATCCCCATTCATGGACGTTTTACGCAAACGACTCACATTTTTTTTTTTTCGACGCGATGACGACGGCCATACTTAATATAGGATACTCCACTAGGGGGCTGGTTTTTCTTTACGCCGCGTATCTCTTACGGAAACGTCGGAAAGTCACTGCGTCGGGCCCGAATACGATCGTGAATTGCCGATTCTCGCTGATTAACATATTCCCCGCGTTAATCAGCGTGAACGCCCCAAGCTCCATTTTTAAAATTGCAGTTCCGATACGACGGCGAAATACAATTACGACGCTTGTATAGGAACTCCAACCCGGCGTTTCTTGTTTTCTGCTTACTGAAAACAGAAACGCCGGCTCAAAGTGAGAGTTAAGCTGGAGTATCACTGATACTCCAGAGTAACTCTACCTGAATCTGGCCCTATGAGATTAGGGCATGCAGCACAGACAAACATAAAAAAATGGGTGGAACTCCACTTTAAGGGCTACAACAGCTTCTGGATTTTTCCTGCTGCCAAAAACCTTTTAGTTCACCTAGGATTATCTGGAAAAGGATGATTTTTTTATCCTTGCCCAGATAATCCTAGGTGATCTGGCAGCAGGAAAAACCCAGAAGCTGGTGTAACCCTTAAGTACACATCAAACATTGACTTCCAGGCTGCCCACTGACCTCAGCGATAGTTGTCAACCTTACTGAAACAAACTTCTCTCCAAATAAGTGACCACATGATATTAATTCCTGGGAGGATTTAAGGCAGAAACATGCTTTAAAGGGGCAATAAATTAACCCCTACCTACATAACTACTGCTGAGGTCAGTGGGCAACCTTGCCGTCAACATATGATGTATACTTAAGGGCTACACCCTTCTGGATTTTTCCTGCTGCCAGAAACCATTTCAGATCACCTAGGATTATCTGGGAAAGGATGATTTTCTTTCTCAGAGTTTTCCAATTAATTGGACATCCCACTGCACCAGAAGAGGCTCTTTCCTCTGAGAGGAATCTGAGAAGGCAAATATTCCTGCCGGTAGGCTTTGCACTGGCGCGTTTGATCTCTATAACATGAGAGTCTTCAGATCTGGTAAGCGCAACTGACTTAATCACTTTTTGACACCAGAGCATTGGAAGAACACATTGTTTCATATTGTTTCTTTTTTGCTCTCTTTGGAATTCATATGGACTAGCTATCTATATGATCTTATGTGTACACATTGTTATGCTTTTGATTACCACTCATCTTTTATTTCTTTCTTTTTTTCACAATTTTTTGTGTGATAATTTATATGAACTTTAGCCCTCTGGGTTTTTATCCAATAATTATTATTTCACTGTTACCTACTGGTCTTGCTGAGCTAGCGATAAAACACGTGCTGTAGACCACACCTTAGTTATTTGCAGTATCTGTCTCCAGCATCTCAAGACATGGTAAAGACTGGCCATTTGTGTACCACGTGTATTAAGAGACATATGAGTATTTACCAAGCAAATTGGTGGGAGCAGCATCTGAATGCTAGCTGTCAACAGAAAAAGGGCAACATTTCTCCTCCTCCCAGGTCTTTCCTTTCTACCTCTTCCACCACTAAGCAAGATTTCCTATCAGCATTTTCAGGCAACAGGGATATCAGCATTTCAAGGGGTGAAAAAAAAAGCCTATCAGGGAGAGCGTGTTCCAAATCCTATTATACAACACCAATCCAGCAACTAAAACCAATACTACTAGAGTGATTACACAACTACTGTAGACATCGGAATCAAATACAGGATATCATTCAAAAGTAGTGGTTCCTGTTGTCGCCTGACACTAAGATAAGCAAGTATATCAATAATCATCCCAAAATAGTTTTAGGAGATCAGCATCTATTAGGGATAAGCTAACTACCACGTTGTAGTACTCATTGCAAAGATATGGAAAGAGGTGATTACTACAAGTTAAAAGGCACATTTCACTCTTGCAAATGTTCTCACTGCTCATGGGTCAGAGAGTATAGCAATGTTATCTAGCCAAATGAAAAATCTCTAAAACCTAAACACTTAAGCTGGCCATACACTAACAGATTTTCAAATACACATGTACAGTACATACCGCATTCCTTGTCACTATGGTCAAACACAAACATCAATTTGAACTTACTAACAATTAGACAATTGAAGAATTGTTCATAAAATAAAACATTTTGAACACAATTCTACTAATGTATTGTCAGCTTTAGTTTCATGTCAGGCTATTGGGTAATATATGGTATTACTCACATCATTTAAAGTGGCGCTCCACAAAGAAGGGAAGCTTTGCTTATCTGCTTCCTCCCCCCTCCGCTGCTGCACTTGGCACATTTTGGGGGGGAGAGGGTACCTGCTCCCACTTCCAGCTGAGATCACCGGGGCAAACTCAGCCAGAAGTTCAGCCCCCCTCCTCCATCCCCCACAGCCGACCCAATTAGAGAGCATAGCGTGCTTTGCACATGCACAGTAGGGAGACGGCTAGAAAGCCGCATGACTTACTGTCAGTTTCCCTGGAGATGGCAGCGGTGGCAGCACCTGATAGCCGGTTGAAAAATTAGCTTGTGTGAAGACACCGCTGGATTCCTGGGCTGGTGTGTGTTCTATTAATAAAAGCCAGCAGCTACAGTGGTTGTAGCTATTGACTTTTTTTTCCCCCAGGAACCTGGAGCTCCACTTTAATTTAATGCAAGTATGGATCATTTTGTGTTGGTAAGACCAAACATGAATTTAGAAAGCATATATACTGTATATATGTTTACATTTACTTTACCAACTTTGATTAATTTTGTCGCACTGAAACCACACACTTTAGAACTCCAAAGGTGGTGACTGGGATCAATTAATCCTAAAAGGGGAAAGTCACTGGATTTATGGTATTTAAGTAAAATCATGAATAAACTAGGACTTAATGAGGTTCTTAGCTTTAAAACTTTTTTTATGAACTTCTAGTTTCTGCTTTGGGAGGAAGTCATACTTGTCTCAGATAATGATACTAACTTCCTATGATGTCAATGACCTATCTTGCATTTTTTGCAAATGTTTATGCAGTTGAACAATAATGCCACGTACACACGATCACTTTTTGTGATAAAAAAAAACAAAGTTTTCAAAAACGTCATTTAAAATCACCGTGTGTGGGAAAAACGTAGTTTTATGTCTTCACAAAAACGACCTAAATAAAATTCGAACATGCTTGAATTTTTTGTGTCGTTTTTCAAAACGTCGTTTTTTGTGTCATAAAAAGTGATGGTGTGTGGGCAAAACGATGTTGAAAACAAAGTTTTTAAACCCGCGCATGCTCAGAGGCAAGCTATGAGACAGAGCTTCAATGAAACAGAGTGCCGTCGAACGTGGTGTACATCACCACGCTTTTCTAGAGCATTTTGGAAAAACGATGGTGTGTATGCAACGTCATTTTGGAAAATCGTTGTTTGAAAAACGTTGTTTTGTTTCATCACATAAAACGTCTATTTTTTTCATCACAAAAAGTGATCGTGTGTACGCGGCATAAGGTTATACCCTTTGATCAAATTTTTTGATCAAATGAGAATGTACTTACTTGATGTTGAACGTTGTACAATGTACATTGTATAATTCCTACTGGAAAATGGAATACACCTATGTTTCCATGGACACTATGCAGAAGGTTTTTTCACAATTAGTCTCTTTGGCATTCTACCCTCCTCCTTTTACCCACTGGGCTGACTTTGGTAGGTCTCTCTTCCTCTGAAGCAAATTTTGGAATTGATTAACTGTGAACAATATCATTTATTAAGATGAGGTTTTGATATGGACTTTACACAAGCAAATTAAAGATGTGAGGTTAAAAGGTCTTTTTAATACATGTTTTAAATAAATTGCACCTATAATTGACATGGGGTAAAGGAGTGTTGTTTTTATTACAGAGGATTTTGTTGGACCTACTGTTAGCAAAGAAGCCCAGGCCCATTTTGATGCAAACCTCCAGGATTTAACTTAAGGTCAAATTTTATGAACTCATTCAGCATTGGTTCATGTGTGAACAAATAGGAAATGTTGGTTAGTTGTTTGTTTTTAATACTTTTGGATATAAGGTACTATACACGTGTAGCACCCCCTTGCTTCCAGCATGGGCACTACGCTAAAAAACGAGTTGACTGGGAGAGTTACCTTGCTGCCGGTCGTGATTTATTTAGGTTAATGACCTGTGTCATTCTGGAAAGGTCCACTGGCTCGGACTGCATTCTGGGGATGTGAGTATTATCTTTGGCCGGCAGTGGGAGCCAGAGGGAATTCTGGCGGATGGAGTCTTCCCCAGCAGCCAATTGGAGGGGATTTTTCCCCGCTGGGCATGCTGGGGAGAGGTATATCTGTAATGAAGGTCATGTGTTTCAGGATCTTCTTTGCCTTCTCCTGTGTGGGGTCCCGGAGTCGGGGTCCGGGACCCACCTCCAGGGTGTGCGCATTCATGGACCCTGCCGGCGTGGCCCACCTGGCCAAGCTTCCAGGTCTTGCTGAGTCTCGGTCTGGGAAGAAACTAAAGGGGCCCCAGTGACTTACTGGGTTCCTGATGCCGTAAAGAGGATCCGGCGCCCGGGCCATAGACAGGTACGCTCTGCTGTCACCCGGTGATCTGTGCTGAGGTAACTACTGGGAGGATTTGCTCTGTTCGGACAGTTACAAATCATATAGACTACATTGGCCTGTGGCAGAGGCCTAGAGCCGGGTCAGTGAGAGAGACCCGTTCCTCCCAGTCAGCATTTAAAGTGGCGACACGTGCAAGATTGCGTCTTTCAAGGGGCTGATTTTGCTGTACATATATCCAGGCCTGACATCGAGAATCTCTATCTCTTCATTAACCTATTCTCCTTTCACCGAGTTGATGTTTGGCTATATTGACCTGGAATTAAAGCATTGAGAAAATCTTTATTGACGGTGTGGACACTCAATCACTACTTAGTGGCTTCTGGTGCACCCCTAGACCAAGCAAGAGTAACTTAATCTGCCGATCCCATTATTAATCCAGTGGCCCTTTTGGGGGTGACGCTACACATGGGGGCTCGTCCGGGATTCGGCTTTTGCTCTTGGCAACCAGAAGTGAGTGTATTAATTGTGTATTGAACTGTTCGGTAAAAATTGGGGGTTTGGTCCCGTTTTGTTGAGCTGGGGCGTACGTGCAACGTGTCCGGACAAGTTCTGCTGTCTGGGAGGAGTCACCCTCCCCTACGTGAGACCTTATCTGCACTTGAGGCGCCCCATGTCTGAGCCGGGGTTGCCTTCCGAGCCTGCAGGGTTTAAAATGTCTGTGACCGACACAGGCTTTCGGCTGTCCATGGTGGGACAGTTCGTTCTGCTGTCTTCGGAGGAAGTGGAGATGCTGGGGCTTACCTGCCCCAGATGTGAGGAGTTGGCCATCTGCCCCCTGCCTTTTTCCTGTTGCCTCCAGTGTCGGGCCCCTCTTTTTACTACAATGCCAGTGGTCGGGCTCCCGAAGGAGTACCATGTGGACCGCTTGACTGGGGCCGCCACCACAGAGGCAGAGACGTTGTGGCCGAAGATCCCTCTTTCCGGGGAGAATCCAGAGTCGGAGGCCCCGAGGGGTGGAAATGCCACTGTATTGTCCTCCGGAGTCCCACCGGGGGTTTGCCATGTTTCCCCACCCGTTGAAGACAAGTCCGTCGGATGAGATGGAGGACCTCAACAGCCATATGGCCCAAGTTACCTGCGAGACCATCTCCGTCGTAGCGGTTTCCATCGGTTGTGCCGCAGCCAGGGTGAGACCTTCATCATCGATCGATTGGGAGACGATACAGAGGACCCTTCGGCCCGATCTATCTGCTGACCCATCCAGGGTGTTCCACTGCCTCCCCGCTGGAGCGGAGGATTCGTCCGGCCTGGAGTTCTGGTCGGGCGGATCGCAGGTGGACGGTGGAGACTTGCCTGATTGTCTTTTTGAGCCGCGGTTTCCCGAGCAACAGGGCTTTGGGGGATGTTGGGGCTGGAGCCAACAAGAGAAGGAGGAAGAAGAAGCGCCCTGTCCGGAGTGTGTCGTGTGGGCCGGGAGTTTCTGACCTACCCTGAGGAGGTCCCAGTTCATGTTGCTGGCTTAAGTGATTTTCTAAACAGAAGTGTGATTTTTAACCACAAGTGGGAAGAGTTAAAAAACAGGAGTTTGCTTTTAACTGTTTCTGCTTGCAAGTGTCATTTTTTTCTCTGACACTTTTTAAACAGGTTTTTATTTCTCTCTGCTAAGGAAAGTGTTTAATTGTGATCAGGTTTTTTTTTTCTCTGCTAATCAGTGGGGAGTGTTTAATTGTAAACAGGTGAAGAGGTGAAGAGGTGAGTATAAAAGTCTCAGTCAAAACTCCCATAAGGAGCTGGCTCCCAGTTCATGTTGCTGGCTTAAGTGATTTTCTAAACAGAAGTGTGATTTTTAACCACAAGTGGGAAGAGTTAAAAAACAGGAGTTGAAAACAGAAGTTAAGACAGGAGTCTTCTAAACTGTAAGTAACATCTTAAACTTCCTACAAGTAATTATATTGTAACTGGGAAATGTGTGCTAGCAGGGTTGAAGGTTTTGCTCAGTGCACAGTGTGTCACATGTATACAAAATTGGTGCAACAGCTCCAGGATGGATACCGCTGTGACAGATGTGAGCAGGTTGCCCTTCTGGAAGCTCGCATTAGAGATCTGGAGGAACAAGTTGCAACACTGGGCAGAAAGGACAACCTTGAAAGGGGTCCTCTGCTCGCTGAGCAGGTGGTCAGTAAGGTTAATGTGGAGGGTGGAGGGGCAAGTCAGGATTATCAGATAGGAAGATGGGTTAACGTAGTTAGAGGGAGTGGAAGGGGCTTGCAGACAAGGAAGGCCAATCCTGTGTTTGTGCATCAAAACAAATTTGCCAAGTTGGGTGAAGATGTGGAGGTGGCTAACACAGAGGTGGCAGCCCTAGATGTTACTGCTACCCCTAACAGCCGGGAGAGCAACCCATCTAGTAGAAGTGGTGAGGGGAGTGCAGGTAGGCCTAGAAAGTTGGTGGTAATAGGGGATTCTATAATCAGAAGGACTGATAGAATAATTTGTCGCCAGGATCGCCTCAACCGAATGGTTTGCTGTCTCCCTGGTGCCAGGGTTCGGCATGTGGTGGACCGGGTGGATAAATTACTGGGAGGGGCTGGGCATGACCCAGCTGTCTTGGTCCATGTTGGAACCAATGACAGTATACATGGAAGGTGGAGGCTCCTTAAGAATCAATTTAAAGAACTAGGCTGCAAGATGAAGGGAAGGACCTCCAAGGTGATATTCTCTGAAATATTGCCGGTGCCATGCGCAACACAGGAAAGGCAGGGGGAGATTAGAGAGCTGAATGCATGGCTAAAGACCTGGTGTAGGAAGGAGGGATTTGGGTTTCTAGAGCACTGGGATGACTTTTCATTGGGGTGCAACCTATATGCTAAAGATGGTTTGCACTTGAATGGAAGGGGGTCTGCTGTGCTGGGGGAGAGGTTTAGGGGAATGCTGGAGGAGTATTTAAACTAGACTTGAGGGGGGAGGGTGAACGTGAATTACATCGGGCACACAGGTCAGTTAGGGGTCAGACATTAATGGAGAGTGGAATGGGGATAGATGGAGGTGGGGTTATGGCAGGTGACAAGAAAGTTCCCAATGTCGCAAACAGCCATTGGAAATTATAGTGCCATTTGCACTACTAAAAATTATATGAATCATATGAAAAACGCCAGCGAAAAATGTAACAATACATTTAAGTGTTTGTTCACCAATGCCAGAAGCCTTCCAAGCAAAACAGGTGAGTTGGAAGCTCTGGTGCATGAGGAGAGCTATGATGTAATCGGTATTGCTGAAACTTGGCTTCAATCCTCACATGACTGGGCTATTAATATTCCTGGCTATGCTCTCTTTCGGAAAGACAGGGTAAAAAGGAAAGGTGGAGGGGTCTGTCTCTATGTGAGAAGTGACCTCAAAGCAAGCGTGAAAGAGGACCTGGTTGATGGAGAGTGTGATGAAGTTGAAGCATTATGGGTGGAACTGCATACAGATGTGCGTAGTTCAAAGCTAATCATTGGAGTTTGTTATAGACCACCCAATGTTAATGAGGAGGTGGAGACTCAGCTCCTTGCACAGATGGAAAGGGCTGCAAGGGCAGGGACGGTGATAATAATGGGGGATTTTAACTACCCAGAAATTGACTGGAATAATGGAATTTCTGGGACAGTTAAAGGACAAAAATTTAAAAACCTATTGCAGGACAATTTTATGGTCCAGTTTATTGAGGCCCCAACTAGGAATGATGCTCTGTTGGACCTGGTAATCTCAAACCATGCAGAGCTCATTACTAATGTTCAGATAAAGGAACACCTGGGTAGCAGTGATCATAACATGATTTCGTTTAATGTAAACTATAAGCAAGAAATACATACAGGAAAGATAAAAACACTTAATTTCAAGAGAGCAAATTTTCAAAGCATGAGGACTGCTCTCCAGGGCTTGGACTGGGAGGGAATATTGGCACCGATGAACACAGAACAGAAATGGGAATTCTTCAAAAAGACTCTTTGGAACCTCACTGCAAAGTATATTCCCATGGGCAATAAGTTTAAAAGGCTACAGATAAAACCTATGTGGCTCACGGTTAAAGTTAAAAAAGCTATAAACAATAAGAAAATAGCTTTTAAAAAATATAAAAATGAAGGAACACTAGTGTCGTTTAAATGTTACAAAGAATATAATAGAATATGTAAAAAGGAAATCAAGGATGTAAAAATTCAAAATGAACGACAGATTGCAAAAGATAGTAGGACAAACCCCAAAAAATTCTTTAAATATATTAATAGTAAAAAGGTCAAGTCTGAGCATGTAGGCCCTTTACAAAATAATCTAGAGTGGGTGACTGAGGACATAGAGAAGGCAAATTTATTAAATGCTTTCTTCAGCTCTGTGTATACAATGGAGAATGGGGGAGCTCATGTCGATATAGGGGGTGGGAGTGACACAGCCCCAAATCCACAATGGCTCAAAAGTGATATGGTCCAGAAATATTTAGACAGAATAAAGGTGGATAAAGCACCTGGACCAGATGGCATCCACCCACGGATCCTAAAAGAATTGAGCTCTGAAATTTCAAAGCCACTGTATCTAATATTTAGGGACTCATTAATAACAGGAATAGTACCACTGGATTGGCATAAAGCCAATGTGGTGCCCATATTTAAAAAGGGAACAAAGTCTTTACCTAGTAACTATAGACCTGTTAGTTTAACTTCTATAGTTGGAAAGATACTGGAACGTTTAATAAAAGACCACATGGATGAGTTCTTGCTGGAAACAAACTATTTAAGCAGCAGACAGCATGGATTCATGAAGGACAGAAGTTGTCAGACAAACCTGATTTCCTTTTATGAAGAGGTAAGTAAAACCCTGGACAGAGGCGTAGCAGTGGACGTGGTATACTTGGATTTTGCAAAAGCGTTCGATACAGTTCCCCACACACGGCTCATGTGTAAGGTAAGGTCTACAGGATTAGATATATCAGTTTGTAAATGGATAGAAAACTGTCTGAAAGACAGAATTCAGAGAGTTGTGGTTAATGATTCTTACTCTGAATGGTCCAAGGTTATCAGCGGTGTACCCCAAGGTTCAGTGTTGGGTCCCTTACTTTTCAATATATTTATAAATGATATTGGGTCTGAGATCAAAAGTAACATTTCTGTTTTTGCAGATGACACCAAGCTATGCAGTGGAATAATGTCCTTGCAGGATGTCTCCAATTTACAAGCCGACCTCAATGCTCTGTCTAATTGGGCGACTAAGTGGCAGATGAGGTTTAATGTTGATAAATGTAAAGTTATGCACTTGGGGGCTAAGAATATTCATGCATCATACATGCTAGGGGGAGTACAACTGGTGGGATCTGTAGTGGAGAAGGATCTGGGTGTTTTAGTTGATCATAAGCTCAATAATGGCATGCAATGCCAAGCTGCGGTTTCCAAAGCGAGCAAAGTCCTTTCTTGTATTAAGAGAGGTATGGACTCCAGAGATAGAGATATCATTTTGCCCCTGTACAAATCATTAGTAAGACCTCATCTGGAATATGCAGTCCAGTTTTGGGCACCAGTTCTCAAAAAGGATATCGGAGAACTGGAGAAAGTGCAGAGAAGGGCAACCAAACTGATAAGAGGCATGGAGGAGCTCAGCTATGAGGAAAGATTAGAGGAACTGAATTTATTCACTCTTGAGAAGAGGAGAATAAGGGGGGATATGATCAACATGTACAAATACATAAGAGGTCCATATAGTGAACTTGGTGTTGAGTTATTCACTTTAAGGTCAACACTGAGGACAAGGGGGCACTCTTTACGTCTGGAGGAAAACAGATTTCACCTCCAAATACGGAAAGGTTTCTTCACAGTAATGCCGCGTACACACGGTCGTTTTTTGCGATGAAAAAAAACGACGTTTTTTAAAACGTCATTTAAATTGATCGTGTGTGGGCAAAACGTCGTTTTTTGTCTTCAAAAAAACGACCAAAAAAAATTCCAACATGCTTGAATTTTTTGTGTCGTTTTTCAAAACGTCGTTTTTTGTGTCATAAAAAATGATCGTGTGTGGGCAAAACAACATAGAAAATGACGTTTTAAACCCGCGCGTGCTCAGAAGCAATTTCTGAGATGGGAGAGCTCGTTCTGGTAAAACTACTGTTTAGAATGGATTAAGCACATTCGTTATTTTAAATCTAATGAAGAAAACAATGCGCTGTATTTGCCACAATGCTTTTTAAACCATTTCCAAGCTACCCTAAACTCCTAGTTTGTTGTGGCTCATCTTGTTTGACATATTTCTGTCAACCTTTTGACTTTATTATTTTTTTGGGCCCTTTTTTTTATTTATTTTTTGTATTTTGGGACACGTAATTTTTTTGGGGTAATATCTTTTAACAGATGTTTTGAACTAAAAAATGTTTTTAAGGATTTTGGAGGGTGTGAAGTGACCACAGCAGCTTATTTTTTGTGGTTTAATTTACCCACAAGGAGGTTGTTGTTCCTTGTTTAATGTCGTTTTAATTTTTAAAATGTGTCTGCCTACTCACTATAACAATCTCTATATTTGTTTGTAAAAAAATACACATGGTCAAAATTTGCAAACCAACCAAAATATACCTTTATTCAGGTTAAAAAGGTAAATAAATAAAAAGTACAACCATCTGGCAATCCAAAAGCAAAACCAAATACAAACAAAGAAGCCTGGATAAAAACAAAGGAGACCCTGCTTGAAGTTGTAAACACAAGGGTCCACCAAGAAAACAATGAAGGCTGTGAAGGCCAAAAAAAATTCGCTTCGGGGCACCATCTCCTCACTTCTTCTTCTTCCCTGCAGCCTTCCCTGCAACCTTCCCTGCAGTCTTCCCTGCAGCCTTCCCTGCAGCCTTCCCTGCAGCCTTCCCTGCAGGCCGAGTAGTCAGGGGCTGTGTTTCTGGAGCCGACGTGCCAGGAGCCAGAGCAGGCTCAGGAAGAGGAGGAGCAGGAGAAGGAGCAGGAGCAGGGGCTGGAGATGGAGCAGGAGCAGGGGCTGGAGATGGAGCAGGACCAGGAAGCGCAGTAAGGACAGGAGTGCGAATCAGCCCAATGCCAATATCGTCATTGAGCTGTCCCAGTGTGGCCATGCTCATGACCTGGAACATAAGGGATTCGCAGCGCACACGCTGGCCCAGCTCTAGATTTTTAAGCTTGGCAGCGATCAGCGCAGCGAATCCCTCTTCCTCACTGGGCTGCTCTCTGATGGCCAAAGTTGCTTCACGGAGCATGGCCTGGGTCTCCTCCTCCATCTGCATGAGCCTTCTGGCCCTTTTTGCTGGGTTCCGGATAGGAGGGATTTGGGAGATACAATCACGCTGGCGTGACTCCTGTCTCCCACTGGGGCCTGCCTCCTCCTGGCTCCCAGTGGGGCCTGCCTCCTCCTGGCTCCCTGCGTGGCCTGCCTCCCCCTGGCTCCCTGCGTGGCCTGCCTCCCCCTGGCTCCCTGCGTGGCCTGCCTCCCCCTGGCTCCCTGCGTGGCCTGCCTCCTCCTGGCTTTGCTCTGCCTGTGTATAATAAAAAAGGGACATATTTTATTTTTTGGCTTCATTCATCACACACATTTCTAACTTAATGACATATCATAATTGAATGCTAAAATATATTTATCACAGGCCCTCCATCCCTAATTCTGTGGCCCCTTACACAGCTTTAGATATGTGCCCCCTGGAGCTGGGGGCGGGGGGGGTTGATGTTGACTGAAATTCCAAAGTAGGGGGCCTTTACCCAACCGTTTTTTTACTTTAGGGTGGACAAAATGTTAATGGGCAAAAAGGGTGTTTAACATCTGCGGCCACTGTATGGTGTACCTAATGGCGTACAAGAAAATGACACACATTCATTATGACCTCTGCATTTATGTATCTTGTCCCCATTCTGTTTTGCCACTATTGCTTAGTGATATGTTCCAAATTTTTTGGCCAAACATTTATATAATTTCAATCACTTGTAACATAAATTACTCATCATTATTATACTTTGCATTACAAAAATGAATCTGAAAATGCAATACCTGGCTCCATGGGTCACAATCTGCCTCCTCCATGAACTCTTCCTCTGAGCTTGCCTGCTCTTGCCTGCAGGGAACACTGGAGGGCTGACTGCAGGGAACACTGGACTGTCTCCTTGGGGGAAGGCTAGACATGGATGGCCTGGACTCTATGTGATCATCCAGGAACTGCAGCTGACCATAATACCACAGGTTAGGCTTGTAGACGCTGTCAGCTGCAGCCCCAGACCTCATTGAGGCCAGGACTTGTGACCGTTGGGTCCTGTAGGTGCCCCGAAGCGAATTGATTTTAGCCTTAACAGTCTCCAATGTAGCGTTGGGGACCCTTGTTTTTACATATTCAAGCAGGGCCTCCTTTGCTTTCTTCCGGGCATCTTTGTTTTTATTAATTTTGCTTTTGGATTGCCAGAGAACTGGATGTTCCTTCCATCTCTGGATAAATTCTGTCAGAAATTCCGGATCCTTAAAGGCCTCCAAAGCCTAGTGTCAGTCAAGCCACTACTACTAATTAGCTTTTAAACACCATGGGGGTTATTTATGAAAGGAAAATACACTCTGCACTTCAATTGCACTGAAAGTGCACTTGGAAGTGCAATCGTTGTATAAATCTGAGAGGGGTAGATCAGAAATGAGGGGAAGCTCTGCTGATTGTATCAGACAATGATGTGCATGCTAAAATGCTATTTCTAAATTTATCCTTGCATGTCCTCCTCAAGATCTCCAGCGACTGCATTTACAAGTGCACTTGTAGTGCAAAGTGTCTTTTCCTTTAAGTAAATCACCCCCCATATCTTCTAGACCACACAATCATCCACTGTTCCCTAATATTTGTAATGTCCATAATCCAGATACATACCGTCTTATGATCCGATCGTCTCTTCCGCCTTGTTCCGCAGGTTGTGAACGGCGCTTGCAATGAACCCCCCATATCTTCTAGCCCACACAATAATCCACTGTTCCCTAATATTTGCAATGTCCATAATCCAGATACATACCGTCTTATAATCCGATCGTCTCTTCCGCCTTGTTCCGCAGGTTGTGAACGGCGCTTGCAATGAACCCCCCATATCTTCTAGCCCACACAATAATCCACTGTTCCCTAATATTTGCAATGTCCATAATCCAGATACATACCGTCTTATGATCCGATCGTCTCTTCCGCCTTGTTCCGCAGGTTGTGAACGGCGCTTGCAATGGCGTGGATCCCTTTAAACGGCGCGAACGTGTGACGCGATGCACGAGATCCCGCCCCTGACGTTCGGTCTCGTCTTTTCCACGCCCCTTTCTCGATCTTTCTTTGTGGGTGTGTTTTAGGCAAGAACAAGATGGAGAGAAACATGGCAAGCTCAAGCCATCAGGCAGGCCAGGCCCAGCCAACCGGACGATCCCGGCGGAGGTACAAGGCCTCAAACATGGCCTTCCAAGAGATGGTGGAGATGGTCACCATCTTACAAAGGGAGGATTATGACGGGAAGCATGGCCCTTACCTGCATCCAAACAGGGTGAAGGCCGACATCATGGAGAAGGTGATCAGGAGGCTGCATCAAAAATTTGGCCAACGCAGGACTCGGGAACAATTGAGAAAGAGGTGGTCAGACCTCAAAAACAGAGAGCCTGAACAACTCCAGCATATCAAGAGGCTGATTCGGGGAAAAAGTAAGTTTTTTTATTTTTTGACACATTTGTGGTGTTTGTTAATTGTGCCATGTGATTTTAATTTCAGGTTGTACTGTATCTGTTTGTGGGCACAAAAAGTGGTCGGAGAAGTAGTCGTTTATACGTTGTTTTTCGACCTACTAAACGACAATCTTCGTGCTAAATATCATCATGCGCCTAGTTCGCATGGACAAAAAGGAGTGTATAAACACTATATCATTCCCAAAAAACGTCTTTGTATTTGTTATTATTTGAACAAACGACGACTCCTACGACCAATTCATGTGTCCCCAAACAGGAATCTTGCCATTTTTGTTGTAATATGACTTCACTTGTGATCTTTTGTAATGTAGATTTGTACCTAAATTAAAGTCGATGTGAAAAGCTTAGTAAATATGACCAATAAACAGAAAAAGGAGAGTCTGCTCAGCAGTGGATTCTGCACATGTTTATATACTCTGTACTTGTATTTTTAGTTCTCACTCATATCTCTTTATAATCTTTTACCTTTCTTTTTTCCCTATCTTCAATCTCGTAGGGCGCAGTGAAGCAGCAAGGCAGGATGGAACTTCCGAAGCCCCACCCCCGAGGGATGATGACGCTGCCACCACATCCGGTAAATTTCCTACACAACACTCATACCCAGGTAATCTAGATCAGGGATCCTCAAACTACGGCCCTCCAGCTGTTGTGGAACTACACATCCCATGAGGCATTCATTGTAACACACTGACATTCACAGACATGACTAGGCATGATGGGAATTGTAGTTCCTGAACAACTGGAGGGCCGTAGTTTGAAGACCCATGATCTACATGTAGGTTTTCCGAATTTTAATACCTTTTTTGTTCCCACATTTCAGGAGCAAGTCGTGCAGCGACAATGGACAGGGATACTGCCAAATTTGTGCTGTCCGAAATATGGTCCTTCAGGGAACAACTAGAGGACATCCAGGACACTGCACGAGAAGTGGTAGAAAAATCAAAAGGGCTGGAGACACAAATTCAAAATTTAATAGATTATTTGGGTAGGTTTTGATTTATTTAGTGTTTATTTTGTAATAGAAAAAAGGTTTGGTTTATAATAAAAAAAAAATGTGATTTTATTTTTTGAATAATGTAAAAAAAAAAAAAAAAAGTGATTTTATTTTTTGAATGTAAAAAAAAAAAAGTGATTTTATTTTTTGAATAATGAAAAAAAAAAAAAAAAAAAAATTGTGATTTTAGATTTTGATTAATGTAAAAAAATAAATATATAAAAAAAAGTGATTTTATTTTTTGAATAATGTAAAAAAAAAAAAGTGATTTTATTTTTGGAATGTTATAAAAAACAAAAAACAAAAAAAAATATATTTGTTTTGTAACTAAAAAAAATGTTTTTAAAAAATTTTATGTCAAAAAGTTATGTTTTTCAAGATGCAAAAATTAAAAAATTTACAGTAAAATATGTGTCTTGTTATTTAAGCTCAATGATTAATAGAAAATACTAGGGTTGTCCCGATACCGATGCCGAGTATTTGCGGGAGTACTTGTACTCCCGCAAATACCCCCGATACCTAAATAGAATACTCCCCCCCCCATATTGCAGCGATGCGTCCCTCATACCTTTTTAGATATGCTGACACCGCCGCATACCGCCTTATCCCCCTGCACAATCGCATAGCTTACATTACAAGCATTCATTCTGAATACTTGTAAATGGCCGTGTATTGACACTCCCCCTCTCCGGATTGGACGGATCCCTCCATCCGGAGAAGGGGAGTTTTAAAACACGAAGCGCGGCCATTTACAAGTTTTTAGAATGAAAGCTTGTAATGCGCTACGCCAAGGATCTCCAAACTACGGCCCTCCAGCTGTTTCGGAACTACATTTCCCATGAGGCATTGTAAAACTCTGACATTCACAGACACGACTAAGCATTATGGGAATTGTAGTTCCTGAACAACTGGAGGGCCATAGTTTGGAGACCCCTGCGCTACACGATTGTGCAGGGGGATACGGCGGTATGCGGCAGAGGCGGCATCAGCATATCTAAAAAGGTATGAGGGACGCATCGCTGCAATATGGGGGACATACATGGCTGCATATGTGGGGGACATGGCTGCATTTGGGGACACATTTAAAAAAAAGTATCGGTATTCGGGATCGGCGACTACTTGAAAAAAAGTATCCGTACTTGTACTCGGTCCTAAAAAAGTGGTATCGGGACAACCCTAGAAAATACCTAAAAAAAATGTATGCTGAGAACATTAAACAATGAGGGATAGTTATTTCAGTCCATCACAAACACATGGCACTATGATAACCTAGGACCGTGATGGCGAACCTTGGCACTCCAGATGTTTTGAAACTACATTTCCCTTGATGCTCCACTATACTGCAGAATGCATGAGCATCATGGGAAATGTAGTTCCAAAACATCTGGGGTGACAAGGTCGCCATCACTGACCTAGGAGATAAAATAAAAACACAAACCTTATAAATTAATTAAAGAACAAAGAAAAGACTGTTTCAGGCAAAAAATAAATTTAATTATTCAGCCAAGATCTGGCATTGGAATGGCCCCCCTACCCATAAAGTAGTCCACATATGCCTGATGCACAGCACGTGCGTTTCGGGGGGCCAATTGGGGATGGGCAGCGTCACGAGCTGCCTCTGGAATGTCAACAGGGTCATCAGGCAAAAGGGTTAGGTAAGAAGAAGAATGTCTTTTTAAATAGTTGTGTAAAATGCAGCAGCATGTAATTAGATAATTCAACTTGTATTCGGCCATGTTTATGGCAGTAAGAAATAGCCGGAAACGGCTGGCCATGATGCCAAAGGCATTTTCCACCACACGTCTGGCTCTGGCCAGCCTGTAATTAAACACCCTCCTCTCAGGGGTGAGGGCGCGTTGGGGAAATGGCCTCATGAGGTGAGGACCCAAGGCGAAAGCCTCATCTGCAACAAAAACGAAGGGCAGACCCTCTTCATTATCCTCCGCAGGCGGCAATCCCAGGTCCTCGGAAAGAAGCCGTTGGGCGAACTCCGTCTCGGCAAAGACACCACCGTCCGACATCCGCCCATTTTTCCCAACATCAAGATACAAGAACTCGTAATTGGCAGACACCACCGCCATCAGAACAACACTGTGGAACCCCTTGTAGTTATAATAATGGGATCCACTATGGGGTGGTGGCACGATGCGGACGTGCTTGCCGTCAATAGCTCCTCCGCAGTTTGGAAAATTCCATCGCCGGGAGAAGTCCGCTGCCACAGTCTGCCATTCCTGTGGCGTGGTGGGGAACTGTAGATACCAAAAAAATATAAAAATATCAAACAAACATTCCTAAAAGAACATCCCAAAACATTTTTTGATACCAAAAAAACAAACATTAATTTGAAGTATTATTAACCACTTCCTTACTGGGCATGTAAACCCCCTTCCTGACCATGTGAAATTCCAGCTTGCGGCACTGCGTCGCTTTAACTGACAATTGCGCGGTCGTGCGATATGGCTCCCAAACAAAATTGGCGTCCTTTTTTCCCCACAAATAGAGCTTTCTTTTGGCTGGTATTTGGTCACCTCTGCGATTTATATTTTTTGCGCTATAAACAAAAAACGACGACTATTTTGAAAAAAAAAAAAATATTTTTTACTTGTTGCTATAAAATAAAAAAATCATTTTAGGGCGATACGTATTCTTCTACATATTTTTGGTTAAAAAAAAAAAAATCAAAAAAATTCGCAATAAGCGACTGGTTTGTGCAAAAGCTATAGCACCTACAAAATAAGGGACAGAATTATTATTTGTTATTTATTTTTTTACTAGTAATGGTGGCGATCTGCGATTTTTATTGCGACTGCGACAACATGGCGGACACATCGGACACTTTTGACACCTTTTTGGCAACATTCACATTTATACTGCAATCAGTGCTATAAATATGCACTAATTACTGTATAAATGTGACTGGCAGGGAAGGGGTTAACACTAGGGGGTGAGGAAGGGGTTAATGTGTATCCTGCATTGTGTTCTAACTGTGGGGGGAGGGGGGGGTGACCGATCTGTGTCCCCATGTATAAGGAACACTGATCGGTCTGCTCTCTCCAGTGACAGGACGCTGTCATTGTGAGAGCCGGCAATGAGAAATGATCTCATATGTTTACATATGAGATCATCTCTCATTGGCTGCACAGATCGCATTGCAAACGGCCACTCTGATTGGCCGTTCGCGGCGAGCTGTGATTGGCTGTGTCCAAGGGACACGGCCAGTACACAAGTTCCCCGCTGCGTGCTCTGGAGCGCACGCTGGGAACACAGAAAGAGGCTGCCGTGAAAAAACGGCAGCCCAGAGATTTAGAACCACCCTGCGGCCGCATATAGTCGTACGGCCGTAGGGAAGTGGTTAAAAATTGGAAAAATAAGAAGGGATCACTAAAGCAGATTAATCACACCCTCTGATGGTCACAATCCTACAAAAAATAAGGGGAGTGGAGGCCCAAAATGAGTTTGAGACCTCTAAAAAAAATTAAATACTAAAAAAATGTTAATTTATACAATTACAAAAAAAAGAGGGGGGGGGTTGTGCGTGCACTACAATATAGGACAAAATATAGGGGGATATAGGGACTTCTATAGACAGCACTACAATATAGGACAAAATATAGGGGGACTAGGCTAGGTGGGTTTGGGACACAAAAAAAAAAAAAAAACCTGGACAGGTTGGCAAAACAAAAGATGCATGTAGGAGCAAATATAAAATGAATACAGCATGCATGGAGATGAAAGGGAACATTACCAGAAGATCACAAACAGGTTAATTAGGGACTGTTTAAAACCAAACAAATTGAAACAAATACAAAAGCCTAAATAAAACATAGTTTGTGCATTTAAAGGGCACAACTTACCTTAATATAGTCCTCCTGCAGAACATGAATGATGGCAGAACAGGTCTGGGGAATTATGAGGCCCAGAGCCTGGGGGGAGATGCCCGTCGAGAACTTCAAGTCCTGCAGACTTCTCCCTGTTGCCAGGTACCGCAAGGTGGCAACTAGCCGCTGCTCAGCAGTGATGGCTTCCCGCATAACGGTGTCCTGCCTGGTGATATAAGGCGACACCGAAGCCAAAAGCTGCTGGAATACGGGGTCAGACATCCGAAGAAAATTCCTGAAATCATCAGGGTTATTTTCTCGGATCTCCCGCAGCAGAGGCATATGAGAGAACTGGTCCCTGCGAAGAAACCAGTCCTTGGCCCACAAAGTCCTTCTCGCCCTCCTCAAGGACCGGAGCCGGGATGCAGCACACATCCTAACAAGAAGCACAGCACGATCTCGGCGACGAGAACGTACCCGCCACATGGCTAGAAAAAGGTCGTCAAATCAGATCGCACTAAAACACCGCTCTGAAGTACAGAAATGCCTTTGAAGAACGGACCTGCAAATCAGGAACGTGTAGACAAGAACGCACTGCCAAAACAGATACGATCGGAAAACAAGCACTGTATCACAAATACGACCCCAAAAGCACAAACTGTACGACAGTAAACGATATTAAAGCACGAAGACTGAAAAGCGCGAATCGTCTCTCACCAAACTTTTACTAACACGCAGCAACACGATATCAGCAAAAGAGGCCGTCTTCCGCATGGAAATGACCCTTTATAGTTCCGTCGTACGTGATGGACGTCACGGCGCTTTGCTAGACTTTTTGGGAAAAACGATGGTGTGTACGCAACGTCGTTTTGGAAAATGAAGTTTGAAAAACGTCGTTTTTTTTCATGAAATAAAACGTCGTTTTTTTTCATCGCAAAAAGTGATCGTGTGTACGCGGCATAAGAGCTGTGAAAATGTGGAACAGACTCCCTCCAGAGGTGGTTCTGGCCAGCTCAGTAGATTGCTTTAAGAGAGGCCTGGATTCTTTCCTAAATGCACATAATATAACTGAGTACTAAGTTTTGTAGGTAAAGTTGATCCGGGGTAAATCCGATTGCCTTTCGGGGGATCAGGAAGGAATTTTTTCCCCTCCGGTAGCAAATTGGATCATCGCTCTGCTGGGGTTTTTTGCCTTCCTCTGGATCAACTGTGGGTATGGAGTTGGGTGTATGGGAGGATGTACTGTGTTTTACTTTGTTTTATTTTTTTATTTTTTTTTATGGTTGAACTGGATGGACTTGTGTCTTTTTTCAACCTGACTAACTATGTAACTATGTAAGGAGAGGGTGAGTGTTGTCATGAGGTTTTTTTTTTTGACCCACCGCTCCTCTAACCAGGGACATGTCCCATGTGGAGGTCTGCTGTCCATGTTGGGCCTCCTGCATTTGTTTGTCGGCTGGACGAGCTGCTGGTGTTGCCCACTGCAAGTTTTTGTGATCCAGGAAGTTACGGACAAGTATGCCCCATTCGGTGTGAGCTGAACTGTTTGTTTTGCCCTGGTTTTCCCCATTTCCCCCCTTCTTCTCCAGAACCACAAAGACTTTTGTGAAATAAGCTTTCAGGAGGGGTTGGGTTCAGACAGTTAGAATGGGGAGGGCTCTTGCACAAGACATTGGTCCTTCTATGTTCTGGAATCACAAAAAAAATAGAAGAACTTCTGTCCTCCTCTTTGCAGCTATTTCCGCACCTCTTGAGTCAGTTTTTTTGTGTGTGGACAGTTGCAGTACCGGAGCACTGACCGCTAGAGGCAGTGTTCTGCACCGCGGGAGTATAAGTGTAGGAGACACTGTATATTAAATTCAATACATTTTATATCCTATGCTTTCTTTGTAGCACTTGTTGTGATGTGGCCCCTTGAGAGGGGAGGGAGGTTTTGTCCACAGCCTCACTCCTGTCCGGGAGAGCAAATGTGATTATTGTGTGGTTTTACAATTTTCCGTTTATACAGGTTCTTGACCCACCTATCACCAATGCTCCGAAGATGTCGAAGGAAGCCCACCGGGCGGTGGGCGCTTTTATCAAAGCGCCCCCCCCGGCGGCGGAAGAGAACCAGACGGCGGCGAAGAACAGCGGCACCCACCCCCCCCGCAGAAGCCCGCCGGAGGGGGGGCGCTTTTATAAAAGCGATCATACACCCCCCCCGTCGTCCAACTAATAAAATATTTCAATACCCTGTGTGGTTTATTTGTGTTTACACTTTGCCTCCAGGTGAATGGGTAGGGGTACAATACCCCATACTCATTCACTTAGGGTGGGGGGCCGGTATCTGGGGGCCCCCTTATTAAAGGGGGCTTCCAGATTTCGATAAGCCTCCCGCCCGCATACCCCGACAACCAACGGCCAGGGTTGTCGGGAAGGGGCCCTGTCCTCTTAAACATGGGGACAGGGTGCTCTGGGGTGGGGGGCCACAGTGCGCCCCCTGCCCCAGAGCACCTGACCCCCCCGTGTTGAGGGCATGCTGCCCGGTACGGCTCAGGAGGGGGGGGGGCGCTCGCTCGCACTCCCTTCCTGACCGGCCGGCCGGCGTGCTTTGGATAGGGGTCTGGTATGGATTGTGGGGGGACCCCCACGCCGTTTTTTCGGCGTAGGGGGGTCTCCTTACAACCCATACCAGACCTAAGGGCCCGTTATGCTCCTGAGGGGGGAACCCATGCCGGATTTTTATTTAAAATCCGGCGGGGACTTCCTTCTCAGGATTCATAACAAACTCCGCCCACGTGTAGAATTGGCGGGAATCCGCGTCGGATCCCCGTCGCTTCTATAACGCACTCGCTGGAATGTGCTTTTACTATTCCAGCGAGTGCGAGATGGCGGCAGGCACTGTATGTGTGCTTTGTTTTTTTTTCCACCTTCTTTCTCCCTCTTTTCTGTCTGGTTCACATTGATGTCAGGCCAGCATTCATGAGTGAATGCTTTGGACACTGGAGACAGTGTCTATTTTGGGAGGGGGTGTGTGTAGCGCCCCTTTGCTTCCACCATGGGCACTACGCTAAAAACTAGTTAACTGGGAGAATTACCTTGCTCCCGGTCGTGATTTATTTAGGTTAATGACCTGTGTCATTCTGGAAAGGTCCACTGGCTCGGACTGCATTCTGGGGATGTGAGTATTATCTATGGCCGGCAGTGGGAGCTAGAAGGATTTCTGGCAGATGGAGTCTTCCCCAGCAGCCAATTGAAGGTTTTTTTTCCCCGCTGGGCATGCTGGGGAGGGGTATATCTGTGATGAAGGTCATGTGTTCAGGGCCTTCTTTGGCTTCTCCTGCGTGGGGTCCCGGAGTCGGGGTGTGGCACCCACCTTCAGGGTGTGCGCATCCATGGACCCTGCCGGCGTGGCCCACCTGGCCAAGCTTCCAGGCCCTGGGTAGTCTCGGTCTGGGATGAAAGTAAAGGGGCCCCAGTGACTTACTGGGTTCCCGATGCCGTAGAGAGGATCTGGCGTCCGGGCCATAGACAGGTACGCTCTGCTGTCACCCGGTGATCTGTGCTGAGGTAACTACTGGAAGGATTTGCTCTGTTCGGACATTCACAAATCATATAGACTACATTGGCCTGTGGCAGAGGCCTAGAGCCGGGTCAGTGAGAGAGACCTGTTCCTCCCAGTCAGCATTTAAAGTGGCGACACGTGCAAGATTGCGTCTTTCAAGGGGCTGATTTTGCTGTACATATATCCAGGCCTGACATCGAGAATCTTTATCTCTTCATCAACCTATTCTCCTTTCACCAAGTTGATGTTTGGCTATGTTGGCCTAAAATTTAATATTTGAGTAAATCTTTATTGACGGTGTGGACACTCAATTACTACTTAGTGGCTTCTGGTGCACCCCTAGACCAATCAAGAGTAACTTAATCTTAATCCCATTATTAATCCAGCGGCCCTTTCAACGTTACCTTTTAGATTCACAGCAGATGATTGGGGCTCTATAATGACCCTGGCTCTTTACTTTCTACCCCTTTCACTGTGGAGGGGTGGTCAGAGGTTATCCATGCTGTTTTTACATCTATGTGTCTGGGGCTGAGTTTATAGTTCTCTATTATCCTAGCTTTTATGAATGTTACATAGTTAGTCAGGTTGAAAAAAGACACAAGTCCAACCATAAAAAAAAAAAAATTGTACAATCTCATATACCCAAATAAATGTTAGTACCCAGTTTATATTATGTACATCTAGGAAAGTATCCAGACCTTTCTAAACGCAATCTACTAAGCTAGCCAGAACCACCTCTGGAGGGAGTCTATTCCACATTTTCACAGCTCTTAGGCCCCATACACACGATCGGACATATCCGATGAAAACGGTCCGCGGACCATTTCCATCGGATATGTCCGATCAGGAGTTTGATCCGATGGCGTGTACACACCATCGGATCAAATTCCCCGCCGCCGGACGGCGCGGTGACGCGGCGGTGACGTTGACGCCGCCGCCGCGTCACCGCCACGTCACCGCACCAGGAAGTAAAACACTTCCGCGCATGCGCCGAATCCATTCGGCGGCGGCGCGGCGCGGCGGCGGTGGGGGACGACATGTCTGCTGGTAAGTGTACTAACCAGCAGACATGTCGGGCGGACAGATTCCACCGGATGGATTTCAAAGCATGCTTTGAAATCTGTCGGGTGGAGAAATCTGTCCGCTAGCCCATACACACGAGCGGAGATGTCTGCTGAAACGGTCCATCGGACCGTTTTCAGCGGACATATCCCCTCATGTGTACGCGGCCTTACTGTGAAGAAACCTTACCGTATTTGGAGATGAAATCTCTTTTCCTCTACATGTAAATGTAGGCTTCATATCTGTGAAACTTAAATAAACTTTATGTTAAAAACAGTCATAAACCAAAGGGTTAATTGTCCCAATACATTTAAAAGAACAATTGCAGCAACAGATATTACAGTATCTGAACAAATAAACTCAATTTCTCAGTCCGTCTCTCCTTTGATTCAGGAAGCACATAAAGTTAATACTTTATCAACTCATTTTGTCATCCCAATAAGGCTTATCGTTGAAAGCAAAGAAATACCTTGCTCTGCTATGCTGGACTAAGGGTCCGGGGGAAACTTCATGGACATAGAATTTGCCCAAAGTATTAACATTCAAATAAGAAATAAACTCACCCCTATTAATATGGAAACTGTGGATGGCTCACCTTTGTCTTCAGGACCAGTTACCCACGAGACCATCCCGATTAAACTCCCAATTGAGACTGACCATCAGGAGACTATCAGCTTTGATCACTAGGGTTGAGCGAACCGGAACTGTAAAGTTCGGGTTCGGTACAGACTTTGGTTTTTTTTTTGTACCCGAACCCGAATAATTGGAAAAAGTTCGGGTTCGGAGTTCGGCTATGTTACGGCACGCTGCATGGCAGCCAATCGCCATTTGTTTTACTACTGTGACTAGGAAGCCATCGCAGCCATGCCTACTAATGGCATGGCTGTGATTGGCCAGTGCAGCATGTGACCCAGCATGTGACCAGCCTCTATATCAGATAGAGGTACACAAAACAGCTTGTCACTTTGCTTTAGCTAGGCTAGGGACAGGCTGCTGCTGATTGAGGGACAGAGTAAGATAGGATTATCATGCTCTACACCACAAGCACTGTTTCTTTCTGTGAGATCTGCATCTTATCATTTAGGGACTGTGCATTACATCGTTTAGGGTTCGTCAGTCTGCTGTAGGTAGGCTAGGGACAGGCTGCTGCTGATTGAGGGACAGAGTTAGGTAGGATTACCCTGCTTGAGAAATCTACACCACCAGCACTGTTTCTTTCTGTGAGATCTGCATCTTATCGTTTAGGGACAGGTTCCTGCTATTTCCTATAGGGACAGAAATATATAGGTGACTCTCTGCATATTTCACCTGCACAGCACCTGTCATCTGTGATATACTGTGTGTGTGACCAGTACATTGTGTAGGGACAGGTTCCTGCTATTTCCTATAGGGACAGAACTATATAGGTGACTCTCTGCATATTTCACCTGCACAGCACCTGTCACCTGTGATATACTGTGTGTGTGTCCAGTTCATTGTGTAGGGACAGGTTCCTGCTATTTCCTATAGGGACAGAAATATATAGATGACTCTTTGCATATTTCACCATATTACACTATTGTTGTATTTAAAAAACACCCATTTAGGGCTAGATCCTACATTTGAAAAATATGAGGAAAACGTCAAATAAGGGACGTGGCCGCGGTCGTGGTGCTGCTGGTGGAGCTCCTGTTACAGGGAGAGGACGTGGTCGATCTGTGCCAGCTACACGCACAAGTGAAACACCTTTCTCAGGTGTGAGTAGGCGACAGTGCCTGCAGCGGTATTTGGTCGGGCCTAATCCAGCTCTACGAATGTTGAGGCCAGGAGCAGAACAGGCGGTAGTAGATTGGGTTGCTGACAGTGCCTCCAGTTCCTTCACATTGTCTCCCAACCAGTCTTGTGCTGAAAGTTCAGAGTTGGCACCTGCAGCCGATGTCCACCATCAGTCTTTCACCTCACCCCCTTGCAAATCAGCCAAGCAGTCTAAACCCCAAATTATGCAGCAGTCTCTTCTGCTTTTTGATGAGTCTGTTAGCATGAGTCTGTTAGCATGTGTTCCCAGGGCCATCCACCTAGCCCAGCCCCAGAAGTGGAAGAGATTGAGTGCACCAATACCCAACCACGTATATTTCAACATGAGTACATGGGGGGACCATCACAGCACGTCTTGGATGATGATGAAACGTTTTTGCAATTGTGCAGACCGACAAGGAGGGCAGTGGTGAAGACTGGGTGGAAGATGATGTGGAGGACGATAAGGTCCTCGACCCGACATGGAATCAACCTCATGCAGGTGACCCATGTAGTTCGGAGGAAGAGGCGGTGGTTGCACAGAGCCACCAGCACAGCAGAAGAGGGAGCATGGTGCCAAAGCAGAGCGTCCGTCCCCTAGACAGTACGCCTGCTACTGCCCAATGCAGCAAGGGACCAAGCACACCAAAGCCAGGTCCAAGGAGTTCCCTAGCGTGGCAGTTCTTCACACAATGTGCTGATGACAAGACACGAGTGGTTTGAACATTGTGCAATCAGAGCCTGAAGCGAGGCATAAACGTTCTCAACCTGAGCACAACCTGCATGACCAGGCATCTAAGTGCAAAGCACGAGCTTCAGTGGAGTAGACACCTCAAAAACCAAGAAAGGTCTCTGGCTCCTTCTGCTTCCTCTTCTGTATCAGTCTCGGGCCTCTTCATCCACCTCTGTAGTGACAGTGCCACCTGCCAATTAGAGGACCGGCAAGCAACACTACCACCTGGGTCACCAAACATCTCCACAATGTCCCATGGAAGCGTTCAGCTCTCTATCTCCCAAACACTGGAGCGGAAGAGGAAGTACCGTCCTACCCACCCGCAATCCCTGGCCCTGAATGCCAGCATTTCAAAATGACTGGCCTTTGAAATGCTGTCATTCCGTCTGGTGGAGACACAGAGTTTTAAAAGCCTGATGGCATTGGCTGTTCCACAGTACGTCGTGCCCAGCCGCCACTACTTTTCCAGGTGAGCAATCCCTTCCCTGCACAACCAAGTGGGGGACAAAATCAGGTGTGCACTGCGCAATGCCATCTGTGCCAAGGTCCACCTAACTACGGATACGTGGACCAGTAAGCACGGTCAGGGGACGTTATATCTCCCTAACAGCGCACTGGGTAAATGCAGTGGCGGATAGCAGTTTGGCGCATGTCCTTCCACCACGAGGATTGCAGGGTGCTTCAGTTTGCCTCCTGTTCCTAACTCCTCCTACTCCGCTTCCTCATCCTCTACCGCCTCCTCATCCAGTCAGCGTAACAAATTCACCACCAACTTCAGCACAGCCATAGGTAAACGCTAGCAGGCAGTTTTAAAACTTTCCTGTTTGGGGGAATTGTTGAGGGACATGGAACAACAGATCGATGAGTGGTTGGCGTCAGTGAGCCTCAAGCCGGGCCTGGTGGTGCGCGATAACGGGCGAAATCTCGTAGCAGCTCTGGGCCTAGCCGGTTTGACGCACATCCCTTGCCTGGCGCATGTGCTGAATTTGGTGGTGCAGAGGTTCCTGAAAACGTACCCCGATATGCCACAGCTGCTGCAGAAAGTGCGGGCCGTCTTTCGGCGTTCTCACCCTGCTGCTGCTCGCCTGGCAGCGCTGCAACGTAACTTCGGCCTTCCAGCTCACCGCCTCATATGTGATGTGCCCACGAGGTGGAACTCCACCTTGCACATGATGGCCAGACTGTGCGAGCAGCAGGCGATAGTGGAGCTTCAGCTGCAGCATGCACGCGTGAGTCGCTCTGCGGAACAGAACCACTTCACCACCAATACCTGGGCCTCCATGCGAGACCTGTGTGCCTTGTAGCGCTGTTTCGAGTACTCCACCAACATGGCCAGTGCCGATGACGCCACTCTCAGCGTGACTATCCCAGTTCTATGCCTCCTTGAAAAAGCGCTACGGGCGATGATGGAAGAGGATGTGGCACAGGAGGAGGAGGAGAAGGAGGAATCGGGATCATTTCCAAGGCTTTCAGGGCAGTCATTCACAAGTGGCTTTAAGGGTGGGTTCCTGGACCAACAAAGGCCAGGTACACAATTGTCCAGCAAGGGCACAGTTCTGGAGGATGACGCAGTGGAGGACATGGAGGAGGAGGAGGAACCATGTTCACAGCAGGGTGGCATCCAGACCAGCTTATGGCCATCACTGGTGCGTGGCTGGGGGACACAGATGATACACCTCCCACAGAGGACAGCTTTTCGTTGCCTCTGGGCAGCCTGGCACACATGAGCGATTACATGCTGCAGTGTCTCCGCAATGACCGGCGTGTTTCGCACATTTTAACAGGTGCTGATTACTGGGTGGCCACGCTGCTGGATCCGCGTTACAAGGACAATATACCGTGCTTAATTCCCTCACTGGAGCGTGATCGCAAGATGCGCGAGTACAAGCGCACACTGGTAGACGCGCTGCTGGTGCAATTCCCACCTGGCAGCGAGGGTACAGTGGAAGCACAAGGCGAAGGTAGAGGAGGAGGAAGAGGTCGCCAACGCAGCAGGGGCACCCCCAGCACCTCAGAAGGCAGGGTTAGCATGGCCGAAATGTGGAAAAGCTTTGTCAGAACGCCACAACAAACAGCACCACCAGCTGATATGGAACGTTTTAGCATGAGGCAGCATTTCAGCAACATGGTGGAGCAGTATGTGTGCACACGCCTACACGTACTGAATGACGGCTATGCCCCCTTAAACTTCTGGGTCTACAAATTGGGCACATGGCCTGAGCTTGCCCTTTACGCCTTGGAGGTGCTGGCCTGCCCTGCGGCCAGTGCATTGTCTGAACGTGCATTTAGCACGGCAGGGGGCGTTATCACAGACAAGCGCAGCCGTCTGTCCAGAGCCAATGTGGACAAGCTCACGTTCATTAAAATGAACCAGGCATGGATCCCAGAGGACTTGTCCGTACCTTGTGCAGAATAGACACCGGGCCAGCCTTACCCAGCCATTGTTTTTTTTTCTGATCTTTCTAGGGTTGCCATCTCATCCCTTTAAAAACAAAAACATATTAATTACACGGGTTCTCTGGCTGATTAAGGTGCTGCTAATTAAACTCACTTGGTGCCTTATCGACAGTAAATTAGCCCCAGAACCTGTGTAATTACTTTGTGTTCAGCTTTAAAGGGATGAGGTAGCAACCCTAGATCTTTCTCACTCTTTTGGGGTTTACCCTAATTTAAAAAATAAATCAATTAAAAACCAAAACCTGCTGTGTTGGCTACCTCGTCCTCCTCCACCACCAATTCCACCTACACCGCCACATCCACCGCCACCTCAACCTTCTACTCCATATGGACCTTGTCCTCCTAGGTCAAAATTGTATTTTATTTTTTTATGTTATTTTAAGGGAAATACCCTATCCACATTTATTTTCAGAGTACTTGCCATGCTCTTCCCGGCATTTTTCTGCCATTTGCAGCCCTCCAGCCCTTCCCCTTCGTTTTTTAGAGACATTTTAGTAGTCAAAAGTCTTGACTTCAATGGGGTTCGGGTCGAAGTTCGGGTCAAGTTCGGGTCCCTAACCCAAACTTTTTTTTCAAAGAACATCCAGGTGTCCGCTCAACTCTACTGATCACATCACCCAAGTTCCCTATTATCCTAGGCATTCCTTGGTTCTCTTTCCATAATCCATCCATCAACTGGGAGACACGTTCTTTAAAGGAGTATTCCGAAGCAAAGTTTTCCTAGGGGAAAAAGAGCATCATACAAATTTATAATACATTTAAATGTACTCACGTTTTCCTTGTGGTCTTCTTCCCGGTCTTCTTCTCCTTTTTCTCTCCGGCCGGAAGCTGTCTTTTGATGACGCTCGACTTACTTTTCTTCTTCATCCGTCGCCATCTTAGCCCGGTGACTCATCAATCCCAGGAGTCACCGCGGGCTGCGCCGGCCTCCCCGCCCGGAGTCGAATACTCCCCCTTACTTAAATTATTCATGTATGCGCTGAGCTGAGCTGCCATTGGCTCAGCACAGCAAACGCCTATTGGTGCGCTGTCCTCCAATCATTGGAGCTCGGGTAACCAATAGAAGAGGACGCTTTTTAGGAGGCAGGGATATGGAAATAGGTGCGAGAGAAGGGGCGTGAAATATTATAATTTAGGGAGGGGTCCGAGCGGGGGAGTTACAGGGGGAGGGAAGGAGATTACAGGAAGAGAGGAGCAGGCATGCTGGGAGAGGCAGTTTTATCATGGTGGCCGTGGAAGAGAACCAGGAAGTAAAGAAAACTAACAGAGGGAATAAAAGAAGAACTGCTGGGACGATTTTCATGAGAGTGACTTCTTTTAAAAGGTATTTTTATTGGCTACAATCTGGCATGTTGTGGAATGTGGCTTCAGACTACTCCTTTAAGGTTTACATCTGATCATTGCAAAAAAACATTGCAAAGAATCTTATCAAATAAGCCCTCCACCAACCCAAGATTTACAAGCAGCTTTGGCAACTATCAAGTCATACGACAAGCTACCTCCACAATATCTTGAGTCTCTGGACGTTTGTGATAAAAAGAGCGCAGATCAGCTGCCTCCTCATCGCTCTTATGATTGTCCCATTGAATTGCTTTCAGGGGCAGAAATACCATTTGGGCGCCTTTATTATTTATCAGAACCTGAACTGAAGGTGCTCAAAGAGTGAATTAATGAGAATCTAGAGAAGGGTTTTATCAGACACTCAACCTCTCCTGCTGGGGCAGCCTTATTCTTTGTGGTGAAAAAGAACTCCACCCTGCGTCCGTGCATTGACTACAGAGATTTAAATAGGATCACAATTAAGAATCGCTATCCACTACCACTCATTCCAGAAATGCTTGAGAGACTCCTCTCCGCCAAGCTCTTTACCAAATTAGATTTACGGGGGGCATACAAACTTGTCCGCATTCGTCCTGGAGATGAATATAAAACTGCTTTCAGAACCAGATATGGACATTTTGAGTCTTTAGTCATGCCCTTTGGGCTTTGCAATGCTCCTTCAACTTTTCAACATTTCATTAATGATGCTTTTAGAGATTTGCTTGATCAGTTTGTAATAGCATATTTGGATGACATTCTCATTTTCTCTGATACTTTGGAAGAACACCGCAAGCATGTCTGTATTGTTTTCAAGAGATTAAGGCGGAAAAAACTTTACATCAAACTAGAGAAATGCGAGTTTGAACAAACTCAGATCCAGTTCTTGGGATACATAATCTCTTCTGAAGGAGTAAGCATGGATCTCTTCTGAAGGGGTAAGCATGGATCAAAGCAGTAGTGGATTGGCCTGTCCCTAGTAGGGTTGAGCGTTGAAAGTTCGGGTTCGTACCAAACTTTGTTTTTTTCTGGACCCGAACCCGAAAAATTTGCTGAAAGTTCTGGTTCGGAGTTCGGCGATGTAACGGTGCGCTGCACCAGCATTGCATATCTTCCTGTCAGATACTCTGCATTTTGCACCAGCACTGCATATGTTCCTGTCAGATACTCTGCATATTGCATCAGCACTGCATATGTTCCTGTAACATACTCTGCATTAGCTACTGTAGGGAAATGTTCCTGATTGTGCTTATAGGGAGAGAATTAGTTAGGAGTCAGTCCTAATTCACAAATCTAATTGCACCAGAATAGTGTCCCATCATTGGCAGGAATAGTGTCCCATCATTTGTGTCAGTTGGAGAAATAGTGCCCCATCATTGGTATCAGTGGGAGGAATAGTGTCCCATCATTTGTGTCAGTGGGAGAAATAGTGCCCCATCATTGGTATCATTGGGAGGAATAGTGTCTCATCATTTGTGTCAGTGGGAGAAATAGTGCCCAATCATTGGTATCATTGGGAGGAATAGTGTCCCATCATTTGTGTCAGTGGGAGAAATAGTGCTCATCATTGGTATCAGTGGGAGGAATAATGTCCCATCATTGGTATCAGTGGGAGGAAAAGTGTCCCATAATTTGTGTCAGTGGGAGAGATGGTGCCCCATCATTTGTATCATTGGGAGGAATAGTGTCCCATCATTTGTGTCAGCGGGAGAAATAGTGCCGCATCATTGGTATCAGTGGGAGGAATCGTGTCCCATCATTGGTATCATTGGCAGGAATAGTGTCCCATCATTTGTTTCAGTGGGAGAAATAGTACCCCATCATTGGTATCATTGGGAGGAATAGTGTCCCATCATTTGTGTCAGTGGGAGAAATAGTGCCACATCATTGGTATCAGTGGGAATAATAGTGTCCCATCATTGGGGAAGGGTCCTGCTTGTCAAGATTTTTTTTATGTATTTTATGTTATTTTAAGGTATTTCCCTATCCACATTTGATTGCAGAGTACTTGCCATGCTCTTACCAAACTTTGTCCGCCATTTGCAGCCCTCTAGCCCTTTCCCTTCGTTTATTAGAGACATTTTAGTAGTCAAAAATTTGGGTCCCCATTGACTTCCCGAACACAGACTTTTTTCCGAAGTTCGGCCGAATCCGCCGTACCCGAACATCCAGGTTTCCGCTCAACTCTAGTAAAGATGAATAAATCAGTACTGCAGCTGAATGGCGTACCTGAAAACAAAAAATGGTTAACAATAAAACACAGTAAACAGTAAAGTATAAAATAATTACTATGTTTTTTAAAGTTTGCTTTTCAGGTATGTAACAATAAAATATTGCAGTTAAAAAATACAGTAAAACAGAGCAAAATAGAGAGAAAACAATACAAAGAGAATAGAGATAGTGTAAAAAAAAAAACAATAAAAATATATAACATAAAAAAAGCCCCAAATAGTTGTTGTTTTATTCTTTTATTTGTAATTGTTGTAACGGCTGTGACTGTTATAACGGTTCTAACAGTTCCACGTTTGGGTTTCCCTTAAAAATGCAATGTCATCTTTGGAGACCCTGTGTAAGTGTGTCCTAGTCTGTCCAGTGCTGTATGCTACGCTAGTACTCCACTATATATGGTTGCATTCAAAACATTTACCAATGCAAAGACCAGGATGGTCAGGACAGGAGGGACAATAATAGCTGGTGTCACGTTCATTGAAGTGGTTTATGAGGGGCCGAATTTTGTAGAGCCGATCGTATTCAGGGTCACCCCGAGGACGATAGAGTTCATTATCATTGAAGTGCATGTACCACAAGATCTGCTCATAATGTGTGCTGGCCATGGAGACAGAGAACAGGGACATGTGATGAATTGGGTCAGTGGACCAATATGACCGCAGTTCAACCTTCTTAGTTACGCCCATAAAGAGGAATAGGCCCAGACAGGTCTTAAATTTGGAAACCGTAATAGGTTTCCTTTCTCTGGCAATGGTCATCTGGGGATTAGTGGCGATGAATTGACCAGCATACAAATTGCTTTGGTCCACAATAGATCTATAGAGGTCTTCTGTTAAAAACAGTGAATAAAAATCAAGTGACGTAAAATCAACTGTTTCCATCTGAATTCCGGGTTGGCCAGTGAATGTGGGAAGTACAGGTGCTGCAGAAGTGGTGGGCTCCCAATTAGGATTGGCATATTCTGTAGGAAGGGCACTTATTGGTGGCAGCGGGACAGTAGTTGTGCTAGCCACCTGCAACAGGTGCCTTCTGTTCCTCTGGGAGTAACAGGCTCTTTCAGCGCCATAATGCATTCCATGCTGCATACACCTGCTTCGAATCAGTGCTAATGCACTGCACCTCTTCCTTGCCTATAAAGGCATTTACTGTTCATAGAAACAGTGTGCTATTATTGTCGACCGTAACAGGCTAGGCTATCATCCTTCCCTGGACCTGGAGGCATCTCACTATTAAGGCTACAATGAACTACAGGTACCAGCAATCCTTAACCCTGGATGTCTGCCTGATTGAAGCTAATCCAGATTGCCATTGCCAGGGACAACCTTCAAGATGTTCCTTGCTGACATCCTACTCTACGGAATCCCTACTTGCTACACTGAAGCCTTGCAAACGGATAAGTAGCCATTGTGTCACTTGTAGTTCTATATAAACATCTGCTGCATACTTTCTATCTAAAACAATTGCTGTTATTTATCATGGATTGTGGCTAACATACTGCTTGGGATAGACTGTTGTGTCTATGATTGTTTGCTAAGGGATATCTTAAAGGGATATCTACAAAATTACCTGAACTATATTGCCTCTCATATGGAACTATTAGTTGTCTCTACAACCCCTATTTACTAGGAGCTATATTGCCTGTCATATGCAACTATTAGTTGTCCCTACAACTCCTATTTACTATGAGCTATATTGCCCATCATATGGAACTATTAGTTGTCTTAAGAACTTCTATTTACGTGCTTGACATAACTGTTATGTACTTATGGGCCTTGCCCTAACTCGCGAAGCATGTTCGCTCTAACTTTTAATGCTAAGGCTCTGTACACACGATCAGAAATGTCTGATGAGACTTGTCCGACGGACCGTTTCATCAGACAATTCTGAACTTGTCTGATGTGCGTACACATCATCGGACCAAAATCCGACGATCAGACCAGAACGTGGTGACGAAGAACACAACGACATGATAAAAAAACGAAGTTCAATGCTTCCAAGCATGCGTCGACTTGATTCTGAGCATGCACAGGTTTTTGGTCCGATGCTTTTGTGTACTAACCATCGAACCTGTCCGACGGACAGGTTTCCATTGGACAGGTTTTAAAGCATGTTTTAAAACTTTTGTCCGATGGTCAATGGTCCGATAGGCCGTACACACCATCGAACTGGATGATGAAGATGCAATAAGTGAAAGTGACAGAAAAAATATATTTTACCAAACATGAAAACATTACACAGTCTAGCATTCTTAAATTAGATGAAGTACATGCAACATTGTTGCAAAGACTATTTCTTTGAGAGAAAGTTACATTTCATCTCAACATAAAAAGGTATATTTGGGAAAGTTTCAATTTTACCATTAGAATCAATAGCTGAAACTTGCATTGGGCTACATAACTCTAATTTTCACTCCAAAAATAAACGCTTTTTAATATAATTCTTGGTAAAAAAAAAAGCCCTGGGAGTTATCCGGAGCATAACGTATGCTCAATATATTAGATTTTGGCATAACTGCACCTTTTTTCAGACTTTCAAAAACAAGCAAAACAACTACAAACAAGGCTACGTGCAAGAGGGTATAGCAAATCAATACTATGCCAAGCCTACAACAAAGCTGCAAGTCAAACTAGAAATGCAGTTCTATTTAAGAAAAAGGTTTTGACTTTGAAACCTACAGTTAAGTTAATTACTAGATTCTCATCACATCACAAGGACATAAGGACAATACTCAACACTCATTGGCATCTCCTTAGGGAGAATTCCATGCTTAACAAATATGTTAGTGAGCATCCTGAAATTATCTTTAGACGTGCCAGCTCACTTTGAGACAAACTAGTTACCAGCAATTACACAAAAGGTAGCGGGAATACTCCGGGAATACTCCAAAATTGCCGTAAGTGACGTCACGCTGTGGCAAATGCTCATTTTGTAAATGGGTTTTGCCCAGTAAAAGATGTGGGGCGTTCTACGTAGGGAAGACGGCCAGGGAACTGAGACAGAGGATCAATGATCATGTCTATTAGTCAGGTAATGGCAAAATGCTTACTCCTATTAGTAGGCATCTTGACATTTATCATCGCTTTGACACATCGTCTGTCTCATTTGTTGTCCTGGCCGTCGTCCCTAAGAACCCCGGGGGGGGGGAGAATGGGACAGAATTATCCTTCAAAAGGAAACCCTCTGGATTGAGAGACTGAATGCCACTCAGTCCCCTGGACTGAATGAAACCCAGTCCTACAAACCATTTTTATACTCTGCCGCTAAGTCCTACAATAATCAATCGCATTGTCCGTCCTCCTTCCCTTTCTTTCCCTTCCCTCCCTTTTTATTATTGTTTATAATCTGCTTCACAATTGATTGATATGTTTGTGTTCACTCAGGCATCTCTGCAGGTGTCAGGCAAGTTAATATTCATATTTATATATAAATATATATATTTCTACCACGACAACGCTTAGTCTATCTATTTCACTCTCCAACTGGCTTAAAAGGGTAGTGGCTTCATGAATCTTGCTGTTTAATCCCAGGCCTGCCAACAAGGACAATAATAGAGCCCTGAGATTAAATGGCTCAGACTTAATCAGCTTAGAGAGAGAGCAGATGTAAAGGGTTCCATATCTGGACCCATCCATTCTGGAAACGTTTTTAACCACCTCAATACCGGGCCTATTCTGGCACTTCTCTCCTACATGTACAAATCATCATTCTTTTGCTAGAAAATTACTCAGAACCCCCAGACATTATATATGTTTTTTTAGCAGACATCTAGGGAATAAAATGGCAGTCATTACAACGTTTTATCTTGCACGGTATTTGCGCATACATTTTTCAAACGCCTTTTTTTTGTAAAAAAAAATGGTTTCATGAATTAAAAAATAACAAAACAGTAAAGTTAGCCCAATTTTTTGGTAAAATATGAAAGATGATGTTACGCCGAGTAAATAGATACCTAACATGTCATGCTTTAAAATTGCGCACACTCATGGAATGGCGCCAAACTTCGTTCCATAGGCGATGCTTTAATTTTTTTACAGGTTACCAGTTTAGAGTTACAGAGGAGGTCTAGTGCTGGAATAGTTGCACACTCTAATGCACGCGGCGACACCTCACATGTGTGATTTTTACATACGTGGGCGGGACTTACGCATGCGTTCGCTTCTGTGCATGAGCTACCGGGGACAGGGGCGTTTTACAAATTATTTATTTATTTATTATTTTACTTATTTATTTATTTTTTATACTTTTTTTTAAAAAAAAATTTGATCGCTTGTATTCCTATTACAAGGAATGTAAACATCCATTGTAATAGGAATAGTTTGTGACAGGTCTTCTTTAAGGAGAGATGCGGGGTCAATAAGACCCCACATCTCTCCGCCAGGCTGGAAAGAATGAGATCATGAAAAAAAATTCACAGATCTCATTCTTACTAGCCGCAATTGCGGTTTGTTTACTTACGGGTACCCGGGTGTGACGTCATCACATCGCGCCCGGGCCCCCGACAGTCATAGAGATGACTGGTGACCAAATTCAAAAAAGTAAACAAACACGTTACATACAGTATACTGTAATCTTATAGATTACAGTACTGTATGTAAAAAATACACACACCCCTTGTCCCTAGTGGTCTGCCCAGTGCCCTACATGTTCTTTTGTATAATAAAAACTGTTCTTTCTGCCTGGAAACTGTAGATTGTACATAGCAACCAAAAGTGTCCCTTTATGTCAAAAATGGTTTTAGAGCAGCTAGGAAACAGCGATAATAATTTATAATCACTTGCATCACTTGAGCGATAGCGATTTTTGGGGAAATTAGTAAAAAATAAATAAAAGTAATGACAGCGACAATTCTGCAACTGAGCAAATTTCAGTGATTTTGAGTTGATTACATTATTGAATAATGTTTATTAGAATTATATTATTATTTGTTACAATTATTTATAATTATTTATTATATTATAATTTATAATTTTGTTTTAAAAAAAATCATACCCGGGATGCCTACTAGACTCTTGTTTGGTCAGATTTAAGTGAGTTATTGCTAAGAATTACAGGCCTACAGTATTAAACGCCAAATTTTTTTGCTAATAATGGTACCGCTTTCAGCACCTAAAACCAGAAAGAATCATACCACCAGGGAGGTTAAGGTGCCCAACTTGAGTTCCGTTAGGGGGAAGATTCTTCCAAAAGGCACTTTGATTCTGGGGAGGAGCTAAATCGGTCAGTCATATGACCTGTTTGGGAGGAGAGTTACTGAACACATCCAAGAAGCTATGAATTGGCAGGTTTCAGCATCAGAATCCAGACATAGCAGGTGTAACGGAATGACCCGTGATGCCCAGAGACTTTTGAGGGATGGGGGATACTCCTGTGCCAGCGGCACTAATAACTCTTGGGTCTAAGTTCACCCTGTGCCCCTTTTGGGCATAGGGTGGCTAATAAATCATAATTCATGTATTGCAGAAGATGGGACATTACTGAGAGTACATATTCAGGATGTCTGGAGATATTACAAGTGATTTTATTCTGAACCCCAACCAGGTCAATAGACTCAGAAGATATACTAATTGTCCACTGTGTAAGGCTGTAGAGGTGTTAATTCAGGTCTGCTCCTAGACCTTTCTATTGTGTGATAACACTGTTTAAAGCCTTTTGATTATTAGGTGTCGGAGACAGCCCGTTTGTCTAAAGATGTGGATTAAGTAGCAGTCTCCTGTCAGGTGTATTGAATTAGTATGTCAATTATGTTAAGGGGAACTTGTCAAGCCAGGCTATCTGAATAATGTCATTCTGTTACAATTAGCAATTAGCTCATGTTAATTATAGCCTGGTGACGAAATGCCTGGATAATTAGCCCCAGTGTGTGAAGAGGGAGTGGAGATTTCACTGTCCCTTTGATTACTGTCACATGCTTGTAACTGCATAAAAAGCTGAGAAGAAACCATTAAAGCATTCATTCATTTTTAAACCAGAAGATAGAGCTGTCAGTCTCATTTTCTGGGGAATTGATATGGATCGTGTCTGCTGGATTGTGGAGTGTCGTATAAGCTGTCGTGGGTTGATGGAAGGACGTAAACGGTGGTGACCGTTACAGCAGGGATGGTGGAGCTTCCTGTAAAAAGTGTTGACGGCAGTAATAAGAATAAAAAATGATATCCCCTGTGGCCCAATTGATGTGTGGGTTATGGGCCTGTAACCAGGGTATGCCAAGGATAATGGGAAACAGGGGATACAATGACATCCAAGCACAACAGTTCCTCATGGTTATTGGGAATGGTGGTGGATAATGGGACAGTTTCTTGCGTGACTAGTGCTGATTTGATAGTAGAGCGTCTCTGAGCCCTGGGTCGCAGTGGGATCTGGTACTTAGTGGCAAAAGTCTATAAAGCAGCTGCTGGTTCCAGAATCAATTATGGTGTGACCTGGGATATTTTCTCCTGAAAGCTGTAAATGAATTGGAAGAACCATATGAGAAAGATTGCTTGATAAATCTGGTGCATGATCAGAAGAGATGGTTAGACACTTACGGAGCTTCGCTGGGCATGATCTCACGTTACCTACAATAGAAACAGAGGTTATTTAAATGCCGGCATTGACGAATGAGGGGTTGAGCAAGCCAACTGCATTGGCTCAGAGGTATTAGTGGCGGATGCCGAAGGAACTAGAGGAGTGGGGTTAGAGAAGCTGGAAAGTCGAGGTAACATCCACACAGGACGGGACAGTTCATTCAGACATTAATTTCCTCAGTTGCCTGGATCTAAATAGGCAGATTAATGAGAGCATCTAGGGTTTGAGGAATTCCAACTTGGTTCAGTTCATCTTTCAGGGGTTGAAAAGGCCCATATGAAACTGGTATCGCAGGGGGGCATCGTTCCAGTTAGTGTCAGAACTCCAACGCCTGAATTCAGATGCATAGTCCTCGGCCACTCTGTGACCTTGCTGTAGAGTATGCAGAGCTGCTTCTGCAGTGGCGGTTTGTTGAGGATCCTCATAGAGCTGAGACAAGCTGTGAAAGAAGGTAGTCAAGTTGGTGAGGAATGCATTTTTCTGTTCTAACAGACTGTGAGCCCAGAACTGAGGTTCACCTTGTAGCAGAGACATAACAAAGCCCACTTTAGTAGTCTTTAAAGAAAAAGTCCATGGCTGTAGGGCAAAGTAGAGTTCACAGGCCTTATGGAACGCTCTGAATTTATCATGTTACCAGGAGAATCTCTCAGGGTGTAGGAACCTTGGGCTCTGGAGGCAACATTACCACTGTAGGTGTAGTAGATGTTCCAGCTGAAGTGGCGGCTGGATGAGCAGCATGAGAGGATAGGGCCTGGACACGCTCTTCCAGCCGGGTTGAACCTTCTTGCAGGTTGCTAACTACCTGTGTCAGTCCAGAAGGATGCTGACAAAGTTCATCCATTGGAGAGGTTCCATACTTGGGCTCAGACATGGCTGCCTGGTACTGTCATGTACCTGGTTGTAGAGCCCGATATGCAGAGGAAGGCCTCTCTTACACCTCTGACTTGAGAACCCCTGATAGAGCAGACACGGAACTTGGGATTGCGAGTGGCACAGTGCCTGGCAGGATCACTAATGTAGGGGCTGGTCGAAACTTTCGATGATGCTGTGGAGAGACTTCAGAAAGGAAGATGACCGGAACAGCTGGCAAGCTGGAGACAGGATCAGACTGGAAAGCAGGACAAAGCAGTCAGCGAAGAGGTGTTCTTTAGGTAAGAATCCAGTTCATACACAAGCGAACATATTAGGAACAGATGCGGTGGCTGGAGCAGAGTCATGGTACAGGTTGGGTCAGTAACAGGTGGGCAGTGGGGTAACCAGGAAAGAGACGGAAGCAGAGTCAAGGACAAGCCAGGATCGAATAGCAGGAGAAGTCAGGAACAAGCCAAAACTCCACTGGAGCCGGTTTTTAAAATAAACAGGTAGCAAGGGTCACAGGGAACGATGTAGACAAGACAGCATTGAACCTGGGCATCAGACTCCTTTAAATAATGCATCTGGCGCCAAGAACTGTCACAACGTGTGCGTGCTTTCCTGTGTGCGCACCGCGATTCGTGGATCTGTGCATGCGTATACCCTAGGAAATTAAGCACAGACATTCTTCTGTGGCTGCCATCTTGATTACTGGCTTGCCCTTCCTGACAGGAGCCAATAAGGTATTCCTATACATCCTTCTCACTTGTTCAATGGTGTCATCAATATGTGATTCCACATATATTTTTTCTAAAATTTCACAATAGAGTAGTCCATAGCTAAGTTACAACCCCACTGGAGGAGGTGCAACTGCACTAGAGACATTTCTAAAATGGAAATGTATTGCTTTTTGAGTGCTACTCTCCTCTTGGCCACAACATCGACTGGGAAGCCTACTGTTTTATTGACAACAGTTAGAGGTTGTTTGCATTAGTTTTCAATCTTTTTTTATCATTATGATAATTTATATCTGGTTTATCATCTCATTTTCATTTTTTTTTTCTATTACAATGTGAGACATATATTTATTTCTTGATTATCTCCTTTTGGGGGCTGCTTTTTATGTTTTTTTTTATAATAAAATTTTAGATATTTATGATTATGTAATCTACCTTGGTATATACAGTATCTTACAAAATTGAGTACACCCCTTACATTTTTGAAAATATTTTATTATATCTTTTCATGTGACAACACTTAAAAAAATTACACTTTGCTACAATGTAAAGTAGTGAGTGTAAAGCTTGTATGACATCCATGCAGACCAATTTGATGCAATGTGCAGCGTATGGTCTGAGCACTAACAGGCTGACCCCCACCCCTTTAACCTCTGCTACAATGCTGGCAGCTCTCATATGTCTGTTTCCCAAAGACAACCTCTGGATATGATGCTGAGCACGTGCACTCAACTTCCTTGGTCGACCATGGCGAAGCCTGTTCTGAGTGGAACCTGTTCTGCTAAACCGCTGTATGGTCTTGACCACCTTGTTGCAGCTCAGTCTCAGGGTCTTGGCAATCTTCTTATAGCCTATGCCATCTTAATTGTTCCTCTACATAATTGTTTTCAGATCCTCAGAGAGTTCTTTGCCATGAGGTACCATGTTGAACTTCCAGTGACCAGTATGATATGAGAATCAGAGCGATAACACCAAATTTAAAACACCTGCTCCCCATTGACACCTGAGACCTTGTAACACTAACGAGTTACATGACACCAGGGAGGGAAAATGCCTAATTTGGCTATTTGGATATTTGGCCCAGTTTGGATATTTTCACTTATAGGTGTACTCACTTTTGTTGCCAGGGGTTTAGACGTTAATGGCTGTGTGTTGAGATATTTTGAGGGGATGTAACAGCACTGGTGAATGAAGTGAACCACAACTCCGGTTGGCAAGGATTTCAATACGCTTCTTTATGTGATAACTTAGTTTTGGGCCCCAGGCGTCACTCCACACAATCATCTCTCTCTCACATAAAGAAAGGCATTGAGCTACTAAGAATGGACGCAATACAACCTGCGACCAGAGCTTAGCATGTAAAATTATATAATATAGTTCAAGATCAAGATTCCAATACATCTCTATATGCAAGTGATTATCATTACGGGACCCCGGGTGTCACTCCTCACAAACAGGAGTTTGGGGGTTCTCTACATCATATCACTTTGAGCATACAGGGATGTATTAGGCCACTAAGGGAGTTGGTATAAAATACGATCAACCCTTAGCATAGAAAGGTTAGAGCGAACATGTTCAATAATTTAGGACAAGGCCTATAAGCGATTTGTACTTATGTCAAGCTCGTAGTAAATAGGAGTTGTAGTGACAATTAGTAGTTACGTATGAGAGGCAATATAGCTCAGGTAGTAGTAGTTGCATATAATAGGCAATATAGCTTAGGTGATTATAGTTGCATACAAGAGGTGAATATTGCACAGGTAATAATAGTTGCACATGAGAGGCAAATATAGCTCAGATAATTTGAAGGTAGATGGCCCTTTAAGGTATTCTTTAGCACACAGTCCTTAGCAGTATATTCCAAATAGTATGTTGATATCCACAAGGCATAATACGTGAGAGCAATTGTATTAGATGGAACATAAGCTGTAGATCTTCCTATAGCACTACAAGTGATACAATAGCTACTTATCCGTTTACAGGCTTCCGTGTAGAAAACAGGGATTCCGTGGTGTAGGGTGTTCAGTAGGAAGGCCTCAACGGATGTCCCCAGCAATGACTCTGTGTTACAATAGGTGCAACAGCACCAAAGTAGTAGTTGTAGTCTGGAGTGGTGTATCAGCATGGGAGGCGATGGCACCAATAGGAGAAGCGTGGCCGAGCTATGGCTGACAATAATAGAACAGGGCTTGACTGTAGCCTGAATGCCCTTATAGGCAACTAACAGGTGTACCCCAGATGCAGTGCATAAGGTGAATGCAGGGCTGATCCGCAGCGCACTTCCGCGTTCCAGGCTTGCATAGATTTCCTCTCTTTTCCTGTTTGGCAATGGGGCAGGAAGTGAAGGAAAAGCTCTGCAATGGGACAGGGATGGTACAAAACCCTCCCTTACTGGATCAAAAATGAAGAGCTACTTTAAGCACAAATTTCTGATAGGAGAGGACTAAGAAGATATAACCATGCCAATGGTGCAGCAGAAAACGTATAGCACAGTGAGGAAATCGAGGTAACATCCACACAGGACGGGACAGTTCATTCCGACATTTTTGTGGTCCAGGATTATAGGACAGTCAAAATTCCCCCCTCCAACAGTAGCAAAATGCTAGCCGCCCTCATACCGTAGGAACTGAGGGCGCTTTATGGGGGCGCTAGACTAATTTGCTCAGCACAGTTACACTAAGGCCGCGTACACACAATCAAACTTGTCTGCTGAAACTGGTCCGCAGACCAGTTTCAGCGGACATATCCGACCGTGTGTACGGGCTAGCAGACAGGTTTTTCCAGCAGACAAGTTTTAAAGCATGCTTTAAAACTTGTCTGCTGGAAACCCGTCTGTCCGACATGTCCGCTGGTTAGTACGCCTAACCAGCGGACATAAATCCCCCGCATGCGCCGAATAAATTCGACGCATGCGTGGAAGTATTTCACTTCCTGGTTCGGTGACGTGGCGGCGTCAACGTCACCACCACGTCACCGCGCTGTCTGTCCGCGGGGATTTTGGTTTGATCGTGTGTACACACATCAGACCAAAATCTCCAGGAGACATATCCGATGAAATCGGTCTATCAGACCGTATTCATCAGATAAATCTCCTCGTGTGTACGTGGCCTAACAGTGTAGCGTAGTGCTGTCCCCCTGCAAAATGCTGCCCTAGGCCGGGGCCTTGTTGGTCTAGGCCAGGATACAGCGTTGGGTGAATGACCCACTGACATCAGAGATGGTGAGTGAATCTGACAAAAATCAATCAACAGTAGAACAAGATGTTTTATGTTCCAGGATTTATCTGCATCATTAACTTTAGAACAGCTGTACTCAGAAATGCACATGGGCTCCTATGGAGTTTCATGTAGTACATTTACAATATGGGGATACATTTTTCTACCCTGCAAATGTGAGAAACTCTACTATAGACACTTTTCAGGATGTAATAGAGGGGGCATTTATACAATTGAAACAATAAAGCTCAACATCTAGGAAAACTAACATCTCTAAGCAAGAGAAACAGGCTCTGCAGCAGATAAAAGACAAAGAGGGGTTAGTGATAAAGGAAGCAGATAAGGGAGGAGCAGCGGTGATGATGACTAGGGAACAATATAGATCTGAAGTCATCAGGCAGCATAGTGACAGTGATACATATCGTCCCCTGTCCAATAATCCCACTATGCCGTTTCAATCTACTCTTTTAAAACATTTACAGTTGGGCTTTAGGATGAGGGTTTTGTCATCCAAAACTGCTGAGTATCTCTATGTGGATAAACCTGTAGTACCAGTCTTCCATCATCTCCCTAAAATTCACAAAATGTATTGTCCTTTACAGGGATGACCAATCATGGCTGGAATTGGCTCCTTTTTGGAGTGTTTGGGAGAATGGGTAGACCTTTGGTACAGAGATTGCCTGGCTACATTAGAGATACAAGCACAGTCCTATCCTATAATACATCTGTCAAATGGACATCTACCTATGTGTGAGCTAAACTAGATGTGAGGGCACTTTATTCATTGATAGGGATGAGCCGAACACCCCCGCGTTCGGTTCTCACCAGAACCTTCGAACGGACCGAACGTTCGCGTGAACAATTAGAACCCTATTGACGCCAATGGGACTCGAACGTTCAAATTCAAAACTGTTCATTTTTAAGCCCCATATGCAAGTTATTGTCGGAAAACGTCTTTGAGAACCCGGGTCTTGCCCCAGAGAACATGTTTCAATGGAAAAAAGTTTTAAAAACAGTTGTTTTTTCTAGAGCAGTGATTTTAATGATGCAGCAGAAAAAAACGACCATTTAAAAAAAAAAAATCTCAAAGACGTTTTCACAGGCATACTATAGACACCCAGCAGGTACAATAATTAAAGGAATTTTTCATTTTTTTATTTTTTTTATTTAAGCATCATGATGCTTAAAGTTGAGTTCCATCCATTTTTTTATGTTTGTCTGTGCCGCATGCCCTAATCTCATATTGCTCACAATGGACAATTTTTTATTTATTTTGTTGCTTGTAAATACCTTTATTTTGTAGTCCTTCATTACTTCCTCCTCCTTATTCACCTAGGCTATTAAGTCACAAGGCTATTTGCAAGGGTTTCTGGGATAGGCATCATGTTTCCCAGCAGTCCTTGCAAACCTGATTGAAACCTATTACATTGCTTGTGAAGCACTGAGCATGTGCGAGATATGCAAAGCTGAAATCCAGGAAGTCATACAGTCTGGCTTCATGATGCCCACACTTAAGATGGCGACGGCCTATTTCTAGAGTATAATCTAAATGCTGTAACAACCTAACAAAACGGACCTTAGTTTACAGACTAACTTTACTAGATAACATTAAGCTTGTGTATTACAGGGGTATTTATATTTAAAAAGTGAAATTGTGGGTGGAACTCCCCTTTAAGTGAAAAAAAATGAAAAATTCCTTTAAATATTGTACCTGCTGGGTGTCTATAGTATGCCTGTGCAGCTTAATGGTGCACACTGCAGAGGAAACAGGCAATACACCATGTGAGAATACTGCAGCTAGCACAATCAACTACCTGCCAGTAAATTAGGAGGAGCTGATCTAGCTAAACTATACACTGTATAAATATACTGTATGTACAACACCTGGGATGCATATATATACTCTACACACTGTAAATTTAACTGACTAGCCTGCCTGCTCTATCTAGCTATCTCTCTCTCTCTCTCTCTGTGACTGCTATCTAGCCAGCGCCACAACACAGGCGGCCTTTTATAGTGTGGGGTGTGTACTAAAGCCCTGAGCCATAATTGGCCAAAGTCACCCTGACTTTGGCCAATTACGGCTCTCTGTACTGACGGTGCTGTGATTGGCCAAGCATGTGGGTCATAGTGCATGCTTGGCCAATCATCAGCGCGCAATGCCGCAGTGAATTATAGGCCATGGCGCGTATTTCGACGAACGATCGAACATACGTTCAGCTCGAACACGAAGCTCATCCCTATTCGTCGATCCCCCACAGCACTGGAATTCAGGCCATCTAATATTATCTTCAACACTATAGTTCCTATTCTCATGAGCTACAGGAGTTCATTTTGTTAAGCGTTGAGCTCTCACCGTCCTTGGAAAATCTTTATATGGGCTGGTGGGAGGAACAATTTTTGTTCACCCCCCCCCCCCCCAGCAACCTCTTTGCTAGGCAGATTGTTTGAATGAATTTTGCAAATCCCTTAATGACTATTAGTTAAATTTGCATTTTTCAATTGAGCATGATGCTTCCAGTTTCGACTTTTTAGACATCACCCTAAAGGGCGATCCAACTACGGTTAATGTTTTAACATGCACCTATAGGAAACCATGCACTTTTTTTTAACACTACACTTTTTGCAGCCAGTTGTGATACATCCCACACCATCAATGCCATTCCTTATGGGGAGTTTATTCGAGCCAATCAAAACTGTTCAACAAACTCAGCTTTTGAGCTGGAATGCCAGGTAATTATTTAGCACTTATTGGATCGAGGCTATAATGAATCTGTTATATACCAAGGACTGGAAAGGGTTTTGATAATGGACAGAGAAGAATTACTGTCAGATAAGCCTAAAATCAAGAGAGAGTATAAAAATAAGAATAAACCTTATAAACCTTACAACTCTAGAAATAGAAGAATGGGCAAACCTATTACTTTTGTAACTGCATTTTCCTAAGAATATAGCCAAATAGTCAGAATAATAAAACAAAATCTGCCAATACTGTATACAGATAAAGATTTAAATGGGATATTGCAAGCAGGTTGCCATTTTTCTAACCGTCGTGCACCCACATTAGGGACTGCACTATCACCTAGTCTTTTCTCATCTAAATAATGCCAACACACCTGGCTTTCCTATCCTGGAAGTTGCCTTTGTAACACAAAAACCTTTAGGTACTGTAACTTGTGTGTATTGGGTAAAATGTTTGTTGCCACAGCCACAGATGAAGAGTTCACTCTACAGCAATACATTACCTGTGGCACAACCTATGTAATTTACCTGATCACCTATATTTTATGCAGCCTCCAATATGTAGGCTGTACCACATGTCCTTTGAGAGCCCGTATAGGGGAACATAACTGTGACACAAATAATCCAAATGCTAGAAATATCTTGAATGCAACATGTCACTTTAGAGAATGTCTTCAGGCTGATCTCTCCTTTTTTTGTTTTAGAGGAATAGAACGGTTGTCTCACTCGCCCAGAGGAGGTGATAGGGAGAGAAGGCTACTAGGGAGAAAGGCATGGTGGATTTTTAGGTTAAAAACTAGATCACCTCAGGGGTTAAACCTGAGGTGGGATCTGGACTTCCATTAACCACTTCAGACCCACGCTATTGAAAAAATACAAAATACGTCAACGGACCTGAGGCGCCAAGTTGACGTCTTTGGACGTCATTTATAGTGCATTAGCCGCGCGCGCCACTGGGTGGCGCGCCGCGGGTAAACACTGTCCCGCCGCATCGCTGAAGAGCCGATGCATGTTCCTGGCGGCCGCGATGTCCGTTGGGTACACGCGATCGGCGGGAAAACAAGCAGATGACAGCAGGGACGTGGAGCTCTGTGTGTAAACTGTGTGCTGTCAGAGGAGAGGAGGCCGATCTGTGTCCCATGTACATAGGGACACAGCATCGGTTACCTCCCCCAGTCACCCCCCTCCCCCCACACAGTTAGAACACACCCAGGATACACATTTAACCCCTTCCTCACCCCCTAGTGTTAACCCCTTCCCTGCCAGTCACATTTATACAGTAATTAGTGCATTTTTATAGCACTGATCGCTGTATAAATGTGAATGGTCCCAAATTTGTGTCAAAAGTGTCCGATATGTCCGCCGCAATATCGCAGTCCCAATAAAAATCGCAGATTGACGCCATTACTAGAAAAAAAACAAATAATAAAAAAAAAACATAATTCTGTTCCCCATTTTGTAGGTGCTATAACTTTTGCGCAAACCAGTCGCGTATTGCGATTTTATTTTTTACTAAAATAAGTCGAAAAATAAGTTTTGGCCTTAACTGAGAAAAAAAAAATGTAAAAAAAAGATTGGGATATTTATTATAGCAACAAGTAAAAAATATATATTTTTTTTTAAATTGTCGCTCTTTTTTTGTTCATAGCGCAAAAAATAAAAACCGCAGAGGTGATCAAATACCACCAAAATAAAGCTCTATTTGTGGGGAAAAAAGGACGTCAATTTTGTTTGGGAGCCACGTCGCACGACCGCGCAAATGTCAGTTAAAGCGACGCAGTGCTGGAAGCTGAAATTTCGCCTGGGCACAAAGGGGGTTTATGTGCCCAGTAAGCAAGTGGTTAAGAATGCCTCTCCCAGAGCCTCCTCTCTCTCTTTTTCTTTTTTCATTTTCTTTCTCTCTTTGGGGTCTTTTTTGACATACATGTATGAATGCATGTGCGTGTGTTTACATTCATTCATGTGACCTTTACAGACATGAATGAAATAAATAGTAGCTCTAATGTGGTTATGACTAAGGCCTTTTAGGCTGAAACGTGTCAACTGTTTTTACTTGTGTCTGTTCACTGTGGCTTGTGTGACAGGAAGTCAGGTAAATCTGTGTGTGTTGTCACAGACGGGAGATACAGTTCTGCCTTGTTTAGACAATACACCAATTACTATTAGGCGTCGGCTGCAGAAATAGCCAGAAAAGTTTAGGGCGTTGGAAAACTTCAGCTGTTCAGAATGAGGTAATTAAGGCCTCTATAAAGACAACCAAAGGATGGCTACTGATTGCTGCATCCTGAGGCTTTTTGAGTGAAGGAGAGCAGTGACTTCTGAAGAGGTGAGGTGCTTGTTGATATTTCTGTGTGATAAATATCAAATAGACTTTTTGTTTTCTGCTGTATGGTAGGTAGGTTCCTGTGTTGGGAAGGTAGACGCCCCAAGTGGCAAGGGTTTATTTTATGTTTTGTTTATGCTGTTTTGATGCTTGCACTTGTATCCAGCAATATGGAAAAATAAACCATATCCTTTGTTTTCAACCATCCTCAACTGCCTTTCTGTACAGTTCAGCGTGTAGTGAACCCATCCAGGGGGTCACACACACCCGCTACCGAGTTAATTCCACACACTTGTTAATAAAAAAAAAAGATTTTTTTAAAGAGCAACGTCGGGAGTGCTGATCACTTTTTCTTCACAATAAGTTTAACACCTGTAGTTGTTCCTCAAAATGGAGGTCCCCTTATTAGCTTTGTTTCCCTTCTCTGGACTCTTGCCTTTTCCAACACGTCCTTACTAGGGATGAGCTTCGCGTTCGATACGAACGTATGTTCGACTTGAACATTGTCTGTTCGTACGTTTGCCGAAATTCGAACAAATACGGTCGTTCGCGCCAAATTCGAGTGACGCAAAATGGCCCATAATTCACTGCAGCATTGCGCGCTGATGATTGGCCAAGCATGCTGTATGTCCCACATGCTTGGCCAATCACAGCGCGCAAAAAACGAAGAGCCATAATTGGCCAAAGCCTGGGTGGCTTTGGCCAATTATGGCCCAGGGCTTTAGCACATGCCCCACACTATATAAGGCCGCCTGCTGGGCGGCCTCATGTAGTGTGATCCGGCTTGTTAATGAAAGCAGTCAGAGAGACAGAGAGATTGTCTTTTTAGATAGCTAGATAGAGCAGGCAGGAAGGCTAGTCAGTTTAGCTTAACTTACAGGGCCAGATTCTCAAAGAAGTTACGCCGGGGTATATGGAGATGCGCGGCGTAAGTGTAAATTTGCACCGGAGTATCTATGCACCTTACCCACAGAACTAGCTACGCACCAAAATAGGCTACTCCCGACCGGTGTAACTTGCCTACGCCTGCACATCTTAGGTGCATATTTATGCCGGACGCATCTGGCAAACCCATTGATTTCCTATGCAAATATGCAAATGAGGGAGATACGCCAATTCCCGAACATAGGCCCGTTCGGCGCAGGCTACGCGCGGTGTGCCTAAGCTGTTTGGCCGGCCTAAAGTTACCCCTCATAAAAGCAGGGGTAACTTTGCACCAGACTTGCTCAAGTCAGCTGGAGAGCAGCTTCAGCAGCACCGTTACAGGACAACACATGGCAGCCGTGGTCCTAGCACTACTAATGGGTCCCCCGCAACCAGGGCCGCCATCAGGGGGGTACAGGCAGTACACCTGTAAGGGGCCCGGGGGTCCCCAGGGGCCTGGATGGCAACCCCCTTAAAAAAAAATATATATATTTTTATTTTTTTAGGGGTCCGGAGGCCACCAGAGCCCCAGATGGGAACCCCCCCTTTTTTTTTATATAAAAATAAATTACCAAATAAAGGGGGCTTTCCATCTGGGACCTCTGGGCCATAATAATAATAATAATAATGATAATAATAATTATATATATATATTTTTGTCCGAAAGGCACTGGCCGTGAACTTGTTCTGCATACAGACAGTAGAACTTTTTCAGCCAACATTCACAAAACTATGTAGTTTTTCTGTTCTTTTGTCTGATGGAGCGTACAGACGGTTTGATTATACGACAAAACACGTCCATCGGAATATTCGATTGTGTGTGCGATCCTTTAGCCTGTAGGGTTCAATATTGGGTTGGCTCACCCTTTGCAGCTATAAAAGCTTCAACTCTTTTAGGAAGGCCATCCACAAGGTTTAGGAGGGTGTCTATGGGAATGTTTGACCATTCTTCCAGAAGTGTATTTGTGAGGTCAGGCACTGATGTTGGATAAGAAGGCCCCGGCTCACAGTCTCAGCTCTAATTCATCCCAAAGGTGTTGAGGTCAGGACTCTGTGCAGGCCAGTTCAGTTCCTCCACCCCAAACTCACTCATTTATGTCTTTATGGTCCTTGCTTTGTGGACTGGTAAAAATCATTTGATGAAAGGGGGGTTATGGTGCGGGGTTGTTTTCAGGAGTTGGACTTGGCCCCTTAGTTCCATTGAAGGGAACACTTAAGGCGTCAGCATACCAAGATATTTTGGACAATTTCATGCTCCCAACTTTGTAGAAACAGTTTGGGGAGGGCCCCTTCCTGTTCCAACATGACTGCTCACCATGGCACAAAGCAAGGTCCATAAAAACATGGATGAACAAGTTTGGGGTGGAGGAACTTGACTGGCCTGCACAGAGTCCTGACCTCAACTCGATAGAACACCTTTGAAATGAATTAGAGCAGAGACTGCAAGCCAGGCCTTCTTGTCCATCCAAAAAATATAAATAAAAATATATATAAAAAAAAAGGGGGGGGTTCCCATCCGGGCCCCTTACAGGTGTACTGCCTGTAGCCCCCTGATGGTGGCCCGGGTCATAAGTCTCCATTGCTGTTATGAGGGCTGACATCTCCTGGGTGTTAAAGTTGTTTTTCCTAATCTGCCTGTGGGGAACGAGAGCAGCCATCTCACAGCAAAAGTACCTTCCCTGGGGGGGAATAAAACTGGATGTACTTTTGCATCGGCCGGGCGCATGTCTGGGCGTAAGTTGGGCCGGTGTATCTCTGTAAGTTGGGCCGGCATAGTTGTGAGCATGCTCAGAAGGGAACGAACGTACTGAGCATGCTCTGTTCAAGATATGCCAGGCGTAAATCACTAGACCATTCATTTGCATAACGACACACCCACTTCCACTTGCACCGGCTTACGCCGACTAAATTAAGTTAGGCCGGTGCAAAGTCAGGCACAAGTGCTTTGTGAATACTGTACTTGCCTCTCTGAGTTACGTCGGTGTAGTGTATCTGAGATACGCTACGCCCGCCTAAAGATAGGCAATTCTACCTGAATCTGGCCCACAGTGTGTAGAGAATATATATATACATCCCTAGGAGTTGTACATATATTTATACACTGTATAGCTTAGATAGATCAGTTCTTCCTAATCTACTGGCAGGCAGGTGATTGTGCTATTTAAAGATGTTATCACAGGTATAGACACCCAGCAGGTACAATATTTAAAGGAATTGTTTTTTTTTTTTTTTTTTATTTAAGCATCAATAAAATCACTGCTCCTGGAGCAGTGATTTTAATGATGCTTAACTTAAAAAAAATATATGAAAAATTCCTTTAAATATTGTACCTGCTGAGTGTCTATAGTTTGCCTGTGAAAACGTCTTTGAGAACCCGCGTCTTGCCCGAGGGAACATGTATCAATGGAAAAAAAAGTTTTAAAAACGGTCATTTTTTCAGGAGTCCTGCTCCTGAAAAAAACTACTGTTTTTAAACTTTTTTCCATTGATACATGTTCCCTGGGGCAAGACCCGTGTTCTCAAAGACGTTTTCCAACAATAACTTGAATATTGGTCTTTAAAATTAGCATTTTTGAATTTGAACGTTCGAGTCCCATAGACTTCAATGGGGTTCTAAATGTTTGTGCGAACGGTCGGTCTGTTCGACGGTTCTGGTGCGAACCGAATGCGGGGGTGTTCGGCTCATCCCTAGTCCTTACTGAGGATTGATGACCAGAATTAGATGGCATACTCAAGATGTGGCCAGACCAGAGTTTTGTAAAGTGGTAGAACTGAATTACAGTCTTATCTGTTGAGTAAATCCCTTTTTGAATGCATGCTAATAGTCTTCTAGCTCTGCTTGTGACGACTTGGCATTGCATGCTATTGTCTGTGATCTACTAGGAGACCCAGATCTGTATCCATCCTGAATTCCCCTGGAAGTAACTTGCATTCATTAATTCTCTTATTTTTAGGTGATGCAATCCGTTCTTTAGAAAGTGTTAGGAATATCATTTTGATTCAATTCCTTTTCAGACTTATTAAATAATTAAATCAAGTCTGTATTATTATCAACTGATGAATTGCAATCCCCCATACCTAGCTGCGCTATTAAGATTAGGGTTGTTTCTTCCAATTCTAAAATATGTACATCAAATGTATTGTTAAATTATAGTTACTATTGTTAAATTTCAGGTACAGCGTAATTCACAATATAAACTTCTTTCATCTATAGCTGGCAGATTCAATCTTATAAAGATGTTTTGAATGCCTGAATTATATAATATGTATTCATAATGCAACAGGCTGGATTGCAAATGATGCATTTAGAATAATTCATTGTATCTTTAAAGATCTTATATGAAGTGAAAAAAATAAAAAAAGATTATGTATAGAAACACTACAATATCAAACTGATGAGAGGGAGTTATAGCGGCTGATCCCTATTGCCAGCTTGGCACAGAAAATAAGGAGTTATTCATGAGAACAGCGGGATCAGCAGGTATAAAATCTCTATAATGTTAGGCTGTGAAAACTGGAAATAGTCTCAATGAGCACATGTTATAGGAAACTTTCAAAGGACATTTTTTTTTCATTTCATGCTACAGAGATACTATATCCATTTCACTGCCAAGCCCTGCACTCTACTCTTACCTCAGGTGGCCAGACCATTTTTGCAATGTTTCACTTTTTTCCACTTACAGCTTTCAGAGTTTGTAAAAGACCCTCTTCATACATTTTATGAAAACACATGACCAGTAGAATAAAAAGATGGCACTACTGATTTTTAAGTTCATGTGATAGTTGGGCAAAAATGTATAAAACCAATATATTTTTATAAAAATACGCTATATTATTACTTAAACACACAATAACAACCTTACTGACAAACTTTTTTCGAAATCTACAAAATAACCTGTATTCAGTTAATAAATATTAACCTCTTGCTGACTGTAGGACGTCAAATGACGTCCTCAGCTTGCAGTGGTTATAGCAGGATGATAACTGCAGCTACAGACATCATTCCAGTATCAGCAATTTCAGGCAGAAAGGCAGAAGTTATAAACGGTAATCGTCCCACACATGTAAGTTATCGTGAACATCAAAGCGTATTAATTCTAGTGCCAAACTTCCTCTAAAGATTTTTACAAGTTACCAGTTTAGAGTTACAAAGTGTTGCCTATGGAGAATACCATAGTTTGGCGCCATTCCACGTTTACTCAACCTATCATCTTTTACATCTTATCAAAAGATTGGGTATTATAATGCGTTTGTGTGCAAAAAAATTCATGAAAGTGTATTGTTTCCCAAAAAATTGCGTTTGAAAAAACGCTGAGCAACCCCTGCGTGACATAAAAAAATAGCAAAACCCATAATTTTATTCTAATGGGCCTCTAGTAAAAACAAAATGTTTGGAGGTTCTGAGTACTTTTCTAGCAAAAAAAGATTTTTACATGTATGTGATAAGTTTTAGAATTGGCCGATAGGTAAGTGGTTAATTATTTGTAAAATTTAAATAGGAACTTTTGGTCAAAATCAAACATTCACAAAACAAAAAAGAATCTAAAGCGCCTATGCCTTGTGTCCACTGCATCAGTGTGCATTACAGCCAAATAACCCTCAGCTATTGCAATGCAGGGTGTTGCAAAAGTGAAGCAATGCATTGCAACAAGCTGCTGCACATGTAGCATTGAATCAATTGTGCACAATGAGATTTGAAAAAATTAACAAAATTTAAGCACTGTAATGTTTTGTAACAGTACACTGCAGTACATGTGCACAATGTACACCAGCACATGCTTTATGTGCACCATAACACATATCCGCAGTTATAAATGGGTCTGCAGTGCAACAACACACAAAGGCCCGGATTCACAAAGCACTTACACAGACGTATCTCCAGATACACAGTGTAAGTACAAATATGCGCCGTCGAATCTGTGCGCCGTACCAACAAATTTAGATACGCCTAAAAACTGACTTCATCCCACCGACGTAACTTGCCTATGCCAGCGTAGAGTTGACGCATATTTACGCTGGACGCATGTGGCTTTCCCATTGATTTTCTATTTATATATGCAAATGAGGGAGATACGCCCGGCACATGATTTAAGGGGTTTGCGTAAGTTTTACGTTTGGCATAAAGTTATTCCCCATAGATGAGGCTCAACCCATGCAAAGGTATGGACCAGGAAACACAAGTTAGGCAGTTGTTCCGACATGGTTGTACGCATGCGCACGGGGATACGTCAATGTTCCGACGCATGCACAGTTCATTTTAAGTACTTGTCTGGCGCCCGGCATATCATTTGCATGGGGGTCACGCTTCATTAGCATGGATCACGCCCACTTCCAGCCCACTTCCACTTACGCTGGCTTACGCCACAGTTGGGAGCATTTGCTTTGTGAATTCCATGCTTGCCTCTCCACGCTGCGCCGGCTTAGCGTAAAAGAGATACGCTACGGCGGCATAAATATGCGCCGATGTCTGTGAATCTGGGCCAAAATGTGCATTGCCAAAATGTGTGTAGTGCATGTGTAAATGTGTTAATGCACACCTTTACAGACATTGATGTGCATTGCACTAGGGCAGCCCATATTTTTGTTGGAATTGGCTGCCCAATTCACATAAATCACATCAAAATTTTGCATGTATCCTTTGTTTTAAAACGCAGTTAACCACAACACATGGTGATACGTTAGCATGCTTTAGGGTGCACTGCAACCCATGTGTATTAGCAAGGCATGTTGGGATGCCATTAACAATGAATGGTACCACAGTGTACCAAAAGGGCAACATGAGGAATGACGTGTGTGTTTTCATATTGCCAGATGTGAATCGCCATATCCTCCCACATTTCAGGAATTGATACTGACAGTCAATTTGAATTTGAGGTTTGAGTAGTTGTTAAACCTTCAAAAGATGTGGACACAAGGGGCACAGGTACCCAGTTTGATGCTGAATTGGTTAGAATATGAAAGGTTCTACAAGCTTGGAAATGTCAGAATATAATTTTCTATATGGGATTTTTTTTTAGGGGCCAGAGGAATGGCAAAATACGTAAAATTATGGCTCATCTGTTTTCTTTTTTATTTTAAATGTGGTATGTTTTGTATTGAGATGCTTAGCTATCATTTATGTGTTTGTTGTAAAAAATAAATAAATAATTGGAAAAATTTCATTGTGCCAGCATTTGTTGTGGATGATTTGTTAAAACACAGTTTCAGCCTTCTTGTTAAAAAAAAAAAACAAAAAAAAAAAAAACAGTTTCAGCACCGTGGACAGCACTTGCTAGGGGGATCATGTTATTTGAAAAGATTCACTCAATGATTACTATCGAGTGAGGCTTCAATAGTAGACCACTGAAATGCTAGGGCCTGTTACCAGTGCATTTGCCAAAAAGAGAGTACTGCCAGATTGTGCTTACCAGCAAGCTCACACTTTTTAAATTGTTGATGTTTTTTTCATTTCAAGAGTGTAGTGAACTGTATTATTTTCATATGACTGAAAGTAGTTTGTATCCACTTAAGCTCTGGAAGGTTTCACCCCCTTTATAACCAGGGCATTTTTTGCTATTCAGCACTGCACTACTTTAATTGGCAATACTGTGCATTTTTTTCCTTATCACTCCAAATGACTTTGTGCCAGAAGGTTTGAGGCTTGTCTGTTTGGCGTATTGTAAGCGGGATACTTTGTGCCATTTGCATAGTAATGGCTTTCTTCTGGCAACTCGACCATGGAGCCCATCTTTCTTCAAGTGCCTCCGTATTGTGCACCAAAATAAGTTGTGCTAGTAATAAATTCTATAAGTGTGATATCAAAATAATGAAAAAACTTAATTGGTGAAACAACAGAGTAAATTGAGTCCATACACAAATGAAGAAAAAAAGGGGGGGCACCGATGGAAGGGGGAAAAAAAGTCCAATGAGAAGACTAACTCCAAGATTCATCCGTCTCCACCAAGGAAGAAAGGAGAGGGAAGAGGAGATGTAAGAGAGTTCCCGATTAAAGATCAATCATACTCTGTGAGTTAGTTTCCTTACCAGAAATGGTGGACCCCCTAAATAGCAAGGTCTTATGCGCAAGCAGATTCAGCCCTTTGCAAGAACAAATGGATCTTCTCTGTCACCGGAATCTTCGTACTGGATTCAGACCTCCGAGGTAACTTTCGCATTTTTTAATTTTCGAATTTTTTAATTTTCGAAATTCCAAATTTTCTAATTTTTTAATTTCTGAATTTTCGTATTACTGAATTTCGGAAATTTGTAATTTCAGAAATATGTGATCACTTTTATTGCTGTCACAAGGAATGTAAACATGCCTTGTGACAGTAAAAGGTGGTGACAGGTCCTCTTTATGGAAGGATCGGGCGTCTAAAAGACCCCAAATCCCTCCTTTACACTTCAAAGTATTCAGATCGCTGAAAACAGCGATTCTGAATACTGTATATTTTTTATAATCCGGCTGCCATTTAAAAAATATACAGTATTCAGAATTGCTATTTTCAGTGACTTTCTTTGCATCCAATTTGCATGGTAGGAGATTGTGACCGGCTCTCTATGGAAGCAGGTTCACATATCTACATATGACATATCTACAGTTTTTATATTTTCGAATTTTGCAATTTCGAAATTCCGAATATTCAAATTTTCAAATGTTTTATATTTCGAATTTCCAAAATTGCAATTTTCGAATTTTCATATTTCCAAAATTCGGATTTTCAGAAATTCGGCTATGAAAATTAAAAAAATCCCAAATTTAAATTTTCAATTTGGGATTTTTTTAATTTTCATATTTTAAAATGTTCGATTTTTTCAATTTTCGTTTTTTTTTTATTTCGAATTTTTAAATTTTTGAATTTTTAAATTTTCAAATTTTTTAATTTTCGAATTTTCGAAATTCCGAATTCTTTCATTTCCAAATTTCGGAAATTCGGATTTTCGAATTTTGGGTTTTCAAATTTTAGATCTTCGAATTTTGCAATTTTGAAATTCCGAATTTCCGATTTTTTTTATTTTTCCGATTTTTTTTAATTTTTGTTTAATCAAATTTTTTAAATTTCGAGATTTTGAAATTCCGAATTTCTGAAATGTTTTTAATTTTCGAATCTTTGAATTTTTTGGAATTTCCGAATTTTCTTTTTATATCCGAATTTTAGAAATTCCAAATTTCCGAAAAGCCGAATTTCCGAAAATCCGAATTTTGGAAATATGAAAATTCGAAAATTGCAATTTTGGAAATTCGAAATATAAAACATTTGAAAATGCAAAATTCGAAAATATAAAAACTGTAGATATGTCATATGTAGATATGTGAACCTGCTTCCATAGAGAGCCGGTCACAATCTCCTACCATGCAAATTGGATGCAAAGAAAGTCACTGAAAATAGCAATTCTGAGTACTGTATATTTTTTAAATGGCAGCCGGATTATAAAAAATATACAGTATTCAGAATCGCTGTTTTCAGCGATCTGAATACTTTGAAGTGTAAAAGAGGGATTTGGGGTCTTTTAGACGCCCGATCCTTCCATAAAGAGGACCTGTCACCACCTTTTACTGTCACAAGGGATGTTTACATTCCTTGTGACAGCAATAAAAGTGATCACATTTTTTATTTATTTTTTATTTTTACATTATTAAATTGTGTTTGAAAAATAAATAAGAGAAAAAAAAATGTAAAGCATCCCCCCCCCCGACCCCGCAAGCTCGCGCAGCAAAGAAAACACATGTGCCAAGTCCTGATGGAAAAGTCAGCATCCCCATGGAGTTTGTCTGCGGAAGGAAGCATGAAGTGCTCCAAAATCTCCTGGTAGATGACTGCGTTGACCCTGGACTTAATGAAGCACAGTGGATGACATGGCTCCCCAAATCAACACAGACTGTGGAAACTTCACACTGGACTTCAAGCATCTTGCAGTGTGAGCCTCTCAATTCTTCCTCCATACTCTGGGTCCTTATTTTCCAAATAAGATGCAAAATGTGCTCTTATCAGAAAAGAGGACTTTGGACCACTGAGCAACAGACCAGGTCTGTTTTTCTTTTGCCCAGGTAAGACACTTCTGACATTGTTGGTCAGGAGTGGTTTGACAAGAGGAATACGACATTTGAAGCCCATGTCCAGGATCCGACTGTGTGTGGTGGCTCTTGATGCACCATTCCAGCCTCAGTCCACTCCTTGTGAAAGTCCCCAACACTTTTGAATGGCCTTTTTCTGACAATCCTCTCCAGGCTGCGGTCATTCTTGCTGTTTGTGCCCCTTTTTCTTCCACACTTTTCTCTTCCACATAACTTTACTTTATATTAATGTGCTTTGATACAGCACTTTGGGAACATCCGACTTTGTTTGCAATTACCTTTGGAGGCTTTCCATCCATTTGGAGGGTGTCAATGATGGTTTTCTGCACAACTGTCAGGTCAGCAGCCTTTCCCATGATTGTGATTTCTACTGAACCAGACTGAGAGACCATTTAAAGCAGTGGTTCTCAACCTGGGTGTCGGGACCCCCTCGGGGGTCAAATGATGATTTGCCAGGGGTCACCAAATCCAAAGAGAAAGGAAAAAAAGAGAGAGCAAGAAAGACAGTTAGAGGGTGGGATGGGGAAAAAAACAAGGAATTAGGATAAAGAGAGATGAAAGGGTAAGAAAGGAGAGCAAAGAGAAAGAGGGGTACATCCTAAAATGTACTATAAAGGGTTTTAATACTGTACGAGTGGAAGGCAATCAGGGAGCGCTAAATATCCGCGGGTTAGGGGCACACATTACTTGTCTTGCCTTGGGTTCTTTCAACCCACGCTATGAATTTTTTTTTACTGTTAGGGGTCCCCACAACTTGGGAAATTTTATCAAGGGGTCACGCCACTCGAAGGTTGAGAATCACTGATTTAAAGGCACAGGAACCCTTTGCAGTTGTGTTATGGCTTAATTAGCTGAATAAAGTGGGACACTCTGAGCCTAGAATATTGAACCTTTTCACAATATTCAAATTTTATGAGATTGTGGATTTGGGGTTTTCATTAGCTGTAAGCCACAATCATCAGAATTATGACAAATCATGGCTTGAACTATCTTGCTTTGCATGTAATGGGCCAGATTATCATAGAATTCCGGCGGCGTAGCGTTAGCCATCTACACTACGTCGCCGCATCGTACTAGAGCAAGTGCTTTATTCCCAAAGCACTTGCTCCGTAGTTAGCGGTGGCGTAGCGTAAATGGCCCAGCGTACGGCCGCGTTATTCAAAGGGGGCGGCTTGTATTTAAATTAAGCGCGCCCCCGTGCCGATTGAACTGCGCATGCGCCGGCCGTGACGAAATCCCAGTGCGCATGCTCCAAAGGATGTCACATTTTCTCAATGTAAACAACATAATCGTAGCGTACGCCAGCCCCATTGAGAATCGACGTACGCAAACTACGTAAACGATGCACAACACGACGCGGTCCCGAGGCCATACTTAACATGGCATCCAACAGCAGCCGACGGCATCCGACGGGACTTCGTTAGGTTACTCCACATCTTTGCAAGGGTAACCTTAAGCGGACAAAAATGACATTAACCACGACGGGGCGGCGTAAAAGCATTCGGGAATCGGCGTATTAGCCTCATTTGCATAGGCAAATGAGAAAACAATGTAAAGGCCACCTAGCGGCCGGAGTTGTCTTACATATACGATCCGCCAGTGTAATTGTTTTACACATGGCGAATCTTCACCTGTATCTATGCGTAAGTGATTGTAGGAATCACACGCATAGATACACGGGCAAAAAAACGGCGATACGACGGGGTATCTGTGATACCCCGTCGTAACGCTTCTGAGAATCTGGCCCAATAAGTCTATCTCATAAATTAGGCCATGTACACATGATAGGTTAACCAGATGACAACGGTCTGATGGACCATTTTTATCGATCAAAACCGATCGTGTGTAGGCCCCATAGGTTATTTAACCTTCGGTTTAAAAAAAGACAACTTGCTTTAAAATTTAACCGATGGACGCCTAACCGGTAGGTCAAAACCAATCGTTAGTATTCACGACCATCGGTTAAAAATCCACGCATGCTCAGAATCCAATTTTTTTCAGCACGTCGTTGTGTTTTACGTCACCGCATTCTGACACAATCATTTTTTTAACTGATGGTGTGTAGGCACATCAGACCATCAGTCAGCTTCATCGGTTGTCATCGGATCCATGATTTTTATCCATATTGCAGGGACCAAACATTGCTTTGAAGCCGCAAGCAGTATTAAATTACTTTTTTCTGAGAGTAATCTCATGTTGTGCAGGGACATTTCTAAACACGTGCCACTACTAGAGACACACAGCAGGTACCATATTTAATGGGATTTTTTTTTCTCACTTTAAGCATCATTAAAATCGCTGCTCCAGAAAAAAATACAGTTTTTTAAAAGAAAAATTCCATTGATACATGTTCCCTGGGGCAAGACCCGGGTTCTCAAAGACATTTTCCAACAATAACTTGAATATTGGTCTTTAAAATGAGTGTTTTTGAATTAGAACGTTCGAGTCCCATAGACTTCAATGGGGTTCTAAATGTTCGCACGAACCCGCGGTCTGTTCGACGGTTCTGGTGCGAACCGAACGCGGGTATGTTCGGCTAATCCCTAGTCCTGAGTAGGGATGAGCTTCAAGTTTGAGCCAAACTCATGTTCGACTCGAACATTGCCTGTTCGGCAAGCAAAGAACAATTAGGGGTGTTCGCGGCAAATTTGAAAAGCCGCGGAACACCCTGTTAAAGTCTATGGAAGAAATCTAAAGTGCTAATTTTAAAGGCTAATATGCAAGTTATTGTCCTAAAAAGTGTTTGGGGACCCGTCCCAGGGGACATGTATCAATGCAAAAATAAGTTTTAAAAACGGCCGTTCTTTTGGGAGCAGTGAATTTAATAATGCTAAAAGTGAAACAATAAAAGTGTAATATTACTTTAAATTTCGTACTTAGGGGGGTGTAAAGTCAGCACGTGAAAAAGCGCATGTTTCCCGTACATAGAAGTGTCCCTGCACAAAGTGTCAATTCCTGAAAGAAAAAAAGGCATTTTTTTATTAATGAAGGATTTTTTTTTAACTATTTACACTTCCTTCGTGAAATGGTAGGGGTGCAGTGTACCCCATTACCAATTCACTTAGGGGGGGCCAGGATCTGGGGGTCCCCTTTGTTAAAGGGGTCTTCCAGATTCTGATAAGCCCCCCGCCCGCAGACCCCCACAACCACCGGGCAAGGGTTGTGGGGATGAGGCCCTTGTTGAGGGCATGTGGACTGGTGCGGTTCAGGAGAGGGGGGGCACACTTTGTCCCCCCCTTTTTTCTGCGGCTGGCCAGGTTAACGTGCTCGGATAAGGGTCTGGTGTGGATTTTTGGGGGAACTCCACGCCATTTTAAAAAAAAATTGGGGTGCAGTTCCCCTTAAAATCCACAACAGACCTGAAGGGTCTGGTTTGGATATTTGGGGGGAACCCCAGGTCATTTTTTTTTTAATTGACGGCGGGGTTCCCCTTAATATCCATATCAGACCTGAAAGAGGGGTATAGGGGGAAAAAGAGAAAGGAGAAATAGAAAAAAAATCCCCCCCCCCAAGAGAAGTAGACGTGGGGGGGGACAGTCTAGGGGTTTCCCCCCTTCCTCTTTCCTTTTCTGTATTTTTGTTTGCCTCCTCCCTCTCCCCCTCTCATAAAATGAGTTAATCAGCTAAATCAGGTAATCTGTCTCCCTTTTTTTTTTTTGCTCTGACCCCCCCCCCACCCCACCCACTTTTTTTTTGGATGCCACGAACTACACTAGTTTTTTTTTTTTGTTTTTTTATTTATCTCTTTTTTCAGAGGACTGAAAGCCCTTCCTCTAGATGTGTTTTAGAATGGATATGATAATATATAATATATAAATGGACTAAATGAATATATGGACACAAAAGATTTGATAGGTTGTACACAGATACAAAGATACCACGGAATAATTACTACCCTTAACTAAATAAGATAAGAATGTCACAAGTTTATAAGATTAGAGGCAGAATAGGGGGGTGTCTCATTGACATAAGGTGGCGTTGATGGGCCCCCCCCCTTCAAGATTCGCAAAGATAATATGCAATGCACAATTAAACACAGTCAATCACAGAGATTGGGGATTGGGGCGGTGGGAGAGAGACAGTGGGATAAGGGGGGGGAGGGGGGGCATCTGGGAAAGGGAGATATGGGAGATATGGGTTAAGCCCATACACATTTGGAGAAGGAAGGAGGAAGGGAAAGGAAAGAAGTCATTTAAGTCACTTAAGGCTCTGGAGATGGGGCTCTATGGTTTATGGGGGTATAGGAATGGGGACAATGTACTGTGAGAGAGAGGGGGAATGGATAGGAATGTTTGAGATTGTGTAGTCGGTCACCTTTCCCCATGAGTTTTTTTTTTCTTCTCTCCAGCCTTTCTTTCCTGCCTGATCCTTTTGGTGGGGAGCAGGAAAGGGGGGTTTGGGACAGCCAAAATAGAAATAAAGAAATATTGTATAAGATGTGATGGATAAATAAAATAAAAAGGATGTAAAGTGTTGGAAACAACGAGGATGAGGAGGACAAGATGGATATGAGTAAGGATAGACCTAATAATCTGATGCAAGTCTAATTGAGGGATATTGAAATATATATACAGCCGGGGGGGAGGGGGGGAGCGACTTAGAGGGAACCATTTCTTTTTATATACATTTATCTTAGTACTCGCCTAGTCAGGCCAATACCCTCAATTAGGATTGCACCCACGGAAGGGGAAGGGTTTCAGATAAGGCTGTCTCCCCTTAGGGGCTTAGAGGAGGGATAGGGAGGGGGAGCGTAGTAGTAAGAGGGGGGGACTGTAGGGGGTTTTGGGGGTTCGTTTTTTTTTTTTTCTTGAAGAGAGATGGAAGAAATAAAAATGACCTTGCTAAATGTTAAGGGACTTAATGTCCCAGAAAAAAGAAGGATCTTGTTGAATGATCTGAAGCGCTGGGGTACAGATGTAGCTTACGTGCAGGAGAGGACTTTCAGGGCTGGGGGACTCCCATTCCTTCAGAACAGATTTTTTCCATGTGTATACCATGCGTGTAATCAGTAGTGTTGCTCACGAATATTCGCATTGCGAATATTCGCTACGAATATTGCATATTCGAGTATTCGCGAATAACTCGAATATTGCGGCGAATATTCGCTATGGCGAATATTCGTATTTTTTCAAATTTATTTTTAAAACAGATCACATCCTAGTGATCTCCATCGACGTCTAAAAGCATTGCTGGTATGATTAGAGAGAGACCCTGGGCCGAGTAGCTGATGCGATTCTTTTTGTTGCCAAAAACTCGCATTGCGAATTTTCGGCAACATAAAAGAATCGCATCAGCTGCTCGGCCCTTCTTTTGCATCAGAGCCAATCAGAATAACTCGAATATTCGGCAAAAGGAATATTGCGCGATATTCCTTTTGCCGAATATTCAAGTTATTCTGATTGGCTCTGATGCAAAAGAAGGGCGGAGAAGATAATCGCGCAATATTCCTTTTGCCGAATATTCGAGTTATTCTGATTGGCTCTGATGCGCCCTTCTTTTGCATCAGAGCCAATCAGAATAACTTGAATATTCGGCAAACGGAATATTGCGCGATTGGCTCTGATGCAAAAGAAGGGCGGAGAAGATAATCGCGCAATATTCCTTTTGCCGAATATTCAAGTTATTCTGATTGGCTCTGATGCAAAAGAAGGGCGGAGAAGATAATCAGAATAACTTGAATATTCGGCAAAAAGAATATTGCGCGATATTCCTTTTGCCGAATATTCGAGATATTCTGATTGGCTCTGATGCAAAAGAAGGGCGGAGAAGATAATCGCGCAATAGGAATATTGCGCGATTATCTTCTCCGCCCTTCTTTTGCCCCCTTATTCTCCTTTCTTTAAAGTAGAGTTAGTGTAGAGTTAGTGTTTAGTGCATATTAGTTTAGTAATACAGGAAATGATCTCCGTTTATGAGAATTTCGCAATCATTTTCGCATTAGCGAAATTTCGCAAAAATTTTTTTGGATAAAATATCACGAATATTCGATATTAGCGAATATTCGCGAATATTCTTCAATATATTTGCGCAATATCGCGAAATCGAATATGGCGTATTCCGCTCAACACTAGTAATCTGGAGGCAAAGTCTAAGGGAGTATCAATTTTGATCTCTAATAGAGTAGCATGGTCCCTAGAGGATAGGCGTCTAGATCCAAAAGGCAGATTTAGTTTTCTCAAAGGCAGTATAGGAGGAGCCAAAGTGACACTGGCTACAATGTACACACCAAATACTCACCAAGATACATTCATGAAGAAAGTGCTTTTAAAGCTATTGTAGTTTGCAGAAGGTAAACTGATTTTGGGGGGTGACTTCAATATCTCTTTAGACCCTAGAGTAGACAACTCCAGAGGGACATCTTCAACCCCAGAGGGGATCAGAACGGGTATATTGCGGAAGCTGCATGGGGCACAATTGGTAGATGCTTGGAGAGCCCTACATGCAGAAGAAAGAGATTACACTTTCTTCTCTAATCCACATAAAGTATACTCTCCCATAGACCTATTTCTGATCCCCCACTACCTTATTTCTTCAATATTGGAAGTGACTATTGGAAATATAACGTGGTCGGACCATGCCCCGATCAGCCTGTGCATCTCCCTATCCAATGCAGTCCTCCCCCAAGAAAAACGTTGGCGTCTGAATGAGGGCCTGTTACAGGACCCTGAAGTTAAGGAGGAAGTGGCTAGGGAAATTGTAGCATACTTTCAAATCAATGATACGCCTGGGAGCGACCCAGGAATGGTGTGGGAGGCGCACAAGACTGTCATTAGGGAAATTTTGATTAAGTATGGATCAATATTGAAGAAAAGGCGAGAAAAACGGATTAGGGAATTGTTAGATGGAATTCAGAAATTGGAACTTCAACATAAAAAAACACAAGTAAACTCGGTGGGAAGGGAATTAGGCCAATTAAGGAGACAACTTACAAAGACTCTGCGATTTAAAGCTAAAGCAATGATCCAATGAGGTAGAAAGATGAATTCCGAATTAGGAGATAAGTGCAGTAAGCTGTTAGCTGGGAAACTTAAGGAAAAACATTGTTCAACATATATTCCACAAATTAAGGGAAGGGAGGGGCAATTAGTATGGAAACCAAAAGACATAGCAGAAGTATTCGGAGAATACTACTCCTCCCTATATAATTTGGTACAAACATCAGCCCCAGCGCCAGCAATAGAGGAATATCTTTCCTCAGCAGGTCTTTCGAGACTGCCATCCCCAGCCCGAAGTAGTTTGGAAGTCGCAATCTTTGCATCAGTATTAAGTGATCAGATGATTAAGGTCTTCCTACTACTTCCCTAGCATACATCACGGTAATCCCAAAAGAGGGGAAGGACCCGGCTGAGTGTGGCAGTTATAGGCCGATATCTGTAACGTCACACCAATAACTTTCCAACTATAGTTGCTTCTTTCCCAGTCAACTCTCATCCTTCTTTCTAAATATCCTCTCACTTCCTGCAGCCTTGCTCTCCACGGTGGTTGCGGTGGTGCGCCACCTAGTGGTACTTCCTGGTTCGCTCCTGTGCGGCCTATTTAAACTCCCAGCACTGACAGAATGGTGTTCCTCTATTGCTGACAGAATGCCACTGTCAGCTGGGCCACCTGAACTGAGCTCCAGCTTCCTGAACTGGATCACCAGGACTCCTTGTTCGCCACAGCTCACAGCAACCAGGTCCAGGCTCCCAGGAAGCTCATCCGTGCCCAGCTATCTGCAACCGCAAGTACTCTGCTATAGAAACCAATTACTAAACGCTGATCTCCATACTTGCCGCTTACTTCCAAGTTATGTTCACTGCTATGCTAAAGTACTAAGGAGTTTCACTCAAGTTTGAACTGCAGCTCATATGTTATCCTCACTGCTATAGATGCCAGTTACCTGCTTTGTTTCTATGCCTGTGCTCTTTACTGACCTCTAGTGTGCAGTCCCAGTACTGCGGCTACACCTATCCTTATACCTGTTCTATACCATTAATACCAAGATTCATTTTAGTGTTGCTTGTGCTGGAATAAGCACTATTTACTTTACTGAGGCTGTGATGATAGAACCCAAACTCTTAACTGAGTTAAGAGTGAAACCTGGGTTCGAACCTGAGAAGTCTCCAAAGTTGCGATCCATAGACCTGAATCGAATTTGGCGTATTGTTACATAATAGAGGAACCAATTAAAAGATGGATCCAGCGGAGTTAGCGACTCATCTACTTGGCCTCTCGCAACGGGTTGATACCCTCACTGCTACTGTGCATGAACTTCGTTTGGAGAATGAGGCTCTCCGTAACCATGCAAATCAAAATGTTGCACCACCAGGGATCAATCAGAACCTAAGGTCTGCCCTCCTGAACCATTTTCCGGTGATAGGAAGCTTTTTCGTCAGTTTGTTAGTTCCTGTAACCTAATGTTTGAATCGGCCATCTGGTCGTCGGAGCCCCGGAGGTGCTCCCTTGAGGAGGGGGCTATGTAACGTCACACCAATAACTTTCCACTAAGTACAACTATAGTTGCTTCTTTCCCAGTCAACTCTTATCCTTCTTTCTGAATATCCTCTCACTTCCTGCAGCCTTGCTCTCCATGGTGGTTGTGGTGGTGCGCCACCTAGTGGTACTTCCTGGTTTAGCTCTTGTGCGGCCTATTTAAACTCCCAGCACTGAAAGAATGGTGTTCCTCTATTGCTGACAGAACGTCACTGTCAGCTGGGCTTCCAGACTCACCTGAACTGAGCTCCAGCTTCCTGAATTGGATCACCAGGACTCCTTGTTTGCAGCTACCGCTCTCATCAACCAGGTCCAGGCTCCCAGGATGCACATCCATGCCCAGCTATCTGCAACCGCAAGTACTCTGCTATAGAAACCAATTACTAAAAGCTGATCTCCATACTTGCCGCTTACTTCCAAGTTATGTTCACTGCTATGCTAAAGTACTAAGGAGTTTCACTCAAGTTTGAACTGCAACTCACATGTTATCCCAACTGCTATAGATGCCAGTTATCTGCTTTGTTTCTATGCATGTGCTCTTTACTGACCTCTAGTGTGCAGTCCCAGTACTGCGGCTACACCTATCCTTATACCTGTTCTATACCATTAATACCAAGGTTTACTTTAGTGTTGCTTATGCTGGAATAAGCACTATTTACTTTACTGAGGCTGTGATGATAGAACCCAAACTCTTAACTGAGTTAAGAGTGAAACCTGGGTTCGAACCTGAGAAGTCTTCGCAGTTGCAATCCATAGACTTGAATCGAATTTGGCGTATTGTTACAATATCATTATTAAATACAGATCTAAAACTCTTCACGAAAATACTGGCGTTGCGTCTCCTACCATGGCTTTCTCAATTGGTGGATTTGGATCAAGTGGGGTTTATACCCACACGAGAAGCAAGGGACAACACGATAAAAGTCTTGAACCTGGTCCATTAAGTCAATGAGAAAAATATCCCTTGTGTTTTTCTAAATACCGATGCTGAGAAAGCATTCGACAGAGTAAACTGGTGCTTTCCATTTGAAGTACTGAGGCATGTGGGTTTGGGTGATCGGATGATTAAATGGATTATAAGTGTCTATACGAACCCAAAGGCCTCAGTGAAAGTAAATAGAATATACTCAAAACCATTTAAAATCGCAAATGGCACAAGGCAGGGATGCCCTCTTTTACCCCTATTATTTGCACTTTCAGTAGGACCCCTACTGAATAAAATCTGCCAAAATCCGGATATACAGGGTATACAGATAGGAGATCGAACACACAAAGTCTCGGCGTACGCGGACGACTTGTTGTTCTCCATGCCGAGCCCACATGTCTCTCTCCCTGACCTTGTTGAGGAGATAGATAGATACAGTAAGATATCAAATCTGAAAATAAACCATACGAAATCTGAAGCAATGAGCGTGGCAATGTCCCTCTCGTTGCGTAAGATTATACAACCAAATTTCAGATTTAAATGGGTAACTTCGCTAAAGTACCTGGGTACACAGATACCATTAAACCTATCGAACACCTTTAACCACTTAAGGACCGCCTACTGCACATTTACGTCGGCAGAATGTCACGGCTGGGCACATCAACGTATATATACGTTGATTTTAGTACCCAGCCGTGGGTCACGGGCGCGCGCCCGCGGCGCGCTCCCGTGACCCGGTCCGAAGCTCCAGGAACGGGACCGTGGGATTCGCGGACCCGATCGCCGCTGCAGTGCGCCGATCCGTCCCTGGAGCTGAAGAACGGGGAGAGCCGTGTGTAAACACGGCTTCCCCGTGCTTCACTGTGGCCGCAGCATCGATCGTGTCATCCCTTACGACGTCGACGTCAACGTCACCGCCACGTCACAGCGCCGTCTGGCGGCGGGGATTTTGGTTTGATCGTGTGTACACGATCAAACCAATATGTCCCCAGCAGACAGATTTGTTCAAATCAGTCGGCCCGACCGATTTGAACAAATCTGTCTGCTCGTGTGTACGCGGCCTTAGATTACATACCTTACTGCTCTAAAGATTAATACAGAGGTGGATACAATAATAGAGAAGAACATAAGTAAATATATATATGGGGAAATAGGATAGAACACTGAGTAAAGATTGGAGAGTTAGGCCTCGTACACACGATCGGACATATCCGATGAAAACGGTCCGCGGACCATTTCCATCGGATATGTCCGATCGGGAGTTTGATCCGATGGCGTGTACACACCATCGGATCAAATTCCCCGCCGCCGGACGTCACCGCACCAGGAAGTAAAATACTTCCGCGCATGCGCCGAATACATTCGGCGGCGGTGCGGGACGACATGTCTGCTGGTAAGTGTACTAACCAGCAGACATGTCGGGCGGACAGATTCCCACCGGATAGATTTCAAAGCTTGCTTTGAAATCTGTCGGGTGGACAAATCTGTCCGCTAGCCCATACACACGAGCGGAGATGTCTGCTGAAACGGTCCATTGGACCGTTTTCAGCGGACATATCCCCTCGTGTGTACGAGGCCTTAGAATTGGAGACAATGGCAATGTATTATTTTTTATTTTATTTTTTGTGTCTCTCCATATGTAGATGGACGAAATGGGAATACGACTATGTATCTCTCCTTTATTCTTGTGTTTTTTGGTTTACCCTGCTGTATCTTTGGAATGTTCTTCTGTTTTTTTCTCTGTTTCTTGTGTTATCATTTTATTCCTCTGTTTCCTTTTATAAAACTAAAGATTTAAATACAACAAAAAAAAAACACAAAGACACCGTAAAAAAAATCCTTTATTAATAAAAAAAAAAAAAAAAAATCCAGCGGTGGTAATCCACTCTCGATGCGGCTCCCTGCTCCAACGTTGTCTTCTATCCAGTGACGGGTGATCTCTCCAGCGATGGGTGATCAGCGGTCCGTCCAGCGATGAGAAGATCCAGAGCGCAGCAGGCGAGCTCCTCTCTTCGCTGGACACAGCCCAGCGGAATGACGCGGCGGAGCTTTGACATTTCTTATATAGGGGAGGCGCCACCCGTCACGTGACCCCGCTTACTCTGACGCACTGTCGGCTGCGTCACTGGGAAAGCCGCTGGATTTTATTTTTTTTAATAAAGGATTTTTTTCTACGATGTCTGTGTTTTTTTTTAACTATTTACACTTCCTTCGTGAAATGGTAGGGGTGCAGTGTACCCCATTACCAATTCACATAGGGGGGGCAGGATCTGAGGGTCCCCTTTGTTAAACGGGTCTTCCAGATTCTGATAAGCCCCCTGCCCGCAGACCTCCAAACCACCGGGAAAGGGTTGTGGGGATGAGGCCCTTGTTGAGGGCATGTGGCCTGGTGCGGTTCAGGAGAGGGGGGGGCGCACTCTGTCCCCCCCTTTTTTCTGCAGCCGGCCAGGTTAACGTGCTCGGATAAGGGTCTGGTGTGGATTTTTGGGGGAACCCCACGCCATTTAAAAAAAAAAATTGGGGTGGAGTTCCCCTTAAAATCCACACCAGACCTGAAGGGTCTGTTATGGATATTTGGGGGGAACCCTACGTCATTTTTTTTTAATTGACAGCGGGGTTCCCCTTAATATCCATATCAGACCTGAAGGGCCTGTTAATGGAATTTGGGGGGACCCCCACGCTTTTTTTTTTTTTTTATGAATAGTGTTGCTCACGAATATTCGCATTGCGAATATTCGTTACGAATATTGCATATTCGAGTGTATTCGCGAATAACTCGAATATCACGGCGAATATCGCAAGGAATTTCGCGGCGAATATTCGCTATTGCGAATATTTGTATTTTTTTTATTTTTTTTTAAAACAGATCACATCCTAGTGATCTCCATCGACGTCTAAAAGCATTGCTGGTATGATTAGAGACCCTGGGCCGAGTAGCTGAGGCGATCCTTTTATGTTGCCGAATATTCGCAATGCGAATATTCGTATTACGAATATTCGCGAATACTTTCTCTGCCCTTCTTTTTCATCAGAGCCAATCAGAGTTCTCCTACCACAGTTGTCAGAGGTTAGCAACCTCCATAGCAACCAATAGGAACCTGCCTGCACGACCATTATATAAGATCACTCCCAGCAGTATTTCAGTGCAGATTCACAAGGTGGCTAGAGAGAGTGGAGTGTTTCTTTGCGTTTTTCCTGTGTATTGCGATCTTAGAGCTTAGCATTGTGCTTCCTATAGGAAATGATCTCCGTTTTCGCGTGTTGTTCGCGCGCATGCGCAGACGAGAATTTTGCAATCAATTTCGCATTCGCATTAGCGAAATTTTGCAAAAATTTTTTTTTGATAAAATATCACAAATATTCGATATTAACGAATGTTTCACGAATATTCTTCTATATATTCGTGAAATATCGCGAAATCGAATATGGCGTATTCCGCTCAACACTATTTATGAATGAATCATCTCGGAATTGCCAGAGCCAACAATTCATTATAGCCGCAAAGCCAGTTTTAAATGCCTTTTTTCTTTCAGAAATGACACTTAGTGCAGGGACAGTTCTATGTACGGGAAACATGCGCTTTTTCACATGCTGACTTTACACCCCCCCTAGGTACGAAATTTAAAATAATATTACACTTTTATTGTTTCACTTTTAGCATTATTAAATTCACTGCTACCGAAAAAACGTCCGTTTTAAAAAAAATAATTTGCATTGATACATGTCCCCTGGGACAGGACCCGGGTCCCCAAACACTTTTTAGGACAATAATCTGCATATTAGCCTTTAAAATTAGCACTTTAGATTTCAAATGTCCGAGTCCTATAGACTTTAACAGGGTTCTAAAGTTCACACGAACATTTGGTGTGTTCGCAAGTTCTGGTGCGAACCGAACAGGGGGGTGTTCGGCTCATTCCTGGTCCTGAGATCTGGACTTTCATGATGTGTTCTGGTGGTGGGAATATGGCATCTGGCTAAAGACAAGTCATTAGACAAGCAGAGATATTGTAGGCTTGTTCCCAGATCTGGGGGCTAGGGGGGGGGGGTAAGTTTGCTATTGGGAGGGAGCCCTACTGGAGGCTACCATAGAGGGGGGAGGGGTACTCTTTTAATCTGTTCTACTGAGGGTAGGTTGGCTGCACTCACCACAGTTGGATTGACCTACTAAACATTCTGATCCTTTGAAGGAGATCTCCCTTTTGGCGCTCAAGGGGGTTCTGACAAGATTTGCAGCAGATTCTCTGTGGTAAAGCAGTAGGTTGATATTTAATAATCCAGAAGTAGGAAGCCTCTGTACACAGTTTTTTGTAAGAGTTTTGTTTTCCCACAAATAAGCAAATGTAAGGCTTCATTCCCATGGTTGTTTTTACAGCCACTTTCTTTAGCCTTTTTTACAGCTTAAAAACGCCTGTCCATGTTTTTTTTTTTTTTTTTAGCTGGAGCTCAAAAACGCGGCAGGTAGCGTTTTTACAGCTCTATTGCTGGAGCTTCAGAACGCACTGGTCCTGTTTTTTTTAGCAGCTTAAAAATGGCTCAGCCATCTACAGCTCAAAAACGTCATGGTGGGTATGAGGTCATAGACTAACATGGAGAGCTGTTTTTAACCACTTAAGCCCCGGACCAATATGCTGCTAAATACCCAGAGACGTTTTTACAATTCGGCACTGCGTCGCTTTAACAGACAATTGCGCGGTCGTGCGACGTGGCTCCCAAACAAAATTTGTGTCCTTTTCTTCCCACAAATAGAGATTTCTTTTGATGGTATTTGATTGCCTTTGCAATTTTTATTTTTTGCGCTATAAACAAAAATAGAGCGACATTTTTGAAAAAAAAAACAACAATATTTTTTACTTTTTGTTATAAGAAAAATTGAATAAACTAAATTTTAGTCAAACATTTAGGCGAAAATGTATTCAGCCACATGTCTTTAGTAAAAAAAAATCAGCTACCTAGCGGCAAAAGCGACACTAATACAGCGATCAGAAAAATTATCGCTTAGTGACACTCACAATAGGGGGTGAAAGGGTTAATTAGGGCGGTGATCAAGGGGTTAAACCTTTATTAAGGGGGGTAGGGGGCCTAAAGCTAATGTCCCTAACACTTTTTTCTGTCACAAATGACACTAAATGCAGTGATCAGAAAATAAATGATCACTGCAATAGTGACACTGTGACAGTTGGCTGGGGGGGGTGATCGGCGGTGACTGGGGGGGGGGGGTTGTGTGCCTATGTGTAACGTGTCAGTGTGTTGTTTAGTGCAACTCACGGTTACAGATGTCCTCTCTCCTCTGGGTCCAGACGAAAAGACCTCCACGAGGAGAGATGACATCACTTCCCCCTTCCTGTGTTTACACTTAACACAGGAAGGGGCTGAGCATTCGCGAGTGGGTGGCTGGAAACGAATAGCCGCCCCCTCATCCCGGATCGCTCCCGACCACCTAGAAACCGCCACACGCAGCGGGGGGGTTCCCGATCGGACCCCCGACCCGCGGAAAGGCAGGGACGTATATATACGTCCATCTGCCTGTACGTGCCATTTTGTGGACGTAAATAGTCGTGAGGTGGTCGTTAAGTGGTTAAGCTGCAAAAAACGCTCAGAAAAGTGGCTGTAAATACGTCCATGGAAATAAAGCCTAAAAGTTTCCCCTATTTGTACGGGGCCCCAGCAATGTGTGTCTTCTCTAACAGTGGCTAAAGAGTGTTTTACATTTGCGGGGTATGTTTAGACAGATCCAGGATAGTAACTGTGAACCATCTGAGCAAGATTCTCATATCTGGCGGCGTAGCATAGCGTATGCTATTTACACTACGCCGCCGCAACTTACAGGAGCAAGTGCCGTATTCTCCAAGCACTTGCTCCATAATTTGCGGCGGCGTAGTGTAAATGGCCCGGCGTATCCCCATGCAATTCAAAGGGGGCGACTTGTATTTAAATTAAGCGCGCCCTGCGCCGAACGAACTGCACATTTGCCGGCCGTAAACGTAGCCCAGTGCGCATGCTCCATAGTACGCCGCAAATACATTGGTTTCGTTGTGAACGTAATTAACGCACAGCCCTATTCGCGACGAGTTACGTAAATGACGGAAAAACACGCCGATGTCCCAAAGTCCATACTTAACATGGCGTACGCCAGACCTATGCAAGGTTACCCCTCATATAGCAGGGGTAACCTTACGCTTACATAAACGACGTAAACTACGACGACGGGGCGCAAATACGTTCGGGAATCGGCGTATAAGGCTCATTTGCATATTTTACGCAGAAATCGACGGGAACGCCACCTAGCGGCCAGCGTAACATTGCAACTTAGATCCGACGGTGTAAGTTACTAAGATACTGTATATATACAGTACAGACCAAAAGTTTGGACACACCTTCTCATTCAAAGCGTTTTCTTTATTTTCATGACTATGAAAATTGGAGATTCACACTGAAGGCATCAAAACTATGAATTAACACATGTGGAATTATATACATAACAAAAAAGTGTGAAACAACTGAAAATATGTCATATTCTAGGTTCTTCAAAGTAGCCACCTTTTGCTTTGATTACTGCTTTGCACACTCTTGGCATTCTCTTGATGAGCTTCAAGAGGTAGTCACCTGAAATGGTCTTGCAACAGTCTTGAAGGAGTTCCCAGAGATGCTTAGCACTTGCTGGCCCTTTTGCCTTCACTCTGCGGTCCAGCTCACCCCAAACCATCTCGATTGGGTTCAGGTCCTGTGACTATGGAGGCCAGGTCATCTGGTGCAGCACCCCATCACTCTCCTTCTTGGTCAAATAGCCCTTCCACAGCCTGGAGGTGTGTTTGGGGTCATTGTCCTGTTGAAAAATAAAGGATGGTCCAACTAAACGCAAACCGGATGGAATAGCATGCCGCTGCAAGATGCTATGGTAGCCATGCTGGTTCAGTATGCCTTCAATTTTGAATAAATCCCCAACAGTGTCACCAGCAAAGCACCCCCACACCATCACACCTCCTCCTCCATGCTTCACGGTGGGAACCAGGCATGTAGAGTCCATCTGTTCACCTTTTCTGCGTTGCACAAAGACACGGTGGTTGAAACCAAAGATCTCAAATTTGGACTCATCAGACCAAAGCACAGATTTCCACTGGTCTAATGTCCATTCCTTGTGTTCTTTAGCCCAAATAAGTCTCTTCTGCTTGTTGCCTTTCTTTAGCAGTGGTTTTCTAGCAGATATTCTACCATGAAGGCCTGATTCACACAGTCTCCTCTTAACAGTTGTTCTAGAGATGTGTCTGCTGCAAAAGGTGGCTACTTTGAAGAACCTAGAATATGATATATTTTCAGTTGTTTCACACTTTTTTGTTATGTATATAAATCCACGTGTGTTAATTCATAGTTTTGATGCCTTCAGTGTGACTCTGCAATTTTCATAGTCATGAAAATAAAGAAAACTCTTTGAATGAGAAGGTGTGTCCAAACTTTTGGTCTGTACTGTATATCTCGTCAGCTGCTGTACTTGTCAAGCTATTATGTTTTTAAAATTCATTGATAAAATCAATGAAACACACACATCAGCCCAATAGATGTGCAATAGGCATTCTTTTCACTGGAGCATATATTATGCTTTGAGCAGACGGGGCTCTTCCAGGATGTTCATTTAAGTTCTCAGTCACAAATGGAAGTAGGGGATTAAGTATAGCAGCTGAATGCATCTTCAACACACTTCAACGTGCAGGGACATGAAATCACGAGTCCACAAATTCTTCCTAAAATCCAGTTTAACGCAATTATACTTTTTCCTGGCAGTAGATGCCTGTGAAAAGCATCTGATGTTTACCCCCTCCCCCAATTTCCACAATAATGGTGCCAGGAATAGCAAGCTGGCGTCATTCCCTTTGCAAAGTTGTGGCCATAAAGATGTACAGAAAGAGCTAAGCCAGCAGTTAAAAAAAAACCTCAAACAGCTTTACAGATAGGTCAGCAAAAAATTACTTACAGCAAAGGCAGCAAGGCGGGTTATGGTTTATCATTCCAGGGTTATAACATTTACTGCTTCCTACCATTAAACGCTGCTCTGCCTTTGAGGAGGAAAACTGTTATATTGAATTGGATATAGACTCACTGATGTGGGTGGGTTGCAAATTTAGAATGAATTCCCATTTCCTTAATTGCAACAATAATCCAGCTTTCAAAGTCTAGATCCTAAATATGTTTTTTTTTTCATGTATTTCATGTAAAGGGAAGTATATTGCATTTCCATTAATAATTTTGCCTGGTTTATTATTGTAGTGTTTGTTGTGAAGCTGAATTCCAGAAAAACATCAAAATACACAGATGAAATGCATATATGGGAGCTGTTTTCCCTACCAAATAATTTCTTACTTTCCAGTTCTAAAATGTACAACACAGTTCTTTCACATAACACAGCCCTGTTTGGTGGGGCAAGAGACCTAATCTACTCCAGTTAAGTGACATTTACAGGTCCTGTCTCTCCCCCCAGGACAGCCAATTGATGAGCTTATCTCTCTTTCACTGTGCTCTCTCCTCCTATCAGCACAGTTCTGTGTTAGAAAATGAGTACCGCAGGACTACTGATTGGATCTGTGCTCTTCTTCTCCCTCTCTGTCTGAGTTTTGCTGCTTAGGGACTGCAAGAAGCCAATACCACCTACCAATTTAGCTACTTACACTGCTTGTATTTACAAATAATGTAATAATAAATACAGAGATGCATAAATTTGTGCCTTTTATATCTACCTGGAGTTCAGTTTTAAAATCTTTGGTTCACTTTTACATTTCTATACGATTGCTTGTCAATACTTTTGAGAGTAAGATAATGCTCTATTTGCAGTAACTCTGTCGTCTTTTTCACAAAAGTTCAAAGAAGATATTTGCCACATGTGGAATGCATTGTTTTCAATGAGTTAGCTAATTCAGTAACTTGTACCATGGTAACAACCAATTTGTAAATAATAATACAATATGTCTGCCAGGGAAGCAGCCCATCAAACGTGATCTAATAGACCCCAATGTCTCCACAAAGAGTATCTGTCACTGCCTAAGGCTGCATTCACATCTAGGCGTTTTTACGCCCGACACCCGACGCCGCATACGCTGGAGGGGAAATTTAACATTCCCCTCTATGGAGATGGTTCACATCTCCACGCCGAATGCCGAGACGTCGAACGCCTGAAGCCCAAAACAAGTCCCAGGCCCTTTTTTTCAGGCGTCTTCGGCGTTCGGCATAGGAGATGATGGACCTCTCCAAAAAGGGGGGTTAAAAACGAGGCGTTTTGTCGCCGCAAATCGCGGTTCAAAATGCCTCACATTTGTCACCGCAATTCGCGGGTCAGGACGCGCGATTAGGTGTGAATGCGGCCTAAGCTATTACAAGGGGCTTGTAGCACTAAAGTTAAATGAAAACAAACATTTTTAAAGTGTGAAAAAATGCAGATGCAATTGAAAACACACACATAGGTCTGGCACCACACAAGTGGAATATCGAGGAGAACATCAAAGTGAGAGCAATAATTCTAGTGCCAATTTAACTGTAAACTGATAACCTATAAACAATTTTTATCGCTTTTCACTGCCGTGCACAATTTTAAATCTTGATATGTTTGGTATCTATTTACTAAATGCAACATAGGTATTACATGTATTTTATAGTCCCCCCCCCCCCCCCCCCCCCCCCGAAAGAAACCGTGTATTATTTTGTGTTTGTGCGCATAAATAAATGTAACTGGATTTTTTTTCCTAAAAATGTGCCGTTTAAAAACAGCTGCGCAAATATTTACATAAATTGGAACAGCCATCATTTAATTCTCTAGGGCGACAAACCAAAAAAATTCTTCAGAAAAGCGCTAAGGCACAGACAAATGCAGGAAGTCCCATAATCATGCAAATGTAAATTTATTTAAAAAAAAAAAGGGGGGATAGTCTGATGAACAATATATATGTTTCCGAGAGTCCCAGCTTTGTGATGCAAAATATATAATATGCAGTATGAATGATCCCAATACATATGCTTCACTTGACCATAGTGCACAGCGTGATAGTGGACACAGAAAAACACTCCTATGGAGTGAATGTCTTTCCCTCAGGCATACAGTCTCACTGTGGGAGGAAAGGATCCAATGCTGGATGGCATCAAAGGATGTCTATACGATTGCTCTTACCATGTCCCAGATGGAAGGACGGATTTTCAAGAGAGTGATGGCGATGGAACGGCCAGGGGTGAGGGGGTAATCACCTGTGCTCTGTGAATAGTCTAGACGCGCGCTCCGTTCAAGCCATACAGGACGTCTCACTGACGCTGAACAGGAGGGGTAGAGACACAACACAGGAGGAACTGATGCTGGATTGGATGGAGGCTTAGCAGGCTGGGTCCGTGTGAACGTAGTGGGAGGGATCCCAGAGTTGTAAACAGCAAACGGAATGTCAGTGGATCTGTGAAGATCTGTGGAGTCTGCTGATCTGCGATGCAACAACGAACTGGAACTCAGGGCTTGGGGCAGCTACAAACTTGGACGACATGTATCGGGTCTTAACCCTTCATCAGGTCATAAGGATGTAGCAGTATAGGGACTATTTAAAGGAAACTGATGCGTGTGGGATGAGACATAGCAGGGCAATTATATGCTTAGAAAACTATGCTAACAACAACAGCAGATGCATCCTAATAAAAACATTTTGATAACACACATTAATGAAATAGAGGGGGCAGTGGACAGGGATGGGAAGGATAAGGATATTGGTAAAATGTATTGTGTATATATATATTAAAAAATGTTTGTAAATAAAAACAGTGTTATAACACACAAACTGAATAGTTAATAAAATCACTAGATAGAGAGGAAAATGGATTCTATGAGAATATATTTGTTATACTATATGTCATAAATAAAAATAGATATAAAATATAAATGAATATGTATATATATGTATATATATATATATAAAAACAGAGAGTGGGAACCGGAAAGGAATTCTTATAAAAGATTACTGATTTCAAGCCCCTCGTTGAGGCCATTGGGGGATAAAGATGATAATTTAAATATCCAAAAGGATTCTCGTTTACATAGTCGGACAAATCTCTCATTGTCAGTGAGCGTGCCCTCAGGTATATGTTCTATAGCCAGTACTTTTAGATGTTTAAAATTTTTATCATGGTTGCATTTAAAATGTCTTGGTACGCTATGTTCTTCTGCGCCTTTGTCTATTAGACGACGGTGATCCCCGATGCGTTTCCGTAAGGTTCGTATGGTACGGCCGACATATAGCATCTTGCAGGGACAGATGAGAACATAAATCACGTATTGGGTTGAACATGTAATGAATTGGTTAATTTGATACACTTGGCCTGCTCTGTCAGAGAACGAGGATTTCCCATGTTCTATGAATTGGCAGGTCAAACATCCACGTTTTTTGCATTGAAATATGCCAATACGGTTATCAAAATGTGCCGTGTTATTCAATGGCTGGTCTTTCTTTTTGAGTTTGCTTGGTGCCAGAATATTTTTCAAGGTACGATTTCTTTTAAAAATGATTTGAGGGACAGGTGGTAATATGGGACCTAACCTTGGGTCCATTTTCAGAATGTGCCAGTGCTTTCTGACGATATTTTGTATCATTCTGTATTTATTATTGAAATCTGTGATGAACCTGAAAATGTTTTTTTGTGTTTTATTGGAATCTATGGGAAGCTTTGTTTTAACAGGCTGTTGGATGAATTTGTCATGGGCTGCCTGTATTAGAGTCGGGGGATAACCCTTCTCCAAAAATTTTTTTGTCATAACTGCACTTTGTAGTTCATAGTCAGTGTTATTTGTGCAATTTCTCCTTAGTCTCTGGAATTGTCCATTGGGTATATTATTAGTCCAAGATGGATGGTGGCAGCTTTTGTAATGTAAATATGCGTTGCCACTGGTGGGTTTACAGAAATTTCTGGTACAGATTCTATCATCTTCATGGTAGAGGACCAGATCCAAAAAGACTAATTCCGAGGGGTCACATACATACGTGAATTTTAGATCTAAATAGTTGGAGTTGCAGTGTGCAACAAAAGAGTCGAAAAGTTCCACAGTGCCACTCCAAATGAGCACTACATCATCAATGTAGCGGCCATAATATACTATGTATCGTGCAAAAGGGTTGTTGGTCCAAATAAAATTGTCTTCCCAATACCCCATGAAAAGGTTGGCGTAGGAGGGCGCAAAATTGGCTCCCATGGCTGTGCCGTTAGTTTGAATGTAGAACCTGTCGCAGAACACAAAATAATTGTGTTCGAGACAGAAGGCTGTAATATCCCCTAGAAATTTTGCTTGATAGGAATTCATATTGTCATCTTTGGAAAGAAAATATTTGAGGGCTTCTAGACCTGCGGAATGGGGGATGGACGTGTATAAAGATACTACGTCCAAAGAAGCCCATATGTAATCATCGTCCCACTTATATTGTTCTAGTGACTCAATCACATGCCCAGAATCTTTAACGTAAGATGGAAGAGCCATCACTATAGGTTGTAAAAAATAATCAATGTAATGTGAGAGACCTGAAGTGAGACTGTCCATACAAGCCACTATGGGTCGACCGGGTGGGCAAGTAGTGGACTTATGTACCTTTGGTAAGTGATAGAAGTAGGGAGTGCTGCACACTGTGGGTAGCAAAAATTGTTTCTCATTTTTGTCTAGAATATCTTCTTTGGCCGCTTGTTCAATAAGGACTTTAAGTTCTGACTGGAAATCCAAAAAAGGATCCCCAGTGAGAATACGATATGTTTTTGCGTCGGCTAATAAACGAAGTGCTTCTGTTTCATAATCAGACAAATCTTGTATAACCAGACTACCGCCCTTGTCAGCTTGTCTGATAACAAGAGCATGGTTCTTTTTTAGTGACTCAACTGCAGCCCTTTCCTCGATTGATAGGTTAGATCGGAAGATGTGTTTAGTGTGACACAGTTCTGAGAGGTCCCTATATGTGGCCTGGTAGTATGTTTCAATATATGGGCCTTTACAGGAAGCAGGATAAAAATTGGATTTTGGTCTCAAGCCCGTGTGGGCAATGTCAGGGGCACTATAATTCTCAAAGGGAGTGTGAGAAGGGAGCCCATCATCCCAGAGGTCAATTAATATCTCTAGAGCCTCTGAATCAGCTTTGTCGGTTTTGCTGTCAGCCTTATTGAAATTGGGATCTGGTTCAGGAATGGTGTATTCCTTAGTATAAAATCTTTTCAAAGTAAGTTGTCTGATAAACCTATTGAGGTCCTTGAACAAACCAAATTTGTTTGGGCCTATAGTAGGAGAAAAACCCAGCCCCTTTTCCAGAAGGGATAATTCAGCAGGATTGAGTGTATGGGTTGAAAGATTAAAAATCTTAATCGTATTGGGTTCTATCTGATTTAATTTTCTTTCCTGTCTTTTTTGTGTTTTAATTTTGCAGATTCTTCCTCCACGTCTACCTCGTCTATTTTTCTTTTTTCTTTGGACGTGGACGTGGGGGGCTGAACTAAAAAATGATCGGGGTTGGTGTGAATGGTGGGAAGTGCACTAAAAGAGGTGCTGGCCTCATTGGTTGAATTACCTTTTGTCATAAGGGAGCTACTAAATGTATTTAATTCTTGGGAGAACAGGTCCAAGTCTCTAGATATAGGACTGTATCTGTTATGAGTAGGAATCCCAGGGAATAATTGACCAGACTCCTGGCCTGTCTGGGTTAAAGTATGTGGAGAGGTTGGGCCGTTTCCGGAGGTATTGGACAAGGCCGTGAATGGGCATGTTTCCATGTCATTGGAAAGGATTGGCTCATTCTGGATGGTATCAGATTGTGGGGTACAAGGTTGTTCATTACTAGGTTGAGATATTTCAAGAGTATAATCCTCATTAATGAGTTTTTTGTTATTAGAGGCAGTGTATGTATTACGTGGACCCCTTAATCGCTGTTGGGGGTGACGAGCCACATGTGGGGGGTTCGGGCCTTTTTTCCCAGGAGGTTTAATTGAAATGTTTTTTTGGGGGAGTGAAGCCCTAACATCACTCCAATCAAACACTCTATTTTGCTTGTAGTCCTCTATGTCCCTATTTAGTTTCCCTGTTTTCTTCTCAATGAGGGTGTCCTCGAATTTTGAGATATTCTTATCTAGAACGGATAGCCATTTTGAAAATAAGCAAGAGGAACTAAATTTCATTAGTTCCTCTGTGGTGGTTAGTTTCTTTTGTTCAGCTATAATTAATTTTCGTTCTCGTTGTATAATTAGAATTTTTATCCATTTTGTTGTACAAAATTCAGACATCAGACACCACTCCTTGGATAAATCAGGGTCCAGGAAGCTGCATTGCTTCTTGACCCTGAGCCCCCTCGGGGTGATGTATAGTTCAAGATATTTTTTGAGAAAAGAAAGGTCCCACCACTGTGTGCATTCAGACTCTCTAGCATTTTGTGCTGAAAAAAAGGTTTTTCTCATTTGTGCCTCGAATTCAGGAGTATGGGGTGGGTAATTAGCCTGATTGGAGGGTTGAGAATCAACCACAGTGTTTGTTTTATTCTCATGGCGGAAGAGGGAAGCCTTTGCAAATATAGTATTAAGTTTTTCAATTCTGTCATGTTCCATGAGAGCGAAGGTAAACGAGTGGGGGGGGGGACGAGGAAGGAGAGGAAGGGGGGGGGGAAGAGGGGGGGGGAGGGAGGGAAATGGAATGGGATAAAATGTGTGTTGAAATATAGATAAAAAACCACTATATGGTGGAAATGTGAAATATAATAATATCAAACTAGATGGCTGAGGCAGCTAAACTACTCCAAAAAATAGAAAATGACAAACAAAACAAAGACAGCGCCAAAACCGTAGTAAGACAGTATAAACACACAGAAAGGGGGTATAACCAAATGGTGCTAATACATAAATGTACCCTGAATAGTAAAGGGTTGAGTGAATGAGCTGCTAGAAGAATAGACACATCAGGAGTGATGTGAAATGAGGAAGACAAACCAAAAAAATTCTTCAGAAAAGCGCTAAGGCACAGACAAATGCAGGAAGTCCCATAATCATGCAAATGTAAATTTATTTAAAAAAAAAAAAAGGGGGGATAGTCTGATGAACAATATATATGTTTCCGAGAGTCCCAGCTTTGTGATGCAAAATATATAATATGCAGTATGAATGATCCCAATACATATGCTTCACTTGACCATAGTGCACAGCGTGATAGTGGACACAGAAAAACACTCCTATGGAGTGAATGTCTTTCCCTCAGGCATACAGTCTCACTGTGGGAGGAAAGGATCCAATGCTGGATGGCATCAAAGGATGTCTATACGATTGCTCTTACCATGTCCCAGATGGAAGGACGGATTTTCAAGAGAGTGATGGCGATGGAACGGCCAGGGGTGAGGGGGTAATCACCTGTGCTCTGTGAATAGTCTAGACGCGCGCTCCGTTCAAGCCATACAGGACGTCTCACTGACGCTGAACAGGAGGGGTAGAGACACAACACAGGAGGAACTGATGCTGGATTGGATGGAGGCTTAGCAGGCTGGGTCCGTGTGAACGTAGTGGGAGGGATCCCAGAGTTGTAAACAGCAAACGGAATGTCAGTGGATCTGTGAAGATCTGTGGAGTCTGCTGATCTGCGATGCAACAACGAACTGGAACTCAGGGCTTGGGGCAGCTACAAACTTGGACGACATGTATCGGGTCTTAACCCTTCATCAGGTCATAAGGATGTAGCAGTATAGGGACTATTTAAAGGAAACTGATGCGTGTGGGATGAGACATAGCAGGGCAATTATATGCTTAGAAAACTATGCTAACAACAACAGCAGATGCATCCTAATAAAAACATTTTGATAACACACATTAATGAAATAGAGGGGGCAGTGGACAGGGATGGGAAGGATAAGGATATTGGTAAAATGTATTGTGTATATATATATTAAAAAATGTTTGTAAATAAAAACAGTGTTATAACACACAAACTGAATAGTTAATAAAATCACTAGATAGAGAGGAAAATGGATTCTATGAGAATATATTTGTTATACTATATGTCATAAATAAAAATAGATATAAAATATAAATGAATATGTATATATATGTATATATATATATATAAAAACAGAGAGTGGGAACCGGAAAGGAATTCTTATAAAAGATTACTGATTTCAAGCCCCTCGTTGAGGCCATTGGGGGATAAAGATGATAATTTAAATATCCAAAAGGATTCTCGTTTACATAGTCGGACAAATCTCTCATTGTCAGTGAGCGTGCCCTCAGGTATATGTTCTATAGCCAGTACTTTTAGATGTTTAAAATTTTTATCATGGTTGCATTTAAAATGTCTTGGTACGCTATGTTCTTCTGCGCCTTTGTCTATTAGACGACGGTGATCCCCGATGCGTTTCCGTAAGGTTCGTATGGTACGGCCGACATATAGCATCTTGCAGGGACAGATGAGAACATAAATCACGTATTGGGTTGAACATGTAATGAATTGGTTAATTTGATACACTTGGCCTGCTCTGTCAGAGAACGAGGATTTCCCATGTTCTATGAATTGGCAGGTCAAACATCCACGTTTTTTGCATTGAAATATGCCAATACGGTTATCAAAATGTGCCGTGTTATTCAATGGCTGGTCTTTCTTTTTGAGTTTGCTTGGTGCCAGAATATTTTTCAAGGTACGATTTCTTTTAAAAATGATTTGAGGGACAGGTGGTAATATGGGACCTAACCTTGGGTCCATTTTCAGAATGTGCCAGTGCTTTCTGACGATATTTTGTATCATTCTGTATTTATTATTGAAATCTGTGATGAACCTGAAAATGTTTTTTTGTGTTTTATTGGAATCTATGGGAAGCTTTGTTTTAACAGGCTGTTGGATGAATTTGTCATGGGCTGCCTGTATTAGAGTCGGGGGATAACCCTTCTCCAAGAATTTTTTTGTCATAACTGCACTTTGTAGTTCATAGTCAGTGTTATTTGTGCAATTTCTCCTTAGTCTCTGGAATTGTCCATTGGGTATATTATTAGTCCAAGATGGATGGTGGCAGCTTTTGTAATGTAAATATGCGTTGCCACTGGTGGGTTTACAGAAATTTCTGGTACAGATTCTATCATCTTCATGGTAGAGGACCAGATCCAAAAAGACTAATTCCGAGGGGTCACATACATACGTGAATTTTAGATCTAAATAGTTGGAGTTGCAGTGTGCAACAAAAGAGTCGAAAAGTTCCACAGTGCCACTCCAAATGAGCACTACATCATCAATGTAGCGGCCATAATATACTATGTATCGTGCAAAAGGGTTGTTGGTCCAAATAAAATTGTCTTCCCAATACCCCATGAAAAGGTTGGCGTAGGAGGGCGCAAAATTGGCTCCCATGGCTGTGCCGTTAGTTTGAATGTAGAACCTGTCGCAGAACACAAAATAATTGTGTTCGAGACAGAAGGCTGTAATATCCCCTAGAAATTTTGCTTGATAGGAATTCATATTGTCATCTTTGGAAAGAAAATATTTGAGGGCTTCTAGACCTGCGGAATGGGGGATGGACGTGTATAAAGATACTACGTCCAAAGAAGCCCATATGTAATCATCGTCCCACTTATATTGTTCTAGTGACTCAATCACATGCCCAGAATCTTTAACGTAAGATGGAAGAGCCATCACTATAGGTTGTAAAAAATAATCAATGTAATGTGAGAGACCTGAAGTGAGACTGTCCATACAAGCCACTATGGGTCGACCGGGTGGGCAAGTAGTGGACTTATGTACCTTTGGTAAGTGATAGAAGTAGGGAGTGCTGCACACTGTGGGTAGCAAAAATTGTTTCTCATTTTTGTCTAGAATATCTTCTTTGGCCGCTTGTTCAATAAGGACTTTAAGTTCTGACTGGAAATCCAAAAAAGGATCCCCAGTGAGAATACGATATGTTTTTGCGTCGGCTAATAAACGAAGTGCTTCTGTTTCATAATCAGACAAATCTTGTATAACCAGACTACCGCCCTTGTCAGCTTGTCTGATAACAAGAGCATGGTTCTTTTTTAGTGACTCAACTGCAGCCCTTTCCTCGATTGATAGGTTAGATCGGAAGATGTGTTTAGTGTGACACAGTTCTGAGAGGTCCCTATATGTGGCCTGGTAGTATGTTTCAATATATGGGCCTTTACAGGAAGCAGGATAAAAATTGGATTTTGGTCTCAAGCCCGTGTGGGCAATGTCAGGGGCACTATAATTCTCAAAGGGAGTGTGAGAAGGGAGCCCATCATCCCAGAGGTCAATTAATATCTCTAGAGCCTCTGAATCAGCTTTGTCGGTTTTGCTGTCAGCCTTATTGAAATTGGGATCTGGTTCAGGAATGGTGTATTCCTTAGTATAAAATCTTTTCAAAGTAAGTTGTCTGATAAACCTATTGAGGTCCTTGAGGAAAGGGCTGCAGTTGAGTCACTAAAAAAGAACCATGCTCTTGTTATCAGACAAGCTGACAAGGGCGGTAGTCTGGTTATACAAGATTTGTCTGATTATGAAACAGAAGCACTTCGTTTATTAGCCGACGCAAAAACATATCGTATTCTCACTGGGGATCCTTTTTTGGATTTCCAGTCAGAACTTAAAGTCCTTATTGAACAAGCGGCCAAAGAAGATATTCTAGACAAAAATGAGAAACAATTTTTGCTACCCACAGTGTGCAGCACTCCCTACTTCTATCACTTACCAAAGGTACATAAGTCCACTACTTGCCCACCCGGTCGACCCATAGTGGCTTGTATGGACAGTCTCACTTCAGGTCTCTCACATTACATTGATTATTTTTTACAACCTATAGTGATGGCTCTTCCATCTTACGTTAAAGATTCTGGGCATGTGATTGAGTCACTAGAACAATATAAGTGGGACGATGATTACATATGGGCTTCTTTGGACGTAGTATCTTTATACACGTCCATCCCCCATTCCGCAGGTCTAGAAGCCCTCAAATATTTTCTTTCCAAAGATGACAATATGAATTCCTATCAAGCAAAATTTCTAGGGGATATTACAGCCTTCTGTCTCGAACACAATTATTTTGTGTTCTGCGACAGGTTCTACATTCAAACTAACGGCACAGCCATGGGAGCCAATTTTGCGCCCTCCTACGCCAACCTTTTCATGGGGTATTGGGAAGACAATTTTATTTGGACCAACAACCCTTTTGCACGATACATAGTATATTATGGCCGCTACATTGATGATGTAGTGCTCATTTGGAGTGGCACTGTGGAACTTTTCGACTCTTTTGTTGCACACTGCAACTCCAACTATTTAGATCTAAAATTCACGTATGTATGTGACCCCTCGGAATTAGTCTTTTTGGATCTGGTCCTCTACCATGAAGATGATAGAATCTGTACCAGAAATTTCTGTAAACCCACCAGTGGCAACGCATATTTACATTACAAAAGCTGCCACCATCCATCTTGGACTAATAATATACCCAATGGACAATTCCAGAGACTAAGGAGAAATTGCACAAATAACACTGACTATGAACTACAAAGTGCAGTTATGACAAAAAAATTCTTGGAGAAGGGTTATCCCCCGACTCTAATACAGGCAGCCCATGACAAATTCATCCAACAGCCTGTTAAAACAAAGCTTCCCATAGATTCCAATAAAACACAAAAAAACATTTTCAGGTTCATCACAGATTTCAATAATAAATACAGAATGATACAAAATATCGTCAGAAAGCACTGGCACATTCTGAAAATGGACCCAAGGTTAGGTCCCATATTACCACCTGTCCCTCAAATCATTTTTAAAAGAAATCGTACCTTGAAAAATATTCTGGCACCAAGCAAACTCAAAAAGAAAGACCAGCCATTGAATAACACGGCACATTTTGATAACCGTATTGGCATATTTCAATGCAAAAAACGTGGATGTTTGACCTGCCAATTCATAGAACATGGGAAATCCTCGTTCTCTGACAGAGCAGGCCAAGTGTATCAAATTAACCAATTCATTACATGTTCAACCCAATACGTGATTTATGTTCTCATCTGTCCCTGCAAGATGCTATATGTCGGCCGTACCATACGAACCTTACGGAAACGCATCGGGGATCACCGTCGTCTAATAGACAAAGGCGCAGAAGAACATAGCGTACCAAGACATTTTAAATGCAACCATGATAAAAATTTTAAACATCTAAAAGTACTGGCTATAGAACATATACCTGAGGGCACGCTCACTGACAATGAGAGATTTGTCCGACTATGTAAACGAGAATCCTTTTGGATATTTAAATTATCATCTTTATCCCCCAATGGCCTCAACGAGGGGCTTGAAATCAGTAATCTTTTATAAGAATTCCTTTCCGGTTCCCACTCTCTGTTTTTATATATATATATATACATATATATACATATTCATTTATATTTTATATCTATTTTTATTTATGACATATAGTATAACAAATATATTCTCATAGAATCCATTTTCCTCTCTATCTAGTGATTTTATTAACTATTCAGTTTGTGTGTTATAACACTGTTTTTATTTACAAACATTTTTTAATATATATATACACAATACATTTTACCAATATCCTTATCCTTCCCATCCCTGTCCACTGCCCCCTCTATTTCATTAATGTGTGTTATCAAAATGTTTTTATTAGGATGCATCTGCTGTTGTTGTTAGCATAGTTTTCTAAGCATATAATTGCCCTGCTATGTCTCATCCCACACGCATCAGTTTCCTTTAAATAGTCCCTATACTGCTACATCCTTATGACCTGATGAAGGGTTAAGACCCGATACATGTCGTCCAAGTTTGTAGCTGCCCCAAGCCCTGAGTTCCAGTTCGTTGTTGCATCGCAGATCAGCAGACTCCACAGATCTTCACAGATCCACTGACATTCCGTTTGCTGTTTACAACTCTGGGATCCCTCCCACTACGTTCACACGGACCCAGCCTGCTAAGCCTCCATCCAATCCAGCATCAGTTCCTCCTGTGTTGTGTCTCTACCCCTCCTGTTCAGCGTCAGTGAGACGTCCTGTATGGCTTGAACGGAGCGCGCGTCTAGACTATTCACAGAGCACAGGTGATTACCCCCTCACCCCTGGCCGTTCCATCGCCATCACTCTCTTGAAAATCCGTCCTTCCATCTGGGACATGGTAAGAGCAATCGTATAGACATCCTTTGATGCCATCCAGCATTGGATCCTTTCCTCCCACAGTGAGACTGTATGCCTGAGGGAAAGACATTCACTCCATAGGAGTGTTTTTCTGTGTCCACTATCACGCTGTGCACTATGGTCAAGTGAAGCATATGTATTGGGATCATTCATACTGCATATTATATATTTTGCATCACAAAGCTGGGACTCTCGGAAACATATATATTGTTCATCAGACTATCCCCCCTTTTTTTTTTTTTAAATAAATTTACATTTGCATGATTATGGGACTTCCTGCATTTGTCTGTGCCTTAGCGCTTTTCTGAAGAATTTTTTTGGTTTGTCTTCCTCATTTCACATCACTCCTGATGTGTCTATTCTTCTAGCAGCTCATTCACTCAACCCTTTACTATTCAGGGTACATTTATGTATTAGCACCATTTGGTTATACCCCCTTTCTGTGTGTTTATACTGTCTTACTACGGTTTTGGCGCTGTCTTTGTTTTGTTTGTAATTCTCTAGGGCAGGGATCCTCAAACTATGGCCCTCCAGGTGTTGTAGAACTACACATCCCATGAGGCATTGTAACACACTGACATTCACAGACATGACTAGGCATGATGGGAAATGTAGTTCCTGAACAACTGGAGGGCCGTAGTTTGAAGACCCATGCTCTAGGGCATCTCCTTTCAGAAAATATATACTTTCATTGGCTTCAAAGTAATTTTCTAGCAAAAAATGCAGATTTTAATATACACAGGGCCAGATTCTCAAAAGAGATACGACGGTGTATCTCAGATACATCGTCGTATCGCAGTTTTTTCCAATGGGTATCTATGCGAGTGATTCTTAAAATCACTTATGCATAGATACACTAAAGATCTGACAGGTGTAAAGCAATTACACCGTCGGATCTTAGATGTAATGACAACGCCGGCCGCTAGGTGGCCTTTACGTTGTTTTCTCATTTGCCTATGCAAGTGAGCCTAATACGCCGATTCCCGAACGTTTTTACGCCGCCCCGTCATCATTTACGTAGGTTGCGTACGCGTAAGGTTACCCCTGCTGTATGAGGGGTATGTTTCCGAAGTGCCGTCGCTGCCATGTTAAGTATGGCGTCGGGTCAACGGCGTCTTTTTCCGTCGGTTACGTCGATTTACTAAGTCGTTCGCAAATAGGGAATTGCGTAAGTGACGATTACGTCGTTTTGACGTCGGTTTCAACGACGCTTTCTGACGTGAGCTGGAGCATGTGCACTAAGCTTTTTTCCCGGCCGGCGCATGCGCACTTCGTTTGGCGCGGGGGCGCGCTTAATTTAAATACAGCACGCCCCCTCCTTCAGTATTTGAATTACGCGGCCTTACGACGCCGCATTTACGCTACGCTGCCGAAAATTACGGAGCAAGTGCTTTGAGAATACGGCACTTGCTCCAGTAATTTGCGTAGACGTAGTGTAAATGCAATACGATACGCAACGCCGCCAGATACGCCATTTTTTGAGAATCTGGCCGACAGTGTTCAGCATAAATGAGTACACCCCAAAAGATTTGTCAGAAAAACTTTACTTTACTTTCAGAATAAACATTTTGTATGGGACACTATACTACAAAATACTCCCACAAATGTGGGCCATTGATTGCTGCCAATAGGCTTTAATATGCACACCCAAAAACTTTTTTTTTCCTAACAAATTCATTCAAGACCATGTTGCAAAAATGTGATAGTGATTTTTTTGCAGGTGTTGGCGCTGCTGATGTGGTGATAGTTGCTGTTTGTGCAGGTAATAGTGTCGGGTTCCTATTGGCGATAAGCCTATAAAAGCCTCCGCTTGGCCAGGTACCCTTTTTAATAGAAGTTATGGATAGGGCTAGATAACCAACCCTATAATAATCGTGGTTAGGTGTCCGTGTGATCTGGCTCTATTCCTGAGCTTGGTGTATTCTCCTTGCCCGATAACTATGTGTTATATCAACGTACCAGATACTAATTGGTCCAATTTACACCTTATAAGTAAAAAGCATATAAGTGACAAACATAATAGTAAAAATCAAATATTTGGAATAACAAATAATAAATAGTCTCTTATGTGTGAAAGAGATGCTGCAGAGTCCACTTAATAAATTAAATGCCTAAAATGAGGGAACACCTCTCAAGGTAGATCCTGTGTGGTATTATACAATGGTAGAGTGCATATGCAAATCAAGTATCCAAGACAGGCCGTTCTTAATTTCTTGCTTCATACATCATCTGAACATCCGTGTTCCCCCCACTTGTATCCCTACTTACCAGATTGTAGTTCCTTGGGAGGGGTGTAGAGCCTTAGGGATCAGTGGATGATGTAGTTAGCTTACCACAGGTCCTATCATGGAGTTAGCTGGTGTTGTATGAGGACCCACAGGTCCTTTCTTGGGGCCCGCTGATGTTGTCTGGGGGTCATGTGCGCTTCCACTCGATCTTCCCAGTTGCCGTGGGTCACAGTGTTATATAATAGGAAAAAGAAAGAGGAATCCTCATAGGGTAGTAAACCCTGTTTCCCAGGTGGGTTTTATTTCAAAAAATATAATAAGCTGTGTCCAATACATAAGGTATTTGTATACCTTTTGGAAATACAGCAATTAAAATCAATGATGAAAAAGAAAATTTTAAATTTAAAACAAAAGCTTCCTAAATGACAGCGATAACTTCAGCTGTAGATGCAGACTGGTTTGCCAACCAGGTCCCGGGGATAGTTAGTGGCCGTATCACCATAGAATGTAGGACGTCCCGTTCGTTTGCGTTCCAAACCGCGTCCCTCCCGGAAGCTGTGAGTGGCGTAAGCTGTGCGTGAGCGTGTGACGTAAGAGCGGTGATCACCTGACCGGTTTCGTCGTAGGACGTTATCAAAGGTGCTCATGTTGCAAAAATGAATACACCCCAATGAAACTTTTAGGAGTAAAGCTAAAAATTCTAATTATAGGAAAAGAGAAATGCACCACTTGCTGCAGATACTTGTACTTTATTCCATGTAATTCAGGGACAATACAAGTGACACCAGATCTGTAACATTAACACATTTCACACATATAACAGTGCCTAGTCATAATGAATAAGAGATTGAAAGTGTGACCCTTAAATATCACCATGCACCTGCCCGGTGATTAGCCAGGAACACACCGCCGGCCTCCTCATGACAGATGGATGCAACTAGACAACATTAAACATCAAGTGATACAACAACACACAATTTAAACCAAGTATTATTGTGAAGATACTGACAATAGACAACAAAGATGATTAAAATCTAAGTAAAAGAGAAAAATTCAAGTGAAAAATATAAAAAGAAAAAAGGTAATGAATGAAAACATTTCCTCAATGGGGTAAAATCATAACCTGGATCGATGTTCTCCAATTATCCTCTCTTATATTTCAGCATTATAACCCCCAGAATAAAATAAAACAAAACAAGACAAAAAAAGAGTGTTATGCGAGGAAGGACTTCACTGCTTAGTTATAAAAGTGACTCGCATGCCATTCAAAATGTAATCCATTAGGCCCCTTTCACATTGAGGAGTTTTTCAGGCAGTACAGCGCTAAAAATAGCACCGCTATACCACCTGAAAAACTCCTTCACTGCATCCTCAATGTGAAAGCCCGTGAATGCTAGAAAGTGCTCTTGCATCTCAGGTTTGTTACAGAGAGTTCTCTCAAGTGCAGCAAATCTGGTTAAAGCTTGTCCTCGATTGTTAGGGAGAGTAAGCCTTGGTACTCGGAAGGGTAATGGGGCTACCCAATTGTTGGAATTGTCCTTGAAGAACTCTTCGTCCATAATCTTGATGAACTCCTTGTCTTCGACTGAAGGGGCAATCTTGTTGTCATCGCAAGTAGTCTGGTACACTGAATCACCAAGGTCCTTCTGAGAATTGAGCTTGCAGTTTATACCTTGGAGTACTTGATATGGACCTTCGTTTTTGAAATCAAGTCTTTCCTTCACATAATAGTGCAATGGACATTTCATTGACCGATAGGCAACATTGGTTTTGTAGGAAGCTACATCCAAGAGCTTGTGAGATTGATCTAAACAGACTTCTCCTATTATCACCCATTCAAGATCAAGTTTCTGGGCCTGAGGAGCATCGTCTGGACCGCTACATAACTCTCTTATTTTATGGACTCTAGGAACGTCTCTTCCTAGTAGAATCAAAATTTTAACGTCCTTGTTAAGTGGTGGAATGTTGTCAGCAATGTGGTTCAAATGGGGGTGAATACGTGCAACCTCTGGCGTGGGGATTTCTTCCCTGTTGTTCGGTAGCTGATTACCGCCTTAAATGTAGATCTCCAACTCCTGTAGTTCTCTGGGCGGTCATCATCAAATCTAGACAGTTCAGTTGTAATCAATTCTTGTAGAGCCATACACATACTGAGCTCCGTAGCGTTGATGCTTTCAGTTTTTATAGCCACAGGGGATACTGATGGTGTGCCGACTTGGACCACGGTTGGTATCTGATGTTGGCTGGTAGGTGAAGAGAAAGGTGTTGCAGATGGGTTCAATCTAGGTAAGGGTCTGATGTCTGAAGATCTCTGAGCATTTGAAGTTGAAGAGAGCTGTATCACAGGGGTCATAGAGTTCATCCTGTAGTCCTTTGTTGTACCCTTGTAATCTCTATTCGCTTGGGTTGTGGTGGCACGTGAGCCGCGTAGGTTGACTCACTTGATTTTGTGACGTGCGGTAGTTGCGGAGTGTCTCTGTTAGCTGGTGTGTCTAGTTGACTAGCTTGATTTAATGAGGCATTGCCTTCTGGTCCACATGCTGGATGATTATGAGTAAAATCTCCAACTGTAGGTGGGACTGTAATGTCGTGGTTCTGGGTTAAGACAAACTGTAGGGTTCTTTCAACGGGGTCTTGACAAGCAGTCAAGCTGGGACAAGCTGTTCCTTCTTCTTCCAATAGGGCTTGTTCCAAGCCAGATAATTCCGCCAAGGCTACTTCCTTTTCTTTATTCTTCTGAAGGATTTCTAGCTTCTGCTTTGATGGCTGCTTCTCTTTCAGAAGAGGCGGCTTGAACCTGGGCTGCTGCAACCTTTTGGCGAGCTTTGGCTATTTGGTCGCTCAGTGCTGGCCTTACAGAGCAGGACCGCAGTGACTTCGAAGAGGAATTATGATAGGAGCGGGCAGATCTAGAGGATTTTCCTGAGTGTCTGGAAGAAGCAGATTTACAGGATGTAGTTTCATGTAGCTGTGCTAGTCTACCTTCTATCTGTGCCTTTGTTTCAAGATATGTGCTATGCCTCTGCTGGTCAGTAGAAGTAAACTCCTTTAATTCCAATGCGGCTGCCTCTATGTTGGAATGTGACAATAGGGAATAGAAACTTCTCAGAAAGTCTTTTGTAATTCTCAAATGCCTTCTTAACCCTTTGGAGAGCAGTGTTCAATTGCTCAGGATTGTTGCTAATTTTATTAGTGGTTGTTATACAACTTAAAGTCTTATCCCATAATGCAGTCAGGTTACTAAATGTTTCTTCCTTACTTGCTTCATAAACCTCCCTCGCCTTCAAGGATGGGTGAGGGGTTCTGACAGGACAAGCAGAATGAATTATGGATAGGACACTGTTGGTTAAGATTGCTTGCCTTAATGCCTGTAGCTAAGACGTTGGATGCTACCTCGGTCTTCCTCACGGCAATAGGATACCTTAAATCCTTGAATTTACTGTTGGTGGCAATACCCCTTAAAGTGGTTAAAAGAGTGGTGGTTGTGTCTGGATAGAAGAAGCTTGGGTCATTCTTGGAAACTCTTCAAAATAAGAAAAGGGAGGGAAGGAAACATGATGTTCATACTTATATTTTGATCCTACGCTAGTCCCCTTTCCCTGAAGATAACTAGGCAACTGCTTTATCTTGGTTAAATGCAGGTAACTCTGTGGGATCTCTGTCAGACATAATGACAAGTGCTGCAGTTTTGGTGTCTTGTTAGAAATCTGGCAGGAGCTGAGCTCTGTAGGTAATAACTTCTGTTATAAGCAGTGTTGTAACTAACGGCGTTTAAATAAACGCTGTTAGGTAACGATGGGCCTCCTGAGGGTAACGAGTAATCTATCAGATTACTTTTGCCCTCTCGGCAACGCCGTTCCCATTACTGGCCGGTGTTACCGAAATTACTTAGATCGCACACGGGGGGGCAGTCCGGGCAGACTCTGCCTCCTCCCGTGACGCTGCTTGTGAGTGACTCACCGTCCGACCACCTGACCAGCTGACGCGGCCGCGTCGAGACGTCACTCCGTACACTCCCAGCCACCCGATACAGTATCGGGTGGCTGGGAGTGTACAGAGTGATGTCTCGACGCGGCCGCGTCAGCTGGTCAGGTGGACGGACGGTATCGGGTGGCTGGGAGTGTACGGAGTGACGTCTCGACGTTGGCCGCGTCAGCTGGTCAGGTGGTCGGACGGTATCGGGTGGCTGGAAGTGTACAGACTGACGTCTCAACGCGCCCGCGTCAGCTGGTTGGACGGTGAGTCATAACTTGTGTACGGAGTGACGTCTCGACTTGTCTCGTCTCGACAAGTTCGGCATGGCAGTGGTACAAGTTGTCGGGGACATACAGGATCTGGTTGCACGACTGAGCAGCAATTCTCAGCTGTGGGCGGAGAGACAGTCAGTGTGGATTTGTTTTGATGAGGAAATCCCAGCCTTGTACAAAAGTCCCAGTCTTCTAGAAGAGGATGTTATGTTAGATCTGTGTACACTAATGCACTGCTAGGCATGTGAAGGTGCAATCATGATAACAGCTAGAAATGGTATGGCTGATTGACTTTCTCCTCAGAAATATAACAAATTGCTTACCAGCAAAGTATGTATTATAGTCATTGGAACTGAAACTGCCTGTCAGAACAATATCCTACCTCTTAAATTTCTGAGATGAAAAAGGGGCACACTTTCCAGTATAAAAGATTAGGTCAAAGGTGGCATCCCTGCTGCTGCGTTGCAATGCAGTGTTTGGTGAAAACAAGTCCTAAAATGAGGAGACGCACCTGTATTCATCTGCCCATTCATAGACTCACAAGCAGCGTTACGGGAGGAGGCAGAGTCTGCCTGGACTGCCCGGCGAGCGATACTTGATGATGAGAAGGGAGTGGGACCTATGCCTAAAACAGATGGAACCGGCGGAACAGCAGCGTTGGAGCACGCCGAGGAGATCATCATGAGACAGTCGGCGAAGGAGAGGCACAGGTACGCCCACACAGTACATGGGACACACAGACCCAGGAGGTGGGGAGTCAGAGCCAGATCATATCAGGCAGCTTAGCGGGCTTATCCAGGCTCTCCCCACAATTTAGGAAGACATGCCTGGGCAGTGGGCAGTTGGGCACTGTGGGCAGGTGGAGTTGATAATTAATTGAATGAATGAATGAATGAATGAAAACTTATATAGCGCAGCACATGCAAAGTAAATCGCCTCTGGGCGCTTGTTGTTCCTGTCTCCTTTGAGATCAAAAGAGATGAGTCTTAATCTTTCTCCTGAAGACTAAGTAGTTCTCCTCCAGCCGAATGCTGGCTGGTAAGGCGTTCCATAGTCTGGGACCTTGGACAGCGAATCTCCTGTCTCCTTTGGACTTGTATCTGGCTTTCGGTATCTGAAGCCGATTTTGATTGGTGGATTGTAGAATACGATTTGGATTGTGAATTTTTAATTTTTCGCATAGATAATGGAGAGCATTCCCATGGATACATTTATGCGTTAGACAGAGAGCTTTAAAGGTGATTCTGTCTTTAACTGGTAGCCAGTAAAGGGATCTCAGTGAAGGTGAGATTGATTCCCAGGGTTTTTTCCCAGTCACAAGTCTGGCGGCCGTATTTTGAACGACTTGAAGACGAGCGATTTGGTACTTGGGGAGTCCGAGGTAAAGGGCATTTGCATAGTCCAGTCTGGAGTTTACAATTGCTCCCACCACGACCGCTACGTCTTTATTGGGAATAAAATGAATGAGTCTGCGTAGTAGGCGCAGCAGATGGTGAGATCCGCTGACTACTGACCCTATTTGTGCGTTCATTGTCATGTCGGAGTCAAAGATGACCCCAAGACTTTTGACTTTGGCGTTAGGGGTGATGATTTTGCCCAGAATGGGCGGGGGGATCCAGGTTGTTGCCGATTGATTCCTACGCTTGGCGTGAAACAGAAGAAGTTCTGTTTTCGCTCCGTTGAGTTTGAGATAACTCTTTGTCATCCAGTCCTCTATCAAAGAGAGGCATGTCTCTAGATTGAGGTGGTGATCCTTTTTATTGCAAATGCGGAAGTACAGTTGCGTGTCGTCTGCATAAGAGTGATATAGCAGTTTTTGGCTGCAGATGATTTCAAAAAGAGGACGCACATAGATGTTGAATAACATCGGCGACAGGGGAGATCCTTGAGGGACCCCGCACGATAATGTGCGTTGTTCAGAAGTGAAGGGTCCTAGCTTCACTATTTGCGATCGGTTTTCCAAAAAAGAGGAGAACCAGGATAGATCGCTTTCTGCGACTTTGGCTATTTTAGCCAGCCGAGTCAATAACAGCTTGTGATCAACTGTATCAAAGGCTGCGCTTAGGTCCAGCAGAACCAGAAGAGAAGATTCTCCTTCGTCTGCGGCCTCGAGAACGGCGTCCCATATCTTAAGCAATGCTGTTTCCGTCCCGTGTCCGGGACGGAATCCTGATTGAAATGGGTCGAGTAAGTTGTGGGTATCTAGATGCTGTTGCAGCTGCTGTACCACTGCTTTCTCCATTACCTTGGAGAGAACATTTAGGCCTGTTATGGGGCGCCAATTGAGTGGATCCTTCGGATTCCAGGGTGGCTTTCTTCAAGATGGGTTGAATAAAGCCCTCCTTTAGCTGGGAGGGCATTATGCCCTCCCTGAAGGATTGGTTGATAAGCTGCATGACAGGAGGTGCCAGGATGTCGGCGCATTCCTTCAGCAGTTTGGTGGGGATAATATCATTTGGCGCAGTGCTGTTGCGCAGAGTGCCGATGATATTTTTTGTGGTCTGAATGGAGATGGGTTCCAACGTGAACTCACCTAACTGTGGTGAATTACTGCCGGTGCTGTGTAAATAACTACGGGGGGGCTGGGAGAGAAATTGTTTTGCTGAATGCTTTGCCGGATAGCCTCAATTTTGTTAATGAAGCAATCTGATAACTCATCGCAAAATTCTTGTGTATCCAAGTTGGGGGCTTCAAGACATCCTGGATTCATTGTCTGAGTGACCAGCTTGAAGAGTTCGCGGGGGCGGTTTAGGGCACCGTTGATAGCCTCAGAAAAATAGTTTTTCTTGGCTTCGAAGATTTACTTGTATTTTCTGGTTATTGCCTTGTAGATCGAGAGGTTCTCATCTGAAGAGCTTCTTTTCCAGGCTGCTTCTGCCCTTCTGCGCTCTTGCTTCAGTAACGCCAGCTGGTTGTTGAACCAGCTGGAGTTATTTTTCCTGATCTGGGTCTTTCGTTTCGGCGCTATCAAGTCAGCTGACTGCAATAGTGCTGTGTTTATGGCCTCCAGTGTTTCTTACGCTGTTTGGTGTGGCTGAATTGTGTTTATTTTTTCCCCTAACGTGGCTTTGAAGAGTTCCAAGTGGAGCTTCTTCTGACATCTGGTCCAGTGTGTTGTCACTGGATTTGATGTTTTTGTTAAGGGGGGGAATTCGGAAATAATGAATTTAATTGCATGGTGATCTGTCCATGGCAATGGTTCATTTTCCAAGATTTTTATTTCCAGATCTTGTCTGAAAATAAGATCGAGCGTGTGACCTGAAGCATGTGTGGGCCCACATACTAGTTGCTGAAGCCCTAATCCTTCCAGGTGGTCGATACAGGCGTCGGCAAAGGGGTCTTGTGCGGAGTAGTTCCAGAGATTGAAGTCCCCGAGCAGCAAAACATGTTTGCTGTTGAGGGTGTAAGTGGAGACAAACTCTGTTAATGATGATAGCAGCTGCGATTTTGGGCCGGGTGGCCTATAGCAGAGAATAATGTGGACGGTCTCCTTGGAATTTGTTTGCAATTGCAGAGTAAGGGTTTCCATGAATGGAAGAGGGTTTTGAAGGGCTGGTTTAGTGATCGCAAGGTGCGTCTTGTGGATCACCGCCAGTCCTCCTCCTCTTTGCCCTATTCTGTTTTCCGTTATGATACGGTAGTTTTCTGGCACCACTTCTCCTAGAATGGTGTTACAGTCGGCTGTAAGCCAGCTCTCTGTAATAAAGAGGCAATCTAGATCGCATTGTAAAATGAGGTCCCGGATTTCCAGTCAGTGTTTTACTGCCGATCTTGTATTGATCAAAGCACAAGATATGTGCTTAGGCTGGGGTGAATGGCTGAAATACCTGACGGTCGGTCGTTGATCGACTCTCCATATTCGCTCAATTTTTAGGGCTTTTTTGGTGATGGCTGGTAGTATTGCGGCGGATTGCCTCAAACTCCAAATGGTTTCTGCAGAATATTGCTGATATGCCATGGTCGCCAAACACCGGGAGGGGGGGGGGGGGTGGGTGGGAGTTTCAGGGGCGATGGGGAGAGGAATTGGCTCCTCTCCTGGCTTGGTCCAGAGGAAGGCAAAAATAAACCCCAGCGGTGCTGGGCCAATGTGCTCCGGTGGGGTAAAAAAATTCCTTCCTGACCCCTGTGAAAGGCGATCGGATGAGCTCTGGATCAAGCTTCTGTTGTGTTGATATGAGAAGTGGCTGGGGGTGAGGGGTGTGCTTATTGCTAGTATAGCAGGAGAGCTGCCTGATCAGGCAGCAGGATGCAGCCTGGAGCTGACAGCTCGGTGGATGAAGATACTATGGGGCACAAAGGTAAGCCAGGGAAGAGTGGCTGTCCTATTAGGGAAAGGGGGGATTCCTAGAGGATTTGGGGTGATTACATGGAATGGGGGGCGCCGCGCCGGTAGGCCCCGGGTGAAGCCGCGGTCTTTCCTAGATCGCGGCCCCGCGAATCAGTGCAGGCCGGCGCGGGTGTCCGGAAAAAAATGCCCTAGGATGGCGGAATTGTGGCTGGGGGGTAGTAGGAGGGTGTCTCAGCTGGCGATGGCGGTATGGGGGCATAGGGGGTGGAGGATAGGAGCGAGAGTGTGGGGAGCGCCGCAGCGGTAGGCCGCGGGTGAAGCCGCGGTCTTTCCTAGATCGCGGCCCCCGCGATTCAATGCAGGCTGGCGCGGGTGTGCGAAAAAGTCGCCCTAGAATGGTGAAGTTGGCGATGGTGGTATGGGGGCACAGGGGATGGAGGATAGGGGCCGGGGAAAGCCGAGGGGGCATGGGATGTTTGCTGCGGCTGTCCTGACAAGGACGGCTGTCAGCAATTTCTTACCTGGAACAAGGCAAGGGATTGAGGAAGGCCGGAGGGCCAGGGAGCTGATCCGCTGTGGTTCTGAGTGAAGGAGGGTGAGTATGCTGGGCGAATCTGGGGGTGATCCAGAGCGCTGTTGCGGTGCGCCGGTAGGCCGCGGTTGAAGCCGCCGACTTTCCTGAGCTGCGGCTGCCGCGGACCTAGTATAGGCCGGCGCGGACCGCCGAAAACGACGGGAATTCGCTGCGGGGGAGGGGTGGCGAGGGGGGATGCCTCGGTTGTGGTCCGTGGTGAGGGTGGGCTGATTCCTGGCTTGAGACAAGCTGCGGCTTGTCCTGAAAAGGACGGCCGCCCTTGATCCCAGGGGGGGGGGCAGGTTTTACCTGCCAGGTGGAGCCCAAAGGGGGGCGAAGTCTGCTGGAGGAGGCTGGAGGAGATCCGGATCCAGATGCAGGTAGGAGATACGGGTAGGAGCTGAGGCTGGGCTGGAATGGGGGAGACCCTGCCTGCCTGCTGCCTACACCTGCCTGGAGCTAAAGCAGCACGCTCCTACTCCTAGGAGCGAGTGCCGATGGGGGCTCCTGCTGCTAATCCGCTGCCTGACTAGCTGACTGACTGACTGATCCAGTATGAGATCCAGTCCACTAGGGGGCACTCCACCGGACCGCTCCACATGCCCAGGCAGGCCCAGCAAATGCAATACTGTGTACAATTATTAATATTATCATCATCACACTCCACCTGCCCAGGCAGCAATACTGTACAATATAGATTCAGTGTGCACTGCAGCAGTGTCACTCACACTGCACACTGAGGGCCAGATTCTCAGAGGCGTTACGACGGAGTATCTCAGATACCCCGTCGTATCGCCTGTTTTTTTGTCTCGTATCTATGCGTGTGATGCTGAGCATCACTTTTGCATAGATACGCTTCAACATCCGACAAGTGTAAAAGCATTACACTTTCGGATCGTAGGTGTAATGACAACTCCGGCCACTAGGTGGCCTTTACGTTGTTTTTTCATTTGCATATGCAAATGAAGTAGTACGCCGATTCTCGATCGCTTTTACGCCGCCCCGTCGTCGCGTACGTCGTTTTCGTTCGCGTAAGGTTACCCCAGCTTCTATGTGGAGTAACCTTACGAGGTCCCGTCGGATGCCGTCGTGTCCCGTCGGACGCCATGTTAAGTATGGCGTCGGGTCAGCGTCGGCTTTTTCCGTCGCTTACGTCGTTTTACTAACTCGTTCGCGAATAGGGACTTGCGTAAATGACGCTCACGTCGTTTTGACGTCGGTTTCAACGCCGCTTCCCGACGTGAGCTGGAGCATGCGCACTGGGCTTTTTCCCCGGCCGGCGCATGCGCAGTTCGTTCGACGCGGGGGCGCGCTTAATTTAAATACAAGCCGCCCCATTTGAATTGCGCGGGTTTACGCTTGGCGATTTACGAGACGCCAACGCAAACTACGGAGCAAGCGCTTTGAGAATAAAGCACTTGCTCTAGCACGCAGCGGCGGCGTAGTGTAAATGGCTTACGCTACGCCGCCGAAAATATATGAGAATCTGGCCCTGAATCTATATTGTACAGTAGGGATGAGCTTCATGTTCGATGCGAACACATGTTCGCATCGAACATTGGCCGTTCGACAGTTCGTCGAAAACGAACAAATCGGGTCGTTCGCGCCAAATTCGAATGACCCATAATTCACTGCGGCGTTGCGCGCTGATGATTGGCCAAGCATGCACCATGACCTTGCATGCTTGGCCAATCACAGCGCCCAAAAACGAAGAGACCTAATTGGCCAAAGCCTGGGTGCTTTGGCCAATTAGGGCTCAGGGCTTTAGCACACGCCCCACACTATAAAAGGCCGCCTCCCGGGCAGCCTTGTGTAGTGTGTTACGGCTTGCTTTGTAGTCAGACAGAGAGAGAGAGAGATAGATAGATAGAGACACAGGGGTAGATTCACATAGATCAGCGGATCTTTTAATCCGCGTGATCTATCTTTTTTACGATCTGCCTGCGCCAGTTTTTGAGGCAAGTGCTGCATTCAGAAAGCACTTGTCTCGTAAGTTGCCCTGGCGGATCGTAAATCCCCCGGCGGAATGCAAATTCCGCGGCTAGGGGGAGTTAACTATTTAAATCACGTGCGTCCCCGTGCCGATCGTACTGCGCATGTGCCGCCGGCTAAATTTCCCAGCGTGCATTGCTTCAAATGACGTCGCAAGGACGTCATTGTTTTCTACGTTAACGCAATTAACGTATGGCCCTATTCCCAAACGACTTACGTAAACGACGTAAAAAATTCAAAACTCGACGTGGGAACGACGGCCATACTTAACATAGGATACGCCGCACTTACAGGGGTAACGATCCGCCGGAAAAAGCCGAACGCAAACGACATAAAAAAAAAGCGACGGCCGGGCGTTCGTTTCTGAATCGGCGGTTCTCCTCATTTGCATATTCGTCGCGCATAATAACAGAAGCGCCACCTAGCGGACGGCGGGAGATTGCAGCCTAAGGCCTCGTACACACCATCGGACTTATCCGATGAAAACGGTCCGCGGACCATTTCCATCGGATATGTCCGTTCGGGAGTTTGATCCGATGGCGTGTACACACCATCGGATCAAATTCCCCGCTGCCGGACGGCGCGGTGACGTGGCGGTGACGCGGCGGTGACGTTGACGCCGCCACGTCACCGCCACGTCACCGCACCAGGAAGTTAAACACTTCCGCGCATGCGCCGAATCCATTCGGCGGCGGCGCGACGGCGGTGGGGGACGACATGTCTGCTGGTAAGTGTACTAACCAGCAGACATGTCGGGCGGACAGATTCCCACCGGATAGATTTCAAAGCATGCTTTGAAATCTGTCGGGTGGAGAAATCTGTCCGCTAGCCCATACGCACGAGCGGAGATGTCTGCTGAAACGGTCCATCGGACCGTTTTCAGCGGACATATCCCCTCGTGTGTACGAGGCCTAAGATCCGACAGTGTAACTCACTTACACCAGTCGGCTCTAAGGGAGATCTATGCGGAACCTGATTCGAGGAATCAGCCGCATAGATCCGAGCGTCGGATCTCACAGATACGACGGTGTATCAATAGATACACCGTCGTATCCCTATGTGAATCTACCCCACGATAGATAGATAGATAGATAGATAGATAGATAGATAGATAGATAGATAGATAGATAGATAGATAGATAGATAGATAGATAGATAGATAGATAGATAGATAGATAGATAGATAGATAGATAGATCAGGGAGGCTACTAGTTAGTATAGTTAAATGTACAGTTTGTAGAGAATATATTGACATCCCTAGGAGTTGTCAATATATTTATAAACTGTATAGCTTAGCTAGTTCTGCTATTAGTATCTGTCAGGCAGGAGATTGTGCTTGATGCTCTAACGTGTTAGTCAACGTGTGCTAGTTAATTGCACATAGACGCATTAACTGTTACTGCACATGTGCTATTTATTTGCACAGAAAGGCAGTTGCTGTTAATGCAACGCTCTGACTGTGCGTGTGCTGTTTAATACCACCTTAGCGCATTTGGTGTCACCGCACGTGTGCAGTTACATATCACCTGAGCGCCTTTGGGGTCACCGCACGTGTGCTGTTACATACCACCTTAGCGCATTTGGTGTCACCGCACGTGAGCTGTTATATACCACCTGAGCGCAATTAGTGTCACTGGACGTGTGCTGTTATATACCACCTGAGCGCAGTTAGTCTCACTGGACGTGTGCTTTTATATACCACCTGAGCGCAGTTAGTGTCACTGGACATGTGCTGTTATATATCACCTGAGCGCAGTTAGTGTCACTTGACGTGTGCTTTTATATACCACCTGAGCGCAGTTAGTGTCACTGGACGTGTGCTTTTATATACCACCTGAGCGCAGTTAGTGTCACTGGACGTGTGCTTTTATATACCACCTGAGCGCAGTTAGTGTCACTGTACGTGTGCTTTTATATACCACCTGAGCGCAGTTAGTGTCACTGGACGTGTGCTTTTATATACCACCTGAGCGCAGTTAGTGTCGCTGGACGTGTGCTTTTATATACCACCTGAGCGCAGTTAGTGTCACTGTACGTGTGCTTTTATATACCACCTGAGCGCAGTTAGTGTCACTGTACGTGTGCTTTTATATACCACCTGAGCGCAGTTAGTGTCACTGTACGTGTGCTTGAGGAGTCCCCCGAACTGTTTCAACACAGTGTTGGGTACATGCTGCAGGAAGATGCGCAGCGTTTTGAAGACTCCGATGGCGGAACACTGATAGAGCAAGGCATTGATGTGAGCCCAGGGAGAGGGGGTGTCCGAGAGGGACAGCAATTTGTCAGTGATGATGTTTCCCCCAGCTGGAGCATACTGCCAGGTTGTTGACAGTGATGAGGAGGGAGGGGATGATGAGGTCACTGACTCTACCTGGGTGCCTGATAGGAGAGAGGAGGAGGAGGAGGAGGACGAGGCACAGGCACATCTCCAAAGAGGCAGGATGCCCTCCAGGGGTCAGCTTAAGGTCACACCCACTGCATTACAGCGCACATCTACGGCGCGTGTGCATGGCGCTGCTGTGTCTGACCGGTACAGCAAAAGTTCTTTGCGGTGGGCCTTTTTTGAAACACGTCCACAAGATCGTACCTTTGCTATTTGCAACTTATGTCGCAAGCGTATCTCGCGTGGCCAAAACATCAACCGCCTGGGTACCACATGCTTGTCCAGACATATGTCGACCTGCCATGCAGCTCGTTGGCAAGCACACCAGAAAGACCCACACCAAAGACAAAAGCGTACCCCCCTTGCCCTTCTGGGACCTCCAACCCCAGTAGACCCCCAGTCCTCTCTGAAGCCTGCAGTGAAGGTGTAGAAATAGGTGTGTCACAAGCTAGTAGTAGCGGTCAATCTACTGATAGTACCAGGCAAATTTCCCTGCCCCAGCTGCTGCAGCGCCGAAAGAAGTACAATCCCAGCCATCCACATGCCCAGCAGTTGAATGCTAGCTTAGTGAAATTGCTAGCACTTCAACTGCTACCTTTTCAGTTGGTAGATTCTGCCCCTTCCGTGAGTTTGTGCAATGTGCAGTACCTCAGTGGCAAGTACCAAAACGCCACTTTTTCTCACGGAAGGCTATTCCGGGTCTCTACCGGCATGTGGAAGGCAATGTCCATGCCTCGCTGGACAGGGCGGTCAGTGGTAAGGTGCATATTACCGCTGACTCATGGTCCAGCAGGCATGGACAGGGACGTTACCTGTCTTTTACGGCGCATTGGGTGACTCTGCTGGCAGCTGGGAAGGATGCAGGGCAAGGTCCAGTAGTTTTGGAGGTTGTTCCGCCACCACGCCTCCAAAACAATACTACTGCTTGTGACACACCTCTTTCCTCCACCCCCTCCTCTTCTTCTTCCTCTGTGGCCTCTTCATGTAGGGATGTTTTCTCCGAACCAGCCGTGCTCCGTAGGCGTACGAGGGGATACGCAGGAATGCAGGCCAAGAGATGCCATGCGGTGCTAGAGCTGGTGTGCTTGGGAGACAGGAGCCACACTGGGGAAGAGGTTTTGTCAGCTCTGCAGGGTCAGGCTGAGAGGTGGTTGACGCCACGCCAGCTGAAGCCTGGAATGGTGGTCAGCGATAATGGCACCAACCTCCTCTCTGCCCTGCGACAGGGAAAACTCACCCACGTGCCCTGTTTTGCGCATGTCCTCAATTTGGTGATGCAGCGGTTCTTGGGCAGGTACCCAGGCTTGCAAGATGTCCTGAAGCAGGCCAGGAAAGTCTGTGTGCATTTTCGGAGGTCATATAATGCCACTGCTCGGCTGACTGACCTCCAAAGGGAATACAACCTGCCCAAGAACCGCCTAATTTGTGACATGCCCACCAGATGGAACTCAACGTTGGCCATGCTGCAGCGGCTGCACACGCAGCAGCAGGCCATCAATGAGTACCTGTGCCAATATGGCAGCAGAACTGAGTCAGGGCAGCTAGGTTTTTTTTCCCCACGCCAGTGGGCCTTGATCAGGGATGCATGCACTGTCCTGTCACCATTTGAGGAGGCCACGAGGATGGTGAGCAGTGACAGTGCATGCATCAGTGAGACTGTCCCTCTTATTCACATGTTGGAGCACACGCTACGTGGAATAATGGACAGGGCCCTTAAGGCAGAACAGAGGGAGGAAGAGGATGACTTCCTTACCTCTCAAGGCCCCCTTTACCCAGACAGTGGTCCTGCTTGCCCACCTAGCACACAGGAAGAGGAGGAGGAGAAGGATTGTATCAGCAGCATGGAGGTGGAGCCTAGCACTCAGCAGCAGCAGTCTTCAAGAGATCATTTACAGTCCCAAGGAGCACGTGGAGTTTTACGTGGCTGGGATGAGGTGCCTGTGGATCCTGTCGTCCTCAGTGACCCAGAGGACTGTGGCCCGAATGCCTCTGCAAACCTACGCTGCATGGCCTCCCTGATCCTGCAAAGCCTGCATAAGGATCCTCGTGTACGTGCTATTAAGGAGAGGGATCGTTACTGGCTGGCGACTCTCCTTGATCCACGTTACAAGAGTAAGGTTGCAGACCTTATGTTGCCATCGCAGAGGGAGCAGAAGATGAAACTTCTGCAGGAGGCCTTGCAGAAGGGTCTGTGCAATGCGTTCCCAGAACCAGGGGGATTACCAAAACCTGGCTCTGGACAACGTCTTGCTGAGGCTTCGGTGAGTCACAGAAGGGGCGGTGGAGAAGGTGGTCGTCTGACGGATGCATTCAGGCAGTTTTTTAGTCCGCAGCCCCAAGGTCTGACCAGTTCTAGCAACCATCGCCAGCAACTGGTTTACATGGTCCGGGAATACCTAGGGGCAAGATCCGACTTGGACACCTTCCCCACCGAAAATCCTCTGGCTTACTGGGTCTTGAGGATGGATCACTGACCAGATGTCAGGGCCCTGGCGCCGGCTCCCGGCGCGCCCCTGGTGTGCGCGCGCGTGTCCGCGCTCGTGCGAGTGCACCGGAGGTGCGCGCGCGTGCGCGGGTGGTGCGCGCGCGGCGGGAGCGCGCGCGTGCACGTTGGCGCGAGTCTTTGGCGCCAATGTGCCTTTAAAAGGCAATCAGATACAGCAGCCCCTTGCTGTCTGATCTGCCAAAATACCCTGTGATTTAAACCTGAATCTGCATCTGAAGTACCTGACCTGATCTTGACCCGGCTACGTTTGACTCTCCGTATCTCTCCAATCCTGACCTCGGCCTGCTTTGGACTTACCTTCTGTTACCATTATCACCGCTGCCAGATCTTCTGCCTGAACACCCGACTACGCCTGCCTGTTTAACCCTTCGCCTGCTCCCGTGTTGACCTCGGCCTGCCTGACCCAGCTTACGTCTCATCCTCCTGTTTACTTCGCTCCACACCAGTTCTGAAGTCACCTGCCAAGTCGCATCGGGATCGCAAACCTCTGCATCTGCATTCATACCACCAGTTCCCGTATCGGAGTGCCTGTTCCGTCCTTGTTCCTGTGACCCCCGGAAGAACCTGCACCGAGCTGACCTGACCTGCACCATCATCCAGGCACCCTTACCCCGCTGCGCTCCCGAGTCGCTGTTCCCAAATCCAGCGTCTCCCGAACCAGCGCCGTACGAGAGGCCACCTCCTGCGACCAGGATCTGACAACCAGGTATTTACCATACATAACACCAGAGCTTGCCCAGTACGCAATTGAGCTACTGGCTTGCCCTGCATCCAGTGTTCTTTAAGACGGACATTCAGTGGTGCTGGAGGCTTTGTGACTGATCACAGGGTGCACCTCTCCACCGGGTCTGTTGATCGACTGACCTTGATCAAAATGAATCAGGCTTGGATCAACACCAGCTACCAAGCACCTGATGCTGATATTAATGAATAATATATTTTTTTTAAATGTCGGATCCCTTTTAGACTGCTGATGCTGAGTGACTGTCCTCTTATGCTGCTGATGGGATATCCTTCTCCTCCTCACTTTTCTTGCTGATAGCTAGTAAGAAATGTTGTGTTTCTGGGCTCCGCCACCAGTGCCTAAGGCACAATTTTTCAGCCCCTGTTTAACAGGGGTGCCTAATAACAATTTTTGATGTAATACTTTGCACGTTGCTCCTTGTTGCGCTCCAATTAGGGTTATTGTGAGGGGTTGCAGTGTTGTGTTGTGCCCAAGGCCCAATTTTTCTGCCCCTGTTTAACAGGGGCGCCTAATAACAATTTTTGATGCAATACTTTGTACGTGGCTCCTTGTTGCGCTCCAATTGGAGTTATTGTAAGGGGTTGCAGTGTTGTGTTGTGCCCAAGGCCCAATTTTTCTGCCCCTGTTTTAACAGGGGCGCCTAATAACAATTTTTGATGCAATAATTTGCACGTGGCTCCTTGTTGCGCTCCAATTGGAGTTATTGGGAGGGGTTGCAAGTGTGGTGTTGTGCCCAAGGCACAATTTTTCAGCCCCTGTTTAACAGGGGCGCCTAATAACAATTTTTGATGCAATACTTTGCACGTGGCTCCTTGTTGCGCTCCAATTGGAGTTATTGTGAGGGGTTGCAGTGTTGTGTTGTGCCCAAGGCCCAATTTTTCTGCCCCTGTTTAACAGGGGCGCCTAATAACAATTTTTGATGCAATACTTTGCACGTGGCTTCTTGTTGCGCTCCAATTGGAGTTATTGTGAGGGGTTGCAGTGTTGTGTTGTGCCCAAGGCCCAATTTTTCTGCCCCTGTTTAACAGGGGCGCCTAATAACAATTTTTGATGCAATAATTTGCACGTGGCTCCTTGTTGCGCTCCAATTGGAGTTATTGGGAGGGGTTGCAAGTATTGTGTTGTGCCCAAGGCACAATTTTTCAGCCCGACAATACATAAATATTCATGCAATGTATGAATCTCCATGTATTGTAGACTTGCCTGACGGCACAGTGGAGAGAGGGGGCGGCGCTCCTGCACCCACTATGGACGCGCCGCCGCTGCTGCAACCCCTTGTCGCACAGCTTCCGGATATTTAAAGGATACTAACCATCTCCTGCATATCATGAATAACTTTACCTGGGAGGAAGGATTAGCCTGGGTCACATGTGATGCTACTAGCCTGTATTCATCCAACTAGGGATAGAGGCAGTGTCATTTTATCTGGAGACTGGGACAGATCTTCTATCAGAACATTAGATGTAGATGTCCCACAACTACTTCATATTTGATGGGGATTTCTACCTCCAGGGTTGGTGGGAGCGGTCCTGTATCTATGGTGTGGGGAACCCCTTCCGTCCACATATTAAAATCTGTCTGAGATTTATTGATGATCTGATCTTATGTTGGTTATGCAGGATGGAGTGGGGCACCTTGACTCCTTCCTTATGTACCTCAATCTGAACAATAGATTACATTTTTAATGGGATGTAAGTCCCTTTTATGACTAAGCAGTGGAAGTTCTTCCTCTCATAATACTCTTTGCCGTGTTTTGTTTTGTTTTAGTTTACTCTGGGGGTTATGATGGTGTAATATAAGAGAGGATAATGGGAGATGAACAATGATATTACCCCCATTGAGTAAATGTATTTATTCATTACCTTTAATTTTTTATTTTTCACTTTTACATAGGCCCCGTACACACGACCGAGCTTCTCGGCAGAATCCAGATTCCAGAATCCAGAATCCAGATGTTGAATAATAAAAGTTTATACGGATAATTTATTTCATGTGTTAAAACCAATAAAAAATGCTATGCCCATTATTTTCCAAACTTGGGTCAGTATATTTATTTAATTGTACTTATTGTACCTGAAATAAGGTTGTTGGTGGGTATATGTGTGGCCTACAGTCCCATAGAAAAGGGGGCACAATAGGAGCCCACTTAAGTGGGATTTTGGCCACCACATACTTGGGAAATGGATGAAGAGTTAAAATGTATAGCTTGTATTATGCTGTGTATGTATGGGTATTATGTGAAAATTTGTGGTACTGTTGCTTTAAATGAGGGATCAGCAGCCAGCCAATGGGACGCAGCAGAAGGTACTGGAAGCCGGGAAGGTTTTAAAAGGATTGGCTGGGCTGAGAATCCCCCTCTTTCTCCTCAACAAGCACCGGTGGAAGAACTCTGTCCCTCCTTCCCCAGTCACGTGCAATTTTATGTGGTCGTGTCACCCTGGATGTCCAGGGGGGATGTGTTATTTCATGATTTAATGAGGTAATGCTGCTTGAGTTCTAAAAACTAAACAGTTATACAGTTGGTTGGTTTCATTAAAGTTGATGTTTGATGTTGAATAATAAAAGTTTCTTTCATGTGTTAAAACCAATAAAAAATGCCGTGGCCATTATTTGCCAAACTTGGGTCAGTATATTTATTTAATTATGATAGATGATAGATAAATATGGGCCCTGGGTGGTAAAATATATTCGTGATTGGGATAGGTGGATGAGAATAAAATGTAACCTTTCTTAGAAATACTCAAAGTATGGGATGATCTATACCATGCTCACCACAAAAAGATGACACGGCCATAAAAAAAAAAAAGATACTTTATTTACATGGATGCTGGAGTCGGCGAATAAAATGGGGCAAATTAATGTTATTACTATGGGATTTAAGGAGAAATCATTCCAAACAATGCTTGAACGTAGGGGCAAGCAGAAACCATCACAACCCCCAACAAGTGGTGACAGTTATTTTCAGGGAGACAAGAAGCAATTGACAGGACTTGGGCCTTATGCAGTTGCCCAGTCCTTGTCAGCAGAGTGTTCAGGGGCTGACATGAACTGTCACCTTTCAGTGGCTGAAAAAAAGGGAGAGAGCCACAACATAACAAGTATGATACCCCAGTAAAATGTGAAGTACTGGGGGATTGGGAGGTACAGGAAGAAGAAGGCAGAGCAGTGGGACATGGAGAGGAAATGGCCATGCTGGCCTTAAGGGAGGAAAGTCTCCAGGCAGAATGGACACTTTATGTCCCGCTGACGGGAGAGGATGTGAAATAAAATTTTACTGGAAGAAGCTGTAGTAAGCACACAGGAAAACCGCCCCCCAATCTTTGCAGCCAGGTGGCTAGCGAAACATTTGAAAGTGCAAAGCACATCCCTAAAAGAAGCACTAGAAATAACCAAAGGTAACATCTGTACTTTAGAAGTTTCTATGTCAAATTCTGAGGCTATCCACCAGCAATTAGTACTAGAAAACCAGAGATTACAGGAAGACTTTCATCAGTTGGGGAAAAGACTTAAGGATGCAAAAAGGGAAGTGAAACCATTATCTGTCAGCTGCCAGGAGCCGTTTGCTCAGTTTTCAGATAGAGGACAACTGATTTGGGTAGGTCTGAATTCAGGGGGACATCCACATCTAAGAAATAAATCCTTGCAAGGTAAGAGCTCTTTAAAAATTGCCCCTATATTTTGTAACACGCAGGTAAAAACTACTAATCTGGAAAAAGCTATCCCACATTCTCAGTCGTCTAAAACAAAGCCATTTGTTAAGAGATGTTGTACCACTTTAGATAAGATAAAATGACACTTATGGAACTCTTGAGGGTTGCGCTGGTGTAGACCTCCTGTGGGGCGACGCCCTTGCAGTGTCCATCGCACTTGTGTTGAACAGATACCCACCCCCCTTTTTTTTTTCTGTCTGTTTCACCCCTATCTTTTCAGCTGATGGCTTTGCCTCCCGTTACTCGGAAGCCGATCTTTTCCTCCAATTTGGTTACGGTCATAGGGTAGCCAGTAGCCCGATGGTGTACACTAAACTGTTATTATTGCAATGTTGAGTATATTAGTATATGTGGTTTGGACTGGTCATCGGGTTGAATAGTACGATTTATACACTGAACCAATATTTGTTTTACATACAGTATGCTACCCTTCCTGGAAACTGAGTGCGGGTCTTTTATTGCAGACCTTTATAGCTGTTGAACTGTCAAATTTGTCAAACCTTTCTGTACCCCCTTTTCTTTTGTACCTTTCAATAAAAATATTTGAAACATGTGGTTTATTTCGCCACATTGCGAGATTCTATCTATCCAGTTCTATTCAAAAAGTTGGTAAACATAATCCATATAGGACCACAAGACGTGATTATGAAGTGTACTTAGTGCGCTTTGCAAAGTGGCTTAGGTGTATGAATTATGAACCACCTAGGTCATGGGTCCCATTCCAAAATTCTGACAATGTGTCCATACAGGCTGAGAAGGGGACTAATGAAATGGGATGGATCTCTGAAATAATTTCAACCTTACAAAACAGATGTTATGGGTTATGATAGAAAACATGCTGATATGTGTGATGTCTAGCTAATTGTGTGTGTGTGGAATATGCAATAGATGTTGTGTCATCTAATTCGGAGGTCTGTTGTCTCAGCTGCTGAGAGCCCACCCAAATGACCCCCCTCCCCGTCTTTCTGACCAGGTCTGTGAGTGTAAAGCGAACTGTATTGACATGCAAATTACCTGAGCCAAGATTATATAAATGTAAAAGTGAATTGAAATGTGTATTTACTAAAATGTGTTTGTTTTCCAGAGAGACAGTTCTGCGAGAGGTTTGTGGTGAAGTATTATGATTTGTTGATAAATAGTACCGCTAAAAGGTTTATTACGAGTTGCCAATTTTTTTTTCACCATGGTGAATACATTTGGGGGGGGGGGATTAACGGTAAACCATAAAACAAAAATCCATGTGGTATTAATATGTATTAAGTAATAAGTTGAGTTCAACAATTTTTGCTTTTTTTAAAAAGTGCACTGTTTATGGAATGTAATGTATATTTGTGTGTCATATGCTAATGTCTTGTTACAGGTATATAACCATTGGTATATTTTGTTTCTAGGAGAAAAATTGAATGTTTATTACTAAATTTTATTGGTGTTTTTTCCTTCAGATTCAATAATTGTGTTTCATGGCTTTCAGAACAAAAGGAAATCACAGCTTCCATAGACATGTGAATGTTTTAGGTTTTCATCACCAGTATTTAGTTGGTGTGTTTATTTGTCAGTCCATTCGGCCATGTTTTGGACTACCTAGTGTGTGTTGTTTGTTCTGAGCCGACATGTATGAAGCTCTGGTGTGAACAATTTTCTTTGCTCCACTGATTAGCAGAACCAACTACCGTATTTATCGGCATATAACATGCCCTTTTTTCACCTTAAAATCAGGGGGAAATTGTGTGTGCGTGTTATATGCAGTCTCCAAGAGAAGGGGAGTGAGCACCGCTGAATTACATAGAGCTGCAATCTCCTGTGTACCCGCGCTCCATCATGCACAGCCACGCCTCCTGGCTGTGAGTGACAGAGTGCCAGCTACACAGGAGATGGCGGCTCTGTGTAATTCAGCGGCACTCACTCTTCCTCTTCCCTCAGAGACAGCAGGAATAATCCTGAACAGGCTGCAATGATAGGAAAGGTAAGGCTGCAGATGATATCTGTCTATATCATTACCATGCTACAGTTAATGTACCACCAGTTGTTTGGGGTCTTATACACTCTGTGTAACCTATTTTAATTATTTATAATAAATGATTTTTCTACTTTAAGTCATATAGTAGTCAAAATTAAAGTGCCTCTAAAGTCCATATCAAAGGGGAACAAATGTTTTCCTGTCTATAGTTTTGGAGGTTGGCACCATGAAGTAATCACTGATATCTTCCACTTTCTTTAACCCCCAAAACATGTTGGCTCTCTTTTATTAGTTAGTGAAATCAGACTGTTTTGGACTTGATGACCTATGGCACTGATGGCGAACCTTGGCACCCCAGATGTTTTGGAACTACATTTCCCATGATGCTCATGCACTCTGTAGTGCACTCTGTAGTGTAGCTGAGCATCATGGGAAATGTAGTTCCAAAACATCTGGGGTGCCAAGGTTCGCCATCACTAACCTATGGTTTGGCACCCTTACTGCTTCGCACATATTTGAAGTCAAAGAAGAAAGCCAATGCAGCCATTGTTGGTTAATTTATAGGCTGTAGATGGGCACTGAACAGGCTGCATTGTTGGGCAATTTAATGGCTGCAGATGGGCACTGAGCAGAGCATTGATGAGCTGTGACTCTAATTTTGCTTTAAAGGGGTAATTCCCCCAAAAAACTTTTTTTAACATTGATTGAGGCTCGTTATGTCAAGGGGAATCGGGTGTTTTTTTATTAGAAACGAAGCAGTACTTACCGTTTTACAGATGCATCGTCTCCGTCGCTTCCGGGTATGATCGTCTGGTCTGGGCGTGCCTATTTGATTGACAGGCTTCCGACGGTCGCATACATCGCGTCACGAGTAGCCGAAAGAAGCCGAGCGACGGTGCGGCTCTATACTGCGCCTGCGCACCGTCGTTCGGCTACTTTCGGAAAATCGTGACGCGATGTATCCGACCTCGGAAGCCTGTCAATCAAATAGGAACGCCTAGACCCGGAGACCATACCCGGAAGCGTCGGAGACGATGCATCTCTAAAACGGTAAGTACGGCTTCATTTCTAAAAAAAAACCACCCGATTCCCCTTGACATAACGAGCCTCAATCAGTGTTAAAAAAAAGGTTTTTGGGGGAACTACCCCTTTAAAGTTCTTTATTTAAAATGTAAGTTTTTTTCCTTCTCTCCTAAAATGTGTGCGTGTTATACGCAGATAAATACGGTGACTGAAGTCCACATATCCAGTTCTCACTTCGTTTTTAGCTCTGTCAGTGGTACTGCATTTAGTGGTAGGAGTGTTTTGGTATTATCCAGAGTGTGAGTTGGATCTGTCATAGATCCATTACAAAGAAAACAAAAAAAAAAGGGGAATAGTGTATGTTCAGCATAGATGTGCGTTCCTAGGACAACAGTTTCTGCAGCAGTTTCATCAGAATAAAAACAACTCACAATTGGACATATAGTGTAACTTTGTCACTGATTGATATCATTATATACACTGTATGCGAGAACAAGAGAGCAGGAGATACAGTGGGAAGGAGGAAAGGGTAGACCGGGTCGACAGACACACATATATTTAGACTTGAGATTTATGTGTGAGGATATCTGCTCATAGATAAAGTAGCTGTAGTGGAGTGGAAATCCCAGAAATACACTTACCCCGTACACATATGCGATCTTGACCAATGAATAATGAGATTAACCCTAATACCCTTATGGGTTAATTCGCCCTTACTGGCTATTCACCTCACAAAGATCAATGATTATACGTATATGTGTACCTTGAACTAATCAATATTTGATGTATTAACCATCTGAGGTACACACCCAACGGATTTGTAATACAACCTCCCCATATTCTAAGTATACTGGCTCTCCTTACTGTTGTACCAACTGCTTCTGTGGACAATATAGACATTAAATGCTACATATAAGACCAATTAGATATTTAAATCTCCAGTCTAAATATATGTGTGTCTGTCGACCCGGTCTACCTTTTCCTCCTTCCCACTGTATCTCCTGCTCTCTTGTTCTCGCATACAGTGTATAGAATGATATCAATCAGTGACAAAGTTACACTCTATGTCCAATTGTGAGAAAACATTTTTATTCTGATGAAACCGCTGCGGAAACTGTTGTCCTAGGAACGGGCATCTATGCTGAACATACACTATTCCCCCTTTTTCTTTGTTTTCCTCTTCTCTAATTTAAAAAGCAACTATGACGGTAATCAGAAAAGGACGCTATAAAGAGGAAATCCTTGCTCTACGTCATCACGCCCAGATAAAGCTACGCACCATACTGCGAAACTAGTCGGCGTTACACCTGACTATCCGGCCGTCACGCAATCCCCATTGTTTGCATGATTCCTCCATAGCGATGCCGGAGTGTTGCTGGATCATAAGGAGATAAACCAGTAGATGGTTTACTTGATAAGAGACTATTACTGGAGCAGCTGTCTACACAGAGCAAAATATTCGTGCTTAGATAGTGCCTGGACCCCATGATTTGTGTGACTCAGCCCGTATCAGGGTGACTCCATCCAGGCTATCTACTCTCACCTGCAGCAGTTGAGTAACTATCTGCCTTGCTGGCTTCCAGGTACGGTACACCTGCAACTACTGAAGAGCACTTCAGACACTATATTGAATGTGTCATAGATTCCTAAGTGATACCATCTATCAGAAGCAATTTGAACCTCAGCGAGTGAAAAGCACGTAATAATCCAGGAGCGGTAACGTACCATATGTGAAACTTAGGGGCTGATTTACCAAGCCTGTGCGCCATGACTCATGGTGCACAAGCAGGAGTAAACCTGTTTTTGAGATTTACAAAAGAAACACGCTGCCAGTGCAGCGTGTTTCCTCATTTACTAAAGTGCCTAATGCGCCCAGGAGAGGGCACACAGCACGCCAGTACAGAGCTGGCGTGCGGCATTTAGTTATGTAAACATCGGGGATTCGGGCGGGAGTTTATGAGGGGAGGGGGGTGATGCAGGGGAAGTGAGGTGACATGTGTTTGAACGTGTGTGGCGGGCCGAATTGAAAGGGAAAGTGACTTTTGGGACCCGATCCCCGTGCGCTTGCAAAGTACGCTAGAACCTCGGAAGGTTCATTTGCATACTGGGCATGCGCAGAGGGAGAAATCGGGGCTTTGCGTGCGCCTCCTCAGTACGCCGGGAAATTCTTGGTAAATACCAAGGGGCGTAGCAGTGTTTGCACTGCGTGAGGCGACGCACGTGAAGCTCCGAGGTGTTCTCGGGCTGCGCTGACACTGAAGGGGAACTCCGCGCCAAATTTCAAATTTGAAACCGGCGCGGCTTCCCCCCCAGGGGCACAATAGGCTCTTCGGCTTGGTCCGGAACGTGAGGGGTTAACCCACGCCAAAATCGGCGTGGGGTTCCCCCCCAGATCCGTACCAAGCCCTCATCCCAAGCATGCAGTCTGGCCGGACAGGAATGGGGGTGGGGACGAGAGAGTGCCCCCCCCCCCTCCTGAGCCGTACCAGACCACATGCCCTCGACATGGGGGAGTGTGTGCTTTGAGGGAGGGGGGCACTGCCCCCTCACCCCAAAGCACTCTTGTCCCCATGTCGATAGGGACAAGAGCCTCTTCCCGACAACCCTGGCCATTGGTTGTCGGGGTATGCGGGCGGGAGCCAATCAGAATCTGAGAGCCACTTTAATAAGGCGGCCCCCAGATTCTGGCCCCCCACCCTATGTGAATGAGTATGGGGTACATGGTACCCCTACCCATTCACCTGGTGGGAAAAGTTGTAACACAAATAAACCACACAAGAATAAAATAATTTATTAGCCAGCTCCGGGGGTCTTCCGCCAACCCACCCCGGTCTTCGCCGCCGCTGTCTTCCGCCGCGACCCCCTTCACCACGAAGCTCCGTGCTTGTTTGATGAGGGCAGCGGGCTTCGACGTTTTCTCCGGGGGGAGGGTCGCACATCTCACCCCGGTTTTCTAGGCGTCTTCCGCCGCGGCCCCCTTCACCATGAAGCTTCCTGCCTATGGGGGAGGGCCGCGGGCTTCGTAGTTTTCTGCCGGGGGGGGGCTCTCGATAGCCTCTTCTGCCTGGCTCTTCCGCGGGGGCCAGGGCTTCTCGTCGCCGTCATCTGCCGCTGCCCCCTTCACCACGAAGCTCCGTGCTTGTTTGATGAGGGCAGCGGGCTTCCGACGTTTTCGACCGGAGCGAGGGTCGTACATCCCACTCCGGATTTCGTCGCCGGCTTCTGCCTGGCTCCTCCTGGGGCCAGGGCTTCTCGTCACTGTCTTCCGCCGCAGGGTGACACTCGCGGGCTTCTTCTTCCATTCGATGTTGACACGGCGAGGTGCGGCGCTGAAATGCCTTCTGAGCGGCGGGCAAGGACTTATATTGGCATAGGGCGTGGGCGTGGTTATGCCAACATGTGACCTTAACCCATGTGACAGTGATGTGATGTACGACCCTCGCTCCGGTCGAAGACGTCGGAAGCCCGCTGCCCTCATCAAACAAGCACGGAGCTTCGTGGTGAAGGGGGCAGCGGCAGAAGACAGCGACGAGAAGCCCGCCACGTCCAAGTCCTGGATGGGATGTACGACCCTCGTCCAGGCAGAAGAAATCGAAGGGGGCGGCGGCGGAAGAAGGCCTGGCCCCCGCGGGTGGTGCCCCGCGGCGGATGACAGCCACGAGAAGCCCGGAGAGTGGCGCCCTCCGGCGGAAGACGGCGAAAGAAGCCCTGGCCTCGGGAGGAGCCAGGCATTAGCGGAGGAGCCCGAGGTGGGGCGACACCCCCGTTGTTCTCCGCTGTTTTCGGCCGCCCCCCCCCCGGATGTAAAGGAGCTTAATTTTGGGGTGGGGGCCCAGTCGAGCATGGCGGAGAGCATGGGTGGGTGTTTCCCCCCCCCCGGCAGAAAACGGCTAGAAGACCGAGGAGTGGCGACGCCCCCGTTGTTCTCCGCCATTTCCGCCGCCCCCCCCGGATGTGAAAGAGCTTAATTTGGGGTAGGGGGCCTGGCCGAACATGGCGGAGAGCATCGGTGGGTGTCTCTCTCCCCGGCGGAAGGCGGCGGCGAAGACCGGGGGGGGGGTAGGTGTACCCCCCCGGCGGAAGGCGGCGGCGAAGTCCGGGGGGGGGTAGGTGTACCCCCCCGGCGGAAGGCGAAGACCGAGGAGGGGTAATTTTTTTATTTATAAAACTACGACCAAAAGGTTAACAAATATATAAAATAAACAAAATAACTAAATAAACCAAATAACACAAAAACAAACAACAAAACACAAACCAACAAATCACCGACCTCCACCCACCAAGAAATAACTATAAAGAAAGAAAAATAGCACCAGAACAGGTATTTACAACAGGCTCACTGGTACAAGAGAAAGTCTTTATAGTCCATCAGAAAAGCTTGCCCAGATCATTGCCAAAAAAAAAAAACACTTAAAACGGCTCACTGGTACAGTAGGGAGATATTAAAGTCCATAGAAACCACTACTGTCCAGATCATCGCCAACCCACAACACACCCCACCATCACAACAACAAATACCTACAACCCACGTATGAACAAGAACATGATAGTCAGACATGTCTGTAGCCTTATTTAAAAAAAAAATACCATAAACAAAATCTAAGGGGGTGAAAAAGGATAGATGCCCCTACCCATGGAGAGGGGCAGAGCCGTGACCTAAGGGGGCTGGAAGAGGAACCCCCTCCATAAATGGGCACACCTCTCAGGCCCGACCCTGCTCCTTTCCAGATCCCGCACCTTCACCAACTCCCGAAAGATATCGCCCACTACCTCATGCACAGACAGGATTTTGTCCCTAGTGGACACCAAACACCGAGCGTGCCAAGTGTAATAAAGCACAACTAGGCTGACTAAATAAAGTGACGATAACTCAAATCCCCTGCGGACCCCAAAATCACCATACACTCGCTCAGCATAGGTCAGGGCCGGAAGGCGGGGGTAGCCAATGGCACCCCCTACCCTCGTAAGAACCTCCATGTTGAAGGGACATTGGACCAGAAAATGGTCCATGGTCTCCAATGTCCCACCACATTCCTGACGGGGGCAGTCCCTGTCCCCCAGGTTCCTGTATTTGAGATTCGCACGGACATAGAGTCGTCCATGGAACGACCTCCATGCGAGATCCCAAAACTTATTTGGAACTCTAGAAGAATTCAAGAGGGCTAGCCCCTCCGTGAGGACCCTCTCAGGGCAGTCCCTCAAAGACAGGGGCTTCAAAATGTCCGAGGCCATGACCCTCAGGTACAGCTCCCGCCGACCCAAAGAGCCCACCTCCAGGGCAGTTATCCGCCACTGCCTCAGTACCTTTAATGCCAGGGGGACATAGGAAGGGAGATACCCATGCGATCTCCTCAGATCGCCGGGCCTCCCCCCCTCCCCCCACTGCCTCAAGAACAGCAAGAGCCAGTCCTTGCATGAACACTCCCACCAGGAAGGCTCGTCCACAAATATGGACTGCAAATTGTATTTAACAAAGATGGTGACAAAGAACACCACCGGGTTGACCATGTCCAACCCACCTTGCCGTCGCTGGCGGTATGTGACCTCCCTCTTGATCAGGTTCAGTCTGCTTCCCCACAACAGCAGGAAGAACAGACCATAGACCCGAGCATAGAGAGATGCTGGCAAAAGACACACATAGCTTACAAAGAGAAACTCAGGCAATAAGTACGTCTTGACCAAGCTTACCCTTTCCCTCAGGGAAAGTTTCCAACCTTTCCAGGCCTTCACCTTCCGAGTGGCACTCACCAGCCTGCGCTCCCAGTTTAGCTTGGGATAATCTCCCGGGCCGAAATGAATGCCAAGAACTCGAATCTCTGGTACGGGCGTGGGGAACACGTCCGGAAGGGGGAACTGCTCCCCCTCCTTCCCCAACCAGAAAACTTCACTCTTGTCCCAATTGACCAGCGAGCCTGACGCCTCAGAGTAGCACCCGATCTGGGACTCCACATAATGGGCCTCCTCACGACCAGATACCACCACCGAGACGTCGTCCGCATAGGCCACAACCCTCACCGCCGAAACCGGACCCCCGACAGGTCCCACCGGAACCCCCCCCAGACGCCCGCAGTCTAGCCTCCTTACGAAGGGGTCGACCGCAAAGATGTACATGAGGGGGCTCAGCGGGCACCCCTGCCGGACGCCAGAGTCCACAGCAAAGGCCCGGCCCACCCAACCGTTGACAAGAGGGAAGCTCTCAGCTCCCCTATACAATACCTGCAGCCAATCAACGAATTGATCAGGCAGACCGTATCTCCTCAGAAGCAGCCAAAGGTACTCGTGGTTCACCCGATCAAACGCCTTAGCCTGATCCAGTGCAAGCAGATACCGCTCGCTGCCATCAGCCCTGCACCTTTCCACAGCCTCCCGGACGCTCAGGACGGCACTAAAAGTGCCCCGGCCAGGAATTGTGCAGTGCTGAGAGGGAGACAGCATCCTGCCCGCCAAAGCAGACAGACGTGTAAACAAGATCTTTGCCAGTATCTTCCTATCTGTGGTAAGAAGGGCGATCGGACGCCAATTCTCCACCACAGACGGATCTTTCCCCTTTGACAGTAGGATCAGAGCTGACCTTCTCATTGAGGGAGGCAGCAGGCCATAGGCCAAACATTCACTAAACACGTCCCTCAGATGAGGAGCCAAGAGGCTCTTAAAGGTTTTGTAGAATTCGGCCGTGAGCCCATCAGGCCCAGGCGACTTTTTAGAAGCTAAAGAGCTAATAGCCTGCTCGACTTCAGCTACCGAGATCTCTTCTGTCAGAGAGTCAGGAAGGTCAGACCCCACTTCCAGTGGGGTCTCATCAAGGAATTCCCTGACTTTCTCCATGTCTAGAGGCCGCTTCTTCAGGAGGTCCGAAAAGTGGTCTCTGACGACACCCAGGATCCCCGATCTGGACCGGACCAGAGATCCTGAGGCATCCTTCAGGCCATGTACGACCTTCGACTTCGCCACCTCACCACAGCTCCTGTAGGGATCAGGAGAGATAAACTTCCCGTAATCCCTCTCAAAAACCAGGGAGGCGAGACGGTCGTACTGACACTCCTTCATCTGCGACTTCAGACCGGATATCTGTTCCCGAGAGCCCCCAGAGGACACCAGGCGGTCAAGCTGCCTGCGTAGTCTCTGGTAGGCTTGGTACTTGGAAGCTGCCCTGTACCCAGAGATTTCCCGGAAAAAGTCGCCAGACCTCTTTTTAACTACTTCCCACCACTCAAGGCGGGAGCAGTTGCCCTCAAGGAGCGAGTTCTGGCCCAGGAAGAAAACCTCATAGGCTTCCCTAACCTCAGGATCCTCCAGTAGCGACCCATTCAGGCGCCACAAACCCCTCCCTTTCTGAGGAGTGTCAGCGACATTCAGGGCCACAGATACCATACAGTGATCGGAGAACTCTACCGACTGCAGCTCAGGAGCTGAGCAGACAGAGTCCTCCTTTAAAAAAAACCTATCTAATCTACTCTTACTACTACCTCGGGAAAATGTGAAACCAGTGAGGTTGGGGAGGTGACGAATGTGCACATCCACCAACCTGGCCTCCCTCACTACGTTATTCAAAAAAATACTATCATATCCCAGAGGGTTGGCGGCACCTGCCCCGTCTTTGGGCCTAGTGATCATATTGAAATCGCCACCAAAAATCACCTGCTGGGACGTAAAAAGATAAGGCTTAACCGCCGTAAGGAGGCTCCTCCTCTCCCTCCTAGTTTGAGGCCCATAAAAATTTATGAGCCGGAGGAATTGCCCCCTCACGACAGCGTCCACCACCAGACATCTACCGATCTCCACTTCAATCACTCGCCGGCAAGCCACCGGACCAGTCTTAAAAAGGACCGCAACCCCACTGCAGGGCTCGGCCGCAAGAGACCAGAGGGAGGGCCCACATCTCCACTCCCTCTTTGCTAGATGCATCTCTGCCACAGATGCCAGCCAGGTCTCCTGCAAAAACAAAATGTCAGCTTCAACACGGCTGAGAAAATCGAAGGCCATAAAACGAGCTCCTGCAGAACGAATACTTGCGACATTAATGGTCGCAAGCCGTATTGGAGAGGGTACCGCCATCAGAATGATTGAAAGTGGTCACGTTCTTCTTCATACTACAAACACAAAAACATATTTACATATATACATGCTTATACCCCGTCCTCCTCAGAGTCTGAGGAGGACGTCAAAATGCCATATGGGTTCCCCAGGGACACCCCACTTTGTGCCCCTGGAGGAACCCCACCCCTCACTGGGGACTTCCCGCCCCTGGATTTTGCAGCCCTCCCCTTCTTTTTTCTCCGTCTCACCTGCTCCCACTCCTGCCATTTCTCCGAGGTGACAACGCCTTCCCCCCCCTCGGACCCGCTGCTCGAAAACTCCCTTTTAGAGGAGGCCCGAGCAGCCCCCATCTCCACGGCCACAGGTCCAGAGGAGACTCCGGGCCCAGAATGGGGGGGATGGGAGAGACAGGAGGGGGGCCAGAGACAGGAGGGGGGACAGGGGGAGGACCAGACCTGGCCGGGTGGGAAGAGGAAGAAGGGGCAGGGGGGGGACGGGACCTACGAGGGGGGGGACTAGGGGGTAGGACACGAGGGAGGGGGGTGAGGGGGGAGGGCACGGGGTGACAGATGTAGGACCGGGTGGTGGGGGGGGGGCAGTGGGGTGAGGGGGGAAGGGGGATGGGGATTGGCCCTGCAACAAAAGGAGTGGAAGGCCAGGCCCCCGGATCCACAGGCCCGGGACCCCCAGGCCCTCCCGACTCCTCCCCACCGGCTTCACCTTCCGGAGGATCGGGAGCCTCCTGACCAACCGTGCACGTGTCCTCCCGGGGGGGAGCCCCACGCCCACGCCTGCTCCGCCTTCTCTGAGGCAATGGGCCTGTTGGTCCCTCCGGAGTAGCATTAGGGGCTCCAGGATCCCCGTCCAGGCTTCAGCCGCTCCCGACCCGGGAGGTCCCCCCCCTGAGGAAGGACCCCGATATGCTTTGGGGCACCTACTAAATGGGTGCCCCATCTCACCGCATAAATTGCAGCAGATATCCCCACATGAGTCGGACAGGTGGCCAAAAGCGTGACATCTGCCACATCTGACCACCGTGCAGTCCGAACTCATGTGGGTCGGGCTACCACACTTAAAGCATCGGCGGGGCTGTCCCGGGTAGAAGGCCAGGATCCGGTCTCTTCCCAGGAAAGTGCTCCCAGGGAGGTGGGCAACACTGTTGCCCTCCCTCCTGAGTCGGACCCTGGTCAACCAAGCCCCGGTCCAGACCCCGCGCTCATCGAGGTTCTTCCTCAGGGGGGTCTGCAACTGCCCGTACCTCCCGAGCCAGGTGGCAATGTCCTCCGGAGGGAGCAACTCGTTCCGCACCAGGATGGTGACGTTCTTAACCTCCTCCTGCCTGGAGATGGGAACGAGCCTGTACTTCTTCCAAGGGTCAATACCCCTCACCAACCCAAAGTTGGTGATGAAGCGTTCCATACACACGGGAGTGACAAAACTTATATCGAACTCCCGTGTGTTGGTGGGGTGAATGACAGCAAAAAGGTCACCCACCCCAAAACCCAAGGAGAGTACCAGACCCACTACCTCACCACGGGCGGGGCAGGGGTCCGGACCCTCGTACCTAAGCTGAACCACATTCCTTCGCCTCCTCTCTGGACCACCCGTACCCCTCGTCCACGCCGACCCCTGCGCCCTCTCCTGGTCAGCAGGGGGGGCGCGGAAATTCTGGGCTCCAAAACGGCTGTACAGGTGGTCCAGAGGGGCACGAGAGCCCGCCACCTGGGCGAAGGAGCGACCCCCCTTCAAGGCCGTCAACAGGTTGGTCTCTGGAGACCCCCGAAAAATATTCTCCGGAAGTGGGGCACCCCCCTCAGCGCCCCCAGAAATGGGAGGGGACGGGGGGGCCCCCATCCCTGCCGGTGGTGCTGCACCCACCCCCGCTGAGACACCCTGGCCCACCACCCTTGGCCTGACTACAGGCCCTTCCCCCCCTGGGGCCAAAGCAGAGGGGGACACCTCCCCCACCAACCTCCCCCACCCAGACCCCTCTGCCACCTCAACAGCCCCTTGGGACTCCACCTGCACTGGGGGGATGCCCCCCTGGGACCCCTCCAACTGCCTGATGAAATCATAAGCGGCACAGTCCACCGGGAGGGGTCCCACCTGACACTCCCCCACCCCGCCTGCGCTGCCTGGAGCCCCTCGGGGCTTACAATAGTGTCCATGGGGACCTGGGGGGGTGGCAGCTTACCGTCCATAGTAACGTCCATAGTACCGTCCCTACTACCGTCCACTGCTCCATCCATCTCCTGCCGGGGGCGCCTGGAGGTGCCTGCTGCAGTACCTGGGACTGGGCTCCCCCGTGCCCCCGGAATCTCATCCCCCAGGTCCCCCAAGCTGCCGCCAACCTCCGCAGACACGCGGGGGGGGGCACTTCCGGTTTCGGCCGGGGCACTTCCGGTTCTGGTCGGGGCACTTCCGGTTCCTGGGCGGTCACTTCCGGGTCCCCAGGTCTCACAGTTTCTCCACCCCCAACAGCCGGTGCCATCTTGACCACACTACACCCCAGCTGTTTACCATTAGATGTCTGCAGCATTATGCCTCCACCGTGTGTCTGTCTCTCTCCCAGTGACATGGCAGCTGCAGTCCCTGGCTTACTCCCTGCCAGATCATCCTGCTCCACTGCCAGCTGAGGGGTCATGGAGGTCGACACACGGCGGGCTTCAGCTGGGGCAGTGTGACTAACCCGGGGGAGCCTGGGCACGCTGACTTGAAGATGGCGGGGGGGTACCGCCGGCGGCACCTGGGCCCGGCGACCTCCTGGATCACTGGGCTCCCCGGACTTCGCCAACCCCCCAGTCCCTTCTACGGACCGAGGGATCGGCTCCCGGGAACCCTCCCCAGGTTTTATGGCCATACTGGGCCCTGCACCACCAGCACTCGCCCCCCCCCCAACTGCACCCAGGCTCCCCTGACTCTCCTGGCTGTTTGGGGGGTTGGGACCCCTTCTTAGACCGCCCGCTCCTCCTCGCTGCCTGGCTCCCTTCCCGGTTGGCCTGCTGGAGGGTCCTCCGGAGCTCCTCTAGGAAGTTCACCTCTCCAGCCCCACGTTGGCAAAAGCCCCCTAGGTATTCCCATATTTCTTTTACCTCTATTCCTAGGGTGGTGATGGCCCCCTTGTATTCAGATCTCTTATTACTGGAGCACCTGTCCCTCTTTTCCCTCAGGCCTGCGAGAGTAGTCATCTTTTCCACGCAGGCCTGAGATATCCTCACCAGCAGGGATTTGATTTTATCCCGCCTCCTCCTGGTTCTTGCCTCATTCTCACCTGGCTGAGGGGCTGTCCAGTCTGAGAGACCCTCCTGGGTCTCCAGGAAGAGACGGTCCTCCCTGCTGATGGTGGTGGCGGTGGTCTGGCTGGAGGGCAGGTGCTGTTGACTCCTCCGGAGGCCGGAAGCCGGTCCACCTCCGGGGCTGAGGGAGGCCATCCCACCCCTCTTCCGGGGCAGGGGGCTGGGGGCTGGAGGCTGGTCCTGGTAGGCTGGATCCTGGAACACAGGAGCTCTGGAAGACAGGTCTTCTCTCCTCTCCAGCAGGAAGCAGAATGAGCTCTGTGGGAGGAGCCGGAACTACTGCCAGTGGGAGGAGCCCCCGTTGTTCTCCGCCATTTCCACCGGCCCCCCCCCGGATGTAAAAGAGCTTGATTTGGGGTAGGGGGCCTGGCCGAATATGGCCGAGAGCATCGGTGGGTTTCCCCCCCGGCGGAAGGCGGCGGCGAAGACCGGTGCGGGGCTGGAGCCCCCCCGGCAGAAAACGTCTGGAAGACCGAGGGGCTCCGCCCCCCGTTGTTCTCTGCTTTTTTCGGCCGGCCCCCCCCGGATGGAAAAGAGCTTATTTTGGGGTGGGTGCCTGGCTGGACATGGCGGAGAGCATCGGTGGGTGTCCCCCCCCGGCAGAAAACGGCGAAGCCCGGGGCCCAATGGGCTGGTGGTGGGGGGTCCCGGCAGAAGACCCCCAGAGCTGACTAATAAATTATTTTTTTCTGTGTGGTTTATTTGTGTTTAAACTTTTCCATAGGGTGGGGGGCCAGAATCTGGGGGCCCCCTTATTATAGGGGGCTCTCAGATTCTGATAAGCCCCCCCGCCCGCATACCCCGACAACCAACGGCCAGGGTTGTCGGGAAGAGGCTCTTGTCCCTATCGACATGGGGACAAGAGTGCTTTGGGGTGGGGGGGCAGTGCCCCCCTCCCCCACAGCACACACTCCCCCATGTCGAGGGCATGTGGTCTGGTACGGCTCAGGAGGGGGGGGGCGCTCTGCGTGCCTGGGAGAAGGGTTTGGTCTGGATCTGAGGGGGAACCCCACGCCGTTTTTGGCGTGGGTTTAACCCCTTATGTTCCAGATCAAATCTAAGAGCCTGTTGTGCACCTGAAGGGGGACCCCCACGCCGTTTTTTTCTTAAATTTGGGGTGGAGTACCCCTTTATCCCGGTCCTGTCAGGGGGGGGGGGAATGCCTGCTCGTCTGTCCCTACAATGTATGAACAGTGATCTGTCATTTCCCCTACACAGTCCCACCCCCTTTACAGTTAGAACACACCCAGGTAACATATTCAACCCCTTCCGCGCCCCAAGTGTTAACCCCTTCCCTGCCAGTGTCATTTTTATAGTAAGCAATGCATTTCTATACCATTGCTCGCTAGAAAAATGCCAAATCTCACAAAAATGTGTCCGCCACAATGTCGCAGTAGCCAGAAAAATCAATGATAGCCACCATTACTAGTAAAACAAAAAATTATTCCTAAAAAACCCATAAGACCAACCCCTACTTATAACTTTTGCCCAAACCAATCAAACGCTTATTGTGATTTTTTGGAAACAAAAATATGTCGAAGAATACGTATCGGCCTAAACTGAGGGCAAACATTTTTTGAATATATTTTGGGGGAGATTTATTATAGCAAACAGTAAAAAAGATGTCTTTTTATTTACCAAATTGTCGCTATATTTTTGGTTCAAGCAAAAATAAGAAAAAACGCAGAGGTGATCAAATACCACCCAAAAAAATAAATTAAACATTTTTTGGGGGTGGGAAATGAGGACGCCAAATTTGTTTGGGGGCCACGTCGCACAACCACGCAATTGTCAGTCAAAATGACGCAGTGTTGAAATGCAAAAACTGGCCCCGTCAGTGACCAGTAATATGCTCTGGGGCTCAAGTGGTTACAAATTAAGAATACACTAAAGTTAGCCCAATTTATGGCCATAATGTGAAAGATGATGTTACACCGAGTAAATAGATACCCAACATGTTACACTTTAATATTGCACACACTCATGGAATGGGGCCAAACTTCAGTACTTGAAAATACCCATAGGCAACGCTTTTTGATGTGTTTCAGGTTACCAGTTTAGATTTACAGAGGAGGTCTAGTGCTAAAAGTATTGCTCTCGCTCTAACGTACGCTATGATACCTCACATGTGGGGTTTGAACGGGGGTTCAATATGTGGGCGGGACTTACACATTTAAGGCCCGCCCACATATGGAAACATCCTTCAAACCACACATGTGAGTTATCATAGCGTGCGTAAGAGCGAGAGGGATACTTTTAGCACTAGACCTCATCTGTAAATCTAAACTGGTAACCGGAAACAAAAAAAATGCTGCTTGTTCGCTTCTGACTGCGAGCTACTAGGGACAGGGGCATTTAAATTATTATTATTTATGTTTGTTACGTAAAAATTCGATAAGACCTCCCGTTCAGCTTGTAAAGCATCAGTTCAGGGGGACCAAAAAAAAATTAAACACCTCTAATGCTTTCATCCGCCATTGCAGATTTGATTCTGGTACTGCATTTCCAGTGAACTGGGCATGCTCGAACACTTAGAAAAAGAAGCTGGAAGTTTCAGCCTGAAAATGACATGCATCTTTCTGAGCATGCTCAGAAAGCTGTTTTTTTGGCTTAGTAATTTAACCACTTAAGGACCCCCGCACGCACATATACGGCCACAGAATGGCACGTACAGGCACAAGGGCGTAAATTTACGTCCCCGCCTGAGTGCGGTTCGGGGGTCCCATCGGGACCCCCTCCGCGGCGTGCGGGGGTCCCCCTACCTCTGGGAGCGATCCGGGATCTGCGGGCGGATGTCCGTGATATCCGCCCCCCCCGCGATCGCTCCCAGCCAATGGGAGCGCGCTCCCAGCCTGTCACTTCCTCCTCCTGTGTTTACACAGGAAGGAGGAAATGATGTATTCTCTCATCGCAGCGCTGTTTCCCAGCGCTGCTGATGAGAGAAGACATCACAAGTAAGTGTGCACCAACATTACACTGACACACACTCACATAGGCATATTAACCCCTTGTGATCGCCCCCCCCACCCCCCTGTCACAGTGTCACTGAATGCAGTGATTTAATCACTGCATTTAGTGTCAGTGTGACAGGCACTGTAAAAAACAGTTAGTGTTAGGTTCAGGATAGCCCCCCCACCCCCCCTAATAAAGTTTTAACCCCCTGATCACCGCCCTAGTTAACCCTTTCACTCCCTATTGCCAGCGTCACTAAGCGATCATTTTTCTGATCGCTGTATTAGTGCCGCTGTTCCCGCTAGGTAGCTATTTTTTTTTATTGCGATTTTTTTTTTTACTAAAGACATGTGGCTAAATAAATTTTGGCCTAAATGTTTGACTAAAATTTAGTTTATTTGATTTTTTTTTAACAAAAAGTAAAAAATAGTGTTTTTTTTTCAAAAATGTCGCTCTATTTTTGTATATAGCGCAAAAAATAAAAATCGCAGAGGTGATCAAATACCACCAAAAGAAAGCTCTATTTGTGGGAAGAAAAGGACGCAAATTTTGTTTGGGAGCCACGTCGCACGACCGCGCAATTGTCTGTTAAAGCGACGCAGTGCCGAATCGCAAAAACACCTTGGGTCATTTACCAGCGTATTGGTCCGGGTCTTAAGTGGTTAAGGACATCCTTAACAGGTGTAAGCAGTTACAAGTGCACACAAACTAGAGGCTGACATTTCTTCATGTGTTTCCAATTGGTTCATTAGCACACATGTTATAAAAAGCGTGGATAGTGCAGATGTCAGCTGCCCCTCAGAGGGGGCAGGTTTGCTGGCTGGAAGGAATGGCGGAGTGAAACAGAGATGTTTTGGAGCAAGTTTTGTATTTTTTGATGTTTTGTTTGCTGCCTAATTTTGCAAAATGTTTCTCAAGATGTTAATGACTAATGTTTTAATCCTGTGGGTCTATCCTGTTATTTCAAAAGCATGATTTATTTTCCAATGACTGTGAAATAAACGTTGGTCTTTTTTGTTTTTAGGTATTTTTATATATTTTTGGTGTGTTTATTTGTAATTTTTTGTTTTGCTTTCCTTGTTTTGTGGACCAATAAAATTACTTTCAAATTTTGAAGTTTTTTTTGTGATATTTTTTTCATGCTATGGATTTCAACCGCTGCAGCTGAAATAGTTTGGGCCTAAACCATCAAGTGTGATTTGTCTCTAAGCTCTTTCCTGGTGTGTATGCATGAAATGTTTAGTCACCAGAAAAGGAAGGACAAAGCGGTAAGTATTGTTTCCTAGAACTGATGTCCAGACTGACTTTTTAAAGCACATGTGCAAGATGTAGGAAAAGCTGCAAACATGGCCTGTTTGGAGGGGGGGGGGGGGTGGTGTATTGGTGGACAGGCTTGAAGTGCTGATTTACAGCGCTGTGCTTGAAACTAGCACAAGACAATCCTATTCTAATTGTGGGTTGTTTGAGGCAAGCCAATTGAGTGTTAGAACCCCTGCTAGTGTTTTTATGTTGGGCTTTGTGTCCCTTTTCCTAAAATTGGCTTCACTTCCTGTCACACAGCTGAACAGGAAGTGAGGTTAAAACCCTACCAATGGTCTTTTCTTCGGGACACAGGTCAATCTAACTAGTGTCACCATTAAGCAAATTGCACTGCAGTGTACACCCCAAATGATTAGTTATTTTGGGGTATAGTAAAGGCAAAGCCGCTCTGCAGTAGAAGCGCAGGCAATGAAAATCAGAAGGGAAGCACTGATGGTTTTTACTTCCAATCCCGCCAAGTTTTTATTTTTCTTCCTTGCTTGTCCACTTGTAGTGCAAAGTGGATTTGCCTTTAGTAAATGGACCCCAAAGTCCAAGATTCCTACTAATTTGGGGTGTACACAGCAAAATGCAATTTCCAAAATGGGAAACTATTTAGATTGATCTGTGTCCCCAACAAAACATTACTCAGGTGTTTCCCTCACTTCCTGTTTGGCTGTGTGGCAGGAAGTGAATGAATTAAGTAGAAAGTGACAACATTTGTGAGGTGTCTTTACCCTATCAGGGGTGCAGGCATCCCCAAAACAAACAAGAAAATAGTTGATTTAACATTGGGTGGTGTTTGTGGGGGTCCCTAACACACATTCATACATATTAGCAACGCTGGATCCTGGCCTATTGGCATGGTTATATTTTCTTAAGCCTCTCAATAGAATGATCTGAAATTTGGGGTTAAACTGGAACTATAATCATCACTTTTATTTTTTTGATTTCTTTCATTTTGGATAGAGTTGGGGGGGGGGGTTAGAAGCTCTGTCAGTTTATTTTGTATTATCCCTGTCCGTTTGGGGAGATTGGCCTTCACTTCCTGCCCCATAGCCAAACAGGAAGTGATCGAAAAACTAGGCAAATTAAGGGCCCCCCCAGGTCCCCCCCCCCCACAGAACTTGTGTGTGTCCCCTGAAAATTCCTGGGTGGGTCATAAAAAAACAGGGTGTGGCCTTGACAGGAAGGGTGGGTCATTTTTCTATTAGGGGGTGCCAAAATTTGGTCAGGCCTAGGGCAGCACAAAACCTAAATATCCTACTGCATATTAGGGCTTATTTAGACAGGATCCAATTTACAGCATGTTTTTAGATTGTGGGAGGAAACCCGCACAGGGAGAACATGCAAACTCCAGGCAGATAGTGTCAACCCTTTTGCTGCTAGGTGAACATGCTACACACTACACTACTGTGCTGAACGAACATGATCGCAGCTGAAAGCATGAGATGTTTTTTTTTTTAACAATTCCATGCTTTCCAGCCTGGAGGACAGATGTGGGGTCTAATTGACCCCGTCTTTCTCTATAAAGAGGACCTGTCACACACTAGTCCTATTACAAGGGATGTTTACATTCCTTGTAATAGGAAGAAAAGTGAAAAATAATACAAAAAAAGGGACAAACAAGTGCAAAAATGAAAATATTAAGTTAAAAAATAAAATAAAAAAGGAATTTAAATGCTCCTGTCCCTAGTAGCTCGCACTCAGAAGCGAACACGCATGCAAGTCCCACCCACATATGTAAACATCCTTCAAACCCCACATGTGAGGTATCATAGCGTGCGTTAGAGTGAGAGCAATAATTTTAGCACTAGACCTCCTCTGTAACTCCAAAGTGGTAACCTGAGAAAAAAAGTCAAGCGTTGCCTATGGAGATTTTTAATAACGAAGTTTAGCGCCATTCCATGAGTGTGCGCAATATGAAAGCGTGACTAGTTAGGTATCTATTTACTCGGTGTAACATCATCTTTTACCTTATCCCTAAAAATTGGGCTAGCTTTACTGCTTTCTTATTTTGTCATTCATGAAACAGTTTTTTTTTTTTGAAAGCCAAACAAAAAAAAAAAACGTTTGAAAAATGTTGGCGCAAATACTGTTGGAAATGTGTCCGCAAAAATGGCCGCCACTTTATTCCCTAGGGTGTTTGTTAATAAAATATATATAATGTTTGGGGGTCCTGAGTAATTTTCAAGGAAGAAAATATAATTGTTACATGAAGGAGAGAAGTGCCAGAATAGGCGCGGTATGGAGGTGGTTAAAGTGCAACAATAAAAGTGAAAAATTCGTTGAAATTTCATACCATGGGGGGGGGGCAATTAGTGCCGCCTGATATTGAGAAGGGGGGGGGGCTGCCGCAATTTGATAAGCGGGGGGTTCCTTTACTAAAAAATACATATAGAAAAATATATATTAAAAAGGGTGGTAGCCATCCGGGGGCCCTGGGGACCTCTGGGCCCTTTAATAAAAATAAACCTCTGGGCCCTTTAATGAAAAATAAATTAAAATATCTATATATATATATATATATATATATATATATATATATATATATATAAAATAATAAAAAAAGGGGGTTGCCTTGGGAGCTCTGGGCCCTTTAATAAAAAATAACTACCAAAAATCGAAAAAAAAATAACATGGGGTGGGAGCTGCGGTGGCTCAACGTCATTGGCACTGCACTGACAAGCCGTTTACCTCTGCAGCCAAGGGTTCGGATCCCGGTCTCGGCTACATGTGAATTGAGTTTGGTGGTCTCAGCCCGGCACCACCCTTGCACGCACACGAACGCACTTTGGCCATGAGGTCTCCTAAAATAAAGGGAGGCGAAGGACCTACAGGGCTGGCTGGGTGGGCTACACTCCCTCATAGGGGGAGTCCCTCTGTCCCATCGGGCTCCCAAGTGTAGCAGGTGGGGTGAGTGGGAGGCCCCCCTCACACCCACCATTGCCACTGGGGGCATGGAGAAGGATGGCGATTGCAAGTCCAGCTCCTCTCTCTCGACTTCACGCACAAAATACACTTTAAAATAGAAATTAAAGTAAAAAATAACAAACCTGGGGAAAATGTTTATAACATTTTTATAAGCAAAAAGGTTGTCATCTGGGGCCCTCTGGGAGCTTTCATAATTATATTATATATATATATATATATATATATATATATATATATATATATATATATATATATATATATATATATATATATGTTAAAAAAATAACCAAAAAATATATAAAAATATATAATTTTTTTTTCTTTTTTTTTTAAAGGTGGGGGGTTGTCATCTGGAGCCCTGGGGATCTCCGGGCCACTGGGGACCTCCAGACCCCTAAAACAAAACATTGGCCCTTTAATAACAACAAATATGGGGGGTTGCCACCCGGGGCCCTGGGGGCCTCTGGGCCCCTGGGGACCTCCGGACTGCTAAAAAATATTAAATTCCAAAAATTGGCCCTTTAATAAAAAATCCAACAAAAACCAACTAAAAAATATATATAACCAAAAAAAAAAAAAAAGAGGGGGGGTTACCATCTGGGGCGCTGGGGGGCCTCCAGGCATCTGGGCACCTCCGGACCCCTTACAGGTGTACAGGGCCGCCATCAGGAATTTTGGGGCCCCTTACACAGCTTCAGGCATGGGATGGGCCCCCTGGAGCAGAGAACCGGGGGGGGGGGTGCTGCCGCATGAAATTGAGAAGCGGGGGGGGGGTTCTGCCGCAAATTGAGAAGCGGGGGGGCCCTTTACAAAAAGAAGAAATAAAGAAAAATATATCTAAAAAAGGGGGGTAGCCATCCGGGGCCCTGGGGACCTCTGTGCTCTTTATAAAATAAAAAGAAAAAAGAGAGAAAATATATATATATATTTTTTTAAAATATAACATTTATATAAAAAAATTAAAAAACAAGGGGGTTGCCTTCCAGGGCCCTGGGGACCTCTGGGCCCTTTAATAAAAAAAAAATATATAAAAAAAATGTATAAAAAAATAAAAAAAATAAACAATTATAAAAAAGGGGGTTTGACACATGGGGCCCTGCCCTGGGACCTCTGGGCCCTTTAATAATAATATATATATATATATATATATATATATATATATATATATTATATATATATATATATAATATATATAATATATATATATATATATATATATATATATATATAAATATTATATAAATAAAAGAAATAAAAAAAAAAAAAAAAAATATTTATTTTTAGAAAAAAAGGGGGGTTGTCATCTGGGGCCCTGGAGATCTCCAGGTCCCTGTGGACCTCCGGACCTCTAAAAAAATAAAAGAAAAAAAATTGGCCCTTTAATAAAAAAAAAAAAAGAAAAATATATAAAAAAAAAAATATATTTTTTTTTAAATATATATATTTTTTGTTAAAAAAAAGGGCTTGCCATCTGGGGCCCTTAGTGGCCTCCGGGCCCCTGGGGACCTTCGGAGCCATAAAAAAAAAGGGTGGTTTCCATCCGGGCCCCTGGGGACCCCCGGGCGGTGTAATGCCTGTACCCCCCTAATGGTGGCCCTGCAGGTGTACTGCCTGTACACCCCTGATGGCGGCCCTGGGTGTAATGTCAGCATGTGAAAAATGACATTCTGAAGGAAAAAAGCCATTTAAAACTGACTCGCGGCAATAATGAATTGTCAGCTCCCGGCAATTGCAGGAGAATTCATTCATTAAAAACACCAAAAAAAAAGCGTGGGGGTCCCCCCAAATTCTATAACCAGACCCTTTAGGTCTGGTATGGATATTAAGGGGAACCCCGCTGTCAATTGTAAAAAAAATGACGTGGGGTTCCCCTCAAATATCCATAACCAGACCCTTCAGGTCTGGTGTGGAATTTAAGGGGAACTCCACCCCAAATTAAAAAAAAAATGGCGTGGAGTCCCCCCTAAAATCCACACCAGACCCCTTATCCGAGCACGTTGACCTGGCCGGCCGCAGAAAAGAGGGGGGGACAGAGCGCGGCCCCCCCCCTCTCCTGAACCGCACCAGGCCACATGCCCTCAACATTGGGAGGGTGTTTTGGGGTGCCCCCCAAAACACCTTGTCCCCATGTTGATGAGGACAAGGGTCTCTTCCCCACAACCCTTGCCCTTGCCCGGTGGTTGTGGGGGTCTGCGGGCAGGAGGCTTATCAAAATCTGGAAGACCCCTTTAACAAAGGGGCCCCCCAGATCCCGACCCCCCCCTGTGTGAAATGGTAATGGGGTACCTTGTACCTCTACCATTTCACGAGAAAAAAAATGTAAAGGGTTAAAAACGACAAGAGACGGTTTTTGACAAGTCCTTTATTATCTTCTTTCTTCTTTGCTTCGGGTTTCTTCCTTCTTCTTCTTCTTCCTCTGCTTCTGTCTTGGGTCTTCTATTCCCGCATTTCTTGCCCGGCGTGTTCTTCCATCTTTTTCTCCTTCCGCTGTTCTTCTCGTCCGCATCTTCTCCTTCTTCTTCTTCGCCGGAGGCGCCGCTTCCAATTGAAATCCCTGCTGTCTGACGCCACGGGCAAGCTCTTAGGAGTGTGCTGCAAGTGCGTCAGAGGGGGGCGTGGTCACAAGTCAGAGGGCGGGCAATTCAATTTGAAGCTTGTGCGCGGCTTTTTCTTTGCCAGAGTCGCCGCTTCCAATTGAATTGCCCGCTTTCTGGAACATGTGACCACGCCCCCCCCTCTGACGCACAGGCACCACACGGGGACTTTCCTAAGAGCTTGCCCGTGGCGTCAGAGGGGGGGCGTGGTCCGGCAGACAGCTGGGATTTCAATTGGAAGCGGCCGCTCCGGCGAAGAAGAACAAGAAGAAGATGCGGACGAGAAGGACAGCGGAAGGAGAAAAAGATGGAAGAACACGCCGGGCAAGATGCGGGAATAGAAGACCCAAGACAGAAGCAGAGGAAGAAGAAGAAGAAGGAAGAAACCCGAAGGAAAGAAGAAAGAAGATAATAAAGGACTTGTCAAAAAACCGGGTCTTGTCGTTTTTAACCCCTTTACATTTTTTTTTCTCGTGAAATGGTAGAGGTACAAGGTACCCCATTACCATTTCACACAGGGGGGGGGCCGGGATCTGGTGGGCCCCTTTGTTAAAGGGGTCTTCCAGATTTCGATAAGCCTCCTGCCCGCAGACCCCCACAACCACCGGGCAAGGGTTGTGGGGAAGAGACCCTTGTCCTCATCAACATGGGGACAAGGTGTTTTGGGGGGCACCCCAAAACACCCTCCCAATGTTGAGGGCATGTGGCCTGGTTCGGTTCAGGAGAGGGGGGGGGCGCGCTCTGTCCCCCCCTCTTTTCTGCGGCCGGCCAGGTCAACGTGCTCGGATAAGGGTTTTTTAAAAATTTAAAAAAAAAGCCGTTTAAAACTGACTCGCGGCAATAATGAATTGTCAGCTCCCGGCAATTGATGGAGAATTCATTCATAAAAAACCTGAACAAAAAAAGCGTGGGGGTCCCCTGCAAATTCAATAACCAGACCCTTTAGGTCTGGTATGGATATTAAGGGGAACCCCGCCGTCAATTGTAAAAAAAAATGACGTGGGGTTCCCCCCAAATATCCATAACCAGACCCTTCAGGTCTGGTGTGGAATTTAAGGGGAACTCCACCCCAAATTAAAAAAAAAATGGCGTGGAGTCCCCCCTAAAATCCACACCAGACCCCTTATCCGAGCACGTTGACCTGGCCGGCTGCAGAAAAGAGGGGGGACAGAGCGCGGCCCCCCCCTCTCCTGAACCGAACCAGGCCACATGCCCTCAACATTGGGAGGGTGTTTTGGGGTGCCCCCCAAAACACCTTGTCCCCATGTTGATGAGGACAAGGGTCTCTTCCCCACAACCCTTGCCCGGTGGTTGTGGGGGTCTGCGGGCAGGAGGCTTATCGAAATCTGGAAGACCCCTTTAACAAAGGTGCCCCCCAGATCCCGGCCCCCCCCCTGTGTGAAATGGTAATGGGGTACCTTGTACCTCTACCATTTCACGAGAAAAAAAATGTAAAGGGTTAAAAACGACAAGAGCCGTTTTTTGACAAGTCCTTTATTATCTTCTTTCTTCTTTCCTTCGGGTTTCTTCTTCCTTCTTCTTCTTCTTCCTCTGCTTCTGTCTTGGGTCTTCTATTCCCGCATCTTGCCCGGTGTGTTCTTCCATCTTCTTCTCCTTCCGCTGTCCTTCTCGTCCGCATCTTCTTCTTGTTCTTCTTCGCCGGAGGCGCCGCTTCCAATTGAAATCCCCGCTGTCTGCCGGACCACGCCCCCCCTCTGACGCCACGGGCAAGCTCTTAGGAAAGTCCCCGTGTGGTGCCTGTGCGTCAGAGGGGGGCGTGGTCACATGTTCCAGAAAGTGGGCAATTCAATTGGAAGTGGCGACTCTGGCAAAGAAAAAGCCGCGCACAAGCTTCAAATTGAATTGCCCGCCCTCTGACTTGTGACCACGCCCCCCTCTGACGCACTTGCAGCACACTCCTAAGAGCTTGCCCGTGGCGTCAGAGGGGGGCGTGGTCCGGCAGACAGCGGGGATTTCAATTGGAAGCGGCCGCTCCGGCGAAGAAGAACAAGAAGAAGATGCGGACGAGAAGGACAGCGGAAGGAGAAAAAGATGGAAGAACACGCCGGGCAAGATGCGGGAATAGAAGACCCAAGACAGAAGCAGAGGAAGAAGAAGAAGAAGGAAGAAACCCGAAGGAAAGAAGAAAGAAGATAATAAAGGACTTGTCAAAAACCGGGTCTTGTCGTTTTTAACCCTTTACATTTTTTTTCTCGTGAAATGGTAGAGGTACAAGGTACCCCATTACCATTTCACACAGGGGGGGGGCCGGGATCTGGTGGGCCCCTTTGTTAAAGGGGTCTTCCAGATTTCGATAAGCCTCCTGCCCGCAGACCCCCACAACCACCGGGCAAGGGTTGTGGGGAAGAGACCCTTGTCCTCATCAACATGGGGACAAGGTGTTTTGGGGGGCACCCCAAAACACCCTCCCAATGTTGAGGGCATGTGGCCTGGTTCGGTTCAGGAGAGGGGGGGGGCGCGCTCTGTCCCCCCCTCTTTTCTGCGGCCGGCCAGGTCAATGTGCTCGGATAAGGGGTCTGGTGTGGATTTTAGGGGGGACTCCACGCCATTTTTTTTTATAATTTGGGGTGGAGTTCCCCTTAAATTCCACACCACACCTGAAGGGTCTGGTTATGGATATTTGGGGGGAACCCCACGTCATTTTTTTTTTAAATTGACGCGGGGTTCCCCTTAATATCCATACCAGACTTAAAGGGTCTGGTTATTGAATTTGGGGGGACCCCCACGCTTTTTTTTTTCATTTTTTAATGAATGAATTCTCCTGCAATTGCCGGGAGCCGACAATTCATTATTGCCGCGAGTCAGTTTTAAATGGCTTTTTTCCTTTGAAAAATTACATTTTGTGCAGAGACAGTTCTAACCACGGGAAACATGCGCTTTTTCACATGCTGACATTAGAGCCCCCCATGGTACGAAATTTAAAGAAAAATTACACTTTTATTATTGCACTTTTAGCATTATTAAAATCACTGCTCCCGAAAAAACGGCCGTTTTAAAAATTAAAAAAAGCATTGGTACATGTCCCCTGGGGCAGGACTGAGGTCCCCAAACACTTTTTAGGACAAAACTTGCAGATTAGCCTTTAAAATTTACAATTAAGATTTCCCCCCATAGACTTATACAGGGAGTTCGGCGGCGGCTTTACTTATCAATCACATCGCGCTGCTGCTGCCGCCGGTTCATGCGCCTAATTAGGGCTTCATCCAGCGCACCTATTAAGGCATGTACCGGCGCAGCGCAGCTTCATTAGTAAATCAGCCCCTTAGTCTCTTTTGAATTATCTTTGATGACTATTTTAAACTCTGTTGTTTTAAGCCAATATAACTAAATCCACACACCACCTATGATTTCCTTCACTAACGAAGATTTATGAGAATATATAATTCCTGTGCTGGACTACACCAAAATCAATATGTGGACATTTAAAATCATAACCAGGGTTTCTTTTATATAATGGCTGCAGCCCAGTACACCACTTAAATAAATTCTCTCTCCCTCTCTCTTATCTTTGATTTTCTCCTTTAATCAGCAGCTCGAGCTCCAGGGGGCCAGGGTGGATAGCCTATCTCTGCAACTTTACATTAATACATTTTCACTGGGGATTTCCCTTTGAGAGATAGACATCCTCCCTTTGCCATCTGACGTCCGGACGGTTCCCATATATGTTTTATGTCCACCGTCTTAATTGTGTATGTAACTGGCCGTTCTCCCGGAAGTGTCCTGATGCGGTTTGCTGGGTGTGGGATTGTAGGTCATCTTTGACACGGACGACCATCTCCTTATTCCGTGAACGAGAGATTTACAGCTAGTCTCCTGGTTACTGGATTTTGTATAACAGCCATCTGCTGATCCCCTCTCTGAAGATATTCTACACCAAGTTCCGAGCATCTACTAAGCCTGACCGACTCTGGAAATTCAATTTTCTTAGAGTCCACTCCTTCTGGTAAGCCTGCATCTTCATTGGTGGTGGGATATCTTCTTACGTTTGAAAATCATGGCCCAGATTCAGAGAGAATTAGATTATCGTAGAGTATCAGAAATACACTACGCCGCTGTTTTTTACCTGGCTCTACGTGGAATCCAGGTAGATTTTGTCCAGTAAACGACAGCGGCGTAGTGTATTTCTCCCGTCGCAATCCATCTGCGCGAGTAGGGGGCGTGAAGCATTTAAAATAGGTGCGTTCCCGCGGCGATCGAACTGCGCATACTCCGTTCGCAAATTTCCCGCCGTGCATTGCGCGAAATCACGTCGTCACGTCGTAGTAGCGTCGTTTACATACATTCCTATTCCCGAACGAGTTACGTTAAAAAAAATATATATTTTCAAATCGACGCGGGAACGACAGCCATACTTTACATGGGTTACGCACTGTTAGACCAGCAAAAAGCTCCTCTAACATTACGTAGCCAAAAAATGACGTAGGCGATTGCGAGGGACACTCGTACCTTTCGTGGATCGCCGTAAAAACTAATTTGCATATCCCGACGCATGAAAACAACGCGAACTCCTCCCAGCGGCCGCAAAAATATCGCAGTGTCGATCCGAAGGCTTACTAGGATGTAAGCCTCTCGGATCGAAGCCCGAAGCCGCCGTATCATGGTTTTAGGATTCAAACTAGTGATACGGCGCGCGAAATTTGAAATTACTCCTGTCTAACACCAGTTAGACAGGCGTAATTGCTCTGTGAATCTGGGCCCAAGTTTTTATTCTGTCACTGGAATTCAAGAATACCCTTTTTATGAACTTTATGGCTTTTATTTTGAGGTTCATGTTAGACTTTGTTGTTTAATGTACTGATCACCACTTCACGTGTATTATACACTATTCACATCCATGCAATTTTGACCTTATTGTCATATTTTGTTTTCTCTTGAGCGCTACACTATTTTTTTATATTTTGTTTTTTGCTTCCTATTTTTCAGTAGCCGTGTTTAACAGCTAAATGTATTCACTTTATAGCAGCGCAGTAATACACACCACACCAATCTGTGTATGTAACTGTGTCGATCTGACCAAAGCCCTAAGTGGCGCAGACCCTACAGTAACTGATTTTAGCCCCCTCTCTACGTATTTTTTCTTTATATCATGTGCTATTTAATAAAAACTATATTTTTGGATTAATTATATAGTCAGTGTGTTCATAGAAGTCCTTCTTGTTTTTCAGTCCTCTAAGATTGAAATGTCTCTATATACTGTCTGAATAGTGTACGCAGGTTATTTTGTATGAGTGAAAGATAACATTGTCTGATTACCAAATTGATAAAGGAGGCAAAAGGTGTGCAGCCTCTATAAAGAATCAAGTGTACCTGGTGGCAGGTGATTTTCATTCCAGGTAGTCAGACTATTTCCCATACTTAGGAAAAGAGAGACTAATGGCCCATACACACGATCTGAATATCGGACGAAAACGATCGTCCGATGATGGATCGTACGATTTTCGAATCGTGTGTACACTACTTTCGACAGCCGATCACGACCGTTCATCCGATATTATTAGATCGGACAAGCTCGAAAATTTTCCTCGTACGATGTCAGATCGTACGATTTTCGTTTAGTCAGTACAGCCGTCGTCCGACAATACAAGACAAATACATTACAACACATGACATCACTTCCGATCATTTTTTTCTATCATACGATAATTTTTGTGAGTTTAATAACCTACTTTATTTTACTCTTGATTATTAAGCGAAAAAAGTCGTACGATCCGTCGGCCGATATTCGGATCGTGTGTATGGGCCATTAATTGAGACTGCCTTTAGAGCTGGTGGAGGGTGACTGGGTAACAAACACTATGGAGCTGGAGATAATGAGGAACACATTGGGAGGTCTTGTGCTACATATCAGGGAAGGGGTTTGGAAATCCAACTTGCTCTGCCCAACATCCAGAACCTCAGAGAAGAAACCGTCTCTTTCTCAGTGGGACAATTTCCACTTTACAAAGACAGGCGGGTGGGGTAGTATCCGAGTTGACTATGAGCAGTGGCGTCTCCAGCTTTCATATTTAGGGGGGGCACATGGGGGGACAGGGACAAAAGTAGGAGGGCAAATATCAAATACAATTATATATATATTTATATCCTGGGACTCTTTACTACGATCCACAATGGGCCTTTTCACATGTTCTGCAGTGAGCTCCCTTCCTACCATACTGGGGCCCCCCAGGATTGCAGAAAACAAGAGATATATGTCACCAGCACACCAAGAAAATATAAGGGTCCAAAGCAGTGGGAGAACTATCAGGGTTGCAAAGGTTGTCTTGCTACCAGGCCTTGGTGTTCTACCACTGTAGGTTTCCCTAGCTGTCCTGTCCCTGCTATTGACACCGCTGGTCTGGCATATGTCTTCTAGGCAGTCTATTAGGACCTAGTGCTGGTGACATTCTGGGTACATGCAGGGGAAGGCTAGCACTATTGGTTATAGAGAGCCAAGCCCCCAACTGGTCACCTAGCAGCAGTAATGCTGTATAACCTTCTCTGTTGACATGCTGTTCGGGATGTGATCCAGGTGATGCTCCCAGTCAGATCTAATAAACATAGGGCCAGATTCAGGTAGGACTTACGCCGGCGTATTTCGAGATACGCCAACGTAAGTCCAAATGTGTGCCGTTCAATCTTTTCCAGCGATTCCCGACGTCATTCCCGTCAAAAAAATAGGCTTCCTACGCCCGATGTAACTTGCCTATGCCGGTGTATCGTGGGCGCATATTTATGCTGGCCGCAAGGGGCGTTTTTATTGATTTACGCGTCGAATATGCAAATGACCGAGATACGCCGATTCACGAACGTACTTGTGCCCATCGCTGTAATATACACCGTTTACGTAAGGCGTACGTCCGGCGTAAAGTTATTCCACCTAAAGGTGGCGCAACACATGCAAAGGTATAGACGTCGGAACAGCCGGCGTCTTTTACGTCGTTTACGTAGTACTACGTGAATAGGGCTTGGCATAGGTTACGTTCACATCGTAGGCATTGAGCCGATGTATCTTAGGGAGTATATGGGACGTGATTATGAGCATGCGCGCATGCGCCATTTAATCGGCCATTCATTTGCATGGGGTCACGCTTAATTTAAATAGATGACGCCCACCTCCTTCCTACTTTAAATTAGGCGGGCTTACGCCGGCCAATTTACGCTACGCCACTGCAACTTACGGAGCAAGTGCTTTGTGAATACTGCACTTGCCTCTCTGTTACGGCAGCGTATTGTATATTCGATACGCTACGCCCACCTAAAGATGCGCCAATCTACCTGAATCTGGCCCATAGTATTTATTAGCATCAAGAGTACAACCACATGTATATATAATCAACCGTATGTTCAGCAGCCATGTGGGCTCTATGCCTGTAAAGTGTGGACTTTCAATAAAATCACTAATATTTAAAACTAGGATTTGACTAGGAGCATCACCTGGATTGCATCATGATCAGCATGTCAGAGAAGGCTCCTCTGCTGCTAAGCAACCTGCAGGGAGCTCAACTGTCTACAACCAATAGAGATGGGCTGGGCATGTTCAAAATTCCACATGCCAGAGCCTGCCAGGTAGCCCACACTGTGCAGCGCTAATCACAGGCAGTGAGACATTTCCCGGTCCGCATCTGCACAGATCAGGAAATGTCTCACTGGCTGTGATCAGCACTGTGCAGTGTGGGCTTCCTGGCAGACTCTGGCATGTGGAATTTTGAACATGCCCAGCCCATCTCTAACAACAAATTGTGCTGGCCCTCCTGTACATCAGCCCCATAAAGTAACCAGCACTGGGTTCCAATGTGCTGCCGCTGCTGCCATGGAGACCAGCGCTGTGAAAAGCCGGGACAGGACAGCAACTCTGGTTGTTTCAGCACTGCTCCACACTGGGAGGATTCCCCATCCACCTATAATGTGTAGATGAGGGAATTGGATCATTTTTTTTATTATTATTCAACCGAATAGTTGAATGAAAAAAAGTGATCAATGTATGGGCTGTCTAAGGCCTCGTACACACGAGGAGATATGTCCGCTGAAAACGGTCCGATGGACCGTTTCAGCAGACATCTCCGATCGTGTGTATGGGCTAGCGGACAGATTTGTCCACCCGACAGATTTCAAAGCATGCTTTGAAATCTATCGGGTGGAATCCGTCCGCCCGACATGTCTGCTGGTTAGTACACTTATAAAAGAAAATCAATCAGCGCAATAAAAACACAAAATAATATAATAGTAAGCAGCTGAACACTAGGAATCAATTAGATAAGTTCCTGGAAAGATATAAACAAAGAATAGTGCAGCGCTATATATAAAGTCTCATCCAAAGAACCTCCTTGTGATAATCCTCGAACGTTGCGTCCCTAGGACAGGACTTCTTCAGCGGAATGTCGGCTGAAGAAGTCCTGTCCTAGGGACGCAACGTTCGGAGGGAAGGGACGTGACGGCACCCGCAGCCACTGGCAACACACTGTTTTTTATCGCTGTTTACCCTGGCACTGGATCAGTGCCTTGAAAATGTGAGTTTTATACATTTGTTTTATTAAACCTTGTGCGCGCATACAGAGTACACTATGTTTTATCTCCTTTTTTTTTATGAATGAATCATCATCTGGTCGGAGTGTATCTGTTTTGGCTTCATGCTTGTCAGCTGGCAACTTCATCCCCTGGATTTATCCCTTATGGGAAAGCGCTATTGACCCTGATCTCATTATAGGGTCTGATCTGGGAGGTGAGAGGCCATTTTTACTACTGGTGGAGGTGTTTTTCTTCTATCCACGATTCATCACCTGCATGTGTGTGAATTTTACCACTATTGGATTATCACAAGGAGGATCTTTGGATGGACTTTTATATAGCGCTGCACTATTCTTTGGTTAGTACACTTACCAGCAGACATGTCGTCCCGCACCGCCGCCGCCGAATGGATTCGGCGCATGCGCGGAAGTGTTTTACTTCCTGGTGCGGTGACGTGGCGGCGTCAACGTCACCGCCACGTCACCGCGCTGTCCGCCGGCGGGGAATTTGATCCGATGGTGTGCACACGCCATCGGATCAAACTCCAGATCGGACATATCCGATGGAAATGGTCCGCGGACCGTTTTCATCGGATATGTCCGATCGTGTGTACGAGGCCTAAGAGCTAAGACCAGCCATAGACAGTTTAAATCTCAGCTGGTTCAGCAGGAACTGGCTGAGATTTGAACCATTAATGAGCGGATTCTCTTATGATTATCACTAATGGTTGCTGTATAACCACTAGTTATAATCACCGTTTTTCGGGAGAATACAATTTCTGGGCAGGAGGGATATTCCCTTGTCAGCACTGTCTGTGTTGATGGGGGAATCATTCAAGTTTCTTTCCTGCAATCTGTGGATGCAGCAAAGAAATGTGCACCATATATTCCCTTCCTAACTGAAAGTTAAATTGTGAATGCCTTGAAAGAACAGGAGAGGGGGAGGGAGACAAATGGGGAGAGAGGGGATGGAGATAATGCAGTTCAGTGATTAGAGTGTACTGCAGTATGCAGTGCACACACTTACCCACGGTCCAGGCTAGAATCTCAGGCCTCATTCACACACAGCTAGGAATGCTGCTGATTTTCATATTTCCTGCCCACATATCCCCTCTCTTCAGATACAGCATGCCGGTATAGTGTGGGCGGGACTGGGAGGACGAGGAGGAGCTGTATTCCACCCTGATCGTATGTGAGGAGAGTGAGGGGGGTGGCTGGACTCACTGGGCTGTGAAAGAGCGTCATAGACTGACACTCGGCTCAGCTTGCAGTCACCACTCTCGGAATTTACAGGCTGGTTCTCCTGGAGTGCTCTTCTCCGTTCCAATGAGGATGCAGGGGAAGGAGCAGATCGGGCGGCTGTGGTTGTGTGAGTGCTCACAATATGCAGTGTCAGCTAGCAGAGGGAGGGGGAGGAATCCCCCACAGGAGCTGACTGGGGACGATCTCCCTCTCAGGAGAGACTGTGTTACTCCAGCAGTGGCCCGAGCATGGGAGGAGGTAACAAGGGAGCTGGAAATCAGGAAAAGAGGACCCTAGAACTATATTTTTCTTTTTGTTGTTTTGGGGAAAAGCCTATAAAAAATTGAGTAATAAAGTGTAGTCGGGTTTGATTAAATTCTAAAAGTTTTTGGCAGGAGGAGGTGGAGCTGTATTCCACCCTGATCGTATGTGAGGAGAGTGAGAGGGGTGGCTGGACTCGCTGGGCTGTGAAAGAGTGTCATAGACTGACACTCGGCTCAGCTTGCAGTCACCACTCTCGGAATATACAGGCTGGTTATCCTGTCCTAAGGACGGGAGAAATCAGTCTGTTTTTTTCAGTAACTGAGATGAAGGCTTGGCCCCCCCTCCCCCACAGTGCTCATGGAGTCCTTCCTGCAACTCGCTCTTCTCCGTTCCAATTAGGATGCAGGGGAAGGAGCAGATCGGGTGGCTGTGGTTGTGTGAGTGCTTGCATTATGCAGTGTCAGCTAGCAGAGGGAGGGGGAGGAATCCCCCACAGGAGCTGACTGGGGACTCTCTCCCTCACAGGAGAGACTATGTGGGCACATAGTGGGGCACAGCATAATCTTGGGGGGTCAGGGCCCCCCCAGGGACGTTTTTGACTATGAGTCCTATGGAGTGGTGGATGACTCAGTTCCAGGGTTGTCAACATCTAACTTGTACTATTCTCATCCCTAATGGCAGGGAACATTGTGCATATATCACGGTCAATTTGGGTACTATCCTATCAGACTCTACTGTGTTACACCCTGGAGTCCATCTTGTTCTGATGGTCTGAGTCTTCACAGCCTGATGGGTACTAATGGGTGCTGGAGAAAGGAAGGTGTTGTTCTGCGTCAGGAGAAAATGACAGAATCATAAGACAGCAATGCTGGCACAGAAAGGGGTCATGTCTAATGGTAGTGTCCCGACTGGTCCTAAACAAAGTTAAAAATACCTGAGGCCAGGGTACTGGTGCTGGTATCACATGTCTAATGATGCACTGTTTTTAGCATCAAGTTAAATTGTACTCAGCAGGGTACACTACCTCGGGAGTCTATTGTTCTTATTCTCTTGTCCTTGGCATGGATATAGAAGGAACCCCGTGTTGCACCCCGATAACCCCCTGAAGAAAGGTTTTATAGCAACAGCTGCAATGCATTATTTTTCAAGGCACTTTATAATAATTTTTCAGGACAATTATAAATTGTTTGTCAAAAAGCATTGAATCTGCATTACAAAGTAAAATGTGTGTGATAAATGGTCTGAGTTGAAGCAGTATTAAACCTGTATGTTTTTTTTTTCCTTATTTAATTTGTTCTCTTCTTTCTCTTTACTACTTTCTTTGTTTCATATTCTTATCTTAACCACTTAACCTCCTTGGCGTTTTTCCCGTGTCTGACACGGGGTAAAAATTTGCTGCTACTATTGTTGATCCCGTGTCAGACACGGGCTCGCCTCGCAGAATCCAGAGACTGTTTACTTACCTTCTCCCTGGATCCAGCGATGCATCCCCGCTGTGTGAGCGAGCGGGTGCTCGCTCGATTCACACAGCGTCCCCGTGTGCCGCCGAGCTCCGTTCCCTGCGACGTTACGTCGCACGGGGACGGAGAACGGCGCCAAATTCAAAAATGTAAACAAACACTTTACATACAGTACACTGTAATCTTATAGATTACAGTACTGTATGTAAAAAATACACACCCCCCATGTCCCTAGTGGTCTGCCCAGTGCCCTGCATGTCATTTTATATAATAAAAAACTTTTCTTTCTCCCTGCAAACTGTAGATTGCCCATAGCAACCAAAAGTGTCCTTTATGGCAAAAATTGTTTTAGAGCAGCTAAAAAACAGCGATAATAAATTATAATCACTTGCAGAATTTAGCGATAGCGATCTGTGGGGAAATTCGTCATAAAAAAAAAAAATTATGACAGCAAAAATTCTGCAACTGAGCAAATTTCAGTGATTTTGATTTGATTACATTATTGAATAATTTTTACTATAATTATATTATTATTTGTTATAATTTTTTATAATTATTTATTATATTATAATTTTTAATAAAAAAAAAAAAAAAAAAATCATACCCGGGATGCCTATTAGACTCTTGTTTAGATAGATTTAAGTAAGTACTTACTAAGAATTGCATGCCTATAATACATAACACCACATTTCCTTGCAAAACAATTGCAACGCTTTTGGTACAAAATTCCAGACAGAATCATAACGCCAGGGAGGTTAAGACCCGGACCAAAATGCAGGTAAAGCACCTTGCCCCTTTTTGCGATTCGGCACTGCGTCGTTTTAACTGACAATTGCGCGGTTGTGCGACGTGGCTCCCAAACAAAATTGGCGTCCATTTTTTCCCACAAATAGAGCTTTATTTTGGTGGTATTTGATCACCTCTAAGGTTTTTATTTTTTGCGCTATAAACAAAAATAGAGCGACAATTTTGAAAAAAATGCAATATTTTTTACTTTTTGCTATAATAAATATCCCCCCAAAATATATATAAACATTTTTTTTCTTCAGTTTAGGCCGATACGTATTCTTTTACCTATTTTTGGTAAAAAAAATTGCAATAAGCGTTTATCGGTTGGTTTTCGCAAAATTTATAGCGTTTACAAAAGGGATAGTTTTATTGCATTTTTATTAATTATTTTTTTTTACTACTAATAGCGGCGATCAGCGATTTTTATCGTGATTGCGACATTATGGTGGACACTTCGGACAATTTTGACACATTTTTGGGACAATTGTCATTTTCACAGCAAAAAATGCATTGTTTACTGTGAAAATGATAGTTGCAATTTGGGAGTTAACCACAAGGGGGCGCTGTAGGATTTGTGTGTTCCCTGTGTGTGTTTACAACTGTAGGGGGGTGTGGCTGTAGGTGTGACATCATCCATTACATCCCCCTATAACAGGGATGACGTGATCGATGCTGCGGCCACAGTGAAGCACGGGGAAGCCGTGTTTATACACGGCTCTCCCCGTTCTTCAGCTCCGGGGACCGATCGCCGCACTCCAGCGGTGATCGGGTCCGCGTGTCCCGCGGTCCCAGTCCTGGAGCTTCGGACCGGGTCACGGGTGGGTACTAGAACCAACGTATATATACGTTGATGTGCCCGGCCGTGCCATTCTGCTGATGTAAATGTACAGTAGGCGGTCCTTAACTGGTTAAAGAAATAGAAGAACATTATCAGTTAATGGACTGGTACCATCACTTAAAGTAATTAAAAAGTAAATGTATTCATCTTCTGGAACTTTTGTTTGAATATCAGAGATGAGCTGTGAATTGTAAGGGCTCATTTCCACTGGCATTTCTACAGCCACTTTTCTGGGCGTTTTTTGCAGCTTAAAAACGCCTGTCCATGTTAGTCTATGGCCTCATGCCCACCATGACGTTTTTGAGCTGTAGATGGCTGAGACGTTTTTAAGCTGCAAAAAAAACGCGGGACCAGTGCGTTCTGAAGCTCCAGCAATAGAGCTGTAAAAACGTCAGACATTAAAAGCTCCAGCTCTCTAAAATAAACATGGACAGGCGTTTTTAAGCTGTAAAAAACGCTCAGAAAAGTGGCTGTAAAAACTCCAGTGGAAATAAAGCCTAATGCTTTACTGTTTCTGCTTGACTCCGTTTTTTAGAGTCCAGTGGGTAATATATAATGGTTTCCTGAAACATACAAGTACCATATTTAATAAAGTATCCCTAAACATCCAGGTCTTATGTCTCATTATAATTCTACATCTCCCAGTCTGTCTAGTGCTTTAACCTGAGACCCATGAGCAGGTGTGGTGTACCAAGGGACCTGGCAATCGCATGCAGTTTTGACTAACCCTACCTTCACGGGCTCTAGTGGATATTGGCTGTGGCTCAGACTCTGTACCCTGTGGGGATCCCATTTTACTCATCCACATTACACCCTTTATAAGTATTTAGCCTTAAATGGCCACACCACTGCTTCTGTCTGGCAGTACTCCTTTCTTTTTATGTATTGATGCACGACTATCTGGAGGCCCACCCTACCACCACCCGAAGAAGAAAAAAAAATACCACGCCATATCTTGAGACCAAGGGACAATGACTAGACTGTCCTTAACTTTCCTTCACCATGCTGAACAGTGCTGTCTCGCAAACATCACACAGCATTCCTAAGTTAAAAGATGACAGGATCCCGCCATTAATGTTGGAGTTCTTCCAAGGCAGAGGGGTGATGAAACATTGCAGTACAGGCACTCATGGTTCGATGTGAAGTCTCAAAGGCACCAGGATTTTTTGGCTGTCTCAAGTCTACCTTGATGGGTTTTGTCATGCTCAAGACAAGAAGAGGAGGTTGCAGTGGTGGTGGTTAGGAAGTTGGGCCTTCTGGGCTGTTGTGGGTGGGGGATAAGTTCAAGAACTGATGTGGAAATGAGAGGCCTATGATTTTTACCTTCAATGATAATCAGCATTAATAAATGGAAATACAATATGGCTTAAACAGTGTGTCAGAAATTTGCCTGGACATTCTTAGAACAGCTGACATAAAACAGCTCTAGTATGTTATCTAGAGTTAGACAGAATAAAAGTGGATAAAGCACCTGGACCAGATGGCACCCACCCACAGATCCTAAAAGAATTGAGCTCTGAAATTTCAAAGCCACTGTATCTAATATTTAGGGACTCATTAATGACAGGAATAGTACCACTGGATTGGCGTATAGCCAATCTGGTGCCTATATTTAAAAAGGGAACAAAGTCTTTACCAAGTAACTATAGACCTGTTAGTTTAACTTCTATAGTTGGGAAGATACTGGAACGTTTAATAAAAGATCACATGGATGAGTTCTTGCTGGAAACAAACTATTTAAGCAGCAGACAGCATGGATTCATGAAGGACAGAAGTTGTCAGACAAACCTGATTTCCTTTTATGAAGAGGTAAGTAAAACCCTGGACAGAGGCGTGGCAGTGGACGTGGTATACTTGGATTTTGCAAAAGCGTTCGATACAGTTCCACACACACGGCTCATGTGTAAGGTAAGGTCTACAGGATTAGATATATCAGTTTGTAAATGGATAGAAAACTGGCTGAAAGACAGAATTCAGAGAGTTGTGGTTAATGATTCTTACTCTGAATGGTCCAAGGTTATCAGCGGTGTACCCCAAGGTTCAGTGTTGGGTCCCTTACTTTTCAATATATTTATAAATGATATTGGGACTGAGATCCAAAGTAACATTTCTGAGAATATGCATGCATCATACATGCTAGGGGGAGTACAACTGGGGGGATCCGTAGTGGAGAAGGATCTGGGGGTTTTAGTTGATCATAAGCTCAATAATGGCGTGCAATGTCAAATGCTGCGGTTTCCAAAGCGAGCAAAGTCCTTTCTTGTATTAAGAGAGGTATGGACTCCAGAGATAGAGATATAATTTTGCCCCTGTACACATCATTAGTAAGACCTCATCTGGAATATGCAGTCCAGTTTTGGGCACCAGTTCTCAAAAAGGATATCGGAGAACTGGAAAAAGTGCAGAGAAGGGCAACTAAACTGATAAGAGGCATGGAGGAGCTCAGCTATGAGGAAAGATTAGAGGAACTGAATTTATTCACTCTTGGGAAGAGGAGAATAAGGGGGGATATGATCAACATGTACAAATATATAAGAGGTCCATATAGTGAACTTGGTGTTGAGTTATTCACTTTAAGGTCAACACTGAGGACAAGGGGGCACTCTTTACGTCTGGAGGAAAAGAGATTTCACCTCCAAATACGGAAAGGTTTCTTCACAGTAAGAGCTGTGAAAATGTGGAACAGACTCCCTCCGGAGGTGGTTCTGTCCAGCTCAGTAGATTGCTTTAAGAGAGGCCTGGATTCTTTCCTAAATGCGCATAATATAACTGAGTACTAAGTTTTGTAGGTAAAGTTGATCCGGGGTAAATCCGATTGCCTTTCGGGGGATCAGGAAGGAATTTTTTCCCCTCCAGCAGCAAATTGGATCATCGCTCTGCTGGGGTTTTTTGCCTTCCTCTGGATCAACTGTGGGTATGGAGTTGGGTGTATGGGATGTACTGTGTTTTGTTTGTTTATTTTTTTTATGGTTGAACTGGATGGACTTCTGTCTTTTTTTAACCTGACTAACTATGTTAGTATCTAGGAAGCTCTGTTTATAGTGTCAGTTATAGTACCTGGTTTATAGATGTACTGTCTCTTGCCCAGAGGGAATCACTTGAGTGTTGTGAGGATGACCTCTAACAGAGTTGTAATGTGACCAAACCTGTTTTACTTAAATGAGGTTGGGCAGAGAGGGAGTATAGAAGCCAGCCAAGCTCTCTTGTATTTTTATGACATGTAATGACCTCCAGTTGGCCAAGTGTGGCCACCTGGCTTATGTGAGGGAATAGCACTCTCTTTAACCCCCCACCTTTGAGGGAATGTGGCAATGTCTTAGCATATGGAAGGGCGGTGAGGAGGGGTGGGGTTTTACAAGTGTGTATATATCAGAATACACACCCCTGGCTCAGTCTATTTGGTTCACAATGTAAGAAGCATGGGGACATACGGTTTCTCTCTGTAAATGCACCTCCTTCTCTTTCCTTTCCTCTAACTTTTTCTATCCTAAGATTTGCCTTAATACATTGATAGCATGTGTATGTTCATAGCAGGGCCGGTACAAGGCAGGGGCGGGAGGGTCGAGTGCCCCTGGCGCTACCATTTCGGACAGGAGGGGGGCGCAATCAGCCGCGGCCGCTAGACCAGTTGAGTTTGTCTGTTACTGTCATAGATAGCGCGGGCAGCGGCAGCGGCAGTGGCACTTTACAAACCGTGTGCCGACTGGCTGCCGAGTGCGCTCCTGCCTCCCTTTCCTCCTGTGTCGCTCCCCCCCCCCATGGAGGATTCAGATGGTGGATTCGTCACGCCGGAGGCAAGGTGAGAGAGGGAGGGCTCGTCTCATACTGTCGGCGCTTGCTGCAAGGAAGGACAAGTCACAAGGAGCCCTGCCTGCCTTCAGTGCCTAGTGCTACTGTAAAAGGTAAGAACATAATAAGCAAATAATTAAATGACTGTGTATTGGGGAGGGGGTTGGACTGAGGTGACCATAGTTTTTTTTAAATAAAAAATGGCATTTAAAAAAAGTATTTTTTTGTGTTATTTTGAGCCACGCTTGACGTTGCCTTCTCTGACTAAAAAAAACCTCATTAATTGCAGCCTCCCTGTGCCACCAAACGCAGCCACTGTGCCATCACACGCAGCCACTGTGCGATCAATTGTCGCCACTCTGCCCATCAAATGCAGCCACTGTGCCCATAAAACGCAGCCACTGTGCCAATCATATGCAGCCACTGTGCCCATCAAACGCAGCCACTGTGCCATCACACGCAACCACTGTGCCCATCAAACGCAGCCACTGTGCCAATCACATGCAGCCACTGTGCCCATCACATGCAGCCACTGTGCCATCACACGCAGCCACTGTGCCATCACACGCAGCCACTGTACCATCAAACGCAGCCACTGTGCCTATCAAACGCAGCCACTGTGGCCAACACACGCAGCCACTGTGCCACCATCAATTTTCACCACTGTGCCCATCAAACGCAGCCACTGAGCCATCAATTGTCATCACTGTGCCCACCAAACACAGCCACTGTGCCATCAATTGTCACCACTGTGCCCATCAAACGCAGCCACTGTGCCATCAATTGTTACCACTCTGCCCATCAAATGCAGCCACTGCCAATCACACGCAGCCACTGTGCCCATCAAACGCAGCCACTGTGTCAACACACGCAGCCACTGTAACCATCATTGTGCTGCCAGTTTGCCCCATCAATTGCCACCAGTGTGCTGCCAGTGTGCCCATCAATTGCCTCCATTGTGCCCATCAATTGCCACTAGTGTGCCCATCAATTGTCGCCAGTTTGCTGCCAGTGTGCCCATCAATTGCCGCCAGTGTGCCCATCACACTGGGGGGGGGGGCGCAGTTTGCCATCTTCGCCCTGGGCACCAAATGGGCTTGTCCCAGCACTGGTCCATAGTGACCATATCTAATTGTTGCCTTAATTATCTTTGTAGACTGGCAACACTGTATTTGTAACACCACTAAGTTATATTTGGTAATCTCTAATTATTCTAACGTTTCTTTTCTGTATAAATAAATGTGATTGTTATCCTTTTTGCCAGTTATCATTCGTTACTGATTTTATTGGTTATAGCTGCAAGCACATTGGTTGCTTCTTATATAGACATGGTTGTACTCACTTATTTGATGTATCATTAACTGTGTAAGTGAGGTAGGTATAAAGATACAGGAAAGGAAAAGAGTAGGGACGAGCGAGCACCCCCCCTCTCCTGAGCCATACCAGGCTGCATGCCCTCAACATGGGGGGGTTGGGTACTCTGGGGCAGGGGAGCGCCCTGTGGCCCCCCCACCCCAAAGTACCCTGTCCCCATGTTGATAAGGACAGGGCCTCTTCCCGACAACCCTGGCCGTTGGTTGTCGGGGTCTGCGGGCAGGGGGCTTATAGGAATCTGGGAGCCCCCTTTAATAAGGGGGGCCCCAGATACCGCCCCCCCACCCTAGGTGAATGAATATGGGGTACATCGTTTATTTTCCTTTTTCATTACAATGTCCCATTTTCATTTATCTATGGTTCTCCCTCGTACATTATGACATTACATGAGGAACCATCCTTCTAGCCTTCATATGCCCAATTAATATTCTATGCAGCAATGTATGTCGAGGGATGAGATACCATACCACACATAAAATATCCACATATATATTTTTATTACCCCATTATAGCATAGGCAATCTCCAATGAGATGCTTAGTACCTTAATTAATCACTATTTACAATTTTTCACACAATCAGATCAGCAGAAGGGCAAGAGACCTTGCTGATAAAAACAAACACTTGCACAATATGATGTCGTTCTCAAGAGGATTAATGGGGATACACGACTTAGCCCAATTAACATATCTTATACATAGCACTAGGGCAGGGCCGATCCTAGGGTCAAAGATGCCTGGGTGCAGAAATATTTCTGGCGCCCTCACATGGGCGTGGTCATCTTACTAACTCCTCCCCTTTACACATGTTTCTATGGCTACGACTCAAACACAGAGATGCTCTCCTAAGAAGTCTTCATTAGTGTTCCCCATCAGAGTCCCCCACAGCAGGTGTCCATCATCAGAACCCCCCACATCAGGTGTCCCCATAGATCAGTACTTGTCGAATAGATCCCTGTAGCTCGGGCGTGCTGGGAGCAGAAGCATATTACAGGGGGAGGGGCATACATGGCATCTTTGGTTACTTGGAGGGTGGCACTCGGAGAGCATTTCTGGGAGTGCATGGGATGATTTGCAAGAGCTACGGCCAACCCAGTAGTCTCTCATCACACCACCTATGGGAGAAGAGCTGACACACGCAGAGGGGGAGGGGCAGACAGGAGACTGCTTCATGCACACCGGACAGAATTAATTAGTGAAGCCTAGTGCCGTAACATGTTCTGGTAATAGACTCCGCTGTGGTACCCAGCCCAGATTCCGGGGACAGCCGGGGGTATGCGCTGTTGTCAGTTGCCAGCAGAGAGAGCAAGCGGGATGGGGAACCGATGCACCCGCTACATGCGCTCTGCCTCTGGACACAGGACAAGGAGGAGGGAAGGGAGCACTTTGAGCTTTGGCGCCCCCACCTCTGCGGCACCTGGGTGCGGAGCACCCCGTGCACCCTGCCTAGGATCGGCCCTGCACTAGGGGGTGATAAGATATAGCACTATTAATATATCACCCTTTTCTTCTTAAATATGACAATATATATAAATATAATTTTTTTTTAATATTTATATAATAGTTCACCACTACACTTTACCTCCTCATGCACACGTGCAGAGGGAACACTTAATTCAATTAATATATTTCCACCATAGGGTTCTACGATTGGATGCGTATCCACCCTCCACAGATGACTTTAAAGGCCTTTTTTAATCACTTAATTCTCCTTCCCTTTCTCTTTGAAGATAGGTATAAGCGTTAAAATGAATGTCCATTACGCTTTATTTCCATTGGAACAACAGTTTTAATTTTGCATTATGAGATTGACTGCTACATATCTCATTTTTTCTATACATATATTATGATTTTTACTTGAACCTAAAGCCTTATATATATGCTGCAATAGAATACTTGCACACAGTGGCATATGTACATCCCCCTGCCCCCCCTATGCGGCACCACCAGGGGTTAATGGATGGATGGGAGTAAACTCACCACGTATCACATCCCTAGGGGGAGGAGGGACGCATCTGCCGTTGTATACAAATAGAGTTCCATACGTACGTAGCTTAGATCACCTTTGAAAAAGTCACATGACGAAAAGCGTCAGTTAACCCACACGCAAGCACGTACGTACGTTCTGTTTTCCAGCTGATCCGCACGCCAAATTACCGGGCCGCGAGTTGCCTGGTCTGACACAGACGCCTACAGAACCCACGCACCAGCGGTGTCAGCAGCCTCGCTCTTTTACCAGACACGGGTAGGCGGACAGTTGGGACATTTTTTGATCCTCTTTTTGTTTCCGTTTTTATGTTATCAAAATGTTTTAGTTAACCCAGGTGTTCCTGGGCAGTTGTAGTGGAGATGTCCACAATTTTATATCTTTGCAAATAAATAGAATTTTATTTTTAAAACGTATCACGCTATGTGGATAATCTCCTTTTTGAGTGACACCGGAAGTGCCCTAGTCAAGCATCACCCCTAGTGCGCCTTTTTACACCTGGAAGCAGCAGGGACGCTGACACAGGAATTCGTACAATAGCAATCATCAAGGTACCACCACCTTCCGCCTATTGCCCCTTGAGGGTGACAACATCTGGTGAGTGGGGACCTAAGCGGGGGAGCACAAAAGTCACTGAAGCAGTCTCTTAAGGGAGGAACCGGCACTAAAGTCACCCTGTATTTGTAGTATCTTATGGTTTGAACTTTAACCTCACTTTCTGGACACCAGAACTATTCGTCTTTTATTCATATTAACAGGATTTTTGTTTGTGACAGGGGGGTAGTCACATTTGCCTGACACCCCAAGGTGTCTCCTGTCTGATATTTACCAAGGATTTGCAAACACACCACATCTACTGTTATTTATTGGTTTGAGGTTGCATATAGGGACATTGACCCTTACCCGCCTCTACTGGCCTGCACAGTATCCTGTCCAAAACGCTCAGTATATTGGTTTATACATATTGTCATCCAAATGTGATTTTGTTGATGTTGCACTCTTTTATGTTTATGTTTATATAATTTCACTTATACTGTTGTCCCCGAGAGCTATACTAGTCCGGGCCCTTGACTAACTACTTCAGCGCTAAACCACCTTTTGTACACCTTTCAAATACCTAGGAACACAGATCCTTTAACACCAGGAGGCTTATATAGGGTTAATTTTAAACTACTGGCCTGCACAGTATCCTGACTCACATTGCATGTTTTTGGAATTACATACAAAAAATGTTTCTTTGGATTTTTTCACACATTAGTGGACACCATCTAATGGTGGAGGTCCATTAACTATCCTCACATTTGGTAATTAGGATATTCAGCAGCATTACGAGGTAACCACACACGCTTCCTTCTGATTTAAAGCGTGCCTACAGGGAATCCATACTTATTGGACCAGTCCTGCCTATTGGTTACTCAACACTTGTCCCACTTTTTATTAATTTAATATATTTTTTATCACTAAGGATACCCACAATCAATCTATACTGGGATCGGTCCAGCAGCGCCACTATCCCCACACCCGCATAGCACATCGTACCCCTACCCATTCACCTGGAGGCAAAGTGTTAACAAAAACAACACAACACAGGGTTTTAAAATATTTTATTAGTCAGCTCCGGGCCCCCCCTCTCTTCTTTTAGCTCTTTTACGAGGGGGGGCTTGCTTCTTCTCCGCTCTCCGGGGGTCTTCTCTGCTCTCTGGGGGTCTTCTCCGCTCTCCGGGAGTCTTCTCCGCTCTCTGGGGGTCTTCTCCGCTCTCCAGGGGTCTTCTTTTGTCTTCTGCACTTCGCCGCTGTTGTCTCGGCGCTCCCCGGTTCTTCTCCCGCTTGCTCTCCGGTGCCTTCTTCTTCAGGGCTGGCCGCCGCTATCTTCGTGTTAGCTCAATAACTAGCGGCAGCCAGCCCGCTCTTCTATCCCCCTTTGCTGAGTGGCCGGGTGGCGTGCTTTGGATACGGGTCTGGTATGGATTGTGGGGGAACCCCCACGCCATTTTTTTTGGTATAGGGGGGGTTCTCCTTACAATCCATAGCAGACCTAAGGGCCTGGTATGCCTCCTGGGGGGGAACCCATGCCGGATTTTTATTAAAAATGTTGGCGTGGAGTTCCCCCTCATGATTCATACCAAACGCTGTGTGTAGAATTGGTGGGAATCCAAGTCGGATCCCCGTCGCTTCTGTGACGTCATTGTCCCCATCGCAGCAAGCCGGCTCAGCGCTGGCTCCCGCGATGGGGCTCGTAAGTGGTCAATCTCGCTGAGAAAGGGAGCGAGATTGACACAATATCGCAGTCACCTACTGTATGTGAAAAATGCCAGAATTGGCCCAGAAGGCAAGTAATTAAGATAGGCTAGAGAAATCTTCATAAACGACCTGGAGGATGGGGTAAACAGTTCAATCTCTGTATTTGTGGACGGCACTAAGCTAAGCAGGGCAATAACTTCTCTGCAGGATGTGGAAACCTTGCAAGAAGATCTGAACAAATTAATAGAGTGGGCAACTACATAGCAAATTAAGTTTAATGTAGAAAAAATTAAAATAATGCATTTGGGCGGCAAAAATATGAATGCAATCTACTTACTATGGGGTGAACCTCTGGGGAAATCTAGGATGGAAAAGGACCTGTCACCTGAGGGTTCTAGTAGATGATAGCAGCAGCTTGGCATTGCATGCCATTGCTGAGCCTAACAAAAAAAACATAATATTGGCATGCATTTAAAAGGGGATTAACTCCAGGGATAAAGCAATAATTTTCAAACTCTACAAGACTTTGGTCTGGCCTCACCTGGAGTATGTTTCCAGTTCTGGGCATCAGACCTCAGGAAGGATGTAGTGGGAATACAGTGAGTTCAAAGAAGGACAACAAAGCTAATAAAGGGTCTGAAGGATGTTAGTTATGAAAAAAAGGTCTGGAGAAGAGATGCTTGAGAGGAAATACGATTTCAATTTACAAATACCATACTGGTGACCCCAAAATAGGAATAAAACGTTTTCGTCCCAGTGTGACTATAATTTTCTTATTTTGGTCCTTAGACTAAAAATGTTAAGAATTCCTGAGCTAGACCAAGCAAGGCTAAGCAAAAAAAAGTAAAAGAAAAGATTGTTTATAGGAGCAGTTTGGGTCAGGTTGATTGTTGGTTCTGTATAGTTCCTATATGGAACTATAGTTCCCATTTTTATAAAATGTAATAGACTGGCTCGATGCAAATAACCTTAAGAATATCTTTTTTTTTTTTTTATGTTGTTTCTATAGTTCCTAAATAGAAAATAGAGAAAAGCTATATTTTATATAGGAGAAGCTGTTTTTGCTCATTACATAGGCAGTCTCTGCTTTCTGCTTTGCAGTGCTATGCTATGGTTGTGCTTTTCTGTCTATGAGTTAGCAGGCTTATAAGTAAAGGTGCACTTCTATGTGGCAGATTTCCTCTCATCATTTATTAAGTAACTGAAGTAATCAGCTGAAAGTTTCCTCTAGTGATCCACTGAAAATATGGTATATCCTCTATTTTAGTCATCATTCAACACAATCACAGAGGGTGCTTTTAATAACTGTCAGTGGGTATAGCTGCAAATAAAAGACCTTGAGTTGTTTTGCAGGAAAACAGGATTAAAGCAGGACTGCATTGAGGATCTATTAGTGAATGACAAAAAGGATTAAAACCAAAAGTGTGAGTCACAGATTCCTGACTAGTTTATTGTGTGTGCAAACAGATTACAGTATTTTGTGCTTTTTGTGTTTTTCCAAAGGATTTACATTAGATTAAGCAGCCCATTCTATCCACACTAAGAATGATCAGAATGATATCAGCAAAATCGATTTTGTGACAAAATTACTGATTTCACTGTGGGATCAATTTTGCATTAGCATTTAATTAGGTTTATTGAACTTCTTAGGCAGAATTTGCTCGGGAAAAAACATCTACTCTATTTAGAGAGTTTTGTTTGTGGGTGTATTTAGAGTAGTTTTTTTTTTTACATTTAGTGTTCTTTTTGTATTTCTTCCATGTTTGTGTGTAATATCTATACTGTCACTTTAATTAATTTAACTTTTTTCATTGTCTTTTTTTCCTAGTTCTGTAAAAAAAAAAAAAAAACGTAATGAATTATATTAAATAAATAATGTTATACAAAGCACAACAAACCTATTTACAAATTAATTAAAAGCTGAGCTTTTTTAAATGTAATGCACCTTTTAAAGTGCATTGTTAACCACTTAAGACCCAGGCCTTTAGTTAGCTAAAGGACCCGGCCAGGTTTTGCATTTCGGCACTGCGTCGCTTTAACAGACAATTGCTCGGTCATGCGACGTGGCTCCCAAACAAAATTGGCGTGCTTTTTTCCCACAAATAGAGCTTTCTTTTGGTGGTATTTGATCACCTCTACGGTTTTTATTTTTTGCGCTATAGACAAAAATATAGCGACAATTTTGAAAAAAAATTCAATATTTTTTACTTTTTGCTATAATAAATAACCCCCAAAAATATATATTTTTTCCTCAGTTTTGGCCGATACGTATTCTTCTACCTATTTTTGGTAAAAAAAAATCGCAATAAGTGTTTATCGGTTGGTTTTTTATAAAAAAAAATGTTTACTACTAATGGCAGCGATCAGCGATTTTTTTCATGACTGCGACATTATGGTGGACACTTCGGACAATTTTGACACATTTTTGGGACAATTGTCATTTTAACAGCAAAAAATGCATTTAAATTGCACGTGGTATATGTCAGCGAGTCCTGGATGTCAGGACTGGGCGGTCAGATTGACATAGCAAGTGTACAAATAGCGGTGAGTCAGTGCGCCGCTCGTGCCCCTGGAAGACGTCAACTTGTGACGAAACGGCGTAGGGAGGAGCGGCGTGCTGATGTCACCGCTATCAACTGAACGACCATCCGGAAGGACGGGCGAATTTAGGAGCCGGCCGGCTTTATTCTAAGACGCTATTTTACGCATATCATGTGAGTGCATTATTTACTTTTAATAAACATTTTTTTATACGGTACTACTCTATATTGGTTTCCATTTCTCTTCACACTCCCGGATCTGGCCTATTGGCGTACGGTTCACATACATGTGGAGTACGGAGCAGAGGATCATTAGGAGCCAGCCTGCCATAGAGATACATGCGATACTGATCTTTACTATAAGATCATTTGGAGTCGGTAAGCAGGCATTGCAATAGAGGTGGAGGTGCCTTTTGTCTGATCTCACTACCTGAACTCTTTTCATAACACACTTCGGGTGCAAATTTAATTCACATGGACTATATTTATTTGTCACACATCACATTGTGATAATTTTTTTGGACTTTTATTTCCACAATTGTTTTATTCAATTATAGTTCACCTATGAGGCCAGGCATATCTGCCCTTATTTTTTGCAGCGCAGCATATTTTTTTTCTATAGTCTTTTTATGTATATCGTACATTTTTTATGCAGCAGCAGCAGAACACTTCAATTTTTAGTGTTTCACCAGATCAACTTTCACAGACCAGCGCAGTAATTTTCCACAGAATGATATAAAACTGCTTAAAAGTCAATATAGCAAGCTCACAACTCCACATTGCAGGGGGGATCCTCCTTCATGAAAAGCAGGTAGATCAATCTTGATTACAAATAAATTAATTTTTCATAGCAGTAGGTGGCCAAAGCTTTTTGAATCAACTATAGTGTTTGAATCAACTACAGTGTATTCTAAAGGATAGGTTCACCTTTAACAATGGCCAAGAAATTATAAATTCTGCCAGGGTATGTAAACTTATGAGCACAACTGTATATCAAGTATAATCAAATTATGCCCTGCCAATTGTTTCATCCAAAAAGATAATGCCCTATAAAGTAATGTTATATTACAATAAGCACCAGCCGCAAGCCCTCACATGTAGGTCACTGAGAAATGGACGTCGGCTTGGTTTATTATAATTTGTAAATGTATGTTTAATATATTTGTAATTTGTAAATGTATGTTCTTCTCTGTGGTGAAATTGCAGCTCATTGACATTTGTTATTTGTTACTATACAAATGTAATCAATACTTTATTTCCAGTATAAATGCTGTTAATTTGATGTTTTTGTCTCATTTGCATTTCCTACCTGAAGAAAGATGGGTCTTGCCCAAAATCTTGTAAATTGTGATAGAAATCTATTCAGTAATCAAAGCATAAATCAACAATGTTCTTTGTGTGCTGCAGCTTCAGACACTGAGGAAAGTGAAACAAATTAGAATAGCTGTATCTTTTGAGGCACTTGGTACACCTGTTTTTTGTCCAGTGCAGTCGGGATCCTACCATCCAGCAGCTCACTTTATTTATCAGCACTTTGATGACTGATTTATAGTATATATCATATTTAGTATATCCGATTTGATGCATTCAGCTTGTATTCGCATTTAACAAACTTGCAGGTTGCAGCACTCCAGCTTTATTTAGCAGTAATACCAGTGCAAATTGCGTATCTCTTGCCAACAGTTTCAGGCTTGCATTATCCCTCCATGAAGTCTTATACACATCTAACACATAAATAAAATTTATATTTGTAACCTTATATGTTTGATGACCAGAAATGGAATCAAGCGCCATAGTAAATGATTAAGCACAAATCATTCCTTATAATACATCAACAGAGACTACAGCTATAGTTGCTTTACATGTAAGCAAAATCATATCAAGTTATATCCATAAATGTAACAAGCAATAACATCCAGAGATGTTAAAAACACCTGTAGGTATAACTAAATAATGTTACGAATAATTCCAAGATGTAAACAAAGAATAGAGGGCGCTGATAAATAGCTAAGTGTTTCACCTGACTTACATTGGGTGGAACATAAATTGGGTGAGTGAGAATAGACAATAAACTCCATTGAAAAAAGCAGTTGCTAATATGATACTGTGTGGATAACGATTAAATCAAATGATCCTTCTGGGTGCAATAGTAAAAAAATTGACTATTGGTGTGGTTATTGGCAAACATTAGGTTAGTCCAACTTTTAAACAATAAGTGCAGAAATCTTCATTGTGCAAAGTAAAATCTTGATTCCTGAATGTGAGAAATTCCTTCACCAATGTAAACAGTGCTCCACCCAAAGTGCTGAAGAGATACTAGATTCTTATCAGATAGCAAGACCTCTTTATTACAAGTAGGTCAGATGGAAGGGACAGGATAAGTGCCTGTTACACTTGGGGCTTACCGGATCTCGATGGGACCAAAATTGCGATTGGTACATTCATATATTGACAGAGAAAAATAGGGAAAAATTCATGGTGCAATACCGTTTATTAAAATATATAAAATTATGCACACAAACAGCCAATTGGCCTCTTACTCTGGCTGGTGCCTGCCTGGCACTGGGACTGTAGCGTGTCAATGCTCTCCACTAGGGTTCTCACCGATAGCTCTGAGTGCGGCAGTAGGTCAGGGTTAGGTAGGCTTTAGTTGGGTTTGTATGGCGTGCAGGGAGCCAGATGGTGCCGCCGACATATGTTTTGTACGTGTGTACGTCTTCAGGGGGGCGTCTTTGTTTTCACTTTTTGTAGCCACCTACTACACCACCGAGGAGCAGCTTATCACTAGAATATATAATTATTCTACTATATTTTCCACTGAATAAGGCTTAGTCCACTTTATTTATTATTGGCGCGGAATTATTTCTTTTCACAATTCCAAGATGTAAGCCATTAATATGCACCTAAATGGAAAGTATAGGAAAAATGAAATAATTTAATTTCACATGCATTGAACTTCACATTTTTTTAAACTAATTCCCTATTCACCACCTCTTTTAAGACATTTGACATGGTCTACTACCATGTATTGTAATTGTGATACAGAATGGTATTGTTAAACAAAGTGTCTTACCAGAAAGTTTTCTTATTCCTAATAATTAGTGTTGCTCACGAATATTCGCATTGCGAATATTCGCTACGAATATTGCATATTCGAGTATTCGCGAATAACACGAATATCGCGGCGAATATTCGCTATTTCGAATATTCAAATTTTTTCAATTTTTTTTTTAGAACAGATCACATCCTAGAGATCCCCATCGACGTCTAAAAGCATTGCTGGTATGATTAGAGACCTTGGGCCGAGTAGCTGCAGCGCTCATTGTATATTGCCGAAAAATCGCAATGCGATTATTCGGCAATAGCGATATCGCGTGATTATTTTATATTGTAATATATCACGAATATTCTGAGCCAATCAGAGTGCTCCATTCCGCATTTCTCGAAATTTCGCAATTATTTTATATTGTAATATATCACGAATATTCTGAGCCAATCAGAGTGCTCCATTCCGCATTTCTCGAATATTCGCAATTATTTTATATTGTAATATATCACGAATATTCTGAGCCAATCAGAGTGCTCCTTCCGCATTTCTCGAATATTCGCAATTATTTTATATTGTAATATATCACGAATATTCTGAGCCAATCAGAGTGCTCCTTCCGCATTTCTCGAATATTCGCAATTATTGTGTATTGTAATATATCACGAATATTCTGAGCCAATCAGAGTGCTCCTTCCGCATTTCTCGAATATTCGCAATTATTGTGTATTGTAATATATCACGAATATTCTGAGCCAATCAGAGTGCTCCTTCCGCATTTCTCGAATATTCGCAATTATTTTATATTGTAATATATCACGAATATTCTGAGCCAATCAGAGTGCTCCTTCCGCATTTCTCGAATATTCGCAATTATTGTGTATTGTAATATATCACGAATATTCTGAGCCAATCAGAGTGCTCCTTCCGCATTTCTCGAATATTCGCAATTATTGTGTATTGTAATATATCACGAATATTCTGAGCCAATCAGAGTGCTCCATTCCGCATTTCTCGAATATTCGCAATAGCGAAAAATCGCAATAGCGAAAAATTCGCAATAATTTAATTTCCAAAAAATATCACGAATATTCGTATTTAGCGAATATATCTCGAATATTCGACTATATATTCGAGATATATCGCGAAATCGAATATGGCATATTCTGCTCAACACTACTAATAATAGAATACTTTTGCTTGGCTCCCCTATGTATCACAATCCACAGGGATATTTACAGTAATTATACATACCACATATGATAGTTGACAGATATAGTAGCCATTGATTTAAAAATTATAGTCAATATGAAATGTCAAATGTGTCACCTTTTATCATATGAGAACAGTTTATACAACACAAGAAAATTAAAAAGGGAAAATAAACAAGGAAATAAACCTGTGAAAGGTATACTTTTTAATAAGAGTTTAACCACTTGAGATCCGCGCTACAGACAAAAGACGTCCACAGCGCGGCTCTCAAGTGCCAAGTTGACATCTTTGGACGTCAATTTAAAGTGCATTACCCGCGCGCGCCACTGGGTGGCACGCAGCGGGTAAACACTGTCCCGGCGCATCGCTGAAGAGCCAATGCGTGTACCTGGCGGCCGCGATGTCCGCCGGGTACACGCGATCGGCGGGAACAAAGCAGGTGACAGCAGGGACGTGGAGCTCTGTGTGTAAACACAGAGCTCCACGTGCTGTCAGAGGAGAGGAGACCAATCTGTGTCCCTTGTACATAGGGACACAGCATCGGTCACCACCCCCCTCCCCCCACACAGTTAGAACACACCCAGGATACACATTTAACCCCTTCCTCACACCCTAGTGTTAACCCCTTCCCTGCCAGTCACATTTATACAGTAATTAGTGCATTTTTATAGCACTGATCGCTGTATAAATGTGAATGGTCCCAAATTTGTGTCAAAAGTGTCCGATATATCCGCCGCAATATCGCAGTCCCAATAAAAATCGCCGCCATTACTAGTAGAAAAAAAATAATTAAAAAAAATCATAATTCTGTTCCCCATTTTGTAGGCGCTATAACTTTTGGGCAAACCAGTCGCTTATTGCGATTTTTTTTTTTTTTTTTACAAAAATACGTCGAAAAATCCGTATCGGCTTTAACTGAGAAAAAAAATCGTTTTTTTGCACGACTGCGCAAATGTCAGTTAAAGCGACGCAGTGCCGGAAGCTGAAATTTTGCCTGGGCACGAAGGGGGTTTATGTGCCCAGTAAGTAAGTGGTTAATTACTGTATTTATCGGCGTATAACATGCACAGGCGTATAACATGTACCCTTACTTTAAGATTGAAGTTTCAGGAAAAAAACTTTCCACAGCCCCCTACATATAACAGGCAGGCACAGTTTACATTTCATTTCAGGGAAAAAAAAGTGAGTGTTATATGCCAATAAATACAGTACCTCAATCTTACTACTGTATACAGTATATATATATATATATATATATATATATATATATGTGTATATATATATATATATATATATATATATATATAGTATGTATTCATATGTTACAAGCAATGTGTAAAATTAGGCATTCTCCAGCTTGTCTAGGCATTTTCTAGAATGCTAATTTCACAGATTGATTTTTTCATCATACTTACCTGTAAAATCCTTTTCTTTAAGTACATCATGGGACACAGAGTCAGGCTAATATTCATTACCTGCTGGGTTTATACTCCATCATCAGGTGAATGGACACTGGTAGACCAAGGTCTTTAGACAGGAAGTGACAGGAAGTGATCCCCTATATAACCCCTCCCATACAGGAAGTTACTTCAGTTTTGAAGCAAGCACTGAATCCTCAAAAAGAGGGAAGGGCTCTTTGTGTCCCACGATGTACTGTACTTAAAAAAAAAGGAATTTACCGGTAAGTATGATAAAAAAAATCCTATTTCCTTTTTCATACATCATGGGGCACAGCATCAGGCTAATATTCATTACCTGCTGAGACATCCTGCCAAACAGTAGCCATCAGTTTTTATACGGCAGCCCGCAGAACACTGCGGCTGAAAGCCAAATCCTCAGCTGCTCGAAAATCCACTTGATAAAATTGTGGGAACGTATGCACTGAAGACCAGCCTTACAAATCGGAGCCACAGACACATGACGGCAACATGCCCAGGAGGTTCCTACACCCCTGGTAGAATGAGCTCTCATCCTAAAGCTTTATGTTTCAAACCATAGGCCTGAATGACCAATTGACGGACCCAATTGGCAATGGAAGCATAATGTATCCAGGCATTTTTCATTAGTACACAGTAAAGACCCCACACAACTTCAATTTTGGGTTATAGAAAATACAACGGGTCATGGAGAAGAAGTCATTTGATTAGAACAATAAGTCAAAAAGAATCTAAATGGATCCACTCATTGAGAATACTCACACCAGTCGTGTGGGCGGGCTCTAGAGGAGCAGACATGCCTGCCTAGCGCTCTGCTACTCGGGGAAGAAAGCCGTGGATAACCCGGTATTTGATCTGGTCAAACCACCCCATAAACGGACCACAAGCTGTAGGAAGGTGAGGGGGACATTTGGGTGAAAGAATGGTGCTAGGAGGTGCCAGAAACAGGACAAAAACGAATCCTCCAAGCGGCGCTCAGCTGAGCAAAGGCACCACTAAGACAGCACCGCTCGCCTCAGAACAGCTCCCCTCAGGGAAACAGAGAAAGCAAACGGCAGCTAAAACTGCCAAAACAACTAATCCTATGGCATCTCTGTCCAATATTACCTCAGATAGTGAGGGAGAGGACTCAAATGTGTCACCACAGTTGGATAAAGGTGACAAGGAAATCCCCTCAGGATTGCTCAAACAATTTGAAAAGATGCTTCACAGAGCACTTAAACAGACATCTGAACAAATCACCTCAAGTCTCACAAGAGAAATAATGGAGATAGGGAACCGCACAGATGCCCTGGAAACCAAGGTAGATGAAATAGAAATCTTTACTCAGGAATGCATGTCTGATATAGATACCCTCAAGGAAGAAAACTTAACCCTGCAAAATAGACTGGAGGATTTTAAAGAATCGGGCAAAAAGATCAAACCTGAGATTTAGGGGCATACCAGAGTCTGTAGTAGACCTTCAATCCACCATTCTTGCCCTATGCCAAGAACTGCTCCCAGGCATCCCTGTAGAGCGCCTAGAAATGGACAGGATTCATAGGGCTCTCACCCCTAAAAAGGCTGACGGTCCCCCCAGGGACATAATAACCAAATTTCATTACTATAGGTCCAAAGAGCAAATACTGCAGGCAGCAAGAGAAAAAAACATCTTGACTTTTCAAAACTACAACTACCAAATTTTTGCGGACATCTCACAACAGACAATTAACAAGAGAAGGGCCATGAAGCCCCTCCTGATTGAATTACAGCAACGTAACATTAAATACCAATGGGGTTTCCCTTTTTCCCTCCGTTTTACACTGCAAGGGACAAAGATAGTCTGCAGGTCACCTAACCAGTTACACCAAGCCCTTGTGGACTTCAAATTAATTGGGCAACCCTCTGCCACATCATCCACACGCAGAAGATCGCCATCATCCTCAGCCAACAACCATGCTATGCAGCAGGAACAAAATGAAGACTTCCATCAGTCAAGCAAACAAGGCAGATTTGTGTCACAACCTCCTGAACGAGAAGACTCAATGGACTGATCATCTTACATTATTAACCATTTTTCCCTTTCTCTCTAGGTTGGAACTTTGGTCACTTGCATCTGAGCTGCTTGTACCACCCTTAGGGTGACCCCCCTCTTCTGGTAATGACCCCAAATCTATTCACTAGGTAATAATATTGTAACCACCACCCTACCCTTTTATCACACATTCCCCATAGTAGCCTACCCAACTATACCCTTCCCTCCTTTTCTGGAACCACATCCATGGCTCTGTACTCTGAAACTTTGGTAAAATCCAGAGAAAGCAAGAATAGTTTATCACGCCAATCCCTCCTACCCGGCACAAATTCATGACCACCTTCCTTTAATTGTTAAATCCACTCTCTTTAAGTGAACGGTTGCCTACTGCACCCTCTCTCCCTCAAGTCATTCTGGCTATCGCAATAGATGACAGCAATATGGATTTAATCCTATTGTTCTAATCTATCCCTAATAATCCAGACTCCACTCTACTCCCACTCCCAAACTAACCTCCCGGTATATCTCCTGGGTGATCCCGCCTGTCCCAAGACCCCCTATACCCCATTAGGCAGTACCATTCACCTCGGGGACGATAGGGTTCCCCCTCCCTTGCTCAGCTAATATTCTAATATTCTACATAACCAAGCGCATCCTCTCATCTCTTACAATTGCTCTTCTCTCCCCTTTTTGTACACTACGGAACGCGGCACTCTGACCCTTGGAAAAACATGTGCCCCACTTGGTCTAACTCAGACCCCCAACTTAATATGTGGGGATCTGACGGAGACCCCCTTTTCCCTGGTGGGGATCCTTTTCCCCTAACCACAGACTTATGCTAAATATGTTTGTTACAATTTGTTAACTGTTATTGCACTAACCTTTGTTGTCTTTTATTTTTCCCCTGAAACCTCCTTTCCTGCCCTACTCCCCATCCAGTCTGCACGGAGTGGTCCGGGTAATTGCTACACGCGGAAGCACGGTAAGATTGAGTTGTTGGTTTGGCTACCATGGCACCATTGAACTTATTGTCACTCCATGTTCAAGGCTTAAACATACCACAGAAGCGATCAAAAGCTTTCAGGCTTTTCCAGTCAAAAAAGACCCACATAGTCTGCCTTCAGAAAACTCATTTCACCCCAAGCACAACCCCTAAGTACTTTCATACAGCTTATCCACAAGTTTACAATGCATCCGCCACAGTAAAGAAAAGAGGCACCCTTATAGCCTTCCACCGCTCGACTCCTTTCACATTGAACACAGATCAGAGACCCAGAGGGGAGATACCTGATCTTAACAGGCTATATTTTAGACACGGCAATTACGATTGTCTCATACTATGCCCCAACCTCAATCCTATGCCATTCATGTCTCACCTTCTTCAAACCATAAATGCTCATAAACTTGGCTCCCTTCTGATTTGCGGAGACTCAAACCAGGTTCTTCTCCCTTTCTTAGACAAGTCCCCCTATATTCAACACAAACACCATCCTAAATGGAATCTTCCCAATCTCCTCTCAAAATACAACCTGGTAGACTCATGGAGGGAGATGAACCCAACAAAACGCAACTTCACCTATTTTTCAAATCCGCACCAATCATTTAGTAGAATAGATCACATATTCCTAACAACTGGAATTATGCCTGAAGTCCTTCACTCCAATATAGTCCCTATTCCGTGGTCAAACCACAACGCAGTTCTTACAACTATAGCCTCAACCATTCCAAAAAAACACGACTGGTCTTGGTATATGCCTGAGCTATTACTTAACCACCCCACTCACTGTCTAGAAATAGAACAATCTTTAAGAGACTATCTAACCCACAATGAGAGCCCTGAAATATCCACCCTCACACTCTGGGAAGCCCACAAGCCAGTTCTAAGAGGGACTATTCAGAGACAATTAGGGATCCTCAAAAAACAAAGGAAACAAATGGCGATGAAATTGGAAAAATAATTTAATCTAGCATTTTTAGACTTCCAAGACAATTATTCACCCAGAACTAAGGACCGCCTAGACAGAGCTCGCTTAGAGTACGACCTATTCCTTACAGAATCAGCCAATAAAAGTTTAAACAGGTCCAAACACACCTTTTACAAACAAGCCAACAAGCCAGGGGCTTATTTAGCAAGATCATTACATTTATTTAAGAAATCCTATACCCCCATTAAACTGGAATTGGCTAACAACATCATTTCTAGCAACCCCCTTAAAATCGCACAAAAATTTAGCTCCCACCTGAAAAAACTGTATTCAGATACAAATGTATTCAATGAAAAGGAGGCGGACTCCTTTTATTCGCAACTCCATCTACCCCAAATGTCGGACTCCCAAAGATTGGAATTAGAATCACCTGTATCACATAATGAAGTAAGCAACGCGATAAAGGACCTTAAACTAAATAAAAGACCTGGACCCGACGGATTCACTGCTAAATATTACAAAACATTCACTGAACTCCTCTCACCAAGGCTAGCTGAGGCCTTTAATGACTTGCTAAACTGAAAATCCTTCCGACAGGAATCACTCATGGCCACAATCTGTATGATACCAAAACCACAAATCGATAACACTGCATGCGAAAACTTTCGTCCCATTTCAATGCTGAATACGGACATTAAACTTCTTGGTAAGATCTTGGCGGTGCGCCTAAACAGAATAATAGGCTCACTGGTCCATCGTGACCAGGTTGGCTTTATACCGAACCAACAAGCAGGTGACAATATTAGAAGGGCGTACTTGCTAGCTCATATAGCTAAGAAAAGGGGCATCCCAGTGTGCTTTCTGTCACTGGATATAAAACACGCGTTCGACTCTATATCCTCGTCTTACCTAAAATATGCATTACAAAAATGGGGCTTTGGACCCAACTTCATGACATGGATAATGGAATTATACAATAATCCGAAGGCATGCGTTAAATACGCAGGCTACAAGTCAGACCCATTTTCCATTGACAGAGGCACAAGACAGGGATGCCCGCTTTCCCCTCTTTTGTTCGCCCTCCTCATAGAACCACTCACGCATAAGATTAGGTCAGACCCCAAGATCTTAGGTATAGAGGTAGGGGGCCATAAGCATAAACTATGTATGTTCGCCGATGACATCCTCCTTTTTCTCGCGACCCCTCAGGTAACAGGCCCAAACCTAATGTCCCTACTAAAACATTATGCGTCTTTCTCAGGACTAGTTATAAACCCCAAAAAGAGCTTGGCTCTCAATATATCACTCTCAGCTTCAGACCTTAATGCAGCTAAATCTGGTCTACCCTTTCAATGGTCGGATAAAAACATTCCATACCTAGGAATCCGCCTTATGGCTTCTTTCACAGAGATATTTACAGCCACCCTTCTAAAAGATATCGAATCTTTTAAAATCCTGGTCTCATTTACCTTTATCTTGGCTTGGAAGAATTAGCGCAATCAAGATGTCAATTCTGCCTAAACTCCTTTACCTCTTTAGAGTTATCCCAGCCCTAATCCCATCATACTACTTAAGGATTGTACAAAAAAAGAGTTTACAACTTTGTGTGGGGCTCCTCCAAACCAAGATTAAAACATCAAATCTTGCATCTCCCCAAAGTTAAAGGAGGACTGGGGCTACCCAACTTTTTGAACTATTATAAAGCTGCACAATTAGCCACGTTAGTAAAGTACCACATAACAAAGGAACCTCCTCTCTGGGTTTCGATTGAAGCGGTGGAATGCGACCCCATCCAGATTTCCAACATTATGTGGATCCCATCCAAATCACGCAAACATATCCATAACCTCATTCTTAAGCACTCTCTTTCCCTATGGGACAATTTAAAGATAAAGAACTCCCTTTTATCCTCCCATGTTCCACTCTTATCATTCTATAAAAATCCGTCGTTCTACCCTGCCTGGATCTACCCCAACACCTTTAAAGAATGGGTGAAAAAGGACTGTACATGCCTGTATAAATTCTTGGATTCCTCTACATTTAGGTCCTTTCCGGATATATGCGAAATCTATAACATACCACAATCTGAAATATTTAGATACCTCCAAATTAAAAACTTTTTCAAACCTTATGCAGACTCCATCCCCAGCCCTCCCCGACTATCTGCCTTTGAAAAGCTCTGCAAATGCACCCCTCCCTCCAGAGGTTTGATCTCAACAATATACTCCCAGTTGTTGACTAACTCTATTACGGGGAAACTCCCCTATGTAAACAAATGGGAACTAGACCTGGATATTGAACTAGATCCAGAAGACTGGAATCAAATATGGACCAACACCAAATCTGCTTCAATAAATGTACTAGCTTGTGAAACTAATTACAAAGTTCTTACTAGATGATACCTAGTTCCTACTAGGATTGCGAAATTTGTGCCAAACTACCCTGAACATTGTTTCAGGGGCTGCTCATCTCCAGGAACATTCTTTCATATCTGGTGGTCGTGCCCTAAAGCACAGTTATTCTGGTCAGAAATTTTCACAATAATCAGTCAACTATCGGGTAAGGGGATCCCATTGGACCCCAAAAGCGCATTATTAAACCTCAAACCCAAAAATGTCTCACATAAACAATTTAAACTATTAACACAGCTCTTTACAGCTGCGAAACAAACATTGGCAAAAGCATTGAAAACCCCTAATCTATCGATTAACGAAGTAACGAACAGAATTAACCTAGCTATGACTCACGCCAAAATAATGGCAATCGACATGGATGCGACCGCTGGATTCGAAAGAACCTGGAAACCGTGGTATAAAAATGCAGTACCCAATGAAATCAATGATATTGTATTATTACCATGGTAGCCCAGCCTGTTTAACAGTCTACCGCTTAGCGTATACTGTATTTGATATTGACAGCCAATTCCGGACCACTCCTGCAGACACCCCTTTCTCCCCTCCCCGCTTTCCTCCCCACCCTCCTCCCCCCGCCTTCCTCCCCACCCTCCTCCCCCCGCCTTGGGCTCTGACTATGAACCTCGTTATTATACATGTTCTTAGCATTGTTATAAGGTTGATTTTGGTTGAAACACTTACGTTGACGCATCAGGACTCTTGCCTAAACCACAGCCCTAAAACCATATGGGCTGGTTGGAAGAAACAAAGCATCTTAAAATAAACTCCAGAAAATTGGTCTCTTAGTTATAACCTTATCTGTACTATTAATATGTCCATTGAAGCCACCAGACTCACCTGTTGTGAACTTACCACTTATGTAAACCAAGAAGTTATTCTGTGTCTGTAATTAACTTATTTTATTTTGTTGAATTGTACATTTCTTTATCACCTCAATAAAGATATATTGACAAAGAGAATACTCACACCTGGGGGTATGAATGTGGAATTTAACTTAAATCATTTTTTTAATAACTTTTCACATATATAGAGTTATTTTATAGTTACATCAGATTCCATTTCTCTTTCTTCTTTTTATCATTAACGAAAGAATTTTATTCAGACATTTTATAGATTATCTCACTTTTAAATGTCCTAATATATATATTTGCTCTGTCGCGACACTTCAAGTATGCGACAGCTGGGTAATATGTATTAGGTAGTTTTAAAATATTCCCCTTTTTAATTAATTCCTTAATCATAAATTTGGACATACAACACCATGGACTATTAAGTGGCCGGTGATTTTTTTATTAGAGATCTCATTTTTAACTTAGATCTAACTTTTGATAATATAACATAGCTGAATTGGCTATTTACATTTCTCCTATTGTTTACCAACATGTTGTTGCTGGAGTGTTATCTCACCCGCCGGGACGATAGATGGCAGCAGTGGAGTTAAGGCTTGGGTGTCCTTTACCAACAGCCAATCAGGAGGGTGTGTCCTCGCTGGGCATGCTGGGAGAGGGTACTTATGGAACAGACGCCATTGAGTCTGGGGTCTTCTTCGTCCAGTGTGGCACCCACCTTTAGGGTGACCACATCACTGCGCCCCAGAGTTATGGTCGGGGAGTGCGTGCCATGTGGAGTTCCTGATTCCGGGACCATGTTGGTCTGGAACATTTGAGCAGCGACGGGGACCCAGTGATCGACTGGGTTCCCACTTTTGAGGGTCCTAAGCGGTATAGCCATTCAATGGGGAGTCCGTCTGAAGAGCGTCAATGAGAGGCTGGCAAAGGGAAGGAAGTAACCGCTCCAGGTGGGTATGTTGAACAATCAGCAACGGTTCAGGAAATCAAGGGTGCCGGCAATGCACTAAGCAATTGGTAGAAGAAAAAAGGATGGACAGCCGCACTCCAAAAAACCATAAGGTTGTCTTTAACCACTTAAGACCCGGACCAAAATGCAGGTAAATGACCAGGCCCCTTTTTGCGATTCGGCACTGCGTCGCTTTAGCTGACAATTGCGCGGTCGTGCGACGTGGCTCCCAAACAAAATTTGCGTCCTTTTCTTCCCACAAATAGAGCTTTCTTTTGGTGGTATTTGATCACCTCTGCGATTTTATTTTTTTGCGCTATATACAAAAATAGAGCGACATTTTTGAAAAAAAAATCCATATTTTTTACTTTTTTTGTTATAAGAAAAAACAAATAAACTAAATTTTAGTCAAACATTTAGGCCAAAATGTATTTAGCCATATGTCTTTAGTAAAAAAAAAAATTAGCTACCTAGCGGGAACAGCGACACTAATACAGCGATCAGAAAAATGATCGCTTAGTGATGCTGGCAATAGGGAGTGAAATGGTTAACTAGGGCGGTGATCAAGGGGTTAAAACTTTATTAGGGGGGTGTATGGGGGCTACCCTGAACCTAACACTAACTGACTGTCACACTGACACTAAATACAGTAATCACACATGTATGATTACTGCATTCAGTGACACTGTGACAGGGGGAGGGGGGGGGTGATTGCAAGGAGTTAATGTGCCTACGTATAGTGTGTGTCAGTGTAGTGTTGTGCAGACTTACTGTGCGATGTGATCTCTCCTCAGCGGTGGTTGAAAATACCGTTGAGGGGAGAGATCACATCACTTCCTCCTTCCTGTGTTTACACAGGAGGAGGAAGTGCACTGCAGGGGGAGTGCACGGATTGGCTGGGAGCGATCCGGAGGGGGCGGACAAAAACGAATAGCCGCCCCCTCATCCCGGATCGCTCGGCCAGCTACGGGGACTGCCGCATGTACCGGGGGGGGGGTCCTGATCGGACCCCCGACCCACCTCAAGGCACCAACGTATATATACGTTGATGTGTCTGTCGGTGCCATTCTGCCGACGTAAATGTACATGCATCGGTCCATAAGAGGTTAATATAAAAATGGAAACAGAGAGCGAGAACAGCCTACGCGTTTCACACTACAAATCAGTGCTTTATCAGCCATGATTAAGCACTGATTTGTAGTGTGAAATGCATAGGCTGTTATTCCCATTCTCTGCTTGTTTTTGTAGTGCATTTTTTACCTGGCTGGGTAATAAAGAGCACAGCAAAGACACCTGTTGCGGACATTCCTTTACTACTGCTATATGTACCATTCACCCCTAGAAATTCGGAAGAGCCACAAGGTAAATGTGCCACCCAAAACAAACCAGCAGCTCCTCGGGGGGTAGTGCTACATGTATATATATGTTCACTATAGGATACGTGAGGAAGTGATGCATTAATTGAGTACTACAACACATGTACTTCAGAAAAATGGCCGCTATACAGGTGTTTGAATCGATGCAGAGCTCTGATGTATCGATCACAGGAAAATGGCCACTGTGTTATGTCTTATACTACCAACAAAATGGCTGCGCTGTCACGAATACAATAGACCACAAGAAAATAGCCGAACGGCCATTTCCGGTCTAGACGATATATAACAACCAATCCGATTTCCCTGAAGTCATGAGGTGTGACATAACGCGTAGGGAGTGGCAAGAGTCTGACACAAACAGGAAGTGATGTAAGAAGCCACTGGAATTGCTGCGATCTTTGTATTTTGCTGGTTTTTAAAAAAAATTATGTAAGAGTCCACCCATATAGTATACAATACATTTATACAAATTTACAAACACACTACACCATTGAAAGGCTCCCTTTCTCTCCTTCCCCATCTTTCTATTCCGTGTGTCTGAGTACATTAGGCTATACTCGTGGAAAGAGCGGCGGTATAAAGGACTAGTAAAGGCAAGCAGCTGCAGCCATACTAGAGGCGGAGAGATCCTAAGAAAAGGTTGGGGGACCACTTTGCTTGAGGTCGGATCATTTAAGTAATGTGAGTTATAACATCCAATGAGGTGAGAGTTCTGAGAGACTAGTTTTGGGGCAGCAAATATTTCTCATAGGATTCAGACTCATCCATTCACTTTAACATCTATCGGAAGAAACTTTTCTTTATCCATTGACACTGTGTGACATTAGTTCATCTCTCTTTATTTATGTGATATATTTATGTGGTATAGTTGGTGCACTGATTCAGCATGGATTTGAGTTTTGGACATTCATACACCTTTTTTGAGGACTTTTCAGTAGTTTGATAATATTGTATTTTGGTGGAATTTCCTTAACCACTTAAGGATCGGACCAATATGCTGCTAAATGACCCAAGGGGTTTTTACAATTCGGTACTGCGTTGTTTTAACAGACAATTGCGCGGTCGTGCGACGTGGCTCCCAAACAAAATTTGCGTCCTTTTCTTCCCACAAATAGAGCTTTCTTTTGGTGGTATTTGATCGCCTCTGCGATTTTTATTTTTTGCACTATATACAAAAATTCTTATAAGAAAAATCAAATAAACAACATTTTAGTCAAACATTTAGGCCAAAATTTATTCTGCCACATGTCTTTAGTAAAAAAAAAATCGCAATAAAAAAAAAGCTACCTAGCAGGTACAGCGACACTAATACAGCGATCAGAAAAATGATCGCTTAGTGACACTGGCAATAGGGAATGAAAGGGTTAACTTAGTCGGTGATCAAGGGGTTAAAACTTTATTGGGGGGGGTACTTGGCTACCCTGGACCTAACACTAACTGCCTGTCACACTGACCCTAAATGCAGTGATCAGTACATATATGATCACTGCATTTAGTGACACTGTGACAGGGGGGGTGGTTGCAAGGGGTTAATGTGCCTGCGTGTACTGGTGTCAGTGTAGTGTTGTGCAGACTCACTGTGTGATCTCTCCTCAGCGGCGGTTGAAAATACCGCCGAGAGCAGAGATCACATCACTTCCCTCTTCCTATGTTTACACAGGAGGAGGAAGTGACACACAGGGGAGCGCGCGGATTGGCTTGGGAGCGATCCGGAGGGGACGGACAAAAACGAACAGCCGCCCCCTCATCCCAGATCGCTCCTGAAGCCACGGGAACCGCCACATGTACCGTGGGGGTCCCGATCGGACCCCCGACCTACGTCTAGGCAGGCACGTACAGGTACGTTGATGTGCCTGTCCGTGCCATTCTGCAGATGTAAATGTACATGCGGCAGTCCTTAAGTGGTTAATAGGTTCAAATGGTTGTTTCTGTAATACAGACAACACCAAGTTCAAGTCCCAAGGACACATAGGTGACCTAATGGGGGTGGCAAGCGAGTTGCCCCTTGCATAAAGGTTCGGATTAGCGAATGGGAGGCTAAAGGCCTACAGGAATACTGATAGGGCCGAAACTTGATCTCCGATTGTACTCAAAGTCAATTTGATTTCTACAGCTGACTGAAGAAAAGAGAGAATTCTCCCAATCACGTATTTCCGTGGATTTTATGGCTTTATACCAAGCAATATAAGTCTTCCCGACCTTATGATAGTTCTTCCTAGTGACAGCTTTTCTAGCATTCACTAGGGTAGACACCATTGGTCCTGAGATGCCACAGTCCTTCAACAACCTGGCTTCAATAGCGATGCCATAAAATTTAGAGACTGTAAATTGGGGTGGAATATAGGACCTTGAGACAGTAGATTGGGACGCCGTGGAAGCATCCATGGCCGACTATTGTTTCACAATCTTCTGGGCCAAGCTGATGCCACCAGAATGACTGAAACTCCCTCCTTCCGAATCCTGCACAACAAATGTGGAAGGAGAGGGTTCGGAGGGAAAGCATAAACCAGGGAGTATTATCAGAGCATCTGCTCAAATTGCTAGAGGATCCTTTGTTTGGGACACAAACTGCTGTAGCTTGTTGTTGAACCTGGATGCCAGTAGGTCGATCTCTGGCCATCCCCAATGTTGACAAATTTCCTGGAACACCCCTGGGTGTAGGGACCATTCCCCGGGCAGATCTACTGATGGCTGAGATAATCTTCCTTCCAGTTCTCTATTCCTGGGATATGGACTGCTGATATAATTGGCATATGTCTCTCTGCCCAGACTAGTATGTAGTTCACATCCTTTAGAACTGATTGACTCCTGATACCGCCTTGGTGGTTTATATACAGTACCTGCCGCCATCAGGGTGCCGTCAGCTCGCACTCGCTGGAATAGTAAAAGCACATTCCAGCGAGCGCGTCATAGAAGCGACGGTGATCCGACGTGGACTCCCGCCAATTCTACACATGGGCGGAGTTTGTTATGAATCCGGAGAGGGAACTCCCCGCCGGATTTTAAATAAAAATCTGGCATTGTCTTTGGTGTGGGTCATAGGTTGCAGTTTGTTTTTAACCATATACAGGTATGTTTATTCCATATAAATAAATAAATATTCCACAGACAACATATAAAGATTTTAAATATACTTCAACAATTGGGAGCCGAGTTATATAGTTAGAGAGGTATAAGTGGTATGTTTTATGCAATACTGTAGTCATAATTGACAATTTAGTGAGTTTGGTGACAGATAGAGCCCACATCCATTGTGTATTGCTTTTTTTGCATTTAACACTGACAGGTACACTAATTATTGTAAGAAAAATAACTCCAAAACTGGAATTGTCAGTTATTATAGTGTAGTAACAGCTTCACTTCAAGTAACTAATACCAACAGGGGAGATTAAATTTGTGAACTAATGTGGGATGATTATATTTTATTTGACACTTTGTTTCCTCAGAGAGAGAACTCCAAAGAAAAAAACTGTATCACTTTCTCCTTTACAGACGATCTGAGGAGAAAGAGATACAAGGAAGTTGTTTGACAGGCTTCCCATTCATGTTCTCACTGTAATTGGCTGTCACAGTGATCACATGACTGGGGGCTGGTTCTCCTGCCTACCAATTAATAGTTTGAGACCCAAATGTGTCACTGACACTCTGGTCTCCTTGCTGTGGGCACACGATCAGGCGCAATCCCACTAAGGCCTCATTCACATGGGCACCATCAGTTTAGCCATGTTAAAAACCTGTCTGTTGCTTCATCCATCTTCCCTTAACATCCGTTTACATCTGTTAATGTACCCGTTTACATACATTTTTGCATCCGTTTTTGTGTCTGTTTTGATGCGTTTACAGCAGTTTCTGTGGCTTTGATGACATTACCCAGAAAGCACTGAAAACATCAATGCAGCAAGGAAGGAGCAACGAGTGACATGTCCTTGCTGTGTTCTTGTCCTTGTGTGTGCTATCTGCATTTTGCGATGGATTCCAACAATTTTTGGGACAGCGTGACATTGTTTGTTGTATTTGCCTATATGAGGAGAATGGAGAGCAAGAAAAGAAAGATTGTGGCTAGGAGACGTTGATTTTGACCCACTCTAGTGGCCTTCTGAAGGTTTTGTGGCTCTGCACTATGCTCCCCTCCGACAGTATCCCACTAAGTTTTTCAACTTCACCAGGATGACCATAGCCACATTTGACTACTTACTGGACCAGCTGCACCCATGACTGCAGTGGAGACATACCAACATTAGTAGGTGTGTACCAGTAGATGAAAGTCTCTGAGTGACCTTAGGGTAAGAAGTCTGTAATGGAATGACCTGTGACAGACTGAGATTCTCCTATGTCTAGGGTCACCTTATGTCCACTAGGGCCATAGGGTGACAAAAATCATAATTCATATATTACATGAGATGGGACATTAATAATAATTCATGTTTGCAGGATGTCTTCAGATATCAAAAGCTGTTGGCTATTCAATCTGGGCACACATGCTTTTAAAAGGTGTTAGAGGTATAATAGGCTATTCACTGTGAAAGACACATGCTTTTGAAAGGTGTTAATTGCATCAGGGCCTGAAAGACCTTTTGATTGTGTGATTCATTGTGTTTAAAACAATGTGTTAAAGTCTCCATTCAGATGTACTGAATTAGCATGTCAGTTAGGTTTAGGAATCTATTGATGCTCAGGTGTGATAGTATTTGGTTTTGATGTCATTATCTCAAGGAATGTATCTGTCAGTATCGGTGCCGAATTGTCTGTCTAGATAATGTGATTAAGGTTCCTGATATGTGTGAAGATTATCTGTGATTGTGTATTATTCAAGATTAATTGAACTCTATTGATGATGCGGTGCCCAGATGTCTAGCTACGGATTAGAATTAGCCCCAGAGTGTGAATAGGGGGTGGAGATGGCATTGTCCTTTTGATTACTGATTTTGCTTGTACTGTATAAAAAGGGTAAGAAGAAACCAATAAAGTGTTCATATCTTTGAAACCTAGTGCAGAGCTGAGTCTAGTCTTGATTATGGGAATTGATATGGATCGTGTATGCAGTATTGTCGGAGTGTGTCAGATAAGCTTGTCGTGGTTGGATGGAAGGTCGTAAACGGTGGTGACCATTACATTTGGTTGGCAGCGGTAGGATGATTCCATCTTCAGAAGGACGGCTACAAGGACACATGACAATGAGATGGTGTATGAACGGATGAAGCTCTCTTCCCTCATGGACTTACTGGAGAGCCGGGGCAGACCAGCCAGCAACCGTAAGAAAAGGGACATTATCGCAGAACTGGTCGAAATGGATAGAGCTAAAAGGCCCGGGGGAAACAGACAGGACACCCGAAGAAGCTAGTTTTGATCGGGCTGTTAACATAAGACTGGCACATTATGGTCCTAACCCTCCACCGGAGATCAGGGACCAAGTTATAGCGGCTCAGAATGCCACCTTGCTACAGCGAAGAAGTGCTGCAGCAGCTGAAGTCACAGCAGCACCAACTAAAGAGAGAGGAGAGGTGCAGACACCAGTCTCCATGGAAGAGGAATTCCAAAGAAGGTTACAAGAGATGCAAATACAGCATAGACCAGTATCAGAGGAGGTCCTGTTGGGATGGTCGGATGTGATTCGGTGCCAACTCTGGGAGGAAGCGTTAGCTCGGGAGCAGCATCACCAAGGAAAGGTCCTGCCCTCCATCTATGCAAGGTACTGGCCGCAGTATGACGTACGAATGCTGTTGTCGGCAGATCAACCGAAGCAGGAGTGGGCAGCTGAGTTAAGCAGGCTGATCTGGGCAGAGATGCAGCTGGATGAGAGCTACAGAGCCCTCCGGTGGTATGTAGCCCAAGAGTGCCCGTGGTCAGCGGATGACAGCCCCACAGAAGGCTATGACTATGATGGCCTGGGATTGTTGTTGTCAGGGTACCAGTAGCTCCAGCGGCCGATCCTCGCCACGGCGCATGCCCGTGCCCGACACACGCATGCGCGCCTCTGCGTTCCAGCATGGTTCTGTGTTACGGCGCGCGCGCACATCTGCGTGCGCATCCACGGGCGTCGTCCACCAATCAAGTCTCAGCCCGGCCTATTTAAACCAGCTCCAGGCGCATGGCGGGTTGCTGGTTTGTTGTCAGCTATCCTGCTATAGTGCCTTGTTAACCTGAAAGCTTTGACCTATTGACCCGGATCGGACCTGACTTCTCTACGCCTTCTCCTGCACTTGACCCTCGGCTCGTCTCATCGTTTCTGCTTCTGTCTGTACCCCCTTGACCTCTGGCTTGTATCTTGGACCTTCTGCCTTCTCGAATCCCTGACCATTGGCTCGCATCCCGGATCTGCTTATAGTCCTGACCTGAACTGATTCTCTGCCTGCGGAACTTTGTTGCTCCTGGATCACTATCCACGCCTGCTACGGTCCTGTCCTGTGACCATAAGCCAAGTCTTCAGAGATCTCCTATCAGTACAACACCTACCACTGGTAGCCAGTGCCCCTTTGTGCCCTTCCCCGCTGTCTCCACCTACAGGGGGTGAAGTGCACAGAGTCGCAAAGGCAGCCGCCCTCTGCATCTCGGCCTCGGTGAGTACTACCCTGACAGTTCTGACAGTTGTATTGGAGGATGTCCAGTGATCCCGACTTTGGGGATGATCGGTAGTGGCGCTTGGAGTACATAATGGAGCACAGAGAGGAAAAATTGAATATCTCAGGAGGCCACTGGTCACAGGAAGATTTGGAATTTCTGGCCATTCGGGAATGGGAGCTGGAAATCGCCTACAGACAGCTGCTAGACTCGGCTCAGCAGCAGGGTGGGGCTCCCGTTGCCTGCAACTATGAGGAAAGTTCATATGACAACTGTGAACTCCTGGCTGATGAATCGGCAGTGAAAAACATGGAGATTGCCATCCCTAAACCCGAAGCGGATGGTGTGGAGTTCCAGAGAGCCGGGGCGGTTGGCCCCTCTTTCCAGCAACAAGCTGAGGTGGTAAAGCTTTTACCCCCAGCTGAATCACTGGCAACAGAGCAGGATGCCCCAGGCCTCTGCTCCCAACTAGCAGAAGAGGGGGACCCTGTGATAGTGGATGGGACTGTGGTCTCCACTCACAGCAACCCAGCGGAAGAGCTGGCAACAGAACAGAGGGTCACGGACCTCTGCTCTCCACTAACGGAAGAGGGGGACCCTGTGGTAGTGGATGGGACTGTGGTCTCCACTCACAGCAACCCAGCGGAAGAGCTGGCAACAGAACAGTGGGTCACGGACCTCTGCTCTCCACTAACGGAAGAGGGGGACCCTGTGGTAGTGGATGGGACTGTGGTCTACACTCACAGCAACCCACCTGTGTCAGTCTCCCATAGAAAGGGGAGAGATGTAACAGAATGACCCGTGAGAGACTGAGATTGTCCTATGTCTAGGGTCACCTTATGTCCACTAGGGCCATAGGGTGACAAAGAAATCATAATTCATATATCACATGAGATGGGACATTAATAATAATTCATGTTTGCAGGATGTCTTCAGATATCAAAAGCTGTTGGCTATTCAATCTGGGCACACATGCTTTTGAAAGGTGTTAATTCAGGTCTACAAGACCAGAGTGACTCATACCTCTGTATAATAGGCTATTGAAATGTCTTGAGACATGTCTTGAGGTGTTGGCTATTCACTGTGAAAGACACATGCTTTTGAAAGGTGTTAATTGCATCAGGGCCTGAAAGACCTTTTGATTGTGTGATTCATTGTGTTTAAAACAATGTGTTAAAGTCTCCATTCAGATGTACTGAATTAGCATGTCAGTTAGGTTTAGGAATCTATTGATGCTCAGGTGTGATAGTATTTGGTTTTGATGTCATTATCTCAAGGAATGTATCTGTCAGTATCAGTGCCGAATTTTCTGTCTAGATAATGTGATTGAGGTTCCTGATATGTGTGAAGATTATCTGTGATTGTGTATTATTCAAGGTTAATTGAACTCTATTGATGATGCGGTGCCCAGATGTCTAGCTACGGATTAGAATTAGCCCCAGAGTGTGAATAGGGGGGTGGAGATGGCATTGTCCTTTTGATTACTGTCACATGCTTGTACTGTATAAAAAGGGTAAGAAGAAACCAATAAAGTGTTCATATCTTTGAAACCAAGTGCAGAGCTGAGTCTCGTCTTGATTATGGGAATTGATATGGATCGTGTATGCAGTATTGTCGGAGTGTGTCAGATAAGCTTGTCGTGGTTGGATGGAAGGTCGTAAGCGGTGGTGACCGTTACAGTCATTCATTTATCAAGTGTCATTTTTTTGTTTGTCTACTGCAGGGGTTGGCAAACCTCAGCCCTCCAGCTGTGGTGAAGCTACAAGTACCATGAAACATTCCAAGACCCTGACAATCACAAGCATGACTCCTAGAGGCAGAGGCATGATGGGATTTGTAGTTTCAAAACGTCTGGAGTGCCGAGGTTGCCTACCCCTAGTCTACTGTGTGTGTGTGTGTGTGTGTGTGTTTATTTACAGTATGTATAGATAATAAATATCATATCCATTCATTTTTTTCTAGGTTTCTTGCAACTAGCCAGTTGTATACCTCTTTAAACCATTATTTTTTAAGGGGTATTTCAACTATTTCAGAGATAGTGCATGATATATGCTTAGCTATATGGGAAGAGCTGTGTCCAGCAGTGATGCCATTACCAGATGGCAAAGAATAGCAGATGGATTTTGGAATCAAGCAAACGTTCCAAATTGTATCAGAGCTCTTGATGGAAAGCATATCCGTATCCAAAAGCCTCCTCGTTCCGGGTCCAGATTTCATAACTACAAGAAATATTTTTCATTGGTCCTCATAGCTATCTGTGACAGCAATTATAAATTTATCGCTGTGGACATTGGGGCATATGGCAGCAGTTTTAAATCCAGAGTGTTTTGTGAGTCTGTAATGGGTCGAAGACTGCGAGAAGGGCGATTTAACATACCATCTGATCAGCCTCTGCCTGGAACTGAAGGACCAGACCTGCCTTTCGTGCTTGTTGCAGATGAGGCATTCGCACTTTCTCAATATCTGCTTAAGCCTTATGCCAGAAGTAATCTGGATGACAAGAAGAGGACCTTTAATTATTGGAAGATGCCTCATTGAATGTTCATTTGGCATGTTTTCCAGTAAATGGCTTGTTTTCCAAACACCCTTGCAACTCAGTCTCGAGAATGCTGAGTTAGTAATTCAGGCCTGCTGCATTCTGCATAATATTGTCAGGGATAAGTAGGGCATCCACATTGAGGAAGAGGAAGAGTTCCACCTGCCCACAGTACAGCAACGTATCCAACATTGCCATGGGGGAACAATTTGTCGACTTCTTTCTATCTCCATTAGGAGAGGTTCCATGGCGATATCAATATATTTAAATAATGCAGTTCAAATTCCAATAATTGTACAAATATGTCCAAAGCCATATGAAAATAACGTATTTGTTATTTTTGCTATTGTTGGTTATTTAATTGTGTTTTGATAGCATAAAAAGACAAAAAATCACATGATATGTTCAAAATGGTTTTTACTATTCTGCATAACCCATTGAAAAAAAAGTTAAGTGAAAAAAACAAAACGTTATTTTTATTTGACAAAGTTTGAACAAAGCATAAAATATACAAACTTTTACAAAATTCTTAGTTTTACATAAAAAAACAGGTTACAAATCCTGATAAAAAGAGGAGGGGGATGGGGGAAATGAAATAGAAGTTTGTGAAGAAGAACCAGAGCTGGTTTGGCTATTTAGCTTTGGAACCATCGGCAGAATTTGAGCAGGAGAGGAAGCATAAGAAGGCCTCTATGTATTGTGCATTGAGCTGTACAAACGCACAGGGGTCTGTGGATAGAGTGGTAGATATGGTTGGGCCAGAAGGCACCGGGACTCATAAGAATATTGACAGTATTACCTCTGAGGGTGTTTATACTGGCAAATAGTGGGCAATGGCATTCCTGACTCGGCAGCTATATCATATCTACCCACCTAATTAAATATACCCATATGTATCTACATATGCTATTCTGCTGGTGCTTTTTGAAGTATATGATTAATTGTCCTCAGAAAGGACGCATTTCAGTTATTTGGATCACAGAATGGATCCTTACTCTACTGTCTTTTAAAGGTGGTCATCTCGTCCATGAAGGGACTTCATGGCTTTGACCAGCTCTGGATTTTCAGGCTTTTTGCCACACCACAAGGATCATGATCACGTAGAGAATAATATGCCGATTGAGAAATGCAATGATCTCTTGGTGTACATCAGATAAAGCTTAGTAATCAATAGTATGCTTACATGTATGTATGTCACGCAGCCAGTAGGACGCCGGGGACGACGGTGTGCTAGCGGGGAAAAAAATTACCATGTGTCCTTTTGGAACGCCGGGGGGGCCATCTCTGTGTCCGCCCTCCGGCGGTACAGGTGCATTGGACTGGCGGTCGGTTCCCTCCCCTTTCCACCCTGGGGAGGGTCCCTTACTTGGGAGTGGTGGGACCTGAGGGTTCGTTTTCCTGGGCAGTTCCACATCCTTGGGGGGATGCCTGGGTCACTTCCCTTGAGGGGAGGGTGGAGCGTCAGTCTTTGGGGGGGGGGTCATGCTCGCCCATACCCGTCGGAGATCCCCCATCCCCCATTGGCTGGGCCCTGTTCCCAGCTTGGCCCGCCCTGTTGGGTCAGCGGGGAGGAACCTCCTCACCTGATTGGGGCAGGATCACCCCCCCCCCTATTGGCCTCAAGCTCCTATATGAGCACCTGCAGTGTGGATGGACCCAAATCCCACTGCTAGTTGCATGCTCTGGCAGAACATTCCTTGTCATTTTAGGGTAAGTCGGGATGCCTGTTTGGCACCCCTTTGCTTTTATAGCTCTGTTTTTTCTTTCATTTACTTTAGCACATTGTGCAACCACCTCTTTTTACAAATGTTGTGGTTTTGCTTGTCTCTCCCCTTTTTTAAACAGACGGGGGTACTCCACAGTAACCACTCTTTACCTTCAAGGGAAGATTTTCTTCTCCCTCCATACCTTTACATTCAGTAACTTCAGTGGCTAATCCAGGTACCTTCACTTCTCAATTAATGATCCTTTAATTTTAACTCACCCCCCTCCCTCTGGCACACCCACTTCACTTACCCTCCATTTTGTCCACCTTCACTCTTGCACCTCTCTGGCTTGCATGTATCCCATGCCCTCCCACACTGTTACCGTTCCAAGCACACTTCCTATATCCTCTTCACTCTCCACGTCCCTTCACCTTTTCAGGGAAGATTTTTATTTTCCTCTTTCTTCCCCTTCTTCCCCCACGTCCTTTTCATCACCCACCCACTCCCCACTCTTCTTCATCAACATTTTTCCTGTGGTTCCCTGGTGACCATCCATATCTGGTGTATCTACACCACCACATATATTTATTTAGAGATGTCATTTCATCATTTTTTTTATATATTTCACATACATATATCTTTCTTTTTATTCTTTATTTTTATAGGAAGCCTCTGTTCTATCCATTTGGCATATCCACCATCCATTTGGCATTCTGAGCCTGGTCCCGACCCAGCTGTCGCGGATTTGTGCTCCCTCTGTGCAGGTCGGCCTGCCTCTCCCTGCCTCCCACCCCTTTTTTCGCTTTACCCTCTTCCTTGGGGGGGCTCTCCCGTCTCCTTCGTTTCCCACCCCCTCCTTCCCAAGCCCCCTGTGTCCCTGCACCTCTTCCCTTGCCTTTTATTCCACCCTCCGTCCACCGGTATACCCCCTTATGACCTCTCGTAGTCCACCTTTGGTCCCACTCTCTCCTCCATAGGCATTAAGTGGTGAATGTATTCCATCTGACCCTTTTTAGGATCCCTTTCACTTACTCTGCTCTCCCGTCCAGTACCCCGCGGTGGGGCCCAACTTTGGAGGCGTCGTGGGTTTTGGTGGTCCGAGCCTGTCCCCCAGTATGTCACCAGGTAAGTGGCGGCTACATTCATTCTCTTATACACTGTTTACATGACAGTTAAGTTGCTGGGACTACTAACACTCGGCCTTGGATCTTTAGGCCTGGTGTTACATGTCCCACCACCTACACCCTTTTTACGTATTGACTGATGTGTGTTTTCCCTCGTAGAAACTATGGCTGTACAAAATTATGGCTGTGCAAAATGTACCACTCCCTGAAGAAGACCGCCAATACTGTTAGGTCGAAACGCGTAGGAGTTTCTTTTGCCCATACAGCTCATTTGTTCAGTACTGTTTCATGTATACATGTCATTGTTTCCTAAAATGATCTGTTTTCATTTATGCTTATCTTTGTACTCCAATACTATTGAAGCTCATAGCCCGAGTCCTGTTTCATCAGACTCTTTTTTGAACTTTTACATTTAATACATTTATACTTTTATACTTCATTGTATTCATTCGTATACTACTTGCTGCAACTCAAAGCCCCTAGGGGTACCTTTACATTTATTTTCACAACTATGCTTACATGTATAGATCTTTGCGAAAAGCTTGGGGCGTGCACTCGGACGTGCTGTCTCACCAACAGACTGGGAATGGCCTTGTGTGGTTTGCTCACCTCCCTGAACTGCCCCTGTCTCATTATTTTTAGTGTTCTCCTCACACTCTGAGACATTAGATGATGTACTACAATAAAAAGGAGGAACATTTGGTCTCAAAACCTTACTATATGGAGACCTAATTTTTTCACTTTTGCTTCCAAACGTCACATACAATCTAATGTCCGTGACTTTTCTTAGGTTTGATTTTGAGTAAAGTGGCTTTTTTATGCCCTAAAACTACCAAACAGGAGAGGTGACTACGACCATATTTTCCTACAGAAGGAGAAATAGTGGGTTTACTGTTTAAAGTCTCTTGTGCCAATTGGCTTAAACACAATACTAAACCTCCAGGTTTTCCTGGACTCGTGACATACCTCTTCACTGAACTAATGCTCTAGGCATATTTTTATATCTGTATTTACCATTCCCATGTTCAAGACATTAAACGATTTCACGTGTCTCTCCCGATGCTCTCACATACATATATATATATTTCCCAGTGATTGATTCCCTGGCATAAATATCTATGTACATTGATCTTTGGATTATTTTCTCGTCCTGTTCCTTCCCTGCCTTCAGCCATACATGCAAGTACTGGCTGACCTACCAATGACATACAAATGGCTATGCTCTGATTCCAATATATAAATAAGTTTCCATATTGTCCCCCAAATTTATTCCATATACCTATTGTTATCACAGCATAGGCTAAATGCATGTTCTCTCTGTTGTGTTTCCATACTCAATTTAGTTTCCTTTTATTAATTTTACTACTGACTTCTACCTGTCAATACTTCAGTTATTTTAATTGTTCACTCCCTACTTCCTTGAATAATACATAAAGAATACTGACCGGGCCGTGTTCACTGCCGACCCGATGTCGGGTCAGATGTCGCCCTAAAACATGATGACCCCTTCCCCCCCCCCCCCTTTAAAACGGCACGGCAATGGTATAGAACCAGTAAGAGTTGCTGAAATGGACTATTTGTCACTTTCTCCAAAATGGGACTTGATCTTAATCACCTGCACTCTTTTCCCCCTTTGTGGTGATTACTTCCAGCCGACCTGTATAGAAGTATGTACACCGGCTGGTACTAGGTAACATCCGAGATGAAGCTACGACATTAAGCATGGCAAAACGTGTTGAGGTCATCACCCTGCGCCGTCACGTGACGTGTTGTAAGGACAGAGTGAGAGAGGCATAGTGGAGTAACGAAGGAGGCACGGAACGTGGATAGACAACATCCGTTGCGGTATCCCCATCACTACAAGTGGATTTAAATGCCAGTGAACACTCACAACTGGCAATACATAACCGCTGGATATCCAGTCAAGATCAATCGGGACCTGGGACATTCCTTTACCACTTTTTAATTTAGTGGTCTGGCTGATTCATCATTACGCTGGGATATTTACATCTCACAATAAGAGCTGAGGCTCCAGCAACCAGTCAGCAGGACTAAGTTTGATTACAAGCAACCGGTCAGTAACGTATAAAATACCTTGCCATTTATCTCAGCTACTGGCAGCCTGTATTACCTTGGCATTTCAATCATTACTTAGCACCAAGGTTCACTGTGTTCCATTAACCATACACGGTTACCAGCATTTCTCTCTAAATATACCTGAGACAGGATAATTCATGCATGACCAAATCACATGGATGGACTAACCCCACCTTCACTAACAGAAAACCAACAATTACCAACCGGGATTGCTTTACTAACCAAACTAACAATTCATCTTGTATAACTGCCTAACTGTCTCTTGGCCCACCTATTTGTTTATTTACAGAAACACCTAGGACTTCCAATTGATGATATCGCCTAGCTAGTGAGAGCCAAGCAATCTAGGGTGTCCCCTAGCCAAATCTCCAGTACTCCATCTCTCTCCCATTCACAAGGTCCAGCCCTGTGTTGAGGCACCTATTGGCTTTGGTAAATTAGGGGGCATTTAGTACCCATTACTTGAAATAAATTTACTCTGATAGCCACATTTAGGCATCCATTTGGATGGTGTGCTTACAACTTGTGGCTGGACCATCACGTCCGGACTAGCGCTGTACTTATGTCTTGTTTTTTGTGAGTCTTGTTCGTCATATATGTCCATGGCAATCAAATTTTAAATGATTTCATTTTTCTAAAGGTTCTAAACTGCATTTTTTAATACTATTTTGATACTGGAATAAATCTAATTTTGTATCCTTTATTGTTTAGATCATTATTTGTTGCTACAGGTAACCTCTTTAATTAGATTTATTTAGGCTATTTCCCCATTCCCTTCTTTATATAATACTTTTTTGGTTACAGCAACAAACCCAACAGGGTTCAACAGGGTTCATGATCAAATATAGCTACTCATATTGACTAACTATATACCAGTGGTTAAACTTGCGCTTTCCCTTTGTCCATTTTCCCTTGTATTTTTGGCTAAGAAAAAGACCTATAACTAATGGGGCTCCATAGTCGGTGGAGTAGTCAGTCAGCATGCCCTTGCCTATTCATAATATTAAACATCATGTGCACAGAATGCTATCAACATATTCAGATGGACAGCAATATTTTTATGCTTAGGTGAACATAAATTAAGCAAGCAACAAAGACAGCAATAGACACAAAAATGTACATTACATGAACAGTACATTACTCACATGTTTCCATAATCTCATGATTACATAAAAACGCTGACAAGAAAGCATGCTGCAGTTGGGCAACCCTTACCACATTGATCACGCTGTGTGGGAGTCATGGTGGACCAGTTTGGTGTCACAAGCTTAGAGTTTTCAAACCATAGTTGTTGTGTTCTTACTCTGTCACTGTGGTCACAACAGGTTGAGTCCCACTAGCCTGGCCTTTCGTGCACCAGGTTTATTAGTCCCTCCTGGGAGACATCTCTGGCCATGTTTCTCCTTGGGGATGAACTGGGGAAGTACTTCCTATTATCCAACGGCTGCCTAGGTCACAAATAAAGAAAATAAATCTTCAAAACAGATCTTAACTGATCGTCCATTAATAACTGATAATATCCATTTCCTGACTTGCTCTATGGCAGCATATGTATGGGTTGGCCCCGCCTCCATAACTACCCAATAGGACCCCTCCCTATAAATTTCAGCTGTGGGCTCTCAGCCGTGTTCCTTTTTTGTCCTCCTCCGTAGGACCATGTGTTTTTGGTTCTCCTACCTGAAGACAATTGTTCCTACGATCAAGATCGGCCGATGATGATGATGGTGGTGTCTCATCCCTCCGATAAGCCTTGACTGTTAAGCAGGGTATGGAGTGTATTGCAGAGTAGCGCTGAAGAGCTGGATTATGTCTTCCACTGGAGAGACGAGCGCGTACAGGCCTGAATACCTAGCAATGTGCAGGTGGCCATTATCTGCTGAAAGCCCGGTGTGTGTATGGATGCGGTGTCCCTGACCGAAACGTTCGTAGGTGGTGGTAAGCAGTATCGCCTTCATGGCAGCAGTGTTTATGTTTGTTGTTTGTTTCTCTGTTTTTCCATATGCTGTGTTTTTCATGATTGCATGCCCAGTGAGCGTCTGGTTCCTGTGCGTTCCAGCCGCCGCTCCCTCTTACTTCCGGGTTTCCCGTCTGCGTTCTACGATCGGACGGACCCGGGAATGAAAGCGAGGTTTGGTTCGCGCACGCGCGCGAGTATTGCCGTCGTTTAAGTCGATTGTGATCTGATGTTTGATTCTCCCACCTGCAATGTGTTTGTGCTATAATGGATGCTTCGCTGCCCCTAGTGGCCAGCCCTCTCTCAGTAGGTAAAATTGGAAAACTATGTTTTTATTTTCCTGTTGGGGGGGGGGGAGAGTGGAGTATAGGGCATTGCCATGACTATGCTTGTGTCTCTCTCTCTCTCTCTCTCTCTCTCTATTCTTTCTTTTTCAGCCCTTCTAGGTCTGACCAACATCACAGCGAGTCCCGCAGATGCAGTGGGTCCTCTAAATCGCTCCACCGCCACTCATCTTCTAGACACCATAATTTGTTTAAAATCCGGACATCCCAGTAGGGATACTCCTCATCTCACAGCACAAGTTCAGAGAGATATTGTTGGGGGTGCAAGGCTCCGGTTCCTGCTAGCAAGCCCCTTTGCAACTGTTGTTTTTCAAAGGCAGCCAATAAAAGGGAAGGTGCAGACAAACACCTAGAAGCATTGGTTAAGTGGGTCATGGACAAGTCGCTACAGAAGAGAGATGCCAGAGTGCAGCATGATTCTCCTCCAGACCCAATGATTCCCTTGTTGGATCAGGGACAAATGCATGAGACTTTTGAAGTCGCTCAAACCAGCCATCCCTCAGCTTCCCCCTCAGAGGGTGGGTCAGAAGTGGATGATCCAGGGATAGGCTCTGATTATGCCTTAGTTCCTGCTTTAGTGAAAGCAGTCAAGGAAGTTTTAAATTTGGAAGATCCAATTATCTCTCCTCCCAAACAAGGAAACTCTATTAACAGCTCGATAAGGAGCGACATTATTTTCCATTTATCACGAAAAATAGGTGCAATTATCTCAGAAGAATGGGGTAAACCTGATAAGAAAAGCTCTATGCAGTCAAAAATTGCAAAATTATATCCTTTTAAGAGGCAGACGTGCTCCATTAGTTGATGCAGCTTTGATGCGTTTGGTGCGATACGTAACCACTCACCTAGGAGATACGGTTTCTTTTAAAGATCCTCTAGAGCAGGGGTCTCAAACTGGAAGCCCTCCAGCTGTTGCAAAACTACAAGTCCCATCATGCCTCTGCCTGTGAGAGTCATGCTTGTAATTGTCAGCCTTGCAATGCCTCATGGGACTTGTAGTTTCACAACAGCTGGAGGGCCGCCAGTTTGAGACCCCTGCTCTAGAGAGACGGATTGATTCAGACCTGAAGAGAATCTACCTAACAGCAGGATCAGTCTGTAAACCATTTCTGGCTTTAGCAGCCGTCTCAAAAGCCTTGGAGGCATGGTCAGACAATGTGAATGATTCCCTCAGAAGTATCTCTGAAGAAATGGCCAAGACCTCTCCTATTTAGCAAATCAGGCTAGCAACGGCCTTTCTGGGGGAGGCCTCTATTGATGTTATTCGCCTAGTGGCTCGAGTAATGTTGTCAGCAGTCACTGCCCGTTGTGCCTTATTGTAGCTGGCCAGCTAGAACCTGTCCTAGGTAGCTTAATATAACCTACACATATATGCAGCTAGGCCTGCTAAGAACCTAATGTAGAGCACATGTTTATATGTGAGAGACCAAGGCAGAGTTATTCACTGTGATTTTGTGTTTGTATGTTATATAACAGTTGTATGTTGTGTTCACAGAAGCAAAGGAAAAAATATGCCTTTAAGAGTCATTTGTTTTATGGCAGCAATGGGTAAGCAATAACAGTTTAATTTATACCAGAAAGCATAGCGTTAAGGTTTTGTGACACAACAGAAGCCTTGGCCCAATCACAGCTAATCTCACATTGAGCAGAGTCTTGACCAGTCACGGACAGCTTTGCATTCTATGCTGTCAGGAAGTTTCCAACACATGTGCTCTGCTAGTTCATTCCACCACATACAGAGGACAGAACACACACAAGGCCAAAGCAGTTCTTATGGAAGCCAGAGGGTTAAAATTAGGTAATTATACAGTTATATATATGTTCTTATTGTTAATAGTGTGATTAGAACTGTATACTGATTTAGCTGTGTGTTCACTTGTAGTTCCACCAAACCTGAATCACTTATCACATATCAAACCAAACTAAGCTAACTCTTCAAACCCGAACCATATCATACCCAAACCTTCATACCGAACCACAGTTGTACCTTTCAGAGAAATCAGAGAATGCTTTGATAACTTACAGAGAGAGAGAGAGAGAGAGTAAATACTGAAGAAAGAAATATATCCACCATCTTATGTTAAATGACAAGATTGAATATTTGAACCTCCATTTTCTGTTATATTTATTCATCACGTGTTTTTGTACATGGACTGTCTGCTGCAAAGCAGCAGTATCTTACAGTATATGAAAAAAAGTGAAGTTATTAAAGAAGTTATTTAAGCATTTTGGTGTGCTCTTTAAACCTACTGCTTCCATAGAACGCCAATAGAGGAATTTCAGAGTAATAGACAGTCTTGTTGGACTGAAAAGTCAGAGGTATCACAATTCTTCTAATGCCACAGCGCATGAGGCACTTCATAGTGCTGCACCTGCCACAGTGGAACTAATTTATTCCCTTTGAGGGAAAAGCGATAGCACTCCTCAACTTGCACAGTAAAGAGCGCATTTGAGCAGCGGAGCACCAGCATATACCGCCGAGCAGCAACTGATCCCTGAGTGAAAAAGTAAAGACACCTCTGCGGAGCTACCATACAGGCCATAGAAGCGTGTTTACTCAAACTGCAGCCGACTCTTAAAGTGGCAGAACGGCAAAGGCAAGATAGTCACGGAAAAGCACCAACCCTCCTGCGACCCCTAGAGAGAGAAAAAGACGCATGGTGGGAGACCAAAGTCCAGACCTAGAGTGCCTGCATCGCCATCCATGAAGAGGTCACGTACTGCAGCCAGCTAGTTTCCCGCCACCAGGCCCAAAGTCATCACAGAGCATCACAGCTCATCGCAAAGTCATCACAGAGCATCGCAGCTAATCACTAAGTCATCGCAGAACATCGCAGCTCATCGCAAAGTCATCGCAGAGCATCGCAGCTCATCGCAAAGTCATCGCAGAGCATCGCAGCGCATCGCAAAGTCATCGCAGCGCATCACAGCTCATCGCAGAGCATCTTAAAGCATTGCAAGTCAGCGCAAGCTTCACATCAAGAAAAGACAAGTTGGGGGCGTGGCCAGGCAGCGGATGTAGCCGGACGCAACTGAAGTGAGCTCCGCCGAGAATCCTTGCTAATCTCCTGTGGAAGATATCGTTTACCGATCTAAAGCATACCGGTGTGCCCCTTGCAAGCCAGGGATCACACACATACCTTTCCCGACGCTCCAGCCCTACGATGTCGTTTGGCAAGCGACAGCTGGTGAACAAATCTCCAAAATGGAGCGTATGCAGGCCGTACTGCTAAGGAGACGCAGCGCGAGGCAGCTGAGAAGTTGTTCTCTAAACCACCGCCGAAGGACCTGGTGGCCTCCTTCAGTACCCCGGAGGACTCTCCTGGCGGGGGTTCCGAGGCGGACGATACAGTACCCCTGGAGGACTCGGTGCAGGCTGGATTACTGTGGGACACAGTGAGTACCCCAAACCCTGAATCCGCTAGGCCCCAGTCCCAGGCGAGCCCTGTAAGTGACGGGGGAACCCACTCTGCGGGACATATTTGCTGCAGTGACCTCCTGTAATACATCTATCGGGGCCCTTACCACGGAAATAAAGGGGATGAAATCTGAGATTTCTTTCCTCAGACAGGATGCTCAAAAGATGAGGGAGAGAACATCCACTCTAGAGGAGAGGGTGAGCGCCATTGAAGATGACCTGGGGCCTATGCAGAGGGATCTCTCCTATAACAACCACTTAATTGACCAGCACTCCTCTCGTTTAGAAGAATTGGAGAACAGAATGAGGAGGAATAATGTGAGAGCTATAGGCCTTCCTGAAAAAATGGAGGGGAAGAACCCTGTCGAGTTCATAGAGAAGTGGCTGATTGCTGCATTTGGGAGAGAAGCATTTTCCCCCATGTTCTCGGTTGAGCGGGCCCACAGGGTGCCGTCAAGACCCCCACAACCAGGTGCACCACCGAGGCCTTTTCTGTTTAAACTCCTGCACTATCGGGACAGAGATGCCATCCTGTACAATGCCAGAATTAACTCGCCTGCGCTAAAAATAGACAATGCCAAAGTTTCCCTGTTCCCAGATTTTTCAGCAGAACTCCAGAAGAAGAGGGCCAAGTTTCTAGACATTAAACGCCGCCTGAGAGGCCTTGAAGTGAAATATGCAATGTTATACCCTGCCCGACTGCGGGTGGAATCGTTTGGCTCGGTGCAATTTTTTGATTCCCCTGCTACTGCTGTACAGTGGCTTGATCGTGAGGAGCAATCGCTTAGGGGAGCTAGGGGTAGACGCCCCGCGGATTGAGAGATTGTAATACCCATACATGCTGGATCGTTTCTACAGCTTCCGCATTGCATGTTGCTAGGCGGGAAATATGTTCACTTTGGTTGATGAAGGCTAGATGTTGGCTGTTGAGAAGTTTTCAAGACACTATGGTGCGCTTCCACTGTTGCCCCCAGAAGGGTCGTACCGGGCCTTACATGATCTTACCGACCGCAGTTACCTGGGCCATGTTGGCCGAATTGTACTTGTTCCCCTTTTTCAGAAGATACACCGTGACTTGTTCCATGACCGTCGCCCTTTGTGTTACATTGTCCCTCTTATTCACTCTGGTCCATACCCATTGTGCCTGTTCATTAACAGTCCTAACCCTTGACCCCTGTCTGTCCGGATCCCATGAAGTTTTGGTTATCCCAGCACTGATTACTATTCTCTGGTTTATCTATTGTTCCTACCTGTGCTTACATTATCCATGCCTGCTGTTGTATTATTATCCTGTTTCTATGATGCATGCATTACAATGTCTAAGGTAACGAGGTGCCTCTCATGGAGTGTCCGTGGCATGGGTGCTCCGGTAAAACGAGTGGAGGTGCTACACACCGTTAAGAGGTTGGGTGCAGAGGTGATATGTTTGCAGGAGACCCATTTCTCATCTGGGTCTACTCCAAAGATAGCTTCCAGGCAGTTCTGCCACCAATACCACTCCACACATACCGCATACTCTAGGGGAGTGAGTGTCCTGACATATAAATGCTAAGATAGACCCCGATGGTAGATATGTTTTCCTGTATTGCTCTCTCCTAGGGGTAAAGTGTGTACTGGCGGGAGTGTATATTCCGCCACCGTTCTCATCTAGTGTCCTGAGGGTGCTGGCTGAGTTTGTCTCTTGTCTTCCTGGTATTCCTGTGCTGGTACTCGGGGACTTCAATAATTTCCTGGAATACGAGAAGGACAAATTTAGAGCTACCATGGGAGGGGGCGTTCATGGGAGGAAAGGCCTCACACCCTTTGCCCGATTAGTGGCTGAGCTAGGCTTAACTGATGTGTGGAGAATGCATAACCCTGACACAAAAATGTTTTTCTTGTCAGTCGGCCTCGGCTGGGGGATTATCAAGGATTGATCTAGGTTTGGGAAATGCTCCTTTATTGCCCTTGATGAGGTCCTCACAATATCACCCAAGACATACATCTGACCACTCTCCATTCACGGTGGACCTGGGTCTGGGGAAGGAAAGGGGAACTAGCCTCTGGAAACTCAACCCATTCTGGTTATCTCTCCTATCAGACTCTGACCCGCTACCACTACTCCTCACTGACTTCTTTAGAGACAATATAGGATCTACTGACCTACAGATTGTTTGGGACGCTGCAAAGGCATATATGCGTGGCCAACTCATTAGAGCAATTAATGGCATTAAAACTAATACCAAGGAGTGGGAAACTCAAGTCCTAGCGGACGCCCACCGTCATGAAACGGAGTATGTGCCAGATCCATCTGATGATAACAAAAGGCGATGGCTAGCCTCCCAGACCATGCTCAAGGATCTTTCGTTGCAGCTAGCTGAAAACAAAAGATTCTTTCTGCAGCAGAGACACTTTGAGGAGGGGGAAAACACGGGCCACCTACTGGCGATCCTGGCAATATCCCAACAACCACCTTCACATATTACTGCGGTCACTGACGATAGGGGGGAGACGTGTCACTCCACACAATCCATCATTAATTGCTTTAAAAGCTTTTTTCAGGATGTCTATACATCCAAAGTTAACCCCACTACTGAACAAATCCATGCATTCCTGGATAAATATCAAATGCCCCGTATTCCTGCCTCGGAGATGGCCTTGCTTAATGCCCCCCTTACTAGAGAAGAGCTTCTCGAAGCTTTGGCACTGGCACACAATGGGAGGGCACCCGGGGCGGATGGTCTTCCTTCTGAGGTCTATAGTCGGTACTCTGAACAACTCATTCCCATTCTACTAAAAGTATATAATACAGCTTTTGAGACTGGTAGACTCCCCCCCTCCATGGACGAAGCCCTCATCGTGGTTCTACTTAAGCCGGGAAAGGATCCTTTATCCCCTGACTCATACAGGCCTATATCCCTGTTGACGTTTGACGTGAAACTATTGGCCAGGGTCCTGGCTACTAGGCTCTCATGTGGTTCATAGAGATCAGTCAGGATTTATCCCCACTAGGTCGACTGCTCAGAACCTACGTAGACTGTTCCTTAATTTGCAAGTGCCAGTGGACAATCCGGGTAATAGGGCCATTTTCTCTTTGGACGCAGCCAAGGCATTCGACAGTGTGGAATGGCCATATTTGTGGGAAGTGCTAAATAAGTTTGGAGTTGGCTCCTCCTTTCTGAAATGGGTTCAGTTACTATATAGCTCTCCAAAGGCACGAATGAGAATTAATGGGGAAGTCTCGGACCCTTTCCGGCTGTTCAGGGGGACACGGCAGGGGTGCCCGCTGTCTCCTCTGCTGTTCGCCCTGGCGCTGGATCCTCTGGCGATCCATTTGCGAGCCTCGCCCGGCATAACTGGTTTTTCCAGGAATGCCGGGCAGGAGGTAGTCTCATTATTTGCAGATGACACGCTCATATACTTGGGAGATACTGGTGAGTCTCTGAAAAATGCGATGTCACTAATCGCGGACTTCGGAGACCTGTCAGGCTTTAGTATCAATTGGCACAAATCAGTTCTCATGCCCCTGGACCCCTTGCCAAATCCGCTACCCGTCTGCGCTAAAGATATATTGCTAGTTAAGGACTTTAGGTACTTAGGGATTCAGGTGACACCAGATCCAGCCCAATATCTCTCGCTGAACCTGACTCCATTACTGCTTAAATTCAGGCAGAAGTGTGCGGTCTGGAAAAAACTCCCCCTATCGGTCACGGGTAGGGCGAATCTCATAAAAATGGTGTGGGCCCCCCAACTCCTATATGTTTTTCACAATTCCCCAATCTGGATACCACACAAGTGGTTTGCCCAAATAGATGCTCAGTTTAGGGATCTGATCTGGGGCGGGAAGGTGGCGCGAATTAGCCTCAAATCCCTTCAACTAGCTAAAAATCAAGGGGGTATGGCGGTTCCACACGCCAGACACTATTTTGTAGCTTCACAGATACAACACCTGGGGAACTGGGGCGAGGTAGATGTGGGGGATCCGGTACGATCATCATTGATGCCACTGGGAGCTACCCTCCCAGCTGTATCGTATCTAGAGGCAGGGCTCCCACACCTGGATCAAGCGCTCCCCACTGTCGTCCTATTAAATACCCTGTGGAGATACATTAGGTCCAATTTTAATATCAAGGGGATATGTCACTTTACTCCAATTTGGAACAATTCCTACTACTGAGAACTCTTCCAATTAGAGGGTTTTAGGCAATGGACTAATGCAGGAATCCATTACATTGCTCAGCTATTTGAGGGCTCAGTTCTAAAGTCCTTCACTGATCTGGAAAACGAGTTCCCACTCGCTAGAACACAATTTTACAAGTATCTGCAACTACGACATGCAATACAGAGCGAGAGTAGGCTATCCCCTGTCACGGTTGTAAAACACCCACTAAGCACTACCGTCCTGCTGAATGAGGATAAGAAGGGAATGATTTCTCAGGTCTATTCCAAACTGCTTGGTACTACCCATGACACACTTACTATACCATGCAGAAAGGGCTGGGAAAAAGACTTGGGCCCCATAGATGGAGATACGTGGGAATTGTGTTTATCTGCTGCCCCATTAGTATCGGTCTCAACGCAACATAGATTATCACACCTGTATCTGTTTCACAGGGCCTACAGGACACCAGCTCGCCTATTTAAGTGGGGCCTCAGAGACTCACCGCTGTGCCCAAAATGTAATGCCCAGGAAGGAGACCTATTACACATGATGTGGAAGTGCCCAAAGCTTTTTAGATACTGGAATTATGTTACTGACACTATATCTCAGGCATATGGCTTTCCGGCACCACAGGATCCGGTAGTGTGTCTCCTTGGGGCTCTCGAGGTGCCTTCACTTTCCACTCATGGCCACACAGCTGTGATCTGACTGCTCTATGCTGCCCGGAGAGCCATTGCTAGATTTTGGATCACTTCCAGAGTGCCTACAGAGAAATTGTGGATTAAACTGGTAAATACCATGCTGATACGCGAAAAAATCACATATCAACATAGAAATGCGCCCAAAAAATTCTACTCCATGTGGCAGCCATGGCTGGACGTCCCGGGGCTGGGACCGGCAGAACTGATTATGGACAGGTTATTGCAGTAAAAAGGGATCACAGGGAACGGGGGGCTGGGACACATGTTTACAGGGTGTTGTGCAATAATTTGCGATACGGTCATGGGCTCAGGATCACGGTACATTAGGTCATTGAGCAAACTAAGCTTCATATAGATGTACACTGGTTATAGATATATAGTAAGAGGCAGACAATGAAACTGATTGGACTATATGTTCAGGGAGAAATCTGAGACCCCCCAGTTGGGTTCTAAGGGAATTGATATGTTTGGATGGGGAAGGGGGGAAAACCTCTCTATTACTGTTTACATGCCCCAAAGAAGTACGCAACCCACTTGTTGTATTCTTGTGTTACTGATATGCATTTTGCCATTGAACTGTATGTCTATTCTGCCTCAATAAACTGCTTTCTGATTTAAAAAAAAAGAAAAGACAAGTCTCCTCTAAGACTGACATTTGACACTGTTAGAGGGTACAAAGATAGATAGGATAGAGGGTGAAGAGCAAGTGAACCTGTCTGAGGTAGAAGAGTCTGATGCAGCATTAGCCTTGCCCCAAACAAGTGAGCTTAGATGCTCAGAACGTATCAGAAAACAGACCCCAAAAATGCAGGAAAATTTGGAGCAAGAAGCAGCATTAAAAGGAAAAAGGTTCACCAGAATGTATGATAAGTGGAAATCATACATTAAAGATGTTCGTAGAAAGCTAAAACAAGATAGTATAAAAGAAAACTTGAGTGATCTGGTAGAGACGATAGAAGAATCTGAATCAGAGCTTATGGCAGTGTATGTCGATCTGCGGTCGTTCACAACACCTTCCCAGGATATTGTGAGGAACATGGACACATGTACTGCAGTTACTAAAGATCTAGTAAAGCTCATGAGAGAATTGTCATCTGAAGCCAACTATGATGAAGTTAAGGCGAGAAAGAGAATGAACAAGCTCTTCACAAGAGACTATGCTAGGTCCTTAGGGGGAACCACAATCTCAAGTGGGACTTACTTCACTAGTAGAAGTGCCAGTCACACATCAGAGTCCTCTAGTACTCTAACCAAAAGAAAGGAACTTGTTGAACAACTTGCTGTCAAGAAAGCAGAAATCGAGATGGAACCTGCCATTGAGGCACATCGCCATCAAATGGAAGCTCAAATGGAGGCACAGCACCATCAAATGGAAGCTCAAATGGAGGCACAGCGCCAACAGATGAAAAGTCTGGAAAGAGTACACGAAGAGGACATGAATGGTAGTCATAGATCCAAATCTGTACTAAGTGATGAAGCAGACTCCTACTCTCCTCCATACATCCAGGAGAAAGAAAGGAAACCTCCAGTATGTAGTGAAGGAAAAAGTCATTGCCATTCCATCCCTGCTCAGAAAGACGAAAAGAGAGACTCACTTAATTTAGAACTAAGTGATAAAATAAAACAGGATAATTCTACTCCTAGATGTCACTGCAATGATCAGGAGAATGTTGTGACTATTGTCCCAGCAGGACGGCAGAGAACAGTCCCAGCCAGACTTCCCATTCCAGAACCTACTGTATTTTCAGGAGACATACTGAAGTTCATAGAGTGGAAGGCAAGTTTTGAAATGATCATTGAGCATCATTGTTCCAGACCAGTTGACAAGTTATTCTACCTTCAGAGATATGTTGGTGGAGAAGCAAAGAAAGCCCTTGAAGGCAACTTCTATAGAACAGATGAAGAAGCCTATAAGCACGCCTGGGAAAAGCTAAATGCAAGATATGGTCATCCTTTCTTAGTACAAAGAGCCTTTAGGGAGAAATTGAATAACTGGCCTAAAATAGGTCCCAAGGAACACTTCAAACTCCAAGAGTATGGTGATTTCCTGCAAGCATGCAGCAATGCCATCCCACATGTACGAGGACTAGAAGTACTGAACGACTATCGAGAAAATCACAGGATGCTAGCCAAGCTACCTGAAGAAGTGGCTTCTAGATGGAATCGCTATGCGACTTAACAGTTAGATCTAAATAAGGACTTCCCAAGTTTTGAAAAGTTCTCTGAGTTCGTTAATAGGGAAGCAAGAATAACATGTAATCCAGTAACAGCATCTTATGCCTTAAAATCCTTAGAAGAAAGGCCTTCAAGAGATACAAGATGTGCAAGAGCAACTAGCTTTACAATCAACTCAGCAGCTAAAGGTCTAGATACCTGTGAAAGCAAGCTTAAAGTCACTACTGGGTTCAGTGAAGAGACAGAACCGACAAATCCTCAGACTACCTTTAAGTGCATGTTCTGTGGAGAGAACCACTCCATACACAAGTGCCAACAATTGAAAGAGAAGTCCTCAAATGAAAAGAAAAAATTTGTACTTGATAACCAACTGTGTTTTGGATGCTTAAGAAAAGGCCATGTTACAAAGGAGTTTAAGAAGAAGGCTACATTCAGCATCTGCAAAGGACGCCATCCTACGCCACTACATGAAGAACGTCCAAAGAAGGATGAATCCTCAATACCTAAAGATGCTGAGGAAGAAAAGAAAGTATCAGTATTCTCTTGCAGAATAAGGGAAGGAGAAAGCAACGGCACATCAATGGTTGTACCTGTGTGCATTTCAAATCCTAAAAGGAGGAACAAAAAGGTATACGCCTATGCACTACTGGATGCCCAAAGCGATGTCACCTTCATTGATCAAGAAATCTGCAAGAATTTACAAGTGGCTACAGAACCAGTGAAGCTCAAGCTCACCATAAGGACGGGGAGAGACACATTAGTGAACAGTCACAAGGTTAAAGGACTGAGAGTTCGAGGACTTCATTCTAACCTCACATTAAATCTACCTCCATCTTATACGAAAGACGACATACCTCTAGATCGAGATCGTATACCTACCTGTGAAACAGCCAATAAATGGGAGCACCTATCTATCATATCTCATGAGATTTCCCTGCTGAAGGAATTTGGTGTCGGACTGTTGATAGGCTACGATTATCCCAAAGCTTTGGTACCACGAGAGGTAATCACAGGAGGAAAGGGTGAACCCTACGCTGTTCGAACTGATCTAGGATGGGGTGTTGTTGGAGGAAAACAGCAAATTGCAAACTCAAGACAGGTGACAGGATTGTGTCATCGAATATCTGTCCAAGAGCTACCAACTGTAAGTTCAGCAAAGGTAATCAAGATCCTTGAATCTGACTTTGCAGACATAAGTTCTGAAGAAAAGAGTGTATCCCAAGAAGACATACAGTTCGTACACACTCTAGAAGAAAGTATTCAGCAGAATCAACAAGGCTATCTTGAAATGCCCTTACCCTTCAGAGAACGACCTTGTCTGCCAAATAACAGAAATCTTGCCCTAGCAAGATTGAAATGCTTGAAGAAAAAGATGGGAAGAGATGTCAAATTCAAGCAGGATTATTTTAAATTCATGGAAGGTATCCTTGAAGAAGGACATGCAGAGAAGGTGAATAACCAACCTAAAGAAGGAGAAGTGTGGTACATCCCACATCAAGGTGTTTACCACCCAAAGAAACCAGATAAAATTAGAGTAGTATTTGATTGCTCAGCAAAGTAGGATGGTGTTGCATTGAACGATCATCTACTAAAAGGACCAGATCTTACAAACACTCTGCCTGGAGTTCTCTGTAGATTCAGAAAGTATCCCATAGCGCTCATGTGTGACGTTGAAAAAATGTTCCACCAGTTCCATGTGAAGAATGAAGATAGAGACTTCCTGAGGTTCCAATGGTGGGAGGACAGGGATACAGATACAGAGCCAGCAGAATACAGAAAGAAAGTACATTTGTTTGGAGCAGCATCATCTCCAGGTTGCGCCAATTATGGTATGAAGTACTTGGCTAATAAAAATGAAAACGATTGTCCAACAGCAGCAAATTTTCTTAAGAAAAACTTCTATGTAGATGATGGTCTTATAAGTCTAGAGTCCACAGAATCTGCAATCAAATTAGTAAAGGAAAGCCAAGAATTATGCGCAAGAGGAAACCTGTGCCTTCACAAATTCATCTCAAACAACAGAGAGGTACTGGAATCCATCAGTGACTCTGAACGTGCATCAACAATGAAGAATGTAGATCTTAATTATGATCATCTTCCAGTTCAGAATGTACTTGGCTTGGTATGGAATGTAGAGAATGATGAGTTCTTCTTTGAAGTATCCTTTGAAGAGAAAGTTGCAACCAGACGTACCATTCTCTCTGCAGTGGCTTCCATATATGATCCACTGGGAATCTTGGCCCCAGTAATCCTCAAAGCAAAAGAACTACTACAAGAATTATGCAGACGGAAGTTGGGATAGGATGAACTCATACCTAAAGATTTGAGGCCAAGGTGGGAGACTTGGAAAAGAGACTTGCAAAATTTGAAAGAAGTTCGGATACCCAGATGTTTTGTACCTCATGATTTCGGAAAGTACAAGAAAATAGAACTTCATCACTTTTCAGACGCCAGTAGTTATGGCTATGGTCAGTGCTCCTACATCAGAGTGATAGGAGAAGGAAAAATACATTGTGCCCTGGTTATGGGAAAGACCAGAGTTGCACCTACCAGTATTCAGACAATACCAAGACTTGAACTGACAGCAGCTGTTGTTTCAGAATCAGTAAGCAAGTTTCTAAGAGAAGAATTTGAGTTGAAAATAGATGAAGAATTGTAACGGTCACCACCGCTTACGTCCTTCCATCCAACCACGACAAGCTTATCTGACACACTCCGACAATACTGCATACACGATCCATATCAATTCCCAGAATAAGACGAGACAGAGCTCCGTACTTGCTTCCAAAGATATGACCCATTTATTGATATTTTCTCAGCTTCTTATACAGTTTCAAGCATAATGCAGTTAATCACAGGACAATGTAGTCTCCACCCCCCTTCACACCATGGGGGGCTCTAATCACCTTAAAAGGCAGTCAGGTAAGCTAATTATGTAGACACGTCGGCACTGCATCATCAATAGAGTTAACTCAGAGAGGATGATATCAAAACCAAATACTATCACACCTGAGCATTAATACATTCCTGTATGAATAGAATTCAATTAACCTTTAGAATAACACAATAGGGTAAACAGAGAGCTTCACACAATGAAAAAGTCTTTCTTGCAATTAACACCTTTTCAACAGAATGTGTCTTTCACAATGAATAGCCAACACCTCAAGACACTTCAATAGCCTTCATACAATGTCTTGTGAGTCACTTGTCATGTGCCCAGATTGAATAGGCAACAGCTTGTGATATCTCAAGACATCCACTTTGTAATATTCCAGTCCTGCAATATGAATTATGTCCCATCTCATGTAATATATGAATTATGATTCTTTGTCACCCTATGGCCCTAGTGGACATAAGGTGACCCTAGACATAGGAATATCTCAGTCTGTCACGGTTCCATCCGTTACAAGAATATTTTTGGACAGACTCACAAGTTGTCCTAGGATACCTAAACAACGAAGCTCGAAGATTCCATGTCTTTGTCGCCAACAGAGTTCAGAAAATTCGGGAAATGACAAATCCGGAACATTGGCATCACATTGATACAAAGCATAACCCGGCAGATCATGCTTCAAGAGCTCTGAATGTATCAGAATTGAAAAATTCTAATTGGTTCACTGGTCCAGAGTTCCTTTGGGAAAAGGAGATCATACCCAGTAAAGGTTACACAGAGTTGTCTATGGGTGATCCAGAAGTAAAGGTTGTACAAACATTGAGCACTGCTGCCAAGTGTCAAGATAACATACTTGAAAGACTAGCCAGATGTTCAAAATGGAATACGGTCATAAATGTAGTAGCTAGAATTCAACGTTTGGCAAAGGGAATCAGAAAGAAGGAATCATTGAATGTAGAGGAAAGAATGAAAGCTGAAGAAACAGTCATAAGACTCATTCAACAGAGATTCTACAGTGAAGAGTTGAAGAGACTTAGTCAAGAACCTAAAAGGCTTCCTAACAACCACCCACTATACAAGCTAAATCTTGTTCTACAGGATGGCATCGTTACCCAGCAGAGTGAAGCATCCAGCAATTCTACCCAAAAATTCTACTTTCACAAGATTGATTATTGATCACTACCACAACAAATCCTTGCATCAAGGAAGAAGCTTTAACCAGAACTGTTTGAGAGAAGGTGGTTACTGCATAGTGAAAGGAAGCAAAGTTATAGCAAAGTATATAAATAAATGCGTAATCTGTAGAAAGGCACGTAGACCTACGGAAGAACAAATATTGGCAGATTTACCAGTAGATCGTGTAAACCCATCATCACCATTTCTTTATAGTGGAATGGATTGCTTCGGCCCATTCATCACCAAGCAAAACCGCAAGGAGTACAAGAGATATGGACTAATATTCACATGTCTGAGCTCCAGAGCAATTCACCTGGGAATGTTAGAAGATATGTCAACTGACGCATTCATCAACGCCTTGAGATGTTTCATAGCCATTAGAGGTACTGTCAGAGAGCTTAGATCTGACCAAGGATCTAATTTTGTCGGGGCAAAAAATGAATTAAAGAAAGCTCTAAAGGAGATCGATAAAGAAAAGGTAACTCAGTACTTGTCACAGAATCAATGTGACTTTCATATGAATGCTCCACATGCAAGCCACACAGGAGGAGTTTGGGAAAGACAAATCAGAACTGTAAGAACTGTGCTAAGTTCAATGTAGAAAAAGAACTCCGGAAGAATGGATGATGCTTCACTTAGAACCCAATTCTATGAAGTAATGTCTATTGTTAACAGTCGTCCACTTACAGTTGACAACATCAATGATCCAACAAGTTTGGAACCTTTAACTCCTAACCATCTACTTCATCGTAAATCTGATTGCACACAACATTCACCAAAGAGGATTTATATGCCAAAAAGAGATGGCGAAGAGTTCAAGATCTATCATTACAGTTTTGGAAAAGGTGGAGGAAAGAGTACTTAGCCAATCTTAGACTGAGGAGTTAATGGCAAACACCCAGAAGAAATGTCCAAGTTGGTGACATAGTATTAGTGAAAGAAGAAGATTTACCTAGAAGTCAATGGAAATTGGCCAAAGTTCTAGAAGTTCAAAAGGATGAAGACAAACTAGTAAGAAGAGCGTTGTAACAAATAGGAGACTCAAAACTTGACAAAAAGGGGAAACGTCTCACTACTCCACTCAAGTTGGAACGTCCTATACAGAAGTTAGTTGTTCTACTTGAGAGTGATAAAAGACACTTGGAAGTTGAGAACCTGATAGAAAATTCCCCAAATTCATGTTCACATCCTACTATAGGGAACAAGAATTATAGGTAATTTTGGTGGGAGTGTAGCTGGCCAGCTAGAACCTGTCCTAGGTAGCTTAATATAACCTACACATATATACAGCTAGGCCTGCTAAGAACCTAATGTAGAGCACATGTTTATATGTGAGAGACAAAGGCAGAGTTATTCACTGTGATTTTGTGTTTGGATGTTATTTAACAGTTGTATGTTGTGTTCACAGAAGCAAAGGAAAAAATATGCCTTTAAGAGTCATTTGTTTTATGGCAGCAATGGGTAAGCAATAACAGTTTAATTTATACCAGAAAGCATAGAGTTAAGATTTTGTGACTCATCAGAAGCCTTGGCCCAATCACAGCTAATCTCACATTGAGCAGAGTCTTGACCAGTCACAGCCAGCTTTGCATTCTATGCTGTCAGGAAGTTTCCAGCACATGTGCTCTGCTAGTTCATTCCACCACATACAGAGGACAGAACACACACAAGGCCAAAGCAGTTCTTATGGAAGCCAGAGGGTGAAAATTAGGTAATTATACAGTTATATATATGTTCTTATTGTTAATAGTGTGATTAGAACTGTATACTGATTTAGCTGTGTGTTCACTTGTAGTTCCACCAAACCTGAATCACTCATCACATATCAAACCAAACTAAGCTAACTCTTCAAAACCGAACCATATCATACCCAAACCTTCATACCGAACCACAGTTGTACCTTTCAGAGAAATCAGAGAATGCTTTGATAACTTACAGAGAGCGAGAGAGTAAATACTGAAGAAAGAAATATATCCACCATCTTATGTTAAATGACAAGATTGAATAATTGAACCTCCATTTTCTGTTATACTTATTCATCACGTGTTTTTGTACATGGACTGTCTGCTGCAAAGCAGCAGTATCTTATATTAAGAAAAGTGAAGTTATTAAAGTTATTTAAGCATTTTGGTGTGCTCTTTAAACCTACTGCTTCCATAGAACGGCAATAGAGGAATTTCAGAGTAATAGACAGTCTTATTGGACTGAAAAGTCAGAGGTATCACAATTCTTCTAATGCCACAGCGCATGAGGCACTTCATAGTGCTGCGCCTGCCACACTTATGGCTCCGTCCCTGGTCGGCAGATCCAGCTTCCAAGCAAGCTTGGTGCCACATTCCCTTTAAGGACTCTTCTCTCTTTGGCAATAAAAAACTCAATAGTGCCATGTCCTGAGCCACAGATGGCAAGTCGGGGTTCCTCCTTCAGGATAGGCGTTTACAAAATCAGAAACGCACTTTTTTTCAGAGCACAGAATACAGACCGTGCAAGGGAAGCACGCAGCTACAGGCCTGGCCGTGAATTTTCAAGGCCCTGAAAATCCAGACAGTCTTCTTTCAAGAAGCAAACTCAGGCCTTGTACACACGAGGGAATATATTCGATGGGAACAGTCCGACGGACCGTTCCCATCGGATCTGTCCACCGGATTGCTTTGATCCGATGGCTGTACACACCATCGGATCAAATTCCCCGCCGGCAGACAGCGCGGTGACGCGGCGGTGACGTTGACGCCGCCACGTCACTGCCACATCACCGCACCAGGAAGTAAACACTTCCGCGCGCATGCGTCGGATCCATTCACAGGATACGACGTATGTGCGGGCAGATATGTCCGCTGGTTTGCCGTACTAACCAGCAGACATATCTGACGGACAGCTCTCCGGCGGAAAAATTCCAAAGCATGATTTGGAATTTTTCCGCCGGAGGAATCCGGCCAGAACGGTCCGTTTGCCCCTACACACGAGCGGATTTTTCGGCTGAAATGGTCCGTCGGCCCATGTTCAGCGGATTTATTCCCTCGTGTGTACTCCTAATAATCTGGAGTCTACTGAAAAGTCTTTCTAAAATTGGGTGGCCTCAATTCGAGATTTTTGGACCATCAAGACGGTCTCTTCAGGCCACACCTGGGTCTTCAACAGCAACCCCAGGCTCAGATTCAAGCCTACAAATCTTCTATGTACAGAAGAAAAGAAACAAATCCTATTGGCTTATGCAAGCTCTTTAGTAACTCAAGGCGCAGCCATTACTGTTCCAGAGGGCGAACGAGGCAAAAGATATGTACTCCCCTTTGTTCTTGATACAGAAAAAGAACAGCACCTGGAGACCAGTAATAGACTTTTCTCATCTCAACCGATTATTCGGAAAGAAATTCAAAAGTCACTATTGACAGCAGTCAGTCCATCCAGGAGATTGGTTAGTGTCAATGGACCTGAAAGATGCATATTTCCACGTTCCAGTGGCGGCAAACTATCAAATGTATCTCTGCTTTGCGGTAGGCAATCAACACTTACAGTTCACCTGCCTACCATTTGGTCTCACGACGTCACCTCAGGTGTTCTCCAAAGTTCTGTTAGCCATGGTGGCTCTCCTCCGAGTGAAAGGAGTTTGTCTTCTTCACTAGACGATCTCTTACTTCTACCTCAGGACAGAAGCTAACTCCTGGAACACAGGGACATAGTAATTGCCACTCTCCAAGAATTTGAATGGCTATTGAATTTGGAAAAGAGTCATCTTGTTCCAACACAATCTCTGGTGTTTCTAGGTGCCCTCTTTAACACAGTAGAAGACACCATTTCATTGCCCGAAGAGAAGATTACTATAGTCCGGGACAGGATCCGCCAAACACCTATCTGCTCTTCAATGTTTGAAGGTAATTGGCACCATGGCAGTCACCATTCTGATGGTGAAATTGGCTCAGTGGCATACTTGCCCATTCCAAAAAGGGTTTCTCCAATAATGGGACTCTCCTTGCATCATGCTCACTCAACCCATGAGAGAATCTCTTCTATGGTGGCTTCAGGGGATGTCATTCAATCCGTCCCATCACTTGGGTTACAATAACCTCAGATGCCAGCAATCAGGGCTGGGGCGCTCATTACCTGACAGAAATAGCCCAAGGCAGGTGGAGCATACCTTCTCAAGGAACTGTATCCAACATACTGGAACTGCGAGCTACATTTCAGGATCTCAAGTCCATCTGCCATCTATTGACAGACTCCTCTGTGATGCTAAGGCTGGACAACACAACCGCTGTTGCTTACATAAGGAAGCAGGGTGGAACCCGAAGCTGGTCCTTACTCTGAGAAGTGGAGCCAATTATGAATTGGGCTCAGAAGAACCTAGCCAACATCTCGGCAGTGTACATTCCGGGGGGTCAGAATGTTCAAGCGCACTTTCTATCACGAGTCCAACTAAACAACAACGAATGGTCTTTACACACAGTGTTCAATTGGCTTCTAACTCTGGGAGTGTCCCCAGAAGTGGATCTGTTTGCATCTCCATGCAACTACAAGTTGACAAAGTATTATGCGAGGTTCCGAGATCCCCAAACCTATGGGATAGATGCTCTCACAGATCGATGAAGCCCCAAGCCTAGAGGATAGACGCTCTCACAGATCAATGGAAATTCAGCGAAGCATATGCCTTTCCACCAGTACCTGTGATCCTTCCTTTTCTTCGCCGTCTCAGATCAGAGGATGTAAAAATCCTAGCAGTATTCCCATTTTGGCCTAACAGGCCATGGTTTTCCCTACTAACGCTTATCAGTTACCGGGACTCGATACCTCTTCTCCTCAGACAGGATCTCCTCTCTCAGGGCACAACGTTGCCCCCATGTTCAGCTCATCTGCACCTCAGGGTGTGGTTCTTGAGAGGGGAAGGCTTGAAGCATTAGGATGTCCAGAAGAAGCCTTTTCAACTCTTCTTAATGCTAGAAGAAATAGTACCAACAACATTTATGAGCGTATCTGGTAAAAATTTACAGATCACATGTCTTCCAGAGCAAAACCTTGCAGTTCCCCAGAGGTCCAAGAGATACTCAGTTTTTTATAATCAGGTTTGGACTTACCTTTAGCAGTCAGTTCACTCCGAGTGCTAATCTCAGTCATCTCTGCATTTACTGGAATCCCTTGGGCCAATAAGCCTTTGGTTCGCCAGTTCTTCAAGGGCGCCATCCGGCTTAGACCCCAGAGAAAACCGAAGTTCCCTAAATGGGATCTGCCTCTTGTTCTGGACTATCTTACTACGATCAGCTCTGATGCAGATAAACCACTATCAGCTAAGGATCTTACACTCAAGACCGTCTTTTTAGTAGCGGTCACTTCAGCTAAAGAGTCTCTGACATCAGAAATCTGGGTTCAAAAGAACCATTCTTGACCTTCTTTCCAGATAGCGCAGTATTAATCCCTATGCTGGGCTCAAATCCTAAAGTTACATAATTTTTTTTATGAAAATCAGGAAATTGTACTGCCCACTTTTGGGACATCTAAAGATCAAAGTATTCATCCGCTTGATGTGGGGCACACATTAAGTCAATATCTGGAAATGACAGAATCTTTCAAACAGATTTTCTTTTCATTTTTTTTCATGGAAAGAACAAAGGAAAACGGGCCTCATTCAGATCCGTTACAGCTTGGATAGTTCAGACCATCCAGAGGGCATACAAAGCGAAGGACTTGGCTCCTCCAGAGGCAGTGTCTGCACACTGAACCCGGAGCATTTTGACTTCTTGGGCAGCCTCACGTCATGTCGCACCTGAAGTTATATACAGAGCAGCTTCTTGGTCATCTATTAATACATTTAGTTTTCCCACTATTGTGTTGAACCGGCTGCTTTATCTTCATTGGATTTTAATTTACAAGTGCTGTCAGTTGACAGTGTTAAATTAATTTATTTTCTTGCCTCAGCATTTTGCCCGCCCAGGTGTGTTAGGCGAGTTATTTACCATACGTATGCTGCCATGGAGCAAGTCAGGAAAAAGGAAAATTTATTATCAAATACTTACCGTAATTTTCCTTTCCTGATAGGCTCCATGGCAGCAGGAGTCCCTCCCAATGCTTGGAGTCGGCTAGTTACGGAACACGGCTGAGAGCCCACAGCTGAAATTTATAGGGAGGGGTCCTATTAGGTAGTTATGGAGGCGGGGCCAACCCATACGTATGCTGCCATGGAGTCTATCAGGAAAGGAAAATTACGGTAAGTATTTGATAATAAATTTTCCTTTTTCCACGGTTTTCGACGTAGCCTTGTATGTTAAAAAAAAACTGATAAAATCGGAAGCAGGGGGTAACGGATAGTAATGGATGTTCAGCCGTTTGCCCATAGGAATGCATTGTTGTCCATTGACGGCTGGAAGAAAAACGGATAGATGGTGAAAGGGGCCTAAGAAATCGCATACATGCAGGCCCATGGAAATTAGCCATGTTCCATAGGACTGTATATTTATGTTATGTTGGCGTGAAGGGGTTAAACAAACACTGGCTTGAGAAGAACGAATAACATACTGTATTTACAAATTAAATACAATATATTGCCGTCTAGTTTCTCTTTTTGAATGCCTGGAGAAGGTGTTGAAGCGCTTCCATTAATTTACAGCTATAGTGATCTAAAATCTGAGTACTTCAGCTCCACATTACTATTTTTAAGTAGGGGGTCACTGTAAAGCCTCAAACAGCGTGACATAAGGCTTTGCAATGACATTTCATGCTGATAACATGGCAATAAACCATTAGTTTACATTATGGCAACCTTTGTTATGATTTGAGGCTCATACTTACCCCACAGCTTCAAATTCACACATCGGCTTTAGGAGAGTTTAATTATCCAATGAACTACTGGTTCTAATAAGAAAATCAATAGTAGATGTTTTTCTCCAACTTTAAGATCCAGCAGACAAAACAATAGGATTATCCATCAGCCATATCTTATATCAAGCTTTTGTTTAGACGAAATGTGCTAAATCAAGCAAGAGAAATGTCCACATAGTCTAAGAACTATTTTAATGAAGCCCTGCTCTTGTTTAGATCTGAAATCCCTTCTCATTTGCCATCACATGGATATTTCCACTGCCTGTGCCATCGCTTGTAGCTTTCCAAGGGACACAGGAAATAGCAAGGATGTTTATGTCTGTTAGAAAATCACACAGTACACTGTACTAATTCATTACAAGCACTGTGGAGGAGCTGCAGGTTGAATGACATGAAGGTCGAACTTCAGGTAACAATGCTAATTGTGGCTGAACACTGTAAAACAGTTACAGGTGTACTGACAAATATTACATTTTCCAGTGTGTCTTGTGTTTATGACAAGGTTTTTTTTTTAATAGACAACTACATGCACTAGCTTTTGTGCTCAGTCAGATTGAAGAAGCATATAAAATGTTTACAGTGCTGCAACAAGAGATATTTATTACATGCTAAAATATGGACTTGGCTGTAATTGTGAAAGACCAATTTACCCCCAGGCAACCTTAAGGCCTGGTTCACACTAGAGCGACTCTTAGTACCCATTCTAAATCAATGCGATTCAGAATGACGTGATTTTGGAAAAGGTTCCCACACTACTATGGTGTGATTTACAGCACAAATTGGCCCAATAGAATATGCAAAGGTGCACAATGCATTTTACACATACTGTATGCCCAGTCCTTGTGCTCACAAAATATGTCTTAACCACTTAAGACCGGACCTTTAGGCAGGTAAAGGACCTAAACCAGTTTTTGCGATTCGACACTGCATCGCTTTAACTGAAAATTGCACGGTCGTGCGACGTGGCCCCCCAAAAAAAATTGGGGTCCTTTTTTTCCCACAAATAGAGCTTTCTTTTGGTGGTATTTGATCACCTCTGCAATTTTTATTTTTTGCGCTATAAACAAAAATAGAGTGTCAATTTTGAAAAAAAATCTATGGGCCAGATTCACGAACACTTGCGCTGGAGTATTTGGATATGCGCCGTGTAACTGTGATGATGCGCCGTCGTTTCTATGTGCCCGTACCCACCAAACTAGATGCGCCCAATAACGACTCATTTGCGACCGGCGGAACGTTCCGACGCCAGAGTATCGTCAGCGTTTATTTTCGCTGGGCGCATCAATCGCGCCCATTGATTTCCCCTGCAAATATGCAAATGAGGGATTTTTCACAATTCACGAACGGATTAGCACCATACGCTGGCTACATGCGCCGCGCGTATCTGGTCCGTCCGGCGCAAAGTTATTTCTACAAAAGGCTGCTTTATCTTTACTCCAGACGGTCACAGGTCAGCAGGAGAGCAGCTACAGCAGCGTTACCGACGATAAGAGCTAGCTGAGCACCCCCACTTGCAAGGACAACACCTCTGTGTGCCAACATGCCAGGGGCAATTGTGGTCCTAGAACTACTGATGGGTCCCCTGGAACCAAGAAGGCGGGCACGTGAGAGGATATACCGCACACGTATGAACCTCTTTGGCATGGGGGATGAGGAGGTGTATCGCCTATTCAGATTCAGCCCAGATGCAATACTTGAACTAACCACAAACCTGCAGGATGACATCACCAGCAAGACACACCGCTCACAAGCAGTGCAGCCACTGGTGAAGGTACTGGCAACACTCCATTTCCTTGCAAGTGGATCATTCCAGCGTACAAGTGGAGTGGTGGCTGGGATGTCACAGTCCTCCGTGAGCAGATGTGTGCACCAGGTTGTCCCTGCAATCCTCAGACGCATGTCCAACCAGTTCATCAGACCAACCACTGAGGAGCTACGGCAGAAGGCAATGACAGATTTCTACAACATTGCCAGATTCCCACGCACGGTGGGGGCCATTGATTGCACACATGTGGCCCTACAGCCCCCCAGTGCCACAGAGCACATATACCGCAATCGGAAGCATTGGCACTCCATCAACGTACAGGTGATAGCCGATGCCCAACGCCTCATATGGCACGTCCGTGCCAAACACCCCGGGTCCAGCCATGACAGTTTCATATACCGTCAGAGCCCCATCCCAGCAGAATTTAACCAGAACATGTATGGGGACAGCTGGCTGGTTGGTGAGTGACAAGGGAGTCAGGCATGACTATCCCCTCCCATGATGCACAACAGAAATCGCACATGCATGACTAACATTCTCCTGTCTTTTACCTTACAGGTGACTCTGCATATGCACTGGGACCCCATCTAATGACTCCTTTCCGGAACCCCCAAACCAGAGGAGAGAGAAAATACAATGAAGCACACATCAAAACCCGTGCAGTGGTTGAGCAAACATTTGGGCTCCTGAAGTCCCGTTTCCGATGCTTGGATAAGTCTGGGGGGGCCCTCTTGTATTCCCCTACCTTTGTGTGCCAGATCATCGGTGCATGTTGCATACTACATAACTTTGCTATGAAAAAAGGCCTGCATATTGACATACGTGATGACCTGACCCCCGACCCACACAGTCCCCACCTGCCAGAGGACACCCAGTCTGCTGATGGAAGAGCAGTCAGGAGGGTCCTCGCCGTAGGCATCTTTGGACACTAAACCAAAACATTAATAACACAGACAGTGCACGCGTGTACACCACTGATGTCCCTAGATCACACACACCACATGCACATCGCATTGGATTAGCCCAAGTCCAGCATGTAGGAGTTGGGAGCAGTAACGCCAGCGTCAAGGCCCCAATGATGTCACTGTCCATTCACACACCTTTCACACATCATTCATTCAGCCGTGGGGTTCACTTCACCACCACGGCCGAGGGTGACACCCCTTACTTTCAGGAGTGCCACCCTCTCACATTCACACACCATTCACACTGTCCCCTGCACTCCTGACCGTGTGCAGTACAAAAAGAAATTAGAAATATCATATCCTGATCATTAAAAGAAAAATAATCTCATAACCTGAGAAAAATAAAAAATAAACTCATGACCTGAGTATGTCAAAAACAATAATATAAAACCAGAAAAAATAAAAGGCCTCATCGGGGATGCCGGGGGCTTCTTCTGGGGGCCCCTCTCTGGCTCCGCAGCTGCCTGGATGGAGTGGGTGGGGGTGGGGGGGCATCTGGAGGTGGCTGATCCCCAGGTGGGCCACTCCTGGCAGGTGTGGCCTGCGTGCCCTCCAAGGCCCTGGCTATCCGTCCAAGGTATGTGTTCGTCTGGGCCTGCATCCGGAGCTGACGGGTCACCTGGTAATGCTGGGCCCGCCGACTCAGCCTCCCCTGCTCCCGGATGGCAGCACTGTTCCCATGGATGGCAGCAGTGTTGGCCTGGACGGCTGCAGTAAGGTGCTGGATATCCCCCTGCACCTCCCCCAAAGTGGTGACCACTGCAGCGCAATTAGAGCTGACATCCTGCACTGCGTTGCTGAGGTTGGCAACGGAGCCCAGGCTGTCAGCCACTTTCTCCAAGTGCACCGCTATGGCCCCCATCTGTTCCGTCTGCCTGGCGTGATCCCTCGCCAACTGGTCCTGGACACCATCAGACACCCCCCTGGTCTTCTGGGTCGCCTTCCTGGGGCCAGAAGATGGATGTCCTCGGGTGGAAGGAGTCGCCCTTGAGGGGCTTCCAAGGATGGGGGAGGGGACGACAGACGGGCCAGGAGAAGGGGAGGAGACAGACAAAACCAAAGAAAAGTCCTGCTCTGCCACAGCAGGATCCTCCACAACCACCTCGGCAGGTGTGGTGTGGCCACTCTCCTCCTCCACAACCTCTTCACCACCCAGTGGCTCGGGCACATGATGGCGTGGGGGGGATGGGGTGGAATGCAGGCTGACAGATGATGGCCCAGCTCCGTCATCTGTGGATGACACAAAGCAGACACATGTTGGTGGTCCCACACACTTGGCACATGTCCCCCCCCCCCCAAATGCAAAACAACAAATAGGGGATTATAAAACACTTACCTGTCCTTGTGCCTTCCTCCACGGAGTCATAGCCTGCGACCCCCTCCACCTGCTCCCTCTCCAGGCAGCGAGCAACCACCTCCTCCTCTGCGGTCAGGGTGACAGGACATGGGGGACCACCACCTGTGCCCCTCTCATACCTCCTGATGGAGGCCACCTTGTCCCTCACCTTGCGCCGCAGGTCATTTATTTTCTTTTGTATGTCCCCAGCAGTCCGGGTAGCCCAGGACATTGACCCTGGCAGCAATGGACTCCAGGATGCCCTGCTTCCTCTCCCGGCTGGTCTTCCGGCTTTTTTTGCCATGGAGAAATTCATTCTCCGTCTCCATAGCCGAGATAATCACTGAGACCTCCTGGGTATTAAAGTTGAGGTTCCTCCTCTCTCTGGGGGTAGCGGGAGCAGCGATCACAGCACAAAAGTATCTTCCCTGGGGTGGGGGGAAACGGAACTACTTTTGCGCCGGAATGGCGTTTCCGCCAGCGCTTTTAAGCGCCCAGCGGAACGCATTGCGCTGACGTTTCCCAGGAAGTGGTGCCGACGGAAGTTGTGAGCATGCGCACAAGGGGGCGAGTGGAGCCGCACTCACTGCGCATGCTCCGTGGATGATGCGCTGAACGTAAGCCTCTGCTCCGCCCATCATTTACATATGATCACACCCACTTCCACTTGCGTCGGGTTACGCCAGCGCATTATCGTTACTCTGGCGCAAGTTTACGCGCAACTGCTATGTGAATAACAGTACTTGCGCTGAAAGGGTCGTCAGAGTAACGTAAATGAGAAGCGTTACTCTGGAGCAAAGATGCTCCCATCTACCTGAATCTGGCCCTATATTTTTTACTTTTTGCTATAATAAATATCCTCCAAAAAAAAATGTTTTCCTTAATTTAGGCCTATACGTATTTTTCTACCTATTTTTGGTAAAAAAAAACGCAATAAGCATTTATCGATTGGTTTGCGCAAAATTTATAGTGTTTACAATTTTTTTTTACTACTAATGGCGGCAATCAGCGTTTTTTTCTGTGACTGCGACATTATGGCGGACACTCCGGACAATTTTGACACATTTTTGGGACCATTGTCATTTTCACAGAAAAAAATGCATTAAAAAATGTCACGGAGCTTCGGACCGGGTCGCGGGCGGGCGCCCGCGACCCACGGCTGGGCACTTAAAGAGGACGTACCTGTACGTGCTTGTGCCCAGCCGTGCTATTCTGCCAACGTATATTTGCAGGAGGCGGTCCTTAAGTGGTTAATTACTGTGCCATAAGCAAGAGTCTTACAGACCATAATAAAAACTTCAAGACAAGTGGAAGGCGGGGCCGCAGGCGTGCCTGAGTTTGTAGGAGGAGTCGGAGGGCTATTTATCCCTCCTCCCCTCTAATGTCCGGCGTCGGTGGGGTTTCTGGGTATCGTACGTCACTTCCGGTCATCGTGCAGAGCATGGCTGCAGCTGCTACAGGTTTCTCGTGGAGGGTGCCATAGAGGTGTATTTCTGGGGGGTGCCGCCGGCCGTCATGGGGGGGAGCCCGACGCCCATTGTGCTCTCTGCAGGATCCCCAGCCGAGCGCCACTCACCCCCACTGCCCCCCCCCCGCTTTTCCCGATGCTTGCGGGGGGGGCTTGGTGCATGACCTCCCCCCCTCCCATGGCTCCTTCTGACCTCAACTACTTCGGTGGTGGTGGCGGGCTCCGTCGGGGGAACTATCCACCCCCTTTCAGTCAGGCACCTGCCAGCGTCATGGGAACCGCCGCTTCTCCTCTCTGGCTCACACTGGGTGGGGATCCCTTCGTCCACCCTCCCGCTCCTCCGGGCTCACTATGTGGGGGGGGGGGGCATCCACTCACCCGCTTGCTCCTCCGGACACCCACAGCGGCATCCACGTGGTGTATGGCTCCATTGGGACCGGCCGCCCGTTTCTCCTGCCCCCTGTTCGCTCAGTCTCCGGGCAGGTACACATCGGCTGTCCGGAGGGAGGCAGGGCCATCCACTCATCCGTCTATCCACTACCTCTGTGCGCACGCAGGCCATTTGGGGGGGCAGCCCGGTCATCCATCCATTCACCTTCCCCTCCCATTAGTGTGGTAGCCTCAGCAGGTCGTGGGGAGCTTCTGGCGGGCGCCTGCCTGGTGGCAAGAGGGGGGACCTGTTCCCTTCTCCTCCCAGGCTTATGCTACCAAGGTTCCTTCTAGCATGGGGGAGGGGGGCATACATCCACTTTCCTCCCATGCTCTCAGCTGTTCGTCCTTCCTGGGGCATGGTGTCAGGGGACTCCCTTGGTCCAGGTTCCCAAGGAATGCCGGGGTGCACATGTTTGGGCTGGTGGTACCCTGGTATGGCCCCGTGAGGGGGGGGGGGGGGCAGGGTCTTGCAGGGTAGTCAGGCTCCTTGGGGTCATGGTTCAAGGGAAGGGGGTGCAGTCCAGCAGGGGGGGGGGTTGGTGGGGTTGTCAGTACATGTTCTTGCCTCACGTTGTTCATGGCACAGCATTGCCGTCAGTATGTTTCGCTGTCAGTAGTATGTTTCTGTCGCAGCGGTCCTGTCAGTAGTATGTTTCTGTCACAGCGGTCCTGTCAGTAGTATGTTTCTGTCACAGCGGTCCTGTCAGTAGTAGGTTTCTGTCACAGCGGTCCTGTCAGTAGTATGTTTCTGTCGCAGCGGTCCTGTCAGTAGTATGTTTCTGTCACAGCGGTCCTGTCAGTGGTATGTTTCTGTCGCAGCGGTTCTGTCAGTAGGATGGTTTCTGTTGTAGCGGTGCTGTCAGTATGTTTTGTCTCAGCGTTTCTGTCAGTATGTTTTTTTGTCTCAGCGTTTGTCAGTATGTTTTCTGTCGTAGCGGTTCTGTCAGTAGTATGGTTTCTGTTGTAGCGGTGCTGTCAGTATGTGTTTTCTCAGTGTTTCGGTCAGTATGTTTTTTGTCTCAGCGGTTCTGTCAGTATGTTCTGTCTCAGCGGTTCTGTCAGTATGTTTTGTCTCAGCGGTTCTGTCAGTATGTTTTGTCTCAGCGGTTCTGTCAGTATGTTTTGTCTCAGCGGTTCTGTCAGTATGTTTTGTCTCAGCGGTTCTGTCAGTATGTTTTGTCTCAGCGGTTCTGTCAGTATGTTTTGTCTCAGCGGTTCTGTCAGTATGTTTTGTCTCAGCGGTTCTGTCAGTATGTTTTGTCTCAGCGGTTCTGTCAGTATGTTTTGTCTCAGCGGTTCTGTCAGTATGTTTTGTCTCAGCGGTTCTGTCAGTATGTTTTGTCTCAGCGGTTCTGTCAGTATGTTTTGTCTCAGCGGTTCTGTCAGTATGTTTTGTCTCAGCGGTTCTGTCAGTATGTTTTGTCTCAGCGGTTCTGTCAGTATGTTTTGTCTCAGCGGTTCTGTCAGTATGTTTTGTCTCAGCGGTTCTGTCAGTATGTTTTGTCTCAGCGGTTCTGTCAGTATGTTTTGTCTCAGCGGTTCTGTCAGTATGTTTTGTCTCAGCGGTTCTGTCAGTATGTTTTGTCTCAGCGGTTCTGTCAGTATGTTCTGTCTCAGCGGTTCTGTCAGTATGTTCTGTCTCAGCGGTTTTGTCTCAGCGGTTCTGTCAGTATGTTTTGTCTCAGCGGTTCTGTCAGTATGTTTTGTCTCAGCGGTGCTGTCAGTATGTTTTGTCTCAGCGGTGCTGTCAGTATGTTTTGTCTCAGCGGTTCTGTTAGCGGTATGTTTTCTGTCTTAGCATTTCTGTCAGCGGTATGTTTTCTGTCTTAGCATGTTCTGTCATAGCGGTTACAGGCACTGTATGTTTCCTGTCATGTCATAGCAATGCGGTCAGCAGCATGCTTCTGTCGTGGAGCATTTTCACTGTCGCCGCTCTGTCATCAGTTTCGGTCACAGCAGCTCAGTCCGTGGCGTGTTTCTGTCATGGCGTGTTTCTGTCATGGCGTGTTTCTGTCATGGCGTGTTTCTGTCATGGCGTGTTTCTGTCATGGCGTGTTTCTGTCATGGCGTGTTTCTGTCATGGCGTGTTTCTGTCATGGCGTGTTTCTGTCATGGCGTGTTTCTGTCATGGCGTGTTTCTGTCGTCACGCAGGTTCAGCTTGCACCAGTGGCCGTTCTAGCTTTGTTCGTTTCCATGTCTCATTATTTTGCGTAGGTTGCTTTCCTGGTCCGGTTGGCTAGGGCTCGCATCTCGGGGTCTGTCACGTCTACAGATCCATTCTGGCTGAGGTTTGCGTTTTCCAGACGGTTGTTCACCTCAAACTTCTCGCCTGTCATGTCACGTCTGGCTACACATTGGGTTTCATTTCACGAGCAGGACTACCCACCACGGTCTGTGGGTGCACGGGTCCTCAGTGTTCTGCTGTGCAGCAGGGCACTCGCACTCACGCACGTTATTCACGGGGGGGGGGTCGTCGGGTTCTTTGACATGCTGGGGTCCCTCCGTCACTGCCAGGTCTTCATACTTGGGTAGGCGCAGAGGGGGTTGTGTTTCTGTTGGGGGTCCTACTCCAGCAGGGTTGGGCACATAGCTTGTCGGTGCCATGCAGTCACAGCACACAGCCTTGTAGCTTTATTTGTTTTCTTTGTCTCGTCATACTGTTCTTTCGGGTATAGTTAGCCAGGGTGCGCATCTCAGGATCTGTCACGTCTACAGATCCATACGGGCTGAGGTTTCGTTTTTAAATGATTGTTGACCACAATCTTCTCGCCTGTATAACATACGTCATACGTGCACGTTCATTCTTACGCCTATACATCTACCCACCACGGTCTGTGGGTACATCGCCTTGAGTGTGTCGTTTTTAATTACCTGTCTCTGCGCGGCAGGTTACTCGGGCTCGCTTACTGCTTACACTTGTCACATATACTTGGGTAGGATCTGTCGTCAGGTTCATTCACGCGCTGAGGTCTGGTCATTTCTGCTCACATCCTTGGCCCAGGCAGCTACAGTGGGGGGGGGGTGTCTCATGTTTTGTTGTCTGTTGTCTTTTCTTTCGGTTTTCTAGGGTTGGGCGTTTAGGGGGCGACACATTCCAGTTCCATCCCGGCTGCTTCACATACCAGCATTGAGCGCGTTCTGGCCGTTCCTGCTAGGACAATTTTATTAGGGTTCTCATCCATGAAGTCGTTGCTTCTTATCTTTGGGCCTGTTCTCTGGTTCATAGGTTGCCAGATCATCGGGGCGGGTCCATCAGGCCAGGCTCTTTTGATAGGGGGGGGTCCCAGTTTCTCGGGTAGGTCGGGTCATTCCATGTCTGGTTCTGTCTCTGTATCGTTGCATTGCTACTGCGTGGTGGCCTCGTCCATTAACATCAGCGACTTATCGTTCGGGTACCCGGCTCTCATACCCCTTCCCTCCTATCAGTTGTCCATTTTTTGCATCTCTCCTTCTCACGTCCCCTTACCGGGTATGGATAGTTAGGTCAGTGGTTGTGGGTGTTTGACATGGGTCACTGGTTGCTTCCTATTGGATGGTGTTGCTTTCACAGGGCTCCTCAGGGCGGCCCTTGTTCCATTCCCCCATGTATCCTCTCGCCACCAGCAGTGGTTCCCATGTCTGTGCTTTTGGAGGAAAGCTTAGTCGGTCAGGCACGGGACAGTCATTTGGTTTCGGGGTTCCTTCCAATCATCGGTTCTTGGGACGCTGGTTTCCTGCTGTCGTAACGGATGGTTATCGGAGCCGTTCTTGAAACTGTCAGGGCGTGCTTCTCTGCCAGACAGATATTCGTGCCCTTCCATTTCTTTTATCACACCTACTTCTGGGTCTTTTTGCCCACTTATAGGCGTACTGTCCAGCGAGGCTAATGGCACACCTCAGGCCTGGGTAGTTAGGGTATCGTATTCCTCGGTGTAGACTCTGACTACAAGTGGAAGGCGGGGCCGCAGGCGTGCCTGAGTTTGTAGGAGGAGTCGGAGGGCTATTTATCCCTCCTCCCCTCTAATGTCCGGCGTCGGTGGGGTTTCTGGGTACCCACCCACCCGTTCCCCCTTTTTTCAGGTTATCATTTTCTTCATTCATTTCTTCATAATTACTTCAGGGTATGCCCACTTATAGGCGTACTGTCCAGCGAGGCTAATGGCACACCTCAGGCCTGGGTAGTTAGGGTATCGTATTCCTCGGTGTAGACTCTGACTACAAAGGATACTTTAAAAAGAAAAAAAAAGTATTATTCCATTACATGTTTTTTATTCATAAATATTAACCACTGGCCTTTTTTTGGGGGGGAGGGGGGGTAGGAGGTCCCTATTTCTGAGGACTTATGCCGCGTACACACGATCACTTTATGTGATGAAAAAAAATTACGTTTTCATTGACCGTGTGTAGGGGAAAACGTCGTTTTATGTCTTGTAAAAAACGACAAAAAAAAATTGAAGCATGCTTCAATTTTATGTGTCGTTTTTCAAAACGTCGTTTTTTGTTTCACAAAAAGTCACCGTGTGTAGCAAAAAATGTAGTTTAAAACGACGTTTTTCAACCCGTGCATGCGCAGAAGCTAGTTATGAAGCGATCTGCAATGGAAAAGAGTGGTGAACGTAACCTCGCTTTTTGTGTAAAAACGATGGTGTGTATGCAACATCGTCTTTGAAAAGTGAAGTTTCAAAACGTTTTTTACTTCACAGAAAACATCGTTTTTTTTCCTCACATAAAGTGATCGTGTGTATGCGGCATTATAATCTAATAGGAAGGGGCAAGTGGTACAAAGGCTACTAACTGTGAGGGATGAGCTGATGTTAGGATTACAAGTTCATTTGTTAGGTGAAGGCAGGATAGACCTCTCTGCAGAATAGTTTTTAGGGATTGCCTAAAAGTGGACAAAGTAGAAGATAGCTAAATAGATAGTAGAGTAGAAAGTCTCAAAGAATGCGACTGGAGAAGTCCTGGAAATGGCAATAAAGGGGGGGGGGGGGGGAGACAAAGGATCTAGAAAGCAGGAGAAGCAGAGAGGACGGTTTGTGTGATATATTGAGACAAGATTGGAGTACATCATGGCTCACAGAGTGAGGCTAATATTCATTAGGTGCTGGGACGTCCCAGAGCAATATCCTTGAGGGGAGGGAGACACCCTGCCAAACAATAGCCATCAGTTTTTATACGGCAGCGCGCAGAGTAAGGATCACATGATGTGAAACATGTCAGCCATCTTTTTCCTGTTGTTCACTTCATTTTTGACTGCATCGTTTTGGTTGTTTTTTGGATTTCATTTGTACAATAAAGACATCGTTATAAGAGTGCAGCAGTCCAGGATCTTCTTCTATCCAATGAGCGCGCAAAACACTGTGGCAGAAAGTCGAATCCTCTGCGTTCGAACATTCACTTAATACATTTTGTAAACCTATGCCCTGAAGACCAGGTAGCAGCTTTACAAATCTGACCCACAGATTCCCGATAGCGAAAAGCCCAGGAGGTTCTTACACCCCTGGTAGAATGAGCTATCACCCTATAGTCTAATCCTCCGATCTCCGCAGATGTAGACAAATAAACCTTGACTACCCAGACACTGTCCAAAGAATGCAGTCGTCTCTCTTCCGCCAAACGAGGTTGAGAGAAAAAAGAAGGCAAAATAATGTCCTGATTTAAATGAAAAGGCTGACACCACTTTTGGCAAAAAGGATGGAACAGGTTCGTAACATGACTCTGTTGTAATGAAGGATCAAGTATGTTTCTCTGCATGAAAGGGCCGCCAACTCCAACACCCTTCTAGCCGAGGTGATAGCCATCAGGAAGGCTAGTTTGCGTGACAGCAGGTCTAATGGAATTTCCTTGATAGATTCAAATGGTTGTTTGACAACAAAAGACACAGTAGGTCTTATTTTCGGGGTAGGTCTTATAATGCCATGTGCTGTGTCTCTCCCTACCTGCCTGTCATGAATCCCCTGTGTAAAAGTGGTTGTAGAATGTTGGTATCACACAATGCAAAACTGCTGCATGGTGAGATGTAGTGCCACATACCTTCTTATATTGCCTGTGACACGCCGGAGGTCTGCAGAGGAAGGGGGCCCGAGATCCCTGCTGACATCTTGGAGAGGGGGAGATCAGTTTGGTGCAGTTCGCCACTTCCTTAGCCTGCCGAACCTCTCCTCCCTGCTCCGAGCACTGTAGGGGGGGTGAAATCTTCTGCTAACAGCGGGGAGGGGAGGAGGAAAGAAGCAGGAGATCAGCTGATCGCAGAGCGGCTGTATTCTGAATGTACTTGGCACAATTGACACACACAGTCTACTCTATACACTACTGCAACGGAGTAGTGTATAGACTATACACATACAAGCACTCCACGCTAGGGCTTATTTTCGGGGTAGGGCTTATACAGTATTGTAGCCCTTCCCGAAAATCGGGGTAGGTCTTACTTTCGGGGAAACACGGTAGGTGACCTAATGGGGGGGGGAGAAAACGAGTTGCCCCCTGCATAAAGGCCTTAAGAAGAATACTGATAGGGCCGAAACTTGACTTCTGATTGAATTCAAAGCCAATTTGATTTCTACAGCTGACTGTAGAAAAAAGATAATTCTCCCAATCACGTATTTCCGTGGATGCCATTTTTTGGCTTCACAAATGTGGAAGGAGAGGGACTGGAGGGAAAGCATAAACCAGGGAGTATTGGCTCTATGGAACTACTAGAGCATCTGCCCTGATTGCCAGAGGATCTCTTGTTCAGGACACAAACTGTTGTAGCATGCATGTGTTTTCACTGAGGAGACTTTACATTTTAGAGTTAGGACTGCAGTATACCGAGAGCCTTGACGGGGCCTGCAGCTTACACATGAATTTACAAATGCGTGCAACTAAACCTCTGTTTTTAACGCATACTGTTAGACAGGTGAATTTAGTTGGTTGCTGATTGGTCGGTAAGTTTGAGCTTGGATATTATATGTTGTTTTTGTATGTATACACACCTTTTCCAGTGCTCCTTACTGTATAGACCAGTCATAGGTAGGGGCAGTGACATTTGTAGCTTGTTGTTGAACCTGGATGCCAGTAGGTTGACCTCTGGCCATCCCCAACGTTGGAAAATTTCCTGAAACCCCCCTCACTTTAGGGACCATTCCCCTGGGCAGATCTGCTAGCGGCCCGTATAATTCTGCCTTCCAGTTCTCTACTCCCGCAATAGGATCGGCACATGTCCCTCTGCCCAGGCTATTCTGTAGTTCACTGTCTTCAGAGCTGAACGACTCCTAGTACCGTCTTGGTGGTTTATAGGATTCACTGCAGTGGCATTGTCAGACTGAACCCTTATAGGGTAGTCCTGAAGCTCCACCATACAGGACAGTAGAGCCAGTTGTACTGCCCATAATTCCAGGACGTTGATGGGCAGGATCTGTCCTGTCCTTGATCATTTTCCTTAAGGTATGAGCCCCTCTAGGGTTACTCACTAGCCTGAGAGACTGGCATCTCTAGTCAGTACTCTCCAAGTTACCAGGAGAAAGAATTTTCCTGCAACAACCAGTTTAGGCTTAAACGTGCCCGAGGAGATAAGCACATTGGATAATCCAGGGCTTGTCCTCGCCTGTCTGGTGCCCCTTATCTGACGCAGCTGATTCTTCCGGGCGCAGAAACCTGGCAGGTGACAAGAATATTCTTGCTTGCATCCTACCTAGCATCAGACCTAAATACATTAGACTTTGAGCTGGTCTCAAGGTTGACCTTTCGGTATTTATGATCCAGCCTAAGCTTTCCAAATACCGCAATGTACATATTTTGCTCTTTTCTAGAGCCTGTAGTGAGTGATCTCCGAGCAGGAGGTCATCCAGATACCCAAGTACCAAGATCCCTTGGGCCCCTTAAAAGACCCAGTACTGGTGCTAGGACATTTGTGAACACCCGGGGAGCTGTAGCAAGCCCGAAGGGTAAAGCCACAAACTGAAAATGACTCTACTGCAAGTCGTAAGAACCTTTGATGAAGCTGAAAGATAGGTACGTGTTAAAACGCATCCTTTATATTGATGGAGGCTAAAAAGTCTTCCATCTGGAATGAGGCTACAACTGAGTGGACAAACTCCATCCAAAAGGACTGGATTAGTAGATATTGGTTCAGGGATCTTAGGTCCAAAAATGGGCCCTGTGACCCCGATTGGTTTTAAATCGTAAAACAGGTTTGTTCCTTCAGATACAGGCACCTGTACAATCACTCCTTGATGCACTAAATGATGTAGTGCCTGAAACAAAAAAAATCTCCTTTTGGAGGATCCAGGGGAACGCTGGATCTTTAAAAACCTCTGAGGGGGAACCCCCCCCGCAACTCCAGCCTGTAACTGCGGGATATAATTGAGGTGATCCACTCGTAAGACATATCTGTCTTACTTTTAGGCACATCATCCTCCAGGTTGGGCTTATCAGTAGTGATGGACGAACATCTGACGGGACGGTTCGTGGACGCTAACAACGAACGATCGCAAATGTCCGTGAACCGCAAGTTCGCTGCGGGCCCCATTGACTTTAATGGCAGGCGAATATTAAAAGCATTCAGGTCATATTTGCAGCCACAAAATACTTACTAGCTGTGCACAAATAGTCCCACAACATGGACACTGACCTACCAGAAGTATTAAGTGAAAAACCAGATACATAAGTAAGTGCCGGCCATTACAAGCCCCAAAAATTAGTCGACAGGCGTTCACCTGATAGCAAACAACTTTGTATTCTGTGGCTGGAGGTATATTAAGCCATTCACCGGATACAGAAGTAAGTGTCGGCCATTACAGGCCCTAAAAATTAGCCCACAGGTGTTCACCTGACAACAAACAACCTTGTATTCCGTGGCTGGTGGTACATTAGGCATTCATCAGATACATGAAATTGGAAAAAAAGGGAAAAACTGCGCTAATCATACAAAAGTAGTGATAATAAGGATGAGCAGCTACAAAAACAATTTGACAAAATTGGAAAGTGAACAATAAATAAATAAGTAGCGCTACAAAAACACTCTGAATTTTAAACCACAGTGATATGTGAACAAGTGTCCGTAAGTGAAACAAACATCAGAAACACATAAGTCCATCAATATAAGGTGTATGACCACATCCTCATCATGTAGGGGACACTCTGAACAATAGCACATAAATAAATGGAATACCCTTACTGGAAGATGTTGATCTGCTTGTCAGCGACAACAGATCATGTAGACATAGATAGATTCCACTCAAATCTGCTCAGCTGAAGAGAGGCCAGATGAAGGATTCCTCACAAGATGTCTGGCTGGTAGGCTGTAATCCTGGACTGGAACCTCCTCTTGGATCGGCACAAATTGAGATTGGTGGCAATAACCAAAACGGTCTGCTCACTTCAGAAAAATGGTGGAAAAAGGGGGTATCCTCTCCGGATAAGCACTCATGGAGTGTAAAAAAACTTGATGTCCAGGAAGGTCGTGCGGAAGGAAGAAAAAACATACTCCAAATGGTGCAGATAAAAGGGGGATAGGTTTTTATTGACAAAAACCAAATACATAAAAGTGATCACAATAGCATAAAAGGTAAAAACAATATGGGGAGCAGGTGTACGCGTTTCGTCTCAGAGGACTTCAACAGGGGCATCTACCTTCACCCCCATATTGTCACATTTAACCCCCCTGGCGGTATTCCCGAGTCAGACTCGGGGTTCCCTTTTCATGCTGCGATCGGTAACCCAGAGTCATACTCGGGCTCGCCTCGCATTGTCCACAGGCAAGGTTTACTTACCTTGTTCCTGGATCCAGCAAAGCATCTGCGCTGTGTGAGAGAGCGGGTGCTCGCTCGAATCACACAGTGTCCCCGTGTGCCACCGAGCTCCGTCAGTAGGGCAGAGGACAGCGTCAGTAGGGCAGAGGACAGCGTCAGTAGGGCAGAGGACAGCGTCAGTAGGGTAGATAATGGTGTCTGCCCTAGGCTGCTGCAGGTGAGGGTGGAAGCCAGCAGCACTGTGGGGGTTAAGGGGAGTCACAGAGTGCATGGGCAGCAGAAATAAGAGTAACCTAGACAGGGGTGCAACATATTCAGGAACCGGCCCATCCATTTTCCTCCAGCAGCCTCTGAAAGCCGTCTCCTCCTTTCCTGCAAGCTTTCAGCTGTTGCAGAAGAAAATGAAGGGCTCACTTCCTATATATGCTGCCATTCCTGCCCAGGTGTAGGACCTAATGCAGGGGTGCGCAACCTTTTGATGAGCGATGGCCACTTCAGCAACTTAATAACCATTCGTGGCCCACAATAAGTGGCCAGGGCAGATGATATACGAGGGTCCATATCCACTCCACATATGCAGAGCAGACACGGATACAGCTCGCTCTACTCTATGGACCCTCCGATCTGATCTGCCCAGAAGGAAGGGGATGTATCCCCTTCTGTTATTTTTTTAGCAGATCAGATAGGAGGTAGGCAAATGTACATGGACACAAATCCATTTACATCTGCCGCTCCATAGAAGTAAATGGAGGGTCCGATTGGGCCCACCTGAAAAACAGACAGGTGGACCCGATTGGACTGATCGTATGAAAGGGGCTTAAGGCTGTATTCACACTGATGAACTATGGTTTACTCACTTCTGCGAGTTAGTTGCCATAGAATTCTATTATATACTGCAGTTGTGATGGATGCACTGAAAGTGCACCAAACCTGCAGGTAATAACAGAAGTCTATAGCGCAGTACAGGTAACCCGCAGCTGCACCTGCGGATCAGTTTGAAAGCAACCCAGTGTAGCTAGTATACCAGTGTAGAAAACAGACATGTACATTGCTGTTTGATTTTAATAAAAACTGACCTCAATTTTCACTGAATGGTGGCTGGCAGCTGCTGTCCTCCGGGGCAGGTATGGCTGGTGGCTGCTGTCCTCCAGGGCAGGTATGGCTGGCGGCTGGAAGCTGCTGCTGTCCTCCAGGACAGGTATGGCTGGCGGCTGGAAGCTGCTTCTGTCCTCCAGGATGGGTATGGCTGGTGGCTGGAATCTGCTTCTGTCCTCCAGGATGGGTATGGCTGGTGGCTGGAATCTGCTGCTGTCCTCCAGGACGGGTATGGCTGGCGGCTGGAAGCTGCTGCTGTCCTCCAGGGAGGGTATGGCTGGCGGCTGGAAGCTGCTGCTGTCCTCCAAGGAGGGTATGGCTGGCGGCTGGAAGCTGCTGCTGCCCTCCAGGGAGGGTATGGCTGGCGGCTGAAAGCTGCTGCTGTACTCCAGGGCGGCTATGGCTGGCCGCTGCTGCTGCTGTCCTCCAGGGCGGGGATATGGCTGGCGGCTGGAAGCTGCTGCTGTCCTCCAGGATGGGTGCGGCTGCTGTCCTCTAGGGTGGGCATGGCTGACAGCTGCTGCCCTCTAGGGTGGGCATGGCTGACGGCTGCTGCTGCTGTCCTCTAGGGTGGGCATGGCTGACGGCTGCTGCTGCTGTCCTCTAGGGTGGGCATGGCTGATGGCTGCTGCTGCTATCCTGTAGGGTGGGCATGGCTGGCGGCTGCTGCTGTCCTCTAGGGTGGGCATGGCTAGCGACTGCTGCTGTCCCCAAGGCAGGGGGGACAGCCAACCAGCCATACCCACATGTGGCCCACAGGCCAGTGGCTGAGCACCCCTGACATAATGTGGCAGGGAGGTGGAATGGGCCCCTGGAGCATAGGTCCAGCACTATGCTGCCTGCACACTACAAGTATCAATCCCACAAGGCCAGGAGAGATCAGTGGAGCGGGTTGAGGAGACCAGCTTGCGGAGGGGATGGGACCTGATCACAGAGGGGATGGAGCCTAGTCGCGGAGGGGGCGGGGCCCAATTGTGGAGGTGCACGACTGCACGAATAGGAAGGACTGGAGGGGGTTGGGAGACAGTGTCATTCTAAGCAAGAGAACGGCGCCTTAGCACATGACCTGCCTTCTCCACTCAGCGGCCTGTTCCAACAGCACCTGTGGGGACGGGGGTGGACTGTCCCATAACATGCCAGACCCTCAGTTTCTGGAACTTAATCAGTGTGCAATGCAGCATACAATTTCACCCTAGCACTAGCCAGAAGATTCGCTCTACATCTGACCAGCCCTGATTGGGCCCCTTGTGCATCTGGGGCCCCTGAGCTGTGCCCAGGTGTGCCCGGTGGATAAGACGGCCCTGCCACCACCAGGAGTGGAGTGCGCTTAGTCGCAAGAGAGAACCACTATCAGCATCTTGGCCTTGATGAGTACCTTTCTGACAATATAAGGGCAACGCAATCATTCTATAACCATGGCCAACAATAATTAACTTACTAGAGGTGAACAACAGGTGTATACAACCTACATTCCTCTCAAAAGATGGCCTAGAAGTATCCCATCACAAGATCCAAACATCAAAGGAAAACATATTGTTCAAAATGTTAGTAATAAAGATAGCCTAGTTAGTCATTACTGAATATCCTCAAAATAACCTTGTGGGCAATTAAGGCTTCCTTAGATACTGTATATGTAACCACAAAATGTTAACAAGACGAACAATAAACAAAGGAGGAAAGAGGTTACCTGCCATTTCAATAGTGTGGAGACAGCTCAACAAGGGGGCAGATATCTTTAGGCAGGAATCCAACATATCCAATGGCATCCCCCATCCAGCTAACACACCTAAGAATGTTTGTGTCTATCAGGTCCAGTAATGCTCACAACCTAACCATACACCTACTATTAGTACACCACCAAATAACATACCTTGTCAGCATCCATCATCTGAGACACATCCTTCATAGATAACAACCAGACATACTTCACATTATATACAGGGCCGGCGCTAGGCACAGGCAAGTCAGGCGGCTGCCTAGAGCGCCAGGGTAGGGGGAGCGGCAAAATGCGGATCCCCAGCCACTCGCTGGGGATTCGGATCATTAAAATACCTTCTGGACCTGCAATATTTTAAAAACATGCCTTATGGCGCTTTTCCTAGCCTGCAGTGCCGACCGCAGCAGCGGCAGTGAGATGAGGGGAGAGAGCTGGCTGCCGGGACAGCAGCTGGCCAGAAGTGCTGCATTGATTGATAGTGGTCGGTGGACGTTGAAGCAGCCAGGGCGGGTGAGATGGTGACTGAAGCCCTGCATGCAAGTTCGGGCTTCCCGCGATGTCTGATTCCCCCCTCCCCTCCTGGTTGACAGATGGGCAGCAGCGCCATTCTCCTTCAGAAAAGTCTTCATCGCCGGCCGCTGTGGCTCAGGTACATGTGCATTGCACTGTGTACAGAGGGGAAACTGGTTTGTGTGTGTGTAAGGGGGGGGCAGATATATGTGTGTGTGGGGGGGGGCAGATATATGTGTGTGTGGGGGGGGCAGATATATGTGTGTGGGGGGGCAGAGATGTGCAAGGGGGGTACATTTGGAACTGGTGTGGGGGGGGGTGCAGGTGTGTGGGGGGAGACAGGTGTATGGGGGGGTACAGAGTGGGAACTGGTGTGGGGGGGGCAGATGTGCAGGGGGTACAGTGGGAACTGGTGTGTGGAGGGACAGGTGTGTATGTGGGGGAGGGGTACAGAGTGGGAACTGGTGTGGGGGAGGGGGACATGTGCAGGGGGTACAGTGGAAACTGGTGTGTGGGGGGGGTACAGAGTGGGAACTGGTGGGGGGGCAGAGATGTGCAGGGGGGTACAGAGTGGGAACTGGTGTGGGGAGGGGGACATGTGCAGGGGGGTACAGAGTGGGAACTGGTGTGGGGGGGATACAGGTGTGTGTGTGGGGGGTACAGAGTGGGAACTGGTGTGGGGGGCAGATGTGCAGATGGGTACATAGTGGGAACTGGTGTGGAGGGGCAGGTGTGCAGGGGGTACAGAGTGGGAACTGGTGTGGGGGGAGACAGGTGTGTGTGTGTGGGGGGGGGTACAGAGTGGGAACTGGTGTGGGGGAGACAGGTGTGTGTGGGGGGTACAGAGTGGGAACTGGTGTGGGGGGGAGACAGGTGTGTATGTGGGGGGGTACAGAGTGGGGGGAGACAGGTGTGTGTGGGGGGTACAGAGTGGCAACTGGTGTGGGGGGAGACAGGTGTGTGTGGGGGGTACAGAGTGGGAACTGGTGTGGGGGGGGAGACAGGTGTGTATGTGGGGGGTGTCAAAAATCCTTGCACCAGCCCTGTATATACCCTATCTATACCCTATCTGGTGCCAAATTAGGGAGATAATTGCATAATTGGGAGGGATCACATCACATCCATCTGTGTGGCGGGCAAAACAAACGTCTATGCAACAATAAACCACGTCACATTCCAATCATAAAAGAGGGGCTGAGGAAGCTGAGGTGCTACATCCTGTCGCCAATCCATCAATCATGGGTGTTAGGCAACGCTTCCAGGAGCCGGGCTACGTCTTTCTCCAGCTTCCAACCGGCAGCCATGCCCCTCCGGTCCCACCACTACATAGAGCCGGAGAGGTCATCGGCTAGTGTGGTCCTAGTGCCTGCCAGACAGTTCCAATAAAGTTCAATATGGCAGAAATGCCAAGGGCAATCGCTATAGGGAGCCCAATGTAAGACATAAAGGGCCAGATTCAGGTAGAGTTGCGCTGGAGTAATTCGATATGCGCCGCGTAACTGTGAATATGCGCCGTCGTTTCTATGTGGCCGTACCCACCAAACTAGATGCGACAGAAAACGGGCCATTTCCGATCGGCTTAACTTTCCGACGCCAGAGTCTCGTCAGCGCATAATTTCGCTTGTCGCATCCGTCGCGCCTATTGATTTCCCCTGTAAATATGCAAATGAGGGAGATTTCCCGATTCACGAACGGATTAGCACCATACGCTGGCTACATGCGCCGCGCGTATCTCGTCCGTCCGGTGCAAAGTTATTTCTACAAATAGCTGCTTTATCTTTACTCCAGACGGCCTCAGGTCAGCAGGAGAGCAGCTACAGCAGCGTTACCGACGAAACTAGCAAGCTGAACAACCACACTTGCAAGGACAACACCTCTGTGTGCCAACATGCCAGGGGCAGTCGCGGTCCTAGCACTAGTACTGGGTCCCCCGGTACGGAGGAGGTGGGCACGTGAGAGGATATACCGCACGCGCATGAGCCTCTTTGGCATGGGGGATGAGGAGGTGTATCGCCTCTTCAGATTCAGCCCTGATGCAATCCTTGAACTAACCACAACCCTGCAGGGTGACATCACCAGCAAGACACACCGCTCACAAGCAGTGCAGCCACTGGTGAAGGTCCTGGCAACACTTCATTTCCTTGCAAGTGGATCATTCCAGCTTACAAGTGGAGTGGTGGCTGGGATGTCACAGTCCTCCATGAGCAGATGTGTGCACCAGGTTGTCCCTGCAATCCTCAGACGCATGTCCAACCACTTCATCAGACCCACCACTGAGGAGCTGCGGCTGAAGGCAATGACAGATTTCTACAGCATTGCCAGATTCCCACGCACTGTGGGGGCCATTGATTGCACACACGTGGCACTCCAGCCCCCCAGTGCCACAGAGCACATATACCGCAATCGGAAGCATTGGCATTCCATCAACGTACAAGTGATAGCTGATGCCCAATGCCTCATATGGCACGTCCATGCCAAACACCCCGGATCCAGCCATGACAGCTTCATATGCCGACAGAGTCCCATCCCAGCAGAATTCGAGCAGAACATGTATGGGGACAGCTAGCTGGTTGGTGAGTGACATGGGTGGCAGGCATGACTATCCCCTCCCATGATGCACATCACAAGTGGCACATGCATGACTAACATCCTCCTGACTTTTCCCTTACAGGTGACTCTGCATATGCACTGGGACCCCATCTAATGACTCCTTTCCGGAACCCCCAAACCAGAGGAGAGAGAAAATACAATGAAGCACACATCAAAACCCGTGCAGTGGTGGAACAAACATTCGGGCTCTTGAAGTCCCGTTTCCGCTGCCTTGATAAGTCCGGGGGGACCCTATTGTATTCCCCTACCTTTGTGTGTCAGATCATCGGTGCATGTTGCATTCTGCACAACTTTGCCATGAGAAAAGGCCTGCAGATTGACATGCGTGATGACCTGACCCACACAGTCCCCACCTGCCAGAGGAGACCCAGTCTGCTGATGGAAGAGCAGTCAGGAGGGTCCTCGCCGTAGGCATCTTTGGACAATATACCAAAACATTAATCACACAGACAATGCACGCATGCACACCACTGATGTCCCTAGATCACACACACCACATGCACATCGCATTGGATTAGCCCAAGTCCAGCATGTAGGACTTGGGAGCAGCAACGCCAGCTTCAAGGCCCCAATGATGTCGCTGTCCATTCATACACCTTTCACACGTCATTCATACAGCCGTGGGGTTAACTTCACCACCACGGCCGAGGGTGACACCCCTTACTGGCAGGAGTGGCACCCCCTCACATTCACACACCATTCACACTGCAACGTGTGCAGTATTAAAAAAAAAAAATTCTCATATCCAGAGCATAATCACAAATAAAATAACTCATAACCTGAGCATTAAGAATAAAATAAAAATCTCATAACCTGAGCATTCAGAAAAAAAAAAAACTCATGTCCTGAGCATCAATCCAAAAAATAAATAAAAATTATCTGGGATGCCGGGGGGTTCTTCTGGCGGCCCCTCTCTGGCTCCTCAGCTGCCTGGATGGAGTGGGTGGGGGTGGGGGGGCATCTGGAGGTGGCTGATCCCCGGGTTGGCCACTCCTGGCAGGTGTGGCCTGCCTGCCCTCCAAGGCCACGGCAATTCGGCCGAGGTACGCACTGGTCTGGGCCTGCACCCTGAGCTGCTGGGTGACCTGATAATGCTGGGCCCGCCGACTCAGCCTCCCCTGGTCCCGGATGGCAGCAGTGTTTGCCTGGACGGCTGCAGTGAGGTCCCTTATCTCACCCTGCACCTCCCCCAGACTGGTCACCACTGCAGCGCAGTTGCAGCTCACATCCTGCACTGCTGAAGAAATCTGGGCCACGGAGCACAGGCTGTCAGCCACTCTGTCCAGGTGCCCAACTATGTCCCCCATTTGCTGGGTCTGCCTGGCGTGATCCCTCGCCACCTGGTCCTGGACCAGATCAGACACCCCCCTGGTCTTATGGGTGGCCTTCCTGGGGCCAGTAGATGTTTGTCCCCGGGGGGATGGAGTCGCCCTTGAGGGGCTTCCTATAATGGGGGAGGGGATCTGAGAGGGTCCTGCAGAAGAAGAGGACTCCTCCAACACTAAAATAAAGTCCTGCTCTGCCCCAACAGGCTCCTCCACAACGACCTCTGCAGGTGAGGTGTGGGCACTCTCCTCCTCCACCTCGGTGTCTTCACCACCCAGGGGCACAGGCACTGGGTGCCGTTGGGGGGATGGGGTGGACTGGCCGCCGACAGCAGATGTCCCAGCTCCGTCATCTGTGGATGACACAAAGCAGACACATGTTGGTGGTCCCACACACTTGGCACATGTACCCTCCCCCCCCCACATGCAACACACCAAATAGGGGTTAAAAAACACTTACCTGTCCTGGAGCCTTCCTCCATGGAGTCATATCCAGGGACCCCCTCCAACTGCTCCCTCTCCAGGCAGCGGGCGACCACCTCCTCCTCTGTGGTCAGGCTGACCGGACATGGGGGTCCACCACCCGTGCCACTCTCATGCCTCCTAATGGTGGCCACCTTGCCCCTGACCTTGCGCCTCAGATCGTTGATCTTCTTGGCAATATCGCCAGCAGTCCGGGTGGAGTACCCCAAAATATTAACCCTGGCAGCAATGCTTGCCAGGATGGCCTGCTTCCTCTCCCGGGTGGTCTTTCGGCTTTTCCTGCCATCGAGGACATCGTTGTGGGTCTCCATAGCAGAGATGACCACAGAGACCTCCTGGGCATTAAAATTTAGGTTCCTCCTCTCTTTGGGGGTAGCGGGAGCAGCCATCACAGAGCAAAAGTAAATTCCCTGGGGTGGGGGGAAACGGAAATACTTTTGCGCCGGAATGGCGCTTCCGCTGGCGCTTTTATACGCGCAACGGAACACATTGTGCTGGCGTTTCCCGTGAAGTGGTGCCGACGGAAGTTGTGAGCATGCGCACCAGGGGGCCGAGTGAAGCCTCACTTACTGCGCATGCTCCGTGAATGATGCGCTGAACGTAAGCCTCTGCGCTGGGCTCCGCCCATCATTTACATATGATCACACCCACTTCCACTTGCGTCGGGTTACGCCAGCGCATTATCGTTACTCTGGCGCAATTTTACGCGCAACTGCTATGTGAATAACAGTACTTGCGCCGAAAGTGTCGGCGGAGTAACGTAAATGAGAAACGTTACTCCAAAGTAAAGAAGCGCCCATCTACCTGAATCTGGCCCATAGGGCCAGATTCAGGTAGAGTTACTCTGGAGTATCAGTAATACTCCAGCCTAACTCTCACTTTGAGCCGGCGTTTCTGTTTTCAGTAAGCAGAAAACAAGAAACGCCGGGTTGGAGTTCCTATACGAGCGGCCTAATTGTATTTCGCCGTCGTATCGGAACTGCAATTTTTAAAATGGCGCTCGGGGCGTTCCCGATGATTAACGCCGAGAATATGTTAATCAGCGAGAATCGGCAATTCACGATCGTATTCGTGCCCGACGCAGTGACTTTCCGACTTTTCCGTAAGAGATACGCGGCGTAAAGATAAACCAGCCCCCTAATGGAGTATCCTATGTTAAGTATGGCCGTCGTCATCGCGTCGAATGTAAAAATGTTCGAGTCGTTTGCGTAAAACGTCCGTGAATGGGGATTGACGTCATTGACGTTCACTGACAGTCGACGCATGCGCAGTACCTTCGCCGCGGGATCGCGCCTATTTTAAATAATACACGCCCCCTACCCGCCCAATTTGAATTCCGCCGGCTCATTTTCGCTACGCCACCGCAACTTTAGGAGCAAGTGCTTTGTGAATACAGTACTTGCTCCTAAAGTTTCGGCAGAGTAACTTAAATGAGAAAAGTTACTCCAAAATAAAGATTCGCCCATCTACCTGAATCTGGCCCATAATTAGCAGTATAACCTCCAGAAAATCACGATACTTCAGTTTTTCACTTCACTGTCTTTGAGAAGGTCCCTGATAGGGTTGAGCGGACACCTGGATGTTCGGGTTCGGCCGAACTTCGGAAAAAAGTCCGGGTTTGGGACCCAAACTTGACCCGAACTTGATCCAAACCCCATTGAAGTTAATGGGGACCCACATTTTTGACTACTAAAATGTCTCTAAAAAACTAAGTGAAAGGGCTAGAGGGCTGCAAATGGCAACAAAATGTTACTAAGAGCATGGCAAGTACTCTGAAATCAAATGTGGATAGGGAAATAACTTAAAATATCATAAAATACAATAAAAAAAATCTTGACAAGCAGGAACCTTCCCCAATGATGGGACACTATTCCTCCCACTGATGCCAATGATGCGGCACTATTCCTCCCACTGACACAAATGATGGGACACTATTCCTACCAATGATACCAATGATGGGGCACTAATTCTCCCACTGACACAAATGATGGGGCACTATTCCTCCCAATGATACCAATAATGGGGCATTATTTCTCCCACTGACACAAATGATGGGGCACTATTTCTACCAATGATACCAATGATGGGGCACTATTTCTCCCACTGACACAAATGATGGGGCAATATTCCTCCCAATGATACCAATGATGGGGCATTATTTCTCTCACTGACACAAATGATGGGACACTATTCCTCCCAATGATACCAATGATGGGGCATTATTTCTCTCACTGACACAAATGATGGGACACTATTCCTCCCAATGATACCAATGATGGGGCACTGTTTCTCCCACTGACACAAATGATGGGACACTATTTCTCCCACTGATACCAATGATGGGACACTATTCCTACCACTGACACCAATAGTGGGACACTATTCCTCCAACTGATACCAATGATGTGGCACTATTTCTCCCACTGACACAAATGATAGGACATTATTCCTCCCAATGACACTAATGATGGGGCACTATTTCTCCCACTGACGCAAATGATGGGACACTATTCCTCCCAATGATACCAATGATGGGGCACTATTTCTCCCACTGACACAAATGATGGGACACTATTCCTCCCACTGATGCCAATGATGTGGCACTATTCCTCCCACTGACACAAATGATGGGGCATTATTCCTCCCAATGATAACAATGATGGAGCACTGTTTCTCCCACTGACACAAATGATGGGACACTATTCCTCCCAATGATACCAATGATGGGGCACTATTTCTCCCACTGACACAAATGATGGGACACTATTCCTCCCACTGATGCCAATGATGCGGCACTATTTCCCCCACTGAAACAAATGATGGGGCATTATTCCTCCCAGTGATACCAATGATGGGGCATTATTTCTCCCACTGACACAAATTATGGGACACTTATCCTCCCAATGATACCAATGATGGGGCACTGTTTCTCCCACTGATACCAATGATGGGACACTATTCCTACCACTGACACCAATAGTGGGACACTATTCCTCCAACTGATGCCAATGATGCGGCACTATTTCTCCCACTGACACAAATGATAGGACATTATTCCTCCCAATGACACTAATGATGGGGCACTATTCCTCCCACTGACACACATGATGGGACACTATTTCTCCCACTGACACAAATGATGGGGCACTATTCCTCCCAATGATACCAATGATGGGGCACTATTTCTCCCACTGACACAAATGATGGGACACTATTCCTGCCATTGATACCAATAATGGGACACTATTTCTCCCACTGACACAAATGATGTGACACTATTCCTGCCAATGATACCAATAATGGGACACTATTTCTCCCACTGACACAAATGATGGGACACTATTCCTCCCACTGATACCAATGATGGGACACTATTCCTCCCACTGATACCAATGATGGGGCACTATTTCTCCCACTGACACAAATGATGGGGCACCATTCCTCCCAATGATACCAATGATGGGGCACTATTCTGGTGCAATTATATGTGTGAAGTAGGACTGACTCCTAACTAATTCTCTCCATATAAGCACAATCAGGAACCTTTCCCTACAGTAGCTAATGCAGAGTATGTTACAGGAACATATGCAAAGCTGGTGCAATATGCAGAGTATCTGACATGAACATATGCAATGCAGCTGCAATTAGATTTGTGAAGTAGGACTGACTCCTATATATTTCTCTGCCTATAAGCACAATCAGGAACCTTCACCCTAAATTATCTAATACAGAGTATCTGAAAGGAAAATATGCAGTGCAGCTGCAATTAGATTTGTAAAGTGGAACTGACTCCTAACTAATTCTCTGCCTATAAGCACAATCAGGAACCTTTCCCTATAGTAGCTAATGCTATGTAGATCGCTGAGTATTGTAATTCGATTTCTGAAGCAGCACATCTATATCTGTCCCTGAGAGCAGCAGCAGCCCTTTCCTATTCTAGCTAAAGCAGAGTGATGAGCTGTACTGTGTGCCTCTAGCTTATATAGAGGCTGGGTCACATGCTCGGTCACATGCTGCACTGGCCAATCACAGCCATGCCATTAGTAGGTATGGCTGTGATGGCTTCTAGGTCACACAAGTAAAACAAATGGCGATTGGCTGCCATGCAGCGCGCCGTTACATAGCCAAACTCTGAACCCGAACTTTCAGCAAATTATTCGGGTTCGGGTCCGGGTCCAAAAAAAAACAAAGTTCGCTACGAACCCTTTAGGCGGCGTACACACGATCGGATATATCCGATGAAAACGGTCCGCGGACCATTTCCATCGGATATGTCCGATCGGGAGTTTGATCCGATGGCGTGTACACACCATCGGATCAAATTCCCCGCCGCCGGAAGGCGCGGTGACGTGGCGGTGACGCGGCGGTGACGTTGACGCCGCCGCGTCACCGCAACGTCACCGCACCAGGAAGTAAAACACTTCCGCGCATGCGCCGAATACATTCGGCAGCGGCGCGGCGGCGGTGGGGGCCGACATGTCTGCTGGTAAGTGTACTAACCAGCAGACATGTCGGGCGGACAGATTCCCACCGGATAGATTTCAAAGCATGCTTTGAAATCTGTCGGGTGGAGAAATCTGTCCGCTAGCCCATACACACGAGCGGAGATGTCTGCTGAAACGGTCCATCGGACCGTTTTCAGCGGACATATCCCCTCGTGTGTACGAGGCCTTACAGTTCGGGTTCACTCAACCCTAGTCCCTAAGGATCCAAGAGGAGGTGACTTTGATAGGAAATGACTCCAGCAAGAGGCCAGGTGGACAACCTTATATCCTGCCAGAGGATATAAAGGAGCTTAGGAACATTTTAATTAGGTTAATGCGGCCCATCACACCCAAGAAGAGCCCAGACCGCAGTTTTTGATTTTAGAACCACAAATAAGGGGGCAGGATTCAGTTTGGCATAATCCTCCAGAGGGCGAGTAATTAATACTTCAAGGTACTTCATAAAGCTAACACGCACAAGAGGAAGGTCAACCCGTATGGCCGCAGGGACTTCAAGGTCTATAGGGAGGATCCGAGATTTGTCGCAGTTAGACTTAAGGCCAGAGTATCGACCAAATCGCTTGATCACGTCCAATGTGGACCAGAGAGAGGGACCTGCATCTTCCAAATATATAAGCATGACATCTGTATAGAGACTAATCATTTCAATTGGCCTAGGTGCAAGCCCCTGATTCCAGAGTGGTTTCTGATCACTATGGCCTCAAAAGCAAGGGCGTATAATAGTGGAGACAGTGGGCAGCCCTGTCGTGTGCCTCTAGTAAGGGGAAAAGGTTTGGAGACTCTCCCATTGACCGAGATCCTAGCCACTGGTGCCTGATAAAGCAGTTGTATCCATGTAATATAGTTTGGCCCAACACCAAAGGCGGAGGCCTTCCTATAGATAGTGCCACTCGACTGAGTCAATTGACTTGGCAGCATCCAAGGAAACTTCGACCCTGGACACTTATATAATATTAAGTAAATAATGACTAATATAAAAATTCCCCTTTCTAGTTATCAGACCATATTAGGATAGGGTATGCTTAAAAGAAGGGCTTGAAACTGAGGGCATCATTCAGGCCAAGCGGAGCGGTAGTATTAGGATTGTATATCTGCCTGGACTCGTGCTGGAGTAATTTCCTATCAAAGTCACCCCTCTTGGATACTCAGGGACCTTCTCAAGTACAGTGAATTGAACCATTGAAATATCATGCTTTTCTGGGGGTTATGCTGCTAAATATATGTCTTACATTAAGCTCATTGTAGAGATTGCCCTTGGCATTTCTGCCATATTGAGCTTTGTTGGGATAGGCTGGCAGGCACTAGGACCACACTCCCAACTGGTCTCTCCGGCTCTATCTAGTTGTGGGGCCTGAGGGGTTCACTGTGCAGGTGTGGGTGATGGACCTGCTGCAGCTCTGCTACACATGTATCATGGTACGACTTTGATTGGCCTCCGAGGCATGGCTGCCAGTTGGTAGCTGGAGTGAGGCCTCAGGACATAGCCCAGCTCCTGGGGGCATTGCCTAACACCTGTGATTGATGGAAATTCAACAGGGTGGACCATCTCAGCTCCCCCGATCCCTCTATTATGATTGGAATGTGACACGGTTTATTGTCGTGTGGGCGTTCTTTTTGCAGGCCGCACCAATAGATGGATGTGATGTAATATCCCCCCTCCCTCAGAAATTTTCCCCCCTAATTTGGCACCAGATAGGGTATATATATATTTATAGTGAATAAAGTGAAACTCCCGCGCTGTCTATGGGTAGAGGGGGAGGGGGGGCACACTGCAGCAAACACCAAGTGGTCTATCCTAATAGACAAATATGAAAAAAGTGACAGTGTCTGCGCTGTGAAAAGAACTACCACAGTCAAGTGAATGAGGTTGACGTAATATATAAAGGGCACGTGAAACCAAAATTAATTAATTAATAAGGCCCAAGGAGGGCTGGTAAGTGACATAGGTGTGGACTACCTCGTGAAATAGATACAACAAACAAATAGCAATGGTACACTATGCAAACATCAGTGGGACATTCACAGTATCAGGAATGGCATATCAGAAACAGGTGTAAATAGCATAATCCAATTAGCATGGTCACACATGGATCCAAGTGGGAGGAAAAAATGAGAGAGAGAGTCTATAGAGTGATGATTCCAGCAACCAAGTCTGTGAAAGGACGCGGCAAACTCCAAAGTGCAGCACACACCTCTTGTGATCCTAGCAGCTCACCTCATAGCTATCGCATATAGCTAAAATAAATCCAGCCTTTCCTCAGATGTATGATCTCTTGGGGGGTGGTCTTGTAAGCCCCGGTGGCAAATGGTGCATATGAGGGAACACAATAGGAAACATATAGCGTAATTTTGTTACTTAGAGAACCCCTCTACATGTAATGAGTGTCAGCTGCACTTACACAGTGTCTATGGAACGGGCGCCTATCTCCACAAGCGGCGAGCTCGTCAGTGTCCTGCTTCTCCTCTTGCAAGTGCCTCCTGTAGTCACACTAGTGGTGCCAATGGCACAGACAGTATTGGTACAAGGAGGGAGAAGGGAAGGAGGGCACATCGCATAACAAGGTTTAAAAAGTTTATTTTTGGGATTCGGCTTCACCAGGGTGGATGTTACGTTTTATTTCCTCTGGACTTTGTTGTTTATAATTTATTATTCACAATTGGTTGTGTATGGAACCTTGCTAGCCCTCTCACTTTGGACTACAAAGGCCTTTTTGTGTTTTATGGACATTCAATAATGTTTGTTTTTGTTTTTTGAATTGTTTTTTCAACCTTGCATATATCACATTAATTCATCGGTGTGGTCCACATATTATTGAATGCATTTTATGTTTATTGGTCATTAGCGCAGTTTATTTTTATTTTTCTTTAAAAGTTTATTAACAAACAAACAGTCAATAAAAACACTCACATTGAGCAGGCTGAAAACGGTAGAAACATCCACGAGCAGTGAGCTCGTCTGCCGTCCGTCAGGTGCTGAAGTAGTCCAGTGCTCCAATCCCGACACGTATCGTCACACCACGTGACTTCATCAGGGGATAACACTAGGATTCTATCATGGGTTTATATGGTCTGTGGAATTGGACGCCCGGCGGCCATTTTTCCGAAGCCAGCATCGACTGTCACATTAATGGGAATGCTGTAGCCAGCGCCATATTGCCTTGGTCTCCCAAGATGTAAACAGTCTTGCGGCTTAAGATGGTGCCGGTTACAGCATTTCCATTAATGTGACAGTCGATGCTTTGATCTATTCTTACACTTTTTGAATAGGTACTTAAGATTTAATTCAATTTAAAAAAAAAATTCTTATCACTATTGAAATATTTATAGTGTCTATATTTATCTATTTTTATATGCTTATTTGTTTTTTTGGGTATTCATGCCCTTAACGTTATTCTAAAATTGTCCATTCAGTTGATCACTGACTATTTAAAACTAAAATTATTTCACTATTTTATGTTGTATTTTCTTTATTCCCCATTAGGGGGCGTACTAGGCAGCCTGAGTAATTGCGGGTGCTTATACACATTTTTGGCCATCTTATAATGATGAATAATCTTGATTATGATATATTATAAAAATATATATATTTTTTTATAATCTCCATATCTATTTAAACTTTATATACTCTAGGTAGGTTTGGTATAATAAGTTTTTTTATTTTTAGTCTCACTGACCCTCCGCTTAACATATGGTGGTTGGTCTATAGGCTTCCCATACTCAATATGGAGTTTTTTGCATTTCCGGTTCCTGGTAATCAAAACGAGGCTTGGATATATGTATATATAGTGGTGGTTCACTGCAGAGCCTATCCCCATTGAGAACGTCAATCTATGACGAAACGTGCCTGGGACCACGGCGTGCAGTGACGTCACTGTGTTCTATGCTACGAGGTAGGGCTCCTCTACATGCCGGCCAGCATTTGTTTTATTGTACGGCTTTTCACCTCTGTGTGTAAGTAGGTTTTGATGTTTTTATTCAAATAATTGGATGTTACTACACTATGTTGCGGTTTCCTTCATTGCATATGACATATGGATGGGCTGATTGATACGGTTATTGAGGATTTCCTACGTGACTGTTTCCTGGATCCATCCTGCTGATGCCTGTCTGTGATCCATGACTTATCCTGTGTTGTGAATTTACCCCTGGGCTTTCCCGCTGTGGATTTCATTCATTGCTGACACATAATTACCTTTTGGTAAGCCTCTGTCCATGTGATGGTGGTTCACAAGATTTCAAGAGCACTTGGGTGCTGTTCGTCTCATTTATCAAATTATTGGACGTTTAGTTTATATTTAATTATATTTGTATATTTACAAGGACTTGATTTGTCTGTGTTTTAAGTTGGCGCAGTTTTTCCTTTTTTCTTTGCATTTGTGTTTTTTCACATGACTGCTGCCTTCTGTGATTTATTTTCCAATGTATCTTTGTGGTTAGCGCAATTTTTTTCTTTCCTATAACTATTTTTGGTATGACGGATGTTTTTACTCTCAAAAGAAAGGTGTAGCAATGGGAGCTAAATTTGCCCCGAGCATTGCTAACCTTTTTATGGCTGAATGGGAGGATAAGGCTATTGTTTATGTTAAGAGAAATGAATTGGTTTTATACCGACGGTACATAGACAATCTTTTTTTTATATGGGCAGGGTCTTTACTTTCTTTGGAAAAATTCCTTGAGGAGCTAAATATCAACACATGCAATATTCACCTAACAAGCGAGTATAACCAACAAAGCATACACTTCCTAGATTTGAACATCTATAGGAATGGTAATGAATTAGGAACACAAGTTTATTTTAAACCAACGGATTCTAAGCTACCTCCTTATGCAAAGTGGACACCACCTGATGTGGTTGAGAAATATTCCGAAAGGTCAATTGATGCGTGTTAAGCGTAATTGCTCTAATGATGAAGACTTTAAGTCACAAGCTCTGATACTTAGAGAGAAATTTATGGAGAAAGGGTACCAAGAAGATTGTCTCGTGAAGATCATAGAAGACCTTCTAGAAGTATCTAGAAGGAATTGTCTAGAAGGGCCTGCACACCTCCAAGATAGAAATATGCACGAATGGTGTTTCATTTCGGGCTACCACAGTCAATATAAAGAAGTGGAGGAGATCTTTATTGGCCATTGGCATATCCTTTTCTTGGATAGAATACTGAAAACAGTCATCCCAACCTAACCAGGCTTCATTTACAGGAAAGCACCCAACTATGGAGACAAAATTGTTAAATTTTTAGATCCCCCTAAAAAACTCCCATCCATCTGGGATAAAGATGGCTTCTCCCCCTGTCGGAAACGTCTCCCATGCAGGGAAGCTAACAGACCAATGAGAGCAGTTGAAACCTTCACCTCTACGTCAAATGGGATTGAAATCCCTATTAAAGAATTAATAACTTGCAATACTTCCTATGTAGTATACATACTTGAATGCCCTTGCAAACTCATGTATATAGGCCGCACAAAAAGCGTAATTAAAGTGAGGATAGCAGAACATGTTGCAAATATCAAATTAGGCTACAAAGACCATAATGTATCACTACATTTCAAGTTATTCCATGACCGCAAACCTTGCAGGCCTCACATTTTCAGGGGTGGATCACATAAAACCAGCATGGAGAGGATCCAACTGTGTTAGAGAACTTCCTTTTTTTTTTTCTTTTTTTTTTTTAATCAGTAAAATGGTTTATTGTGCCAAAAAACAAAACAAAGTAAGATACAGAAATACAGATCAGCATATCTACCAAACACAGAACTTCAGCACAAAGAAAATAGTACCTTACATATGCCAGAACAGAGGCACTAGAAGATCACAGAAACCATGAACTGTTAATGACAAAAGTTAAACAGTGCCGGGAAGGCGAGAAACCACCCCGCCCCCCAACTCAATCACAAACTAGGCCAACGGGCCACAACTGAAAGTCTGCATTCCACAGTCTGCCCAAAAAATAAAAAATAAATAAAAATAAAATAAAAGCCTCCCCATTGATTGCCCATCACTCATGAAAACATTCATGTCCACAGTGTAGATCCCCTTGAAATAAACTCTTCAAACATGGTCAAATATTTGGCACCCGGGTGGAGAATGTCGACTACATCTGCAACAGCCGAGTCATTACCAGTCTCGGTGGTGCCAATCCAGGCGTCTCCAACCAGGTCTGCCAAATGGAGATAAATTTCCTGGAGGCATTTCTATGTTGATATGTATAGTGCTCTCTCACAATAATAAGGTTCACTTGTTCGATCCATTGTTTCTTAGTCGGGACGTGTGGGGACAACCAGAATCTAGCTATCTGTTTCCTTGCTAAGTATAAGAGCCTGATTACTGCGATGTTGACCGGGGGGGGGGGGGGTATACCTCTTCATCCACCGCACCTAGTATGCATACAATGGGGTCCAACGGGACCCTAGTTTGAAACACAGAGGAAATAACTTCAGTGACACTCCTCCAGAACCGGTGTAATTTGGGACAGCGCCACATTAGGTGAATAAGCGACCCCTCCTCCCCACAGTGTTTAGGGCACAAGGAAGAGTCCCGTCTCCCCCACCGGAACAGTTGGATGGGTGTACGGTAAACCCTGTGTAGCAGAAACAGGTGGGACAATCTATGTGATTGTGAAACCGAGGTAAGAGGGCCAGCTTGTAAACATGTTTCCCTGGTCTCACCATCAATGTCCCCCAGGTCCTCCGCCCACCCTCTCCTATAAGGTAAAGTCGCTGAGTTCTGCACGGATGACAATAGGGAGGAGTAAACATGGGATATCATACCTTTTTTATCAGTACCAAAAAATATATCCGTTATTAGCCTGTGGCTAGATAATTGAAGAACAGACACCCGACCCTGAGTCTGCAGGGCGTGCCTGAGCTGCAAGTATCTGTAGAATTGCTGCCTGGGTAGATTAAACTCAGCCTGCAATTCCTGAAACGACTTAAGCACGTTATTATGATAAATCTGGGCAATATTTTGAATCCCCGCTAGTTTCCAGGCTAGGAAGTTCAAGTTTGAAAACTTCCATCAGGTTTAAATTGTCCCACAAAGGAGTGTCCACAAGAAATCCCGAGACACCCAGAGTGGACCTAACCACGGACCACAGCTTCCCAAGGAGAATCACGGTGGGCACCGTCAGAGGCAAGTGCGGAAATCCCGCCACCAGACACGCCAATACCGACGCGCTCCCGGATCCCACTCGTAGTAGAGTGTCGATGGAATCATTGCCATTGACCCGCCCCATGCCACACAGATGCTGCAGTTGAGAAGCCAAAAAATAGAACTTAGGGCTGGGGACAGCCGCTCCCCCCTGGTCTTTATCGTACTGTAATGTGGACAATCGAATACGGGCCACTTTCTTTTTCCAAATCAGTGATCTAAATAAGGAGTCTATCCGAGAAAACCACCGATGAGGTATCCATTGAGGGGAGTTGTGCATGATATATAAAAGTTGGGGGCCCCAAACCATCTTAATTAAATCTATCCGTCCTATCACTGACAATGGAAGTTTACACCAGGTATTGCAGGTCACTTGTAAGCGTTTGAAAAGGGGAAGGGGATTCTCCTCCAAATATTTCTGTGGGTTAACTGACACCTGAACCCCCAAGTACTTGAAAGACTCCACCACTTGTAAGGACCCCGCCGCCTCTGGCAGCGAGGTGATCGGACCATCCACAGGTAAAATAACGGATTTACCCCAATTTATCGAAAAACCCGACAGGGAGCCAAATCGCTGAATTAACTCCATAGCTGCCGTAAGGGATGTATCAACATCCCCCAAATACAATAAAGTATCGTCCGCGTAAAGGGAGATCTTCTCTATCTGCTCGACCCACTCGAAACAGAGAACTTTCTAAACTTGAAACACAGTGGATATATACAGTTGATACTTTATTGCCGAAAGGATTGAACGTAGACCTTGACATTAACTGTTCAGTGACTACTGATCACCCTCCCCCATTTTATTTCCGATTCCATTCATTCTAATTAGGGACTATTGATCATCCTCCTCTATTTTATCTCCGCTCTTACCTCATTTATCTTTGCTTCGACTAATAATATATTTTTTATATATTTTAAATGTTAATATTTATATATATGTAACATCATTTGCTTTTCTACTCGGATATCTTATTCTTTTGTATAGGTTTAATCATGATCTGGCTATTTTTTATATCTTCCTATGACTATTTTATGAATTTTTATTCAATTAGCCTTGACCAATGCTACCTATTTACATTGTTTTTAAGTTTATTTAATTTATTTACCCATTTTCGGTGACTAATACTCAGGTGCAGTTATTATATATATATATATATATATATATATATATATATATATATATTAATTTGCAGAACGAGATGCGTCTTCTCATTAATAGCTGCTCTGATTGGCCACGATGAGTCACGTCTTTTTTATAAGAAGACGTTTCCTTTGATAGTTAGGTCTCAACGCTGCAACATATTGCATAAAACCAGAATCTATGCCAGTTAGACAGGTTTAATCTATTATCATGTATCATATGTTACAGGCGCACTGTATTTCTTAATGGATTTTTAAACTTATTGTAGTGCAGTCTCTTTTATCACAGTGTCTGAATATCCCAGTGACTCGACACGGCGGACGTCCTGTCTCTCTTCCGTCCTATGATGCACTAATCGGGAGCAGGGAGGCAGGACTGTCTTATCCAATGGCCGTAGAGGAGGGATGATAAATAGACAGTGATAACTGATAGTAGCCACGCCCTCTGTTGAAGTCAGATGTGATGAAACGCATCAGGGTGTGGCTACAACGGCGTAACCAGGAAGAGAAGTGCGTTCCACCGCTAACCAGACTGTAACCAGGAAAGGTCTTAACAGCATAGTGCTTTCCAGCACACGCGCGGCCCCTGCGTTCGGAGGACAGCGGTGAACCCTTTTCAATCTTTCTTTAATGTTCATGACAAGTGTTTATTTTGTATGTATATTGGAAGCCACGTTCACGATGGGGGGGGGGAGAACTTTCCGGAGCGGAGAACGAAGAAGGCTCTGCTCTAAATGCTGGGGCTCTCTTCCTCCTCAGCAGTGGCTCCAGCCTCTGACGTGACTGACGTCCGTGCCGCTTGGCATGTAGCAACCAGTGCAGGCGAACACTAGCCAGCAGCACAGCTCCACCCACCTCCTCCCTCCAGCGTAATGACCAGAGTCTCTCTCTCAGCGCCGCAGATTGGCTGCTGATTATACAGATGTGAGAGAGAGACTTGGTCGGGACTGCAGTCAGTGATATTTTTGAGGGGGGGGTTGCCCCATTGCCCCCTCTGGATCCGCCCCTGATTCCAATATTGGTAACATTCTTTTGACCAATCATGCCCTGGTAAGTCTGACATTGTCCCTTAAAGGAATCGTAAAAGGCAAACGTTTTTATTTATCCTAATGCATTCTATGCATTAATATAAAAATCTCTACGTGTTTAGCAGCCTCCCCAGTGCCCCCTTACCTGAGCCCCATATCTTTCCAGCGATGTCCACAAGTTACCTTGGCCATCCAGGACTCTCCCTCCTGATTGGCTGAGACACATCAGTAGTGCTATTGCTTGCTGTGGGGGCATTCAACAGGAGGGAGGGGCCAGGAGCAGCAAAAGGGGACCTGAGCAGAGAAGGATCCAGGCTGCCCTGTGCAGATCCACTGCACAGAGCAGGTAAGTATAAAAAAAAAATTTAAAATGAGACCGTCACTTTATTGATCAAACACCTTTATTTGGCTCTGGTATCTTAATGAATAGGGATGAGCCGAACATCCCCCCCCCCCCCCCCGTTCGGTTTGCACCAGAACCTTTCGAACGGACCGAACGTTCGTGCAAACATTTAGAACCCCATTGAAGTCTATGGGACTCAAACGTTCAAATTCAAAAGTGCTAATTTTAAAGCCTAATATGCAAGTTATTGTCGGAAAACGGGTTTGAGAACCCGGATCTTACCCCAGGGAAAATGTATCAATGTAAAAAAAAGTTCTAAAAACTGTAGTTTTTTCTGGAGCAGTGATTTTAATGATGCATAAAGTGAAAAAAAATGAAAAATTCCTTTAAATATCGTACCTGCTGGGGGCGTGGCCTAGCACCGCATGGAGTAGGACGCTCTTCAGAGAGTAGCTCCGTCCGTTACTCCTGTATGCGATTATCCTGAGCCTCACCTGGGACCCCATTTACTACGGAACTGACCCCCCTGGCACCGGGAACACTCGGGACCATGTCGCTGCCGAAAGCAGCGAAATCTGCAGCCCTGGCGAAGCTAGATCAATATCGCCGCATAGATGAGGCCAAGGAAGATAGCGCCTCAGGAGATGCGGGGGGGGGGGCAGGCCGGCAGGAGACACGGCCCGTCTACTTGAGGCTATTACCCTCTGTCGGACCTCGCTCACTACGCAGATAGAGGAGGTTAGGACTGATATATCTCTGATTCGGCAAGATCTACACAAATTGCGCGACCGAGATCAAACCCAGATCAGCGCGGTCCCTCCTTTACAAGATACGTCCGATCGCATGCAGCGGCAGATACAACAGCTATTTACAAAGCAAGATGACATGGAGAACAGATTAAGGAGGTGTAATCTGCGCCTCATTGGGCTGCCTGAGGGAGCCGAAGGGAGAGACCCCACCGCGTTCCTGGAAGACCTGCTGACCAAAACATACGGTAGGGAGAACTTCTCCCCCATGTTTGCTGTTGAAAGGGCCCACCGTATGCCTGCAAGACCACCACCGCAGGGAGCCCCCCCATGTACATTTATAGCCAAGCTCCTAAATTACAAGGACTGGGATGCTGCACTGCGCCTCGCCAGGGAGAAGGGCAACATCCCCATTGGAAATGTCCGGGTTGCTGTTTTCCCAGATTTCTCTGCTGAAATTCAACGTCGGCGACATGGCTTTATGGAGGCTAAGCGCCAATTGCGTACCCGCCACATCAAATACGCCATGCTCTTCCCGGCTCGCCTCAGGATCGAGCATGAAGATCGGGCAATTTTCTTTGAGGACCCGGAGGAGGTGATCACCTGGTTGGAGCGAAGAGCAAGGCCCAGAGAGGAGGACTGACACCTGTAGTGAGTACTGCCATGACACAATCCTCCCTTCTCTGTTACATACCTCCCCATTTTGCCCACGTTTACTTTGGCCATACTCAGTGAGGTACTGCTACAGACTGAGAATCCAGATGCTCCTGTGCCGTCCTTACCCCCCATCAGCGTTGCCCCCCTCAAGTACCAGCCCTCTCTGTGGGGTTCCTTCATCCTGGACATGTGGGTGATGGCCATCGCATGTACTGTGAAAATTTTTCTTTTTTCCTTCCCCTTTTTTATTTTCTTTCTCCCCCTTCCCCTTTTTTACTTTTTATTCCTCTCATATTCTTCACAATGCTGTATATACCTTTGCTGCCAGAACGACCTGTCCCCCTCCTCCCCATGTCCCCCTGCCGTGGTTCCTCTCCACCTATTTTGCTCAGTTACAACCCCACGCGCTCTGGGGTCAGTTCGATAGTCACCTTATTGCCTTTGTATACACCCCTGGGGTCCAGTAAGGCCCGTGTTGTTGTACAAGAGGTCGGAGCCTCAAGAGACTGGTGGTCCTACCCACCTAGCACAAGGTGCAGCGAGACTTTTCCCCCTCTGTGGAAAGGAAGTATGACTATCGCATTTGGAGCTGCAGCATTGCTGCGATTTTTGCCGCCCTCATTATTGGAGGCCCCATGTGTGGCTTTTATAATACTCTGCAGCTCCATCAGTATATCCTTATGTGCCTATTTTGTGCAACGCATGTGTTTCCACAGTTAGGATTTATTCCTATGTTCTGGGATGATGCCTACACCAAGTTCCTGGGGTGTAAGGCGGGGTGGGGGGTGGGGGGAGGGGGAAAGTTTCAGTTTAATTTGAGTGAATTCTTGTTTATTAAGGTGTGGGAATGGTTCTTCATACTGATCAGTACACTGTTATGGACCTTTTTTGTGCAATGTGAATATATACCTGTGTATGCATCTCCAATACCGCATCTGTTGTCTCTGATCGTTGATCCTCACGCGAGGCTGCCCCATGCGGTTGAGCCTGGCTATTTAGCAGAGCAAGGACCATGGCATCTTTAAAATTCCTCACCTGGAATGTTAGGGGCATGCGCGGGAAGGTCAAGCGATCAGCGATATTAATGTTCCTCAAGAAACAGAGGGCAGACATAGTAGTCCTAGTCGAGACGCATGTAGAGGGTAGGCTGCAAATGGCACTCCGTAGGCCATGGGTCGGGTGGGCATTTCACTCGACCCACACGTCACATTCACGAGGAGTCTCAGTACTGGTAGCCAAGTCGGTACATTTCGAGCTGGGAAAGGTCTCCACAGACCCGCAGGGCCGATATGTGTTTCTATATGCAAAACTATATGGTGAGCCATTCCTCATATTAGCGTTTTATGTCCCCCCTCCCTTCTCCATGTCTATAATAATTGAGGGGATCGCCTTCATGGCAAATTACCCCACGGTCCAGGCAGTCTGGCTGGGGGACTTCAATACTGTTTTCAACCCCGCCCTGGATAGGCTGGGGGGTGCACCCCCCCCTACCCCGGATGTGAGGACTGACACTAAATTCTCCAAACTGATCTCCTCCCTGCATTTAATCGATTCCCTGAGACATAAATTCCCACACAAAAGACTGTACTCCTGTTTCTCTGCCACACATAGCTCTATGTCCAGAATAGACTTTATCCTCATCTCTCAAGAACTTACTCCCAGACTGTCAGAGGCTAGGTTTGGCCCGAGGCTACTGTCTGACCACAGCCCATATTGGATCACACTGAGTGGTCCCATTGACAAGCCGAGGAGAACATGGCGCCTGAACCCTTTCTGGCTCTCGTTGCTCCCGGAGGGAGATGACCTCTCAGATGAGTGGGAGTCTTTCTTTGGGAATAATGATGGCTCTGCCCCTGTGGCCATGGTATGGGAATCATTTAAAATTCATGCCCGCATGTCTCTAATCTCCCGCATTAACAAGATCAAGTCAGACTCAGCAGAAGCCTTTGATGAGGCGCTGCTGGAGTTATCCCGCATAGACCAAAGATATGTAACAGACCCAATGCCGGAAGCGGCGCAGGCGCTTAAACTCCAGACTAGAGTAGTGAACCACCTACAGTTTGAAAAGGCTAGACGACAGTTATTCTTCGCCAAACAAAAGATGTTTGAACACGGGGAACGAGCTGGTAAACTTCTAGCCTATTTGGTTCATAGCGAGGATAGACCACCAGTGGTCATCTCCCTGCAGGGGCCGGATGGACAACGTGTGACGGATCCGTCGACTGTGTCCTCCAAATTTAAGGATTTCTTCACTGATCTGTATAAATCCATGAGTCCGGCAGATGACGGCCTCATGGATTCATTCTTCGCCACCATCACCCTCCCCACCCTGAAAACTGAACAGATTGCCCTCCTTGAGTCGCCTTTGACTTCTGTGGAAATAACTGAAGCTATTGCAGCATTCGTTCGTTCCAAAGCCCCAGGCTCGGACGGACTCCCAATTGAATTTTACTATCACTATGGCCAAATCCTCTCCCCAAAACTGCTACAGCTGTACAACCACATGTTTAAAACGCATACCCTCCCACCGACCATGAGAGAAGGGACCATTGTCCTTATCCCAAAGCCGGGTAAGGACCCCGGCTATCCAGAGTCTTATCGCCCCATATCCCTATTGCAAGCAGATGTTAAAATCCTCACAAAAGTACTAGCAAATAGACTTAATAACGTTATCCTATCTCTAACACATACAGACCTGGCGGGGTTCATGCCCGGGCGTAATACCTCCTTCAATCTTCGAAGGCTCTACGTAAATTTACAGGCCACACATGACAATGTGGGGTCTAGAGTACTGGTGACACTGGATACGGCCAAGGCCTTTGACTCCGTGGAATGGAGATACCTGTGGCGCTATCTTGAGGCTTATGGCTTCGGCCCCAAATTTCGCAAATGGGTTAGCCTTCTCTACCAGGACCCCATGGCCAAAGTGGTAGCGAATGGCTGGCCGTCTCCTCTCTTTGCCTTGAGCAGGGGCACGAGACAAGGCTGCCCTCTCTCTCCACTCCTGTACGCCCTTGCTGCAGAGCCTCTGGCAATATCCATACGCACCAACCCAGAGATAGAGGGATGCCGATCAGGCTCACTGATAGAGAAAATTAGTATGTACGCGGAACACACTTTACTATATCTGGCAGATTCAGGCCCCTCCCTGCACGCGGCACTTCAGACGATTGAACAGTTTGGAATTTTCTCTGGACTCAAGATTAATTGGGGGAAGTCGCAAATCCTTCCGATAGATTGCTTCCCACCGTCTGAATCCCAGTCCACCATGCCACTCCAGAGGGTAGACATCATTAAATATCTGGGAGTGCACATCTCTAGACACCCAGCCGATTACACTCCACTCAATATAGAACCACTTTTTGACCTGGTCAAGACTAAAATCAGAACGTGGTCTCTCTTACCACTGGGGGTCTGAGGTCGCATAAATCTTGTGAAGATGGTCCTCCTCCCTAAACTGCTCTACACCCTTTGGCATACCCCAGTGTATATCCCCTTAATTTTTTTTAAATCTATGGAAGCCCTTCATATGGCAGACAGGTAGACACAAACTAGCGTGGCAAACACTAAAGAACCCGACGGACATGGGGGGCATGGCTCTACCGGATCTCAATCTGTATTATATAGCTGTGCAATTATCACAGCTGTATCATGTAGACAAAACTGACAGTCAGCGATTTCTGACTTTGCTGTGCCCACGCGAGGCTCAGCTCACCAGAGATGCACTTTACGCGGTGCCGGTGGGTTCTGGAGACACTATGTCAAGGAGGGAGACAAAGTCCCTCCTAGGACATTATAGAAGAATATGAGACCTCGCATCCACCAAACTGGGAATACCCGGGTACAATGACTACACGCCACTCTGGCATAATAGAACCCTACAGGAGCTCTCCAATGTTCAAGGATCTGAACTGTGGGCTGCACAGGGAGTCTTTTATTTACATCACCTATTATCCAATGGAAACTTGAAAACCTACCAAACACTTAAAGAAGAATTCACACTACATGACAACATGCTGTTTAGGTTTTATCAGTTAAGACACGCATCCCAGGTACAGTTCTCACGCAATTACCCACAACCTACATTGCACCCCATAATGGCTATAGTTAAAAGCAGGGATCCCAACAAACTCATATCCGCGTTTTATAATATGTTATCTGCCCCTCCAGCCGCCAGGATAACATCTGCTGTAAAATGTCGCTGGGAAAGGGAGGTGGGGGTATTGAAAGATGAGGAGTGGGAGGAGGCTCTAGAGACTTGCAAACTTGTGTCCCCTAAACTTTCAGACCGCCTTACACAAATATACATCACCCACAGGGCATATCTGACCCCAATACGCATAGCCAGATACAAACGTACCCAATCTACCCTGTGTGTGTTGTGCACTCAAGAGACAGGGACTTTTTTTCATCTTATTTGGGCATGCCCGAAAATTCAAGACCTCTGGAAACAAATCATAACATTCCTCCATGACACAATGGGAGCCCCTATCGTGTTAGATCCCAGACAATGCCTGCTGGGGATTTTCCCCACAGGTCTGGATAAATATACCAGGATTTTCCTGCACGAGACGTTGTTCTCTGTCAGAAAGGTCATAGACCGCAAATGGATGAGGCAGCTTCCCCCCACCTTTTCAGAATGGAAAGCAGAAATCAATATGACCCTGCCCTACAAAAAATGTGTATATATTAACAGAGCCTGCCCGGACAAATACTATACAATATGGGATAGATGGTTAAATGAATCTGAATCCTGTAATTAAACTCGTCATGCTCATGACTACCCGAACTACACCCCGCCTATTGTCCCCATGCTTTTTATTCTAATTGGTGATCTTCATGCCCCCAGGCAGAGACAGGTATCTTCTTATGCTACAGATGCTAGACTAGCACTAATTGAATTGCTCATGTTTAATGTCGGTATTGACAATGTAAACCCCCCTTTGTTTTTGTATGTAACCATGAAACGTTGATTGTTCAATGTATGCAAATTCACTCAATAAACAACTTGTTTAATGGAAAAAAATATATATCGTACCTGCTGGGTGTCTATAGTATGCCTGTGAAATGGCACGTGTTTAGAACTGTCCCTGCACAAAATGAGATTACTATAAGAAAAAGGTAATTTAAAACTGCTTGCGGCTAATGTAATGTCTGGTCCCTGCAATAAGAATGAAAATCGTTGAGAAAAATAGCATGGGTTTCCCCCCTCCCCCCAGGTCATTACAAGCCCCTTTGGCCCTATATACTTTGAACAGCAGTATACAGGCGTTGCAAAAAAGAAAGGGACTGTAGGTTTGTTGTTAACCACTTAAGGACCCCCGCACGCACATATACGGCCACAGAATGGCTCGTACAGGCACAAGGGCGTAAATTTACGTCCCCGCCTAAGTGCGGTTCGGGGGTCCCATCGGGACCCCCTCCGCGGCGTGCGGGGGTCCCCCTGGCTCCGGGAGCGATCCGGGACGAGCGGGCGGATGTCGGCGTTTACCCGCCCCCCCGCGATCGCTCCCAGCTAATGGGAGCGCTCCCCCTTCGTGTAACTTCCTCCTCCTGTGTTTACACAGGAAGGAGGAAATGATGTCACCTCTCATAGCAGCAGTGTTTCGCGATAAACCATTCACCTGCTACATAATACACAGTCCTTTGTAGATGTAATTGGCATGCTAATCCACTACAGCTGAAAAGTTAGACATCTGACCTTTCAGACTTAATTAGCACAAAAGACAATAGAATGCAATCACAGCAAGCCCCATCACTACAGCCAGGTAGTTGGAGGGAATTAACATCTTTCAATTAACCTGTTGAGTTCAGAACAACTTGTAACATTTCAAGATATCCTGCAATGCCTGAATTATCATTAATGTCCCATCTCATGTAATCTGAGATATAATTTCTCAGTCATCCTATGCCCCTATGGGACATAGGATGACCCAAGAGTCATTGGTGAAGCTGGCACAGAAGTAACCCGCATCCTTCAAAAGTCTCTGGTTCCCACGGGCCATACCGTTACACTACTTAACCACTTAAGACCCGGACCAATACGCTGGTAAATGACCCAAGGTGTTTTTGCGATTCGGCACTGCGTCGCTTTAACAGACAATTGCGCGGTCGTGCGACGTGGCTCCCAAACAAAATTTGCGTCCTTTTCTTCCCACAAATAGAGCTTTCTTTTGGTGGTATTTGATCACCTCTGCGATTTTTATTTTTTGCGCTATATACAAAAATAGAGCAACATTTTTTAAAAAAAAAACACTATTTTTTCCTTTTTGTTAAAAAAAAATCAAATAAACTAAATTTTAGTCAAACATTTAGGCCAAAATTTATTTAGCCACATGTCTTTAGTAAAAAAAAAAATCGCAATAAAAAAAAATAGCTACCTAGCGGGAACAGCGACACTAATACAGCGATCAGAAAAATGATCGCTTAGTGACGCTGGCAATAGGGAGTGAAAGGGTTAACTAGGGCGGTGATTAGGGGGTTAAAACTTTATTAGGGGGGGTGGGGGGGCTATCCTGAACCTAACACTAACTGATTTTACACTGCCTGTCACACTGACACTAAATGCAGTGATTAGATCACTGCATTCAGTGACACTGTGACAGGGGGGTGGGGGGGGGGCGATCACAAGGGGTTAATGTGCCTATGTGAGTGTGTGTGAGTGCTAGGCTCCACCTCCATTCTGACACAATCCTCCACCTGTGTGATAGGCGGGCAAGCAGGAACAATGTCTGGATAAAGGGGGCCTTGAGAGGTAAGGAAGTCCTCCTCTTCCTCCCTCTGTTCTGCCTCAAGGGCCCTGTTCATTATTCCATGCAGCGTGTGCTCCAACAGGTAAATAAGAGGGACAGTCTCACTGATGCATGCACTATCAATGCTCACCATCCTCGTGGCCTCCTCGAATGCTGACAGGACAGTGCATACATCCCTGATCATTGCCAACTGATGTGGGGGAAAAAACAAGCTCCCCTGACCCTGTCCTGCTGCCACACTGGCACAGATACTCATTGATGGCCCTCTGCTGCGTGTGCAGCCGCTGCAGCATGGCCAACGTAGAGCTCCACCTGGTGGGCATGTCACAGATTAGGTGGTTCTTGGGCAGGTTATATTCCTTTTGGAGGTCTGCCAGCCGAGCAATGGCATTATATGACCATTGGAAATGCACACAGAGTTTCCTGGCCTGCTTTAGGACATGCTGTAAGCACGGGTACCTGCCCAAGAACCGCTGCACCACTAAGTTAAGGACATGAGCAAAACAGGGCACATGGGTCAGTTGTCCCTGTCACAGGGCGGAGAAGAGGTTGGTGCCATTGTCGCAAACCACCATTCCTGGCTTAAGCTGGCGTGGCGTCAACCACCTCTGAGCCTGCCCCTGCAGAGCTGACAGATCCTCTGGCCCAGTGTGGCTCCTGTCCCCCAAACACACCAGCTCAAGAACCGCATGGCATCTCTTTGCCTGCGTAGCCCCTTAAATGCCTATGGAGCACCGCTAGTTCTGAGGACACATCAGCACAGGAAGAGGCCACAGAGGAAGAAGAAGAGGAGGGGGTGGAGGAGAGAGGTGTGTCACAAGCAGTAGTAGCATTTTGGAGGCGTGGTGGTGAAACAACCTCCAACACTACTGTACCTTGTCCTGCATCCTTCCCAGCTGCCTGCAGAGTCACCCAATGCGCCGTGAAAGATAAGCAACGTCCGTGTCCATGCCTGCTGGACCATGAGTTAGTGGTAATATGCACCTTACAACTGACCGCCCTGTCCAGCGAGGCATGGACATTGTAGTCCACATGCAGGTAGAGAGCCGGAATCGCCTTCTGTTTGGGAACTTGCCACTGAGGTACCACACATTCCACAAACTCACGGAAGGGGGCAGAATCTACCAACTGAAAAGGCAGCAGTTGAAGTGCTAGCAATTTAGCTAAGCTAGCATTCAACCGCTGGGCATGTGGATAGCTTCAGAGAGGACTGAGGGTATAGTGGGGTTGGAGATACCAGCTGATGAGGAGCAAGTAGAGGTCCGCTTTGTTCTTTGGTGTGGGTCTTTGAGGTAAGCTTGCCAACAAACTGCATGGCAGGTCGACATATGTCTGGTCAAGTAGGTGGTGTTTAAGAGAGACAGCAGTGCCCTGCACATGCGTAGCTCTGCGTTGTGATGCAGTCGGTGTGCTGCCCTTAAACTGGCCCCTGGAGGGCATCCTGCCTCGTTGGAGATGTGCCTCCTCCTCCTTCTTCTCATCTCTCCTATCAGGCATTCAAGTAGAGTCAGTGACCTCATCATTCCCTCCCTTCTCATCACTGTAAAAAACCTGGCAGTATGCTGCAGCTGGGGGAACATGACTGCCAGATTGCTGTCCTTCTTGGGCACCCCCTCTCTCTGGGCTCACGTTACTGCCTTCCTCTAGCTGTGTACCATCATCGAAGACTTCAAAACACTGCGCATCCTCCTGCAGCATGTATCCAGCACTGTGATCAAACAGTTCAGGGGACTCCTCAGGAGGACATGGTTGGGTTAGGGAAGGAGTGACTGATGCCATTGAGGGAAGAGGCCGCGTTGGCAGCTGCTTTGCCAGACAAAGTACCATGAGCCTGGGTAAGAGAGGATGAAGAGGATGAGGACGGCTTGGTCATCCACTCTACCAAGTCTTCGGCATGTTGCAGATCAACACAGCCAGCTGCAGAAAAAAAGGACGAGCGTGTCCCACGGCCACGTGCTGATGAGGATGCACCGTGTCCACGACCAGCACTGCTGCCTCTAGACGCAGAGCCTGCTTGCCCTCTTTTATCGGATCGTGACTCTCTGCCTCTCCTTGTTGTCCTTCCAGACATAATAATAGCCTGCAGAGGACACAGACAGTACACTATGTGAAAGTACTTGCAGCAATATCCCTTGCCTGTAGTATTAATATGAGCAGATCCCTGCCTCTAGGAGTAAATATGGGAAACACCAGCTTTAGGTGCACTATGTGCAGAGGACACAGACAGTACACACACCACGTAGCTTTAGGTGCACACTGCAGAGGACACAGACAGTACACACACCACGTAGCTTTAGGGGCACACTGCAGAAAACACAGACAGTACACACACCACGTAGCTTTAGGTGCACACTGCAGAGTTCACAGACAGTACACACGCACCATGTAGCTTTAGGTGCACACTGCAGAGGACACAGACAGTAAACCACGTGAGAATACTGCAGCTAGCACAATCACCTGCCTGCCTGTCAGTAAATTAGGAAGAGCGGATCTAGCTAAACTATAAATATATATACACAACACCTGGGATGCATATATATCCTCTACACCAGGGATCCTCAAACTACGGCCCTCCAGCTGTTGCAGAACTACACTTCCCATGAGGCATTGTAAAACTCTGACATTCACAGACATGACTAGGCATGATGGGAATTGTAGTTCCTGAACACCTGGAGGGCCATAGTTTGAAGACCCATGCACTACACACTGTAACTCTAACTGACTAGCCTGCCTGCCTGCTCTATCTACCTGCAATAAATGACACTCTATCTCTGTTTTCTCTTAACCACCACAGCACACTACACAAGGCCAACCTGCAGGCGGCCTTTTATAGTGTGGGGCGTGTACTAAACCGACTGAGCCATAATTGGCCAAAGCCACCATGGCTTTGGCCAATTATGGCTCTCCGTTTTTTGCAAGCTGTGATTGGCCAAGCATGCGGGTCAAAGTGCATGCTTGGACAATCATCAACCAGCAATGCATTGCGATGCCGCAGTGAATTATGGGCTGTGACACATTCATATTTAGACGAACTGTCGAACATACCATGTTCGAGTCGAACGTGAATTTGATTCGAACACGAAGCTCATCTCTACTCAGGAGTAATAGAATGTGTTTTGGGGTGTATTTGCAAGTATGCATATGCCATGTGGGAGAAATAACCTGTTACTATGAAAATGTTGTAAAAAAATAAAACATAAATCTTAATTTTGCAAAGACTTGTGGGGAAAAATTACAGCTTCAAAAAACTCACCATGCATCTTACTAAATACAGGCATACCCCGCTTTAAGTACACTCACTTTACATACACTCGCAAGTAAGGACATATCCACGAGTTTATGTAAAGTGCCTTACAAGTACTGTACAGACATTTTGCAGCTACAGTAGAAGGAGCTGAAGCTCCGAGAGCATAGCCCGTCCTGTTCCAGTGTGCCCATGACACCCCCACTACAGCCTCTGCCCCCCCCCCCCCCACACTACACCCTAGAAGTGAAAAAAGGTATTGTTTCACTTTAAGTACATTTTCGTTTTACATACATGCTCTGGTCCCATTGTGTACTTAAAAGTGGGGTATGCCTGTACATTGGAATGTCGAATTTCCAAAAAGGTGTCATTTGGGGGCTATTTGTACTTTCCTTGCTTGTTAGCATCTCAAGAAATGAGATAGGCCATCAGTACATCAGGTGTGGTCAGGTGTGTTCTGCTTATTAACCACTTCATTACTGGGCACTTAAACCCCCTTCGTACCCAGACCAATTTTCAGCTTTCAGCACTGAGGCATTTTGAATGACAATTGCGCGGTCATACAACACTGTACCCAAATTATATTTTTATCATTTTTTCCCCACAAATAGAGCTTTCTTTTGGTGGTATTTGATCATCTCTGCGATTTTTATTTTTTGCGCTATAAACAGAAAAAGACAGAACATTTTGAAAAAAAAACACAATATTTTTTACTTTTTGTTATAATAATATCCCAATTTAAAAATAAAATAAAAATTTCCCTCAGTTTAAGCTGATACGTATTCTTCTACATATTTTTGTTAAAAAAAAATCGCAATAAGCGTTTTTTTTATTGGTTTGCGCAAAAGTTATAGCGCCTACAAAATAGGGGATAGATTTATTTTTTACTAGTAATGGCGGAGATCTGCGATATTTGTCAGGGTTAACACGAGGGGGTGAGGAAGGGGTTAAATGTGTACTCTGCATTGTGTTTTAACTGTGTGGGGGGGGGGAAGGGGGTGACTGGGGGGGGAGGTGACCGACGCTGTGTCCCTATGTACAAGGGACACAGATCGGTCTCCTCTCTCCCTGACAGCACGTGGAGCTCTGTGTTTACACGCAGAGCTCCATGTCCCTGCTGTCACCTGCTGGGACTGCCGATCGCGTGCACCCGCGTACATCGCGGCCGCCAGGCACACGCATCGGCTTTCCCAGCGATGCGACGGCACAGTGTTTACCCGCTGCGTGCCCCCCAGCGGCGCGCGGGGGTAATGCACGCAAAAGCTGTCCAAAGACGTCCACCTGGCACCTCAGGTCGGCGCTGTAGACGTCTTTTGACGATAGCGCCGGCCTGAAGTGGTTAAGGAAAGTTTTCCTGCACGATATTTATGATTTTAATAATTTTTAACATTGATGTTTTTAAGACACAGGTTCAATCTATTATGACCACAGTCTAAAAATATGAAATGTATTCACCAGACATGTAGTCACACAAAATAGTTATATATATATATATTGGTTGACTAAAACAAACGTTACATGAAATTAAAATACAGATTACGTTACATAACAGCTTGATTATCAATTGAAATACCCGCTAAATGGGGTTGTGGTACCTTTGACGTGACACAGCAATGATAAACTTCCTTGTAGAATCAATAACCTTATAAAATGACAATTAAACAGAACATTTGTATTTCACAAATCCAACTGTTACTATACTGCAGGTAAGTGGTTAGCAACGTGAAATAAAATTAGACGTTTGTTATGTCAAAAAAAAGGAAACTATGCAAATGATAAATGTTGAAAATGTAATCTTTAGAGAAAAATCTACAAGGTGTATAGTGATTCGGGAGAATAATTATCAATTGTATAAAACTCAATAAATAAATATTTAATAGAACACAAATGAATATAAGATGAAAATCAACATGACATAATTACCCGTTCCAAAACGGATACTGGTCTGAATTGCTGGTTACTAGAGTGGCTGCCGTGGCTTTCAAGATGGATACTCTTAAAGATGAATTACTTCTTGCAAGTTCCAAATCATAAGGTGTTCAAGCATTTTCATGAATGTAAGGCCACGTACAGACGATAGGATCGTCAGAGGAGAACGGTCTGAAGGACCATTTCCATCAGTCCAAACCAATCGTGTGTGGGCCCCATAGGTTAGTTCAGTGTTTTTCAACTCCAGTCCTCAAGGCACACCAATAGGTCATGTTTTCAGGCTTTTCATTATTTTGCACAGGTGATTTGATCAGTTTCACTGCCTTAGTAATCACCACAGCCATTTCATCTGAGGGAAATCCTGAAAACATGACCTGTTGGTGTGCCTTGAGGACTGGAGTTGAAATTGCCGGGAGGCCGTCTATACACGGCCTCTGGCCTCCGGCCTCCAGCCACTGGGGGGCGCGCGAGTCCGCCGCATCACTGAGATGCCGATGCGCGTGCCTGTCGGCCACGATGTCCGCCAAGCACCCGCAAACGGCGGTTACAGAGACATGGACGTGGATCTGTGTGTGTAAGCACACAGATTCACGCCCTGTCAGGGAGAGAGGAGACCGATCTGTGTCCCTTGTACATAGGGACACAGATCGGTCACCTCCCCCAGTCAGTCCCCTTCCCCCACAGTTAAAACACTATGCAGAGTACACATTTAACCCCTTCCTCACCCCCTTGTGTTAACCCCTTCAATGCCAGTCAGATTTATACAGTAGTGCATATTTATAGCACTGATCGCAGTATAAATGTGAATGGTGTCAAAAATGTGTCAAAAGTGTCCGATGTGTCCGCCATAATGTCACAGTCCCAATAAAAATTGCAGATCGCCGCCATTACTAGTAAAAAAAATAATAAAAAATAATAATCTATATAATGTCTATAAATGAAGAAAGTTCAGCACTGCTGCTACTCTCCCTAGGAGTGACCGTTCTGTAAAGATGACTACAAGAGCACAGAGCAGACTGCTCAATGAGGTGAAGAAGAATCCTAGAGTGTCAGCTAAAGACTTTCAAAAGTCTCTGGCATATGCTAACATTCCTGTTAGCGAATCTGCGATAAGTAAAACTTTAAACAAGAATGGATTTCATGGGAGGATACCACAGAGGAAGCCACTGGTGTCCAAAAAAAACATTGCTGCACATTTACAGTTTGCACAAGAGCACCTGGATGTTCCACAGCAGTACTGGTAAAATATTCTGTGGACAGATGAAACCAAAGTTGAGTTGTTTGGAAGAAACACACAACACTATGTGTGGAGAAAAAAAGGCACAGCACACCAACATCAAAACCTAATCCCAACTGTGAAGTATGGTGGTGGGGGCATCATGGTTCGGGGCTGCTTTGCTGCATCAGGGCCTGAACGGATTGCCATCATTGAAGGAAAAATGTATTCCCAAGTGTATTAGGACATTTTGCAGGAGAACCTAAGGCCATCTGTCCACCAGCTGAAGCTCAACAGAAGATGGGTGTTGCAACAGGACAACGACCCAAAGCATAGAAGTAAATCAACAACAGAATGGCTTAAACAGAAGAAAATACGCCTTCTGGAGTGGCCCAGTCAGAGTCCTGACCTCAATCCGATTGAGATGCTGTGGCATGACCTCAAGAAAGCGATTCACACCAGACATACCAAGAATATTGCTGAACTGAAACAGTTCTGTAAAGAGGAATGGTCAAGAATTACTCCTGACCGTTGTGCACGTCTGATCTTTATTTACAGGAAACGTTTGGTTGAAGTTATTGCTGCCAAAGAAGGTTCAAGCAGTTACAGTATTAAATCCAAGGGTTCACATACTTTTTTCCACCTTCACTGTGAATGTGTGTTCAATAAAAACATGGTAACATTTAATTCTTTGTGTGTTATTAGTTTAAGCAGACTGTGATTGTCTATTGTTGTGACTTAGATGAAGATCAGATCACATTTTATGACCAATTTGTGCAGAAATACATATCATTCCAAAAGGGTTCACTATATCTTCAGTGCATTTAGTGGTGTACTGTTTCTAACACACTTATAACACAATATCTAATACAGTGTGTACAGTTTCTACTACACTTCTGGTGGTGTACACAGTATAAAATACAGTGCAGCTGTTGTACAGTTTATAATACAGTGCAGGCGGTATACACACAGTATCTAATACAATGTGTACAGTTTCCACTACACTTCTGGTGGTGTACACAATACAGTACAGCTGTTGTATTGTTTCTAATACAGTGCAGGCGATGTACACAGTATTTAATACAGTGTGTACAGTTTCTAATACACCTCAGGCAGTGTATTTAAAAAAAAAATATATATATATATATATATATACACACACAGTCTAATATATATACTCTGCATTCAGTGTAGCCCATATATACAGTGCATTCAGTGTTGTATAGTTTATAATACACTTCAGGTGATGTACACAGTATATAATGCAGTGTAGTGTGGTGTTCAAAACAAAAAATACATCCTGTCTGGATTATCCGGAAGGCCACCAAGGAGAGGCAGCGGATCAAGCGTGCCCAGAACAGCAGCCGCCTGGGCATTACATGCTTAGCCAGACAGACGAAAACCTGCCATGAAATCTGTTGGCAACAGTACTTGAAAGACCCACATCAAAGAAAAAGGCGGGCTTCTCCTTGCTCCTCATCTGGGATCTCCAACACTTCTATACCTCCAGTCCTCTCAAAAAATTGCACTGAGAGGAATGAAGATATAGCAATATGGGTCCAAAGTACTTGCAGCCAATCTGCTAGCAGTACACCGCCAATTGATTTTAGCAGGCACATTTCCCTACCCCCAGTTGCTGAACCGTAAAAAGAAATTCGGTCCCAGCTATCGACATGCTTAGCATCTAAATGTTAGCTTGGCCAAATTGCTAGCACTGCAACTGCTGCCTTTTCAGCTGGTATAATCTGTCCTCTTTTGTGAATTTGTGGAATATGCTGTAGCAGGTTCCAAAATGCCATTACTTTTAACGGAAGGCTATTCTGGCTCTCTACCAGCATGTGGAAGGCAATGTTTTGGCCTCGTTGGACAGGGTGGTCAGCAGTAAGGTTCATAATACCGCTAACTCATGGTCCAGCAGGTATGGGCAGGGACATTACCTTTCCTTCACAGGGCACTGGGTAACTCTGCTGGCAGCTGGAAAATATGCAGGATGGGGTTCAGTGTTGTTGGAGCTTGTTCTTACGCCTCCAAAATGCTAATGGTGATTCTGCCACAGCTCTCTTCTCTACCCCTTCTTTTCTTCATCCTCTATGGCCTCTTCTGCAGATTTGTCCTCTGAACCAGCAGTGCTCCGTAAGCGTTCAATGAAAGGGAGTCACCGCTCTAGGTGGGTCTTGTAGACAATTAAGGAACCTCTCGGAACACCAAGGTGGCTAAGCACTAAAATAGTGTGAAACACTTCGGCTGTCCTTCCCTGTGGCTGTGTTTGTTTTGTATGCCCATTTTTTATTAATAAAGACAACTTTTTTGGAAGTTTCCCTGGAGTGCGGCTGTCCATCCCTTTTCCTATTTTCTATTATGTAGGCATTCAAGGGGCTACACAAGCAGTCAGGCTAAAGATGCCATGCAGTACTTGAGTTGGTCTGCCTAGGGGACAGGAGCCACACTGGGGAAGAGAATTTGTCAACCCTTTAGGGGCAGGCTCAGAGGTGGTTGACGCCAGGCCAGCTTAAACCATGAATGGTCATATGCAACAATTGCGTATGCTCCTGTAGGGGGAACCCATGCCGTTTTTTTTGTTGAAATTTGGCGTGGAGCTCCCCCTCAAGATTCATAGGAGAGCATTGTGTGCTTCTAGCTGCGGTAAAATCCGCAGCTAAAAGTACCATTCTATCCATCCGTCTGAAAGGGGCCTTATAGTTCACAGCAGGGCCCGTTGAACTGGGAGTCCCCTGTTGTGTTATCTTCCGGTTTATTTCAGATGATTGCAAAATGAGCAAACATTAAGGCAGTGGAAAAAAGCGAATAGAATACTAGGTGCATCACTAGAGGGATCACCAGCAGGAGAAAGGAGGACCTGATTCCTCTATATAGATCTTTAGTGATCATTTAAAATACTGTGTCCAGTTCTGGAGACCTCACTTACAGAAAGATATTGATAAGATAAGAATGAGTCCAGAGATGGGTAACAAAAACTGGAGAAAGGTGTAGGGGGATAAAACATATCGAGAGCGACTTCAGGAATTGAATATGTACAGTCTGGAGGAAAGAAGGGAAACGGGAGACATGATTGAAAACTTTAAATACATCAAGGGGGTGAATAAGTTTTGGGAAGGCAGTTTTTTTAATATGAAACAAAAATCAAGAACACAGGGACTAGGGATGAGCCGAACACCCCTGGGTTCGGTTCGCACCAGAACCTGCGAACAGACCAAAAGTTTGTGTGAACTTTAGAACCCTGTTAAAGTCTATGGGACTCGAACGTTTGAAATTGAAAGTACTAATTTTAAAGGCCAATATGCAAATTAAAATCACTCACCTTTGGGTCTGGTATGGATATTAAGGGGAACTCCACCCCAAATTTAAAAAGAAAAATGGTGTGGACCCCCACACATTTTTTTTATGAATGACTTTTCTCTGTATTGCCGGGAGCCCACAATCTATTATAGCCGCGAGTGGTTTTAAATTACTTTTTTTCCTTCAGAAATTACACTTTGTGCAGGGACAGTTCTAAGCATGGGAAACAAGCGCTACTTTACAGGCATACTATACACCCCCCCCCTCCCCAGGTATGAAATTTAAAGAAATATTTCACTTTTGTTGTTTCACTTAAAGGAATTATTAAAATCACTGCTGCCAAAAAAACTGCAGTTTCTAAAACTTTTTTTTTGCATTGATACATGTCCCCTGGGGCAGGACCCAGGTCCCCAAACACTTTTTATTACAATAACTTGCATATTAGCCTTTAAAATTAACACTTTAGATTTCAAACGTTCGAGTCCCATAGACTTTAACAGGGTTCTAAAGTTCACGCGAACTTGCCGCGAACACCCCAAATAGTTCGCTGTTCGGCGAACAGGCAATGTTCGAGTCGAACATGAGTTCTACTCGAACTCGAAGCTCATCCCTAACAGGGACATGACCTCAAAGTATTATTTTACTTAAAGAGTAATTGACGATTGGAATAAACTACCAACAGAGACAGTCAACAAAAAATGGCTTTAAACATGCTTGGGTTTAACATAGATTTATAGTCAAACAAAAAGTTTAATGGAAAAAAAAACCCATAAGAAATACAAAAAAAACACACAATAAAAACAAAAAAATAATAATGGACTACTCAGTCTTTTCCTGTCGTCACTTTTCTGTTTCTCTCTCTAGCAACCCCTAAAAGCCTGCAGGTACAAGCTGTTCTTCAAGTATTTAATATAAAAATATTGCATTGCATTTAATGTATACCGTAAATACTGCAGTTCAAAAAATATCATACATCTTTATTCTTATACATGTTACTGCTAAATCAGAATGTATTTGGCAAAAGGACATAGTACAGTATAGCTTGAAAATGTATTTTACCGTATATTATATTAGTGAATGTATTTTCAGAATGCATTGAAAAAACATAACTAAACATAAAAATAACTGCAATTACCGTAATTGTAAATGTGATTTATTTTTTATTTTTAACAAAGATGACTTTTAGCCTTGTGTATACTACCGCACTATATTAGCTAGAAGTGATGCCAACACTCTCTAGCAGTTTTTGTTCAGTCAGACGGCTCCTATAAAATGCCAGCTGTCTGTGAATATCACACTGTGACTCTGCTTTGCTCCTGCTCACAGGCATTTCAGTCACAGAACACTTAAAACACATCCTAGTACATCACTGTTGCTATAAAATAGACAGCAGGCAAAGTCCCTGTGTTTTGATCATTGAGCGGTAAAGATAAGATGGTATCAGCCTTCTCCACATGAACTTGTCTCTGAAAGAAATCTGCTCTTCTGATGTTCTAGTACTGAAGTCCTGATTTTCCTCTATTCAGTCACGTACTAGTCATCATACCTTTTTGTAAAATATAACAAAGAAATGCAATGATACATACTACCTGGACTGTTCTCTTATGGAGTTGAGAGTATGGAAGCCAGACATGTAAACTTTTCGCTGCCAGAGCCTTTTCAGCATTTTTATTTATTTTTGCCTGTTCCACCAACCCTCCGCCTCAATGGCCTGTTGGCCTGCACAGCCTCCCCCAGGCTCTTCACCTCTGCCACGAGGCCTGCTGCTGTGGCCTGCAGCTCCCCAATGGCCATGGTATGCCGCTCCAGGCTGGCCTGCACAACCGAGTCCTGGTCCCCAGATGGTAAGGGACCCCCTGCCACCATGTGGTGATGCAGGGCCTCAAGGGTCTCGGTTTGGTCACCCAGACATGTCACCATGGCAGCACAGTTAGCGCTCACCTCCTGCAGGCAGTCCGACATCGAGATGGTATGCTCAGCCTGCTGGGTGAGGCACTGCTGCATAGTGGCTGCGGTTCCCTGCACAGCCACTGTGCTCTCCGCCTGGGTCTTTGCTGAGGAGGCCAGGCTGTCAGCCACACGGCGCAGGTCACAGGCTAGGTCACCCATGTGGCGTGTCTGCCTTGCCTGCTCCCTCTCCAGCCCTTCTTGGAGGTATCCAGCTACACCCCTGGTCTTCCATAAAGCTTTCCTGGGGGATGGAGAGGACGGGGTAGCCCTGGAGGGGGTTCCCCTGGATGGGATAGCCCTGGATGGGGTAGCCCTGGAGGGGGTTTCCTGGAGGGGTAGCCCTGGAGGGGGTTCCACTGATGGGCGTGGAGTTCTCTGAGGGTCCAGGGAAAATAGAAGCTTCCTCTAGATAGAGGCATTCCTCGAAATCAACATCCACCGGCTCCTCCACAACGAAATCTAGAGCAGAGGTGTGGGCACTCCCCTCCACCGATCTTACTTGGCTTCCCAGGGGGTCAGGCTGAGGCTGAGGATGTTCCGGGGATGGCGTGGGTCGGACACCGGCAAGCTCCCTCCAGCACATCTGTGGATGACACAAAACATTCACATGTTGGTGAACCTACACACTTGTCACATGTCCCCTTGCACCACCTCACATGCTACACACCGGATAGGGGATAAAACCCACTTACCTCAAAGCCCTCCATGCCCTCCACCTGCTCCCGCTCCAGACGGCTGGCGATGACCTCCTCCTCAGCTGTCAGCCTGATAGTACTGGCTGGTCCGCCTCCCGTGCCCCTGAGGTGCCTCCTCACCTTGGCCAGCTTATCCTGGAAACGCCGACGCTTGTAGTTAATTTTTTTTGAATGTCATCGGGGGTCCTGGTCTCATGCCCAAGAGCATTGACCTCCAGGGTGATCTTCTGGTAGATCTCCTTCTTCCTGGCTTTGCTTGTCCTGGCACTCTGTGCACCATGGAGGTAGGCATCATACTGGCCTATTGCAGAGGTCAGGATAGCCCTCTCTTCCAAGGAGAATTTGTTTTTCCTCCTCTCCTTGTCCACCTTAGGATCAGACATGCATCAGCAAAAGTACTGTGCTCCAGGGGGAAAACAAGCAAACTTTTGCGCTGGACGGGCGTATGGCTGGGTGTATTTATGTGCTCGGCGCAAGCCGGTGGGCCGGCGTATCTCAGGAAGTTGCGCCGGCGTAGTTGTGAGCATGCGCATAGGGGTACTGGTCATACGTTCGTGTCACAGGCCATGCGCCGTTCATGATACGCCAGGTGTAAAACATTGCACCATGCTCGGACCATCATTTGCATGGGGTCACACCCACTTCCACCTACGCCAGCTTACGCCTACGAAATTACGTAACGCCGGCGCAACGTTGGGAGCATTTGCTTTGTGAATTCCATGCTTGCCTCTCTGCTCTGCGTCGGCGTAGCATAAAAAAGATACGCTACGGCAGCATAAATATGCGCCGATGTATGTGAATCCGGGCCATTGTCTTTAACCACTTGCTTACTGGGCACATACACCCCCCTCCTGCCCAGGTGAAATTTCAGCTTCCGGCACTGCGTCGCTTTAACTGACAATTGCGCTGTCGTGCGACGTGGCTCCCAAACAAAATTGACGTCCTTTTTTCCCCACAAGTAGAGCTTTCTTTTGGTGGTATTTGATCGCCTGTGCGGTTTTTATTTTTTGCGCTATAAACAAAAAAGTGCGACAATTTTGAAGAAAAATACAATATTTTTTACTTGTTGCTATAATAAATATCCCAATTTAAAAAAAAACACATTTTTTTCTCAGTTTAGGGCGATACGTATTCTTCTACATATTTTTGGTAAAAAAAACAAAAAAAATAAAATCGCAATAAGCGACTGGTTTGCGCAAAAGTTATAGCGCTTACAAAATAGGGGAGAGAATTATTATTTTTTATTATGTTTTTACTAGAAATGGCGGCGATCTGCGATTTTTATTGGTACTGCGACGTTATGGCGGACACATCGGACACTTTTGACACATTTTTGGCGCCATTCACATTTATACTGCGATCAGTGCTATAAATATGCACTAATTACAGTATAAATGTGACTGGCATTGAAGGGGTTAACACTAGGGGGTGAGGAAGGGGTTAAATGTGTATCCTAGGTGTGTTCTAACTGTGGGGGGAGGGGGGTGACTGGGGGGGTGACCGATCTGTGTCCTTATGTACAAGGAACACAGATCGGGCACCTCCTATCCAGAGACAGGACGCTGTCTCTGTGTAAAAACGGCAATGAGAGATGATCTATGAGATCATCTCTCATTCGCCCACAGATCGCATCGCAAACGGCCACTCTGACTGGCCGTTCGCCGCGATCTGTTATTGGACAAGGACAACACAGGGCTTCCCCGCAGCATGCTCTACAGCGCGCGCTGGGAACGCCCAAAGGGGCGGCCGTCAAAAAACAGCATGTTGGCTATTCAGACCCGTGCTGGTGCCATCATTTGACAGTAGCGCGGGTCTGAAGTAGTTAAATGTACAAGGTTTTAATATCCCAAGTGAACCAAAGCTTTCCGTTCTTTTTTGACCAAGAACGCCAGTATTATATGCTTACAGGAAACCCATTTTACAGAAAAAACTCATCCTAAATTTCTATCAACTTCTCATTCGCAATTTTACTTTGCATCTTTAATTGGATTTCATCGTTCTACTCCGTTTAATCTCATTTCTCAAATAAAAGATCCTGTTACAGGCTACATTTCTGATAATCCAATCACAATTGTATCGTACTGCGCCCCCCAAAAAGCGTCCAACAGCTTTTTTATCCCATCTTTTCCAAGTAGTAGACACTCACAAGTTTGGTACGCTTATTCTATGTGGAGATTCAAACGCTACCGTTTTTCCTTTTTTAGACAAATCTCCACCGGGTCCTACTAACAGTGTATCGAAACGTACTCTTCAGCATTTGCTTACTACACACAGACTGGTAGATACCTGGTGAGAAACTAATTCCACCAGTAGGCGCTACACTCACTACTCCTACCCACATAAGTCTTTCTCGCGTATAAACCATGAGCCAGATTTAGATACATCTGAATTATCTTTCCAGCGGCGTATCGTATGGTGTTTACGCTACGCCTCCGCAAATATTATAGGCAAGTGCCTTATTCAGAAAGCACTTGTTCCATAATATGCGGCGGCGTAGCGTAAAGTGCCCGTCGTAACAGTGCGTAATTCAAATTTCTGAAGTGGGGGCGTGATTCATGTAAATAAATCATGACCCCACGTAAGTGACGTTTTTTTTTGGACGGCGCATGCGCCGTCCGTGGACGTTCCCAGTGCGAATGCGCGAAATCACGTCACTTTTTGTCAATGTAAACGACGTGAACGTAACTAACGTCGAGCCCCATTCCCGAACGATTTACGCAAATGACGTAACCGACGTATAATTCAATGCTGTCCCGACGTCCATACTTAACATTGGATACGCCTCCTATAGCAGGGGTCGCGCTGTTACGACGGGCACTTTACGCTACGCCGCCGCATATTATGGAGCAAGTGCTTTCTGAATAAGGCACTTGCCTATAATATTTGCGGAGGCGTAGCGTAAACACCATACGATACGCCGCTGGAAAGATAATTCAGATGTATCTAAATCTGGCCCATCGTCTATACGCGAGAAAGACTTATACTTACGCCTATACTTACGCCGCTATAACGCTTACACAAATGACGTAAACGATGACGGCCGGCCGCAAGTACATTCGGGAATCGCCGTAAATACCTAATTTACATATTCGACGCGTAAAACGATGGAAGCACCACCGAGCAGCCAGCGTAAAAACTGCAACTAATATACTACGGTGTGACAGAATTACGCCGCTTGTATATTAGCAGAATTCCGGTGTATCTTCTTTTCTGAATTGCAAAAAAAGATACGCCGGCTATTCTTAGTATTTACGCTGCGTATCTCTTGATACGCTGACGTAAATACTTTCTTAATCTGGCCCCATATCTTAGTCCCATCCAATATGTTACCAGAAATGATTTCTTCCAAAATCATTGCTTTCCCATGTACAGACCATTGTGCAGTCCTTACCACTGTATCGTCCACAGTGCCCAGATCTCACGATAATACTTGTTGGTGTATTAACGATTTAATATTAACCCATGCATCCCACCGTATTGATATTGAAAAAACACTCACTGATTACCTTTTAACTAATGACACGGAAGACATCTCGGCCCTTACTTTAAGGGAGGCCCATAAATCTGTCATTAGAGGAAAATTGAGTCTACCTTTAATGCATGTCATTCGGCCCTTCAATCTTCCCCGAATGCCATAAATAACTCTAAACTAGAAAGAGCCCGTCTAGATCTAGATCTTTTTTTGACTGACTCAGCTGACAAACTTTTACGCAAATGCCAACACATCCAGTATCTTAAGGCCAATAAACCTGACACTCCAATGGCAAGAAATCTGAAGTTTGCACAACATCCACAAACACCCATCAGACTGAAAATGTCCAGTGAAGCATACTCTAGCAATCCTATTAAGATACTAGAGGTCTTTCGCTCTAACCTTGCCACATTGTATTCTGCTCAAAACTTTGACAAGAAAAAGCCGACGCTATGTTTTCTAAAATCACGCTCCCTACTTTAAGCCAAGAGCAGCATGATCTCCTTGAAGGCCCCATTATAGATACTGAAGTGTCAAATGCCATATAAACCTAAATGCCTAAAACTTAAGAAAAGACTGTGTCCGGACGGATTTTCTGCAGCTTATTATAAACAGTTTATTCACATTTTAACACCAATCCTAACCAGAGCCTTCAATTCAATCTTGACGGGACATTCATTTAGAACCGAAACCCTAACTTCTATTATTGCTATGATTCCCAAACCACACTCAGATACAACCTCCTGGGTAGGGTTGAGCGAACCCGAACTGTAAAGTTCGGGTTCGTACCGGACTTTTGGATTTTTTGTACCCGGACCCGAACCCGAACAATTTGCTGTAAGTTCGGGTTCGGTGTTCGGCAATGTAATGGCACACTGCAGGGCAGCCAATTACCATTTGTTTTACTTGTGTGACCTAGAAGCCATCACAGCCATGCCTAATAATGTCATGGCTGTGATTGGCCAATGCAGCATGTAACCCAGCATGTGACCTAGCCTCTATATAAACTAGAGGCACTAGAGCTCGTCACTCTGCTTCAGATAAAGTAGGGAAAGGCTGCTGCTCTCAGGGAGAGATTTAGATAGGAGTCAGACTGTCCTGCTTCAGAAACACCAGCACTGCATATGTTACGGTGAGATACTCTGCAAGATACTTTAGGGGAAGGTTCCTGTTTGTGCTTGTAGGGAGAAAAATAGATAGGAGTCTGTCCTGCTTCTAAAATCTAATTACACCAGCACTGCATATGTTACTGTGAGATACTCTGCAAGATAATTTAGGGCAGGGGTCTTCCAACTTTTTAAACAAAGGGCCAGTTTACTGTCCTTCAGATTTTAGGGGGCCCCGGACTCTGGTCAGTGGGAATAAAAAATAAATGAAAGTTATAATGCCGGTAGTCAGTAGGTGGAATAGTGCCCCATAAAATCTATTAGTTATAGGAATAGTGCCCCATTGTTGGTGTCATAGGGAGGAAAAATACACCATCATTGGTGTCAGTGGAAGGAATAGTGCCCCATCATTGGTGTTAGTGGGAGGAATAGTGCCCCATCATTGGTGTCAGTGGGAGGAATAGTGCCCCATCATTGGTGTCAGTGGGAGGAATAGTGTCCCATCATTGGTGTCAGTGGGAGGAATAGTGCCCCATCATTGGTGCCAGTGGGAGGAATAGTGCCCCATCCTTGGTATCAGTGGGAGGAATCAGTCGAACCCGTCGAAAACTCGAACATCCAGGTGTCCGCTCAACTCTACTCCAGGGCTAATTATCGTCCTATATCCCTCCTGAATCTAGACATAAAATTAATAGCAAAAATTTTGGCAAACAGATTAAATAATATCGTTGGATGTTTAATAAATAGAGACCAAACCGGCTTTATACCTAAACGCCAAGCAGGCGATAATATTAGACATGCGCTTCTACTTATACATGCAGCCAAATCAGGAACATCCCATCCTGCCTTGTATCTTTTTTTTTTTACAAGAAAATCCTGCCTTGTATCTTTAGATATAAAGAAGGCATTTGACTCTGTCACTTGTCCTTATATGCAACATTTTTTTATAAAAATCCGGCATGGGTCCCCCCCCTCAGGGGGCATACCAGGCCCTTAGGTCTGCTATGGATTGGAAGGAGAACCCCCACAATCCATACCAGACCAGTATCCAAAGCACGCGGCCCGGGCGGTCAGGAAAGGAGTTGGGACGAGAGAGCGCCCCCCCCTTCTGAGCTGTACCAGGCCGCATGTCCTCAACATGGGGGGGTTGGGTACTCTGGGGCAGGGGGGCGCCCTGCGGCCCTCCACCCCAAAGTACCCTGTCCCCATGTTGATAGGGACAGGGCCTCTTCTCGACAACCCTGGCCGTTGGTTGTTGGGGTCTGTGGGCAGGGGGGCTTATCGGAATCTGGGAGCCCCCTTTAATAATGGGGCCCCCAGATACTGGCCCCCCACCCTAGGTGAATGAATATGGGGTACATCGTACCCCTACCCATTCACCTGGAGACAAAGTGTTAATAAAAAAAAAACAACACAGGGTTTTAAAATATTTTATTAGTCAGCTCCGGGGCCCCCCTCTCTTCTTTAGCTCTTTTACAAGGGGGGCTTGCTTCTTCGACGTCTTCTGGGGGGGTCCCAGTCTTCACCGCCGTCTGGTTCTCTTCCGCCAGGTGGGGGGCCACTTTCTTCTTTAGCTCTTTGACAGCGGCCCCCTCCCAGGCTTCTCCTCCGACGTCTTCGTCAGGGGGGTGCCCAGGCTCCTATCGCCTTCTGAATCCTTCTGCCTTCTTCTTCTGCCTTCTGCCTTCTTCTTCGCTGTTGACACGTCGCTTCCTCCCGCTGTAATGCCGTGTGTGCACCGATTTATATAGGCCTCCTACAACGTCACAGTCCCATCATGCTCCGGGTACCCACGTATGTAGGTACCGGAGCATGATGGGACTGTGACATCATAAGAGGCCTATATAAATCGGTGTGAGCCGCGCACCGGGCATTACAGTGGAAAGAAGCGCCGCATCAACATCGGAAAAAGAGAAGAAGGCAGAAGACGGCATAGAAGAGCGGGCTGGCCGCCGCTAGTAATTGAGCTAACAAGAAGATAGCGGAGCCGGATCGGTATAGGAACTGGTTAATCAGGATACAGATTTAGTCACGTATGCACTGCAGATCAGACAGCAAGAGGCTGCTGCATCTGCCTGTCTTTTAAAGGCACCTTGGCGCCAAACTCGCGCTAACGTGCATGCGCGTGTTCCCGCCGCGCGCGCACCATCGGCGCACACGCGCGCACACCAGGGGCACGCCGGGAGTCAGCAGCAGGTCCCTGACATTGCCCCCCCCAAGGGGCAGCCTCCGGATGCCAAGCCGGGCCCGTTTCTCAGGGTGGGCAGAAAAAAAGGCACAAATTAGTCTTTGGGCATGAACATTGTCCTCGGGTTCCCACGAGTTGTCCTCCGGACCGTACCCCTTCCAAAAATTGAGTTTGCCCCTGCCGTCTCCTGCAGTCGAGGATGGCCTCTACCACATATTCCTCGCAGCCATCGACCAAAATAGGTTCAGGTGGGCCGGCCCCTCTGTCAGGAAAGGGATCAGGGGCTGCGGGTTTCAGCAACGATACATGGAATACCGGATGAACCTTAAGAGACTCTGGTAGAGACAGTTCATAAGAAACCTCATTGATTCTTCTTCTTACCGGGAAGGGTCCCATAAACCTAGGTGCCAACTTTTTGGAAGGACAAGCCAATCTGAGATTATTAGTAGAAAGCCATACCTGGTCTCCCGGTTGCAGGTCCAGCTCACCTCTCCTCTTTTTATCGAAGGCTTTCTTGCTGTCAGCTAGAGCTTTTGTTACCGCTTCCTGTAACACCCGGTTGTTGCGACTGAGGAAGTCCACCGTGCTCTGCACCGCTGGAACTGGGGATTCTGGAAGAAAATCAGGTAAGAAGGTTAGGTTAAAGCCATAATTGGCGAAGAAGGGGGATTGTCCAGTTGCCGAATGGCTGGCATTGTTGTAGGCAAACTCTGCCAATGGTAGCAGGGAGACCCAATCATCCTGAGAAAAGGAAGTGAAGCATCTAATATATTGCTCAAGGGTCTGGTTGTCCGTTCAGTCTGTCCGTTGGTTTGGGGATGGTAAGCCGAGGAAAGAGCAAGTTCAATATTCAGGATCTCACACAGGGCTCTCCAGAAACGTGACGTAAACTGGACCCCCCTATCTGACACAATGTTTGAAGGAACCCTGTGGAGTCTGACAATCTCCCTGATGAAGACACGGGCAGTCTCAGCAGCTGATGGGGTACTTTTCAATGGGAGGAAATGGGCCATTTTAGATAGGCGGTCCACGACCAAGAAAATTGCTGTGCACCCCTCGGAACATGGAAGCTCTACTATAAAGTCCATGGCAATCATCCGCCATGGTCTATCAGGTACAGGCAGAGGTTTTAGTAGGCCCCAGGCTCGATTCCTTGTGGTCTTGTTCGGATTGCAAGTTGGACAGGTATTGACGTAAGATTTACAGAATTCCTCCAAACCTGGCCACCAGAAGGTACGCCGTACCAGTTCAAGGGTTTTACGGACTCCAAAATGCCCTGCCAACGGATGGTCGTGAAGTAGCTTTAGGACTTCTACCCGAAAGTCTGCCGGAACAAAAATTTGGCTCCCTCTCCAAAAGAGTCCGTCTCTGGATGACAAGGTGGCACCAGGAGGCTTGGAAGAATCCGTGGATGCCTCCCTAAGTCGAGGAAGCAGATCGTGTTGCAGAAGTAAAAAGTTCCCGGCCGGAAGAATGGTGTCAGGAACAGGTGAGTCTTTGGGATTATCGTGCATCCGTGACAATGCATCTGGCTTGATGTTCTTTGAACCGGGGCGGTATGTGATGTGGAAGAAAAAGCGTGAAAAGAATAGTGCCCATCGGGCCTGACGGGGTTTCAATCGTTTAGCGGATCTTAAGTACTCTAGGTTTTTGTGGTCAGTATAGATCAAGACCGGATGTGCAGCGCCCCCCAGAAGGTACCTCCATTCCTCCAGTGCGGCCTTGATGGTGAGTAGTTCCCGGTCACCCACATCATAATTCCTCTCCGCTGGGGAGAGTTTTCGGGAGAAGAAGCCCACGGGATGCATCAGATCTTTGTTCCCCTGGCGTTGGGAGATGATAGCCCCCACTGCTACTTCGGATGTGTCCACCTCAAGGAGGTAGGGCAGTGCCGGATCAGGATGGCTAAGAATCGGGGCTGACGTAAACAGTCTTTTAAGCGTATCGAAGGCCCTTTGGGTTTCTGGGTTCCACTGGAAACGTTGGTTTTGTTTGGTTAATTGTGTGATTGGCGAGATAATTGCGGAAAAATTCCTGATGAACATTCGGTAGAAATGTTTGCGAATCCCACGAATCGCTGCACCCCCTTCTTGTCCAGGGGCACCGGCCAGTCTAGTATGGCGGATACCTTATTGGGATCCATCTTAATTCCTGTAGAGGATATTATCAGGCCTAGGAACTGAATGGTTCGTTGTTCAAATTCACATTTCTCGGCCTTGGCATACAATCTGTGTAGGCGGAGGCGACTTAGGACCCTACGGACGTGTTCCCGGTGTTTATCCAGTGATCCGGAGAAGACCAATATGTCGTCCAGGTAGACGATGACGAAAATGTCAAGGAAGTCTCTAAACACGTCATTAATAAAGTGCTGGAAAGTCGCGGGTGCATTGCACAGACCGAAGGGCATGACCAGATATTCGTAATGTCCAAATCGGGTGCGAAAGGCCGTCTTCCATTCGTCCCCGTCCCGAATGCGAATTAAGTTGTAAGCTCCCCTCAGGTCCAGCTTAGTGAAGATGGTGGCGGATCTTAGTTTATGAAAAAGCTCAGGTATCAAGGGCAATGGGTAACGGTTCTTTATTGTAATATTATTTAATTCCCGATAGTCCACGCATGGGCGGAGAGATTGGTCCTTTTTAGTGACGAAGAATATTCCTGCGCCTGCTGTGGAGGTAGACGGGCGGATGAACTCTTTACTTAGATTCTCGTCAATGTACTCCTTCAGGGCTTCCTGTTCCTTCTCAGACAACGGGAAAATGCGTCCAAAGGGAATCTCGGCCCCAGGGAGGAGCTCGATTGGACAATCGTATGGACGATGAGGCGGAAGGGAGTCGGCTCCCTTTTTACTGAAAACATCGGCAAACTCATGGTAGGGTTCAGGGATAGACTGGAGCAGGTTGGGGTCAGTGTCCATACAAAGCAGAGCAGTGGGTGAGCGAGGAGGAGCCGGTATGCAGTATTGTTGGCAGTGGGAAGAAGCAAATGACACCTCTCCGGACCTCCAGTTGATTAGGGGATCGTGGGCCTGGAGCCAGGGTTGGCCCAAGATCACAGGGAACAGAGGTGAGGAAATGATGTCTAGGGTAAGTAGTCCTGAGCTTATGCGGGAGCCATCGGCCAAGAAAATGGTAAGTCCATGAGTCTTTTTACGTAACGGAATGTGGTGGAGGTCAGCGAAGGCAGAGTCGATGAAGCAGCTACAAGCCCCCGAATCAATGATGGCGTTGACTGGCACTATCTTTTCCTGGAGCTGAAATGAAAGAAGAAGAGCAAGATGGGAGGCATGGGTAGGCAGGGTTGACAGATTAACAGGATTCGGAGGAGGGCACTTACGCATCTTGGTGTGACAGCTGCTCACGTAGTGGTCGGCCCCGCCGCAGTAGAGGCACAGATTTAGTTGGCGGCGACGTTCCCCTTTCTTCAGGTGGCAGCGTTGGTCGCATAAGGCCGAGTTGCATGGGTTCGGAGGTATCTGGAGGGGCGCTGGGAGGACTCATGCTGGTGGGAGGTAGGTAGCGGGAAGCGGGCATCGGCGCCCTAGCAGTCATCCATACAGGCCGGTTTTGCTGAGAAGAGCGCTCGGCCCAACGTTCACGAAGTCTACGGTCAATCTGGATGGCCTTGGTGATTAGGTCTTCAAGGGTCTCTGGTACCCCTACCCGGGCAAGCTCGTCCTTGAGACCCTCGGAAAGGCCCAAGTGGAACTGGTGTCTGAGGGCCGCGTCATTCCAGAGAGTATCTGCGCTCCAGCGTCTGAAGTCCGAAACATAGTCCTCAACTGCCCAACGACCTTGCTGGAGCGTGAGTAAAGCAGACTCGGCGGTGGCGGCCCGTTGAGGATCATCGTAAAACTGGGCCATGGCTTCGAAGAAGGCTTGCAGGGACTGGGTCTGAATGTTGTTCTCTTGCAACAGTCGATGGGCCCAGGTCTGAGGCTCGTTTTGGTAGAGGGAGATCACAAACCCCACCTTGGTGGCTTCCAAGGAGAAAGTCTGAGGTTGCAAAGCAAAATACAGCTCGTAGGCGTTGCGAAAGGCCCGAAACTTCACTCGATCGCCTGAGAACCTTTCTGGTATGGGAACTCTGGGTTCAGGTGGAAGCATCACCACTGAGGGAGCAGAGGCCGTCGGAGAGGATCTAGCAGAGGTTGAGGGGGTTGCATGTTTTGTAATGTGTTCTCATTCACACAGCATTTCTTAAAATAAGATCTGCCAGCACAGAACAGAAAGGATTCATTATGGTAAACATTAATTCCCTAGCCAAAGAAATTGGGTGATATGGCGCACTCTGGTTAGGGTTCAATGATAAAAGGAGAAATATGGGGAAGGGGAGAAAGAGGACAGGGTGGTAGAGGTAGTTTGTTTAAAAGATAGTTTTTATGGGGGAATTAATCCATGTAAAGTAAAAGGATAACTGTTTAAAGAAGGCTGCCAGTTCAAAACAAGTGTAGAAGTAAAAGGAGAGAGAACAGTGCCCTCTAGGTGCAGTAATTACATTTTAATATGACACAACAGAAATGATTGCACTCACAGAAATGTTGTGGAAACAGGCATGGTAAAGATCATCCGCTCCGACTTCCCGGTGCAAAGAGAAGAGGAAGATGAGTCCGCCGGCGTCACTGTTGTGTACAGGTGTCACCAGTTGGGTCTGTCTTCCTGGAGACGATGCTGCCGAATGGATGGAACACAATCTGCAGTGCACAGTGGACAGCTTCACTTCCAGGTCTGGTCACTTTGGGGTCAGGTCAGAGGGGTGGTGCTAGCTTTCAGAGTATTCGTACTTGTTCTTCAGGCATTGGATGATGGCCATGTTAGGGGAGGGGATTTAAATACAGCAAGCCTAATCTGCATGGCGGTCACCATGAGGACAGTGCAACAATAAAATTCAACCGCAGACGTTTTAAAAGAACATGTTTGGGAAATGGTTGGGAACTGTTTAAATCAGCACAAAATAATTAATATAATTGGTTTTGTACTATATTGTGGAGTGATCAATTATACTTACTAATGACGATCAAGGGGTCAGAGGGACATATATAAAAATACTGAATTGTATCTATTGGATAAATGGAGAAGATAGTAGCTTGTTGAAAAGGTGATTATTGGACAAATATTTCAATACTAAAATTATATGTCAAATAAAATAAAAATATATATGTTGTATAGATGTGTAAAGAATATATACATATATATGCGATCATAAAAACATATATATATATATATATATATATATATATATATATATATATATATATATATATGTATATGTACAAAATATATAAAAAAAACGCATACAGTATATATATATATATATATATATATATAAAAAAAAAACACATATATATATATATATATATATAAAAAAAACACATTTATATATATATATATATATATATATATATATATATATATATATATATATATATATATATATAAAACGCATATATATAAAAATATGCATGTGTGTGTATATACCCACTTATATCCATGTGTACATATGTGAATGTTAACATAAATCATGTATACATATACAAAAGGTTCATGTACACATGATATATAAGGGATAGCCCTGGTGTGTGTCAGTTGCTACATATGTAAAATTCATAAGGATGTTGCCTATGTTGGAAAATATATCATAATAATGTATTGATTTTGATGCTCTCATTTAGGCCTCCTGGTGATATGGTATCAATGGAATATATCCAGAAATGTTCTCTTTCGCATAGTCTTTTGTGGCGTTCAGCAGTTGGCAGGGTTTTGGAGATGGATTCCAGGATACACACTCGTAGGCCATCAAAGAACTGTTCATGAAATTGTAGGAAGTGTCTGGGGACACTGTGTTTGTCTTTTCCTTGTTCAACCAGGTTTCGATGTTCACCAAATCTTTTGAGTAGTGTTCCGATTGTGCGGCCCACGTAAAACAGGCTGCATGGGCAGGTTAAGCAATATACCACATATTCAGTGGAACATGTGAAGAAGTGTGGTATTACGTATTGTTTGACCTTGCGAAAGATGTATTTTTGTATATGTGTTACATGGGCACATGTGAGGCATAATGGCTTCTTACATTGATACATACCATTTATGCCGAAGAAGGTAAGGCAAATAATACGGATGGCGTGAGAAGTCTTGGTCTTACTTGGGGCTATTTTAGCCTTAATTCCCTAGCCCCCTCTTAATAGTAGAGGAAAACTTTTACTTTTTTGAAAACTCTAAAGTTTTGTATTTGAAAAGACTGTAAAAGGATGTTTTAAATGTTCAAAAGCTGTCAGGGCAGAATTTGACCAGGTAAAGTTTACAGAGGAACTGGTAAGTTGAGTAAGGTAAATTTTTTTATAAACTTTCTATAGTGCTCCAAGGGCCGGATAAAGGCTAGCAAAGGGCCACATCTGGCCCTCGGGCCGCAGTTTGGAGACCGCCTGCCTAAAGAGAACAGTAAACACAAGACTTTATGATGGAAACATAATACGTTTGGGAGACTATTTCTTTTAATATGAGGACAATGGTAAAGATGGTAAAGTTATTATAATAGGATATTAATTTCGATGCACTCAGAGACCACCAGGCGAGAGGCTATCAAAGAATATCCAGTAGTTTTCCCTTTCACAAACCTCTTATAACGTTCTGCTTTGGGCAGGTGTTTGGAAAGGCCTAGGCAAAATTGGTTAAGGAGTGTAACATCGTTCCACTTAGTCTCGAGAGCCCACCTCTGAAATTCGGCAATGAAGTCCTCAACTGGTCGTCTACCTTGTTTGAGATTCCTAATAGCATTTTCAGCGGTGAGTTGCTTATTGAATTCATCATAGTTGGACATAGTTGTCAAAAATTGTGGACAAGAATTCGGGATTGGATCCTTTTTTTCTAGATAGGTAGGATGGTGCGAGGACGTAAATCAAACATTAATTTACATGCATTCATGAATTCTCTGTAGGTCTTTCGATCACCAGTAAAAGGTACAGATGGATTGACCTTAGGTTCAGATATCAGGGTTTGATTCTCCGCTTGCAGGGTTTGTACAGTTTGAGCAAGAGCGTCTACCTTTTGAGTAAGGGTGACAACATGATTAGCAAGTTACGCAGGGTTCATGATAAGGTTCTATTATTCTGTCACAAACTACGGTGAACGAGAGTGAACCACAACTGCGGTTAGGGAAAGATTTCAATGCACCTCTCTATGCTATGTGAAATTTCAGTACTGGACCCCAGGCGTCACTCCAATCAGAGAAAAGGAGTTTGGGGGTTCACTACATCATCTCTCTCACATATAGGAATGCGTTGAGCTACTAAGGGTGGAGGTATTACAACATACCTCTAACCCCTAGCGTTTAAAGATTACAATAAACGTGAATGAGCACAATTACATTAAGGATTATCAGTACCAGACTGCAGGCGTCACTAATCAGAGAAATACGAGTTTGGGGGTTCTCTACATCATATCACTCACATAGAGGAATGCATTGAGCTACTAAGGGAGAGGGTATAACATACCTTTAACCCTTAGCCTAAAAGGGTTAAGCGAACATGTTCAATATTTTAGGCCACAGGCCCATATACTTTTGCCAGCAAATGTCAAGAACGTAGCATATGAGAATACTGTATGCAATTAGCATATACTTGAGAGAGGCAACTATAGCTCAGATGGTTTCAGAGTGTATGTCCCTTTAAGATATTACGCAGCTGTCAGCTGGAAGCACACCAAGTATCTCAAGCAGTACTGTAGTATAAAGTGGAAGCAAATTAAAATACAGTACTTAGTAAATGCAATATATGAACCGATAATTCTAAAGTAGTAAATGCAACGTAGTACTGGTACTTATCAGTTTGCAGAGGATGGGAGTACTTCAATGAGTAAGTTAGTGTGGCAGCAATGGTTTTCTCTTAGGGTGTCCCCAGCAACAGGAATATGCTTGGCAGCGTGAAAGCAGATAATGGGTGACTCGGAGGTAGCATGGATCCAGGTGACGGTGCTGTTCAGTTGAGAGGATCTTGCTAGTAGAATGTCTGTAGCGTGGTCCGGCTACGGGCGACAATAATATAACGCTGTTTGAATATGGACTGGAAGCATTTATAGGCAGCAGACAGGTGCATGTGGAAACAGTGGTGATCATAAGGCACACTTCCGCGTTCCACGTTGGCACGCGGACGGCACGGGCCGATGTCAATGAGCGACAGGCGCCATTTACACTGGTTCCACCACCGCTGCCGACACAGGAGAGGAGACACAGAGATCCTATCCTTTAACATCAGGACGCCAGCAGCACCCGGGACAGAGCGGATTAATACAGATAAGCCTATTATTACAGCCCGTTTGTGAGTTTATCTCCTATGTATTTTGCAACCTTCTAATAAAATATTTTCACTGCTACGCTTAGAAGGCAGCGCTTTTTTTTCTCTCTCTCTCTCTCTCTCTTTTGTTCAATACTTTGTTGAAGCACCTTTGGCACCAATTACAGCATCAAGCCTTTTTAAGAATGATGCTACAAGCTTGGCACACCTATTTTTGAGCAGTTTCATCCATTCTTTTTTTGCAGAACCTCTCAAACTCCATCAGGTTGGATGGAGAGCGTCGGTGCACAGCCATTTCTATTTTTCTCCAGAGATTTTAAATCGGGTTCAAGTCTGGGCTTTGGCTGGGCCACTTAAGGACATTCACAGAGTTGTCCCATATCCACTCCTATGTTATCTTGGCTGTGTGCTGGGGGTTATTGTCCTGTTGGAAGATAAACCTTCATCCCAGTCTAGAGCGTTCTGGAGTAGGTTTCAATCAATGATGACTCTGTATGATGCTGCATTCATCTTTCCCTCGATCCTGATTAGTCTACCAGTTCTGGCCGCTGAGAAAACTCCCCACACCATGCTTCACTGTACGAATGGTATTGGCCTGGTAATTGCCATTCAGGCCAAAGTGTTTAATCTTTGTTTCATCAGAGCAGAGACTGTTTTTGACTGAGTCCTTCAGGTGCCTTTTACTGAGGAGTGGCTTCCGTCTGGCCACTCTACCATACAGGCCTGATTGATAGAGTGATGCAGAGATGGTTGTTCTTCTGAAAGGTTCTACTCTCTCCACAGAGAAATGTTGGAGCTCTGTCAAAGTGACCATCTGGGTTTTTGGTCACCTCCCTGACTAATGCCCTTCTCCCTCGTTCGCTCAGTTTGGCCTGGCGGCCCACTCTAGGAAGAGTGCTGGTGACTCCAAACTTCTTTCATTTATAGATGATGGAGGCTACTGTGCTCACTGGGACCTTTAATGCTGGAGAAATCTTTCGGTACCCTTCCCCAGATCTGTACCATGATACAATCCTATCTCGGAGGTCTACAGACAATTCCTTGGACTTCATGGCTTGGTTTGTGCTCGGACATGCACTGGTAACTGTGGGACCTTACATAGGCAGGTGTGTACCTTTTCAAATCATGTCTAAGCAACTAAATTTACCACAAATTGTAGAAACATCTCAAGGATTATCAGTGGAAACAGAATGCACCTGAGCTCAATTTTGAGTGTTATTGCAAAGGCTGTGAATACCTATGTACCTATGTACATGTGATTTTTTTAATATAAGTTTGCAAAGATTTCCAACAAACTTCTTTCACATTGTCATTATGGCATATTGTTTGAAGAATTTTAAGGAGGATAATGAATTTAATCTATTTCGGAATAAGGCTGTAACATAACAAAATGTGGAAAAAGTGAAGCGCTGTGATTACTTTCCAGATGCACTGTATTTCTTCCATTTGCCTCCTTTTCACTAAGCTTCTTGCTGATGGTCTTGTAGCTTATTCCAGCCTTGTGCAGGTTTACAATCTTGCCCTGACATCCTTTGACAGCTCTTTGGTCTTGCCATCATCATTTGAAGGTTTAAAATTTGAATGGAAGAAAGATTCTGTGGACAGGTGTCTTTTATACACATAATGAGTTGTCGTTAGGAGCACCTTCTTAACCACTTAGGAACCGACGCATGTACATATACACGTACCTGTACGTGCCTGCCTTCCCGCGGGTCAGGGGTCCGATCTGGACCCCCTCCCGGTACATGCGGCAGTCCATTTGTCTGTGCGAGTGATCCGGGATGAGGGGGCGGCTATTCGTTTCTAGCCACCCCCTCGCGATCGCTCCCAGCCAATCACCTCCTTCCCCTGCCTGTGAACTGTAAACACAGGCAGGAGAAAGTGATGTCATCTCTCCTCATGGCGGTCTTTTTGTCCGGCACAGAGGAGAGGAGACATCTTAACAGTGAGTTGCACCTAACACTACACTGACACAGTTACACATAGGCACACAACCCCCCTAGATCACGCCCCCAGTCACAGTGTCACTGATTGCAATGATCATTTATTTTCTGATCACTGCATTTAGTGTCATTTGTGACAGTAAAAAGTGTCAGGGACATTAGCTTTAGGCCCCTTTAGGTCCAGAGTAGCCCCCTACCCCCCCTAATAAAGGATTAACCCCTTGATCACCCCCTCAGTTAACCATTTCACCCCCTATCACCAGTGTCACTAAGCAATCGTTTTTCTGATAGCTGTATTAGTGTCGCTGGTGCCGCTAGGTAGCCAGTTATTTGAGGTTCGCCGCCAGGTTTTTATAGCGTTAGGTACCCCCATAAATTTTCTAAATAAAGGCTTTAACTCCTAATTGCCCCTAGAGTTAACCCTTTCACCAGTGATCACCGTATAAGTGTCACTGGTGACGCTGGTTAGCCAGTTAGTTATTTAGGTTCACCGCCAGGTTTTTATAAAGCATCAGGTACCCCCATATATTACCTAATAAAGTTTTCAACCCCCTGATTGCCCCCTAGTTAATCTTTCACCAGTGATCACCGTATAAGTGTTACGGGTGACGCTGGCTAGTTTTCTGTTTATAGCATCAGGGCACCCGCCGTATATAACCCAATAAAGGTTTAACCCCCTGATCGCCCGGCGGGTGATATCAATTAGTCGCCCCGGCAGCGTTAGGTTAGTGCCAGTAATGCTTACACCCACGCGCAAAGCATACACCCCCTGAGTGGTATAGTATCTGAACAGATCAATATCTGATCTGACCAGATCTATACTAGCGTACCCAGCTGTTTAGGGTTCCCAAAAACTCATTGTTAGCAAAATCAGCCCAGATACCCGCTAGCACCTGCGTTTTTCCCCTCCGCCCAGCCCAGCCCACCCAAGTGCAGTATCGACCGATCACTGTCACTTACAAAACACAACACACATAACTGCAGCGTTCGCAGAGACAGGCCCGATCCCTGCGATCGCTAACTGTTTTTTTGGAAGCGTTTTCTACAGTCGCTGTCAGTCAGGTGCTTTTTTTTACCTGTGAATCCTCACTAGTGTACCACTAAATTTAGAGCCCAAAATGGCAAAGCGAATGTACACTAGTGAAGAGGCCTACACGTTTCTGAGCCTGACAGATAGTGAAGAGGAGGTCACGCATTTGTCAGATTCTGGCTCAGAATACGATCCTGTTTCTAGAAGCGATAAAAGCATTAAAATTGGGCAAGGCACCAGGCCCAGATGGATTCACTTTAACATACTATAGGAAATATGCTGACAAATTGGCACAAAGATTTATAGAGGCCTTTAATTCCCTAAGAGAAGGAAAGGGAATCCCAGCGGAAACATTAGCGGCGCATATAGTAGTGATTCCCAAGGAAGGGAAAGACCCCTTGCAATGTGCCAGCTACCGTCCCATTTCATTGTTAAATGTTGATCTAAAAATATTCACTAAGATTCTAGCCACAAGGTTAATAGAATATATCCCAGATTTGATACATCCAGATCAAGTGGGGTTTATACCGGGAAGAGAAGGGAGAGAAAACATACGACGAGTAGTAAATGCGATACATTTAACACATAAAGAAAAGAAGACAATGATACTAGTAGCTAGCGACGCAGAAAAAGCGTTTGATCGAGTGGAGTGGTCATTCCTAAAAGCAACGCTACAACACATAGGGCTAAAAGAAGGAATGATGAGCTGGTTTATGAATTTATACTCGCAACCTAGCGCAAAAGTTAAAATAGAAGGTAAAGTATCTGAATCATTTAACATTCGAAATGGGACAAGACAAGGCTGCCCCCTCTCACCTATAATCTTTGTTCTGATTATGGAACCTTTTCTACGTAAGATACGAGCAAATATAAATATTAGAGGGGTGACAACAAAAGATGAAGAACAGAAAGTAGCGGCATATGCAGATGATTTAATTTTTTTCATAACATCTCCAGTAATTTCATTACCGCCCTTATTGGCAGAAATAAAAGAGTATGGAAAATTATCGAACTTTTAAAGTCAACTATGGGAAAACAGAAGCAATGGGTATAGAATTAAAAGCGGAAATAGCGGAGCAGATTACAACACAGTTTGATTTTAGATGGACAAATTCCCACATAAACTACCTAGGCACCAAGATATCAGGGAATCTAAATAAACTATTTGCTTTGAATTATATAACATTGGCAAAACGAATAAAATCAGATCTCGAGAGGTGGGACAATGGAATTTTTACCTGGTTTGGGCGGACAAATATACTAAAGATGAACGTGCTCCCAAAAATCTTGTACCTAATACAAGCCCTACCAATTAAGATCCCACAAAGCTTTTTTAGAGAACTTAGAACAAGATTCCTGAAATTTATATGGGCAGGGAAACCAGCAAGGATAAGCAGGGCGATCCTATCATTACCCAAGGGGGAAGGAGGGATTGGATTTCCAGACTTGATAAAATATCAGGAAGCATCCCACTTAGCCAAAGTGGTGGAATGGTGTGGGCGGAATAAAAAACCCTGGATAAAAATGGAACAAGCTACAGTAGAAGTACCACTAGAAGGGATTGCATGGATTCCAGATAGCGAAATGACGGCAGAAGAAAGGAAACATCCAATGATAGGTGCCACTATACGCACTACTAAAGATATTTAAAAAAACGACAATATCTAAATATCCAAGTCCCCTAACCCCGATTCTGGGTACTAAGGCTTTCCGAGCAGGACTGATAGACCCAAGATTTATTGCAATGCGGCAGAGGGGTATTAGCAGGATCATCCACTTCTCAAAAAATAACCGTTTAAAGACAAGAAATTAGATCGAAAAAGAAACTATACCAGAATTAAATTTCCTTAGATTGCTGCAGTTAGAATCATTTCTTCAGAAAAAGGCAAATACGTATACAGAAGTTAGAAATCCGTCCAAATTCGAGCAGATATGCTTAGAAGGGGACTCAATAAGACACTCATTGTCCTATTTCTACACAATATTAATTAACTTAGAATTACCACAGGAATTTACATTTATACAGGCATGGGAGAGAGACCTGGGTTTAACTTTTACAGAAGAACAAAAGAATAGGATTCTACGATTCACGCATAAAGCATCCATAGCAAGTAAATACGAAGAGGGAGGCTACAAGATACTAACAAGATGGTATAGAACACCAGTAATGTTACATCGTATATACCCTCAGATATCAGAAGTCTGTTGGAGATGTCATGAAGCGGAAGGCTCCTTAAAGCGGATCTCCACCCTAAAGTGAAGATCCGCTGATCCGAACACTCCCCCCCTCCGGTGTCACAATTGACACCTTTCAGGGGGGAGGGGGGTGCAGATAGACACGTATCTGCACCCACTTCCGGCCCAGCATTCACGGGCAAAAGACGGGCATTACATCACATCCCGTCTCCTGCCCGTTGTGTGCTGGGAACACTCGGCTCCCAGCACACAGCTGGAGCCAATCGCGGGCGCAGCGCGACTCGCGCATGCGCCGTAGGGAACCGGGCAGTGAAGCCGCAGCGCTTCACTTCCTGGTTCCCTCACCGTGGATGGAGGGGGAGCAGCAGGGTGATGAGCGATCGCTCATCCTCTGCTGCGGACGGCGCTGGACTCCAGGACAGGTAAGTGTCCTAATATTAAAAGTCAGCAGCTGCAGTATTTGTTGCTGCTGGCTTTTAATATTTTTGTATTTGTGAACCATCCGCTTTAATACATATTTTCTGGGAATGTGAAAAGATACAGGAATTCTGGAAGATGGTAATGAGCACAATTAACGAGATTACGGGAATTAATTTAGAAAGTAGACCATCGGCAGTCTTAATATTGGATATTCCAATATCAGTGGAAAAATACAAGAATTCATTGATAAAACATCTGATCATAGCCGCAAGGGCGTGTATCCCTGCCCTGTGGAAACATAAAACTCCTCCATCCAGAGCACAATGGCTAGCTAGAGTGGCAGAGATACAACAAATGGAGAACTTGACTATGGCAATGAAAGACCAGGATGAGATGTACCTTTCGACGTGGGCCCCTTATGTGAAGTACAGAGAGGGGTGAGGGGTGGGTTGGGGGACGGCCGACCAGGGGACGGATGCTTTTTTTTTTTTTCTCTTTTTCTTTTTTTTCTCCCTGGAGCAGGGAGATGGGAAGGGCGGGTAATTAAAGGAGGTTAGAAGGAAAAGGAGAAAGCTTGTGTGAACAGATAAGAGGGGGGGGATGGTGGAGGGAAAAGGGGGGGGACTCCTCTCCACCATTACCCTCTTTATGTGTAACAACTGTAATTAATTTGGAAGATATGAAATGTAAAATCTGTAACGCAAATTTTGAAATAAAAAAAATAAAAAAGAATACGATCCTGTAGACGACATCGACTCCATGCCAGATAGCTCTGATGACGAAGTTGTGGTCCCTGCTAAGGCCAGGCATACCCGACCCCATTCTGATGTTGTTGAGCAGCAAGAACCGCAGGACCCTTGTATGGAGCAGAGAGCCAATACCAGCGCCGCCCTTATTCTTCTGGGGAACTGGCAAGCACCAGCGGCCTAGTACACCCTGGTCGTTCATCCAGCAAGCAGTATCACGTGGTGGCCTGGCAAGTCCCATAAGTGCAGTTCAAGCCGGCGAGGTGGCGAGCACAAGTAGTGTCCCGCTGCCACCAAGAAGAAGAAGACAAAGACAGGCTCGTCGTGCCCATAGTTCCCTTCCTGCAGAATTTGCCTATCCTGATTGGGTCCCCACCATTTCTGCAGAACCCGTACTTCCCCCATTCACTGGCCAACCCGGTATTCAGGTGGAAACAGCTGATTTTATGTCACTTGATTTTTATTCGCTGTTTTTCACGGAAGATCTATATAGATCTATTGTGGACCAGAGTCATTTATATACTGGTACTTACATCGCCGCTAATCCCCATTCCGTCCTTGCCAGAGAATGGAAACCACTAACGGTTTCTCAATTTAAAACCTTTCTGGGCCTTTGCCTCAACATGGGCATACACCAATTTCCGAAGTTGTGGACTTATTGGTCCACAAGTCCACATGACCATATGAACATATGAACATATTCTCTGCTTCCATGGCCAGGAAACAATACGAGGCGATCCTGCGGGTTCTTGCATTTCAATGACAATGAACTTTGTCGTCCGCGTGGAGACCCTGAATACGACCGGCTCTACAAATTCAGCCCCTCATAAACCACTTTAACGAACGTTTTGCAGCCTTGTATAATCCCCAGCAGGTTGTCTGCGTTGATGAGTCCCTAATGCCGCGTACATACGGTCGAAATTCCGACGGAGGCTTGCCCGTGGAAAAGTCCGACCGTGTGTACACGACAGAAACTTTTTTTGTGGGAGGATGCCCCCATGCTTTGGCATATATAAATGGTGCATGTATACCCATCATTAGAAGTGGGTGGATGAAGGGAGGTATTCTAATGGTGGGCATACCCACCGATCAATCTTTTTCCGTTCAGCCAAAACAGGCTGCATGAAAAAAAAAGATTATAATACATGTCCAACAAGAACCATCAATGTACTGGTATGTTGCTGGACTTTGAATGGTTATACCAGAATGATGCCTGCGGGTTTAGGCATCATCTTGGTATCATTATTTTCAGCCAGCGGTCGGCTTTGATGTAAAAGCAATTCTAACAGCTAATTAGCCTCTAGACAGCTTTTACATCCAGTGGGAGGGTATGTCCCCCCCCCCCATTTGGATATAAACAGCGCCATTGGGAAATTGGGAAAGCATTTTATCACACCAATCTTGGTGTGGTCAGATGCTTTGAGGGCAGAGGAAAGATCTAGGGTCTGATAGACCCCATTTAAAAAAAAAAAGGAGTACCTGTCACTAACTATTGCCATCATAGGGGATATTTACATTCCCTGAGATAACAAGAAAAATGGTAAAAAATAAATAAAATGGAAGGAACAGTTTACAAATAAAATAAAAAAGCTAAATAAATAATAATTTAAAAAAGTGCTCCCTTTGTACCCTATACAAGGACAATACATATAAGATCCTCCTGTTTTGGTACATGACCCCTAATGTGCTTCACTCCATATATCCTACTAGCTCGGACTGCTGCTGGCGCTGTCAGGGAGATAGGGGCTCCCTCTTTCACATTTATTGGAGTTGTCCACTGATCGCTCCCTACTGGATCATGGTGCAGGGGTTGTTGGGCCGCCTTTTAGGTATGCAAGTCCCTCTGTCCCCCAAATTCTTCCTGCTGGGCCTATCCACTCTGAGGACTGCCAAGCCTTACAAAAAGTTAACACGCCATATCCTCACGGCTGCCCGCTGTCTGGTGGCCCTAAACTGGAAAAGTAGTTCTCCCCCTACCCCTGAGGCCCTGCACCCTAGGATTAAGGATGTGGAGCTGATGGAGAGAATGACTGCCCGAATACAGGACAGATTGGAGGCCCACAACGCTGTTTGGGAGCCATGGCACCTTCGGGAGGACCCGCAGTGACCTCACTCACTCGATGACCTTTTCCTCTTCTCCTCTCTCTACCCCTTATTTTTTTTATTTTTTTCTCTCTCTTCCATCTTTTTATCTCCCTCCTATTGGGAGTATTCTTGTAGCTTCACTTATGCTTAACGTTTTGCAGTGTACTGCTGTATGTTACTATGATATGGCTTCTTTAACCCTAGTCCTGTGTTTACTAATGTACTGGAGTGCGAAGCTGGTCCACATTGATCATTACCTAGTTGTCTGTACCATAGATGGACATGTGCCTTACCTCCTTATGCCGTTTCTTATGTTCCTATTAGGTCTGTGCAAATTACCTTTTAATTAATCGATTAATCTTACATTTTTTTGATCGATCAAAATCTTTTTGATTGATTAAAATTCTTTTGATTGGTACTCACCTCTCCGCTGGCTTCTGGGCCTTCAGGGAGTTCCGTCAGAGATCCGGTGATGTCATGGACACCAGCGGGGCTTGCCGTGTCCATCTGAAGGGCTCCTTTGCTGTGCCTTCACATCTGCATGACGGCGGGACCTTACTATCTGCCATACACAAGGGCTGTTACACTTCCCTCTATCAACCTGGGATTCTACAGCCATCCACTGGGAAATGTGATAGTTCCCTTCATGGGACATCTACATGCTGACAGACTGATGTTAACCCCCTCCCCATCTGGATTCAGCAGTGGTATCGTTGTACACATTTTTATACCAGTATCATACTTAGCTACATATTTTTATGACTGCTTTTGCTACCATTTGGTATTACTCGCACCATTTTTACAGTTTATGTAGCTACATCGATTTTATCTCCAGTGCAATGTTTATTTAGTTACCTACTTGAAGACTATAAAAGTTTTAATGCTATTCCCATCGAGCGCTGCCTTTGTGTGTTCTTTGTATCCTGCTATCCATTTTTCCAGTGGTTGGTAGCTGCACTGGGAATCGGCCTGCAAGGAGATCAGCTAAAAGTAGTTGGATCTGTATGTGTGTTATAATTAATCGAAATTAGTCGATTAATCGATTAAAAAAACGATTAATCAAACACAAACATTTTGATCAGTAACAGCCCTAGTTCCTATACGTTGTAAGCAATCTTTGGTTTTTAATAAAAAGTTATTTGAGAAAAAAAAAAGCATCTCTGTTCCCTCCCCCCTGCTTTTGCGCAAAGACGAACGCAAGCATCGGTCAGGAGTCATATGTAAACAGCAATTTCACCATGCATGTGAGGTATCACTGCGAAGGTCAGATCGAGGGCAGAAATTTTAGACCTCCTCTGTAAATCTAATGTGGTGACCTGTAAAGGCTTTTAAATATGTATGTAGTTTGTCTCCACTGCGCGTTTGTGCGCAATTTTAACCACTTGACGCCCGCCAATGACATATTGACTTCGGCAAAGTGGTTTCAATTTCCTGACTGGACGTCATATGACGTCCTCAGGATATTGAGCCGCTGCGCGCCCCCGGGGGCGCGCATCTCTATGATCGTTGTTGCAGGATGTCAGTCTGACACCTCACAACACCGACCTAGGTAAAGTGTCTCCGACGGAGACTCTTTACCACGTGATCAGCCATGTCCAATCACGGCTGATCACAATGTAAACAGGAAAAGCCGGTAATCGGCTTTTCCTCACTCGCGTCTGTCAGACGCGAGTAGAGGAGAGCCGATCGGCCGCTCCTCTGACAGGGAGAGTTTGCGCTGATCGATCATCAGTGCAGCCCCCTCCACTGGACCACCAGGGATGCCACTAGTCCACCAGGGATGCCCACCACAAATGCCACCAGGGATGCCCACCTAGACCACCAGGGATAACAAACACAAATGAAGGATGCCAATCAGTGACACAATGAATGCCAATAAGTGCCCACAATGGGCATCACTGATTGGAAGGCATTGTTTGGCACCGATTGGCATCCATTAGTACACAACATACAATAGTGCCACCTACAAGTGCCTATCTATGCTCATCCATGCCACCTATCAGTGCCCACACATGCCGCCTATCCGTGCCACCTAACTGTGCCCATCCGTGCCACCTATCCATGCTGCATATTAGTGCCCATCAATGCCACCACATCAGTGCCACCCCATCGGTGCCCATCAGTGCAGTACCATCAGTGCCCATTAGTAAAGGAGAAAATGTACTTATTTAAAATGTTTTATAACAGAAACAAAAAAAAATACTTATTTTTTTTCTAAATTTTCAGTCATTTAAAAAAAAAATGTGCAGAAAATAAAAATCCCAGAGGTGATCTAATATCACCAAAAGAAAGCTCTATTTGTGGGAACAAAATGATACAAATTTAGTTTGGGTACAGTGTAGCACGTCTGCGCAATTGTCATTGAAATTGCAACAGTGCTGAAAGCTAAAAATTGGTCTGGGCGGGAAGGTGTATAAGTGCCCTGAATGGAAGTGGTTAAAGTATGTCGTGTTTGGTATCCATGTACTCAGCCTAAGATCATCTTTTTTATTTCATCAATAATTTGGGCAATATCGTGTGTTTTAGTGCTTTAAAATAAAAAAAAGTGTATTTTTCCCCCCAAAAAATCGTTTGAAAAATCGCTGCACAAATACTGTGTAAAAAAAAAAGCAACACCCACCATTTTAATCTGTAGGGCCTTTGCTTTAAAAAAATATATAATGTTTTGGGGTTCAACTTAACTTTCTTGCAAAAAAAAAAAAATGTTTTCATGTAAACAAACAGTGTCAGAAAGGGCTTTGTCTTCAAGTGGTTAGAAGAGTGACATAAGCTTGTAAATGTTGTGCATAAAATACCAGGAAATTTCAAACCCCCCCAAATGACCCAATTTTGGGAAGTAGACACCCCAAGCTATTTGCTGAGAGGCATGTCGAGTCCATGGAATACTTTATATTTTGACACAAGTTGCGGGAAAAATCTTTTTTTATTTTGCGCAAAGTTGTCACTAAATAATATATTTCTCAAACATGCCATGGGCATATGTGGTATTACAACCCTAAAATACATTCTGCTGCTTTTCCTGAGTACGGAGATACCACATGTGTGAGACTTTTTGGGAGCCTAGCCGCGTACGGGACCCCAAAACCAATCACCGCCTTCAGGCTTTCCAAGGGTGTAAATTTTGGATTTCACGCCATGGAATGCCCAAGATGGCACAAACCCCCCCAAATGACCCCATTTTGGAAAGTAGACACCCCAAGCTATTTGCTGAGAGGTATGGTGAGTATTTTGCAGATCTCGCTTTTTGTCACAAAGTTTTAAAAATGTAAAAAAGAAAACAAAAAAAAAATATATTTTTTTCTTCATTTTCAAAAATAAATGAGAGCTGTAAAATACTCACCATGCCTCTCAGCAAATAGCTTAGGGTGTCTACTTTCCAAAACGGGGCCCTCAAAACTGTGATAGGTAGTGAGGAGTGAAATCAAAAATGTATGCCCTTAGAAATCTTGAAGGCAGTGCTTGGTTTTCAGGGTCCGTATGCAGCTAGGCTCCCAATAAGTCCCACACATCTGGTATTCCCGTACTCAGGAGAAGCAGCAGAATGTATTTTAGGGTGTAATTCCACATATGCCTATGGCATGTGTGAGCAATATATAATTTAGTGACAACTTTCTACAAAAAAAAATCAGTTTGTCATTTTCCTGCAACTTGGGGAAAAATATAAAATATTCAATTGGTCTCGACTTGCCTCTCAGCAATTTCCTTGGGGTGTCTACTTTCCAAAATGGGGTAATTTGGGGGGGTTTTATACTGCCCTGCCATTTTAGCACCTCAAGAAATGAGATAGGCAGTCATAAAATAAAAGCTGTGTAAATTCCAGAAAATGTACCCTAGTTTGTAGACTCTATGGGTCAGATTCACAGAGCCATTACGCCGGTCTATCTCCTGATAGACCGGCGTACTTTCAAATTTCCCATGTCGTATCATTAGTTTGAATCCTCAAACCATGATACGACGGCTTCGGTCCGAAAAGGCTTACGTCTTCGTACGCCGCCAGATCTACGCTACAATCTTATTCCGCCCACTGGGTGGAGTACGCGTCGTTTTCCGCGTCGGGTATGCAAATTAGCTTTTTCCGGCGATCCACAAAGTTACGATCGGCCGCCGCATTCTCTAATGTTGTCGCTAGTTGGCTTTTTCCGGCGTTAAATTAAACCTGCTATTATCCGGTCTATAGTTAGACTGCCCATGTTAAGTATGGCTGTCGTTTCCGCGTCAAATTAAATTTTTTTTTTTTTGCGTAAGTTAGTAAGGGAATAGGAATGTACGTAAATTACGCAAAAAAAATAAATGACGTTACGACGTAAATTTGCGCAATGCACGGTGGGAAAATTCAGAACGGAGCATGCGCAGTTCATTTGCTGCGGGGACCCGCCTAATTTAAATGCTTCTCGCCCCCTAATCGCGTATCTTACGGGCCGAAATCTTCCTGGATTCGACTTAGAGCCAGGTAAAATACGGCGGCGTAGTGTATCTCTGATACTCTATGCCAATGTAATTGTATGTGAATCTGGCCCTATAGCTTTTGCGAAAACCAATAAATATACGCTTATTGTGTTTTTTTTTCTAAAGACATGAATACATTTTGGCCTAAATGTTTGACTAAAATTGAGTTTATTAGATTTTTCTTATAACAAAAAGTAGAAAATATCATTAATTTTTGAAAACTTTTGGTCTTTTTCCGTTTATATCGCAAAAAATTTTAATCGCAGAGGCAATCAAATACCATCAAAAGAAAGCTCTATTTGTGGGAAGAAAAGGACGCAAATTTTGTTTCGGTACAACATTGCATGAACGCGTAATTAACAGTTAAAGCAGCACAGTGCCAAATTGTAAAAACACCTTGGGTCCTTTACCTGCATATTGGTCTGGGTCTGAAGTGGTTAAATTGACAGGACTTATCCATGTACCACATGAGCACATACTGTAGCCAGTCTGTGGGAGCCAAAATTATTGTTGGTTGGTAGGGGATCAAATACTTTTTTTTACTCACTGAACTGCAACTCAAATGTATAACATTTATATCACGTGTTTTTTCCGGAGGTTTGGTTGATATTCTTTCTCTATCATTTAACCAATTACCCACCAGCCGCCGTCAAATAACGGTGGCAAGGTGGTTGCTTAACTCTAGGATCACGTTATATAACGTGATCCTAGAATTGCGCTCCCGTGCGCCCCCTGGGGACCCGGCGGATCACGGTAAATGGCCGCTGATAGCGGCCATTTACCTTTTGACCGCTCCGTCCAATGACGATCACATGTAAACAAACCGGCGTCATTTGATGACGCCGGTTCCTCCCTCCTCTCTCTGTACCGAGCGGTACAGTGTGAGAGGGGGAGCGCGGATGGCAGCAGCACTGTGGGATGGATCTGTGACTATTGCAGTCACAGATCCATCCATCCCTGCTTAGCCATCCCTGCATTAACCACTGCAATACTCTTCCTTCCCTGCGCCATACTCTGCAATTCCTTCCCTGCGCAATACACTGCAATGCCCCCCACGCAATACTCTGCAGTACCCCCCGCGCAATACTCTGCAGTACCCCCCGCGCAATACTCTGCAGTACCCCCCGCGCAATACTCTGCAGTACCCCCCCGCGCAATACTCTGCAGTACCCCCCGCGCAATACTCTGCAGTACCCCCGGCGCAATACTCTGCAGTACCCCGGCACAATACTCTGCAGTACCCCCGGCACAATACTCTGCAGTACCCCCGGCACAATACTCTGCAGTACCCCCGGCACAATACTCTGCAGTACCCCCGGCACAATACTCCCCGCGCAATACTCTGCAATCGTTTTTTTTTTTCAGGATTCCCAGCCTAGAGGTGAGATGTGGGGTCTTGTTGACCCCATATCTCACTGTAAAGAGGACCTGTCATGCTATATTCCTATTACAAGGGATGTTTACATTCCTTGTAATAGGAATAAAAGTAATCAAAACATTTATTTTTGGGGAAAAACGTGTCAAACTAAAATAAATAAAGTAAAATTAACAATAATAAAAAAAAATTACAGTGCCCCTGTACCCGTGTGCTTGTATACACACGCAAGTCCTGCCCACATATGAAAACGGTGTTCAAACCACACATGTGAGGTATCGCTGCGAAGGTTAGAGCGAGAGCAATAATTTTGGCCCTAGACCTCCTCTCCAACTAAACCAGTAAAAACATTTAAAGCGTTGCCTATGGGGATTTTTAGGTAGCGAAGTTTGGCACCATTCCACAAGCGTGTGCAATATTGAAGGGTGACATGTTGGGTATCTATTTACTCGGCGTAACTTCATCTTTCATATTATGCAAAAACATTGGGCTAACTTTACTGTTTTTTTTTTAAAGCACAAAACTGTTTTATTTCCAAAAAAAAACGCGTTAGAAAAATTGCTGTGCAAATACCATGCGCGATAAAAAGTTGCAATGACCGCCATTGTATTCTCTGGGGTCTTTGCTAAAAAAGCATATATAATGTTTTGGGGTTCTATGTAATTTTCTAGCAAATAAATTATGATTTTTCCATGTAGGAGAGAAATGTCAGAATTGGTCGGGGTGCTCCAGAACGCCTGATGGTGCTCCCTGCATGTTGGGCCTCTGTATGTGGCCATGCTGTGTAAAAGTCTCACACATGTGGTATCGCCATACTCAGGAGGAATAGCAGAATGTGTTTTGGGGTGTAATTTGTGGTATGCATATGCTGTGTGTGAGAAATAACCCGCTATGAAAATTTTGTAAAAAAAAAAAACAAATCTTGATTTTGCAAAGAATTGTGGGAAAAAATTACAACTTCAAAAAACTCACAATGCCTTTTTCTAAATACCTAGGGATGTCTTCTTTCCAAAAAGGGGTCATTTGGGGGGTATTTGTACTTTTCTGGCATGTTAGGGTCTCAAGAAATGAGAGAGGCTGTTAGTACATCAGATGTGATCAAATTTATACATTTTCAGTAAATGGTACCAAAGGTTGTAGACCCTATAACTTTCACCCAGACTAAATAATATCCAATTGTTTTTGTTTTGTTACCAAAGATATGTAGCAGTATACATTTTAGGCCAAATTTATGAAGAAAAATTACTTTTTTGCAAAATTTTATAATAGAAATGAAGAAAAATTCATTTTTTTTACAAAATTTTCGTTCTTTTTTCATTTATAGCGAAAAAAAATTAAACCGCAGAGGTGATCAAATACCACCAAAAGAAAGCTCTATTTGTGGGAAAAAAAGGATAAAAAGTTAATTTGGTTACAGTGTTGTATGACTGAGTTATTGTCATTCAAACTGTGAGAGCACCGAAAGCTGAAAATTGGTCTGGTTATTAAGGGGGTTTAAGTGGCCAGTGGTCAAGTGGTTAAAATACACATATAAAAAAAATTATAGAGATCCTTAATTTCTTCGTAAGTGGGAAATCTTAAAACAATCAGTAAAAGATAAATCAACAGGTCAAATAAAATACAGCTTGCACCTCCATTTAACATCAATAAACTGGAACCAGGGGAGGCCAGTTCATTAAGGGCACATAGGGGCCGCCCTTCCATCCATGCAACCAGCTCCTTTCAGGACACCGGCGCATGGATTCCAATGTGGAGGAGCTGCTTTTTGATGCACAGATTAGAGCCAGAGGCTCTAATAGGCTTCAATATAGGGTGGGCACGGGTCGCAGAGAGTGCGCTCTGATCCCACCCAACTGTGCTACAACAGCAAATATTTGCTGTTGTAACACTGATCCTCCTCCCGGCCAATTAGGAAGTGGGTTTTGGCACTGGTCAACCGACTGGCTGAAAGGACAGGGCGATCCTATTGGATGCCTAGGAGGAGGAGAAGAGCTGGAAGCCACCATAGACAAGAGGACACGGAGCTGCTGCACCACGCTGCCTGCTACCCACCGCTCGGGGGGGGGGGGGTTGTATGCCGCCGCTGCCCCCCCCCCCAAAAAATAAAATAAAACACCAGCAGCCACTGATTGGAACTAAAGATTGATTTTGTAAAGCTTGTTGTACACACTGCTCTTTTAATTAAAGGGGTTGTAAAGGGAAAAAAATGTTTTCATAAAAAGCATCCTTTACCTGCAGACATTCCTCTTTTCACTTCCTCATTGTTCCTTTTTGCTGAGAAGTTGTTCTATTTCTTCTCTGTTCTGTTCACTTCCTGCTTGTCTGATTTTACTGACCACCGTGAAGGGAGACTTTACTGCGGTGGTCAGTAACATGCTTGCCCCTTCCTGGGAACTACATCTGTGTGGCAGGACGCTCTCTATGGGCCAGATTCAGGTAGATGAGAGTATCTTTCCTCTGGAGTAACGCTTCTCATTTACGTTACTCTGAAGACCCTTTCAGCGCAAGTCCTGTAATTCACATAGCAGTTGCGCGTAAACTTGCGCCAGAGTAACGATAATGCGCTGGCGTAACCCGACGCAAGTGGAAGTGGGTGTGATCATATGTAAATGATGGGCGGAGCCCAGCGCAGAGGCTTACGTTCAGCGCATCATCCACGGAGCATGCGCAGTGAGTGCGGCTCCACTCGCCCCCCTTGTGCGCATGCTCACAACTTCCGTCGGCACCACTTCCTGGGAAACGTCAGCGCAATGCGTTCCGCTGGGCGCTTAAAAGCGCTGGCAGAAACGCCATTCTGGCGCAAAAGTATTTCCGCTTCCCCCCACCCCAGGGAAGATACTTTTGTGCTGTGATGGCTGCTCCCGCTACCCCCAGAGTGAGGAGGAACCTCAACTTTAATTCACAGGAGGTCTCAGTGATCATTTCGGCAATGGAGACGGATAATGAATTTCTCCATGGCAAAAAAAGCCGGAAGACCAGCCGGGAGAGGAAGCAGGGCATCCTGGAGTCGATTGCTGCCAGGGTCAATGTCCTGGGGTACTCCACCCGGACTGCTGGGGACATACAAAAAAAAATTAATGACCTGCGGCGCAAGGTGAGGGACAAGGTGGCCTCCATCAGGAGGTATGAGAGGGGCACAGGTGGTGGTCCCCCATGTCCTGTCACCCTAACCGCAGAGGAGGAGGTGGTTGCTCGCTGCCTGGAGAGGGAGCAGGTGGAGGGGGTCGCAGGCTATGACTCCGTGGAGGAAGGCACAAGGACAGGTAAGTGTTTTATAATCCCCTATTTGTTGTTTTGCATTTGGGGGGGGAGGGTACATGTGCCAAGTGTGTGGGCCACCAACATGTGTCTGCTTTGTGTCATCCACAGATGACGGAGCTGGGCCATCATCTGTCAGCGTGCATTCCACCCCATCCCCCCCACGCCATCGTGTGCCCGAGCCACTGGGTGGTGAAGAGGTTGTGGAGGAGGAGAGTGGCCACACCACACCTGCCGAGGTGGTTGTGGAGGATCTTGCTGTGGCAGAGCAGGACTTTTCATTAGTGTTGTCTGTCTCCTCCCCTTCTCCTGGGCCGTCTGTCGTCCCCTCCCCCATCCTTGGAAGCCCCTCAAGGGCGGCTCATTCCACCCGATGACAACCATCTTCTGTCCCCAGGAAGGCGACCCAGAAGACCAGGGGGGTGTCTGATGGTATACAGGACCAGTTGGCGAGGGATCACGCCAGGCAGACGGAACAGATGGGGGCCATAGCGGTGCACTTGGAGAAAGTGTCTGACAGCCTGGGCTCCGTTGCCAACCTCAGCAACGCAGTGCAGGATGTCAGCTGCAACTGCGCTGCAGTGGTCACCACTTTGGGGGAGGTGCAGGGGGATATCCGGCACCTTACTGCAGCCGTCCAGGCCAACAGTGCTGCCATCCGGGACCAGGGGAGGCTGAGTCGGCGGGCCCAGCACTACCAGGTCACCCGTCAGCTCCGGATGCAGGCCCAGACCAACTCCTACCTTGGACGGATAGCCAGGGCCTTGGAGGGCACGCAGGCCACACCTGCCAGGAGTGGCCCACCTGGGGATCAGCCACCTCCAGATGCCCCCCCACCCACTCCATCCAGGCATCTGCGGAGTCAGAGAGGGGCCCCCAGAAGAAGCCCCCGGCATCCCCGATGAGGCCTTTTATTTTTTTGGGGGTTTTATATTTTTGTTTTGGACATACTCAGGTCATGAGTTTATTTTTTATTTTGCTCAGGTTTTGAGATTTTGTTTCTTTTAATTATCAGGATATGATATTATTAATTTATTTTTGTACTGCACACGGTCAGGAGTGCAGGGGACAGTGTGAATGGTGTGTGAATGTGAGGGGGTGGCACTCCTGAAAGTAAGGGGTGTCACCCTCGGCCGTGGTGGTGAAGTGAACCCCACGGCTGAATGAATGACGTGTGAAAGGTGTGTGAATGGACAGTGACATCATTGGGGCCTTGACGCTGACGTTACTGCTCCCAACTCCTACATGCTGGACTTGGGCTAATCCAATGCGATGTGCATGTGGTGTGTGTGATCTAGGGACATCAGTGGTGTACACGCGTGCACTGTCTGTGTGATTAATGTTTTGGTTTAGTGTCCAAAGATGCCTACAGCGAGGACCCTCCCGACTGCTCTTCCATCAGCAGACTGGGTGTCCTCTGGCAGGTGGGGACTGTGTGGGTCGGGGGTCAGGTCATCACGTATGTCAATATGCAGGCCTTTTTTCATAGCAAAGTTATGTAGTATGCAACATGCACCGATGATCTGACACACGAAGGTAGGGGAATACAATAGGGCCCCCCCAGACTTATCCAGGCATCGGAAACGGGACTTTAGGAGCCCAAATGTTTGCTCCACCACTGCACGGGTTTTGATGTGTGCTTCATTGTATTTTCTCTCTCCTCTGGTTTGGGGGTTCCGGAAAGGAGTCATGAGATGGGGTCCCAGTGCATATGCAGAGTCACCTGGAAGGGAAAAGACAGGAGAATGTTAGTCATGCATGTGCGATTTCTGTTGTGCATCACGGGAGGGGATAGTCATGCCTGACTCCCATGTCACTCACCAACCAGCCAGCTGTCCCCATACATGTTCTGGTTAAATTCTGCTGGGATGGGGCTCTGACGGTATATGAAGCTGTCATGGCTGGACCCGGGGTGTTTGGCACGGACGTGCCATATGAGGCGTTGGGCATCAGCTATCACCTGTACATTGATGGAATGCCAATGCTTCCGATTGCGGTATATGTGCTCTGTGGCACTGGGGGGCTGGAGTGCCACATGTGTGCAATCAATGGCCCCCACAGTGCGTGGGAATCTGGCAATGCTGTAGAAATCTGTCATTGCCTTCTGCCGCAGCTCCTCAGTGGTGGGTCTGATGAACTGGTTGGACATGCGTCTGAGGATTGCAGGGACAACCTGGTGCACACATCTGCTTATGGAGGATTGTGACATCCCAGCCACCACTCCACTTGTACGCTGGAATGATCCACTTGCAAGGAAATGAAGTGTTGCCAGGACCTTCACCAGTGGCTGCACTGCTTGTGAGCGGTGTGTCTTGCTGGTGATGTCACCCTGCAGGGTTGTGGTTAGTTCAAGTATTGCATCAGGGCTGAATCTGAAGAGGCGATACACCTCCTCATCCCCCATGCCAAAGAGGCTCATACGAGTGCGGTATATCCTCTCACGTGGCCGCCTTCTTGGTTCCAGGGGACCCATCAGTAGTTCTAGGACCACAATTGCCCCTGGCATGTTGGCACACAGAGGTGTTGTCCTCCTTGCAAGTGTTGTTGTTCAGCAAGCTCCTATCGTCGGTAACGCTGCTGTAGCTGCTCTCCTGCTGACCTGTGACCGTCTGGAGTAAAGATAAAGCAGCCTTTTGTAGAAATAACTTTGCGCCGGACGGACCAGATACGCGCGGCGCATGTAGCCAGCGTATGGTGCTAATCCGTTCGTGAATTGTGAAAAATCCCTCATTTGCATATTTGCAGGGGAAATTAATGGGCGCGACTGATGCGCCCAGCGAAAATAAACGCTGACGATACTCTGGCGTCGGAACGTTCCGCCGGTCGCAAATGACCCGTTATTGGCCGCATCTAGTTTGGTGGGTACGGGCACATAGAAACGACGGCGCATCATCACAGTTACGCGGCGCATATCCAAATACTCCAGCTCAAGTGTTCGTGAATCTGGCCCTATTTGTTAGAGACTTCAAGGAGGTGTGAATTACTGGGTGTGTCGCAATTCATACTGGGAAATTTAGTTTTTACATGAACAAGTAATGCAAACCAGGAAGTGAATGAGAGAACAGAAGCTAGAACGCTGAAGGTGATATAGATGAAGGAATTTAATAGGTATTTAGTCGTTTGTTAACAGAATCATTACACTATTCTGTCTACCTTGCAGACATTTTTTTTCCTTTACAACTCCTTTAAAGGTGGATGTGAGATAGTGAAGCAGAAGCTGAACATGTTCCACTCAGAGTGGAAAAGCTGGTCATGAAATGCAGTTATGGCGAGTGGTCATCTTGTTTCTCCTGATGTGTTGCAGTTTTTTTTGCAAAAGGCATGATGCACAGTAAAAGTAAGTACACCCCTCACATGTTTGTAAATATTTTATCATACCTTTTTATGTGACAACACTGAACACACAACCATTGATTTCTAAACCGCTGGCGACAAAAGTGAGTACACCTTTAAGTGAAAATGTCCAAATTGGGCCTAATTAGCTATTTTCCCTCCCTGATGTCATGAGACTCGTTAGTGTTACATGGTCTCAGGTGTGAAGGGGGAACAGGTGTGTTAAAATTGGTTCAACATGGCAGCTCATGGCAAAGAGAATCTGAAAAAAATAATTGTTGCTCTACATCAGGGATCCTCAAACTACGGCCCTCCAGCTGTTGTGGAACTACACATCCCATGAGGCATTGCAAAACTCTGACATTCACAGACATGACTAAGCATGATGGGAATTTTAGTTCCTGAACAGCTGGAGGGCCGTAGTTTGAGGACCCCTGCTCTACATAAAGATGGCCTAGGCTATAAGAAGATTGCCAAGACCCTGAAACTGAGCTGCAGCACGGTGGCCAAGACCATACTGCGGTTTACTAGGAAATGTTCCACTCAGAACAGGCCTCGCAATGGTCGACCAAAGGAGTTGAGTGTATGTGCTCAGCGTCATATCCAGAGGTTGTCTTTGGGAAATAGATGTGTGAGTGCCGCAGAGGTTGAAGGGGTGGGGGGTCAGCCTGTCAGTGCTCAGACCATACCCTGCACACTGCATAAAATTGGTCTGCATGGCTGTTGTCCCAGGAGGAAGCCTCTTCTAAAGATGATGCACAAGAAAGCCTGCAAGCAGTTGGCTGAAGACAAGCATGGATTACTGGAACCTTGTCCTGTGGTCTGATGAGACCAAGATGAACTTATTTGGTTCAGATGGTGTCAAGCGAGTGTGATGGAAGTGTCATGGTCTGGGGCTGCATGACTGCTGCTGGCACTGGGGAGTTCATTGAGAAGACAATGAATACTAACATGTACTGTGACATACTGAAGCAGAGCATGAGCACTTCAGAAGCTGGGCCGCAGAGCAGTATTCCAACATGATAACGACCCCAAACACACCCCCAAGATAAACACTTCCTTGCTAAAGAAGCTGAGGGTAAAGGTGATGGACTGGTCAAGCATGTCTCCAGACCTAAACCCTATTAAGCATCTGTCGGGCATCCTCAAGTGGAAGGTGGAAAAGCGCAAGGTCTCCAACATCCACCAGCTACGTGATGTCATCATGGAGGAGTGGAAGAGGACTCCAGTGGCAACCTGTTAAGCCCTAGTGAACGCCATGCCCAAGAGCGTTAAGGCAGTGCTGGAAAATAATGGTGGCCACACAAAATATTGACAGGGGTGTACTCACTTTTGTTGCCAGCGGTTTAGATATTAATGGCTTTGTGTCTGTAAGCTGTACACTCACTACTTTACATTGTAGCACAGTTTAATTTCTTCAGTGTTGACACATGAAAGGATATAATAAAATATTTTCAAAAATGGGAGGGGACAGTGATTTGTGGGAAGGGAAATGGTTTTTCACATGCAAGACTCTGGTGTAAATGTCAAATTACATTTAATACCTACTTTGGAGTTTGCCTCTACTATGGCAGCTGGGGGTTGGTGTTCTAAGGCAAAACGCAAAGTGGATCAGAGCATTTGCAGCGCTTAAATCAGCAGACAGTATTGAAGAGAGATTGTGGTAGAGAAACTATTGTGAAATAGGAAAGAAAAGCTACAAGAGAATGCAACACATGCAATGGGAGAAGAGAAGGTCTGCCAGAAAATGTAGTGTGGTGATGGGAAGGACCTTCCAAGAAATATAGGGGAGATAAACCTGAGCTTACAGGGGAGGATTTTAAAGGGTGTGTAAAAACTGCGATGGAGCATACACATGGCCGGGATTACCGGCCAAAAGCTCTCATGGCAGTTTTCCTGCTGGGAAAACCAGTCGTGTGTACAAGGCATCAGAATAGCTGTCTGCCCATACATTGTGCAGGTAGGCAGTTACCCGAGAGCAGGAAGATCGATAGACCACAGAGATGCTCACCAGTGCCCTCGCAGTTGAGAACTATGAGTCCTGAGCCACAATGGCTGGCGGCACAGAAAACTACAAAAAATAATTGAAAACATTGTGGGCCAGATTCTCATAGAAATCCGGCGGCATAGCGTAAGCCATTTACACTACGCCGCCGCATCGTACTAGAGCAAGTGCTTTAATCTCAAAGCACTTGCTCCATAGTTTTCGCCTGCGTCGTGTAAATCGCCCAGCGTAAGCCCGCGCAATTGAAATGGGGCGGCTTGTATTTAAATTAAGCGCGCCCCCGCGTCGAACGAACTGCGCAGTGCGCCGGCCGGGGAAAAAGCCCAGTGCGCATGCTCCAAAGGACGTCACATTTTCTCAATGTAAACGACGTAATCGCAGCGTACGCCAGCCCCATTGAGAATCGACGTACGCAAACGACGTAAACGACGCACAACACGACGCGGTCCCGAGGCCATACTTAACATGGCATCCGACGGCACCCGACGGTACTTCGTAAGGTTACTCCACATCGAAGCTGGGGTAACCTTACGCGGACGAAAACAACGTACGCGACGACGGGGCGGCGTAAAAGCGATCGGGAATCAGCGTACTACCTCATTTGCATATGCAAATGAGAAAACAACGTAAAGGCCACCTAGTGGCCGGAGTTGTCATTACAACTACAATCCGCAAGTGTAATGGTTTTACACTTGTCGGATGTAGAAGCGTATCTATGCAAAAGTGATGCTAAGCATCACTCGCATAGATACGAGCCAAAAAAAATGGCGATACGACGGGGTATCTGAGATACTCCATCGTAACGCCGCTGAGAATCTGGCCCTGTGGTTGTACTCACACATTTTAGGTGCTTCCAGCACACCAAACTTTAAAAGCATTATGTATAGGATTCCTCTCCAAAAAACTTCCAAACTTGTATGCGTCAACAGCTTTTACAAACAAGCAGGTATCCAAGCTTCTCCACCACTCTGGCCCCTCCCCTACATGTGACAACACAGTGCTAATCACGTGTCTCCCTCAATTTTAGCAATATTGATTTTCATTGTTTATGGCACTATCTTTGCATTTGTAAGGTTCAGTATCACACAGCGCTGCATTTTTTTGTTTTTTGTATATATGTTTTCACAGATTATGGACAAAAAACAGGACCACAGCGGCATAAAACCGAAGAGATGTCAGCAAGGAAGTTGTGACTTTAAATGAAGTTTGGGAGGGGAAAATGAATAGAGATGGAAGATACAATTATTTGATAATACATGAAAAACACGTTTAGCACAGATTGATTACCATATACAGAGAATTGCACCCTAATCGAGCGCTATTTTCAACTAGGCAATAGTAATAACATGTTTGTTTTTATCAATAGCTATGAATGTTTGTAAAAGGGGCCACCATATTCATGATAGGATACATAGGTAAAACGGTAATGACGCATTTCACGGCTTATAACCGCTCTTCAGCAGCAGACAATTTGGTACCTAAAATGGAGGAAATTAATCAAGTAAGTGACCATGTCGTGGTAAGGGAGGATGGGTAAAGCCCCCCAAGATAACCGTATGGGACATGAGGACTTACGAATTGAGTGTGCAATGGACAGCATGGCGTCTCAGGCCAAGGCCAACCGTGAGCATCAGTGTCGGGAGCCAAGAGGGCATGTGCACGGCAGCACCAGACAGAAAGGCTGAAATTAGCGTCCGATTAGGGTGCAATTCTCTGTATTATGGTAATCTGTGCTAAACGTGTTTTTCATGTATTATCAAATAATTGTATCTTCCACCTCTATTCATTGTCCTCCCTAGCTTAATTTAAAGTCCCAACTGACATCTATCTGTTTTATTGCCTCAGGTTACTTTACATCTGACACTGATTGCAGTCTCAGGGTGCTCTAAAGTAGCTCACAAGATCTATATATTTTTATGTTTTTTTATTTATATTTACTTCATAAGCCAGTAATTTACATGAGTGTAGGAGACCAACCGCTGCACACAGACCAATACACATAATTAGACTAAGAAAAAATGGTCGCCACTCAAAACAAGGTAGACTACAACAAAATTGCAGCAATCGTCTCTATTAATAGAACAGGTACCACTTCAGTTAACCATATCTCCCTGAGGAAGCAATGTGGAGTGACAAAACTAGGAGGAGCTTGGGAGACTGACATATAAGGAACCAGGAATTAACAGAAGGAAAACAGAGCCAGTGTAATGGACAGGGGAGCACGGATAACCGGGGCTGCAGATCTGACTGTGAGGTGACACCTTGTCCCAGCACTTGTGGATACATATGCCAGCATTTGAAAAATGTGAGTGGAACTTATTTTATGCTTTATATAATTAAATTATTTTTAAAACGGTAAAGCACTATTGTAAGCTGTACCTTACATGTGGGCGGAGGCCAATGGTAAATAATGACGACGAAGTACACCTTTTAATGTAAGACACCCAAGTAAAACGGATGAGCTATATGAAGGAGGAAAGTCTAAGGTTCCTTTCTCACTTGTACGACTTCAAAGTCGCACGATTTTGCCGCGATTTCAATGAATGCCTGTGTAAGTGGCATCAAAATCGGACCAAAGTAGTGCAAGGACTACTTTGAAGTCGGCACAACTTAAAGTCATGCCAGTATGAATGGTGTTCATTGAAAATATTGGAGAATGACTGGTCATACGATTTTGCAGTCCAAAATCGTGGGACAAGTCGTGTAAGTGTGAAAGGGCTCTAAGGAGGCCAACTGGTGGAGGTGGTACAAGGATATTTGTATATATATATATATATATATATATATATATATATATATATATATATATATATATATACAGAGATGCTTTATAAATCAGCTCCATGGCATGGATGAAAAAATAGAGTATCTGACTTAAGTGTAGAAGAGTGTTAAAATTGCCAAAAATGTAGAGCACCCACTTGGGGGAGAGAGGAAAGAGAAGATATTGTGGATAGAACTGTGACAAAAGCTACTGTAGTGCAGGTTGCAGGAGAGAGAGCTGCAATGCACATGTGTGCAAACTGTTTACTGTGGGAAACACTGCTGAAACAACAATATGCAGTTGGGTTGTAGATACTAATAATATAACAATATCCCTACCAAGATGTGGTCATTATTGTGTGAACAATGTGTGAGCTGTATATTGTAATACAAATCTCTAGAAGGTGTCAGATCTGAAAGGAGGCACATTTGTTTCACTGCTACATTTATTTAGAATGGCAGAATCCCTCAGTAGGAAAATACATTCTGCTGAAAAAAATGTTCCTGCAGCTTTCTGCCTGTACCATCATACAGGCTGTCTGTCTAAAAGCTGCAGGGCTTGTGAATGTCAGCACAATGTCCTTGCCCTTGCTAGCTCATTCAGAACTACAAGCCATCAGTTGCCTTGTAGTGCATTCATTCACAGGAAACTGTAAATGATTGACATGTCTGTGTAGGCGGGGTCCCCGCATGGCTGTGCTCTTTTCAAAAAGAGACAGCAGGTGCGAAGAGACAATCCCCTGCCTGCTCTCACAGGGATGGGCGACTGGCAGCATGTCACATGTTCCCTCTAAACTCCCTCAAAACTCTTTTATTCAAGGGAATGGCTGAAAAAAAGCAGCCAGTCATGGTGTGAATTGTGTTGTGAGCAATTGGTTGAGGTTGATAATTGAGATCTGGGCTCTGCCTTTGGCACTGATCATTCCTAAAAAAACACCAACAGGTTCTCTAATAAAAAAGGGAGGTTTCAATATATAATTCTAGGAGTTTCTAGGGGTTTAGTTGTGGTAGTAATTTTGAAGCAAATGTACTACCTCCCAGTAACAGTGGAGATAAACTATATGTGTAAAATGTGAATTCCTTCATTTAGTTCTAAATCCAAGCAACAAGTTAACACAGTAATTGAGCTTTTGTGCTCAAGCTAATGCTGCAACTGTGCTAAAATTAGAATTCTGCAATCTGCAAACGCCTGCATTCACCACCACACACTGCTCAACTATGCCTTCTCTCTCAGCGTCAAACTTCAGGGCAGGTATGAATATGTTTAATGGTTGTTGGCAACCTATTGGTATTTCTATTATCAGCACTTCTGTAATAAAGCTAGGAACCTGCAACTGGTATTCAAGCATTACCAGAAGGTACATTCTAGGATTCCCAATTACTAACCAAAAGGAGTACAGTGAAATGGTGCTACACAGCCCAAAAAAAAAATCTGAAGTACTGAGCACGTAGGCTGTATATACATTTCAAGGCTCAACCTTAAATTTTGACTGGTGTTTAACCACTTCAGCCCCGTACCATATTGCTGGTGAAAGACCGGGCCACTTTTTACGATTCGGCACTGTGACGCTTTAACTGATAATTGCGCGGTCGTGTGACGTGGCTCCCAAACAAAATTGGCATCTTTTTTTCCCACAAATAGAGCTTTCTTTTGGTGGTATTTGATCACCTCTGCGGTTTTTATTTTTTGCGCTATAAACAAAAATAGAGTGTCAATTTTGGAAAAAAATGAATATTTTTTACTTTTTGCTGTAATAAATATCCCCCAAAATATATAAAAAAAATAGCTTTTCCTCAGTTTAGGCCGATATATGTATTCTTCTACCTTTTTTTTCTAAAAAAATCGCAATAAGCGTTTATTGATTGGTTTGCGCAAAAGTTATAGCGTCTACAAATTAGGACATAGCTTTATGGCATGTTTGTTAATATTTTTTTTACTAGTAATGACGGCGATCAGCGATTTTTATCGGTACTGCGACCTAATGGCAGACACTTTGGACACTTGACACATTTTTGGGGCCATTTGCATTTTTATAGCGATCAGTACTATAAAAATGCATTGATAACTATAAAAATGCCACTGGCAGGGAGGGGGTTAACACTAGGGGATGAGGAAGGGGTTAATTATGTTCCCTGTGTGTGTTTTAATTGAAGGGGGGTGGGACTGACTTGGGGAAATGACGGATCGCTGTTCATACAATATACGAACAGATGATCAGGCATTTCTCCCCTGACAGGACTGGGAGCTGTTTGTTTACACACACAGCTCTGTAACGAGTGATCGTGGCTGCACGGTGGTAATCGCACCCGCCGGGCATGAGCGTTGGGGCCAGGGGCCAGCGGGGGGCGCACGCCTCCCTATTGGCTGATTTGCAAGATGACGTATAGTTACGTGATCTTGCGCAGCCGTGCCGACCTGCCGCCGTATAACTGCGGCAGCTGGATGGCAAGCAGTTAATGTTATTTGTAGACAAACCCAGACTACTTACCATCACAATCAGCAATTGGTGTAAACTATAAAACATGCACATGCACGCAGGATCCAAGATGGCCACTTGAGCCTGGAGTCGCACACCCGGCCGAAAGTGGAAAGCTCTGTAAGGGGCCCCAGAGGCACACATCCTGGGCACATTAGGCTTCTACAGTTCCCGTAAGGTCCTCCGCTTATTGTATGGCCAGTGACAGAAGCCGATAGGCCAGTTCTCGCCCACCGTCGACCATGAGATCTATGACTGCAAAAGCTAAGATGGCGGCCGCTCAAGCAAAGCCACAACCCCTCTGAGCCTGCTCTTTTAGCTCTGCTGACACTGATGAGACGCATGAGACTCCCCGGGACCCTCAATCTCCAGGCAGCTTCTCAGCTCAGGTCGGTCCTTCTCCTCATCCACAGAGTCTCTCATAGAGCAGACTCTGTATGACCTGCTGACTTCACAATCCTCACAACCAAATAGACAGGCTGTATCAGGCTTTATTCAGGATCCTCTGGGAGCAGAAGAGGAACATCAGCTTATGCTTGCCAAATCTTCAGCTCTGTTGGATCAAGGACTAGCTAAAACTGTACAGCAGATCACCTCTACGATCAAAGCATATCTGCAAGGACTGGGGGCCCGTATTGAGACGATTGAAACCAAGCTGCACAGTACTATATCCCATACTACCCAAAATACCTTCTGCATTAAGAGTTTGCAACAACTCGACCTGGCCCTAGATAAGATTGATGATTTGGAAAACAGGTGCAGGCGATATAATTTTGATATAAGGGGTTTGCCAGACAAAGATGTGGACACTGCTGTTCATGCATTCCTCATTGCCTAGATCTGGACAGGGCCCATTGGGCCTTACAGCCTCAGTGCCAGGAGGGCCCACCACATGATATCATCGTTAAACTGCATTATTATAAAACCAAGGAGTTGGTGATGCAAAAAGCCAGAGGCCCCTACTCTGTCTATTCTGGGACATGATATGCAAGTGTTTGGGGATATTTCTCAGTTTACAGCTGAAAAATGCACAATTTCAAACCATTGCTGCCGGTACCCCAACGTAAAGCCATTAAATACAGATGGGCATTCCTCTTTCATTTATGCTTCACTTACATGGAACTGTTGGTATAAAGATATGAAACCGCCCCTAATATCCTGTACCACCAATGTGCCAAAGAAAAAAAATTGAAATAAAAGCTGCCACTTAAAAAATAATAATGATAAACTGAATTTCAACCTATAAACCAAACTGTGAAAATAGGACAAAATTGTAGCGCTCATGAGATCAGTACCCAGAGTACCATGTGACTAATTAATAAATTAATAGTCCATAAAGTGAAGTGATATTCAAACAAGATTCAATCTTCTTAAAAGCCTCCACCCCACCGCCGTGCTCGTGACACCACCCCTCTGAAATCGCAGTCACCAGCTAAAATTGCCTCCCACTCTCGTGCTTGGATCAAGAGCTTGTTAATCAGTGGATGGTCGTTTAACCCTTTGGAGTTCTAATTAACAAGCTTTTGAGCCGAACACGAGAGTGGGAGGCAATTTTAGCTGGTGAGTGCGATTCCAGAGGGGTGGTGTCACAAGCACGGCGGTGGGGTGGAAGATTTTAAGAAGACTGAATCTTGTTTGAATATCACTTCACTTTATGGACTATTAATTAATTTATTAGTCACATGTCACGTGGGACTATTTATATAAATTCATTTGTTTTATCACTAGTGATTTGTTTACAGTTATATAGCGATTGGTACTGATGGGTACGGATCTCATGAGCGCTACAATTTTGTCCTATTTTCACAGTTTGGTTTATAGGTTGAAATTCAGTTCATCATTATCCTTCACTTACGCCAACAAACCTTACTCCTTCTCTTCACTTGCGTATGGCGAAGCTCTTTTTCTATGGCTGGGTTTTATTCACCAGGAAGGATCCACTTCGGAATCTACTGCGCCCGCTGGCACCAACCGCCGTGGAGAATCGATTCGTCCTCTCGCACTATTATGGCATCAAGTATCCTATGGTTGGAAGGGATCGTCCAGACACCCTTGAAGTTAATGACTTTGATGATAAGAGCTTTTGTTTCTGATGACACCTTTTCAGGTGAAAAGAACTTTGCAGTTCTTTGGGGTTACCCCTTTGAAGTTATATAGGACTTTTTTGGGGATATTTTGACTTTACATGATCTATCTTTATGCCTATCACCTTTTGTATGGTCTCCACACAGGTAACCTAGTCTAGTCATGGTACAGGGTGATAGTTAAACGTGGCTGTGGTTCCTCTGCTCTGTCTGGTTCATTCCTTGGCCAGGTGTGGCAGGGGGTGATGGCTGTGGGTCGGGCGGAGACTTGGGCATTTGGCTTTTTTAGAGTTGAAAATATATTTATTGGTATTTCAATAGTACAAAACAGAAAAAAGACAATTAACATGAGGTGTTACAGTCTGCAAACAGTCACAAATATAATCGAGGGAGATGTCAGCCAGATGGCTATCGCCCACAGCAGGATGCATTTGTTTTTTTTAGAGCATTTCCAATGTTATCTAACTAGTCATACGTTTTTGTCCTATGCTCTATTTGCTAAGTGAGCTAAGGCCTGGCAGTTGTGCGCACCCACTCGAGCCACTCTCCTGATGATTGAGGCTTCTGGCCTGAGTTTCGTGTCACGCAGGTTCGAGGTGTGAAACTTCTTTGCCTTAGCCTGGAGGCTTAGTTTGGTCTCCTGGCTATGGTGTTTGTGTATGTATGTCTCCTTTTATTTTGTGTTGTCTTTTCTACTTTTCTTTAACTTTTTTCTTTGTTTGCTTTTTGGAGATCTAGGTTTATTTATCCTCCTTCTCTGCCAAGGAGCTGGAGCGGTTGGTCCATACGATGGATAATACTGTGGGTTGGGGTAAGTGGCAAACTATGCGGTATGACATTCTTAGCACACCATGAGTACCTCTAGGCCTTTAGTGACCATGTAGGGTAATCTCTGAACACCCAGGGCTTAAATTATCCTGTCAAACATTGGAAGGCATTTTAGTATTACCAAACCTGCAGGGCAGAGGTCTTGCCACTTCAATAAACAAATTTTCCCCGATCCTATAGACCATCTTTCCTGCACAAACATTTTCCATTTTTTTTAGCTGACGCTCCAGATACAACTAGAGGAGTAGCGAAATTAGTTTTTCAAAAAGTGTTTCTTTCACACTTAAACAAGAAATAAGAGGGCCTGAAGGGAAGTTTGTGTTGGTTACAGTTGGGGAACAGCTCTGTTCCTTTGTTTCTTATTATGCTAGGGGCATGTTGGTCAGGCCTCCTTTTTTAATAAATTGCTCAGACCCTGACCCCCCACCTAGAGGGGCAGTTTGATTCTTAATGAATAGCTCTTATCTGCTGGTGTGGAGACATCAGAATATGTGTAAAACAATAAGGGAAAGCCACAAAGCTGTTGTGCGGGGGAAGTTGATTCAGTTGTCTTCACAGCTTCACCAGACTTTTCAGGAACAAATCCAGACATTAGACTGTGCATCTGAAATTGTAATATTTGCTTTGGAATCATAAACGTTTCCCTGACCCAGCCCTGCTCCAACACATTGAACAGGTCCGATCGGAATACAATTTAGCCTCGATGACCAAAACGGAGAAGAGCATCCGTTGGGTCTCAACTTAATTTTATACACATAAAGATAAGACTGGTCCATAAACGTAATCCTCGTATGAACCTATGCAGTTCCTGAGATCCGCTGCTCTGATGGGAGATATTCCCAGATCCCCTGTAAAGTGCTTGAGGCCTTTAGGAATTTTTACTCTTCCCTGTACCAGACCCCAGGGGGTGTAGATTTCTCGGATTGTGCTCAATACCTGGAGGGCCTAGTGCTCCCTAAAATATCTGTGGCCAATAGAACACATATGGAGGCTCCTTTTTTACGGCACAGGAGGTTTTGGCTGCCAATAAATCTACAAAAACTGTCTCTGCCCTGGGGCCTGATGGTTTTCCAGCTCTATATTACCGTAAATTTCAGAATGCCCTGATCCCTGATTTGGTGAAATATTTTAATGCTATCCGGGGTGGAGTCCCTTTAGATTCCTCTTCATATATGGCATACATTTCAATGGTTCCAAAGCCTAATAAGGATCCAGGAGAGGTTGGCAATTATTTTGCTTATTGACAACGATATTAAATTGTTTAAAATGGTTTTGGCCAATAGATTGTCTTCATTTATTAGTTCTTATGTTCATAAGGATCAGGTGGGCTACATCCCAAGTAGTAAAGGGATGGATCAAATTTGGAGGTCCCCCTTTTGTCTGTTGATTTGCAAAAGACTTGGTCTCTTTGACATACAGTACAGACCAAAAGTTTGGACACACCTTCTCATTCAAAGAGTTTTCTTTATTTTCATGACTATGAAAATTGTACATTCACACTGAAGGCATCAAAACTATGAATTAACACATGTGGAATTATATACATAACAAAAAACAACTGAAAATATGTCATATTCTAGGTTCTTCAAAGTAGCCACCTTTTGCTTTGATTACTGCTTTGCACACTCTTGGCATTCTTAAGATGAGCTTCAAGAAGTAGTCACCTGAAATGGTCTTCCAACAGTCTTGAAGAAGTTCCCAAAGATGCTTAGCACTTGTTGGCCCTTTTGCCTTCACTCTGCGGTCCAGCTCACCCCAAACCATCTCGATTGGGTTCAGGTCCGGTGACTGTGGAGGCCAGGTCATCTGGTGCAGCACCCCATCACTCTCCTTCTTGGTCAAATAACCCTTACACAGCCTGGAGGTGTTTGGGGTCATTGTCCTTTTGAAAAATAAATGATGGTCCAACTAAACGCAAACCAGATGGAATAGCATGCCGCTGCAAGATGCTCTGGTAGACATGCTGGTTCAGTATGCCTTCAATTTTGAATAAATCCCCAACAGTGTCACCAGGAAAGCACCCCCACACTAATTCCACATGTGTTAATTCATAGTTTTGATGCCTTCAGTGTGACTCATAGTCATGAAAATAAAGAAAACTCTTTGAATGAGAAGGTGTGTCCAAACTTTTGGTACTGTATATGTTTCAGGTCTTGGAGTCATGGGGCTTTGACACACACTTTTGGTAAAATCTTGGGCACTTTGTACTCTAAACTGCAAGCTAAGGTCAGACTGATGGGACATTTTTCTGACCCAATTGCAATTAAACATAGCCTACGTCAGGGGTGCCAGCCATCCCCTATTTGCGGATGAAATGTTGTTGTTTGTAACTTCCCCCCTTACCTCAATTTGAATATAATCCGAATACTATGTGACTTTGTCTCATTTACCCTGAGCCCAGATACCTTAACAAAGTCCTCTGCTATGAACGTTAATATCCCTGCATAATTGTATTCACACCTTTAAGATTCTCTCCCCTTTTAATGGCACTCGGATGCCCTCCAGTATCTGGGAGTTAATCTGTCCCCTTCTTATGCATTGTTATATGCAGTCAATTATCCTTTGTGCTTTAAACGTTTAGAGCGGTTGCTTTCTAGTTGGGCCCTTTGTGATCCATGGCTTGGTAGGATCCACGCGGTCAAAATTACCCTATTATCCAGACTCCTATTTACTTTGGTCCCTACCGTTTGCTATGGCTAGGACGAATCTCAAGTGCTTTCAAACTAAAGTGTTGAAATTTATCTGGGGTTCTAAGGGTCCTTGATTGGCTTGTGCCACTTTGTATGTGCCTAGATCCAAAGGGGCTTGGTTGTTCCTGATTTCTTCGCATATTACAGGGCAGCACAATTGATGCAATTATCCATTGTTTATTCCCGCCCCATGAGAGATCGAATTGGGTACAGTTAGAGTGGCAGGCCGTTTCGTCCTATACAATTGATTACTTACTATGGTGTCCCTTTAAAGCTAGACCCTTGATTCAGTTACCCACGCTATCTTGTTCTTTGACGTTCTGGGACCAATTGAAGCCCAATTTTCTGTTGATTTCCAAATATACTTCATTGGCACATATATTTCATCATCCCGGTTTTCCTCTAGGTAGGGATATTAAGGCATTTAAAATGGTGGACAGACAAAGTCTGTACCGCATCGGTAATTTTTTTACTCATCGAGGGCCATTCACCTCATCGTGGTTCAGTCTTAGAGATGCCCTCTTCTAAGGCATTCTATTTTTTTCAAATATACCACTTTATTCGATCTATTAGGCCCTCTGGAGAACCCCCCCCCCCCTGAGTGACCGCGTATGAACAATGGTGTTCTAGTGACCAGGGTACAACAGGTGGTATAGCTATGGTGTATGGGTCGCTGCTCACACCGGTTCACTAACAGCCATACGTACTGGCTTGGGAATGGGACCTTAATGTTGAGGACTCCTGATCATCTAGACTCCAGATCTCCTACAAGGGGGTCCTAAATATTTCTCTGAAAGGTTCTTACCACATGGTATTTTGTCCCTGTTCATCTGGCCAGAATGTATGCTCCACCCCCAGGAGAATGTTTCTGCAATTGCAACATATATGCAACATAGCAGGTTCCATGTTGCATATATGGTGGGTCTGTCCTCGGATTTTTGGAATAGGGTGTTTTCGATGCTCCCGAAGTTGACTGGGTTGTCTATTGACCAACAGCCCAGTTTGGCACTGCTTAATGATTTCCCATCCAGGTGACCTTGTCTACTGAAGCACCTGGTGTTTGTTTTACTAGCTGCTAAGACTGGTATAGCTGGAGCATGTGTCTCAGTGTCCTTTAGAAGGATGAAGTATAAAGTATTGTGGATTATTATTCATGAAAGAGTTGCAAGTATTATTAATGACCGTCAGTCTCCCTTTGAAAGTACTTGGGAACCTTGGGCAATGTATATTCATAATCCTCTTTCTCAGACTGCTAATCTAATAGGGTCCCGGAGCTTCTCCTGCCCAGCATCATCTCCTCAATGAATCCAAATCGCTCTCCCTCTCCTCTTAGATGTCTCTTTTTCTTCTAGTTTATTCTCTTTTTTCTGCTTTCTTTTCTCTCATCTATTGTGCTAGTTTTTTTCCTTTTATATGATTTTTGGCTGCATGTGCTAGTAATATTGTTTAGGCACAATTCTTGGTATGTACCAGGGTTGCCTATATGTGAGTTCTATCAACAAGATGATACCTACTTTAATACCTTTACAAGTTACAGCCTTACCACTTTATGGGTTTTCTCATTTTATTTTTGTGGTACATCCTTCATAATGTTATTGTTGTTTTACTTTAATTGAGGGCTTAATCTCTGTAACTAAACATTTGTATTTTGTACTTTCATATTTGGCACTGCAAGGCCTATATGTTGTCGTTAAACGTATGCTTTATCATAAATAAATACAAACTACTGAAAGTAAACTATCAAACATTTTTGACCAAAGGCATTAGATAATAGTCTGGTGGATCAATATTCCTTTCATATACAATCAACTCAGGGGTAAAATCTGCCAGACAGGTTAGAAAATCCTACTAGTGGCTACTGTTTTCTTACTGGCGTTGTTTGTTGCATGTCCCCCTTTTATTGCTATATGTTCAAATACAAATTGGGTAACCTATTCATGCTTTGGCAGGTTGGTACAGATGATAGGGCACAGGTGGATCTAGTGTCTATGGCTAGTTTTACAAAGTTGATTCAGATTCTAGCAAAAACATTAAGGCAAGGTGCATAGTGCAACAGCTCAGAGCAAATTATTACATCAATGATTTTACTTTAATCAAGTGAAATCTGGTTCTATGATGCACAACTTTATTGCTTTGTGTGTTTGGATAATTCAATAAGCCTGATAGTGAGGATTCTGGAAAAGAAATACTGTAAACATTTATTGCACATACGTACATAAGTACACAAAGCCCTTAAAATTGTGTGTTTACTACAACTTAATAAAACATGTTCCATGAACTGGTTCTTTAAACAGCAAAAGAATGAATTTATTTAAAGAGTTCAGCAGATTAAAATCTGTCCCATAAAGAAGAGTTTCATCCATTGCAATGTTTAATTTTAATGATACCTGAAGGAAAACCATATAAAAATACTATTTTTCTTATCTGCACTGCATTTACAACACTAAGAAATATACATAGCAATGTTGATGGCTTGAATTGTACGAGTTACATCCCAGTAGCATTTACATTTTCCTTTTTGATCAAAGATTCTTATTAATAAAAGTTCAGAGGAATTAGCATACAAAGGATAGTTGCTTCCTTTTGCTCACTGAAAAAAGTGAACGTGCAAATTTAAAATTTGTACATATTCTGTAATCATATGAAATATTTGTACAGCGATCTGGAAATATTATCAAATGCAAAATGCAATTTCATTAAAGGACAAGTGGTAGTTCAGCAATATATTAAACTTAACAAACATCCCTCCAAGCCTTCTACTGAAGAAATCACTGTAGCTGGGCAAAGTAGAATTATACAGCTCTGTGCGAGACTCAGCTGCAAGTATGAGCTCACCTTACTGAGTGCATAGCTCGCCATGATGGAAAAAAGGGCTGCTATTCTGTCTCCCCTTGGAGCATTATAGGACAGTTTAAAAAAAAAAAAACATTCTATAGATGGATAGAAAGTCTGATCAATCTCAGCTCTGTAAATGCCTGTAAAAGCTACGGGCCAGATCCATAAAGAGAGTACGCCGATGTATCTACTGATACGCCGGCGTACTTTCAAATTACCCACGTCGTATCTTTAGTTTGAATCCTCAAACCAAGATATGACGGCATCTGGGTTCGATCCAACAGGCGTACGTCTTCGGATCATAGATGCAATACTTCGACGTCCGCTGGGTGGAGTTCTCATCGTTTTCCGCGTCAAGTACGCAAATAAGCTATTTCCGACGATCCAAGAACGTACGCGCGGCCGTCGCATTCTCTTACGGCGTCTCTAGTCGGCTTTTTCCGGCTTAGTTAAAGCTGCTTTTTTGCAGCGTATAGTTAGACTTGCCATGTTAATTTTGGCCGTCGCTCCCGCATCGACATTTGAATTATTTTTTATTTTTGGGTAAGTCGTCCTTGAATAGGAATGTACGTAATTCACGCTAGTAAAAAAAAATAACGTTGTTGCGACGTTATTTAGCGCAATGCACGGCGGGAAATTTCTGAACGGAGCATGCGCAGTTTGATCGGCGCGGGGACGCGCTTCATTTAAATGAAGCACGCCCCCTACCTGCCCAACTTGAATTTCGCGCCGTTACGCCGCTTGAGATACACAACGTCGCCGTAACTTACGGCACAAAATCTTTATGGATTCGAACTAAAGCCAGGTAAGGTATGGCGGCGTAGCATATCTTAGATACGATGCGCCGGGGCAGATCTTTGTGGATCTGGCCCTACATGTCTGCTTATAGGCATTTGGAGGGAATTCGAACTCAACTGGATTGTTTGTAAATTGTCTGTAAGCACCTAAGCTTAAAAAACAATGCAAGTCAATATATTTCTAGTGAAGCTACATGAATGTCCACCATATAGTCATATGTTTACTCTTTTTCCACAATAATAAAAAAAGGAAGGTGCTCAATAAACCCACATAATGCTAGAAAACTGCTAGTCAAATGCCTTCTCTTAAAAGCCTGTTTAAACCAGGTCTTAAGAGAAAATATTTAATGTTGACAAACTGAAAATTCTTACATGAAAATTTAGTAATTTTTGGTGGAGAGAGATCAAGCTGCTTCAAATCAGGCAATTTGTAGAGGTCTGGAAAACTTAAAATTACCCAATGAGAGATGTTTCCATTTTTAATCTAATTAAAATAGTAGAAAATCCCTTAAGATTACACATTGCCACACAGGCAGGGCTATTAAGTAAGATGATGGAAAGATGAACGACCAAAAGCAACTAATTTGTTTTTTTAGTTAAAAAGTTCAGAACAGTCAGAGCTATAAAAAAGATAATTGCTGATGGGATAAATTTCTTTGCTGCACTTCACATCTAGTTTTGGGTTTAAATATACCTGTGTTGGCATCCAAGTTTAGCGCTGATCCAGTAATTGATGCAGGCAAGAGGTCAACTTTAGTACATGTTAACAATGTTAAATTTACATAATACAGTATGACATAACAGAAATGATACCTTCAGTTCATTTTTTATCTAACATTACCCCATTGTCTTCATGAAGCTGAAGTTTAGCTTTTTAAAGGGGGGGGGGGGGGGGAGAATCAGCACCAAATTAGTTATGTGTAATGGCAGTATACTATTACATGCAGGCTGCTGCTTCTAGTAAAAATGTTCCTTTCAGTGCCTCCTTTATAGGTGTTTGATACTGTTTTGAGCAGCTGTCTTCCAGCGCTATGAGGGTTAACAGCAGCCACTGCTGAGAAAGGATCGGCCACACGCTCACCCCCTTCTGCCCTCTCCACCATTCAGATTACTCTTATTACTATTCTCACACAATGCATTACATTCCGTGAATGAAGGAAGAGCAGTTGAATGACAATATCTCCACCGCCCATTTGCAGACCATGATGCATTTTGGGAGAATAGTAATATATGGTAACATGAATGGCAGAGAGGGCAGAATGGAGCATGGGAGTGCTGCAATATTTCTCAGTAGCAGATGTTAACTCTCACAGAACCAGGAGACAGCTGCTACGGGCAACATTTGGCAGCTATGAAGGAGGTCATGAAGGGAAGATTTATTATTATTTTTTTTTTTACCAAAAGCAGATGCTTGCATGTAATACAGTGGTTCTTAACGCGTGTCCTCCGGACCCACTAATAGTTTAGGTTTGCAAAATAACTGAAATACATCACAGGTGATTTGATTTGCTGCTCAGTGATTGCCACATTCTAGTCTGCATCTCCCCAAGTTAAAACCTGGCTTGTTAGTGGGTCCTGAAGACAGGAGTTGAGAACCTGTGATGTCATGGGATACACACCATTATACACAGCTAATGTGTTTGGTGCTGTGTCCCAAAAAGGTAAACTTCAGTTTCAAATAATAAATAACCTAAAAAAGATAGGAACATCCACATCAATATATGTTTCCACAATGTATCCAATTAATAAGGGAAAGAACACCACCACAGAGCTTTTTCAATAACCAAACATTTTTCTTGTCAGTTTGCAATGCATTCCTTCCATCTCCGATTTATTTAATGTCACCTTGCAACACAAATTCACCAGGATCCAATACCCAGGCTTGTTTTGCAAAATAGAGAAAACCGAAGCATATACTATATAATAAATTAATATACCCCCACCCTAAACTCAGTATAGCAAATAGCAGGACTTTTGCTTATTGCTGAAGTCACTAGAATTTTCAGGTTCACACGCACATGTACACATTTTACACAAATGCTTATGCACACAAACACACGTGAACCAGTACAGAGACAACGCACACACAAAAAATTAAAATAAAACAGGTAAAATAAAATTGCCTTTGTCCTTCTCCAAGCTGATAAGCTGTTAAGAATTGGTATGGAATGCTGTTTTTTAACGCGTTTCTCATGGGTAAAGTTTTCTTTCTTGGTTAAAAATACATTCAACAGGAAAAAAAACATATAAAATTATATATATATATTTTATATATATATATATATATATATATATATATATATATATATATATATATACAAATACTTTGTCATCATTTTAGCATAATATACATTTACATAAATATTCCTATAATGCTAAAGTTCAAAGAAGCATAGTCTCCTCCTCTTCATTTATTTTTTTACTTTATGGATTCAATTAATTTAAACTCAGCTTTGAAAAAGGTGCTTGAATAATACAAAAGTAAGCAATACCCAAGTAGGGTTGCAGTTCTCTAATTTGCATAACCAGTAACGTAAAACATCCAAAAAATAAAAAAAATACGTAAAAACAAGAAGTTAAAATAAAATAAAAATCTAAATAAAAATCAAAGCATTTGTCTACTCTTTTTACTTCTTTGAAGCACAACTTATATTTTCCAGCAAGATAATGCCAATGGCTTTCTGTTAATGTTACCTACATCTACTACCTCCTTGGCATGAAATATAGTAATAACATTGTCAAGCCTTCTCTTCATAGCACAAAAATGCAACAAAAGATCACACACACTCCCACACACACAAAAATAAAAAGAAATAAACCTAACAATACCCATTATAACAGAAATAATTTGAACAGCATAGTAAAGATCTTACAATGTCTACTTTAAATACTGCTCTTAGGAAAAAATAAAAATCCAGTGCTCAGATATAGATATATGGATGAAAATAACACTTACTAAGCCCTCTGTAAATTTGCCTGAAATTAACTGGCCAATTAGCTATTTAAAAAAGCAGCACAATGTATATAGTTTCAGAACCATTACCCTCATTTCTACTTTATGGCAGCTATTATCTATTTTTGCTTATTTTTAAGTTACAATTTCCTCTATACATCTGTAAAGAGATCATCTTAGAAAGGAAAAAGTAATTGCAGCATAACTATGGCTGTAATTTATACTGTGGCATAATTAGTGCTTAACAATCTTAACAACTGCAAAGATCACGCTGATCAACCTCATTTTTTGTCATTTGACACATATGTAGAATCTCAGATGCAAGAGAAGCCAATGTCTTTAAGTAGGGGTGCAGGAATTTCCATTATTACATGTGCGTGGTTTGACAATGTGACCAACTTTGTGAAAAGAAATTGAGTGCCCCACTAACCGCATTTGCTTACCTCCTGTCTTCATCCACTTAATCTCATGTGACCTCTCCATTGTCGATACCCCAAACCACCACCCCAACAAACCAAAAAAAAAAAAGAAGAAAACTTTTCTACAGCTATGTTACAAGCAGATATGTATGAGCCAGTTCTCCAAACTTTGGTTCTAAGAAAACACTTGGTCAGTTGTTACAAAGGGAAAGTGGGAATGTTTGTTTTGGCACATTGCAGGAGACAGGAGTTCGTCTCAGTAAGGTATTGGCAGTACATGTCACACAATCCAATGAGCAAGTGCACGTTTCTAGTTTATTTTAGTTATATAGCAGGCTTTAGTCTTTTCCCATCCTCTTGTCTGAATTATTTTCCTTTAGAAAGGAAAAAAAAAACATGGTATAGTTGTTTAGGCAATCCTCACACAGTTTGATAGAAATTATCTGCTTGAAGGTTGTTCTGTTTTTGCATACTGTAGAAGCCACTGTATCTAGAGTCTGGATCTGCCATTCTTAACATCCTCTGTGAGCTGTCCACTTGTACCATAGTTCCTTTCTTGCAGTCCACATACACCAGCTGGTTGTTCAAGCAGGTTGGCTGTTTCAAACATAAAAGGTATGTTTACATTCAGTGTCAGAAGAGGGTAATATCACACTTTATTACACACAAACATTGGTCTGTACAAATCTGAAATTGGCACCATCAAACATCAGTCTATGAATGGTGTCATAATCAATCAAATCATGCATCCAATTTTCACCACAACACCTTTTGTTCCATTTATTATATTATTTAAAAAAAAATTGTTCTAAAAATGACACCCTTTGAAATCCTGGGAACTTACGCTTTTATTGGAGAAAATATTACAGTACCTGCAATGCCTGTCAGCTTGCCATTGTTTTGTACAGTTTTCTGGCAACAGTTGATCACCCATGCATACCCTCTGTATAGAAATGCTGATTCTTGGTGGTGTATGGCCCATGTCTTTTAAATAATACTTACTGATCTCTCCCAACACAGTGCAGCAATTCAACTTCAAAATTCACAGCAGAAGCACTGAAGTAGTTCTCAGTCCTTTCCCAGCAGTGCCTTGACAGCCTTCCAGACATTAAATATCTAGTATAAACAGAAAACAGTTGGGAGGAAGCAGCAGGCTGACCTGACTTGAACAATTTCAGTGCTTCTGCTTTGAAATTTGAGAAAATATTGATGTATCTGCAGCTACAGAGGTCAGTGATGTTTTTTTCTAATCTAATTTACTGCTTGACAAGAATGGGCCAGATTCTCAGCTGCGATACGATGGTGTATCTCAGATACACCGTCGTATCTCAGTTTTTTTCAATGGGTATCTATGCGTGTGATTCCTAGAATCACTTACGCATAGATACACTAAAGTTCCGACAGGTGTAAAACAATTACACCGTCGGATTGGAGATGTAATGACAACGCCGGCCGCTAGGTGGCCTTTACGTTGTTTTCTCATTTGCCTATGCAAATGAGCCTAATATGCCGATTCCCGAACGTTCCGTCGTCGTTTACGTTGTTTCCGTAAGCGTAAGGTTACCCCTGCTATAATGAGGGGTAACCTTACGAAGTTCCAACGTTGCCATGTTAAAGAGGAGTTCCACCCTAAAAAATAACTTTTGTTTAATCCCCTCCCCCTTACATGCCACATTTGGCATGTAATTTTTTTTGGGGGGGAGTGGGGGCTTCAGTAGGAGTGGGACTTCCTGTCCCACTTCCTGCTTCCGCCGAGGGGCTGGTTAGGTGATTAAGCCTTAATCGGCCGGCGTATGCGGAGTTCGATCGACGCGGGGGCACGCTTAATTTAAATACAAGCCGCCCCCTTTGAATTACGCGGCCTTGCGCTGGGACATTTACACTACGCCACTGCAACTTACGGAGCAAGTGCTTTGAGAATACGGCACTTGCTCTGTTAAGTTGCGGCGGCGTAGTGTAAATGGCTTACGCTACGCCGCCGCATTTCTATGAGAATCTAGCCCAATATGTTAATACTTGCATATCCATAGTCTGACCATGATTACACTGAACATTTAAAGGTGAACACCAGGTATAATCTTTATTTCATACATATATTGGTCCAACTTGCAGTGCAAGTATGCATATATTATCCCAGAAGGGCTACTGGGTAAGTTAACAATCACTGAAGTAGTTGGTGCTACTACAGTGATAGTCAAGATCTTTTGGGTCCTGCTCAGATTCTGTGCAGCTTCCTCTCTACACACTAACCACAGTGGATTGCTCGCTTGCCACTGCCGCCATTACATTACAGAAAATACCATATACATTAACAGGAGCTGCTCTTAGTAGGTGATACAGTTGAACAATTAGTTTTGCATTTTCCTTCTTAAATCTGCACAAAGATCCCATCAGTTAAAAATATTTAAATAATTGTGGTGTTCCAAATACCTGTGAAAATGCTATTAACTGGTACATGCAATGTGTACATGCAATACATTTGCTTGACTGCACCAGGATCACCATTCAGCAAAGGTATATTTGACAGAAGCTGTACATGTCAAACTGACTTCCACTAATATGTAGCATATCTTGATACTGCACGGCAGCTTAACTTTATCCAGATAGAAAACGCACATAATCATACATGGTGGCCAGTGGCTACACATTAGTGCAGTTAATAAATAGATTTGTTTTGTTTAAATCCGTTCCAAGATTCAATCCCATTAGACATATTTTGACAGACAAGCTAAGCTTTACAAACTGAAAGTTGCAATTTGCCTTTTAAGAATGCATTCTTATACATCAATATTTCATCAATGTGCATTACTGCACCTGTATAAAAGGGTTAAGTGCACAGGAAAAATGCAAATGTTCTCTTGGAATGCCCAAATCTTACATTCCCTTGTGGAATGTTCTGAATGTGATTGTGTGAGCAGACATGCAAAGCAAGCGATATTGCCTTGGGCTGAAATTCAAATATTCATGATATTACTTTTCTGGTTTAGTATTTTAACTTGCTTCTCTTCCGCAAGGCATGGCAGCATGCTATGTACCGCTATCTCATATAGAGAAACATGCAAGTGTATCACAGGATTTGGGGGCTAATTTCTAAAGAGAAAAAAAAAAGTAGTGGCAAAATATATATATATATATATTATTTGCAAAGAAGTGGAGAACTGCACCCGGTGTACAAGTGCCAGCAAACAGGTCTTCTCACCGACCATATATATATATATATACAGTGCCTTGCAAAAGTATTCGGCCCCCTTGAACTTTGCGACCTTTTGCCACATTTCAGGCTTCAAACATAAAGATAAAATATTTAAGATTTCTTGTGAAGAATCAACAAGTGGGACACAATCATGAAGTGGAACAAAAGTTATTGAATATTTCAAACTTTTTTAACAAATAAAAAACTGAAAGATTGGGCGTGCAAAATTATTCAGCCCCTTTACTTTCAGTGCAGCAAACTCTCTTCAGAAGTTCAGTGAGGATCTCTGAATGATCCAATGTTGACCTAAATGACTAATGATGATAAATAGAATCCACCTGTGTGTAATCAAGTCTCCATATAAATGCACCTGCACTGTGATAGTCTCAGAGGTCCGTTTAAAGCGAAGAGAGCATCAAGAAGAACAAGGAACACACCAGGCAGGTCAGAGATACTGTTGTGGAGAAGTTTAAAGCTGGATTGGGATACAAAAAGATTTCCCAAGCTTTAGACATCCCAAGGAGCACTGTGCAGGTAATAATATTGAAATGGAAGGTGTATCAGGCCACTGCAAATCTACGAAGACCTGGCCATCCCTCTAAACTTTCAGCTCATACAAGGAGAAGACTGATCAGAGATGCAGCCAAGAGGCCCATGATCACTCTGGATGAACTGCAGAGATCTACAGCTGAGGTGGGAGACTCTGTCCATAGGACAACAATCAGTTGTATACTGCACAAATCTGGCCTTTATGGAAGAGTGGTAAGAAAAAATACATTTCTTAAAGATATCCATAAAAAGTGTTGTTTAAAGTTTGCCACAAGCCACCTGGGAGACACACCAAACATGTGGAAGAAGGTGCTCTGGTCAGATGAAACCAAAATCGAACTTTTTGGCAAAAATGCAAAACGTTATGTTTGGCGTAAAAGCAACACAGCTCATCACCCTGAATACACCATCCCCACTGTCAAACATGGTGGTGGCAGCATCATGGTTTGGGCCTGCTTTTCTTCAGCAGGGACAGGGAAGATGGTTAAAATTGACAGGAAGGTGGATGGAGCCAAATACAGGACCATTCTGGAAGAAAACCTGATGGAGTCTGCAAAAGACCTGAGAATGGGACGGAGATTTGTCTTCCAACAAGACAATGATCCAAAACATAAAGCAACATCTACAATGGAATGGTTCACAAATAAACATATCCAGGTGTTAGAATGGCCAAGACAAAGTCCAGACCTGAATCCAATCGAGAATCTGTGCAAAGAACTGAAAACTGCTGCTCACAAACGCTCTCTATCCAACCTCACTGAGCTTGAGCTGTTTTGCAAGGAGGAATGGGCAAACATTTCAGTCTCTCGATGTGCAAAACTGATAGAGACATACCCCAAGCGACTTACAGCTGTAATCGCAGCAAAAGGTGGCGCTACAAAGTATTAACTTAAGTTGCACGCCCAATTTTCAGTTTTTTATTTGTTAAAAAAGTTTGAAATATCCAATAAATTTTGTTCCACTTCATAAATGTGTCCCACTTGTTGTTGATTCTTCACAAAATATTACAGTTTTATATCTTTATGTTTGAAGCCTGAAATGTGGCAAAAGGTCGCAAAGTTCAAGGGGGCCGAATACTTTCGCAAGGCACTGTATGAAAAAAGTTCAAGAGTTGCTGCACTTAAAATCGTTTCTTTATTTTTCAAATATTTTCATAAAGGTTACATACCAAAAAAGTATTCAGACGTGGATCATATCATCCATCTCTGAATACTATTTTGGTATGTAACATTTATGAAGATATTTGAAAAATAAAGAAATGATTTTAAGTGCAGCAACTCTTGAACTTTTTTCATATATATATAAAACCACTATTTGCCCACCTCCAAAGAAATGAAGGGTCTATAATTTTTATCATAGGTGTATTTTAACCACTTCAATACAGGGCACTTATACTCCTTCCAGAACAAGTTTCAGCTTTCAGCACTCTCACATTTTTAATGACAATTTGCGAGGTCATATGACACTGTGCCATAACGTACATTTAAAAAAAAAAAAGTTCTATTACAAAACTCTGTAAATACGTTTTCTCCTTCACTGATTGGCACTGATGAGGCTACACTGACAGGCCCTGAGGCAGTACTGATTGGCACTGAGGTGGCACTTATATGCAGCACTGATATATATCACTGATGGGCACTCATCGGCAGCACTGATAGGTGGCATGTATAGGCGACACTGGTGGGCACTAATGGGTGGCACTGGTAGGCAGCACTGATCAGAGGTGCTGGCAGGCATCACCGATGGGCACAGAGTGCCATCCCTAATGGGCAATAATTGCAATCCCTGGTGGGCTCTAGTAGGCTTAGCTGGTAATCATGGATGGGCATCCCTGATGGCCATGGGTGGGCATCCTCGGGGGCTGCACTGATAATCAGTGCAGACCCCCCTGTCAGGAGAGCAGCCAATCGGCTCTCCTCTATTTGTGTCTGTTAACGGCTTTTCCTGTTTACACTGTGAGCAACTGTGATTGGACACAGCTGATCACATGGTAAAGAGCCTCCGTCAGAGGCTCTTTACCTAGATCGGAGATGCGGTGTGTCAGATTGACACACCACACCACTGATCGCAATTGCGGCTTATCCTGTTAGATGTCATATAACGTCCAATCTGCATAACTGAACCACTTCCCGGCCGTCATTCTGCTAAAGGTCGGGCGGGAAGTGGTTAAATGATATAGACAGAATATCAACCAAAAATTCTGAAAGAAACACGATACAACTATTATAAATTGAGTTGCAGTAAAATAAGTATTTGATCCCCTACCAACCAACAATAATTCTGGCTCCCGCAGACTGGCTACTGTATGTGTTCATGTGGTACACAGATTAGTCCTGTCAGGTGCTCCTAACGACAACTCGATATGTGTATGAAAGACACCTTTTTTCATTCTAACATCACCATCATGGGCAGGTCCAACAAAGCTGTTAAAGGACATCAAGCACAAGATTGTAGACCTTCACATAGGCTAAAAGATCATCAGCAAGAAGCTTGGTGAGAAGGATACAACTAATGGAGCGATTATTTGCAAATGGAAGAAATACAAAATAACCATCAGTCACCCTCGGTATGGAGCTACATGCAAGATTTTGCCTAATAGGGTAAGGATGATCATGAGAAAAGTAAGGGATCAGTCCAGAACTACACAGGAGGAGCTTGTGAATGATCTCAAGGCAGTTGGGACCACAGTCACTAAACAGACCATTGGTAACACAATATGCTGCCATGGATTGAAATCCTGCAGCACCCACAATGCCCCACTCCTCAAGAAGGCACATACATAGGCCTGTCTGAAGTTTTCCAATACAAATCTTAATGAGAGAAGGATTGGGAGAAAGTTTTGTGGTCAGATGAGATCAAAATTGAGCCTTTTGGCATTAACTTGACTCGTGTTTGGAGGAAGAAAAATGCTAAGCAGTGCCCACCAGTGCTGCTAAGCAGTGTCCACCAGTGCAATCTACGAGTACAATCTATAAGTGCCCATCAGTGCCGCCAATCAGTGCCCCCAATCAGTGCCGCCAATCACTGCCGCCAATCACTGCCGCCTCATCAGCACACATCAATGATGGATAAAAAATGTATACAAAACTATGAAAACAAATTATTTTTTGTTTTTTTTTCCCAGTCTTTTCCGTGACTAAATACCAACAAATACCAGATGTGAGTACAGTGTAGCATGACCACGCAATTGTCATTTAAAGTGGGACAGCGCTGAAAACTCAAAATTGGGCTGGGCAGGAAGGGGGTAAAAGTTCCAAGTAAGCAAGTGGTTAATGTTAGCTGAAAGCAACAAGCTCATGCTGGAAATTCAAAAACTCTTAACTTTAAGAGAGCAAATTTTCCAAGGATGAAGACTTAGACTGGGAGGGAATATTGGAACCGAACACAGAACAGAAATGGAAATTCTTTGGAAATGGAAAGACACAATTGCCCAGATTCACAGACATCGGCGCTCATTTATGCCGCCGTAGCGTATCTCTTTTACGCTACGCCGACGCAGCACAGAGAGGCCACCATGGAATTCACAAAGCAAATGCTCCCAACGTTGCACCAGCGTGGCTAATATTTTGTAGGCGGAAGTGGGTGTGATCCATGCTAATGAAGAGTGACCCCATGCAAATAATGGGTCGGGCGCCAGACAAGTACTTAAAACAAACTGCGCATGCGTCGAGACGTGGAAGTATCCCCGTGCGCATGCGCACAACCACGTCAGAACAACTGCCTAAGATACGCCGAATCACTGTGTACGCGTTTAACGTAACCCACGTCGGCCCATATTCACAGACGTCCAACGTACGTCCAACGTTTAAAAGATTAGAAATAGAACCTGTGTCACTCACAGCCAAAGTTCAAAAAAGCTATAAATAATGAGAAAAGAGCTTTTAAAAAATATAAACATGAAGGAACACAGTATATGTAAAGAGGAAATCAAGGAAGCAAAAATACCAAACGAACTACAGATTGCAAAAGAAAGAAAAACTCCATATACAGAACAAAAGTTGATTGAAAAGAAGGCAAAAAAATAAAACGTCGGTAGCATTAGGTATAGAAAGTTGTAGCTGTTTTTTCAGCTTTTTTTTTTGGAAAACTATACTCCCATATACTCCCCCGTATGCTTATGGCTCAAAAATGCTAATAAACACTGATTAGCCATTGTTTTTAGCATTTTTTTAGGTTTTATATCAGTTAAAGTGTTTTTACAGCTAAAAAATTATTTTAAAGCCCAGTTCCAACCAAATAATGCCCCAGCCAAAAAAAAAAAAAAAAGGGTGCAATAGCCAACTTTACTTTGTACATCGATCTTATCCTACTCCCTTAACCACTAAAGACCCAGACCATTATGCAGGTAAAGGACCTGGCCCCTTTTTGGGATTCGGCACTGCGTCGCTTTAACCACTTAAGACCCGGACCAAAATGCAGGTAAAGGACCTTGCCCTTTTTTGCGATTCGGCACTGCGTCGTTTTAACTGACAATTGCGCAGTCGTGCGACGTGGCTCCCAAAAAAAATTGGCGTTCTTTTTTCCCCACAAACAGAGCTTTCTTTTGGTGGTATTTGATCACCTCTGCGGTTTTTATTTTTTGCGCTATAAACAAAAATAGAGCGACAATTTTTAAAAAAATGCTATATTTTTTACTTTTTGCTATAATAAATATTCCCCAAAAATATATAAAAAAACATTTTTTTTCCTCAGTTTAGGCCGATACGTATTCTTCTACATATTTTTTGTAAAAAAAATCGCAATAAGCGTTTATCGGTTGGTTTTCGCTAAATTTATAGCGTTTACAAAATAAGGGATAGTTTTATTGCATTTTTATTAATTTTTTTTTTTTTACTACTAATAGCGGCGATCAGCGATTTTTTTCATGACTGCGACATTATGGCGGACACTTCGGATAATTTTGACACATTTTTGGGACAATTGTCATTTTCACTGCAAAAAATGCATTTAAATTGCATTGATTACTGTGGAAATTACAGTTGCAGTTTGGGAGTTAACCACAGGGGGCGCTGTGTCTTTGAGTGTTCCCTGTGTGTGTGTTTACAATTGTAGGGGGGTGTGACTGTAGGTGTGACGTCATCGATCGTGTCCCCCTATAACAGGGATGACGCAATCGATGCTGCGGCCACAGAGAAGCACGGGGAAGCCGTGTTTACACACGGCTCTCCCCGTTCTTCAGCTCCAGGGATGGATCGCCGCACTGCCGCACTTTTGGGACCATTGTCATTTTCACAGTGAAAAGTTCTATATAAATGCACTGAAAATGACAATGGCAGTGAGGGGGTTAACCACTAGGGGGTGCTAAGGGGTTAAGTGTGCCCTAAGGGAGTGATTCTTACTGTAGGGGGGCGTGGCTGGATGTGTGATGTCACTGAATGTCGTTCACTATAACAGGGAACAGACGATCCGTGACAAGCCACAGACAAGAACGGGAAAGGTTTGTTTACACTCACCTCTCCCTGTTCTTTAGCTTCTGTGACCCGATCACAGGACACTGGCGGCGTTCGTGTCCACGGGTCCCACGGGCACGGTCACGCAGCGTCGGACAGGGTCGCGAGCGCGCCACCAGTGGTGCGGCGAGCCACGGCTGGGCACTTAAAGGGCAGCGTACCTGTACATGCCTGTGCCCAGCCGTGCCATTCCGCCGACGTATTTCAGCATAGTGGTTAAACTGGCTCAATATAAAAGGGGATAAAGTACCACATGTCCTATGTGTTCCACTTGATGCGGGTATGTTCTATATAAGAAATCCCTATAGTCAAAGAGGATTTCCATCCAAATATAACAACATATGGGACCGATGGCTACAAGTATTTGAAACGTCCATTTAAACATAATATGTACTTTGGAAGATCTTACTGGTCTTTTACCAAAATCATTGAAGAGTATTTGTTGATGACGTTATACTTTTATACATGCAGTTTATACATGCCATATTGTAGAACACAATATAATACCCTTGTTTATTACCTTTATGTTTGTTTTGAGCCTTGTTACACTTGGTATACTTAGGGACAAACAAATACCTATATATGCGTTTACTGTAACAGTATCTTTGTTACGTTAAACCCTGTACATCCACCGTGATCCTATATTTGTACCTACACTAATAAAAGTTACTATTTGAAAAAACAAAAAAAATCTAAGGGTCCCAATGCTGAACATTGAACCATGAAAGGGACTTTAATAAGACACGTGACCACTCATTAAAATTAGAAGGAAAAAGGTTTAACCTTAAACTGCATAGTAAGTTCTTTACTGTAAGAGCGGCTAGGATGTGGAATTCCCTTCCACAGGCGGTGGTTTCAGTGGGGCGCATTAGATAACTATTAGATAAGCACCTGAACGACCACAACATACGGGGATATACAATATAGAACTGACATATAATCATACACATAGGTTGGACTTGATGGACTTTTTTTCAACCTCACCTACTATGCAACTATTTACAGTATGTTTTTTTCTGTAACAAAACACAATGAAACAAAACAAGTTGTCGATTTACAATCTTCTGCTGAATGTACACTGAGCTGAGCATGTGTAGCTCAGCATACATTCTTGGCATGGTGCCAGTGTGCTGGGATAAATGACTATGTGCATGCATGGATGTCCCATCATCCTTGCCAGCCAATCAAAAAGCTGATTTCCCTGCACCTGGAAGAAGTCTGAAGATAGAGGTCAGTGAGGGATTCAACATTCTCATGGCTGGAATAGAGGTTAGTATTCCGCAGACTTTAGTTCCATTTTAATGGAGCGAGAAGAGGTCCATGATTGGAAGACACATGACCGGGTTTTCCTACCAAATTTTTTGACTTCTTAAAACAACTTTCATTCAGTCCTGTTATGTTTCTTTAAGACTCTGAAGCCAGTGGAGTGCAGAATATACTTTAGTAAACAACATTGTTGTGCTGTATAAATATGCATGTTTTTTTTTTAAAGCTTTAAGGAAAAAGAAAAAAAGAAAGAAAAAAAAACAAATGTATAAAGATGTGACATGTCCACTTGCAAACAGCAATAGTGTGCAGCAGAATCAGCCAATTAGATTTTAATGACATTTTGGAATGGATACTAACAGTTTTATGTTTACTTTTGCCTGATTTGGTATGATTACCAATACTAGCTTGCAGTGACAATAAAAGTACTCTGTTTCCCATAAGCACATCAACTGTCAAACCCTAGTACCTGGCGTATACTGGTATCATGTGAACCTTACTGGAAGCGTTTAGCATACAAATCGGCTGCTTGGTTAAGCCATTCTATATTGCCAGTTATATGGGATGCAGAGAAACTTTAGTTAGAATTTATCACACACAAAGCACAGTAACCTATATTTGTTCCTGTTTTCTGTTAAATATAGGAGAGTTAATTTGGGAAATATGGAAAAATTAAGCAGACATTACTTTTTTGACACTTGTGATAGCTAGCAAACTAGAGAAAAAGACACAGGGCCAGATTCAGGTAGAGTTAGGCTGGAGTATCAGTGATACTCCAGCATAACTCTCACTTTGAGCTGGCGTTTCTGTTTTCTGTAAGCAGAAAACAAGAAACGCTGGGTTGGAGTTCCTATACGAGCGGCGTAATTGTATTTCGCCGTCGTATCGGAACTGCAATTTTAAAAATGGCGCTCGGGGCGTTCCCGCTGATTAACGCCGAGAATATGTTAATCAGCGAGAGACGGAAATTCACGATCGTACGCGGGCCCGACGCAGTGACTTTCCGACGTTTTCATAAGCGATACGTGGCGTAAAGAAAAACATGCCCCCTAGGTGGAGTATCCTATGTTAAGTATGGCCGTCGTCAATAAAAAATTTTGCGCCGTTTGCGTAAAACGTCTGTGAATGGGGATTGACGTCATTGACGTTCACTGACAGAATTTGGAGCATGTGCACTGACAGTCGACGCATGCGCAGTACGTTCGCCGCGGGATCGCGCCTAGTTTAAATAATACACGCCCCCTACCCGCCCAATTTGAATTCCGCCGGCTCACACCGCAACTTTAGGAGCAAGTGCTATGTGAATAACAGTACTTGCTCCTAAAGTTTCGGCGGAGTAACGTAAATGAGAAACGTTACTCCAAAATAAAGATTCGCCCATCTACCTGAATCTGGTCCAAAGGGGTAGATTCAGGTAGGAGATAAGCCGGCTTATCTCCAGATAAGCCGTCTTATCTCTGGGTTTATGAGCCCAATCTATGCCACTGATTCATAAAATCAGTTAAGCATAGATTTTCCTTAGATCAGACATGCGTAAATCTATTACGCTGTCTAATCTTATTTTCATATTTTAGGCTGGCCGCTAGGTGGCGTTCCCGCCTAAAATATGTAAATGAGCCTATACGCCGATTGTAATGTTATGCCTGCTATATGAGGCGCAGGCAATGTTAAGTATGGACGGTGTGCCGACGCTTTTTTTCTCGTCGTCTACGTCGTTTGCGTAAAATGTTTGCGAATAGGGTTTTGCGTAAGTACCATTCACGTTGTTTACACGTCGAATTGACGTTGAGATTTGGAGCATGCGCAATTCGTTCGGCGCAGGGACGCACTTCATTTAAATGATACACGCCCCCTACCCGCCGAATTTGAATTTGGCCGGCTCTTTTACGTTACGCCAACTCAACTCTACAGGCAAGTGCTTTGAGAATAAAGCACTTGCCTGAAAAAGTTGCGGCGGCCTAGTTTAAAGCCAGACGCTAGGCATGCCTATAGATAGGCATTTCTACGTGAATCTACCCCAAAGAAAGTAAGAAAGACAGATAAATTGAAAAATACATACATATATACATGCAATTTATATATTCTCTCACATATATAGCAGGAATTTTATACCTTTGTAGGAGTGCGGTAACAAGGTACTGGTATCCACTGCTTTTTCTGATTGATGAGGAGGAGGACTATGATGATCACAAGTGCTGTCATTATAGGGACTGCCACCCACGCAACTGAATGAAAAGACGCATCTTCACTGGGCCGAGGTCTGTCGCCTTCCCTGTAGTTAACTTTAAGATGACCCATTTCTACAAAAATTAAAAAATAAACCATTTGTTGCAGCAATGCTTAGAAGATGTTGCAGTATGTAAAAGAAATGTTATGCTACAGCTCATTTCCACCTAATCTGACCCCCCCACCCCCACCTTCAATGACGCTTTCCTGCTCAACATCCCCAGCATTATCTGTTTAAATGGCTACATGTATACTTTTTTCAAGGTTCAGTTGGTCATGTTCCTCCAGCACTGGGCAGGTCCTGAATGCTGCATTGAACAGCGCCAAGCAATGAAGAGTCACCAAAAAAAATTCACCCTTGGCTGACCTAATTATTTCTTAAAACTCTAGCTAGAATTGGACTTTAATAGACCAGGGGTTGCTATTGGAATGTACTGAAAAAAATACTTAAAAAAACTTTCATTGAATCTTCAGTATTTAATATCTTCAATATTTGTTGGATGCAGAAGGACATAGCTTATTAGTCTTTGAGAATAAATTCTATTAAGACCCATTTCACACTGGGGCGCTTTTCATGCATTCTAGCGGGGAAACCCACATCCAAGCACACAAGTATGAACCCAGCCTGAGGCTGAGAATGGCATATATACATCTTATGTAGTAAACACAAATGTCCAATAAATAACTATTAAATATACAGAATCTGCTGTACTGACCTCTATGGTGGAGAATATCATTCTCACTGGGTGTTGGCCACTGAGAGCTATCGTGTTCATATTTTCCTCTGTGATTTGTCTTCTCAATAGGGATGTTAGTAGGTTCTGGAATATACATCTCTGCAAAACACAGATTTCATTTATGGATCTATTTGTTTTTCATGTAGCTGTCAGATCTTACTAACATCCTAAACCATTTAACCTCAGCAGGGGCAAATTTCAATGACATCATGAGTGGAGGCATTTTTTGTTTGTATGCAAGCCAAACTTTGTTATTTATGCACAAGTTGAAATGTATTTACAGTAAGTGTACAGTATTATGTTTATATAATTATTAATAGCAGTAGTATTATCCACTGATATATTGTTTTACTTTATTTTTCAGCAAGCAGGTTGTCAAGTTGATCATATACCTTGCAACCTCTTTATTTATTGAATTTTAAAAGAAATATATTTTAATATTTAGAATGTCATGTGTAGCCAACTTACTGATTTTGCCTGACAACTGAGCACAATAAGTTAGAACATACCTGGCTGACATCCCACAATGAACATCAGTGTCTAAAAAAACTATCGATAAATCAAGGAGCATTTCTATACAATGGCACATCAGAGGGCTTTAGGGTGCATTGATAGACACATTTGAAAAGGTAAAAGAAGATGTCTGGTATAATATTGTAAAACTTTTCATTAAACATTTTAGTTCAAAAGAGAAGTCCAGCCAAAGCTCATTTGGCTGGGCTTCTCCTATGGATCACAGGAATGCAATTCGTTTTTCACTCCTGTGACCCGTTTTCAGCAGAGAGTGGACTGAAGCCCACACTCTGCTGACGTCACAGGAATAAGTCCAGCCACTGCGTCATCGCGACAATGAAGTCTGGATCCGCCAGGTGCCTGGACTGAAACCTGTCTCAGCGAGTTGCTTAGACGGCTGCTCTCTGCCCCTTCACAGCTCAGCACTCCAGTGAGCATGGAGGAGCAGAGCAGAAAGCTGTTGATTGACAGTCAGCAGCTCTCTGCTCGAGGAGCTGAGGGAACCGAGCCATCTGTGATTTTCGATCGCTCAGTTCTCAGTGTAGAGGCGATAGGGGACTGATGCAGCATCGGACCGCGTGAAAGAGCCCTAGCAGATTTTAAAACTATTTGGAGTCATCACTGAATGGTTAAGCTATGTACATAATATAGTTAAACCACAAATATGTTTAGTGGATGTAATAACTAAAACAACTATTATGATCTTACGTTGCCATCTTGAAAAGAAAAAGCAGGCTACAATGCACTGCATTTATATACTTATTTTCCCCCATTATAGAATACCATTGTAAACATAGTTAGATTCTCAGTTGATCTCAACTACTCAGGAAAAGCAGCTTAGAGTTTTCACTACTTTTAGTCTGTAATGTGAAGATGAGTAGAGCAAAAACAGTCAAAGTGATATATTTTCATAATTAAAGGAAAACATTATGACAGCTCTTGGGGTACGAAGATCCAGTGGCTATGTGTGAAAACATGCTGTAAAGAAGGAATGCTTTATAAAAGGCTGCCAAGAATTTTAAATAAAAATAAATAAAAAAATGTCATCCATGCATACCTTTTGTCCAAATTTTTTTTTTAAATGTTGACTTCTCAATTTAGACTAATTGTAATTTTTGGAATCTGTCAATGTGTTTGTATATGAAGGTTAGTAGCTTGGCTTTGTTTCCACCTCCGATGAATGACTTATGTTAGTTCTGAGCCAACAGTTGTCTGGACATTTTACAGCCGCGTACACGATGGTTTTTTGGCATGAAAAAAAACTTTTTTAAGCAAAAAGCTGGTCTAACAGTACGTATAAAAAAATAGACGAAAGCGATTGCGAAGACCGCGCGTATCTTCGTGGATCGCCGTAAAAACTCATTTGCATATCCCGACGCATGAAAACGACACAAACTCCTCCCAGCGGCCACAAAAATATCGCAGCGTAGATCCCAAGGCTCACGAAGACGTAAGCCTCTCGGATCGAAGCCCGAAGCCGCCGTATCATGGTTTGAGGATTCAAACTAGTGATACGGCGCGCAAAATTTGAAATTACTCATGTCTAACACCAGTTAGACAGGCGTAATTGCTCTGTGAATCTGGGCCAAAGTTTTTGCCCACACACCATCGTTTTTGAAAAATGATGAAAAAAGTGCGGTGACGTACAAAACGTATGACGGCACTCTAAAGGGGAAGATCTATTCGCCTTTGGGCTGCTTTTAGCTGATTCCTTGTTAGTAAAAGACGATTTGCGCTTTTTAGTCTGTTACAGCGTGATAAATGTGGGCCAAAACTTCGTTTTAGTCCACACACGATCATTTTTTACAACCCGAAAAACAAAATTGTTTGCATTATGGCACTGTGTTACTTTAATTGACAATTGCGAGGTTGTGCAAAACTGTACCCAAATAGAGCTTTCTTTAGGTGGTATTTGATCACCACTGTGTGTTGTATTGGCTGTGGTGTACACAAAATGAGAATTGTAAAACCAGAAATAATTTTACATAATGTGACATGGCATACAGAAAATACTTATTCAGAGTAAAATATATTGTTACCTGGACACATGGGACAACAGCTTCCTTCAACATTAATTGGCTCCACACACGGCAAAGGTGGGCAACTAACTGTAGAGCAAAGTGTTTGTCCTTGTAAGCAATAGCAATGTGTACAACTGTCAATGTCCCATCGTTCCTCATCAGCATATGTTTTGCCATTAAAGTGACAGACCACCTTCTTTGGAATTGTATCCTCTGTGAACATAAATGAAATATATTAGCCACAGTTGAGCTAATGAATTAGTTATATATTGGAGTTTGTCAAAATATATATATTTAAAAAAAAAGTATTGTTTCCAAACAAATAGATTGGAATGTGAGCTCTTATAAAACACTATTTTTACAGGCAAACTAACCCACTGTTTCAGATTTGTAGCGCAGAGGTGTACTGTATATATTCATGCTTTCCGGAGTTGGCAGGTGAAATGTGGGCTTAACATGTTAGAACAATAAACACTAAATATCATCAAACATACCGGCCCGGATTCAGGTAGAGCGGCGTATATTTGTGCGGGCGTAGCACATCTCATATGCGCTACACCGACGTAACATAGAGAGGCAAGAACAGTATTCACAAACCACTTGCTCTGTAAGATGCGACGGCGTAGCGTAAATTGGCCAGCGTAAGCCCGCCTGATTCAAAGTAGGAAGGAGTTGGGCGTGATCTATTTAAATTAAGCGTGACCCCATGCAAATGAATAGCCGAACGAACGGCATGCTCAGAATCACGTCGCATATACTCCCTAAGATACGATGGCTCAATGCCTACGACGTGAACGTAACCTATGCCCAGCCCCATTTACGTATGACTTACGTAAACAACGTAAAATTCGACGACTGTTCCGACGTCCATACCTTTGCATGACCTGCGCCTCATATAGCAGGGGTAACTTTACGCTGGACGTATGCCTTACGTAAACGGCGTAGATTACACAACGGGCGCAAGTACGTTTGTGAATCAGCGTATCTTGCTCCTTTACATATTCGACACGTAAATCTATGGAAGCGCCCCTTGCGGCCAGCGTAAATATGCGCCCAAGATCCGACGGCGTAGGAGACTTACGTCGGTTGGATGAAGCCAAAATTCAGGCGTATCTTATTTCAATAATAAGGCGCATAGATACGACGGCGCATCCATGGACTTACGCGGCGTATCAGTAGATACGTTGGCGTAAGTCCTTTCTGAATCTGGCGCACAATAGGTAATTTTACAATGCAAGAAACATTCAAGGGTTGTAGCACCACAAGGCAGAGCCACCTTGCACAACTCCCTCAATAAAGCTGACCTATTGCCAACCCCAAAAAGTTACATTAATACTTCTTAAGGCCAATTTCAATTAGTGAAATACTGTTTAAAATACAATTTGATAGACTTGTGTCTTTTTCCAACCTTACCTACTATGTATATTACCTGTGAATTGCAAGTATTTGAATAAATATTGTGTCAATGATTTAATAAACAAATAAGTTATTGTGAGAATGACTGAGATATCAAATACATCCCCACATATGGTGTCTGTATTTACAGACAATGTAGCAGGAGTTAGTGAGCATATAATGTTTTATGAATCCTCCCTAACACCAGCTTTGCTGCCAAACATCTTGACAGAAGTTAGTCAGGGCTAGAAGGTTTTTTTGGGGCTCTAGGCATGATGCCAGCTTAGGGGCCTTGCCCGATATTAAGAGATTTAACACAGTCCATACATAGCTTTGTAGTGTGTTGCGGTACTATTCATTCAAAGATTATGCCAGTACATTTTTCTCCAAGTTCAAAAGCAAAATAACATACACAATGAATGCAATACAAAGAAGATCTGTACTGCAACCTGATGAACAAAGAAGTTTTCAACTACTATGAAATATATAAATGCAAGTACACAGCAAATTACTTTAATCCTGTGTAAATTAAAGCACATCACAAACTAGTGCAATTTAAATTGAGCATTTAACCACTTAAGACCCGGACCAAAATGCAGGTAAAGGACCTTGCCCCTTTTTGCGATTCGGCACTGCGTAGTTTTAACTGACAATTGCGCGGTCGTGCGACATGGCTCCCAAATTGGCGTCCTTTTTTCCCCACAAATAGAGCTTTCTTTTGGTGGTATTTGATCACCTCTGCGGTTTTTATTTTTTGCGCTATCAACAAAAAAAGAGCGACAATTTAAAAAAAAATATATCCCCCAAAAATATATAAAAAAACATTTTTTTTCCTAAGTTTAGGCCGATACGTGTTCTTCTACATATTTTTGGTAAAAAAAAATCACAATAAGCGTTTATCGGTTGGTTTTCGCAAAATTTATAGCGTTTACAAAATAAGGAATAGTTTTAATGCATTTTTATTAATTTTTTTTTTTTACTACTAATAGCGGCGATCAGCGATTTTTTTCATGACTGCGACATTATGGCGGACACTTCGGACAATTTTGACACATTTTTGGGACAATTGTCATTTTCACAGCAAAAAATGCATTTAAATTGCATTGTTTACTGTGGAAATGACAGTTGCAGTTTGGGAGTTAACCACAGGGGGCGCTGTGACTTTTAATGTTCCCTGTGTGGTTTTACAACTGTAGGGGGGTGTTGCTGTAGGTGTGACGTCATCGATCGCGTCCCCCTATTACAGGGATGACGCGATCGATGCTGCGGCCACAGAGAAGCACGGGGAAGCCGTGTTAAACACACGGCTCTCCCCGTTCTTCAGCTCCAGGGACGGATCACCGCACTGCAGCGGCGATCGGGCGCGCGCACGTGACCCACGGCTGGGTACTAAAATCAACGTAAATATACGTTGATGTGCCCAGCCGTGCCATTCTGCCGACGTAAATGTGCAGTAGGCGGTCCTTAAGTTACAGTGTATTGCATTAACACAATGCACCATATTTGCATTAGTGTGTTGTGGTGCCATTTATTTTAAACACATTTCAAACCAGAGCAGATGAGTTGCAGTGCACCATAAAGCATGGTAATACACTACTGTACATTGTATTTTATAACATTGGAAAAAATGGTGCATGTCAAAGCAACCAGTGAATCGTGTACAGCAGGCTTTAGTCTCGGACAACTGATTCCCTCTTAGTAGTTATTTAAAGGGTATGTATAGCCAAAACATTTTTTTTGGTTTAAGATAGAGTAAGGAAAAGTTTACCGACTGTGTCCTATTGGATATATAAGGTGAGACAAATTCTCTACAAAAAGAGAGGAGGTCCCTTCTTAAATATGTGCCACTATTAAAGGTGTCCCCATTGGGTCTCTATTTCTGGTGACAACTGTGAATTTTTGAATCTCCATTACTTTCTGCCTCAGTGATAATGGTCATAAAGAAAAAAATAGATAATGAAACTACCTAGGTGAGTGATGAGTAGCAATAAAACCTGACATATATACGAAAAAAGGCAGAAGCTGGAATATCTAGAGTGAGCTCTCATACTCAAGAGTAAGGTCCCATTCATGCTTGTATACAGGGACATTTTTTAGTGTTTGGCTTAGCGAACTGGGGGTGGGGGGGGGGGGTGATGTGTATCTCCCACAGCTAATTTTAAACAGCCCATTCACAAATCTGAATGGGGTCTTTTAGTGCTTTAAAAAGGTATGCATTATTACACTTTTGTACACACAAATAACATTGTGCTATGCCCAGATATTATTTATGGACAAGAAACATTATTATCTATGAGTATGCAAATACCAAAATAAATAAAAATGTCTGCCCTTTTGGCAAAATTTTGATTCAGTGGAACCTCGGATTACAAGCATAATGCGTTTCAGGAGAATGCCTGTAATCCAAAGTACTCGCATATCAAAGCTAGTTTCCCCATTGAAGTCAATGGAAACGGAAATAATTGGTTCCGCATTGACTTCAATAGCATGCAATACCGCATGCGGCCGCAGGTGGGGGGCGACGGAGAGCCTCGGAAACTTCTGGAAATGTCCAAGGACACCTCGGCTTTTCCGCGTCTTTCCGAGCATTACCGAATGGCACCGTTCGGCTCCAGCGCCCCCCCACCACAGGCCAAACGGGGTACTGCACAACACTCGCAAACCGAGTTCGGATTTTTTTAAATACAGTGCTCGTATTGCGAAACGCTCGTTAACCGCGTTGCTTGCAATCCGAGGTTCCACTGTACATGAGTAAACTGAAAATGAAGTGTTAATTCATCAAGTCAGCAACAGCATCATCAGATGCTCACTCTACAAAAAAAGATGTTATACAATGAAACAATAGGATACTGAAAGTTAAATGAACTATTGTATTGAAATATTGAAATTTAAAGTAGTACCTTTAGATGGCAGCTGAAGGGAGGTGTAGCAATCATTCTGTGTATCTTACAATTTGAACAAACACAGCAGGTATAGAGTGCCAATGGCAGCACTGAACTTGAAGAGCTGCACAGCTAGTCACAAACATTTACATTATACAATTTGCAACAATGCTTTTCAGCAAGTTAAGCAAAGCTGTGTTTATTTTCTCACATTTTAAAATGAATAATGCGCTTTTATGTTGTGCAGTCATTGTGTCAGCATCACAAAGTTGCTAGTTTATAATCTATTTCCATTTAGATAGGAGTTTAGGAGTTTTTAGAGAGTTGACTTACTGTATAGAACATACAGTACTAATGGACTTTTTAACTAACAATACAAATAAGAGTTATAGGCAATAATATACAACTTTTAGAAGCTTAAAGTGGGCAGACTTACAGTAAATGATGTCAGTCTGCTTTGCAGTGAGATGCACCACTTCAAACACTGTATCCTGCATTGGTAAATAAAAGGTGTAACAAGACCCTTGCTCGCTCGGTTCCGCTCTCCCGACACTCCTATGCTACTATTGGATCAGATTGCGGATCGCAACGTCTGATGGTTCGGCCATCCGATGCTCCGGAATTTGAACTACAGCTATGTGCCGTTCGAAATCCATCAGAACAAACACCAGGCAGGCTGTATGTAAGTTCAAACAGGAGACTCTTATTGGATGCACACACACTTTTACACAGCAGTTTGAACATCCTGCCACCAACAACCACTTTCCTATTGGTCAATTGTAAAGTACATTGTAGTTCTCAATTAGGTCCCCTTGGCCATGCAAATGAGGACTTGAAACAGGGTCAGCAGGGATTGGTCCGATAGCTTGAATAGGAAGACTGATATGTGTAATGAGACAGAAGCCCCTGGGGGCAATCACAGTACACAAACAGCCAAACATAGAACAATGCTTGTCCTCCAGACCATGGGGGGGTTAGCCTTAAGAAGGGCAGAAGACCCCCCCACTGTGTAACAGATTTTAAGTAGAAACACTTCAGCATTCCAAGGTCCATGACATTACTCCCCCCTGGGAAAAAGTCCAAAAGCCACAGTGGGACCCCGAACGGGTCAACTCGAGGATGTTGGAAAAGCAGTCTTAAAGTTCCAGGTCTGTGTGCCGTGATAACACATCCGCATTCCCGTTTTGAGGCCCTGGCTGATATTGTATGGTGAAATTGTACGGTTGCAAAGCCAGGCTCCACCTTAGTAATCGCCCGATGCTGAATTCTCAATGCTCAATCCCATAGGGAAGCATTACAAGTCCGTAAACGGACTAGTAAAAAACGGACCGTTTGTCCGCCCGTGTGAAAGGGCCCTTACAGCTTTAAGAATTTGTGCAAGACCCCCAAACCCATATATTTTCTGAAAGCATATGACCTCTCAAATAAAACAAGGGTGATACTGACTTTGTAAACCCTGCGGTATTTGCGCAAATGTTTATAAAGCATATATATTAGCAAAAAAATACACTAAAAACATTATTAGCAGATAAAACACAGCTAATTTGACCAAATTCCTGTTAAAATTCCTACTAAATATACAAGCTTTACCTGTATGCAGTTAATACATAACAAATATTTGTAAATTTTAAATTGCGCCTTTTTGAGAAATACTGAAAATTGGAGGTACACAAACGTTTTAAAAAAATCTGGAGGTTTTCCTTTTTCACTTACAGCTTTAATTTTTTTAAAAGACCCCCCAAAACCATAAATTTTCTGAAAGCACATGGTCAGTAGAATAAAAAGATGCTATGGATTTTTAAGGCAGCACGATATTTGCGCAAATGATTAACAAAACAATATTTATGCTAAAAATACACTAAATCATTAACCACTTCAGCCCCAGAAGGATTTACCCCACTTCCTGACTGGGATATTTTTTGCGATACGGCACTGCATCGCTTTAACCGACAATTGCATGGACATTGTACACAAACAAAATGTATGCCCTTATTTTTCCACAAATAGAGCTTTCTTTTGGTGGTATTTTATTGCGGTTTTTATTTTTTGCGTTATAAACAAAAAAAGAGCGACAATTTTGGAAAAAAAAAAAAAAACACAATATTTTTTACTTTTTGATATAAGATCCCAGTCATCAGTTTAGGCCGATATGTATTCTACATATTTTTGGTTACAAAAATCCCAATAAGCATACATTGATTGGTTTGTACAAAAGGTATAGCGTCTACAAAATAGGGGATACATTTTATGGCATTTTTTATTATTATAATTTTTTTAATAGTAATGGTGATCTGCAGTTTTTATCGGGACTGCAACATTACGTACAGATCAGACACTTTTGACACATTTTTGGGACCAATGATATTTTTACAGCGATCAGTGCAATGATTACTTTAAAAATGTCACTGGCAGGGAGGGGGTTAACACTGGGGGGTGATCAAAAATAGAGGGACGGGTATCCATCTATCTAGCAGATAGGATCTTATGGAACTGAAGGAACTGGACAGGCGGTCCGTTTCTGTCCGACCGTCCCATAGAGAATAGCGAGCTGTGAATCAGCAGAGCGGACCTGTCACCTGCCTGCTTAGCAAGCATCAGCAGACAGATCCCCCGCTGAGCAGGCAAATCTGCTTGATAAAAGTTCCACTCCATGTAAAGGGGTCTTACCAGGAGCGGCCAATCCATTAGGGGTGTCACCCCCCTGCAGGGTGTCGGACTCAACTTTGTATGCGTTTTTTTTTAAAGCCACATGATTAGAACCTGAGGCTCTAATTGGCTTGAAAAAGGTTGGGCTTGGGTGTAGAGCATTGCACCTCAAACCCACCAACTTCCAGCTTCTCCTCCTGGCCAATCAGGACAGATAGGGTTGACCGGGAGAAGCCGAGGAAGCCGTGGAGGGGTGAGTGCGGGGGGGCGTCACTGTGGACGGGTGAGTGCGAGTGGATCTGGGGAGACTTACATTTTTTTTTACAGTTATTTTTTTACTTTTTTTGGGGGGGGGGGGGTTTGGTGAGATAGCAAAGGTCTAAACAGATCACCATAACTCTTTTTCTGAGACAGAGAAAAGGACTGAAGATAATCTTTTTCTCTGTAGCGCTTAACTTGAATGAATGAGGAATCTGTGTAACACTCACGCTTACTATAGATCAGCCGTCAGTGGACATCGCTGCCTATATCCACTATACTACAAGGGGGAGCTTTGTAAACACATTTACTAAGCCCCCTCCCAGCCTGACAGATTAACAGAGATCAGTGCAGGGAGAAGCTGCAGGTGGCGGGAGGGGAAGGAGAGATGCTGTTTGGAGTGGCCATGAATCGGGGGTGTAGGGGCAGTTGGGGGGTGATTTGACCGGCGGCGGGGACACATCTGGATCCCCCCAAGCTCTATGCAGCACCTGAAGTCAGCAGGAGTAGCAGAGGAGGGATGCCAGCTAATGATGGCGGCTGCAGAGAACAAGGGTTGGGGTGGGTGGGACTGGATGGAGGGGGCGTTCAGTGCTGGGGGGGGGGGAGAAGGGGTTTAAAGGGATAGGAGAGGAGGCAGTTTAAGATGAATACGACATGGGTGTGGGGGCAGTCACATTTAGGGTTAATAACTCTGATGAGCGAATTAGAACCCGCTGATCAGTTATTAACCCTAAATGTGACTGCCCCCACACACAGAGTTATAGAATTGTTCAGCGGTGTCTGCTGAACAATTATAATATAACCTTATGGTCATTGAAGTGTGGAATCAAGTGTGGAATCAATGTAAGCAAGGACTGCAAAAGTTTTACATCAAGCCTAAAAGAAATATGTTTTTTTCCCCATCTTTAACTCAAGCAACAGTGTTATACATTTCCCTGGGTAATCAAAAAATAAAGTTCTAAAGTATGACAGTTACAGTGCCTTAAATTATTCATACCCCTTGACATTTTCCACATTTTGTCATGTTACAACCAAAAACGTAAATGTATTTTATTGGGATTTTATGTGATAGACCAACACAATGGGGCTGATTTACTAATGACTCTGCGCTGCGCCGGTACATGCCTTAATTAGTGCGCTGGATGAAGCCCTAATTAGGCGCATGAACCGGCGGCAGCAGCAGCGCGATGTGATTGATAAGTAAAGCCGCCGCCGAACTCCCTGTATAAGTCTATGGGGGAAAATCTTAATAGTGAATTTTAAAGGCTAATCTGCAAGTTTTGTCCTAAAAAGTGTTTGGGGACCTCAGTCCTGCCCCAGGGGACATGTACCAATGCTTTTTTTATTTTTTAAAACGGCCGTTTTTTCGGGAGCAGTGATTTTAATAATGCTAAAAGTGCAATAATAAAAGTGTAATTTTCCTTTAAATTTCGTAGCATGGGGGTCTCTAATGTCAGCATGTGAAAAAGCGCATGTTTCCCGTGGTTAGAACTGTCTCTGCACAAAATGTCATTTTTCAAAGGAAAAAAGCCATTTAAAACTGACTCGCGGCTATAATGAATTGTCGGCTCCCGGCAATTGCAGGAGAATTCATTCATTAAAAAAAGGGAAAAAAAAAGCGTGGGGGTCCCCCCAAATTCAATAACCAGACCCTTTAGGTCTGGTATGGATATTAAGGGGAACCCCGCCGTCAATTTTTTAAAAAAAATGACGTGGGGTTCCCCCCAAATATCCATAACCAGACCCTTCAGGTCTGGTGTGGAATTTAAGGGGAACTCCACTCCAAATTTAAAAAAAAATGGCGTGGAGTCCCCCCTAAAATCCACACCAGACCCCTTATCCGAGCACGTTGACCTGGCCGGCCGCAGAAAAGAGGGGGGGACAGAGCGCGGCCCCCCCCCTCTCCTGAACCGCACCAGGCCACATGCCCTCAACATTGGGAGGGTGTTTTGGGGTGCCCCCCAAAACACCTTGTCCCCATGTTGATGAGGACAAGGGTCTCTTCCCCACAACCCTTGCCCGGTGGTTGTGGGGGTCTGCGGGCAGGAGGCTTATCGAAATCTGGAAGACCCCTTTAACAAAGGGGCCCCCCAGATCCCGGCCCCCCCCCTGTGTGAAAAGGTAATGGGGTACCTTGTACCTCTACCATTTCACGAGAAAAAAAATGTAAAGGGTTAAAAAAGACAAGAGCCGGTTTTTGACAAGTCCTTTATTATCTTCTTTCTTCTTTCCTTCGGGTTTCTTCTTCCTCCTCCTTCTTCTTCCTCTGCTTCTGTCTTGGGTCTTCTATTCCCGCATCTTGCCCGGCGTGTTCTTCCATCTTCTGTTCCTCCCGCTGTCCTTCTCGTCCGCATCTTCTTCTCCTTCTTCTTCTTCGCCGGAGGCGCCGCTTCCAATTGAAATCCCCGCTGTCTGCCGGACCACGCCCCCCCCCTCTGACGCCACGGGCAAGCTCTTAGGAGTGTGCTGCCAGTGCGTCAGAGGGGGGCGTGGTCACATGTCAGAGGGCGGCCAATTCAATTTGAAGCTCGTGCGCGGCTTTTTTTCTTTGCCAGAGTCGCCGCTTCCAATTGAATTGCCCGCTTTCTGGAACATGTGACCACGCCCCCCTCTGACGCACTGGCACCACACGGGGACTTTCCTAAGAGCTCGCCCGTGGCGTCAGAGGGGGGGCGTGGTCCGGCAGACAGCGGGGATTTCGATTGGAAGCGGCCGCTCCTGCGAAGAAGAACAAGAAGGAGAAGATGCGGACGAGAAGGACAGCGGAAGAAGATGGAAGAACACGCCAGTCAAGATGCGGGAATAGAAGACCCAAGACAGAAGCAGAGGAAGAAGAAGGAGGAGGAAGAAGAAACCCGAAGGAAAGAAGAAAGAAGATAATAAAGGACTTGTCAAAAACCGGCTCTTGTCGTTTTTAACCCTTTACATTTTTTTTTCTCGTGAAATGGTAGAGGTACAAGGTACCCCATTACCTTTTCACACAGGGGGGGGGCCGGGATCTGGGGGGCCCCTTTGTAAAAGGGGTCTTCCAGATTTCGATAAGCCTTCCGCCCGCAGACCCCCACAACCACCGGGCAAGGGTTGTGGGGAAGAGACCCTTGTCCTCATCAACATGGGGACAAGGTGTTTTGGGGGGCACCCCAAAACACCCTCCCAATGTTGAGGGCATGTGGCCTGGTGCGGTTCAGGAGAGGGGGGGGGCCGCACTCTGTCCCCCCCTCTTTTCTGCGGCCGGCCAGGTCAACGTGCTCGGATAAGGGGTCTGGTGTGGATTTTAGGGGGGACTCCACGCCATTTTTTTTTAAATTTGGAGTGGAGTTCCCCTTAAATTCCACACCAGACCTGAAGGGTCTGGTTATGGATATTTGGGGGAACCCCACGTCATTTTTTTAATAAATTGATGGCGGGGTTCCACTTAATATCCATATCAGACCTGAAGGGTCTGGTTATTGAATTTGGGGGGACCCCCACGTCATTTGAATAATTATTTTAAAATTCGTACCATGGGGGGGGGGGGGGGGGATGTCAGCAGGTGAATAAAGTGCAATTTTCCTGCGGTTAGAAATATGTCTTTGCACAAAATGACATTCTGAGAAAAAAAAAAAAAAAAAAAAAAAGCCATTTAAAACTGACTCGCGGCTATAATGAATTGTCGGCTCCCGGCAATTGCAGGAGAATTCATTCATAAAAAAACGAAAACAAAAAGCGTGGGGGTCCCCCCAAATTCAATAACCAGACCCTTTAGGTCTGATATGGATATTAAGGGGAACCCCGCCGTCAATTTTTTTAAAAAAAATGACGTGGGGTTCCCCCCAAATATCCATAACCAGACCCTTCAGGTCTGGTGTGGAATTTAAGGGGAACTCCACCCCAAATTAAAAAAAAAATGGCGTGGAGTCCCCCCTAAAATCCACACCAGACCCCTTATCCGAGCACGTTGACCTGGCCGGCCGCAGAAAAGAGGGGGGGACAGAGCGCGGCCCCCCCCCTCTCCTGAACCGCACCAGGCCACATGCCCTCAACATTGGGAGGGTGTTTTGGGGTGCCCCCCAAAACACCTTGTCCCCATGTTGATGAGGACAAGGGTCTCTTCCCCACAACCCTTGCCCGGTGGTTGTGGGGGTCTGCGGGCAGGAGGCTTATCGAAATCTGGAAGACCCCTTTAACAAAGGGGCCCCCCAGATCCCGGCCCCCCCCCCTGTGTGAAATGGTAATGGGGTACCTTGTACCTCTACCATTTCACGAGTAAAAAAAAAGTGTCAGTGGTAAAAAAAGACAAGAGCCGGTTTTTGACAAGTCCTTTATTATCTTCTTTCTTCTTTCCTTCGGGTTTCTTCTTCCTCCTCCTTCTTCTTCCTCTGCTTCTGTCTTGGGTCTTCTATTCCCGCATCTTGCCCGGCGTGTTCTTCCATCTTCTTCCGCTGTCCTTCTCGTCCGCATCTTCTTCTTGTTCTTCTTCGCCGGAGGCGCCGCTTCCAATTGAAATCCCCGCTGTCTGCCGGACCACGCCCCCCCTCTGACGCCACGGGCAAGCTCTTAGGAGTGTGCTGCCAGTGCGTCAGAGGGGGGCGTGGTCACATGTCAGAGGGCGGCCAATTCAATTTGAAGCTTGTGCGCGGCTTTTTCTTTGCCAGAGTCGCCGCTTCCAATTGAATTGCCCGCTTTCTGGAACATGTGACCACGCCCCCCTCTGACGCACTGGCACCACACGGGGACTTTCCTAAGAGCTTGCCCGTGGCGTCAGAGGGGGGGGCGTGGTCCGGCAGACAGCGGGGATTTCAATTGGAAGCGGCCGCTCCGGCGAAGAAGAACAAGAAGGAGAAGATGCGGACGAGAAGGACAGCGGAAGAAGATGGAAGAACACGCCAGTCAAGATGCGGGAATAGAAGACCCAAGACAGAAGCAGAGGAAGAAGAAGGAGGAGGAAGAAGAAACCCGAAGGAAAGAAGAAAGAAGATAATAAAGGACTTGTCAAAAACCGGCTCTTGTCTTTTTTTACACTGACACTTTTTTTTTACTCGTGAAATGGTAGAGGTACAAGGTACCCCATTACCATTTCACACAGGGGGGGGGCCGGGATCTGGGGGGCCCCTTTGTTAAAGGGGTCTTCCAGATTTCGATAAGCCTCCTGCCCGCAGACCCCCACAACCACCGGGCAAGGGTTGTGGGGAAGAGACCCTTGTCCTCATCAACATGGGGACAAGGTGTTTTGGGGGGCACCCCAAAACACCCTCCCAATGTTGAGGGCATGTGGCCTGGTGCGGTTCAGGAGAGGGGGGGGGGCCGCGCTCTGTCCCCCCCTCTTTTCTGCGGCCGGCCAGGTCAACGTGCTCGGATAAGGGGTCTGGTGTGGATTTTAGGGGGGACTCCACGCCATTTTTTTTTTAATTTGGAGTGGAGTTCCCCTTAAATTCCACACCAGACCTGAAGGGTCTGGTTATGGATATTTGGGGGGAACCCCACGTCATTTTTTTTTAAAATTGATGGCGGGGTTCCCCTTAATATCCATACCAGACCTAAAGGGTCTGGTTATTGAATTTGGGGGGACCCCCACGCTTTTTTTTTCCCTTTTTTTAATGAATGAATTCTCCTGCAATTGCCGGGAGCCGACAATTCATTATTGCCGCGAGTCATTTTTAAACGGCTTTTTTTTTTTTTTTTTTTTTTTTCAGAATGTCATTTTGTGCAAAGACATATTTCTAACCACATGAAAAGTGCGCTTTATTCACCTGCTGACCTCCCCCCCCCCCCATGGTACGAATTTTAAATTAATTATTCAAATGACGTGGGGGTCCCCCCAAATTCAATAACCAGACCCTTTAGGTCTGGTATGGATATTAAGGGGAACCCCGCCGTCAATTTAAAAAAAAAATGACGTGGGGTTCCCCCCAAATATCCATAACCAGACCCTTCAGGTCTGGTGTGGAATTTAAGGGGAACTCCACCCCAAAAAAAAAAAAATGGCGTGGAGTCCCCCCTAAAATCCACACCAGACCCCTTATCCGAGCACGTTGACCTGGCCGGCCGCAGAAAAGAGGGGGGGACAGAGCGCGGCCCCCCCCTCTCCTGAACCGCACCAGGCCACATGCCCTCAACATTGGGAGGGTGTTTTGGGGTGCCCCCCAAAACACCTTGTCCCCATGTTGATGAGGACAAGGGTCTCTTCCCCACAACCCTTGCCCGGTGGTTGTGGGGGTCTGCGGGCAGGAGGCTTATCGAAATCTGGAAGACCCCTTTAACAAAGGGGCCCCCCAGATCCCGGCCCCCCCCCTGTGTGAAATGGTAATGGGGTACCTTGTACCTCTACCATTTCACGAGAAAAAAAATGTAAAGGGTTAAAAAAGACAAGAGCCGGTTTTTGACAAGTCCTTTATTATCTTCTTTCTTCTTTTCCTTCGGGTTTCTTCTTCCTCCTCTTCTTCTTCCTCTGCTTCTGTCTTGGGTCTTCTATTCCCGCATCTTGCCCGGCGTGTTCTTCCATCTTCTTCCGCTGTCCTTCTCGTCCGCATCTTCTCCTTCTTCTTCTTCTTCGCCGGAGCGGCCGCTTCCAATTGAAATCCCCGCTGTCTGCCGGACCACGCCCCCCCCCTCTGACGCCACGGGCAAGCTCTTAGGAAAGTCCCCGTGTGGTGCCAGTGCGTCAGAGGGGGGCGTGGTCACATGTTCCAGAAAGCGGGCAATTCAATTGGAAGCGGCGACTCTGGCAAAGAAAAAGCCGCGCACGAGCTTCAAATTGAATTGCCCGCCCTCTGACATGTGACCACGCCCCCCTCTGACGCACTGGCAGCACGCTCCTAAGAGCTTGCCCGAGGCGTCAGAGGGGGGGGGCGTGGTCCGGCAGACAGCGGGGATTTCAATTGGAAGCGGCGCCTCCGGCGAAGAAGAAGAAGGAGAAGAAGATGCGGACGAGAAGGACAGCGGAAGAAGATGGAAGAACACGCCGGGCAAGATGCGGGAATAGAAGACCCAAGACAGAAGCAGAGGAAGAAGAAGAAGAAGAAGAAACCCGAAGAAAAGAAGAAAGAAGATAATAAAGGACTTGTCCAAAACCGGCTCTTGTCTTTTTTAACCCCTTACATATTTTTTTCTCGTGAAATGGTAGAGGTACAAGGTACCCCATTACCATTTCACACAGGGGGGGGGCCGGGATCTGGGGGGCCCCTTTGTTAAAGGGGTCTTCCAGATTTCGATAAGCCTCCTGCCCGCAGACCCCCACAACCACCGGGCAAGGGTTGTGGGGAAGAGACCCTTGTCCTCATCAACATGGGGACAAGGTGTTTTGGGGGGCACCCCAAAACACCCTCCCAATGTTGAGGGCATGTGGCCTGGTGCGGTTCAGGAGAGGGGGGGGGCCGCGCTCTGTCCCCCCCTCTTTTCTGCGGCCGGCCAGGTCAACGTGCTCGGATAAGGGGTCTGGTGTGGATTTTAGGGGGGACTCCACGCCATTTTTTTTTAAATTTGGAGTGGAGTTCCCCTTAAATTCCACACCAGACCTGAAGGGTCTGGTTATGGATATTTGGGGGGAACCCCACGTCATTTTTTTTAAAAATTGATGGCGGGGTTCCCCTTAATATCCATACCAGACCTAAAGGGTCTGGTTATTGAATTTGGGGGGACCCCCACGCTTTTTTTTTGGTGTTTTTAATGAATGAATTCTCCTGCAAATTCCAAGAGCTGACAATTCATTATAGCCGCGAGTCAGTTTTAAATGGCTTTTTTCCTTCAGAATGTCATTTTTCACATGCTGACATTACACCCAGGGCCGCCATCAGGGGGGTACAGGCAGTACACCTGCAGGGCCGCCATTAGGGGGGTACAGGCATTACACCGCCCGGGGGTCCCCAGGGGCCCCCAGGGGCCCGGATGGGAACCACCCTAAAACAAAAAAAAAAATTTTTTTTTTTTTTTTTCTTTAAGGGCTCCGAAGGTCCCCAGGGGCCCGGAGGCCACTAAGGGCCCCAGATGGCAAGCCCTTTTTTTAAAATAAAATATATATATTTAAAAAAATATATATATTTTTTTAATATATTTTTTTTTTTTTTTTTAAGGAAAGGGCCCAGAGGTCCCCAGGGCCCTGGAAGGCTACCCCCTTGTTTTTTTACTTTTTTTCGATAAATGTTATATTTAAAAAATATATATATATGTATTTTCTCTCTTTTGTATTTTTATTTGATAAAGAGCACAGAGGTCCCCAGGGCCCCGGATGGCTACCCCCCTTTTTTATATATATTTTTCTTTATTTCTTATTTCTGTCAAAATTTTTGTAAAGGGCCCCTCCGCTCCTCAATTTGTGGCACCACCCCCCCCCCCGCTTCTCAATTTCATGCGGCAGCACCCCCCCCCGGTTCTCTGCTCCAGGGGGCCCATGCCTGAAGCTGTGTAAGGGGCCCCAAAATTCATGATGGCGGCCCTGTACACCTGTAAGGGGCCCGGGGGTCCGGAGGTGCCCAGATGCCTGGAGGCCCCCCAGCGCCCCAGATGGTAACCCCCCTCTTTTTTTTTTTGTATATATATTTGTTAGTTGGTTTTTGTAGGATTTTTTATTAAAGGGCCAATTTTTGGAATTTAATATTTTTTAGCAGTCTGGAGGTCCCCAGGGCCCCGGGTGGCAACCCCCCAAATTTTTTGTTTATTAAAGGGCCAATGTTTTGGTTTAGGGGTCTGGAGGTCCCCAGTGGCCTGGTCCCCAGTGGCCCGGAGATCCCCAGGGCTCCAGATGACAACCCCCCACCTTTACAAAAAAATCAAAAAAAAAACATATGATATATTTTTTGGTTATTTTTTAAACATATATATATATAATATAATTTTGAAAGCTCCCAGAGGGCCCCTTTTTGCTTCTAAAAATGTTATAAACATTTTCCCCAGGTTTGTTACTTTTTACTTTAATTTCTTTTTTAAAGTGTATTTTGTGCGTGAAGTCGAGAGAGAGGAGCTGGACTTGCAATCGCCATCCTTCTCCATGCCCCCGGTGGCAATGGTGGGTGTGAGGGGGGCCTCACCCCACCTGCTACACTTGGGAGCCCGATGGGACAGAGGGACTCCCCCTATGAAGGAGTGTAGCCCACCCAGCCAGCCCTGTAGGTCCTTCACCTCCCTTTATTTTAGGAGACCTCATGGCCAAAGTGTGTGCAAGTGTGGTGTTTTTTTTGTGGGGGGGGGGGGGTGGTTATACTAAGCACAGGCGTACCTTGCATAGCACACCCACCGGGAGCCGGGCTGACACCACCAAACTCAATTCACATGTAGCCGAGACCGGGATCCGAACCCTTGGCTGCAGAGGTGAACGGCTTGTCAGCGCAGTGCCATTCACGTTGAGCCACCACAGCTCCCACCCAATGTTATTTTTTTTTTAGATTTTTGGTAGTTATTTTTTATTAAAGGGCCCAGAGCTCCCAAGGCAACCCCCTTTTTTATTATTTTATATATGTAGATATTGTAATTTATTTTTCATTAAAGAGCCCAGAAGTTTCTTTTTATTAAAGGGCCCAGTGGTCCCCAGGGCCCCCGGATGGCTACCACCCTTTTTAATATATATTTTTCTATATGTATTTTTTAGTAAAGGAACCCCCCGCTTATCAAATTGCGGCAGCCCCCCCCCCTTCTTAATATCAGGCGGCACCCCCCCCCCCCTATTCTCTGCTCCAGGGGGCCCATGCCTGAAGCTGTGTAAGGGGCCCCATAATTCCTGATGGCGCCCCTAATTGCCTCCCCCCCCCCATGGTACGAAATTTCAAGGAATTTTTCACTTTTATTGGTGCACTTTAACCACTTCCATACCGCGCCTATTCTGGCACTTCTCTCCTTCATGTAACAATTATATTTTCTTCCTTGAAACTTACTCAGGACCCCCAAACATTATATATATTTTATTAACAAACACCCTAGGGAATAAAGTGGCGGCCATTTTTTCGGACACATTTCCAACAGTATTTGTGCCAAAAATGTTCTAAACGTTTTTTTTTTTTTTGGCTTTCCAAAAAAAAACCTGTTTCATGAATGACAAAATAAGAAAGCAGTAAAGCTAGGCCAATTTTTAGGGATAAGGTAAAAGATGATGTTACACCGAGTAAATAGATACCTAACTTGTCACGCTTTCATATTGCGCACACTCATGGAATGGCGCTAAACTTCGTTATTAAAAATCTCCATAGGCAACGCTTGACTTTTTTTCTCAGGTTACCACTTTTGAGTTACAGAGGAGGTCTAGTGCTAACATTATTGCTCTCGCTCTAACGCACGCTATGATACCTCACATGTGGGGTTTGAAGGATGTTTACATATGTGGGTGGGACTTGCATGCGTGTTCGCTTCTGAGTGCGAGCTACTAGGGACAGGAGCATTTAAATTCCTTTGTTATTTTATTTTTTTACTTAATATTTTATTTTTTGCACTTGTTTGTCCCTTTGTTTGTATTATTTTTCACTTTTCTTCCTATTACAAGGAATGTAAACATCCCTTGTAATAGGACTAGTGTGTGACAGGTCCTCTTTATAGAGAAAGGCGGGGTCAATTAGACCCCACATCTGTCCTCCAGGCTGGAAAGCATGGAATTGGTAAAAAAAAAAACATCTCATGCTTTCAGCTGCGAATCATGTTCGTTCAGCACAGTAGCGTAGTGTGTAGCATGTTCACCTAGCAGCAAAAGGGTTGCTGGTTCGAATCCCGCCCGTGACACTATCTGCCTGGAGTTTGCATGTTCTCCCTGTGCGGGTTTCCTCCCACAATCTAAAAACATGCTGTAAATTGGATCCTGTCTAAATAAGCCCTAATGTGCAGTAGGAGATTTAGGTTTTGTGCTGCCCTAGGCCTGACCAAATTTTGGCACCCCCCTAATAGAAAAATGACCCACCCTTCCTGTCAAGGCCACACCCTGTTTTTTTATGACCCACCCAGGAATTTTCAGGGGACACACACAAGTTCTGTGGGGGGGGACTTGGGGGGGCCCTTAATTTGCCTACTTTTTCGATCACTTCCTGTTTGGCTATGGGGCAGGAAGTGAAGGCCAATCTCCCCAAACGGACAGGGATAATACAAAATAAACTGACAGAGCTTCTAACCCCCCCCCCCCCCCCCACCAACTCTATCCAAAATGAAAGAAATCCAAAAAATAAAAGTGATGATTATTGTTCCAGTTTAACCCCAAATTTCAGATCATTTTATTGAGAGGCTTAAGAAAATATAACCATGCCAATAGGCCACGATCCAGCGTTGCTAATATGTATGAATGTGTGTTAGGGACCCCCACAAACACCACCCAATGTTAAATCAACTATTTTCATGTTTGTTTTGGGGATGCCTGCACCCCTGATAGGGTAAAGACACCTCACAAATGTTGTCACTTTCTACTTAATTCATTCACTTCCTGCCACACAGCCAAACAGGAAGTGAGGGAAACACCTGAGTAATGTTTTGTTGGGGACACACAGATCAATATAAATAGTTTCCCATTTTGGAAATGGCATTTTGCTGTGTACACCCCAAATTAGTAGGAATCTTGGACTTTGGGGTCCATTTACTAAAGGCAAATCCACTTTGCACTACAAGTGGACAAGCAAGGAAGAAAACTCAAAACTTGGCGGGATTGGAAGTAAAAACCATCAGTGCTTCCCTTCTGATTTTCATTGCCTACGCTTCTACTGCAGAGCGGCTTTGCCTTTACTAAACCCCAAAAAAACTAATCATTTGGGGTGTACACTGCAGTGCAATTTGCTTAATGGTGACACTAGTTAGATTGACCTGTGTCCCAAAGAAAAGACCATTGGTAGGGTTTTAACCTCACTTCCTGTTCAGCTGTGTGACAGGAAGTGAAGCCAATTTTAGGAAAAGGGACACAAAGCCCAACCTAAAAACACTAGCAGGGGTTCTAACACTCAATTGGCTTCCCTCAAACAACCCACAATTAGAATAGGATTGTCTTGTGCTAGTTTCAAGCACAGCGCTGTAAATCAGCACTTCAAGCCTGTCCAAAAAAAAACACACCACCCCCCCCCCCCCCCCCCTCCAACAGGCCCTGTTTGCAGCTTTTCCTACATCTTGCACATGTGCTTTAAAAAGTCAGTCTGGACATCAGTTCTAGGAAACAATACTTACCGCTTTGTCCTTCCTTTTCTGGTGACTAAACATTTCATGCATACACACCAGGAAAGAGCTTAGAGACAAATCACACTTGATGGTTTAGGCCCAAACTAGTTCAGCTGCAGCGGTTGAAATCCATAGCAGGAAAAAAATAATCACAAAACAAACTTCAAAATTTGAAAGTAATTTTATTGGTCCACAAAACAAGGAAAGCAAAACAAAAAATTACAAATAAACACACCAAAAATATATAAAAACACCTAAAAACAAAAAAGACCAACGTTTATTTCACAGTCATTGGAAAATAAATCATGCTTTTGAAATAACAGGATAGACCCACAGGATTAAAACATTAGTCATTAACATCTTGAGAAACATTTAGCAAAATTATGTAGCAGAGAAAACATCAAAAAATACAAAACTTGCTCCAAAACATCTCTGTTTCACTCCGCCATTACTTCCAGCCAGCAAATCTGCCCCCTCTGAGGGGCAGCTGACACGTGCAGTATCCACGCTTTTTATAACATGTGTGCTAATGAACCAATTGGAAACACATGAAGAAATGTCAGCCTCTAGTTTGTGTGCACTTGGAACTGCTTACACCTGTTAAGGATGTCCTTAAATTACTAAGCCAAAAAAAGAGCTTTCTGAGCATGCTCAGAAAGATGCAAGTCATTTTCAGGATGAAACTTCCAACTTCTTTTTCTAACTGTTCGAGCATGCCCAGTTCACTCGAAATGCAGTACCAGAATCAAATCTGCAATGGCGGATGAAAGCATTAGAGGTGTTAAATTTTTTTTTGGTCCCCCTGAAGTGATGCTTTACAAGCTGAACGGGAGGTCTTATAGAATTTTTACGTAACAAACCTAAATAGTAATAATTTAAACGCCCCTGTCCCTAGTAGCTCGCAGTCAGAAGCGAACAAGCAGCATTTTTATTGTTTCCGGTTACCAGTTTAGATTTACAGATGAGGTCTAGTGCTATAAATATTCCTCTTGCTGTTACGCACGCTATGATACCTCACATGTGTGGTTTGAAGAATGTTTCCATATATGGGGGCGGGCCTTAAATGTGTAAGCCCCGCCCACATATTGAACCCCCGTTCAAACCCCACATGTGAGGTATCATAGCGTACGTTAGAGCGAGAGCAATACTTTTAGCACTAGACCTCCTCTGTAAATCTAAACTGGTAACCTGAAACACATAAAAAAGCGTTGCCTATGGGTATTTTCAAGTACTGAAGTTTGGCGCCATTCCATGAGTGTGTGCAATATTAAAGTGTAACATGTTGGGTATCTATTTACTCGGTGTAACATCATCTTTCACATTATGGCCATAAATTGGGCTAACTTTAGTGTATTCTTAATTTGTAACCACTTGAGCCCCAGAGCATATTACTGGTCACTGACGGGGCCATTTTTTGCATTTCAACACTGCGTCATTTTGACTGACAATTGCGTGGTTGTGCGACGTGGCCCCCAAAAAAATTGGGCGTCCTCATCCTCCCCCCCCCCCCCCCTAAAAATTCAATTTTTTTTTTTTTGTTGGTGGTATTTGATCACCTCTGCGTTTTTTCTTATTTTTGCTTGACCCAAAACTATAGCGACAATTTGGTAACTAAAAAAACATCTTTTTTACGGTTTGCTATAATAAATCTCCCCCAAAATATATTCAAAAAATGTTTGCCCTCAGTTTAGGCCGATAAGTATTCTTGGACATCTTTTTGGTTGCAAAAAATCACAATAAGCGTTTGATTGGTTTGGGCAAAAGTTCTAAGTAGGGGTTGGTCTTATGGGTTTTTTTTGAATAATTTTTTGTTTTACTAGTAATGGTGGCTATCATTTGTTTTTTCTGTCTAATGCGACATTGTGGCGGACACATTTTTGTGAGATTTGGCATTTTTGTAGCGAGCAATGGTATATCAATGCATTGCTTACTATAAAAATGACACTGGCAGGGAAGGGGTTAACACTAGGGGCGCGGAAGGGGTTGAATATGTTACCTGGGTGTGTTCTAACTGTAAAGGGGGTGGGACTGTGTAGGGGAAATGACAGATCGCTGTTCATACATTGTAGGGACAGACGAGCAGGCATTCCCCCCCCCCCCCTGACAGGACCGGGATAAAGGGGAACTCCACCCCAAATTAGAAAAAAAAACGGCGTGGGGGTCCCCCTTCTGGTGCACAACAGGCTCTTAGATTTGATCTGGAACATAAGGGGTTAAACCCACGCCAAAAAAACGGCGTGGGGTTCCCCCTCAGATCCAGACCAAACCCTTCTCCCAGGCACGCAGTCTGGCCGGACAGGAATGGGGGTGGGGACGAGCGAGCGCCCCCCCCCCTCCTGAGCCGTACCAGACCACATGCCCTCGACATGGGGGAGTGTGTGCTGTGGGGGAGGGGGGCACTGCCCCCCCACCCCAAAGCACTCTTGTCCCCATGTCGAAAGGGACAAGAGCCTCTTCCCGACAACCCTGGCCGTTGGTTGTCGGGGTATGCGGGCGGGGGGCTTATCAGAATCTGAGAGCCCCCTATATTAAGGGGGCCCCCAGATTCTGGCCCCCCACCCTATGTGAATGAGTATGGGGTACATCGTACCCCTACCCATTCACCGGGTGGAAAAGTGTAAACAAAAAAAAACACACAGAAAAAAATAATTTATTAGTCAGCTCCGGGGGTCTTCTGCCGGGACCCCCCACCACCAGCCCATTGGGCCCCGGGCTTCGCCGTCTTCTGCCGGGGGGGGACACCCACCGATGATCTCCGCCATGTCCAGCCAGGCCCCCACCCCAAAATAAGCTCTTTCAGATCCGGGGGGGGCCGGCCGAAAGAAGCAGAGAACAACGGGGGCGGAGCCCCTCGGTCTTCCAGACGTTTTCTGCCGGGGGGGCTCCAGCCCCGCACCGGTCTTCGCCGCCGCCTTCCGCCGGGGGGGTACACCTACCCCCCCCCCGGTCTTCGCCGCCGCCTTCCGCCGGGGAGAGAGACCCCCACCGATGCTCTCCGCCATGGTCGGCCAGGCCCCCTACCCCAAACAAAGCTCTTTTACATCCGGGGGGGGCCGGCGGGAATGGCGGAGAACAACGGGGGCGTCGCCACTCCTCGGTCTTCTAGCCGTCTTCTGCCGGGGGGGGGAAACACCCACCCATGCTCTCCGCCATGCTCGACTGTGCCCCCACTCCAAAATGAAGCTCTTTTACATCCGGGGGGGGCCGGCCGAAAACAGCGGAGAACAACGGGGGTGTCGCCCCACCTCGGGCTCCTCCGCTTCTGCCTGGCTCCTCCCGAGGCCAGGGCTTCTTTCGCCGTCTTCCGCCGGAGGGCGCCACTCTCCGGGCTTCTCGACGTTGTCTTCCGCCGCGGGGGTACACCTACCCCCCCCCCGGTCTTCGCCGCCGCCTTCCGCCGGGGAGAGAGACCCCCACCGATGCTCTCCGCCATGTTCGGCCAGGCCCCCTACCCCAAACAAAGCTCTTTTACATCCGGGGGGGGCCGGCGGGAATGGCGGAGAACAACGGGGGCGTCGCCACTCCTCGGTCTTCTAGCCGTCTTCTGCCGGGGGGGGGAAACACCCACCCATGCTCTCCGCCATGCTCGACTGTGCCCCCACTCCAAAATGAAGCTCTTTTACATCCGGGGGGGGCCGGCCGAAAACAGCGGAGAACAACGGGGGTGTCGCCCCACCTCGGGCTCCTCCGCTTCTGCCTGGCTCCTCCCGAGGCCAGGGCTTCTTTTGCCGTCTTCCGCCGGAGGGCGCCACTCTCCGGGCTTCTCGACGTTGTCTTCCGCCGCGGGGGCCAGGCCTTCTTCTTTGCCGCCCCCTTCGATTTTTTCGGCCTGGACGGGGGTCGCACATCCCATCCAGGACTTGGACGTGGCGGGCTTCTCGTCGCCGTTTTCTGCCGCTGCCCCCTTCACCACGAAGCTCCGTGCTTGTTTGATGAGGGCAGCGGGCTTCCGTCGTCTTCTCCGGGGCGAGGGTCGTACATCCCACCCCGGATTTCGTCGCCGTCTTCTGCCGCTGCCCCCTTCACCACGAAGCTCCGTGCTTGTTTGATGAGGGCAGCGGGCTTCCGTCGCAGTCTTCCGCCGCGGGGTGACACTCGCGGGCTTCTTCTTCCATTCGATGTTGACACGGCGAGGTCCGGCGCTGAAATGCCTTCTGAGCGGCGGGCAAGGACTTATATTGGCATTGGGCGTGGGCGTGGTTATGCCAACATGTGACCTTAACCCATGTGACAGTGATGTGACGTGACATCACTGTCACATGGGTTAAGGTCACATGTTGGCATAACCACGCCCACGCCCAATGCCAATATAAGTCCTTGCCCGCCGCTCAGAAGGCATTTCAGCGCCGGACCTCGCCGTGTCAACATCGAATGGAAGAAGAAGCCCGCGAGTGTCACCCCGCGGCGGAAGACTGCGACGGAAGCCCGCTGCCCTCATCAAACAAGCACGGAGCTTCGTGGTGAAGGGGGCAGCGGCAGAAGACGGCGACGAAATCCGGGGTGGGATGTACGACCCTCGCCCCGGAGAAGACGACGGAAGCCCGCTGCCCTCATCAAACAAGCACGGAGCTTCGTGGTGAAGGGGGCAGCGGCAGAAGACGGCGACGAGAAGCCCGCCACGTCCAAGTCCTGGATGGGATGTGCGACCCCCGTCCAGGCCGAAAAAATCGAAGGGGGCGGCAAAGAAGAAGGCCTGGCCCCCGCGGCGGAAGACAACGTCGAGAAGCCCGGAGAGTGGCGCCCTCCGGCGGAAGACGGCAAAAGAAGGCCTGGCCCCCAGTAGGAGCCAGGCAGAAGCCGGCGAGGAAATCCGGGGTGGGATGTACGACCCTCGCCCCGGAGAAGACGACGGAAGCCCGCTGCCCTCATCAAACAAGCACGGAGCTTCGTGGTGAAGGGGGCAGCGGCAGAAGACAGCGACGAGAAGCCCGCCACGTCCAAGTCCTGGATGGGATGTACGACCCCCGTCCAGGCCGAAAAATTCGAAGGGGGCGGCGGCAGAAGACCCTCAAAGTTCAAACCACCTTCACCAGGTGAATGGGTAGGGGTACGATGTACCCCATACTCATTCACATAGGGTGGGGGCCCGAAATCTGGGGGCCACATTATTAAACGGGGCTCCCAGATTCTGATTGGCTCCCGCCCGCATACCCCGACAACCAATGGCTAGGGTTGTCGGGAAGAGGCTCTTGTCCCGATCGACATGGGGACAAGAGTGCTTTGGGGTGGGGGGGCAGCGCCCCCCTCCCCCAAAGCACACACTCCCCCATGTCGAGGGCATGTGGTCTGGTACGGCTCAGGAGGGGGGGGGCCGCTCGCTCGTCCCCACCCCCATTCCTGTCCGGCCAGACTGCATGCCTGGGATGAGGGCTTGGTACGGATCTGGGGGGGAACCCCACGCCGATTTTGGCGTGGGTTAACCCCTCACGTTCCGGACCAAGCCGGAGAGCCTATTGTACCCCTGGGGGGGAAGCCGCGCCGGTTTCACATTTGAAATTTGGCGCGGAGTTCCCCTTCAGTGTCAGCGCAGCCCGAGAACAGCTCGGAGCTTGCCGTACGCCGCTCCAGGCAGTGCAAACACTGCTACGCCGCCTGGTATTTACCAAGGATTTCCCGGCGTTCTGAAGAGGCGCGCGGTGAGCTCCGATTTTTCCCTCTGCGCATGCCCAGTATGCAAGTGAACCTTCCGAGGTTCTAGCGTACTTTGCAAGCGCCCGGGGATCGGGTCCCAAAAGTCACTTTCCCTTTCAAATCGGCCCGCCACACAAGTTGAAACACATGTCACCACACTTCCCCTGCATCACCCCCCTCCCTCCCCTCATAAACTCCCGCCCGAATCCCCGATGTTTACATAACTAAATGCCGCACGCCAGCTCTGTACTGGCGTGCTGTGCGCCCTCTTCTGGGCGCATTAGGCACTTTAGTAAATGAGGAAACACGCTGCACTAGCAGCGTGTTTCTTTGGTAAATGTCAAAAACAGGTTTACTCCTGCTTGTGCACCATGAGTCTTGGCGCACAGGCTTGGTAAATCAGCCCCAATGTGTCACATAATTGTGAAGTGGAGAAATTTTTTAAATCGTTTTACTTTTTTTTTTTTACAAATAATTATTTGAAAAATGTGGCATGCATTTAAATTCAGCCCCCATTACTCTGATAACCCTACAGTATCTAAAATCTAGTGTAACCAATTGCCTTCAGAAGTCACCTAATTAGTAAATAAAGTCCACCTGTGTGTAATTTAATCTCCGTATAAATATAGCTGTTCTGTGAAGCCCTGAGAGGTTTGTTAAAGAACCTTCATAAACAAACTGCATCATGAAGGCCACAGAACCACCAGACAGGTCAGGGATACAGTTGTGGAAATTTTTAAAGCAGGGTTAGGTTATAAAAAAATCCCAAGCTTTGAACATCTCAAGGAGATGATCATCATCATCCGAAAATGGAAAAAGTATGGCACAACTGCAAACCTTCCAAAACATGACCGTTCGCTTAACCACTTAACCACTTCAGGTCCGCGCTATTAACAAAATACGTGAACAGCGCGGACCTGAGGCGCCGGGGTCACGTCTTTGGACGTGATTTGCTTGTAATTCCCCGCGCGCGACACAGGGTGGCGCGCGGCGGGGAAAAACAGTTCCGACGCATCACCGAGGATCCGATGCGTGTACCCGGCGGCCGCGATGTCCGTCAGGTACACGCGATCGTCGGTGAGAGAGCAGGGACGTGGAGCTCTGAGTGTAAACACAGAGCTCCATGTCCTGTCAGTGAGGTGACAGATGCTGTTTCTCTTGTACATAGGGAGACAGCATCGGTCACCTCCCCCAGTCACCCCCCTCCTCCCATACAGTTAGAACACACCCAGGCAATACATTTAACCCCTTCCTCACCCCCTAGTGTTAACCCCTTCAATGCCAGTCACATTTATACAGTAATTAGTGCGTTTTTATAGCACTGGTCGCTGTATAAATGTGAATGGCGCCAAAAATGTGTCAAAAGTGTCCGATGTGTCCGTCGCAATATCGCAGTCCCAATAAAAATCGCAGATCGCCGCCATTACTAGTAAAAAAAAAATATAAAAAAAAAAATCATAATTATGTCCCCTATTTTGTAGGTGCTATAACTTTTGCGCAAAGCAGTCACTTATTGTGATTTTTTTTTACAAAAATACGTAGAAGAATACGTATCGGCCTTAACTGAGAAAAAAATATATAAAAAAAAAAAAGGGAAATTTATTATAGCAACAAGTAAAAAATATATATATATTTTTAAATTGTCGCTCTTTTTTCCATTATAACGCAAAAAATAAAAACCGCACGGGTGATCAAATACCACCAAAAGAAAGCTCTATTTGTGGGGAAAAAAGGGACGCCAATTTTGTTTGGGTGCCACGTCGCACGACCGCGCAATTGTCAGTTAAAGCGACGCAGTGCCAGAAGCTGAAATTTCGCCTGGGCACGAAGGGGGTTTATGTGCCCAGTAAGCAAGTGGTTAAGGACCCGCTCATGTACATATACGTCCAAGAGCTGCTGCCACAACCGAGATATCCATCTTTACTGTGTGCGGTTCTGTAAACGATAACTGTGGTCTCCGTGGCGCATTCGCCGCAAGATCACCGTTATCGGCAGGGTGAGAGGGCCTCCCCTCCTGCCACTCTCCCACGCCCTCCGCCGCTTACCGTAGCCGTCGGTAGCGGCAGAGGCGATCGGGTCCTTTCCTCTCCTCGGCTGGGATATGAGTGAGGACAAGATGGCCTCCACCCGTCCCCATAGCATAGCAGGGCGGAAGTGACATCAAAACGTCACTTCCGCCCATGCTTCTTAACCACTTCAGGCCCGCGCTACCGTCGGATGACGGCAACAGCGCGGGCCTGAATATCCAACATGCCGTCATTTGACGGCATGTCATTCTGGCGTTCCCAGCGCGCGCTGTAGTGCGCGCTGCGGGGAAGCCCTGTGTTGTCCGTGTCTTGGACCTTGGACACGGCCAATCACAGATCGCGGCAAACGGCCAATCAGAGTGGCCGTTTGCGATGCGATCTGTGGGCGAATGAGAGATGATCTCTCATAGATCATCTCTCATTGCCGTGTTACACAGAGACAGCGTCCTGTCTCTGAAGGGGAGGAGCCGGATCTGTGTTCCTTCCTACATAGGGACACAGATCAGTCACCCCCCCCTCCCCCCACAGTTAGAACACACCTAGCATACACATTTAACCCCTTCCTCACCCCCTAGTGTTAACCCCTTCAATGCCAGTCACATTTATACTGTAATTAGTGCATATTTATAGCACTGATCGCAGTATAAATGTGAATGGCGCCAAAAATGTGTCAAAAGTGTCCTATGTGTCCGCCATAACGTCGCAATACCAATAAAAATCGCAGATCGCCGCCATTTCTAGTAAAAATAAAATAATAAAAAATAATACTCTCCCCTATTTTGTAAGCGCTATAACTTTTGCGCAAACCAGTTGCTTATTGCGATTTTTTTTTTTTACCAAAAATATGTAGAAGAATACGTATCACCCTAAGCTGAGAAAAAAAGTGTTTTTTTTTTAATTGGGATGTTTATTATAGCAACAAGTAAAAAATATTGTATTTTTCTTCAAAATTGTCGCACTTTTTTGTTTATAGCGCAAAAAATAAAAATCGCACAGGTGATCAATTACCACCAAAAGAAAGCTCTACTTGTGGGGAAAAAAGGACGTAAATTTTGTTTGGGAGCCACGTCGCACGACCGCGCAATTGTGAGTTAAAGAGACGCAGTGCTGGAAGCTGAAATTTTACCTGGGCAGGAGGGGGGTGTAAGTGCCCAGTATGCAAGTGGTTAAAGCAATATTTTCTAAATGTCAATTTTTCAAATGACATTTTTTTTTGCATTTAAGTCTAAATATGAGATCTGAGGTTGTTTTTTTTTACATGCTGAAAAATGATCGTGTGTACGCGGCATTAGTCCTGCACTCCACAAATCTGGCTTTATATGAAAGAGTGGCAAGAAGAAAACCACTGTTTAAAGAAAGCCATCCATAAGAAGTCTTGTTTTCAGTTTGTGAGAAGCCGTGTGGGGGACATAGCATGGGGGGAAGCCATGAGGAAGAAGATGACACCAACGTTGAACAGTTTGGCCTAAAAGCAAAACACATTGGGCTAGATTCAGGTAGATCGGCGCATACTTATGCCGGCGTAGCGCATCCCATTAGCGCTACGCCGACATAACTCAGAGAGGCAAGTATAGTAGTCATGCAGCACTTGCGCCTAACTTTGTGCCGGTGTAACTTATTTTTGTCGGCTTAACTGCAAGTGGGTGTGACCGTATGCAAATGATGTCCAGAATGTAGATTACTGATTTCTGGCTGGCGTATCATGAACGGAGCATGCACAGTACGTTCGTTCCCTTGTGCGCATGCTCCCAGCTTATAGATAAACTACGCCCAACCGGCTTAACCGCAGCCTTGCCCATCCTGCGCAAATCCTGCCCCCCCCCCAGGGAAGGTACTTTTGTTTTGCAATGGCTGCTGTCCCAAAAGACAGAAGAAAGAAAAATTTCTCCATTCGGGAGAGGGAGATCCTTGTGGATGGCATAGTTCTGTACGATAAATACCTCCATGGTGCCCTCAGTCTGCAGACCAGCAAGACCCGAAAGCAAGAGATCCTGAGGGAGCTGAGTGTGCGGGTCAGTGCTGTGGGCATTGCGGAGAGGCGCACACAGGATATCCAAAAAAAAATTAATGACATGCGGCGGAGGGTGAAGGCCCAGATTAGCTAGCCCAGATTAGTCGGCATGTCAGGGGCACGGGAGGAGGGCCAGCATGTCCTGTGCAGTTGATGCCGGAGGAGGCGGCCATCGCCCAATGCCTGCAGCGTGAGCAGGTGGAGAGCATGGAGGGGTACGACTCGGGCGACCAGTCCTTGAGGACAGGTAAGTGTGTTTTACCTACTATCTGGTGTGTAGCATGTGGGGGGAGGGGAAGCGAACATGTGACAAGTGTGTGGGTCCACCAACATGTGCATCTTTTGTGTCATCCACAGATGTGCAGGAGGGAGCTGGGCCATCGTCGGCTGCTGCTGGGCTGCTGCTGGGCGACCCCCGCCATCGCCAGAGAGGAGTGCCCACACTCCTCTGGAGGAAGTAGTGGAGGAGCACGGGGACCTTGAGGGAGTGGTCTACTTAGTGGATGATCCCACCATCCCTGTACCCTCCCAATCCTCCTCCCCCATCAGGGGAACTCCCTCACCCTCCTCCCCCATCAGGAGAACACCCTCACCCTCCACCCCCATCACGGGAACTCCCTCAAGGGCCCCCCGATCAGGGAAAGCCCCTCAAGGGCCTCCTCGTACCCACGGCCCCAAGACTCTTCTGGTCCCCGGAAGGCAACCCATAAAACCAGGGGTGTTCCTGAGGCCCTCTAGGAAACCCTTGCCAGGGATCAGGCCCGGCAGACCCTCCATGTGGGTGACGTGTCTGTCCATATAAGGCGTCTGGCTGACAGCCTGGCACCGTCCTCGCAGCTGCTGGACAGCCTGCAAGATATGACCTGCAATTCAACTGTGATTGTCACCAGCCTGGGGGAGGTGCAGGCCACCACAGCAGGCCTTGCGTTGGAGGTTAAGAGCCTGGCAGAGGCCGTCGTGGAGGAGGGGAGGCAGACCAGGCTGATTCTTGCCCAGACCAATGCCATCCTCACCCGCATTGCTCTGGCTTTGGAGGGCAGGCAGCCAGCCAGGGAGGCTCCAGGGGATGCGCCTCCACCTCCTGATGCCCAACCCCCCCACCTCCTGATGCCCAACCCCCCCCAACCATGGCTCCCCCCAGGCAGTTAAGGAGTCGAGGCCATGGTTATTTTCTACTCAGTTTACTATATGGGTTATATGGAGTACCTTCAGGTGTGGACACTGGCAATCTCAAACAAACAGGAAGTCCCTCCCTATATAACCCCCTCCCCTAGAGGGAGTCCCTCAGTTTTTTCGCCAGTGTCTTAGGTGTTGGTCACGGAATAGCTTTGCTCCACATCCTTGGGATTAAGGGCGGGCTAACCGGATCTGTCCAAGGAGCCTCAGTGCCAAAGTGGACAGTACCCGGGCCCCAAACCGTGGGGTTTTGCCTATAATGCTCCTCTTTGGAGGGCTGGACCCTGGGCCCAGGACTTGGAGTTCCTAAAAAACATAAGTTCCTGTTTGCCAGGGTGCTATATAGGTCCAGGACAGTGGGTACCTTCATAGGACCCCAGGGCCTGAAGGTCTACTACGCTACCCACGGAGATGGGAGAAGATTGGACCATTTTGCAAAACGTCCTGCTGCATGGAGCAGGTAAGTGGGGAGCCTGCGGGACTTGGTTCGACAGCAGGCTCTCCAGGGGGATCTTAAGGGGGGTAGCCTGAGTATGCTCTGCATTGGCACCATGGTCACTATGTCTGATAGACAGGATGCCCTGAAATGTTTCCCCCCATAACTTGATCCCCCTACCTATCTATGTATGTTTGCTAGCTACCTGCTGCTCGCTGGTTGAAGATCTTTTAAAAAAAAAAAAAAAAAAAAAGATCTGTCTCTAGGCTAAAGGGACTCCTTAGGGGCCTGTGTTAGCCTTACCTTGCCGGGATTCAAATCTGCCGCCTGATGCGTCCTCCAACCTGCATTCCTGGGCTCCAGAGTGCGTCTCCTCCTGGGCTCTCCTCCCCCGACAGTCGCGCACGCGCGCATGCATATAGAAAATTTTCGCGCCGTTCGGGAGGGGGGGGGGAGGGGCGGGAGTGTGACTGCAGTGTAGAGTGGGCGCGCCTTTAATTGCTGTTATACACAGCAGGCGCGTTCTTAGCTCAGTTCAGAGCTGAGCTGGAGAGAGAGAGGACGTAGAGCTGGCAGCACAGTGACTCCCGGTGGCGAGAAGGGGTACTACATACTGGAGTCAGCTCCAATACTTTTTGTTAAGCCAAAATCCCCTTGGCAACAGGTTGAATGCTGGCAAACATGTTGGGGGTGGGGCTGTATGTGGTGAATAACATATAAAAGAAAACATACTGAGCCCCACCGGTTTTGGGGCATTAGTGATCCTATTGTCCCCTAAACCTTATTTTTTTGTACTCCTGGCTATAACAGTCTGTTGTTGTAAGCGGAGTCCTTCGCTTTTGTATTATGGCTTCCAAGGGTTCAGGATTAAAAAAATAAAATAAAAAAAAATAAAGAGAAAAAGGCAAAGACAAAGGGGTTCCTCCTCTGGTTCTGATAATATGCCAATACTTTCCCCACAGGTTATTCCTATAGGGGGTCACCCTGGATAAGCCATTAAGGGGGTCTGGTGCTGAGGCTGGCCCAGGTCGGCCCAACCCTGTGTTATCACAGAGGAGATGCTAGCCGTCACCCTAGGGGGGCTAGAGAAAAGAGGTTAACAGCTATGATCGCTGGCTCTTTTTCTGGCAAGAAGCGGACTAGATCCCCATCGCCAAAAGGGACAGAACCTAGAGGATCTACCACTGTAGAATCGTTTTCAGCCTCCCAGGCGGAGAGTCTGTGGGTCCAGTCTTTGACAGACATGGCCCGCTTGGCATTCAATTTGCCATTTCCAGAGCCTCAGGTTCCTGCGGTATCCTCTTTGGGTTCTTTTAAAAACGCCTTTAAGCAACGCAGCGTTTCTGGCCCATCCTCTGTTAGAGGAATTGGTTTTTCCAGGATTGGGACGACCGGACAGAATTTTTTTTTCTGCCGCCTAAAGCTGACGAGAGGGTAGTCTTTATGCACGTCTGCCAGGAAATATTTGTGCTTGCAGGCACTCTTTCCCCTGACCAAGTGCTCTTTAAAAAGGGGGGCCCGGATGGCTCAGTTGGTAGAGCATCGGACTTTTAATCTGAGGGTCCAGGGTTCAGGTCCCGGTTCGGGCACTGCTTTTCAACTACCCGTGAGGTCCTTGAGGCCGCATCTCCCGGAAAGCGCCCGATCTCGTCTGATCTCGGAGGCTAAGCAGGGTCGGGCCTGGTTAGTGCCTGGATGGGAGACCACCTGGAAGGTTTTCTGTTATTTACCCTATGGAAAAAACATTTTTCTAAGAAAGGGGGCGCTCCCAACTGTGGACGCAGCCATCTCATGGGTGAATAAATCATTAACTGGCCTAAGTGGAAACATACAAATGTTTAAGGTCCCGGTCAATAAACGTTTAGAGACACTTTTTCCAGCATCCTTGGCTACAGCCAGCAGGGGCTGCAATTGGAGTTTTGTCAGGCGTTAAAGAACCAGACAAAACAGATGCTTAAGACATCCCTGCCCAATAGGCAGAGGAGTTATTGGATATTCCCAGAGCTCTGTGCTTTGCGGTAGAGGTTATAAAAAGACTCCATCCAGCAGGCGTCTCGTTGTCACTATTTTTAGTGCATATGAGAAGGCTCTTATGGTTGAAGAACTGGGCGGCCGAGCCCATGTAAAAGACTGCTGGCAGGTTTGCCCTTCCATGGAAAGATCTGGATAAATACATTCAGACTGTTTCAAGTGGCAAAAGTACCCTTTTACCAGTCAAAAGAAGTTCCGGGGTCCTGCGTTTAAAAGGCAGTTCCCCCCCTGTTCCGGGGCCCTCAAATTCCAGGCAGTACGGACCTCCTGCGCGATCAAACTTTTAAAATGGATCGCAAGGACAGGCCTCTGGGGATCGATCCCGACAGAGGGGGTCCGATCATCTGTGGCCGCAGGCTACAGATTAGAATTTCTAAAATTTCCTCCACAAGGAAGGCCTCAATGCGGGCGGCGTTGGTTCATCTGCTTACCAGGGCATAATGGTAGAGGTACCAGCCCAAGAACAGGGGCTAGGTTTCTATTCCAATCTGTTTGTCATACCAAGGCCCATCGGCGATGTCAGACCAATTTTGGACCTAAAAGGTTTAAATGCTTACCTAAAGGTTCGCTCTTTCCGGACAGAATCCGTTCGGTCAGCAGCCGCCACACTCCAGAAGGATCTGGCTTCTATAGACATAAAGGATGGTTACCTTCATGTACCAAGTCTTTCAGCCACATCAAATATTTTTGTTTTTACGCTTCGCAGTGATACAGCGTCACTTCCAATTCGTGGCGCCCCCCTTCGGGCTGGCTACGGCCCTCGGGTATTCACGAAGGTCCTTGCTCCAATTCTAGTCAGTCTAAAGGATCCAAGGGATCTCGGTCCTAGCATACATGGACGACCTCTTAATCATAGATCACTCGCTTCCTTGGTGGAATGCGTAGTAGCCCTCATGGTTCAGTACCTCGAGAGGTTCGGCTGAGTCCTAAACTGGGGAAAGATCAGCATTTCAACCTACAAAGCAGTTGGAATATCTCGGCATGAGATTAGACACAGAACAGAAGATGGGTGTTCCTGCCCCTGGTAAAGGTCGAGGCTATCAAAAGATTAATTCAGTTGGTTCTAAGCAAAAGAGAACCAACTATTCGCCTATGTATGCGATTACTAGGCAAACTAATGGCCATGTTCGAGGCGATACCACACGCTTCCACACTCGTGTCCTACAGACAGCAATTCTAGCAGCTTGGTTCTGCCCAGTGGTCTGGAAGGCTGGAGAGCGGTCTTGAACGGGTTCACTCGCCAAGTAACTTGGGCAGAGGCGGAGAGGCAGCTGCCCATCAAGGTCTGGGAGATCAGAGCGGCTCGGCTAGCCCTCCTGGCATAGACATCCAGATTACAGGGGTCCTCGGGGAGAAGTCATTCAGACAATGCCACAGCGGTGGCATATATGTGAACCACCAAGGGGGAACCAAGAGTCAAGCCACTCAGAGTGAGAGGAACTTGGTTTTTCGGGGGGCAGAGGTTTATGTACCCTGCATATCGGCGACATTCATTCCCGAGGTGGACAACCTGCAGGCGTACTTCCTAAGTCGCCAAACCCTGTCGCCGGGGGAGTGGTCTCTGCATCCACAAGTTTTTTTCAGACAATCTGCCAGAAGTGGGGAGTGCCAGACGTGGAGGTCATGGCATAAGGATTAAACAAGAAGCTAGACAGGTTCATGTCTCGAACGAGGGACCCTATGGCCTGCGGAACCGATGTGTTGGTTTGCCCTTGGCATCAATCATAGCTTCTATATGCATTTCCCCCGCTGCAGTTACTACCCCGCCTGTGGCGCAGGATCATAGCACAGGCCGGTTATCCTGGTAGCCCCAGCTTGGTACCGGAGGGCATGGTACTCACTAGTCCTGTAATTGGCAGCGGAAGGCCCTTGGACTCTTCCTCTATGGCCAGACCTACTCTCACAAGGCCCGATCCTCCACCCTGCATTACGGCGTCTAAAATTGACGGCCTGGCGGCTGAATCCCTGATTCTCAGGGGTAGAGGTCTGTCTAGGCAGGTAATCCCTACCCTCATTAAGGCTAGAAAGCCGGCCTCCAGGGTAATTTTGTTACAGGGTTTGGAGGGCCTACGTAGGCTGGTGTGAGGCTAAGAGATGGGTTTCCCGCAAGTATACCATTGATAGAGTATTACGTTTTCTCCAGCTAGGAGTGGATAAAGGCCGGGCATTAAGCACGATCTAGGGACAGATTTCAGCCTTATCAGTGTGGTTTCAGAGGCCGCTGGCCGCCCACTCGCTGGTTAAGATCTTCGTACAGGGAGTCTTACGTGTTAATCCTCCGGTCAAATCACCACTTTGTCCTTGGGACTTAAATCTTGTTCTGTCATCTCTACAGAAACAACCCCTTGAGCCGTTGGCTGAGGTACCTTTGGTTTTACTGACTAGAAAGTCGGTATTTCTGATCACCATAGTTTCGGCCAGGAGAGTATCGGAATTGGCAGCCTTATCTTGTAAGGAACCATATCTCATTTTGCATAAGGATAGGGCGGGGTTCCGTCCTCATCCTTCCTTTCTACCAAAGGTTATATCCAGTTTCCACCTGAACCAGGATGTGGTACTTCCATCCTTCTTCCAAAACCCACCTCTAGAAAGGAGGGGTTGCTGCATACGTTGGATATTGTCAGGGCCATAAAGGCCTATCTTAAAGCTACAGAGAAGGTTCGGAAAACAGATGTGGTGTTCGTTTTACCGGAAGGGCCCAAGATGGGTCAGGCAGCTGCTTGATCCACCATCGCAAGATGGATTAAACAATTAATTGTTCGGGCCTGCGGTTTGAAGAGGTTGCCTCCTCCTTTGTCGGTAAAGGCCCATTCTACCAGGGCCATGGGCACCTCCTGGGCAGCACATCATCAGATCTCTATGGCTCGAATATGCAAGGCAGCAACGTGGTCATCAGTCCACACGTTTACAAAATTTTATCAATTGGACGTAAGAAGGAATGCGGATACAGCCTTTGGGCAGTCAGTACTACAGGCCGCGATTCAAGCTCCTCAGGATCTGAGGGGGCTCCCTTGATTTGATTTGAGATTTACATTTCTCGTTTAAGTTGGATTTACTAGTATTTGAGTATACCTCTAAATTAAATCCTTCTTTGGAAGATGTCTCCCTCCCCTCATTAAAGCATTGCTTTCGGACATCCCATATAGTAATGAATATGCCGCTCTGTGTCCCGTGATGTACGAGAAAGAAAAAGGGATTTTTAAATACAGCTTACCTGTAAAATCCTTTTCTTGGAGTACATCACGGGACACAGAGCTCCCACCCCTCTTTTTGGGAACATTTTGGGAGGCATACTGCTTGCTACAAAACTGAGGGACTCCCTCTAGGGGAGGGGGTTATATAGGGAGGGACTTCCTGTTTGTTTTTGATTGCCAGTGTCCACACCTGAAGGTACTCCATATAACCCATATAGTAATGAATATGCCGCTCTGTGTCCCGTGATGTACTCCAAGAAAAGGATTTTACAGGTAAGCTGTATTTAAAAATCCCTTTATCATTTTCCTTCCACTTCACAATTCTGTGTTGGTCTATCACATAAAGTCCAAATAAAATACATTTACGTCTTTGGATACAACATGATGAAATTTCAAGGGGTATGAATACATTTTCAAGGCACTGTAAATTAAGTCATGGATGTGTGTCAAGTTTTAAAGCCGACACAGAACAATCCACTGAAAATATATTTATATGACTGGACTGGAATTTTTTTAGACTTGGGATTGTAATCAATTTTAATAGACAGACAGCCACTATTACTCAGGGGGCAGTGTGGATATATTATTTTCATTTAGTTAATTTACTTGATTCACATGGTATTTGAGTCTCCTATATAGACATATAGTATTGGGGGAATACACGAGTGTTGCAGATGCTGGACACTTTATCCTCCAAGCAGCTAGGCATTACTGAGCCCCTTTCCCAGGCAACTCCGCCTGTCACTCAGGCAGGTGCATGGTGGAGGGAGTTTTGTAGTGGGGTAAGTGGGCACTGAGAGACTAGCCCCCTCAGTTCTGCTTTGCCTATGATTAACAGCATATGGCAGTGGGCAGGTATGGAGCTGGGTGGGTGCAGCCTGATGGGGAACGCTGAGACTAGTTTCCACCTCTTGTGCAACTCATCATTGTCCAAATATAGATATTGTCATACATGTGTAATTATGCCATCCAGCATCCCCGTCTCTTTGCTACATTCAGCTTTCAGCTGGAACTCAGGACTAGTTTCCCATCAAGTTATCCTTCTGTGTGACTCATTATTGGCCAAATATGGGTTTTGCCAGACTTGGTTAATTATGTCATCTAGCGCCCCTGCCCCTTTGATTACATTCAGCCAAAAGCTGAGTCATCGTCATCGTTTGGTAGGAAGCCATTGGCATCCTAGCATCCATGTGCCCTGTGTGGGAATCTGGTACAGCTAGGAGAGCTTTCCAGTACAAAATGTCTTACTATGAGAATTAACACTGGTGTCGCTCTATACTCCAGCTCAAGGTTGGTCTTAAATACTGCAAGTTTATTAACCTGCGGACTGTTGGGATATAATCAAACAATACCTACGCCATTTTATGATTGTACAGCATCCATTTTAGAAATTGTAGAAAGAATCTGGTTACAAGTAAAATTGAGAATTAGATGATAGAAGGGTTTTTTTTGCAAGCTGTTGACTTGCTATGTCTATTTACCTTAGATAATGATTTAGGAGTTTCTAGGGTAGTGTGACATTTATAAACTGAACATAGCAAAAGTCAATAAACAGTATCTAGGTGAAAGCTACAAATGATTAATGGGTAGAATTTTGGGGAGTTTCTGATTAAACTGTATCTTGATTGGATTAAAGACAGGGCCTCATGAGACGCCTTATACAATGTGATTTACTATATATGCTGTACCAATGATCCAATACAGGCAGAGTTTTAGCATCAACCTTGTCTCTGAGTGGTGTTTTGAAACTCTCCATGCGCATGTCAAGGGAAGATAACAGCGGTGACATTGACTGACAAACTTGACAGCTGACAGGTAGAAAACAGAAGTCCACCCGAAGACTACAGGTGACCAGCCAGGACCCCCATAAGGGCTTGCGTGTACCTAACACGAACTACCAGTAATTCTTTAAGAATCTGCTGCAACCACAGGTACAGGTCCCTAATGTGGCAATAATAAGAACTACTACTTGAATGTAGTGCATATAAAGTTACTGGTACCAGAAATGGTTTGCCTGAATTAGATGTAGGTAGTTCTAAAAAGAACTATGCCAGAAGTTTCCCCAGGAAAATTTAAACTGTATTTCTGAGCTGCCCGTGGCCCCGTTAAGCCTATTCTGCATCTCTCAGACAGTTAAAAAAAATAATGTATGGGTCGTCAATCTTTTTTTTATATTTATACAGTTTGCAGCTTTTCTAAGATGTCCAAAAAGTGTGCAAGACGAAAAATTATATATGGGTAGTTATTAAAAATCTGAAAATATTAAGTGCCTAAGTATTTTTATATTGTATTTTTACAGTCTTTTATGGAATAATACTCTTGTATTGGCACTTTTGTTTTTCACATGCTCATCAACGAGGCAAGGAAAAATTGACAATAAAACATGTTAAGGATCGAAATACAGTGGAACTTTGGATTGCGAGTAACGCGATTAATGATCATTTTGCAATACAAGCACTGTATTTCCTAAAATCTTAACTCGATTTGCGAGTGTTGTCACGCAAAACGAGCAGGATTCAGGCCAAAGCGGTGTGCAGTACTGCGTTTGGCCTGAGGTGGGGGGCACTAGAGCCGAATGCCGTTGTTCGGAAATGGCCGAAAGGCCCAGGGACAGTTCGGCTGACCTCGGCAAACCTCAGAAAGGCTTGTGAACGGAGTCTTTCCGAGGTTTGCCGAGGTCAGCTGAACTGTCCTCGGCTTTTCCAGGTGTTTTAGAGGCTCTCCGGCGCCCCCCCCCCCACCTATGTCCGCATGTGGTATTGCATGCTATTGAAATAAATGCGGAACAAATTATTTTTGTTTACATTGACTTTGGCGGGGAAACCCGCTTTGATATGCGAGTACTTTGGATTATTTTTTTTTTTACTTTCAAAAGGTATTTATTGAGAAAATCACATAAACCAAAAGAGTACAGTACTTCTTGAGCACGTCCAACGAAAACATACGTACAAAGATTGCCCGAAACATGTTATATACAGCAGTCTGTGTGAACAACACAAAGTCACACTAATCAAACCAAATCAAACAGGCAAGTACATAGACTAGAAATGTATTTTTCTTGAGGGTATGGGAATAAAAAAGTAAACTTTTAGATGGTAGTGTACTCACAACTGAGGTATCCAAGTAAATAGAGAATCAGAGGTAAGCACATTAGATAAAGCGAGAAGAAAGAAAAACAATACAAAATTGCAAAAGCTCAGAATGAGGAACATGAGATTAGAACATATCAGAGGGGAAAAAAGGTAACCCTCTCCCAGTCTAGCCCGGTAAGATAAGGCTAAAGCAAATCCAACAGGAGAGAAGCAAAGCGCCCTTAGTGCTGGAGACGCAGCAGCCACCATGGGGTCCACTTAGCCTCATACACGGGGATAGTATCATGCAGCCTATGAAAAATGCGTTCGGATAACATGACCTGGTCCATTCTAGTTAGCACCTGCGAAAAGGGTATTGCAGTGGATTTCCAATTGAATGCTACCACCCAAAGCACGGCTGTACAAAGAGAATATATCGGATTCCTGAACGGCCTAGGGGTGTCTGGGATTTTCTCAAAGAGTAGACAATGTCTATAAGATAAATCAATGTGTCCTCCCCCCAACTTATCTACAATATCAAAGAAACCAAAGAGATCCTCTCACAGCCCCAAAATATATGATAGAAGGTGCCAGCTGTAGGGCACCCCCTAAAGCAGTTAGGGGAAGACTGAGGGAAGATTTGGTGTATGCGGTGGGGGGTGTAGTACCAGCGGGTAAAAAGTTTGATTGCAGTCTCCCTAAAAGATAAAGAGAGAGTGCTTTTGCGGATATTATGCCAATTTGCCTCCCAGTCACTTAACTCATACTCCAGGCCCAACTCAGATTCCCACTTGCACATATATTTCAGTTTAACCCCACATTGATCCCAAGTCAAGGCACTGAACTGAGATCATACCCCTCTGCCTAGGTCCGGACCTACACAAAGCTTCAAAAGGGGAGCACGGCTGAGAGGGGGAGTGTGAGTAAGAAAGAAATGGTGGATCTGCATAAACCTATAAAATTCCCCTACAGGTGCCCCTTTATGAGATTGTAGTTGAGAGAAGGAAATGAACCTACCCCCATATTGGAAGTCCCCCAAAGTTGTCAGACCGGAGGAAACACACCAACGAAATGAGTCAGGGTCCATGAAGGCGGATGGCAATCTGGGATCCCCCGGGAAAGAAGTGTCCTGGGGAGCCACAGAGGCTAGAGCCCGCGAGGAGCCGTGTCTCCTCCATAATTTCAAACCCTGAGCCACCAACAGGCTAAGATCCGCTAACTCTGGGGGACGCGGCCCCGAAAACCACAACAAACTAGGCAAATAGAAAGGGGAGATGGCGCTATATTCAAAACTGACCCAGGGGAACTTAGGATTCTTGATGGTCCACTGAGCCTGTTGAGAGAACCTACAGGCCAAGTAATACAGCCAAATCTGAGGTACCCCCAGGCCCCCAGCTTTATAGGATCTATATAGGATCTCTCTGGAAAACCTAGCAGGTTTATCTCTCCAGATAAACCTATTAATGCAGGACTGAAGTCTAAGGAGATATGCCTTAGGGATCAGAACCGGGAGGACACAAAATAGGTACAGAATTTTGGGTAGAATAGACATTTTAATTGTAGTGATTCTGCCTAGGAAAGAGATATTATAGGAGGACCAGGATTTAAGCAATTTTTTTAAATGAACTATTAATGGAGGGAAATTCAGGTTAAATAATTCACTGAAGTCTCCAGAGAGGTTAATTCCTAAATAAGGAAGGGAGGGCCGGGACCAGGAGAAAGAGAACGCTGCTTTAAAAGATTCCAGTTCAGCAGGGGAAAAACCGACCGGGAGGGCTAAAGATTTAGATACATTCACCGTTAGGCCTGAGACGTCCGCAAATCTAGCTAAGGTGTCAAGAAGGTTCGGCAGTGTGATCAAGGGATTAGTTAAAAAAAGGAGCACATCGTCAGCGTACATGCAAAGCTTATATTCCGCGCCTGCTTTCACATATCCAGATATATCCGGATGTTGTAATATGAAATGGGGCGGTTAAGAGACTCCAGCTGGGATGGCGTGAGAGCAGGGAGAGGTAGATCATTAAACCATGCCTGAGCAGCCTCGGAGGGGGAGCTGTCTTGAGGGCCCAACAATTTGGAATAGTAGCTTAGGAATATATCTGAAACCTCCCAGGGGGTGAGAAACCAGACCACCAGAGGGGGAAGATAACTTATAAATATGTTGGGGTCTAAATGATTGGTTTAGTTTCCTGGCGAACATACTCTGAAGTAAGAATTTGGCCTTAGCCCACCACAAAGCCTTTTCTGTCTTTGCGGAAAGCAAAGCATCCAGTTCCAGCCTCTTTTGATCAATTAGTCTTCTAGTAGATTCTAGACATAAGGAAGCAGAGTCTCTATACAATTTATGCAGTTCGGAAGACAACTGAACAATCTTGAGTTTGTTCGAGGCGTTACGAGCAGAAGCCAACTATATGAAAACGCCTCGCAACACCGCTTTATGGGCAACCCAGACTGTGGAAATGGGGGTTTCAGGGAGGTCATTCGCGGCAAAGTAGGAATTGATAGAAAGAGAAATATCGGATTTAATCAGGGGGTCAGACAACAAAGCTTAAAAAAAAACATTGTTAGATGGATCAGGAATGGAATAACTCCTGATAAAAAAAGTTCAAAGAACTGAGACTTCCACGTCTCAAATCCAGCAAGTCCAAGACCGTATCTTGCAGCAGTCTGTGGAATCACTGGAGGGGGAGAAAAATGCAAAAGCGCTCCAGGACGGACAACCGACCACATAGGTTATAGAGTCAGAGATGCATGTTCCAACGAAGAAAATGAGAGTGCATAGCATAACTGTAAATTGGGATCATTAATTCCTCGGGGAGGGTTCCCCATATTGGATCCTCCGTCTGTCCCGTCTTGCCAGATCTGCGATGGGCGGGGGGTCAGCGGGGGGCGACGAACGGCTTCAGCGCCCCGCAAACATAGTTTGACCAGGATCTCCTTGCCCTCCAAAACTGATGTGGCCGAATATGTAGATCCATTATGAGGGATCACTAGTTTGAAGGGAAACCCGCACTTGTAGCGAATGCGTGCTGATTGAAGCACGGTAGTGACCTCCTTCATACCCCTCCGTCTTTCAAGAGTAGCTGGAGATAGATCCAGGTAAATTTGGATTGAAAAATCATCCAAGGTGATCCTGGGTGTATTCCGAGCAGCCCTCAGAATTTCCTCCTTGATAAGAAAGTCTTTAAGGCACAGCACGATATCACGCGGCGGTTTGTCAGCAGGGGGTTTTGGTCTGAGAGCCCTATGGATTCTCTCGCACGTAAAAGCTGCGGCATCACAATCAGGTACAAGGGACTTAAAGAGCCGAATCACTGCAGGGACCAAGTCGGTGATAGATTCAGACGAAGGTTATGGAGGCGGTTCCTGTTGTCAAGGTCTTCCACTTGTGATTGGAGTTGGGCAAAGGCTACCGAGAGGTTTTCATGGTCCCTGCTCAAATCACTATATGCCAGGGCTAGCTCGTCATGTTTGGTCTCCAACAAGTCCGTGCGGGAACCCAGAGAAGCTATCTCCTGCGATAGCGTGTGGGCCGTCTTGTTTAGCTCAGACTGAAACTTTGAGGCTAAACGGGTATACATGGCCTCAAGGCTGGCATCCAGATTGGCCTTAGAAAGAGAGCCAGGGTACTCACTGTGCGGGGGAGGAGGTGAAGAGGGCAGAGCCGGAGCCGAGGCGCCATCTTGGGCCATGCCGTACTGCTCCCATGTACGGAGGAGGTAGTGAGTTAGAGAGGTTTGGGTTGTTCCCTTGTTCCTTTTCTTTGCTGGCGACATGCACCGTGGTGTCCTGAGCCAGGGGGTGATAGTTTGGAGTATAGTCAGGTAAGTAATAGCCCCGGGGAATAGAATCAGTCCCAACAAGCACGGAGCTAATCTATCAGGCGTCCATCTCCTACAGCGCCGCGCATGCACCCCCCAAGTACTTTGGATTATTATACTTCTCCTGGAACAGATTATGCTTGTAATCCAAGGTTGTGATATTGATTTTGAAATTCCGGATATGATTATGCTGCTGGTGGATGAGGGCCAAGAAACTGTTTTTGTACACCCAGTCAGAGATCTGTGGCTCAGCCTCTACCTTTCAAGAACATGTTTTTGGGCTTTCACAGAGTTGACATAACAGTTTTCCTTATCTACTACTTTGTGCAGTTATAAGAAAAAATTATAAATAATTTGAGATCTTTGTCAGAGGTGATCTGAAACTTTACTGCCAGTGAACAGTGCATGCATACCCAATTAAAGTCCCTGCTACACTAGCTGGAACAATGAGAAAGTAAGCAGCAGTTTGAGATAATGCTACAAAATAATTTAGTTCCCAGTGGCATAATAAAGCTCCAGGACCGGGACCGCGGGATTCGCGGACCCGATCGCCGCTGCAGTGCGGCGATCTATCCCTGGAGCGGAAGAACGGGGAGAGCCGTGTGTAAACACGGCTTCCCCGTGCTTCTCTGTGGCCGTAGCATCGATCGCGTCATCCCTGTAATAGGGGGACGCGATCGATGATGTCACACCTACAGCCACACCCCCCTACAGTTGTAAACACAACACATAGGTCACACATCCCCTACAGCGCCACCTGTGGTTAACTCCCAAACTGCAACTGTCATTTCCACAGTAAACAATGCAATTTAAATGCATTTTTTGCTGTGAAAATGACAATTGTCCCAAAAATGTGTCAAAATTGTCCGAAGTGTCCGCCATAATGTCGCAGTCACGAAAAAAATCGCTGATCGCTGCTATTAGTAGTAAAAAAATTTTTTTTTATAAAAATGCAATAAAACTATCCCTTATTTTGTAAACGCTATACATTTTGCGAAAACCAACCGATAAACGCTTATTGCGATTTTTTTTTACCAAAAATAGGTAGAAGAAAACGTATCGGCCTGAGGAAAAAAAAAGTTTTTTATATATTTTTGGGGGATATTTATTATAGCAAAAAGTAAAAAATATTGCATTTTTTTTTAATTGTCGCTCTATTTTTGTTTATAGTGCAAAAAATAAAAACCACAGAGGTGATCAAATACCACCAAAAGAAAGCTCTATTTGTGGGGAAAAAAGGACGCCAATTTTGTTTGGGAGCCACGTCGCACGACCGCGCAATTGTCAGTTAAAACGACGCAGTGCCGAATCGCAAAAAGGGGCAAGGTCCTTTACCTGCATTTTGGTCCGGGTCTTAAGTGGTTAAAACATACGTTTTGCCACATTCACATGCCGCTTTTGCATTTAACCACATATACCCCCCTCCTGCCCAGGTGAAATTTCAGCTTCCGGCACTGCGTCACTTTAACTGACAATTGTGCGGTCGTGCGACGTGGCTCCCAAACAAAATTGACGTCCTTTTTTCCCCACAAGTAGAGCTTTCTTTTGGTGGTATTTGATCGCCTGTGCGGTTTTTATTTTTTTGCGCTATAAACAAAAAAGTGCGACAATTTTGAAAAAAAATACAATATTTTTTACTTGTTGCTATAATAAATATCCCAATTTAAAAAAATAAAACAATTTTTTTCTCAGTTTAGGGCGATACGTATTCTTCTACATATTTTTGGTAAAAAAAAAAAAATCGCAATAAGCGACTGGTTTGCGCAAAAGTTATAGCGCTTACAAAATAGGGGACAGAATTATTATTTTTTATTATTTATTTTTTTACTAGAAATGGCAGCGATCTGCGATTTTTTTTGGTACTGCGACGTTATGGCGGACACATCTGACACTTTTGACACATTTTTGGCGCCATTCACATTTATACTGCGATCAGTGCTATAAATATGCACTAATTACTCTATAAATGTGACTGGCATTGAAGGAGTTAACACTAGGGGGTGAGGAAGGGGTTAAATGTATCCTAGGTGTGTTCTAACTATGGGGGGTGACCGATCTGTGTCCCTATGTACAAGGAACACAGATCGGTCTCCTCCTCTCCAGAGACAGGATGCTGTCTATGTGTAAAAACGGCAATGAGAGATGATCTGTGAGATCATCTCTCATTCGCCGCACAGATCGCACCGCAAATGGCCACTCTGATTGGCCGTTTGCCGCGATCTGTGATTGGCTGTGTCCAAGAGACACGGCCAACACAGGGCTTCCCCGCAGCGCGCTCTAGAGAGCGCGCTGGGAACGCCCAAAAGGGCGGCCGTCTTTTGACGACATGTTGGATATTCAGACCCGCGCTGTAGCCGTCATTCGGCTATACCGCGGGTCTGAAGTGGTTAAAAAAATGTTCTTTTTTAAATAGCCAAAAATGAAAAACAGCTGTAAACGAAACGTGGCTAAACTCGAGTTACCACGTTCAGCAATCGAAATGCCTGTAAACTCAGTTTCTGAACTGCCTAGAAACCACTGTACACCCTGTGTACATAGACAGATTATATAATATGGAGGAGAGTTCAGGGGCAGTTGAAAAAAAAAACTCCCAACTGCTCCTAAACGTTCATTTACCAGCAGCAGTGTACATCAGGCCTCACACAGAAATTACAGAAATATATATAACGTGACATTAGTACCTCCAGATATTTGTTATTACCATATGAATCTCTAGCTTTTTTGATAAAAATGGTTATGACAGTATGCAGTCCATAAAAAGCAACAAATATGTTAACAGTTAACTCTTTGTCTGATAATATACTATAATTGGTTGGTGTATCAGATGTAAGTTAGGCTTATGCTGCACATCTATTTAACCACTTGATAACCGCCCCATTGTCAAAAGACGTCATGTTTTTAAAGATGGATATCTCGGTATAGGCAGCAGCTGCTGCCACAACCGAGATATCCATCTCTTCATGGGGCGGTTCTGTACACGATAACGGCGGTCTCTGCGGCGGATTCGCCGCAAGATCGCCGTTATCGGTGGCGGGAGAGGATCCCCCCTCCCACCGCTCTCCCGGCGGAGGCGATCGGGTCCGTTCGGCTCCTCAGCGGGGATGCGTGTGAGGGAAAAATCGCCCCCACCCGTCCCCATAGCTCTGCTGGGCGGAAGTGACGTCAAAACATCAGTCCCGCCCAGCGTCTTAAAGAAACATTTTTTTTCTGTCATTTGATAAAAGACAGTTTAATTTTTTTTTTTTTTTTTTTGCATTTAAGTCTAAATATGAGATCTGAGGTCTTTTTGACGCCAGATCTCATATTTAAGAGGACCTGTCATGCTTTTTTCTATTACAAGGGATGTTTACATTCATTGTAATAGGGATAAAAGTGATCATTTTTTTTTATTACAGTGTAAAAAATGAAACTAAATTAAAATAAATAAGAAAACAAAAAAAAATTTTTTTAAGACGCCCCGTCCCGACAAGCTCGCGCACAGAAGCGAACGCATACGCGAGTAGAGCCCGCATACGAAGACTGTGTTCAAACCACACAAGTGAGGTATCGCCGCGAGCGTTAGAGCGAGAGCAATAATTCTAGCCCTAGACCTCATCTGTACCTCAAAAAATGCAACCTGTAGAATTTTTTAAACGTCGCCTATCGAGATTTTTAAGGATAAAAGTTTGACGCCATGCCACCAGCGGGCGCAATTTTTAAGTGTGACATGTTGGGTATCATCTTACTCGGTGTAACATTATCTTTCACAATATATAAAACATTTGGGCCAAATTTATTGTTGTCTTATTTTTTAATTAAAAAAAAAGTGAATTTTTTCCAAAAAAAAGTGCGCTTGTAAGACCGCTGCGCAAATACGGTGTGATAAAAAGTATTGCAATGACTGCCATTTTATTCTCTTGGGTGTTAGAAAAAAATATATATAATGTTTGGGGGTTTTAAGTAATTTTCTAGCAAAAAAAAACAGTTTTAGTCTCGTAAACAATCTGAAAAACAGGCTCGGGGCTCAAGTGGTTAAAAGGTAAAACTAAACAAGGCTTTGGATTTCATAAAGGGTACAATAAAGCTACTCTGCATATTAAAAAAACAAATTTATGACTCTCATGGTACAGATAATAGCACAATCGTAAAATGTTCCCGGTACCTAATTATTTCACTAAAGGCTAAAACAAAAACCACTAGATGGTGCTAAGGCACAAAAAATAAGCATTTTTTCATACCTAAATTATACCCGATTAATTCAACTAGGAGAGGAGGCAAAACAACGTAAATACATACGACTTGCTTTGAATCGCTCATTATGAGATGCTTATAATAACCGATTCCACTGCCGGGATGTTTAAATATTTCCTGTTTCAGAATTGAAATAAATGGCGAACACAGACAGACTTTACATTTTAGTGTATTCATGGAGCTAGAAAAACATAGGCCCAGTTTCAAAAGAGCAATATAATAAATACATTGATGATATGAAATAATAATTTATAGAAAAAATACTAAATATATTGCATTATTTATTCAAGGAGAGTTTCCAGGTAGCATAACTAAAAGGGACAGCACGAGATACTGTAAGTGTAGAGATGATATTCCCTTTCTGAGTTTTGGCTATTAAAAACCACAGTCATACCACCAATTCAAGGCCTCCAGTCTGTGCTCTGTCTACTACTGGTCCCTGCTGATCTAAGAGTGGATTTGGACACTTGGGTTGCAATTTGCAGTGTCCAATTCAATTCTTTAAAATAGCAGGGACAGCAGATAGAATAGCTGCACTAAATTTGTTTTTACCCTTTATTACTCCCTAAACCTCTCTAATTATTTAGAACCATTACTACCCCACCACTGCTCTCATTTCTTACTTTAATACAATGATGTGTTATCCCATTATGTGTGGGAAAATAAATACTGTAGATGAGCACTCAATATTATGACATTCCTGACGGAGGTATGGAAAGGCCAACTTTTTCTTTTTATTATAAAGTATCCATTATAGATAAACTCCAACACTGGTGGAACCCAACCTCACATATGCTGCGGTAGGGCGGCCCAGCTGAACGAGCACGAAACAACGTACCTCTACGTTGTTCATGCTCCATGTGATGGCTGCCGGCCAGCTGTGATCATTCGGAAAAATGACAGAAACAAGGCAGACACACATCATTTTTTCATAGAGCAAGAGAGAGATACTACTAAGCAAGAACACAGACCTATCTCTTTGTCTAGTGCCAGCATCCCCCCCAGTTAGAAAGCACACATAGGGAAGACATTTAGCCCTTTGATTGCCCCTGCTGTTAACCCCTCCCCTGCCAGTGTCATTTATACTGCGACAGTGCACTTTTTTTTACCACTGATCACTGTATTGGTGTCACTAGTCCCCAAAAAGTCAGTTAGTGTCCAATCTGTCGGCCACACTCGGACCGTCACGTCATACGTCAGCACATCTCCTTCCCGACGTACGTTTCATCATAAAATTTACGTCGTCTGGGGCACGGGCGACGCACTGATGCATCGCGTGAAATAGTTCCCAAAACAAACCAAGCCTCGATCTGAGTCGAAAGCTTAAGGCCTCGTACACACGAGGGGATATGTCCGCTGAAAACGGTCCGATGGACCGTTTCAGCAGACATCTCCGCTCGTGTGTATGGGCTAGCGGACAGATTTCTCCACCCGACAGATTTCAAAGCATGCTTTGAAATCTATCCGGTGGGAATCTGTCCGCCCGACATGTCTGCTGGTTAGTACACTTACCAGCAGACATGTCGTCCCCCACCGCGCCGCCGCCGAATGGATTCGGCGCATGCGCGGAAGTGTTTAACTTCCTGGTGCGGTGACGTGGCGGTGACGTGGCGGCGTCAACGTCACCGCCGCGTCACCGCGCCGTCCGGCGGCGGGGAATTTGATCCGATGGTGTGTACACGCCATCGGATCAAACTCCCGATCGGACATATCCGATGGAAATGGTCCGCGGACCGTTTTCATCGGATATGTCCGATTGTGTGTACGAGGCCTAAGAATTCATCTACGGTGGCCTGAAAGGACCATCTACCGATCTAATCAAAAAACAAAAGGGAAAAAAAAGAGGGGTTTCATGTCTAGGAGTAACAAATAAAATCACTCGCAGGTAAAAGTTGTTTTAAACAATGTTTTTAAACGACCAACTACGAGATAGTTATCACATCGAATTATGTTGGAAGTCCAGAAAAAAGACCCGTATTGTGCATCTTCTGAACGGCAACAAACCAACATACAATCCGATCGTGGGAGCGACCTGGATGCACGATCACTACAATAACAAAAAATGGTAATTAATGAAAACTGAAAATTAAACTTAAATTTATAAAAAATGAATAAAATACAATAAAGAATAATGAAATAAGCTCCAAGGTAATATTTTTTTCTTTTTTAATTCAGTAATATGGGAGATAAAAATCGCCCCATGTGACTTACTGGATTATACAGCAATTATGGGGTGAGAGTCCCCTTGATTAAAAAAGGGGGTGATACTGACCAACCACAATTTATATTTATATAAATATTCATTTACATGATAAATTAAATAGCAATGTGTAGTGACCATATAGGGAAACGACACACCTAATCAGGACCACTTAGTCGACTCAGATCAAGTTCACAATGCCATAAACGGAATAACACAAGTTATAGTTGACAGAAAAATTATAGTTGCCAAAAAAAATGTAATTTTGAATTGTCAATGAAGGCATTGACATCGACTTCGATTTTGAGCCCAAAAGGGGTGTAACATTTGATTTTATGGATCCAAGCCATTTCCAATTTTGAAATACTACGTATTATGCACTACCACGCCAATGAGGGCTATATCTATCAATCCCCAAAAATATAGTTTTGGAGGGGTCCTTATTGTGGGCCAGAAGGTAATGTTTTGAAACAGAATGTTTCAAGAAACCAGCTTTAATATCGGTAATGTGTTCATTTAGTCTCACTGAGAGAGGTCTTTTTGTCCTGCCCACATACTGTAATCCACAAGGACATTGGAGTAAATAAACTACCCCCTCTGTTGCACAAGTGATAAAGGGTTCGATTTTATGTTCTTGCATCGTGGTTGTAGAGACAAATTTATGTGTACGTCTATGAGTACATCCACTAAAAGAGCAAACCCAACATTTTCTACATTGATAAAAGCCTGTGAAGGAATTCAAAAATGTGGTTTTAATAGTCGGGGGTTCAAGGACATTGGGAGCCAGTTTATGTCTCAAAGCTGATACCCCCTTATAGATCACCTGTGGATTATCAGGTAGAACTGTGCTCAATATGCGATCGTTTTTTAAGATATGCCAGTGTTTTCTAATGAGATTATTAATACTGTAATGTTGAGTTGAATAGGTGGTATTGTTGATGGCTGAGTGATTTTCAAATATCCAACCTCACCAACACAATCCTATATTATGTTATGATACATTATAAATGTTAATTTATTCAAAAGCCAGAAGAATGCCTTTCAGACAGAGGAGTCAGAGACATGTGTAATCAAACCTAAAACGTTAACATCCCCCATCATGGAAAATGGGGGGCATGCGTTTGTGCATAGGAAGGCTATTAAACATCAGCCAAAAAAAAGGGACAAAGCCACAAACACGGCCCAGCCGGCCCAGCCCCTATCCCGATACATTACATGACAGTGTCATGCATAGTTGGTGGTGGTGTGCACAAGCATAAGAATTATTGTGAAGCAATGTGATATGATAACACTGGAGCACTGCTATCAAGATTTATATTGACTTATGGGACATTATCCTTTGCTACACATACACACACATATAAACACACATACACACACATAAACACACACACACACACACACACACTATATGTTTTCTAAACTTGCTTTCTCTTAAAATCAACATTAATCATATGGTACATTCCTAGCCCTAAGGTAATATGTGCTAGTCCACGCATTCTTAGCAAGTAGCAAAGAAACAAAAATAAAATGGAATTTGCCTTAGTATATTTCTGAAGAAAGCAAGGCAGTTTATTAAGCATATTATTTTGCCATTTCGATCCATATTGGGCACTCTCGGTGTACCCTGAGGACAGTCTAATCTGAAGCTAAATGTTGTATCAGTGTAACTAATACATTTCATTACACATGTAAGGATGCTATTATCTACTAATCTAACGCAATAACAATAAATGACAATTAATACATTGGCATCATTGTCTGATGTAAAGCTGTTTGGCTTAAAAAGAAGAATGACTATAATGTTTGTGGATGTTTATATGGTCGGTGTTATTTATTAACTTAGGTTACATAACGTACAATGATGTTCCAATGGGAGTTCAGGAGATTCATGTGGCCTTCTTTATGAACTTAGTGGTACCCGAGAACTGCTAGGTAAAAACATTTTATTAATTTAGAATTATTTTCCCTACCCTCAGTATTAATTTCTGCCAATGAAAAGGACAATCAAGTTATTAGCACATAGGACAGACCATAACTACTAGCACACTGAGCACTATCCTATGAATCAAGGGTACCCTATTTCTGGTGAAGTTCCCAAGTGACAGTAGTTCAAAGAATCTCAAGTCAAATCCACTCAAATCTAATGTTTTGGTTGGGAAAAGTCAGGTTGGTTCACTTAATAGATACAAAACGAACACCAGAGATATAAAAGTAGTAAGAATGTATTACTGATTTCTCAGTTTGCTGTCTCTAGCTTTAACATCATTGGTGTCATTGACTTGGAAAAAGCATGCTGCAAGGGAATTCTAGGGTGAAATCTCAGAACCCATGTTCTGGTCTGTGAGTCAAAGAGCGTGACTTGCAAAGTAAATAGCATTTTCAAAAGGGTATATTAACAATGGCAGCACATATATTTCCTCTCAGTACACACTTGGAATAGGACATCTATCCACATGAATATCCACCATGTAATACTTGCAATTTCACCAGCCACCTTAGAATGGCAATTGAACAGCATAACAAGTAAAACACACTAAGATTGATAGGATGGTACACAACATGAGATATAATCTTAAGAACATTTCAATTGCAATAGCTAAAAAGACATGCTGAAAATATTAATTAACATTTTCATGTATTCGTTATTTGCAACAATAAGGCAAACTTACTGTCCTCATAAATGTTTGTACATAATGAAAGATAAAAACAGCAGTCAAAGAATTTCTCAGTGACGATAGATAGCCATTGAAAAGTTAATCATTTTATCTAATTTAGGTTCACAATAAAAAACAAAAAACACATAAAAAGGGTGAAGAATATTAATCTATATTCTTACACTCTAACTGTACTGATTTTGTAAATAAGCAAGAATGAAAATATAATTTCTGTCTCTTTTAAGGGGGGGGGGGGGCTACAGTTTAGACATTTAAACTCTATAATATTGCCATTTAATACACTCCAATAAAGAGCACAAAGCATCATTAAAGATACAGAATTGCCTTTTACAAATTGTGCCTGCACTGCAGCCGACAAAGAAGGATGAATGGCAAATAAAATTACAGGCTGTAAACAAATGGAGAAACAAGTATTGTCATGATGGTTCGGCATCTGACAATGATAAATTCGATTCTGTCATTTTTTAACTTCAACTGCAGCATTTTTATCCTTTTAAAAAAGCAGCTACCGCATGCAAAATCAAAATAATCCTCCCTGCTCAAGTTTTCAGATATTTTTTATGTTGGTTCAGTGTTTGTCCCAATTAGTGTCAAACCTCATGCCTCCCTCAGTGAGGCTGTGTTACAGAGTGGGAGATGTCATGCTGTCACTGCTTTCTAATGTCCTATAACGTAGTCTGTGACCACTGTGCTGACAAATGACACTGGGCTTTGAAACTGATGCAATCCTTTTAAAGTGGTCCAGTTATTTCCAGTTAGTTGTAGGTTTACTTCAAAGCTATAGTAAGGTGCAGCTAAAAATAGAATGTTGAAACAGGTAGTAACACTGGGAAATGAGACTAAAAACAACATTGCAGGGGAATCTTCAAGTCTAACTGACAGCAGACAGAGCAGTATTTTGAGAAATAATGCTAGATCTTTGTATATCATATACAATTTAAGAGCAATATAAAGATTAAATAGATATATCGGTTTCATGAACTTACAGTATATACTTTAAACATGAGCATGAGAATTACTACAAAATTCCACATTCCATTAATGTCACATTTACATTATGAAGCACTAATGAATTTATTATCACGCAATCAATTAAGAACAAGCACTAGAAGACAACAATGACAAGCAAGTAATTTAAAATAGGAAAGGATTGGGGGAATCTCGCGCCAAAATACAATGGGGGAGGGGAAGGAGTAATACAAATGTGAACTAAGAGCTGCTCCCTAAATAATGCAGAATACTGAATTATACGTGTGAACAAGTGAAGAAAAAAGGGGCGCTATCTGCTAATATATTGAACATATAGTGTACAACATAAAAGTGAACAATATAATATTGAACAATAAAAATGAAAATAAAAATCGTGGCACAACAATATGAGCAAATAAATGACAAACAAGTGAATACAATATAAATGCAAATAATTATAATAATAATAAGCAGTGAATGTCTGCACAAAGTCCATCAAAAATTAAGATGTGCATTGATGTGCTGAGAAACAATTGTAATCTTAAAAAGTGCTTTGTGTTGGATCATCCAATTATAGTAATCCACCTTCACCAAAGTGCCACCGCAAGTGAGGATAGATGGCTCCTTACCCGATGTTGTTGACCTATTACTTAAAATAAGGTCAAATAGAGCTCGAGTGTCAGCTGCTATCCATGGGGGACTCGATACCGGACCCAGTTGGTAATGGATTTCATATAATGAGAGAAACAGCTACCATAGTATAAAACCTTTTATTTTAAAAAATGCTCAAATAACAACAGCCGATTGGCCTCTTACTTGAAGTGGTGCCCGTGTGCCCGGCACTGAGGCTGTAGGCTGTAGATATGAAGGGATATGGAGAGAGAGGTGAGGTAAGCTGGTAGAGCCGGCGTGCGTTCCACCGCCGTCAGCTTGAAACCAGGAAACCGGAAGTGGCTAGTAATGCGTGCCCAGGTACCGCCTCGACGTACGTTTCGTTATGTCGTCATCAGGAAGCGTACCTGGTGCACGCTAGGACCTACTTTTAAAGGTCTATCAATCTACCCGTGGGAGGGATATTCAAATTTTGACGACAGCCTCTGTCCCGGTCACTATAGCAACCATGTATACAGCAATCACAGACATTGTTCAGATTGCAGTTCCAATGTGTGTAGAAATGCGATATATTAAAAAAGTTAAAAATAAATAAAAATATACAAAATAATATTTCTACCCAAATATCTACTATCTTGCCGATGTGTTGGCATATTGAAAATTATATATATTTTTTGAAAAATATATATTCTTTAAAAATATATATTATGAAATATATGAGACTTTTTAAAACCTAAGTAAATAAAAATAAAAATAATAATAGCATTAGTGTATAATCATGACAGTAGCATAATTATATTGGTAAAGTAGATAGTTAAAATATTAGAATAATATGGTGTGGGCTAAGTTATACACCTGTATTAGAGACAACTAACGACTCAACATTCTAGTTGTCAGTTAAAAAACAATTAAGGTCCAATTCTATGTTGAGGCCCTGAGGCCTCATTGTTCTGAGGCGATGGATCCACTGGGTTTCATTTTGTGATATTGCTTTAGTCAGATCTGTTCCACGCCAGTGGTTGGAAATTCTGTCTATTCCATAAAATGTCAATAGACCAGGGTCTCTATTGTGGTAGAGATCAAAGTGTCTTGACACACTATGGTCGGGGAACCCCTTAATTATGTTGGCCACATGTTCATTGATTCTGATTTTTAGTTCTCGAGTAGTGCGGCCTACATATTGGAGTTTGCAGGGACATGCCAATACATACGTGACATACCTGGAGTGGCACGTAATCAATGGTTTAATAGTATATTCTTGTTGGGTAACACTTGATTTAAATTTAGTGACCTTTTTTCCTTGCCTATTTGTTTTATTGCATGACCTGCATCGGGTACAATAATGGAAGCTTGACCCATCAAGAAAGGTGAGAGGTTTTGCCGGGGGGTCTGGTACATTAGCTGCCACCATATTTCTCAAACCCGGTGCTCTCCTGTATATAAAGGTGGGATGTGAGGGTAAGATTTTAGCCAGGTCAGTGTCTTTTAGTAAGATTGGCCAATACTCTTTGAATATTTTTTCTATATTTTTGTATTGCCTATGGTAGCCAGACAAAAATGGCACATCTTCTTTTCTAGGTATTTTAATCCTATTTTCCAATAAGGATTGTCTGTCCATACCCAGAACCTCTTGTTGGGCCTTATATATTTTCTTTGGGCTGTAGCCTTTTTCTACAAATTTCTTGGTTAGTGTCTGACTGTTGTTCATAGTCCTCTATATCGTTGCAATTGCGGCGTATTCTCATAAACTGTCCTTTTGGTATGGCTCCCAGCCATTTAGGGTGATGGCAACTGGAGGTCGATACATACCCATTACGGTCAGTTGGTTTGAAGTAAGTCTTAGTGTGAATTTGGTTCTGTTTTTTGGTTAATATGAGGTCCAAATAATGGATAGAGGTCTTGCTGGACTCAGCGGTGAAGCGGAGACCATATTCATTGGTATTCATTTTGATTAGGAATGAATCCAAGGAAAATTGAGACCCCTCCCATAAAAGTATAATGTCATCTATGTATCTACGGTAGTAGACCAATGATGAATTATTGTCTTTGTAGATGGTTTCCTCTTCCCATCTATTGAGTACCAAATTAGCCACACTGGGTGCATACCGTGCCCCCATTGCAACTCCTCGTATTTGTTTATAGAAGTTGCCCTGGGCCCAAAAATAATTGTTCCCCATGGCTAGTTGTAATCCTCCAACCAGGAACATTATTTGGGCTGGGGGTATTAGAGATATGGATGTTAGTGTGTCTTGTACCGCTGAAATTGCATCTGGTTGGCGAATGTTGGTGTAGAGCGACTCAACGTCCACCGTAACCAACCAAATGTTTTCAGACACTGTGAGGGTTGCTAAGGACTTAATGAGGTCTCTACTATCTCTCAAATAAGATTTACCTTGAGTAACCAGGGGTTGGAGAAAGATGTCTAGATATTCTCCTACCCTGGAGTAGAGTGAACCTATTCCACTAACAATAGGCCTCCCTGGAGGGTCAAGCTTCCATTATTGTACCCGATGCAGGTCATGCAATAAAACAAATAGGCAAGGAAAAAAGGTCACTAAATTTAAATCAAGTGTTACCCAACAAGAATATACTATTAAACCATTGATTACGTGCCACTCCAGGTATGTCACGTATGTATTGGCATGTCCCTGCAAACTCCAATATGTAGGCCGCACTACTCGAGAACTAAAAATCAGAATCAATGAACATGTGGCCAACATAATTAAGGGGTTCCCCGACCATAGTGTGTCAAGACACTTTGATCTCTACCACAATAGAGACCCTGGTCTATTGACATTTTATGGAATAGACAGAATTTCCAACCACTGGCGTGGAACAGATCTGACTAAAGCAATATCACAAAATGAAACCCAGTGGATCCATCGCCTCAGAACAATGAGGCCTCAGGGCCTCAACATAGAATTGGACCTTAATTGTTTTTTAACTGACAACTAGAATGTTGAGTCGTTAGTTGTCTCTAATACAGGTGTATAACTTAGCCCACACCATATTATTCTAATATTTTAACTATCTACTTTACCAATATAATTATGCTACTGTCATGATTATACACTAATGCTATTATTATTTTTATTTTTATTTACTTAGGTTTTAAAAAGTCTCATATATTTCATAATATGTATTTTTAAAGAATATATATTTTTCAAAAAATATATATAATTTTCAATATGCCAACACATCGGCAAGATAGTAGATATTTGGGTAGAAATATTCTTTTGTATATTTTTATTTATTTTTAACTTTTTTAATATATCGCATTTCTACACACATTGGAACTGCAATCTGAACAATGTCTGTGATTGCTGTATACATGGTTGCTATAGTGACCGGGACAGAGGCTGTCGTCAAAATTTGAATATCCCTCCCACGGGTAGATTGACAGACCTTTAAAAGTAGGTCCTAGCGTGCACCAGGTACGCTTCCTGATGACGACATAACGAAACGTACGTCGAGGCGGTACCTGGGCACGCATTACTAGCCACTTCCAGTTTCCTGGTTTCAAGCTGACGGCGGTGGAACGCACGCCGGCTCTACCAGCTTACCTCACCTCTCTCTCCATATCCCTTCATGTCTACAGCCTACAGCCTCAGTGCCGGGCACACGGGCACCACTTCAAGTAAGAGGCCAATCGGCTGTTGTTATTTGAGCATTTTTTTAAATAAAAGGTTTTATACTATGGTAGCTGTTTCTCTCATTATATGAAATCCATTACCAACTGGGTCCGGTATCGAGTCCCCCATGGATAGCAGCTGACACTCGAGCTCTATTTGACCTTATTTTAAGTAATAGGTCAACAACATCGGGTAAGGAGCCATCTATCCTCACTTGCGGTGGCACTTTGGTGAAGGTGGATTACTATAATTGGATGATCCAACACAAAGCACTTTTTAAGATTACAATTGTTTCTCAGCACATCAATGCACATCTTAATTTTTGATGGACTTTGTGCAGACATTCACTGTTTATTATTATTATAATTATTTGCATTTATATTGTATTCACTTGTTTGTCATTTATTTGCTCATATTGTTGTGCCACGATTTTTATTTTCATTTTTATTGTTCAATATTATATTGTTCACTTTTATGTTGTACACTATATGTTCAATATATTAGCAGATAGCGCCCCTTTTTTCTTCACTTGTTCACAAGTAATTTAAAATCACAATGCTACTGTGTATTGCAGTTTGTTTAAATGATTTACAAGTACAGAAGTCCTGAACCATTGACCCACAAATAATACAAATACTTTTGAAAGATGTCCTTATCACAAGGACCTATAATGTTATAAGATCAGCTCTGCTGTTATGTCACAAATACTTAACACAGAGTAGATGACTACTGGTAAAAGTTTGAATGTTATTCTTCTTCTAACAACCTTGTCAGATAAGACAACTGGGATCATTGGTTCTTGCTTCTCAGACAGCTCAAAAACTGAATGAATGCAATCAGTAATCGATAGAAGCTGCTGTATGGTGATTTAAAGAATACATACACCGACATGGAAATTGCAATGAGAAATTAAATTGCATGAAAAGAGAAAGTTCTGAGCCTACACATTGCCAGGCCTACTGCACATGAACACTAGACTTGGTTCAAACTCTTCTGTATATAGAAATGCTATAATCATTTTAGCATTGTACTAGAGCAAAGAAACTATAGATGAGGGAAAGTCTCATCAAGAAGTTAACCACTTCCTTACTGGGCATGTAAACCCCCTTCCTGACCAGGTGAAATTTCAGCTTGCGGCACTGCGTCGCTTTAACTGACAATTGCGCGGTCGTGCGATATGGCTCCCAAACAAAATTGGCGTCCTTTTTTCCCCACAAATAGAGCTTTCTTTTGGTGGTATTTGGTCACCTCTGCGGTTTTTATTTTTTGCGCTATAAACAAAAAAGGACGACAATTTTGAAAAAAAATACAATATTTTTTACTTGTTGCTATAAAAAATAGCCCAATTTAAAAAAAAAAAATCAGTTTAGGTCGATACGTATTCTTCTACATATTTTTGGTAAAAAAAAAAAATATCGCAATAAGCGACTGGTTTGCGCAAAAGTTATAGCGCCTACAAAATAAGGGACAGAATTATTATTTTTTATTATTTATTTTTTTACTAGTAATGGCGGCGATCTGCGATTTTTATTGCGACTGCGACATCGTGGCGGACACATCGGGCACTTTTGACACATTTTTGGCACCATTCACATTTATACTGCAATCAGTGCTATAAATATGCACTAATTACTGTACAAATGTGACTGGCAGGGAAGGGGTTAACACTAGGGGGTGAGGAAGGGGTTAATGTGTATCCTGCATTGTGTTCTAACTGTGGGGGGACTGGGGGGGTGACCGATCTGTGTCCCTATGTACAAGGAACACAGATCAGTCTGCTCTCTCCAGTGACAGGACGCTGTCATTGTGAGAGCCGGCAATGAGAAATTATCTCATATGTTTACATAGGAGATCATCTCTAATTCGCTGCACAGATGGCATCGCAAACGGCCACTCTGATTGGCCGTTCGTGGCGATCTGTGATTGGCTGTGTCCAAGGGACATGGCCAGTACACAAGTTACCCGCTGTGCGCTCTGGAGCACGCGCTGGGAACAAAGAAAGGGGCTGCCGTGAAAACACGGCGGCCCGGAGAATTAGAGCCACCCTGCGGCCGCATATAGTCGTAATTTTGCAAAGTATTGTGGGAAAAAATTACAACTTCAAATAACTCACCATGCCCATTAATAAATACCTTGGAATGTCTACTTTCTAAAAAGTGGTTATTTGGGGGCATTTGTACTTTCCTGGCTTGTTAGGGTCTCAAGAAATGAGATAGGCCTTCAATACATCAGGTGTGATCAGATGTGATATATTTTTATGATTTGCACTATAGTTTGTAGACTCTAAAACTTTCACACAGACCAAATAATTTCCAAAAATGTTGAGTTATTTTTATCAAAGACATGTAGCAGTATAAATTTTGGGCAAAATTTATGAAGAAAAATTTATCATTTGCAAAATTTTATCACAGAAACTAAGAAAAAATCATTTTTTTTCCAAATTTTCGGTCTTTTTTCATTAATAACGCAAAAAATAAAAAACCCAGAGGTGATCAAATACCACCAAAAGAAAGCTCTGTTTGTATGAAAAAAAGGACAAAAAAATCATTTGGATACAGTGTTGCATGACTGAGTAATTGTCATTCAAAGTGGGAGAGTGCTGAAAGCTGAAAATTGCTCTGGGCAGGAGGGGTGTTTAAGTGATAGTCCTACTGAATAGACTGTTAAAATTTGTATTATGGCAAGAAAAAAGCAGCTAAGTACAGGAAAATGAGTGGTCAGTCAGTCCAAAAAATTGGGAAAACTTTGTCCCCAAGTGCAGTCACAAAAACCATCAAGCGCTACAAAGAAACTGGCTCACATGCGGACCGCCCCAAGAAAGGAAGACCAAGAGTCACCTCTGCTGCGGAGGATAATTTAATCCGAGTCACCAGCCTCAGAAATCGCAGGTTAACAGCAGCTCAAATTAGAGACCAGGTCAATGGCACAAGGAGTTCTAGCAGCAGACACATCTCTAGAACAACTGTTAAGAGGAGACTGTGCGAATCAGGCCTTCATGGTAGAATATCTGCTAGGAAACCACTGCTAAAGAAAGGAAACAAGCAGAATAGACTTGTTTGGGCTAAAGAACACAAGGAATGGACATTAGACCAGTGGAAATCTGTGCTTTGGTCTGATGAGTCCAAGTTTGAGATCTTTGGTTACAACCACGTGTCTTTGTGCGATGCAGAAAACGGATGGACTCTACATGCCTGGTTCCCACCGTGAAGCATGGATGAGAAGGTGTGATGGTGTGGGGGTGCTTTGCTGGTGACACTGTTGGGGATTTATTGAAAATTAAAGGCATACTGAACCAGCATGGCTACCACAGCATCTTGCAGCGGCATGCTATTCCATCCAGTTTGCATTTAGTTGGACCATCATTTATTTTTCAACAGGACAATGACCCCAAACACACCTCCAGGCTGTGTAAGGGCTATTTGACCAAGAATGAGAGTGATAGGGTGCTGCGCCAGATGACCTGGCCTCCACAGTCACCGGATCTGAACCCAATCGAGATGGTTTGGGGTGAGCTGGACCGCAGAGTGAAGGCAAAAGGGCCAACAAGTGCTATGCATCTCCGGGAACTCCTTCAAGACTGTTGGAAGACCATTTCAGGTGACTACCTCTTGAAACTCATCAAGAGAATGCCAAGAGTGTGCAAAGCAGTAATCAAAGCAAAAGGTGGCTACTTTGAAGAACCTAGAATATGACATATTTTCAGTTGTTTCACACTTTTTTGTTATGTATATAATTCCACATGTGTTAATTCATAGTTTCGATGCCTTCAGTGTGAATCTACAATTTTCAAAGTCATGAAAATAAAGAAAACTCTTTGAATGAGAAGGTGTGTCCAAACTTTTGGTCTGTAATGTATATATATATATATATATATATATATATATATATATATACACACACATACACACACAGCACTGTGCTTACATTGTAGGCATGTGTGAAGAAGTGTTGTAAAGTGCGAACGCTTTCCAAAAATGTCATTGCTTATTTTTATCAATTTAAAAAATGCAAAGTGAGCGAACAGAAGAAAAATCGAAATAAAGTCAATATTTGGTGTGACTACCCTTTGACTTTAAACAAGCATCAATTTCTACACTTGTACACTTGCACAACGTCAGGGATTTTGTAGGATTAGAGTCAGGTGTATGCTCAATTATACCAAGCAGGGGCTAATGATCATCAATTTCAAATGTAGGTTGAAAAAGGAGGCTTAAAAATGGGTGGGGAATCTGTCACAGATCATACAAACTGGCAAGACAGAGCAAAGGAACAAGACAACAGTTAGTTAAACTGCATAAGCATGGTCTCTCCCAGGCAAAGATTTCAAAGCAGACTCTGGGTTCAAGATGTGCTGTTCAAGATCTTTTGAAGAAGCACAAAGAAACAGGGCAACATTTAAGACCACAGACCCAGTGGTCGGCCAAAGAAATATAAAACATTTATTACCCCAACACTTCATATTCCTTACATGTGCCTGCTGTACAATGTACTTGCATGAAAAAGTATTCTGTTCTCTTTGTTTTGCTTTTTTGTGTGAAATATCTGGTGCTCCTGCTAGTCCCCTTGCTTTCCTATTAAAAACTGACCACAATTAGGAGAGCACACCATGGTCAATTCTCTAGCTGTCCTGGGAACTAAGTATTCTCTCCTCTAATGATCAAACTTGTCCTGACACTCCCCCCGTTGCACAGACATTCACTGGGAAGCTCAGTGTACTTCTGCTTCTCCTCCCCCAGGAGGAGACCGATCGCTGCTCCTAAGTACTAGAAGCAGACGATCAGTCTCTACTCCCCTAACAGAACGCAGATCTGTCTGTTTACATTGACATATCTTTGTTCTGTCCTTCTCAGAAGGAATCGCAGTAGCCGGCGGCCATCGCAGCCACGCGCATTGGCTCCTACATCACATATATCCCTTAAAGCACCCTCCGCACAGCTACAGCAATTCATGCAGAAGCCATACAACAGTGGGCATTCGGCAAGTGGTTAGTCATGATCAATATAAGGAAAGGAAAATGGACAGCCGCACTCCAATGGATGAAAAGACTTAAAAATAGTGCCTGTTTATTCCAGTCAAAAAACTAAAACAGCAAAAACAGCAAACAGTGGGGTAACAAAAGCTGACGCGTTTCACATCGACAACCGATGCTTAGTCATAGCTAAACATAATGATAAAAGAAATCTCATTTATAGAAAGAAAAAAGTCCCAGAAACCATCTGATGATTCATTAATTAGTCTCCTGGTGGGGCCTGGCTAATGCCGGTAATCGTGCACACCTGTTGAAAGAATGCAACAAGGAAAAAACACAGTCCATCATGACTAGATGGGAACATAATATATACATCGGCCGATTAAAATTGGTTACACCAGTCTAATAGCAGCAAACCTAGTTTCAACCCCTAGGAAAATATATACAGTGGATGTGTGTTGAGAACATATGTGTTACAATGTAAAGAAACCTTATTTTCATCCCAATGGAAGTATGACATTACATATTCTACAACACTGATAAACAAGTGTAGATGTGTGTGGGATGAGAAGATATAAAAATAAAAACCCAGCCAAAGCGTGTGAATCATGTTACGCCGGACGTGTAAATAATTATTAAAATGTATAACCCATAGAAAATTGTGTTTCAGCGTGTGGTGTGCTGCAAGAGGGAAAGAGGGGGAAAAGGAGAGGATTGGTAGTTGCTGGTTGAACCGATGTAAATGTGTAGCGTTTCACATCATATGAGATGGAAACAATATTGAAAGATCAAGTGACCACCAAAGTATATACGTTAGGTGTTCTCAAAACAGCAGAAAAGCATGAAAGCAAGAAATAGGGTAAAAGTTACTAGGTTAAAAATAAATGTGTATTACCCTTGCCCCGTAAGGAGATTAAATGTCTTCAGTGTTTAATCCAAATCCTTAACTACCATAGAAAATGGTGTTTTAGCGTGTGGCGTGCTGCAAGAGGGGAAGAGGGGGAAAAGGAGAGGATTGGTAGTTGCTGGTTGAACCGATGTGAATGTGTAGCGTTCCACATCATATGAGATGGAGACAATATTGAAAGGTCAAGTGACCAAAGTATATACGTTAGGCCTCGTACACACGAGGGGATATGTCCGCTGAAAACGGTCCGATGGACCGTTTCAGCAGACATCTCCGCTCGTGTGTATGGGCTAGCGGACAGATTTCTCCACCCGACAGATTTCAAAGCATGCTTTGAAATCTATCCGGTGGGAATCTGTCCACCCGACATGTCTGCTGATAAGTAGACTTACCAGCAGACATGTCGTCCCCCACCGCCGCCGCGCCGCCGCCGAATGGATTCGGCGCATGCGCGGAAGTGTTTAACTTCCTGGTGCGGTGACGTGGCGGTGACGTAGCGGCGTCAACGTCACCGCCGCGTCACCGCCACGTCACCGCGCCGTCCGGCAGCGGGGAATTTGATCCAATGGTGTGTACACGCCATCGGATCAAACTCCCGATCGGACATATCCGATGGAAATGGTCCGCGGACCGTTTTCATCGGATATGTACGATCGTGTGTACGAGGCCTTAGGTGTCCTCAAAACAGCAGAAAAGCACAAAAGCACAAAATAGAGTTAAAAAGAAATGTGTGCTACCCTTTCCCCGTAAGGAGATTAAATGTCTTCAGTGTTTAATCCAAATCCCTAACGGCCATAGTATAGAAGGGACATATACATGGGTAAAGTGAATGGTGATAGAGATAAATGTGACAACAAAATATGTGAATGTACCATTTAAATAAACGGGATGGAATAATAGGGGCCGTGTACAATAAGCACAGAGCATACAAGATAAGAAGTGAAGGAAAAGTAAGATCAAACAAGAAGAATAAAAAATTCTGGTTATTGTTACTATTATATAGAAAGAACCCTGTTACCAGTGTACTGCTGTATAAAGGAATGATTATTTTCGCCCTGTACATTTGACGGGTGCATAGTTAATGTAGGAAACCTCCCTGTAGCTGATTACACTGGATTTATCATATAATCTGAGATAGAGGTGTCCCTTAATAAAGGGAAAAACACTTCTACCATAATCAACTGTAGAACAGGTCCAACCTATAAAAGTTGTTTGAAACATTAAAATCTTGTTTTTAGAGATATTTTTTCAATATGGTAAAAATAGAACCCATGGGTAAAAAAGAAGAAACAAAAAAGTTTTATAATGGCTCATACTGCATAATAAAGGAGACCTCAAGCTCAGTGCATGGATCACGCCCGGACAGTGAAATACTATCCATACATGATGCACGCACAGAACCCTGGACATGGAGGGGACATATACACGTGTATACGCGTGTCCGCATGTAAAAAGGACACCAGCTACAAAAATAGACCAATCCATGAGGCTCGCGGGATATCTGAAGTGGAGAGCGAACATATAGATTAATGTAACAAACCCATTAACATGGGTAGAGGGCCTGCCTGTATGGATTTGAATCATTAGAGAAAACCACCATATATGACAAATCAAATCTGGCCATTAGTCATAAAAGTGGGATACATCCCACTCAAAGTTCATTCCATGTGGGATCCTAGTGTGGAGCGAGAAGATCCAAAATACCTCTCTCTTACAGAGGATTCTGAACCTATCTCCTCCCCTAATGGGGGTAGTTATTTTCTCAACACCCTGTATTGTGAGGCTGGATAGGTCCTTAAAGTGTACATTATTCCAATGGTTGGCGACGTTAGTGTTATGATCTTTCTCGATATCGTACAGGTGATCGGACAAACGATCCTTTAGTCTACGAATGGTTCGTCCTACGTACTGGAGGTGACATATGTCACAACTGATAACATAAATGAGGTACTTAGTGTTACAATTAATAAAATGCTTAATCTCAAAGCTTTTATCGCAGGAATGTGAGTGAACCTGTTGGCCAGTTTTAATGTGTCTGCAGTACCTGCAATCCTTGGTGCCACATTTATATGTGCCCTGAAACTGTAACCAATTCACGTTCGTGCGTTTGCTCTGATATAGACTAGGTGACAGTCTGCCTCCCAATGTAGGTGCCCGCCGGGACACTGTTTTGACACCTTTATGTAGAATTTGTTGATAAATCTCGTCGTTATATAGAATGGGTAAGTATTTATCAATTGTATGTTTAATTTTGTCAAACTCCAAACTATAGGGGGTAGAAAAAACCGGAGTGTCCCTAAAAAAGGTGTCCAAGGGTTTGCGTGCAGAGGTGCCTACGGCACCTAATAGCTCAGTCCTTGGAACACCGCTAGCCTTGGAGAGAGCTTTTTTAATGGTTTTAATAGGATAGCCTCTATCCAAAAATCTATGGGACATTTCACCAGCCTCTCTAGAAAAATCATCAGGCGAGCTGCAAAGGCGTTTTAACCTCAAAAATTGTCCGTACGGTACACCCCGGATGGTATGATTAGGGTGTGCGGAATCCGCCCTGAGGAGGGCATTGCCCGCTGTCTCTTTCCTATAGATACTGGTTGTGATGCAACCATGCTTAGCCGTTAATTTGATATCCAGATAATCAATCTCCACCCTCTGTAAATTCCCTGTAAACTTAAGGTTAAGATCATTATCATTAAGATAAAGGAGCCATGAGTCTAGGCTAATGTCATCACTAGAAACAATAAACAGCAGGTCATCAATGAACCGACAATAAAATGATGTATCCATACGGCGGGGGCTATCACATGCAAAGATGCGGGACCTCTCTCACCAACCCATGTAGAGGTTGGCAAAGGAAGGGGAGAACTTAGCTCCCATAGAGGCCCCGCATCTCTGCAGGTAATAGTCCCCGTCGAACATAAAAAAATTATGGGTTAGCAAATACTCCAGAGCCTGTAGTAAAAACTCCTGGAGTATCAAAGAATGTTTGCCCGATTGCCTCAAAAAACAGTTAACCGCCTGGATTACCAGGTGGTGGGGAATACTAGAGTACAGGCTGGAAACGTCACAGCTTATCCACTTGTGATTGTCCTGCCACTCAAAGTTGAACAACTTGGTGAGTAGATCCTTGGTATCCCGGATAAAACCGGGGAGCTCAGAAACCAGGGGCTGGAGCTGATTGTCAACCCATTCACCCAGGCGTTCATTCAACGACCCTATGCCCGCTACGATGGGTCTGCTAGTCAGTGGGCATAAGCCCTTGTGAACCTTGGGCAGGTGGTGAAAGATGGGGGTTATGGGATTGACTGGAATGAAAAGATCCCTTTCCTTGGCAGAAAAAATCCCCGCCTGTACTGCTCGGTCCAGGAGTGAGGCCAGCGTTTTGCTAAATGCAATGGTAGGATTGGATTTCAATGGTTAATAGGTGTTAGTGTCAGTTAGTTGTCGTATGGCCTCCTCTCTGTACATGAGGGAATCCATAACAACCACGGTGCCTCCTTTGTCAGAGTTTTTAATGACAATGCTGTTATCAGTACTCAATGCCTTACATGCAAGTAACTCCTCCTTAGACAAATTGTTAGGGGGAGGATTTTTGTGACACCTCTGGGCTAGACGTACAAGATCCCCTTCAACCAGCTTTTGGAAAAGATCTAGGTCCTTGCCCCTGGACCCCACAGGATAATACTCTGACCGTAATTTAAAAGTCAGTGTGGTGTCAGAATCTATGGGGTCTATGGTACATGGGTTGGACTCAGACGCTAGATCAATAAGGTCTTGTAGAGCACAAACATCTTTAAATAAAATGGGGGGAGGCAAGCACTCACCGTTCTCCGGACCTTCCGATAAAGCAGGTGTGTTCTCCGCTGTAGTTGAATGAAAATGTTTTTTTAAGGTAAGATTCCGTGAGAATTTGTTCACGTCCAGGATTGTACTGAAAAGGTTAAAATGAGTTGTGGGACAAAAATTAAGACCCTTTGATAATAAATCATTCTCTTCAGTGCTGAGGGTCCTGTTGGATACGTTCAAAACATTGGAGATGATTTTTTCATTCGGCCCCGGAGGACGTAACCTGGGCTTCTTTGGTACTTTTATGTCGCCTGCCTCCCCTCCGTGTTTTTTTGTAGATGGTGTTGTCTTTTTCTTGGACCTTGGATCCGATGCACGGGGGTATGCATGAGTGTGGATTTCCCGACTTGGGCTCCGTGTGGATGGTAAAACAGGTCGTTCAGGGGAAGAATCGGAGCCGGTGGTGCCCATGGTGTCATATGCAAACTCTGAATCAGGGTCCATGAAGCTGTCCTTTTTGGTGCGATTCCTGCGTGGACGACCTGATTGATACTGCGGTCTTTTCCATGTATAAACGTTATCATTCTCATAATCCATATTGTCCCTGTTCATTTTGCCTTTTTTATTCCCTATGACTGATTTTTCCAGTCTGTCCAGGTTTTTATTCAGGTGTCCATCCAATGTGGCAAAATCAACTTGGGTTTGGAGTGGAATGAGATCCTTCTGTAAAGAGGCCATCTCCCCTTGGAGTTTTTCCACCTGTTTTTGATTAGATCGTATCAGGATGTTCATCAGTTTAAGGGAACAGGTGCTTAAAGTTTCAGTCCATTCCTGTTTTAAGTCATCATCAAATAATTCTGATGAAGGAAATTTCTTTATTCGTAGACCCCGGGGGATTTGGGATAAGGAAGTATATTCCAATAAAAAATGAGTGTCCCAGTATGACTTAATCTCTTTAGCCATTAGCTGTTCCAGTTTCCTGAACATGTAAGTCATAGATGCATTAGTGTCCTCACCTGTAGAAGCAGTATGTAGTAAAGGGTTAATCCTTAATGGATTATCCGAAGGAGCCTTTAGGGTCCTACTGTATCCCGGTTCTGTTATAATAGTTGCTGTAGTAGATGTAGTAGTATCCATGGATAGGCAGGAGTTTTTGAACAAAGCTTCTGGATGAAGTAGCCAGAAAAAGCCTTGAGAGATGGAGACACTGAAGGAGCTCGTTGAGCTGGCAGAAATGGATGCAGAGTCCAAGACGACAAGATAAAGGGAAAACCGCCGCTCCAGACGACACTGGTTAGTCATGATCAGTCATCTTTTCAATATCAATGCTACATTTTCATGAATTCTGCCAGGGTATGCAAACTTTTGAGCACAACCGTATGCACACACAGGTTAATACCACACATAAAACACACACACAGTTTACTTCACAAACTATGAAGTTCCTTGGCTGAATCCCTGTATGAAATGCTTACACGCCAGTAAATCTAATTAATTGGGAAACATGAAATTTACCAAAGAGTCGTTTTAGTTATTTTCTTCATAGACTGTTTTAGTCAAAGATTTACAATGGAAAAACTGACATAATTGCAGGATAAGCAGTGATGTGTTCTAAGATAGCTGATTACATGTAATTACAAGGTTTCAAATGCGAGTAAGGTGCTTTCGTTTTCATCTTATGAGAGACACGCCATTAATTACAACTACAAAGTAAATCATACCATGGACGTTCTATTCACAATTAATACTGGCAAACTGCAAAGATTTCCATACGTGTTAGAAGTTATTAAAGGATAAGTGAACCCAAAACTGATCTTTCAGCTTTAAGCCAAGAGCAAAAATCATCTAGCATGTTTTAATAACCTTGACTCTTTATATCTCCCTCCTTTCTTCCAGTATCCCCTGCCAATAAGTCTTGCAGATGCTCTGTTGTCACGTTTCTCTGCAGGATTTGGCATTTGTTTTCCAATGTAGACTCCACAAGGGCAATCATGGCATGACTGCCTAGCATAATGGTGAGAAAAATAAATTATGTGCAGAACTGTTAGAAAGAAGCAGTTTGTGAGGTAAATCTTCCCCTAGGATTGCAGGGTTATGAAGGGCAAAGACTGTGCTCACATCAGACCAATATGCATCTGTATATCAAATGAATACAAATTATATCTGGTCATATGTCATATCTTAATTTATGCAGTGTGCAAATGTAAAATGTTTGTAAAGGTATTTTTTTTTTAAATAAATATGTTTTGCTAATTTTCTCTATGCAATGGTTTTGCACAGAGCACCCCCAATTCTCCTCTTCTATGGTCTCCCACTAGCGCTCCTGGTTCCTCCTCTTTTAGGTGTGCCAGGAAGCCGCATTCAAATGTGGCACTCCTGTGGGCTCAATCCGAAATGCAATGTCTGTGTCCATGGACACAGACAGCGCGGCTCGGACCTGCCTCATCACAGGATTTGATTGATAGCAGCCAAAGGCTCCCACTGCTATCAATCTGCCCCGTGAGGAAGAAGAGAGTAGGGAAGAGAGCAGCTTTTGGGCACAGGTCTGGATCGACATTGGGCATAAGTATTAGGGGGCTGGTGAGGGAGCTGGACACAGAAGGTTTTTTACCTTAAGAATATAAAGTATTGAGATATATTTCGGCCTTTAGAACCATTTTACTTTAGCCAGAAAATGTCATGAGTGCAAGTAATCCTAAATGTATTAATCGTTTTTTACAACTGCATTCTATGGTTCATAGAAACCAAATACATTTAAATATTTATATATATACAAACACAGGCACAATTTTCGAAACCCATATTTTGGGACTCAGAACATGCAGTTGCAGTGTAATACTATAATCCTATTTTGCAAACTAGGTTGTACAATGAACACTGAAATTAAGTATTATGTTTTTACACTAGTATATTGTGCAAAGCCTTAGCTTCCTAAAGTATTACCCAGTAAGCAGATTATGGAGACAACAGTAAAGTAATTAAAATGTTAAATTTTAATTATAGGTGAAACTTTGGGTCAGGAATTTTAGAAACCAAAAAAAACAATACTGCCATACATTCTATTTTTAAGATGTAAAATGCGAAAAAAATATTAGTTTGATCAATAATTACAAATTTTCATAAAATCATGTAGCAACCACTAAGAATGTATATTTTACTAATCTATTTTACAGTATACTGACACCAAGCTATGGTTTAAAAAACATAAAAAATAAAATAAGAAAAAAGAAAAGTACTTTCTATTGCTCTCAATCTCCTCTAAATTCCTCTTTTTTTTTTTTTTGCTGCTGTGATCTGACTTCCTGTTAGAAGGTGGCCATGTTCGTTCTTCATAGTCCCACTAGATATGTGCAGAAAATTTAATTTCAGTTGCAATAGCTACACATTGCTCGTTCTTATTTTTATATACTTCACAGCACTTTGTTTAAAAAATGTTTAGCCATATTCACTTGAAAAGTGCAAAAAGGAAATATGATGATGTACAAAGATCAATGACGGGCTGCAACTAGATTTTTTGATAGGAAGATCTTGTTCTCTAGTTGGATTCAATGAACATGAATACTGATTGTTTGCTCTGGACTATTACACTTTTTACACATTCTATATATGTTTGTTTAATTATTTACCACATTTTTCTAAGCAAATGGGACATAAGGACAGGGGCATGATTGTGACCAAATCCTTGTTTTGACTGTGAGCAGTTGGAAGCTACAGCTGCTGGCTGCACATTCAAAACGACTTTCTGACAGAATAGAGGAATTCCTTCTTTTCTAAAATACACCAAAATATATATTTCGGCTCTAGTTTTGCTGTAAGGTTGTTTAGATCAGAAGCAATTTATCACCACTACTGCAAGCTAAAAGTAAAGCTACCCATGACATACTTCATCAATCAATCGGTAGTTAGGACACTAAAAAGTTTTTTTCCCCGCTTGTAATGCCAACTCTGCACAGAAAGTACAATTATACCAAGCTGTGTGTGGGAATGAAAGAAATTAATCATTGTGGATTTACTGGTGCATTATACCCCAGAACTTAATGTAGCAAACTCAAATGCTTTTGCTCAATAACATGGCTTTACATACTGTACATTTATAGGGAGGGAAATTAAAGGTATATACCTAAAGACATTTTGTTTAATCTTAAATATAGTAGCAGAGGGTTAAACTGATGTTTTTCTTTCTATTCCTATTTTGGCAGCAACTCAAAATTTTGGGTTAACCATCACTTTTTAAGTCCCAGTGACATCTGTGATTAGGACAATTTGAAGGAATCTCTCCAATGGGGATACAGACAGTTCTAAACCATTACCACTCTATCCAAATGAAAAAAAAATGATGAAGAGGAGAGATCGCCAAAAGCAGCTGTGATGTCACCCATACGCTTACTATGGGGCATCCGTTCACAACTGTCCCCCCCTCTACATTGAAACTACATAGAATAGGCTTAGAATGGGGCTGGCAGCAGGTTTGGGTATAGTTAGTATTTGACTGAATTTCTGCTTTAAGTCTGTGTAAGCTTGTCTAAATATTTATTTAAATTAAATATTTAATTAAATGATAGAAATGAAAGGAAAAATAATGACTTTTAAGTCGATCGCCCCTGTTGTATATTCTTAGTTGGGCTTCTTGGGCTTTAACCACTTCAGCCCCCCGGAACACTTGGCTGGCCAAAGACCAAAGCGCTTTTTGCAATTCAGCAATGCATCGTTTTTAACTGACAATTGCGCGGTTGTGCAACGTGGCTCCCAAACAAAATTGATGTCCTTTTTTTCCCCACAAATAGAGCTTTCTTTTGGTGGTACTTGATCACCTCTGGGTTTGAATTTTTTTGCACTATAAGCAAAAATAGAGTGTCAATTTAAAAAAAAAATATATTTTTTTTTTACATTTTGCTATAATACATATCCCCCCCCCCAAAAAAATATATATATATAAAAAAATCCTCAGTTTAGGCAGATACGTATTCTAAATATTTTTGGTAAAAAAAAAAAAAAAATTGCAAAGGGCGTTTATTGATTGGTTTGCGAAAAAGTTATAGCATCTACAAAATAGGGGATAGTTTTATGGCATTTTTATTAATATTTTTTTTTACTAGTAATGGCGGAGATCAGCGACTTTTATCGTGACTGCGACATTATGGCAGACACATCGGACACTTTTGGTGCTATTTTGGGACCATTCACATTTATACAGTGATCAGTGCTATAAAAATGCAGTGATTACTGTGTAAATGTGACTGGCAGTAAAGAGGTTAACCTGTAACCCGCTGAAGGGGTTAAGTATGACCTAGGGATGTGTTCTAACTGTGTGGGGGCGGGGCTACGTGTGACACGGCACTGATCACCGCTCCCGATCACAGGGAGCGGTGATTAGTGTGCTGTCTCTAGGCAGAATGGGGAAATGCTTGTTTACATTAGCATTTCCCTGTTCTTTCTCTCCGTAAGATGATCGCGGGACTCCCAGTAAACATAGAGTCCGTCGGGCCCGTGGTAAGACTCATGGAGCTTGTGGCAGGCGCAAACGCCCGCAACCCCTGGGCCTTAAAGGCGACACATATATACGTCGATCTGCCCAGCCGTGCCATTCTGCCATTGTATATAGTCATGCAGTGGTCAGCAAGGGGTTAACCAAGTGTCCCTTTATGATGGACATTATCGCTGCAATTCTGTCCTGCATCTTACATAGTTAGTCAGGTTGAAAAAAAGACAAGTCCATCCAGTTCAACCATAAAAAATAAAAATAAACAAACAAAATAAAACACATTATAATCCCATACACCCAACTCCATACCCACAGTTGACCCAGAGGAAGGCAAAAAACCCCAGCATCTGAGCGATATGACTTGTCTGGGGTGTCTTCTCCCCCTCAAAGGTTTCCTTGGCTAAGCGTGAGAGTCTCTTAACCACTTGCTTACTGGGCACATAAACCCCCTTCGTACCCAGGCGAAATTTCAGCTTCCGGCACTGCGTCGCTTTAACTGACAATTGCGTGGTCGTGCGACGTGGCACTCAAACAAAATTGGCGTCCTTTTTTTCTCCACAAATAGAGCTTTCTTTTGGTGGTATTTGATCGCCCGTGCGGTTTTTATTTTTTGCGTTATAATGAAAAAAAGAGCGACAATTTAAAAATATATATATATTTTTTACTTGTTGCTATAATAAATATCCCATTTTTTTTTTTTTTTATATATTTTTTTTTCTCAGTTAAGGCCGATACGTATTCTTCTACGTATTTTTGTAAAAAAAAAAAAAAAATCACAATAAGTGACTGCTTTGCGCAAAAGTTATAGCACCTACAAAATAGGGGACATAATTATGATTTTTTTTTTTATATTTTTTTTTTACTAGTAATGGCGGCGATCTGCGATTTTTATTGGGACTGCGATATTGCGACGGACACATCGGACACTTTTGACACATTTTTGGCGCCATTCACATTTATACAGCGACCAGTGCTATAAAAATGCACTAATTACTGTATAAATGTGACTGGCATTGAAGGGGTTAACACTAGGGGGTGAGGAAGGGGTTAAATGTATTGCCTGGGTGTGTTCTAACTGTGTGGGGGGAGGGGGGTGACTGGGGGAGGTGATCGATGCTGTCTCCCTATGTACAAGAGAAACAGCATCTGTCACCTCACTGACAGGACGTGAAGCTCTGTGTTTACACTCAGAGCTCCACGTCCCTGCTCTCTCACCGACGATCGCGTGTACCTGACGGACATCGCGGCCGCCGGGTACACGCATCGGATCCTCGGTGATGCGTCGGGACTGTTTTTCCCCGCCGCGCGCCGCAGAGAATTACAAGCAAATCACGTCCAAAGACGTGACCCCGGCGCCTCAGGTCCGCGCTGTTCACGTATTCTGTCAATAGCGCGGACCTGAAGTGGTTAAGGGGGTCTCCCATAGAGCAACTCGAATGGAGAGTACCCCATAAAGGACTGGGGGACCTTCCTGCTGGCAAAGTACGGAAGCAAATTCTCAGTTTTTTCCATCCTTGTCAACAACTTTTTTCAAAAATACTCTTCTAGTTTTATTAAAGCGTTCCACCAAGCCATCAGTTTGAGAGTGGTACATGGAGGTTTGCAAATGTGTCACCTTAAACAATTTGCACAACTCTTTTGTTACTGTGAGGCCGCGTACACACGAGGAGACATGTCCGCTGAAACTGGTCCGCAGACCAGTTTCAGTGGACATGTTTGATCGTGTGTACAGCCTAGCGGACAGGTTTCCAGCGGACAAAAGTTTCTAAACATGCTTAGAAACTTGTCCGCTGGAAACCTGTCCGTCGGACATGTCCGTCTAATTGATTTGACGCATGCGTGGAAGCATTGAACTTCTTTTTGCCAGCACGTCGGTGTCTTCTACGTCACCGCATTCTGGTCCACGGGGATTTTGGTCTGATGTTGTGTACACGCATCAGACCAAAATATCCCTTCAGACATGTCCGATGAAAACGGTCCGTCGGACCTGTCTCATCGGACATGTCCCCTCGTGTGTACAGGGCCTAAGGACCCCAACGTCACTGATCATCATAAACAACTCCTTGACAATGTGTCTAGCAGATGTGTTGTATACAAGGGACTGCTTCAGCGTAATGGGTAGCCTAGTGTATAATCACAAGAATGTGCTGATGGCTCCAGGCAGACTTTGCCATGGACCTTGTGGGTCAACTGCCCATCCTCTCAAAGGTAACTTAAATAATGGGTAATGGCACTAAAGAACTTCGAAAGTGAGGCAGGGGTGCTGACATTTGATTTGACATACAGGGAAGGATTGGCAATAATTCTCAAGGTCCTTCTGAACCCCAGGCTAGTAAAACCTGTGTAACACTCTTTCAGTGGTTTTCTTAACACCCAAATGGCCTCCCAGCAAGTGTCCATGGGCAAGTTATACCACCTTCTGTATGGTTTGGGGACCACATCCTGCGAAGAAGTTATTGCCCTGTTCAGTTAAATATTGTCCGCAAATACAGAGATTGAACCGTTTACCATAACCTCCAGGTCATTTAAAAGCAAATTAAATAGGATTGGTCCCAGTACAGAACCCTGGGGGACCCCACTATCCACCCCTGACCATTCTGAATACTCCCCATTTATCACTACCCTCTGAACTTGCCATTGTAGCCAGTTTTCAGTCCATGTACTCTTGCTATGGTCCATGCCAACGGACCCTACTTTGTACAGTAAACGTTTATGGGGAACTATGTCAAATGCTTTTGCAAAATCCAGATACACCACATCTACGGGCCTCCCCTAATCTAGAAGGCAGCTCACCTCCTCATACAAGGTTAATAGATTGGTTTGGCAAGAACGATTCTGCATGAATGCATGCTGATTACTGCTAATGATACAGTTTTCATCACTAAAATCTTGTATGTAGTTCCTTATCATCCCCTCTAAGTGCTTGCATACTATTGATGTTAGGCTAACTGGTCTAATTCTTAGGGATGCATTTTGGCCCTTTTTTAAACAGGAACAAGGCGCTTTTGCGTTTGTTCCTGTACAGCACCAATCTGTTAGCACAGCACCTTTGTTGCTCCTGTGGAATCCTGGCTTGCTGCTGTGCAGTGTTACATAACACCAACTGTTTGAGGATTTCCTCCATGTTTAGTCACTCCAGGTACTGGTCCTTTAAGTAGTAACTTACTACAGCTGCTCGCAGGCCTCCACCATATGTGAGCGGGAGAACAGGTAGCAGGTACAAAGCTCCATGGGATAAACAGTCTCTCAGGCACAAATACCAATTCCTCAAAGGTAATGACAAAACAGTGCAGTGTTTATTTGCATTATTTACAAGTCTATATGCAGGTGCTGTACAGTGTCTCAGAAAACAAACAGGAAAAATAATAACAAAACAAAAACCTAGCCATGTCTCGACACCAACGATACAAAATACAGGCCCTAACAGGCTGAGCAAGCCTACAGCTTGTCAGCTTCCACATATACAACTTGCTCTCTTGCCAACCTCTTGCTCTCTGTAACAGCACTGGTGAAGGGAGTGAACCACAACTGCAGTTAGCAAGGATTTCAATGCACTTCTTATGAATTCAGGATTAGGCCCCAGTCGTCAAGTCACGCCACACAAACAGGAGTTTGGGGGTTCTCTACATCATCTCTCTCTCACATAAAGAAAGGCATTGAGCTACTAAGCTTGGACGCATTACAACACGCGACCAGAGCTTAGCGTTTAAAATTATAGTATGCACTAAAAGATACGCATGCACAACTGTATGCAAGTCATTATCGGTATTACATAGCGTTGTGCATTAAGCCACTAAGGGAGAAGGTATGAAATACGTCAACCCCTAGCATAGGAAAGTTTAAGCGAACATGTTCCGCAACATAGGGCATAAGCCCATAAACAGGTAGTACTTTTGTCAAGCATGAAGTAAATAGGCGTTGTTGAGACAACTATTAAATACACATGAGAGGCAATTATAATTCAGGTTCTTTGAGAGTACATGTAGTAAATAGGAGTTGTTGCGACAACTAATAATTGCATAAGACTGGCAATTATAGCTCAGGTTATAATAGTTCAGGTACTTTGAGAGTGCAAGTAGTAAATAGGAGTTGTAGCGACAACTAATTAGTGCCTAAAAGTGGCAATTATAGCTCAGGTAATAATAGTTGCATTTGAGAGGCAAATATAGCTGAGATAACAATAGTTGCATATGAGAGGCAATATAGCAGGTAATTTGAGGGTAGCTGACCCTTTAAGGTACTCCTTAGCAAACAATCCTTAGCACAGCAATATATCCCAATTAGTATGTTGATATTCACAAGACGTATTAAGTAACAACAAATGTATTTAGATGGAATACAAGCAGCAGATCTTCTTATAGGACTACAAATGATACAATAGCTACTTATCCATCTGAAGGCTTCAATGCAGGAGATAGGGATTCCGTGGTGTAGGGTGTTCAGCAAAGGCCTCAAGGTTGTCCCCAGCAATGCTGTGTTGTAGTAGGTGCATTAGCACTAAAGTAGTAGTTGTTGCCTGGAGCGGTGTTGCAGCATGGGTAGCGACAGCAGCCTTGACGCAGAGAGGGTCTATTGCTAGCTGGCCATAATGTTGCCTCTATTGTAGTGTGGCCGGAACGGCTGACAATAATAGAAGAGTTTTTCTATTTAAAATGAATGCCTTTATAGGCAGTTATCAGATGCAGTGCATTAGCACTGATTCAAAGGAGAAGCACCGATTTGCGGCGTACTTCCGGGTTCCACGCTGGAACGCACCATGGCGCCGGACGATGACATCATTGCGCGATCGCCGTATGCGTTCACGCATTGGAACGCACTACGGCTCTGAAAGCACCCGTCATTACAAAAAGTAACTGGCGCGCGGAGCGCCTGTTACACTCTGACAGACAGGAGTTGTTTGATTTCCCAGGCTGACAGCACTGGCTGTCTGTCTCAGGTGAACATAATTTGGCCTGGGGGAGAGGACCAAGATCCAAACTGGATCATGGGTCAGAGATACCTGAACATGTATGAGAGGAGCCCAAGAGATGTATAAACCCTGAACAATGATTTTCCCAGCTCTCTCTATATTATATTGTCAAAAGTATTGGGACACCGGGAGCTGCGGTGGCTCAACGCGATTGGCACTGCGCTGACAAGCCGTTCACCTCTGCAGCCAAGGGTTCAGATCCCGGTCTCGGCTGCATGTGAATTGAGTTTGGTGGTCTCAGCCCGGCTCCCGATGGGTGTGCTATGCGAGGTAAGCCTGCGCTTAGTACGCCCACCCCCTCCCACAAAACCACCACACTTACACGCACTCAAAAATTGGGTTAACATGCACGCACTTTGGCCACGTGGTCTCTAAAAAAGAGAGGAGAAGGACTAACGGGGCTGGCTGAGCGGGCTAGGTCCTCTCACTCCCTCATAGGGGAGTCCCTCTGCCCCGTTGGGCTTCAAAGCAGAGCAGGTAGGGCGGGCTGTGTGGGAGGACCCCCTCACACCCGCCATTGCCACCCGGGGCATGGAGAAAGATGGCAGATTGCCTCTGGGAGAGGTCTGCCTACTCCCAAACTCCTGCAGTCCGGCTCCTCTCTCGAGTACACGCACAAAATACACTTTAAAAAAAAAAAAAAAAGTATTGGGACAAATGCCTTTACATAAACTTCAATGACATCCCAGTCTTAGTCCATAAGGTTCAATATTGAGTTACACCCTTTGCAGCTATAACAGCTTAAACTCTTCTGGGAAGGCTGTCCACAAGGCTTAGGAGTGTGTGTATGGGAATGTTTGACTATTCTTCCAGAAGTACATTTGCGAGGTCAGGCACTGATGTTGAATGAGAAAGTCTGGCTCGCAATCTCTGCTCTAATTCATCCCAAAGGTGTTCTATTCGGGTGAGGTCAGGACTCTGTGCAGGCCACTCAACTTCCTCCACCCTAAACTCGCTCATCCATGTGTTTATGAACCTTAATTTGTGCACTAGTGCGCAGTCATGTTGGAACAGGAAGGGGCTATCTCTGAACTGTTCCAACAAAGTTGGGAGCATGAACGTGTCCAAAATATCTTGGTATGCTGACACCTTAAAAGTTCCCTTCACATCATAATCCCCCCATGGGTCAGTGCACAAGGCAAGGTCCATAAGGACATGGATGAGTGAGTTTGGGGTGAAGGAACATGACACGACTACGAGCCAGGATTTCTCATCCAACATCAGTGCCTGACCTCACAAATGCACTTCTGGAAGAATGGTCAAACATTCTCATAGAAACACTCCTAAACCTTGTGGACATCCTTCCCAGAAGAGTTATGGCTGCAAAGGGTGAGCCAACTCAATATTGAACCCTATGGACTAAGACTGGGTTACCATTAAAATTTATGTGCGTATAAAAGCAGCAGTCCCAGTACTTTTGACAATATAGTGTATACACACACACACAAAAACACACAGATGAAATATGAACAAAGCACATCTTTCTATTCAGGCACCATTTCCTGACTACAAAAGATAATTAATTAGTGATGGGGAGGAGAGCTCCAGCACACATTCTGTGTGAAGAGGGTGTGTCCCTTCCCACCAATCAGGAAGCTCTGTAGTGTGTAACTTTAGATCCTCACCTCCTGCTTTTCAGAGCTGAGAGATTCTGTGTAAAATCTGTGTTTTAGAAGGTTGTAGAAAAAAAAAAAGCTATGAGTAAGAATCTAACTATGACATGAAATGCGTCAGGTTTTTTATCCCTATTTGCTATTGACTGTTTTTTGGATGATTTTTGGATTACATTTTTGTACTTTTTGGATTTTATTCTTTGGAATTTTCAAAAAAAATAGCTTCAACAGAGTGCGACAGTCCAGGATGTTTCTTCTCTCCATGGATTAGTGCAGAGCCAGCACATGTCGGTGTAACAGGGCGGCAGCGATCACAGGTTTTTGGGCTCTTGGAGCAGTACGTTCTCTCTCTGTTTTCTTTTTCTGTTTAGACAAGTTAACTGAACTAAAATATTCGAATCACAGATGACGACAACATGCATCTGATCATGCAATATAAACTAGGTAATGACCAGCCAATTTTACATGATTCAGATAGGCTGAGCTGAGTCAGCAGCAATCAGAAACTGTCAAAAGATAAGACAGCCTGGATCCTTTCGCTTCAGACCTGCACACTAGTATATTCAACAGCTATAGTTAGGAAAGAAGAAAAAGAAAGTGCACAGATCAAAATAAATTTTAAACTTTACATTTAATGAAGAAAGTGACTTAAAGTTGAGCTAATCATGCCCCCCAGGAACAGTTTTCTAGTCCAGAGTCTATGGCCAGATAAAAGCTAGGCATACAATTTAAGTACTTTGCCCTTCTACCACTAGTTAGCTAGTACACTGCTCCATCTACAGCACAGCACTGCCACTGGCCACAGACTATAAGCTAAAAGAAGTCCTGAAGGACCATGACACGTGCCATTTTAAGTCTTTTTAAGAGCGTGACCATTGTATTTTTCTCCGCTTTTTTCTCTCCCCTAAGTGAATTATTTTATAGTTTATTAAAAAGAGTGTGTATACAGTAACTAAAACGATATCTTTATTTACGATTTAAAAAAATGCACATGCACTGTTCAATAGTGTTGATGCATCTGATCAGTTGAAAACCAGTTAAAAAGTTCATTCAAAATTAGCCAACATTGAGGGGGGGCGTGGCTACCGGCCTCTAAGATGGCCGCTTAACCTGGGAGCTCCGTGACACACCGGAGATTTTCAGCCCACAACAGCGCACAACGAGGGCATTTCGATCGTTAACACGTCCCGTTTGGTCGTGAATCTCCACTGAACGACGCGATGATGGGGAGAAACCGCAAAAAAACGCTACAGCCTCAAAAGATGGAAAATGTTGTTTCCCTCACGACGCGCGGGACTCCTCAAAATGGCGCAGCTTCTGTGAGAGGAAATATGCAGGCCGCACCACACTGCTCTAATCAAGGTATGCGACGTGATGACTCGCTCCAGAGTGGCACACTGAGTGATACTCCCTCAGGAACCCCAAGTCCCACTACTAGAAGCCCAGCTAAGTCTAAGCTGAGGAGAGACTCCCCACATAGGCCAGAATGCGCCATGGAAATGACCACCCACTCTTAGGCCTCTCTTAACCCTGGGGAAAGAGAAGGGGATCCCATAGCAAATTTTCCTACAGCTGATAAACCAATTTCTGACACAATGCTCAAGGAAATGCTGCTCTCTCTTCGCTCTTCTCTACAAGCAGATCTTTACAGAGGTTTAAACAAATGTCAGAGAGAGGTACACATTCTGGGTACCAGGGTGGACACAATTGAACACAGAATGGAGAATTTTGCCTCATCGCACAATGTTATGGTGGATGCACATTCCAGTCACGAAGATGAAATTGCATGGATCAAAGACAAAATGGCGGACCTCAAGGACAGATCTAGGAGGAATAACATCAAACTAAGGGGTGTGCCTGAGACAGTGCCTCCTAATCAGCTCCTCCAATATGCACAAACTTTATTCTCCTCAATACTACCAGAAGCAACAGCCCAAGATCTCCTAATCGACCGCATACATAGGATCCCTAAACCGTCATTTGTCCCTGACGAAATCCCTAGAGATGTTTTACTCAGGATCCATTTTTTCCATGTGAAGGATATAATTTTACAAACATCACGCAGACCAGGGAGCCTCCCCCAACAATACGGAAATCTCAGGATCCTGCCTGACCTTTCCAGGCACACTTTGCAGCGCCGTAGAAATCTATTATCAATCACCAAAGCATTGAGAAACCACGCAGTGCCACACAAATGGAAATATCCTGCTACCTTGGTGATTACCCATGACGGTTCTGATATTTCAGTATCCAACCTGGAAGATGGTTTGACACTACTTCGCCGTTGGGGAATAGTTCCAGACCAAACCACAGATCCACGCACCATGAATGTCCCCCAAGGAATTCAACACGATTGGCAAGTAGTCTCCCGCAAGAAAAAATAAGAAATCTACAAACGGCAACAAAACCCATGTTTGACTCAAGCCCTACCTAGAATATCTCCGGTATGGAGTTGCTACACGGCAGCTCCTTTTTCCCCTGTTAACTTAATAGCAGCTACGTATGCGATAGGATCAGTTAATGGATCCATTTCTTAAGATTGTTTGGTTAACTGTTTGTGTTTTTTTTTGTTCCTACCCTGTTTGTTTGTTTTCATGATATGCACAGGTTTTCCCAGGACATCTCCTCCTTTGCAAGGTCCGGTACCAAACCGCTTCTTGTCACGGCTGTCTTTGTGAATGCCAACGGCAATAATCCCTACCTGATATGTGAGTACCAAAACAAAATTGTTGACCACATTCCTATACCAACCTCACTATGGTGATAAAAATTTTGTCTATTAATGCTAGGGGACTAAACCACCCAGCAAAAAAGATTTTCACTATGGAAAGAGGTTCACAAATCCAACGCAGATATCCTATGTGTGCAAGAAACACATTTCCAAGCGAACAAAACTCCACAATTTACTCATAGGGACTTTCCTACTATCTATACTGCTTCCAACCCGACGGCCAAAAGAGGAGATGTCCTGATAGCGTTCAAAAATTCTATAGCTTTCAAACCTAAAGATGTTATCACTGATGTTAAAGGCAGATACGTGATAATTGCTGGTGACATAAATACTAAACCATATACCATAGTCTCAATTTACGCTCCAAACACCCACCAGTTGAGATTCATACGCAGAGTGCTTAAGAGAGCTAATTCTTTACAATATGGCAGACTATTGGTGTGCAGTGATTTTAACATTATTTCAGATCCGATGATTGACTCCTCACCTAGAAGGACAAGAGGAGTCCCAACACTCCTACCGCTTCTACACTCAGAAGAATTATTTGATGCATGGAGATGCCTTTATTCGAATGAACGCGACTATACTTTTTTTTCAGGGAGACATGGTTCCTACTCAAGAATAGACATGTTCTTGACAGACAAATGGCTACTACAGGACATAGATAAGACATCAATTCATGACATTACGTGGTCTGACCATGCTGCCATCTCCTTGTCGATTGTTGAAAGAGGGGTCTCTCCCTCCTCATCCATCTGGCGCTGTAACAATAGAACTATACTGAATCCACACCACCAAACATCTCAATAACTATTTCCAACTCAATTCAAACTCTGTAAATGATCCTAATACCTTGTGGAATGCTCACAAGGCAGTTATACGGGGTATTATCATACAAATAGGGGCAATAGAAAAAAGAAAAAGATCCAAAGAAATCCAAGATGTCCTCAATGACCTAAAAGATACTGAGAACAGTAATAAACAATCACCACCCCCCCCCCTTTGACCGCCAAATTGAAAGACCTTAGAGAAAAACTTCGGGAACTATTATCGCAACAATATGACAAACACTTGAGAAGGCTTAAACTCAATCATTATAACAATGCTAATAAGGCAGGTAAATACTTAGCAAATAGATTGAAAGTCATGCGCAATAAATCTAGAATAGCTTTTCTCACTGACCCACTCTCCCTACACAAAGTCACAAACCCCCAAAAAATTGCTGATTTAATTGCAAACTACTACGGCTCTCTATATAACCTCAAAAAAGATGCTAATGCTCCCCAACCTAGCATACATGAGATTCAATCCTTCCTTCATACACTGAAACTTCCCTCTCTAACATCCCAACAATTGGAGGATCTTAACTTACCTATCACTCCACAGGAGATACTAAAAGTCATACACTCCCTTCCCATGGGGAAATCACCAGGTCCCGATGGTTTTTCCAACGAGTATTTCAAAACATTCCATGCAGTTTTGACACCATATATGTCAACTGTCTTCAACAATTTTATATCCACCACTTCACTTCCCCAAGAAATGTTAAGAGCCCACATAGTGACAATTCCAAAACCTGGCAAAATCCCAGACATTCCCGAAAATGTTAGGCCTATTTCCCTCCTTAACACTGACACCAAGATTTATGCAAAACTCTTAGCCACAAGATTAAAACATATCATCCCTACACTTGTTCGAAGTGACCAGATGGGCTTTGTGAGGGGGAGACAGGCCTCTGATGCCACCAGGCGTATTATTGATATTGTGCACCACGCTGGAAAAACTCGAACGCCTTCTCTGTTGTTGTCCATTGATGCAGAGAAGGCGTTCGATCGAGTACACTGGATGTACATGGAAATGGTTCTACAGAAATTTGGTTTCCAGGGCTCTATCTTATCTGCGATATTGGCCTTATACTCATGTCCCTCTGCTCGAGTGTACTCTTCTGGGTTTCTTTCAGAGTCTTTCCCTATAACAAATGGTACACGGCAGGGTTGCCCTCTATCCCCGTCAATTTTCAATCTAATAATAGAACCTCTAGCCGAAGCCATCAGGTCTAATCCAAGGATTTCAGGTTTTCAATTTGGCCATGAAAATCACACCATCAGTCTTTTTGCTGATGATGTGATATTACTATTGACCAACCCTGTTGAATCTTTACTTGAAGTTCACAATGTTCTGATGACGTTTGGAAAGGTTTCATATTACAAAGTCAATTTTACAAAATCTCTTATCCTTGACTTAGGGGTACCACCTCATGTCAAGAGTTGCCTACTATCCCGATTACCCTACACATGGAGCTCGGGCTCTATCAAATACCTTGGTATCACCCTTACGAGTAGTGTCTCTACGCTTATCAAAGCTAATTTCCCCTCACTGATTAAAAAAATTGAAACCCAACTCAAAAGGATCTCTGAGAAGGAAGTGTCCTGGATGGGTAGAATATCTGCTTTTAAAATGCCGATTATGCCTCAAATCCTATACTTTTTTCGTGTAATTCCATTGTGTATACCGTGCCATTACCTTAATCGCCTCACAACATTAGGATGGAAGTATATTTGGCAGGGTAAAAGGGCACGGTGTTCACGTAACTATCTTGTGTCTCACAAAAAAGTAGGAGGAGCAGGTCTACCCGACATACATGACTATATGTGGGCAGCTCGACTTGACCAACTTAAACACTGGTTCCATGACCTAGACGTTCCACCCTGGGTGAACATAGAAAATACACTGTCACCGACGGCTAACGTGAAAATAATGTTGCTCAGTGATAAATGGTCTCCTTGGAAACTAACCTCTTTACCCCCTACCATACAGACTTCGTTAAAAGCGTGGAGACATATACTGAACCAAGACCATCAAGACTTTCAAGGTATTGACCTCCAACTACCATTACAACTACTTGAAGCCAAGATACCCAGATTGACTGTCTCTGAACTCAATTCACATGGGGTGACTGTTATTTCGGAACTGTACGCGAATGATACGCCCCTACTTCCTGCCAAGGTTGTATCCCAATTCCATTTACCTGACAGATCTTTCCACACCTGTGACAGAATTGTGCGCTTCCTCCAATCGTTACCTTCCCAAGAGGGTGTGGAAATGTTATTCTACCGCTCACCCTGCCTCAAAGGGCATATCACTGTTCTACAATTTATTTCAAGATAAGATGACATTTTCTAAGACGACTGCAATGAAAAACTGGGAGGTAGACCTACGTACTGGATTCACGAAAGAGGATTGGTCGTGTGCCTTTCAGACGATTCATAAAGCCTCTCACTGTGTAAAACACTGGGAATTATCCATTAAATTAACCAATAGGTGGTACTACACTCCACTGAGATTGGCCACATTCTATCCTGGTACCCCAGCCAACTGCTGGAGAGAATGTGGTCAAGTAGGCAATCTCATGCATGTATTCTGGTATTGTCCACATATAAGAAGCCTGTGGAATCAGGTTTTTAAACTCATTTCTTCCACCACAGGGATATTGACTCAACCTGATCCAGCGCTAGCTCTTCTCAACATACACATTGATAGATTCCCTTTCCACATGAGGACAGTAGTTACACACATGTTATTAGAAACACGTACGTCCATTCTACGAAATTGGAAATCTAAAAACACTGTGAATATTTCTGATGTAATAACAGAGGTCCACAGGAATTTCACTTTTGAAAAACTTATAGCACTTAACTCCTTGACGACAAGACATTTTGATCAGTGTTGGTCCATATGGCCCCAAAACTGATAAGGTTCTCGAATATTTGTTCCATTGAATTTTCTCTGTCTTAAATGCATCTATTCCTATTTTGTCCTGTACTAGACTATGTTTCACGTACAATTTGTATACTGTGTATTCCCCCATTACCCTGTGCTTTTACATTTCCCCTTTTTCTTTTCTGTTCCCCTTGAAAAATTCTACAATAAAAACTATTGATTGAAAAAAAAAAAATTTGCCAACATTTATCCTGATTTCCTTGCTTGTTACAGACAAAAAAAAACAGGATGCTTTCCTAAATCAGCCAACACATCATTTTTTTGCCATACAACTGATTTCTTAAAAAAAAAAAAACACAACACAGGCAACTATGTATTACTAAAACTATTACGATTGTTTCCCTGGTCAGTTGGCCTACCCCAAGGAATCACTACCCAACAAACTTTTTAACGTGAAAGTAAACCTGGATATCAGTCTTACTGTGCTGCTGGAGCTCGAAACCTTAACCCCCTCATGGACAGATGCACAGCAGCCACATAATCTATTGTAACGATAATCAATAAGCTCTGCATTGGAGGACTATGACAAAGCAATTTGCTGTGTAAAACATTTTGATAAAAGGAGGTATACACCAAGCTCATTTCATGCAGCCTACATGCTCGACTTCAGGAGTGAGAGTGTACCAGCTATTACTGTACAGAACGTCAGCAATGAGGGTCCATTGATCATTACTCAATTTCATGAACAGATCACACCTATTAGAATCAAACATTGGGCAATGCTAAGGAATGATCCCAAGCTGGGTCTTGGGCTTCCCGACAACCCCAAAGTGTTTTTACACAGAGATAGTAATGTAAAGAATCTCCCAACAACATGGCAAGCACACGTTATAAAGCACCAAAAAATATACCAAGTTGTCTTTCCATAAATGGCATGTTTTGTTATAAGAAACGCAAATGCCTTACTTGCCAATTGACTCCTCATGGCCTATGATTTCTTGTGATATCGGTAATGCATTAGCACTATGGATATATACAGTATATTTTCTACATTCTATTTCTAGGTTTAGTATCCATTCTGAGCCCATTAGTTTACACTGCATGCTTGGATTAATTTTACTACTCATTGCTATTTTGACATGACGTCTAGAGTTATAATCATCTGCACCAATAGATTTTTTTTTATTTTGCTTATTTAGTAATAATAGATTGTTTTATATAAAGCTTTTTTTTTACCCTAGTACATCATCTCAATTAGTTAATGCACATACCTGGTATTTTATTATATTTATTTCTTCTGCCTTTGGGTGTAATGTATTTATCTATTTACACATACAATATATTACCAAAAGTATTGAGATGCCTGCCTTTACATGCACATGAACTTTAATGGCATCTCAGTTTTCATTCATAGGGTTCAATATTGAGTTGGCTCACCCTTTGCAGGTATAACAGCTTCAACCCTTCTGGGAAGGCTGTCCACAAGGTTTAGGAGTGTGTCTATGGGAATGTTTGACCATTTTTCTAGAACCGCATGTGAGGTCAGGCACTGATGTGGACAAAAAAGCCTGGCCCGCAGTCTCCGCTCTAATGCATCCCAAAGATGTTCTACTGGGTTGAGACCAGGACTCTGAAGGCCAGTCAAGTTCCCCCACCCCAAACACGCTTATCCATGCCTTTGTGGACCTTTCTTTATGCACTTCAAAATCATTTGGTGGAGGGGGGGGGGGGTTATAGTGTGGGGTTGTTTTTGGAAGTTGGGCTCTGCCCCTTAGTTCCAGTGAAGGGAATTCTTAAGGTGTCATCATACCAAGACCTATATTATGTCTCTTTGGTAAAGCCTGCAACTGAAATCTCTGCTTTTAATGATTAAATAAATGACCTAAAAATAAGATCAATTATATGCTACGGATCTTACGTACTGAAAGAGTTGTAATACAGAGGAGAGGGTTTTCTATTGCTCATCCAGCAATAAATGAGGATGCTGAAAGCTGCCCGCAAAGAAATCGGATGGAATTTCTTGTACATAGATGTGTTTATGCATTTTATAATCTGTGCCAAACATTGAAGATGCATTACATATATACATTCTTGTACTTGGAAATGTTCCTGTAAGAATGTGTATGTCAAGGGTACATTAAATTTAGTATATATTGCTGACTTGGGTTGTGACTTGACCTTAACAACATGTTTTGTCTGTTCAGTACTATGGCCTTTCACTCTTCTATAGAATATCCAGTGACTTTGCTTCTGCATTCAGCTTTATTTTATTTATAGTTTTATTACCATAGTAAGCCAGCAGCTACAAATACTGCAGCGGCTGACTTTTAAAAAATGGACACTTACCTGTCCAGCATGCAAGCAATGTCAGCAGATGAGGCTGAGCAATTGCTCGGTCCTCGGGTGCTTCCGCCGCCATCCTCGGTAAAGGAATCAGGAAGTGAAACACAGAGGCGGGGGGGGGGGATAAGTGACGTGACGCGGGAGTTAGAACCCGGAAGTGGTGCAAGTTATCTGCCAGGTAACTTGTAGGTTATATGCAGCACACAGTTGCAAATGACAACACAAATATTTGACTTTCAAAATAAACAAACAAATACATTTTGGATTACAGTTTTACAATAAATGCATTAATTTTTGTTTCCACATTCATATATACCATTACTATAAGTAGTAATGGTATAATGTCTCACCTATGCAGTATGGACAGCACTGACCCTTCCTCAAGACCGGCCTTGCACAAGTAGCAGGTGGACAGGTTTCTGTGTAGCAGCTTATCTTTCCATCCATGCAGACACAGCTTGTGCAAACATTGGGCTTCCAAGACTCTGCTGCTAGGAAAATGTCTCCCTCTTCATTTTTGCAGTAGCTGGGCAGGCTCTCATTGCTGGGCACCGAGGGCTGTAAAGATTCATCTGGAAGAGTGAAAGTAAACATTTAGAGGCAGAAAGTGTCAGCTCAGATATCCTGAACTGGGCAAAGAAAATGGATATCAGGTACAAAGTGTATTTTCCGCTGGCACCATCTATTGCCGGCCTACTGCCTCTCCAACATAGGTTAGTTTAAAAGGTGGAAAATGCATTTGAATGTCCCATTTAAAAAAAGGCACACTTGAAAGTGACCTTCCCATCCAAAACAAAGACAGCTCTGAGAACATGAATTGCTGTGTGGTTAATTCAGAAATGCCTTTGCAATAATTCAGCCTCTTACTGGCTTTCCTACTGGGTTACTATATATTAACCCTTATTTTCAAATATTTATGTAGACATGAAAAGGTTGTGATCAAAATAATAGTTTCCATACCATACTTATTATGTCCTACTCTTTTAAAAAAAACAAAAACATTTTTTAAATAGCTATTTACCTGCAAATAAAACAGTGGTTTTCGGTAAAGCGTGGAGTGTAGAAAACGCCCAAGAATTTCAGTCACTGGTAAGATTTTTCACTCTAGTCTTCCTGCTTCTTTCCCTACTTTGTCACCAAGCGTCACCCCTACTGCATTCTCCACAATGTAACATACAGTGTCTTAAAGTATTCATACTACTTGAAAATTTCAAAATGTTGACATGTTACAACCAAAAACATAATAATGTATTTTATTGATCTGTAGTAAACCAACACAAAGTAGCACATAAATGTGAAGTGGAAGAAAAATGATAAATGTTTTTTTAAAAATGTTTTACAAATAAATATCTAAAAAGTGTGGTGTGCATTTGTATTCAGCCCCCTTTACTCTGATACCCCTAACTAAAATCTAGTGGAACCAATTGCCTTCAGAAGTCACCTAATTAGTAAATAGAGTCCACCTGTGTGAGATGCAATATCAGTATAAATACAGCTGTTCTGTGAAGCCCTCAGAGGTTTATTAAATGAAGGCCAAGAAACACACCAGACAGGTCAGGGATAAAGTTCTAAAGAAGTTTAAAGCAGGGTTAGGTTATAAAAAAAAAATATCCCAAGCTTTGAACATCTCAAAAAGCACTGAAGTAAACACCCTGAACACTGTTTAAGTCCCGGGGGGTTGTTACCCCCTTCCCCACCTCCTATCATATCACAGAGCACTGTTCAATTCATCATCCGAAAATGGAAATAGTATGGCAAAATTGCAAACCCACCAAGACATGGCCGTCCACCTAAACTGACAGGCCGGGCAAGAAGAGCATTAATCAGAAAAGCAGCCAAGAGGCCGATGGTAACTCTGGGAGGAGCTGCAGAGAGCCACACCCCAGGTGGAGAGAATCAGTCCACAGGACAACTATTAGTTATGCACTCCACAAATCTTGTCTTTATGGAAAAGTGGCAAGAAGAAAGCCATTGTTGAAAGAAAGCCATAAGAAGTCAAATTTTCAGTTTTCGAGAAGCCATGTGGGGGACACAGAAAACAATTGAACTTTTTGGCCTAAAATCAAAAGCTATGTGTGGCTGTAAACTAACATTGCACATCACCCTAAACACACCACCTCCACTGTGAAACATGGTGGTGGCAGCATCATGTTGTAGGGATGCTTTTCCTCAGCAGGGACAGGGAAGATGATCAGAGTTAATGAAAGATGTATGGAGCCAAATACAGGGCAGTTAGAAAAAAAACTGTCAGAGTCTGCAAAAGACTTGAGACCGGAGTGGAGGTTCTCTTCCAGCAGGACAATGACCCTAAACATACAGAAAGAGCTACAATGGAATAGTTTAGATCAAAGCAAATTGCTGTTCACAGATGCTCTCCATCCAATCTGGCAGAGCTTTTTGGTTGTAACATGATAAAATGTGGAAAAGTATGAATACTTTTTCAAAGCATTGTAAATGCAATTCCCTCACAATCACATGTGTGTAAAGGGCGAGACCCTATCATAATGGTTGACATTTTCAATAGGCTATATAGGATGTGGCCTAAGCTAATAGAGTCCAGGTGCATACCTTACCATTGTAATTACTTTAATTTTTTTCATTATTAGACTCGCAGAGCAAAGGAATGTAAATACATGCCTGATTGACTGACACTGTTTTTTATTATTTTAAAAGACTGGGCCTTATATGCCAAAGTATTGCTACTATTGCCCTTCATCCTGCCCCTGGGGTGTCATGCCATTTTGAGCTAGATGGGTGTAGCTATTGGCATTATTATATACTGTACGATAACCCAACACATTCTACAATGGATTGCTGCTATTGCCCATTTCTTTTTGTCCAATTAAATAAGCACTTTTTTAACCACTTAAGGACCGCCTCCTGCACATTTACGTTGGCAGAATGGCACGGCTGGGCACAGGCATGTACCTGTACGTCCCCTTTAAGTGCGCCTGCGACCCGGTCCGAAGCTCCATGACCGCGGCCACGGGACACCACCAGTGTCCCGTGATCGGTCACAAGAGCTGAAGAACGGGGAGAGGTGTGTGTAAACACACCTTCCCCGTTCTTCACAGTGCCAATGTCACTGATTGTCTGTTCCCTGATATAGGGAAAGGCGATCAGTGACGTCACAGGTCCAGCCCGCCCCCCTAAGGTTATAAACACATATAAGGTCACACAACCCCGAAAGCGCCCCCTAGTGGTTAACACCTAAACTGCAATTGTCATTTTCACAGTAAACAATGCATTTTTATAGCACTTTTTGCTGTGAAAATGACAATGGTCCCAAAAATGTGTCAAAATTGTCCGACATGTCCGCCATAATTCCGCAGTCACGAAAAAAAAAAAAAAAACCACTGATCACCGCCGTTAGTAGTAAAAAAAAAAAAATATTAATAAAAATGCCATAAAACTATCCCCTATTTTGTAAACACTATAAATTTTGCACAAACCAATCGTTAAACGCTGATTGCGATTTTTTTACCAAAAATATGTAGAAGAATACGTATCGGCCTAAACTAAGAAGAATTTTTTTTTACATCTTTTTTGGGGGTATTTATTATAGCAAAAAGTAAAAATTGTTTATTTTTTTCAAAATTGTTGCTCTATTTTTGTTTATAGCGCAAAAAAATACAAACCGCAGAGGTGATCAAATACCACCAAAAGAAAGCTCTATTTGTGGGAAAAAATAGATTTTTTGTTTGGGAGCCACATCGCACGACCGCGCAATTGTCAGTTAAAGCAAACGCAGTGCCGGATCGCAAAAGCTGGCCAGGTCCTTTACCTGCATAATGGTCCGGGTCTTAAGTGGTTAACAAAGTTCTGACTGCAAACAATATTTTAAACAAAATTAATTTTAAGAGAAACCAGAAAGGCTTCGATTAGAAACAAGGTTTTCATCCATTGAATTGTAAGGTAAGCCTGTCATCTCTTTGAACTAGTACTGGCTAGCTATACTGGATGATTGTACTGCCTATCAGGGGAGTTAGCACTCAGAAGTAAGAACTTCTTGCCCCATTTCATGCATGCACTAAAAATAAATCCTGTATACCAGTAAACTCAGTAAATTAGGGTCTGACCGTGCCTTTTTTTCCCTCTATAAATGTAAATTGCTGCATGCTGTATTAGCAATTGCACAATAACTTGCAGTATAAATATAATTTTGCAGTATCGTAGCAGTTACTTAAATATTTCTCTTTACAGAAAAATTTAACAATATATAAACTTACCAACATTAAACATATGAGGTATAAAAGAGGTAAGACCACTGAATTTTCAAAGTTGCTCTGCATTGACGCATTTGCATTGGTAATTGCAGTGTAAATTTGTAAACCTTAACCTCAGTACCAAACTGTACAGCTGTTTTGTTTTAAGGAACCAACAGATTTGCTACTGAATATGTAGTAGGGCTCCAACAAAAGATGTTACAGTGTGTAAAAAATGTATACTTTTTATGCTGTTGATGTATCAGACTGTGTATATCAAGGACATTGTAAATTTGGTGTAATTTCCTGAAAACCTACAGAACATCTGCATCTGTTTCTTCATGTATCCTTTGGCTGTGATCAGAAAAAACAGATTGATACACCAGAAACTGAGCAGAAAAATGCAATGGAGGAAGATGTACTGCTTATGGACAAAAGTTCATGATTGTCTCAATATAGTTTGCACACATACTTTACAGTATAAATATGTATAGCTGCTGGATTCTGGGAAGCATCTCTATACAAATCACAATAATATAAAAAAAAAATGTGCATCATTTCTATTTGCAAATTTTGTTACAATTTATACACTGGTTGGAGCACATCTGTGCTTATTCCAGAGGGAAGCTTACAATAATGCATTGCAAAAGGGTTATAACAGATATTTTCTGTGCTTTTAGACACATTCTGAACTATATTGTATTAACGATGCAATATTATAACATACAAATTAATTTTTCTGTTCTTATTACCCTACTTCATAAAAAAAGCCCTTTCCATACTTGAGAATGTGCATTAAAACAAAGGTAAATCAAAAGTGGAGCAAAAACTGTAAAAATAACCATAATAAAACAGTTAAACAAAATGGGTGTGAAGCTTATGATATCGTGCAAAACGCTTCCTGTATGCACCTATTATACGGTAAACATGCACCGAGTAAGATCGAAGTAAATTCAAAGTAATTTTAAATGACACTCCCATATAGAAACTGACCTGGCCTAAAGCATTACTAAGGATAACACAGCAGTAATGTGAAATTACCATATTTATCGGCGTATAACAAGCACCTTTTCCCCTTAAAATCAGGGGAAAATCGTGGGTGCGTGTTATACGCCAATCCCCACTGTCTCTGAGCGCCGCCGACATAGACCAAGCTGAGCCGAGTGTACTGTGTACTCGGCTATTCTCAGCTACGCTCACAGTCACACCCTGTCCCGCCTCCTAGCCTTTATTTCCCACCATTGGACTGCCGGGCCAAGGGGCGGAACTGGGCAGGACTGCGAGAGGAGCCGAATACACAGGAAATCCGGCTCTGTATAGCTCGGTTGAGGCGCTAAATTTAAAAATACATAATGCTGCAATTTTGGGCAAGGTGCAGATGGACACTTATAAGGCTAGATAGACTCTGTGCAAGGCTGCGGATGGATGCTGGACAAGACTGCTGATGGATGCTGGGCAAGACAGCAGATGGACACTGATAAGGCTGGATGGACTCTGTGCAATGCTGCAGATGGATGCTGGACAAGGCTGCTGATGGATGTTGGGCAAGACTGCAGATGGACACTGATAAGGCTGCATTGATGGGCATTTAAAAGTTTTATTTCCTTAAACTTCCCTCCTAAACATTTCTTTCCTTAAACTTCCCTTCTAAGCTTGGGGTGCGCGTTATACGCTGATGTGTGTTATACGCCAAATAAATACGGCAATCTCTCTCTCTCTCTCTCTCTTTATATATATATATATATATATATATACATACACTATATATATATACATACACAGTATATATATATATATATATATATATGGAACTATTCGTACCCTAACAAAGGCTGCACATGGGGATGCAAGGTCTTCCCTTGTTGAAAATAAGGTGGATGGTGTTTTGTAATCTGGTCTATTAAAAGATAACATTGAAAGCATTATCTTACAGTATATCTGTACAATACAAATAAATACCTGTTAATTATGCCGGAAAACTAGTAAGCTACTGTACACTCATTATTCCTAGTTTTCTCTGTAGACTATAGAACTCCCCTATCCCCAATGTTATGGTGATAAGAATATGTTAAAGTTTTCTGTAGTCCTACATATCCAGTCCTAAAATTGCAGTCTTCACATGGTCTGAGGCTGCGTACACACGATCAAATCTGTCTCCTGGAAACGGTCTGCCAGACCGATCAGCAGACAGATTCGATCGTGTGTACGGGCTGACAGACAGATTTGGCCAGCCGACAGATTTTAAAGCATGCTTTAAAATCTGTCTGCTGGGAATCCGTCCGTCCGACATGTCTGCTGGTTAGTACGCTAACCAGCAGACATATCTGCTTACACATGCGTCGAATGGATTTGACGCATGCGCGGAAGTGTTTTTCTTCCTGGTGCGGTGACGTGGCGGCGTCAACGTCACCGCCACGTCAGCACGCTGTCTGCCGGCGGGGATTTTGGTTTGACGATTGTGTACACGATCAAACCAATACATCCCAGCAGACAGATCATTTCAAATCGGTCTGTTCAACCGATTTGAACAGATGTATTTGCTCGTGTGTACGGGGCCTGAGAAGCTGTAAGATAATTACATTTTTGCACTCATTGTAAAGGCCCTTTCTTAGAGTTCATTAAAGGATATAGGATTTAGTGATAATTGTTGGGTTATACTGCCACCTTCAGGATAATTTGGACACTGGCAAACATCAAAACAGTGACCAGTCTGGCATAACCCCTCCCACTCCAAGCATCTCAGTTTTGTGGTACAGCATTACCAAAAACAAAACCATAAGCACAGAGGGGTCCCCTCAATGAATTCCAGGAAAAGCACTTTATATTAAGTACAAAAATCCAATTTTCTTTGTTATTCATTGAGGAACACAGAATTCATAGACTACTGGGATGCCTAAAAGCAGTCCAACTGCTACGGCATCAAAATACTACCAAGCACACATATCAAGAAAAAAAAAAAACAGAACTTATGGCTGCCTGCAGCACAAAGGACCACTTGAAGGAGTAAGGTGGTGTAAGTGAAAACACATTAGCTTTCTGCTGTAAAAGGAACCACTTGATTTTTTTTAATAAACTCTGCAGGTTATGTAGGAACTCCAACATTTACTTTTTTTGAGCAACAAGTCAATACAGGCGACAGGAGCCTAGCAGTTGCATGACGATAATTGCCAGCGGGAGAAACGAAGCTCATTTGTTTGATGAGCCACCTGAACAATCTTAGACCCAAAGCTGGCATCCGATGGGACAGCACAATGTCCTGGTAGAAGTGAAAAGCTGAAGTCTTAGAAAGGAAAAAGGGTCCTTGGCCTTAACACCCCCTTGTCCCTGTGCAAAGCAATTAACCACTTAAGCCCCGGACCAATATGCAGCTAAAGGACCAAAGGTGTTTTTACAATTTGGCACTGCGCTGCTTTAACTGGTAATTGCGCAGTCGTGCAATGTTGTATCGAAACTAAATTTGCATCCTTTTCTTCCCACAAATAGAGCTTTCTTTTAATGGTATTTGATTGCCTCTGCGATTTTTATTTTTTGCGATATATAAACGGAAAAAGCCCGAAATTTTTTAAAAAATATGATATTTCTAATTTTTGTTAAGAAAAATCGAATAAACTCAATTTTAGTCAAACATTTAAGCCAAAATGTATTCATCTCATTTCTTGAGGTGCTAAAATGGCAGGGCAGTATAAACCCCCCCCAAATGACCCAATTTTGGAAAGTAGACACCCCAAGGAAACTGCTGAGAGGCATGTTGAGTTTATTGAATATTTTTTTTTTTTAGTCCCAAGTGATTGAATGACAAAAAGAAAAAAAAATTACAAAAAGTTGTCACTAAATGATATATTGCTCACACATGCCATGGTTATATGTGGAATTGCACCCCAAAATACATTCTGCTGCTTCTCCTAAGTACGGGGATACCACATGTTTGGGACTTTTTGGGAGCCTAGCCGCATATGGGGCCCCAAAAACCAAGCACCGCCTTCAGCATTTCTAAGGCCGCAAATTTTTGATTTCACTCCTCACTACCTATCACAGTTTCGAAGGCCATAAAATGCCAAAATAGCACAAAACCCCCCCCAAATGACCCCATTTTGTAAAGTAGACACCCCAAGCTATTTGCTGTTTGCTATACGATGATCACTGGTGAAAGGGTTAACTCTAGGGGAAATCAGGGGTTAAAACCTTTATTTATGGGGGTACCCAACGCTATAGAAACCTGGCGGCGAACCTCAAAAAAAAACTAGCTACCTAGCGGCACCAGTGACACTAATACAGCGATCAGAAAACCAATCGCTTAGTGAAACTGGCAATAGGGGGTGAAAGGGTTAATTAGGGCAGTGATCAAGGGGTTAAACCTTTATTAGGGGGGTAGGGGGCTACCCTGGACCTGAAGGGGCTTAAAGCTACCTGCCCTAACACTTTTTTCTGTCACAAATGACACTAAATGCAGTGATCAGAAAATAACTGATCACAGCAATCAGTGACACTGACAGGGGGCTGGGGGGGGGTGACTGGGGGGGTGATTTGTGTGCCTGTGTGTACTGATGTTAGTGGTCTGTTGGTGCAACTTACTGTGAGATGTCTTCTCTCTTCAGCGCCGGTCGACCGGAAGAAACACTCGAAGAGGATGACATCACTTCCTCTGCCTGTGTTTACAGTTACACAGGCAAAGGGCAGGCAGAGGGGGATTCTCACTGGCTGGGAGCGATCACGAGGGGGTGGCTAGAAACGAATAGCCGCCCCCTCATCCCGGATCGCTCCCACGGAATTACCGACCACCGCAAGTACCGGGGGGGGGGGGGGTCCCGATCAGACCCCCAACCCACGTCTAGGCAGGCACGTACAGGTACGTTGAACTGCCTGTCCGTGCAATTCTGCCGACGTATATGTACATGCGGCGGTCGTTAAGTGGTTAAGAGCTCTTTATAAGACAAAGCTGCCAGTTCAATATCTTGCCTTACCAGGGGAATGGCGTCAAGGAACGCAAATCTTCTGATAAGAGTGGGAAGACGAATATCCCTTTTAAAAAGGTAAAGGAAACAACACAAGAGACACTCTGTAATAAAGCAAAGGAAAGGCTAGCAGTCTTTAGAACAAGCACTGAGATTTGGCTATTGGTGGTATTCAGGGCCAAATGCTGATCAGGTCTAAATGCAAAATTGTCAGTATTCATCCAAAATAAGTTTTAATTACAGAAAAAAAAATCTTACTTCCCACCAAGCAAAATATGTTATCCAAGTGCAACCGTCAACTTTGTGGAATGTAGACCTTTTAGCATCATAAAAATCACCAATATGGAGAAGCCCCCATGCCTCTATACTCGCACAGAGTTCTCTGCATGTTCAAGATACCGGAAATAAGACCGGAGATAATCATTAGAGGATGCACACAGTAGCTCAGGGCTGTTGACATGAACTCTAAACATTTCACAACAAGAGGATCAGTATTGAAATAAGGTAGATCAATTTTATTGAAACTAGTCCATTTCTCTAATGCTTGATAGGTCTTTTTAACAGTCATTGCAGTTTGCAATGCAGGGTCGGAAAAAAAATATAAAGGATATAAATATCCACTTTGTGAGCACCAAACACTTTTGTAAACCCAGATATTGTTGCACTTAGCCTGTGCAGACAGCAGAACTGTGGGAGGGACCCGGCAAAGCAACTGGACTACAGCATACAAGACCAATCACCCTGCACAAAAAGATACAGTGGCAGTGGCCTTGATTATCAGGAAGTTTTTTGTACTTATTGTAAAATCTGTTTCTTGGAGTTTTGTTAATAAATATAGGATTCAGTTATTCTGCCACCTTTAGGAGGAATTGGTCAAGCAAACACTTCCATTCCTGCATGTTTCAGTTTTGTAGAAAATAAGTATCAGAAGTGAATTACAAACACAAACGGGTGGGACTTGTGTTCCTAATGAACTAAAAAAAAGCATATTACAGCACATACAAAAATCATGTTTTCTCTCTCATTCATTTGGTTATACAGAGACAATCGGGACATCCAAGAGCAGTACAATCTGAGGGGTGGAAACAGTAAAAAAACACCAACAGACCAACATGAAAGCAATAGAACTTGGGGGGGGGGGGCACCTTTTGTTGGCACCATCAGTAATATTAATAAGGAGTATTTCTAAAGGAAGCATTTGTTGAGAGGTAAATCCACACAGCAAGAACTATATGCAGACAGGGAAGGGAAATATCCTTTTACTGTACTGGATCTGAACAGAGAGGATGAAGAGCAATGTCTTGTACAAATGAAAGGTCAAGAACAAACTAGGAAGGAAGCAGGCTTCAGGTCTCAATACATTGCCCTTGTTAAGGAACAAATAGGGTTCTTTACAGGACAAAGCTGCCAGTTCAGATACACACTTCGCTGAAGTAATGGCAACATGAATAGCAACCTTGTTAGAGAAAGTGGAAAAGGGGAATAGCTCTACTGAGCTCAAAAATTAGATTTTTTTAAAACAGCTTACCTGTAAAATCCTTTTCTTGGAGTACGTCACGGGACACAGAGCTCTGTTAATTACTTAGTGGGATGTCCCAGAGCAATGCTTAACTTGTGGGAAGGGAGACACAGATCAAAAAAGCAGACCGCCATAGGACTCGAGGATCTATACTGCTGCCTGTAGCACACTACGCGCAAAGGCGGTATCCTCATGCCCTCTTACAGCCACTTGGTAGAATTTCGTGAACGTATGGACTGAAGACCAGGTTGCAGCCTTGCAGATCTGAGCCATGGAGGCCTGGTGATGCACTGCCCATGAATCACTCACTGCTCTGGCCGAGTGCGCTCTCAAATGAAAAATAAGGAATTTTCTTCTTCAAACCATAGGCCTGAACAATAACTTGAATATATATATATATATATATATATATATATATGTATATATATATATATATATATATATATATATATGTATATATATATATATATATATATATATATATATATATATAGTGTAGCACCAATAAGGGGGCCCTCTATGTGGGGGCTCCCCTATAGGCTCAGTGATAAGTGTCACGAACCTTGCAGTATAATTCCAATATGGAACCTCATATGCTTGTGATCAGCATATAAAAGGAATTCTATTAGAAAATAAGTGCAAATTAAATCCAAATATTCAAGAAGAGGGGAGGCTAATCAAAACACTCCCACCCCAGTGAATATTTGACATACCATCAAACAAATAGATGGATGTTCAGACCCAATAAAAACAGTGCTAGTGAAAAATAGCTGGAGCAATACAAAACTAGTCATAAATCATATAAATCTCATCAATGTGAACATACACAGTGAAAGTGCACAATATCACAATGTCTACTTAAGTTGATGGGGACAGCCAATCAAGTGAAAGGGTCGGTCCATACACCGTGAAGATGTGACGAACGTGTCCTCCTTCTGGTAAGCTTGAATAGGATGTATATTCCAAGATGCAATCCTCAAATATTGGAAATATAAATATAAATGGGTACCCTTATCAGATAGGATGGACCCTTCACTCACCATACGGTGGGGGGTCTTTAGGGCTTGTATAGGCCGATTGCCTAGTCCGTCAGGATAGTAGTCCTAGGCGAAGGTGGTCTCCAAGGTGTACTTATATCCAGAGGATAGCTCGGTACTGTAATAGCACCGTGATGGTGCCCAATCACTCCCAAGCACAGGAAGGGGAAGAAAAAGAAAAATAGCCCCTCATAGTGTAAAACGGTAAATTTAATACAAAATTCCAATAAATCACACGAGTGACAGGAACCAAGTAAAAAAAACGTAAAAAACACACGTGAAAGGAAAAAACTGTATAAAGCAAACAGCAACTCTCCCCCTTGATGGGTGGACAAGAGTATTTCCAGAGAAAGAAATGCAGTAGAGACTTAGCAAGTCAGCAACCCTAACGGTTTCATCTGAAATAGACTTCAACTGGGGTGTCTAGCTAGATCCCGTCTCTCACCTGCATTTAAATACCTGTTGGCTCCACCTCCATGAGACCCCAATCCTTTGAACCATGCCGGACTGGCGTGCGTGTCAAATGCAGCCCGCTGCCGTCGTTTGCGTTCCAAGTCACGGAAGTACATGGGCGGGGATCTTTGTTGTGTGTCCCATTCACTACTATGGTAGTGCTGTCACCTCCCTCCTCTTTCCTCCAATAGGGGGAGAGAGGCTGGAGCTCTCTGCAATCCAGCGAGTGAACTCTGCCCCTGTGCGCGCGGCCGACGTTACGTGATGACGTCATCAGTCCGCGCCACAGTGCGTCCCGCTATGACAGCGCGAACACCACGTGGTGCGGAAATCCGCTGGTGTCATGCATTCCACTCGCAGTAAACATGCGCTCCACAGGGTCCAGCGGTCATCCTGGGATACACACTTCACAGAAAAGAGAACAGCCATCAAGACAGATGTCACTGAAGAACTGATGTAATATTACAGACATCAGTAGCCCATTCTCTTAATGGTGTCAATAGTATGTGTTCACATATAATGAAAACAGAATGACAAAAAATGCCCAAAAATTGTCTCATGGGTGTGGATATCAGTCAAAGTAAAAAAAAAAACATCATAACCATTATATGTAGAATGGTAAAGAAGAGAACCAAAAATATATATATATATATATATATATAAATCAGTCCATTGGAGTACATCATTAAGATTGGTTTATAAAGGCATTAACGTCCCATTCCACGTTTAAGCCGTGCGGCACATAGCTTTTGAGTTGGTAAATCCAATACACTTCCAACTTGGAAACCCCTCTTGTGCTGGGCTCTCCTCTCCAATGGGGGACAAACTTATCTATAATTTGGAAACTGGTGCCTTCTAGTTTTTTATTGTGTTTTTTGAGGTAATGTCTGGGTACGGTGTGTTTAATGCAGCCCTTTTTTATCTTAGCAATGTGTTCACCTACCCTTGTGGAAAAGCTCTGTATGGTGCAACCAATGTACTGTTTCCCACAAGGGCAGGTGATAAGATAAACAATATGCGTTGTGGCACATGTAAAAAAAGTGCTTCATAGGGAACTCCATCCCTGTATGGATGGATTTGAAGCAAACTGTCTTTCTCCTCCCATTCACGTTATTAACACAGACCTTACACTTCCTGCATGGATGAAAGCCTTTAGAAAGGGGAAAAAAAGGAAGGTTTGACTGGAGGATCCGAAATATTGGGCGCAACCTGATTTTTAAGGGACGTGGCCCCTCTGTAATTTACCGCCGCATTAGTGGGAAGTGATGGTCCCAAAACGCAGTCCTCTTTCAAGATCCTCCAGTGCTCGTTAATGATTTCTTTAATTTGTCTATGTTGGGCAGAAAACGTAGTGAAAAAAATGCCTAAATCTTGATTCTTGGGCAGCTTTCTGTTTTTCTACTGTTAATGTCAATCCTATCCATCTCTCTATCAACCTCATGGCTAGAATAGCCTTTGTCCAAAAACCTCTGCTTCATAACCTGTGCTTGGACATGGAAGTCTTGGATATTTGAACAATTTTGTCTTATCCGCAACAGTTGGCTACATGGCATGACTTTAACCAGGCAGGTTTGTGGCAACTGTCTGTCGGGATATATCCGCTATATGTGCTTTTAAAGTAGGTTTTAGTCACCAACTGATTATCCTGAACCTGAATCTCTAGATCCAAAAAATGGATATTAGAAAAGCTTGCCTCGTATGAGAGGCTAATTCCAACCTCGTTAGAATTCAAGATGGACATGAATTCATCCAAAGACTGTCGGTCTCCCTTCCACAGGAGGAGGATGTCGTCTATGTATCGGGCCCAGAGAACAATAACTTGCCGAATCCACTTAGAGATAGTAGATTTCGATGCTGCCTGGATCTTTCTTGGACGTTCTGGCAGCACAAACCAAACATCAGTTTTCCGTATCTGAGCCGTTGCTTTCAGATAGAACTTGAGTGCTCTTACTACATCCAGAGAATGCAACAATCTTTGTTCCGTGGAATGTGGATTTGGACAAAAGGATGGTAGGACCACATTGATTCAGATGAAATCCTAAAACCACCATAGGCAGAAATATTGAATGGGGACGCAACACCACCCCTGTCTTTGTGAATAATTAAATAGGGCTTTTTACAGGTAAAAGCCGCTAATTCAGATACCCTTCTAGCAAAGGGTATAGCACCTAGAAAAAACTATTTTCATGTCAACAGAACCAAAGAATATGGCGCATTGGTTAAAAAGGTTGTTTTTGTAAAACAAACAAAACTATATTCAAATCCCATGGGCACAAGGGAAACATAACTGGTGGACTTAAATGCAACACCCCTTGAATAAAAGCCCAGACCAAGGAATGAGAGGCAAGCGGCCTTTGAAAAAATATTGATAGGGCCGAGATCTGACCCTTGATGGTGCCCAAGGCCAGCTTAATTTCTACCCCCAACTGTAGAAAGGCAAGAACTCTAAAAAATGACATATTTTCGAGGATGCAAACCCCTGGATTCACACAAGGAAACGTATGCCTTCCCGATTCTGTAATAGATAAACCTGAAGGCCGGCTTCCTAGCATTAACCAGAGTGGAGAGAACTGGACCAGAGAGTCCACAACCTTTCAAGATGTAGGTCTCAACAGCCAAACCGTCAAAATTAGACTTCCTAAGGAAGGATGGAATACTGGTCCCTGCGAGAGCAGGTCTGGGCACAGTGGAAGAAGCCATGGCTCCATCCTTACAATCTCGGTATACCAGGATCTTCTGGGCCAAGCTGGGCCATTACTGGTTTCTTGACCCTGCGAAGGAGTCACGGTAGGAGCGGAACTGGAGGAAACGCATAGATCAAAGAAAACTTATCCCAAGAAATTACCAACGCATGCGTTCCGGATGCTAGTGGATCTCTTGTTCTTGAAACAAAGTTGTCCAGCTTGATGTTGAACCTGGAGGCTAGCAGATCCACATCCGGTGTACCCCATCTCTGGCATATGGCCAGAAATATGTCGGAGTGCAGAGACCACTCTCCTGGAGGCAGTGGCTGGCGGCTCAGATAATCTGCCTGCCAATTCTCCACCCCTGGAATAAAGACTGCTGATAGGCAAGGAACGTGCCTTTATGCCCAAACAAAAAAGTGGTTCACCTCCCTCTGGGCACCCAGACTCCTGGTACCCCCTTGGTGATTGATATAGGCCACTGCTGTAGCACTGTCGTATAGTATCCGAACAGGACAGGCCTGTAACCTGTACGTCCAGGCCCTGAGAGCCAAACGTATCACCCGAATCTCCAGAATATCGACGGGCAGGATCTTTTCCGATTTGGACCATCTTCCGTGGAGAGTAGCTCCTTCTAGAACTGCTCCCCAGACTATAAGGCTGGCATCTGTAGTTACCACCTTCCAGGTAACTGGGACAAAGTATTTTCCCTTCTGTAAATTTTTGGTTAGCAACCACCAATTGCCAATTGAGGCTTTGGCGCACTTCCGACGCTAGCCGCATCAGCAAATGCTCTTTTGCAATGGTCTTAAATGAAACTGGCAATAAGCTACTATCTTCCCCAAAAACCTCATGCAAAGGCAAACGGAAGGTTTCTTCTTTGCTTTGACCACCCGGACCAACTCTTTTAAAGCCTTGATCTTTGATTCGGGTAGAAAAACCCTGCCTTGGGCCATGTCTATGACCATACCCAAATACTCTAGCCTCCTTAGGGGTTGCAAAGATGATTTTTCTAGGTTGAGGACCCAGCCTAGGCTCTGTAGGTATCTCACCGTTTTGAGCACAATGTGGTTTAATAGCGCAACCGACTGTTCTACCAGTAGTAAATCGTCTAGATATGCCGTTACTGATATGCCCTGAGCCCTCATATTATACAGGGCTAGAACCTTGGTGAATACACGAGGCACAGTATCTAGACCAAAGGGTAGAGCCACAAACTGGAAGGGGCACTGTTCTACCACAACAAATTGGCACACGTAGATATGCATCTTTGATGGCTATTGATGCTAGCAACTTCCCCCCCCTTGTAGAGTGGAGAACACTGAGCAAATTGACAATAGGTTGGTTCTGAGCCTTGCTCCTCTGAGGCAACCTCTATGATTACCCCTTCGGATAACACATGATCCAACGGTAGGAACAAGGGTCTTCTTTTTAATGGATCCTTGGGAATGCTTGACCTTAGGAAACGGGATAGCGGGAGCCCCCGAAATTCCAGTCTGTAACCCAGAGATACTGTGGAGATTACCCACTTGACCTGAATCTCTTTCTGCCAAACCCTTGAGAATCGCAGGAGTCTTCCCCCCACTCGGCCGAGCGGGGGTGACTCTTCATAAGGAGACATTGGGGTTCTGCTTAGCAGAACTTTGACCCCAAGATTTCTTTTGTCCCTGGGCCTTCCCTATTGCACTTGGCTGGGGAGGCTGTCACACTTGGCTGGGGAAAGAGAACGTTTACTCTTTCTTAACTGGTAACAAAGTAGTCTTACCACTAGAAATATTTTGGATGTATTTTGCTGAATTGAATCATTAATAGCATCCACCACAAACAAAAGGCCTTAGGTAGGTTCGCCCAATCTCTGGCCTGTTCAGCAGGGAGCATTTTAATCACCTGCTAAATTTGATCCTTTAAGGCCGCGTACACACGATCAAATCTATCTGCTGGAAACGGTCTGACAGACCGTTTCAGCAGACAGATTCGATCGTGTGTACGGGCGGACAGACAGATTTTGCCAGCCGACAGATTTTAAAGCATGCTTTAAAATCTGTCTGCTGGGAATCCGTCCGTCCGACATGTCTGCTGGTTAGTACGCTAACCAGCAGACATATCTGCTCGCACATGCATCGAATGGATTTGACGCATGCGCGGAAGTGTTTTACTTCCTGGTGCGGTGATGTGGCGGCGTCAACGTCATCGCCACCACACTCTTTGCCAGTGGGGATTTTGGTTTGATCGTGTGTACAGCGATCAAACCAAAACAGCCCAGCAGACAAATCTGTTCAAATCGGTCTGTCAGACCGATTTGAACAGAAGTATTTGGTCGTGTGTAAGAACTGACACACCAATTGCCGCTACTGCAGGTTGGGTAACAGCGCCATCCATAGTAAAGGAGGATTTAAACAAAGACTCCAGCTTTTTCTCAGTTGGATCTCTAAATACCTGAGCATTGTCCATAGGACGGGTCAAACTTTTCTTCATGGAAGAAAAATCAGTCTCTATTGCTGGCAAACTACATCTCTTGGTGAATTTTCCCTCCATTGGATAAAGAGGAGAAAACTTCTTGGGAGGCGAAAACAGCTTATCTGGGTAATCCCAGTCAGCATACATGAGCTTTTCCAGTAAAGGACGGGCCGGGAATGTATATGCAGCTTGCGGGGACCTTAAAGACCTCTAGGAGGGAACAGGGGACCTGGCTGACTCAGTGGAGGGCAGCCTGTACGCATTACGCACTTCTGTGTAGTACTGAACCTGCGTCCTGAGAGCCTGAGAGGAAGAAGGGATCTTCTCCTCATACCCTGATTCATCCGAATGCCCCTGATCCCTGTCCCCATATTTATCAACATCATCATTCTCATCAGATTGTTGAACGTCTGATAGGGACAGAGCAGAGGAAAGGGACCTATCCCCGCTTTCTGCTCTTCTGTGAGGATGCTGAAATTAAAGCAGCTAACCTCCCTTTTAACCAACCAATGCTGCTGCTAGAGTGTCTCCAGTGACATATACAGGAGCTGCAATGTTGTGAGAGGCTGCAATGCCTGACAGGGGCAATGGCTCATCCTGCGCGGCTGCCTCAGGTCTCTCAGGGGAGGCTGGAATCATGCAGGCATGTCCAGAAAACCCATATCCAGATGGCGACACTTTAGTGCCCCTTTTCCCTGCCCATGAACCATTTTTACTGGGAGACATAGTCCTAAGGCTAAAAGCCTTACCAACAGAAGTGCATCAACTGCTGAGCCTAGTCTGGCAATAAAGAAATGCCTGCTAATCCGCACAGCATGATGCGGAGTAGGTGTTTTCCACAAAAGGTGCTTACATGCCGGTGCTTACATGCCCTAAAACAAGCTGCTGTGTCCCTTTGCTTTACAGGTCTCTTGGTGTCTGGGGTTTTAACCACTTCAATACAGGGCATTTTCACCCTCTTCCTGTCCAGACCAATTTTTCGTTTTCAGCGCTGATGCACTATGAATGACAATTGTGCGGTTATGCAACGCTGTACCCAAATGAAATCTTAATGTTTTTTCCCCACAAATAGAGCTTTAGTTTGGTGGTATTTGATCACCTCTGCGTTTTTTATTTTTTGCGCTATAAACAAAAGAAGAGCGACAATGTTTGTGACCTTTCAGTTAGTAACTCAGCACTTAATTGACCAGCATGTCAGCATGTTAACCTCTTCCATGGAAACCAATGGGAAAGGGGGATGACGATGGCTTCCAATGATTGAAATGAACATAGTAGCTCCTTATACTCAGTCTACATGGTGTACTCATAGCAAGTAAAACCAAAGGCTATGCCATGGCTTTAGAAAGTGCAGTGCCCAGACGACCCAAAGGTAACTTCCTTTATTGGCTCACTCATAAATATTTAAAGACAAGAAGGTAGAACATTTGTTGGCAGAATGTACAATCGAACACTTAATAGCTAATTCAACACAAAAGCACAGGAATGTATTTCATAATGTTCCATCTCTAATTTATATGAGGGGGAAACACAATGATTTTACATTGGCTCTAAAAAAGGCAGTATGAAGTAAAAGAAGCAAGCAAGAAAGAATAAAAAAATATATATTTTTGTCTCATCTTCGAATCCCCACTAGGAGGATCCATCTATGTAAAGCACCTGTGTGCAATGCACATGTTGATTCCTTTCAGTTGTGTTAGCACAAATAAATCATTGCTTCAGCTATGCTGACCTCTAAAATACACCAAGCATTGAAGAGTATGGGCTGAATCAAGAAAAGAAAATGAACTCTAGGTATGCAAAGCCACTACCCAACTCCTGACATCTGTCGAGGTGAGCATAGTGATTTATAGGCTCAGGGGAAAATGTATCGGCACTGCTAAAACCAAGTTGGTGCTTTTCTATATAAAATAATAAATCCTGAAGCTCGATCACAGGGTCTCAGTGTAAGTCCTTTGTGTCATATCTGGATATTTTCTTCAACAACATGACTTTTACAACTTTTATGATATAAAACATACCTAAAAAATACAGATTATACAACAGCTTCAAAAGTTTGTATATAGGTAGTGCCTTTTATATAACAGAAAAAGTTGTCATGATGTAGTCATGAGCAGCTAAAGATTCTAATCAATCCAGTCACCTGTTTTTTCAGCAATCCAAAATGACGCTGACAACACTAGATCAAACATGCTACCATAACTGCATCTACAATACTGTATGCTCCTTTGGTCTCCATTACACGATGGGTTGCTTTCATCTCTGAAACAACTGCTGCTGGTTTGCTTATATTCAGACAGTATAATTTGTGTCGACAGTTGCAAACAAAGGTTAAAATAGCAATTATCGTGTTTACCATTATCCAGAGTTGGGTTAAAAGCTGATCATGCAGAGGGCCATAGGTTATAATATGTGTGTGCAGGACCGTTTTTCGTAATTTTAAGCCTAGTTAATAAATTAATTTCTGGAACTTTCAGGGCTCTTTCATACCACAATTGATAAGGCAATGTACATTGCAAAAAAAAAAAGCGTAGTGCCATCAAAAAATCCCATTCAGTTGACTTCAATAGGACCTGCAGGGCACATAAAGGAGGAAGTAAAAGCCTTATATTAGCGGCTGTTCGTGAGACACCCACACACGATTAGTACCTACCTGTGCCTATTGAGTTCAGGGAGCTGGCGATATAGCTACAAGTGATCCTCTGTGGGATAGGAGGAAGAGAAACAGCAAAAACACACTGGCTCATTCTATAGCTAAAATGGCACAGCCAAAATTATCATCAGCTTCCTCACACAGCGCTGTGAGAGCCTACAAGGCAAACACACAGGTACTGAAAAATATAGAAGAAGAAAAATGGGATTCTGTGAGTGGGGATAAATCCTCTCAGAGTGAACACCCCCAGCAAATGTTAAATTGAAATAATGCTCCAAAAGGCCTTAATGAGCACTTCAGACCACATAACTGGTAGTATAACTAACTAAAGAAATTAAGGAGCTGGGCCATCGCTTGTCAGAGCTAGAAACACATGTTGATGACATGGAAAACTATACTGTGAACTATGCAGCAGAAATTGAAATTCTCAAAGATGGAAATTCAATGCTGCAGACAAATTTGGAGGATTATGAAAACTGATCAAAGCACTCAAATTTACGCATAAGAGGTATTTCTGAATCTGTGATGAATTGACAGGCCACAATGTTGGCACTATTCCAGGAATTACAACCTGCCATTCCAGTCGAATGCCTTGAAATGGACAGAGTTCATAGAGCTTTTACCCCCAAAAAAACATAAGGCGCACCAGTGGTACAAGAATTTGGGAAATCTATTTTCTTACTTGCCTCAGCAATGTTCAAAAGCACTATCACACCTGACCTGGCATTGGCCCTCCTAAACTTAAAAACAGAGTTTCTACAACAAAAACTGTTTTAATTATTAATACAGCTCTCAACAGCTGCTAAACAGACTAAAACTAAAGCTAGAAAAAAACCTACCATATTTGCCGGCGTATAAGACAACCCCCTATTTTTTCAGTGAAAACTTTTGAGCTTTACTCGCCGTATAAGACTACCCCCTTCCGAGGCAACACCATTTAAAAAAACATCAGAAACATAAAAACAGACTTAACATCAGATTTGATTTAAACACGGTAATTTTAATGAAAACTGTTCGACTTTCTGGTACTTAAAATCCTTCAAAATCCTCTTCATGTTCATCCTCTGACATAAGAAGTTCATGAATAACATCTCGTGTTACATTTGTAAGACAGTCATCGTATGGATCTAATTCAACATCAGATGGTGTGGCTTCAGCTTCGGCTTCCCCTTCATCTTGCCACAAGTACTCGTCCTCCATACCATCCAATGAATTTGATATACCACACTTCTTTAAAGACTTGATTACTTTTTCTGCATCAATATCATTCCAGGCTTTTATGACAAAGTGGCACAAAACATCCAACTGTGGAGCACGCATGTTTCCTCTTTTTGCGAATGACTTTTTGCCACTAACTATCCACTCATTCCACTGTTCTCGAATGCGATCTTTAAACGGCTTGTTTAGGCACACATCCAGTGGCTGTACCGACGATGTCTTTCCTCCAGAAATAACCGCTGCATCTGTGTTCTTTCTTGTCAGCCTTTCCTTTGTGCTGGGAGTTGAATGAGCCCTAAACACCAGTAGGCTACGTTCTCGACGAAGTCCACCTGGTCTTCTACTCGATACATTTTCAAGCCATAGCTTTACTCCTTCTTTATTCATCCAGCCTTTTTCATTCACATGTACAAAAACTCCAACAGGGAACTTGATTTCCAGCATTGTTTTTCTTTTGAAAATAATCATGGGTCTTAGTTTTGCACTGTAAAACTGGACTTATCACTTATCATGTCCTGTTGTTTTAATTAACACGTTTTTTGCACCTTTGAAATGTACTGTTTTATTTCCAACTATATCGAAATTCATAGGAGTCTCATCCATATTTCCGAGCTGACTTAACGCATAGCCGTGTTTCTTGCACTGTTATATTACATATTGATGGAAATTACTTACTTTGCCGTCGAGATCTGCAGGTAATTTTTGTGCAATTTTGGTCTTTGCCTCAGTACCAGATCATACCTTTTCAAGAACCTAGAACACCAGAATACAGTGGCCTTAAATCCTTTGCTGTGATTTGGCCAATTGAAGTGCAAAAATCTGTATGGTGCCTGTCATGGACCATGAAATACTGAAATCCTAATTCATGTATTACAGAAGATTTGATTCTGAACCCCAGCCAGGTCAACAGACTCATAAGTGATACTTATTGTCCATTGTGTGATAACCCTATCTAAAGCCTTTCTATTATCAGGTGTAAATGACTTCTGCCCTGTCTCAATTCTCCAGACGGCTCCATTGTTCTGTGGCTGGCTATTGTGTACATTGATTGACCCCCTGGGGCTTTTGTCTGAAAACACATCACAGGCCTGGCCACACATATTCAGGCTATTCAAGCTTTGGGACCAATCTCTGCTGAGACATTTTCAAGTGCTCATTTACATGGTTTGAGAGGACCAGAGTGAAGACTGCATACTTTACGATGGACCAATGGGAAAGCGGTTGTTGGGGGCGGGATGTTCCAAATCCTGTATAAAGTGTGCTGTGTACTTGCAATAAAGTGTGTCCTGTTACATTCAGCATTAAGCCATGGCTCATGTGTGGATTATTCAGCGATTCCAGGGATATTCCTAGTCGGGGAATATTGGGTGATTTCTTTTATGGGAGAAGAAGGGAATGGATGGCGGAGATATGTTCGACGACCGTCACAGTGCCTCTTCATAATGCACACTTAGCCTTTGGCATACTCTTTAATGCTTCTCCCTTTGCTTTCCAGTCTTGGACCATCTTTTCAGTTACCCCATATCGTCTTGCAGCAACGCAGTTATTATGTTCCTTGGCAACGTTTACAACTTTGAGCTTGAAACTGGCTTCATGTTTCCTTCTCCTTGCTGAAGCCATGCTGGGGCCAGTCTATCAGCCATTTCACACTACAGTAAATCTGAAATCTGTCACGTATTGTAATCTGTCAGGTATTACGGTATCACTGGATGTGCAATACAGGATGTTGGCTACACACAGTATATGATGCCTTGTTACCGTATGTACAGTAGCGCCAGGTACACACAGTATATGATGCCTTGCAATTACCGGTACAGTATATATGATGCTTTGTTTTATCTACTACAGGCTTGTCAACTTGTCACTGAGGAACACCATCTATTACTTTCTCACTGGTAAACTTTTGATGGGGCTTTTAAATAAATGACCTTTGTTTTACAGTATAGAGATGTTTTTTGGTACTAATCCAAAAAAAAAAAAAAACAATCCAGGGCTCTATCACCTTCTAAAATCTGCTTTAAATGTTGGAGCAGCTTTAAACAGTCTTATCACAAGTACAATACAGTAGCTCCAGGCAATAGTAACACTGCAGAATACAGTGTGCACCGCTAAGCCAATCACGGCAGGCAATGCATTTTATTAATCTGTTGATAAATGCAAAGCCTGCTCGAATTGGCAGAGGCTGTGACATCATCAGCCTGCGCGGCTCCAATCTGAGCAGACTTAACAAGCTCTGTTTTCAGCAGAGTGCATCGCCCGCCGGGATTGGCTGTGCGGCACATACTGTATGCAACAGTATTACTGAGCACCCAGCGGCAGCATCTGCACCCGGAGTATAATGCTGCGTACACACGGTCGTTTTTTGTCTTGTAAAAAAACGATGTTTTTTCTCATGAAAAAAAATGACGTTTTTCAAACTTCATTTTAAAAAACAACCTTGTCTACAAACCATAATTTTCTGAAAAATACTCTTGCAAAGCACGGTTATGTACAACACATATGACGGCACTCTGTTCCATTCAAGCTTGCATCATAACTTGCTTCTGAGCATGCGTGGGTTTAAAAACGTTGTTTTAAACGTCGTTTTGCCCACACACCATAATTTTTTATGACACAAAAAATTACATTCTGAAAAACGACATAAAAAATTGAAGCATGGTCGAATTTTTTTTTTGTCGTTTTTCAGAAGACATAAAACTATGTTTTGCCCACACACGATCATTTTAACCCCTTCCCCACCGAGCCATAGTAAAATGACGTCGTCGGGGACCCTTCATCCTTCAGACTGGACGTCAAAAGACGTCCTTGTTTTTTCCGGGCGCTAGGGGGTGCAGTGAGCATGCCCGGCGGTCGCAATGACCGCCGGGCACCCGCGATTGCCCGCAATCACGGCAGAAGCATGGATCTGTGTGTGTAAACACACAGATCCATGTCCTGTCAGCGGTGAGGAGACTGATGTGTGTTCCCAGTACAGAGTCCCCCTCCCCCTAACAGTTAGAACATACCTTAGGGAGCATATTTAACCCCTTCAGCGCCCCCTAGTGTTAACCCCTTCCCTGCCAGTCACATTTACACAGTAATCAGTGCAGTTTTATAGCACTAATCGCTGTGTAAATGTGAATGGCCCCAAAAATGTGTCAAAAGCGTGCGATGTGTCCGCTGCAATGTCACGGTCACAATAAAAAAAAAAGCGCAAATCGCCGCCATTACTAGTAAAAGAAAAAAAAATATATAATTCTATTTCCTATTTTGTAGACGCTAGAACTTTTGCGCAAACCGATCAAATGCGCTTATTGCGATTTTTTTACCAAAAATATGAAGAACACGTATCGGTCTAAACTGAGGGAAAAAAACGTTTTTTTTTATTTTTTTAATTATATTTATTAAATCAAAACGTAAAAAATATTGGGCCAGATTCTCATAGAATTCCGGCGGCGTAGCGTTAGCCATTTACACTACGCCGCCGCATCGTACTAGAGCAAGTGCTTTATTCCCAAAGCACTTGCTCCGTAGTTAGCGGCGGCGTAGCGTAAATGGCCCAGCGTACGGCCGCGTAATTCAAAGGGGACGGCTTGTATTTAAATTAAGCGCGCCCCCGTGCCGATTGAACTGCGCATGCGCCGGCCGCGACGAAATCCCAGTGTGCATGTTTCAAAGGACGTCACATTTTCTCAATGTAAATGACGCAATCGTAGCGTACGCCAGCCCCATTGAGAATCGACGTACGCAAACGACGCACAACACGACGCGGTGCCGAGGCCATACTTAACATGGCATCCGACGGCAGCTGACGGCATCCGACGGGACTTTGTAAGGTTACTCCACATCTTAGCAGGGGTAACCTTACGTGGACGAAAACGACGTTAACCACGACGGGGCGGCGTAAAAGCGTTCGGGAATCGGCGTATTAGCCTCATTTGCATAGGCAAATGAGAAAACAACGTAAAGGCCACCTAGCGGCCGGAGTTGTCATTACATCTACGATCCGCCAGTGTAATTGTTTTACACATGGCGGATCTTCACCTGTATCTATGCGTAAGTGATTCTAGGAATCACACGCATAGATACACGGGCAAAAAAATGGCGATACGACGGGGTATCTGTGATACCCCGTCGTAGCGCTTCTGAGAATCTGGCCCATTGTGTTTTTTTTTAAATTGTCGCTTTCTTTTGTTTATAGCACAAAAAATAAAAACCACAGAGGTGATCAAATACCACCAAAAGAAAGCTCTAATTGTAAGAAAAAAAAGGCGGCAATTCTGTTTGGGAGCCACGTCGCACGACGGCGCAATTGTCATTCAAAGTGCGACAGCGCTGAAAACTAAAAATCGGTCTGGGCAAGAAGGGGGTGAAAATGCCCTGTATGGAAGTGGTTAAATGACGTTTTTTAAAATGTCGTTTTATTTCATCACAAAAAACGACTGTGTGTACACGTCATCAGAAGCCCCCTGCTCTCTGGCAGTGTAATTAAGGCGTAAAAGATTGTCTTATACGTCGGAAAATACAGTACTCTGAATTTAGCCAATACCAAACATAGAATGAACCAAACTCTGTTACATGCAAAGATAGAAGCTTTAGTTAAAAACAGTCTAAAAAAAATGAATAACATATGTTGAAACAATGGATTAAAATTGCTTGCCACCAGACTGAAGACCAAGTACTTTTACCATCGAAGATGAGTATTTAATGTGAAGATAGTTGATTACCCTTTGGGAGTAACCTACTTTCAGGGACCCTCTCCCTCCCTCTTCTTACTTGCTTTCTTTCCACTCCTTGTTGCAAACCCCTTGCCCTCATTTTCCATATTACCTTTTTATTTCAGGTAAACTCCACTATAGAAGGTTGACATACCATAATAATATGATATTAGGCCACAAATCAGCGGTAGATTAATCATAATGTTTCATTATTGAAAAGAGCACCAAATATATTAGTGACTCTACATACATTTTTATACATAAAAAGGTAGATTCTTGTTTAGCTAGCTAACTATTCCTTTACTGCATTGATCTGTCTTAATTTAATTCTTAACAACTATATGATGTCATGAGCGACTAGAGATATACTTTCCTGTAATATTATCTCAATTTTCCGATGTACAATTTTTCTCTTTACTGATTATATTCAATGTTTTCTGATAATCTTTAATAAAATACTTGAACAAGGAAATGTAGAGCATTTTTTTTTCACAAAACAACACATTGTAGTACAAGCACAGAAATGTGTTTGTTTAAAAAGCACTGCTTTCTGTATTACCTTACCTTAAACCTGTGCTTTTACTGTACCTGGAAAAATTATATACATAACCATTGCTGAAAACCATCACTGAGGAGCACTAATAAAAATGATAATATAGTGTGCCCGCTGTTCATTGGGAACTTAGTTTGAGAAGACATTTGAGAGTTGAAAACTTTTCCTTAACCACTCGTGCAATGCTGTCAAATTTTGCAGATATTCTTATGCTTGCATGAACAAACCTCAGTTTTAAGTTGTTTTCTAGACAAAGGCTCCTAAGGGAACTCAGTGCTGTAAATAGTTCCTTACTACATTCTTAATCTTGTGTGCTTGGTATCACCTGCACCACTGCCTTTAACGAAAAATACAATACGACAGCACATAGCAGGTAACTTCTAATTTACTAGAGACCACTTGTTTCTAGTGCTTTGAAGAGCAACTTTGAAAATATATGGGCTATGATTTTCTGTAAAATATATCTAAAAACCCACTGCAGAAAATTATTATCAATCAAAATGTAAAGAATTAAAAAAGCACCTTGGAGAGGCCTCCCAGTGCTGAAATATCTCTATCCACATGTAGAATTTCAGAGCTGTTTAATTCACAGAGCAGGCAGTGCTGCTGCACCTGTATTCATCCGTCATTCAATCACACAAACGCTTCATTTTGTGACTTAATTCCACCAAGGGAAATTATACACATTCCCACTACCTGGAGCACCTGCAATTTAGTAAACTCATTAGGGTAGCTATTCCTCTTCAAAGTGTTTGTGACGTATAACTCAGAATGTCTGTGTACTCTGGAGATAAAAGGATTTGTCTATCATAGCACTGACAGAACAATATAGTATGATATAGACCTTCACGCTAAAGACTTTTTCATATTTAAAAAAGACTGGTAATTATTGAAGAATACTAATGTAATAAGCTACAAGTTTAAAAAAAGAAAAGAAATAAAAAGTGGACAGACTGTAATGCAAATGTTGGCTGTACAAACAGAAAACGGTGTGGCAGTTTAAAGCATTTTAAACAAGCTTTCAATTGTAAAAACGATCGAATCCCAACCAACATTCCTGCCATATAAACAGTTTTTGGTAGATTGCCTTGATTCAATCTTTTTATGCCAGTGAAAGGTGGCTTTCTCCAATACAAATATGCCCTAGTCAAGCATACCTGTGCCCAGTAACAGCCGTTTTGCCTTCCAAGCTGTTATTTAAATTTAGGTTTCAAAAGAATTCCATCTCCTAGCTATTCTAATAACCACCATCATCAATACTAGGTGTTTACTATGCAATGCTACACACAACCCTTTCTCATTTTGGGAGAAGAATACAAGCAACCAGGAAAATCCAACTTGGCCAATCAATTTTTAAACTAGAAACAGTTGTCCAGGAGTCTGAAGGGGTTGTTAAAATATACATATTTTGTAAGCAACAGTTACTCAAATGCACTTTTTTGTGCACAGCAATTTTCCAGTCATTTTATACAGATATTTGTTACGTGGACATTTTGAAATTGCTGCCAGAAATAAAAAAAAGTTATACCTGGGCAATGTGGGCAGCAGGAGTCTTGAGTACGGGTAGGGATTTGACAAAGCAATGGAGGGCAGACTTCAGTTTCACATAGCACTCGTCCACTATGGCAGGTACATTGAGTACAAGAATCAAAGTTCCATGTCTCTCCCTCAACAAAGTACTCGCCTCCTGGAGCATGGCAAATCGATGGGTCAGTGAATTCAGTTTTTTTCCCACTGGAGTCATCTACAAACGAAGATTAGAATACAAAACAACAAATACAATATTAAATGTATTACCATATTATAACATGTATATATCGTACTTGAGTTACAGGATTAAAGCAAATTTGAGAATTAAACAGGACGACAATCTTAAACAGAAGCAAAAAAGTGATTAAAAGGCTAATTGGCATGAACCTAAATCGAGCGTCAGTGGATCAAAAAAGGTCATGTGTGTGCTTTCTATTTTATAAATATATATGTGTGTGTGTGTGTCTTAGGAGCTTGAAATAATTGCATATGGCTAGACACTAATGAGACAATATGACTGCAATTACATCAGTGAAGTTGTTTTATCTTTTTCTCTTCGAAAGAATGGCAGCTTATTGAATGTATTGATTACCACCAATTCCAGAACTGAATACCATTAAGTTCTATTGCTCTGTGAGAAACCTCTGCATCATCTAACAGCTGAAAGATGGTTTAAAGCTGGCTGAAATAAAAAGACACCAACAGATTCCTCTACCCATACAAACAGGGTAGATGGAGGAATCCTCCCCACCAACACATTGTTTTCTGACAGTGGAACAAGATGGAAAATCTTCAAACATGTCTCTCCGGCAGAAGTTGATTAAATATTCAACTTTGGTTGAACTGGAAAGGCCAAACACCAATTGAAATTATAGTGATGACAGGCTGAATTTTTAAAATGATTTGGCCAGCCAGCTTCGGTTTAGCTATATTTCATCCTCACAAAACATATCAATCGGGCTAATTTATTAACGGATTTAAGAATATACATAAATTTAATAAACATAAAAGTGTGTGAATTATCACTTTAGTTATACAATCATGTGAAGATGAAATAATTAAACAAGGTATAATTTGTTGTAAATGCAATTAATCAATTAAATCTATGGCATTCAGATTCTCAACTCAGTCTCTTTACCTTTTATTAAAATAGGACACATGATGGAATGTCTTTTATACCAGTGTTCCCCAACCCACGGGCCGCGGACCGATACCGGTCCGTGGATCAAACGGTACCGGGCCGCCCGAGGAACTTTAAATACTTTCACTGTGGGTCCTCCCGCTTCCTGATTAGCTGAAAGGCAAACCCCACGCCATTGGCCGAAGGAATAGGCGCCGCGGGAGGACTGAGGACTCGAGGTCGGAGACGCGGGGACTGAAGAGAAGCTGCCATGAGGTAACTGCACAGAAAAGGTGGGTGACAGTGGTGGGTGAAGGGAATCACAGTGATTGAAACCAACAGCTGAAGAAGTGGGATGCAGCTATTTTGTGGGTGAGTGTGTGGGGCACAGGTGAAGAGGGAGTCCACAAACTGTAATGCTCACATGAAGTAAGGAGTTACTTTAATGGTAAAGGTGGCTCTAGAGTCCACGCTGGCATCTCTGTATTGAAAGTGGAAACGCTGGCATCTCTGTATTGAAAGGGGCACGATGATCTCTGTATTGAAAGGGGGAACGCTGGCATCTCTGCATTGAAAGGGGGCACAGTCATCTTTTGTGATTTATATATATTTCACAGTTATTTTATCTGGCGCAACACTATTTTATGTTTTTATTGTTTCCGATTGTGAGGTGTGAGCACAGTTAAGTGTATGCTGCCAGATTTTTGCACTTTATCTGATTTTTTCACTTTATATTAATATTTATATGTTTTTTTTTTTTGATACACTGGTCATATATTTATAACACTGATCACATTTTTGCGCTGATAGTTTTTGGATTCACATTCGGATTTAGGTGACGTCTGGAGCTGAGCGGCTGCAAGCAGCAGTGGAATGAAGAGAAAGAGAAGGTATCACTCTTCTATCTGTTCGTCCTTTGATAACGACTGATACGTCGAAACATGTCAGGACGGAGCCACGCATTTTGACGTCATCGCGCATAATGTGACCCCGGAAGCACGGGTGTACGTTTTTTGTTTCATTTGTTTTAACCTGTTTATGTAACCGGTAATTTTATGCAGTGTAATACGTTACACACGTTTTAATAAAACCCCAGATTCTTGATGGTACTTCACTATCTGAGCCCTCATTCTTTTCTTGGGGTATCTCTTTGGATGTTTGAGTCCTGAATCAGTGCTGTATACCTTGAACGGAGATAGATTCTTGCCCATACCTGGCAAGGACGATTTGGAAGCAGCGGAGTTTGTAGTTCCCCAATTTGGGATTGAGTGGACCGATATGCTGTGTTTTAGCTGACATCTGGTAAGAGTTTACACTTGCTCCTCTCCCGGGTATCTTCTTATCCAAACCAACTTACTCTCAAACCGGTGGTGGAATTCTCTCATCTTCATCCTTTCAACCTTCCATCTTTGGATACCTTGTCAGGATTTGGACTAATACACTTATGATTGACTCAGAGTTCGGGGACTATCATATACCCCTGAGTCTAATATTGACTGTTTATCCTTTTATAATATATTTTTTTCAATTTTTTATTCATTTTTTTGCAATTAACACACAGGAATTGTCCCTGGTATGACATTTGGTTGTAGTATTATTATTATTCATTTATGCACTTGACTTATTTATGTTTGTACATAAATGTAATTAATTTATTTATTTATTCATTTATATATTCACACACTTCATTATGTGGCACTATTAGCACACCTCTTTTTTTGATTTTCTTAGTATGGTTAACAACATATCTGTTTCAGGAATCTTTCATGTCTGTGGTTCTGTCTGCATGGTAGTGTGGTCTCTATGGTCACACATGGTGGTGATGCCCTCTGTGGCTTAAGCTATATACTCCCTAACTATGGCTAGTTTCTCAGTACTCTCTTGGAATGTCAGAGGACTGAACTCGACAGTTAAGCGATCCCTTGTTTTCACATATTTTAAAAAATTCAGTCCCCAGATTTGTGTTTTACAGGAGACTCACCTAGTGGACTCCCAAATCCTTAGTCTTAAAAAGGCCTAGTTGAATAGTCATTATCATGCTACATACTCTAATTATTCTAGAGGGGTCAGCATACTAGTCCACAGATCCTTCCCCTGCCAACATGTCAGGATAGACCCAGGAAAAAGATACATAATTCTGCATGCTAACATTGCAGCAACAGAATAGGTTTTAGTGGGACTGTACCTACCAACACCTGCAGATACTTTTCTCCTATTTAATCTTATGCATCGTCATACATTACGATACACCACAACTATCTTGATGGGGATTTCAATTTGGCTCCATGTGCGTCTCTGGACAGGCTCCACACGTCAGTTAGGAGGGCCTCTGATCTTTTACAATGGGCTACCACCTTTGAATTACTAGATGCCTAGCATCACTATAACCCATCAGACAGAGTACACTTGCCACTTGTCTAACTTTTGGACCCTCTCCAACATAGACCTGGTGTTTGTCACCCAGGCGTTGCTGCAGCGGGTATCGAAGAAACGGAACCTTCCCAGGGGCATTTCGATTTATTCCCCCCTCAGGATAACCGTTACTGGGGCCTCCCTGTTGGTCAGAAATTATGGAGGCTATCTGGGCACTGGCTAGCAGACTCTAAGATTCAATAAGATATGCCGGAGGCATTATGAAAAATGTAGATACTGCTGATCCCAGGGTGGTTTGGGATGCATTTACGGGGTGGCTGAGAGAGGAATACATCTCCTGCATTGCTAACAGCCAAACACAGTCAGTGCAGTCGCTGTAGGAACTTGAGAGAGAGTTAGAGAAAAGGAGCATAGTTATGTTGATGCTCCAACTTCCCTCAACTATGGATCATGTCACTATGCTCTCAGGGCGGTGGAGTTACATAGAATAGATATGACTAAGAAGTCTATGCTCAGCACAGCCCAACGGGTCTTTGAATATGGGGACAAAACTGTAAAATGTTGGCATGGTTGAATCGGGGGCAATGTCCAAGTACCCATATTGGGAGGATCCGGGATAACAAAGGAGCTCCCCTTACGAGCCCCGATATAATCAATAACAGATTCATGCAATATTATAGTGCCCTTTATTCCAGTAGGGTAGAATATGAGGCACCAGACCTTGGGACATATCTTGATGGAGTGGAATGCCCTACTTTATCTCAAGAAACTAGTGCCCAATTAGATCAGGTAAAAACTTTGGAGGAGGTCCAGACGGCCATGGTCCAACTACAACCTGGTGAAACTCCAGGGGCGGATGGAATCCCAGCTGAATTCTATTCAACATATCAGGAACTTCTTGCCCCAAGACTCACTCGGATGTTTGGTCAGTTCTCCCGGGGGGGGGGGGCCTCCATCCCAGAGTCAATGTCAGAGGCCATAACTGTGTTGGTGCCCAAGCCGGGTAAGGACCCCGAGGACTGTGCATCATACCGTCCAATTTCATTGATCAATGTAGATGCAAATTTATTGGCAAAATCATTGCCAATCGTCTATTACAGGCCTTGGATAAGATCATCCATGTGGACCAGGTGGGTTCATGCCTGGTAAGGGTACAGACATTCATTTGAGACACCTCTTTCTTAACATGTCCATTAACCATGACAATGGAGGATCCAGAGTCATCGCCTCTTTGGACGCTGAAAAGACATTTGACTCTGTGGAGTGGGGTCATCTTTGGGAGAAACTGGGCAGATATGGGTTTGGCACCCAATTTCTCCAATGGCTCAAACTACTCTATCAATCCCCCACGACTTGTATACGTGCCAATGGCAGGGTCTCCAGGAGCTTTCCACTGCAATGTGGCATGCGCCAAAGATGTCCCCTCTCTCCGTCCCTTTTCGCCCTAGCATTGGCGCCACTGACCATCTTGCTCACTGTTTCCCAGCAGGTGGTGGGGATACGGATTGGCTCTTTGGAGGAGACCGTTTCACTGTACGCAGGTGACACCTTGTTATATTTGTATGACGTGGGGCCACCCTGGTTGTCTTTGATGAATTTGAATGCTTTTCGGGGGTCCGAATTAACTGGAACAAGTCTATACTTTTTTTCCCTAGATCCTATGTCGCAAGCTACTGCGGCTCATAGTTCTTTACAATGGGTTGATAGCTTTAATTATCTAGGAGTTCAAATTCAGAGGGACCCAAATAAATTATATGACCTTAATATACACCCCGTGCTGGTACAACAGAGCTAGGTGTGCCTCCTGGGGGTCTCTCCCACTCCCACCGGGGGTGTATCAATCTTATAAATATAGTATTCCTTCCGAAGCTTATTTATCTATTTCGAAATGCCCCAGTTTGGTTACCGGGCTCTTTTTTCCAGAAGCTAGACAGATGTATTGGGGCCTTTATCTGAGGATTACATTCCTCGCTTGGCAAGATCCAGACGGTCTCTCCCAGTGTGGTGCAGGGGGTTATTGCTGCCCAATTTCCAGGTATACTACTGGGTGGCCATATTGGTCTTGGTCCGCTGGGGATTTGTTCAAAGGCCAATGCAGCTGTGTGCCCGGAGGCGGCCTTACTAGGCTCTCTTAATGATTTGGGGAACCTGGTGAATTGGGGTCCTGGAGCTTACGCCGACCTGCCGTGCCCGACAAGGACGAGACTCAGAGTATGGGTGGTAGCTAGGAAGAGGTTTCACAGACAGAATTCATGGTCGCCCTTTCAACCGTTATGGAGCATTCCTAAGCTCCCACATTTCCAGACCATTCCTGGCCCGCAAGTCTGGGTGAAACATGCTGTTAGAGCCCTTAGAGACATTATGCCGGCAGGGACATTACTTGGATACAAGGACCTCTCGGTAAAGTTTCATCTACCTGGATGGATGTACCTCCGTTGTTGCCAAATGTGCCATGCCGCTAGGGCTCAATTTTTTTTCCCTACACACCTGTTGTGCACTCACAACACATCCCTTGGCACTTCCACTCCTTTTCCTTTCTTTTTAATTTTCCTCCTTGTATGATTCTAAGGATCATTCTATTGCACATATTTTCCTTATTCAGTCATAGCCCAGGGTTCAGCTGCACATTGGTTTTTGGTTCATTACATTCACATATTCAACATTTCCTCACATATTGGTTAAAACATATCATCACAATCATAGTCACTAACATCACCAGCGCCTTCATTCACTTTAATTTTCATTTCCAGTTTTACGTTTTTATTATTCTTACATCTTTCCTAACACTCACACATCTTCATTTTGCACAGTTTCCATGCATCATCAAACTCTTTTCTCCCTTCCAATTCATTATGTATCAATATACATAGGCAAACATTTCTTTGTTTTGCTTATTATTCATAATTTCTTTACAGGATTTTTGGCTTTATCCAGTCAGTGACTAATCTCCGTGGTCCTGGTTGGCTGCATGCCCCTCGGTCTCTCCCCTCCTACTGGCCTTTGTTTGGCCCTTCGTCTCTTTCCCCTCCCTCCCTGCCCTTTGGGCCCTTCCCTGCGCCCTTCCCCCTCCCCCACTTTCCGGCTTCGCTGATGTGGGCTCACAGTTTGCAGCCTTTTGTAGGCGCGGGGGTGATTTCCTGTCCGCCCCACAATATGGTCTTCCTTTTTCATCTGACTATACTCTCAACTGGCAGGACCCTTAAGGGTTGCTCATTAGTGGCCGGTCGCAGACTGACTGCTGTCCTTGGGTTCCAATAGTCAATCTGGTATGTATTTCTTGGCAATGATAACATGTCATGTGAAAGTTGTACATAGTTGTTTGCAAAAACGTGTATACAATGTCTAACATATATGTATTCCATTGTAGAATTTATGGTTGCAATCTCTTGTTTCCCTGAAGAAGACCTCAATTATATAAAAGGTCGAAAACGCGTTGGGGCCATGCGTCCATAGTAATTATCTTTAATGATGTACTGACTGTTACAGGCCGTTTTTCATGTGTATTAGCCTTTGTTTTTATGTTCTTATGTTATTTGATACCATTCGAATTGTAATAAACTGTATACTTTTATACAAAAGTTTCATTATCTGTATTATCTTTACTCACTGCTGCAACTCAAAGCCCCTAGGGGTACCCTTTCTTTCTCCAATTCCCAGGGCCTATCACCATGACCATGGATCCCATAGAGGACCTCTTGGTCAAGCCCCTCTATTCCCTTTATTTGTTGTTACTTAGTTTAGATTTTCCCAAGCTGGAGAGACTCTGGGAGGCCTGGAAAACGGATATACCCACATTGGAGAGGGAGAACTGGAATGAGTGCTTCGAGGATAGTTTGGGGTTGGTCATCTCATCCAGGGACAAACTTATACAGTCCATTATACATTATACAGATCAAGTGCCCATGTGCCCTACAGTATGTGGGCAGGACCAAACACCCTTTGAATGTGTGTTTAAACAAACACATCAGCAATATATGTAGTGTGCTAACTGAACATTCAGTGTCCAGGCATTATTTGTCCACACAATAAGGACCCCACCAACACTGTGTTTTTGGGTATTGAGAAGTTCAGTGCACATTGGAGGGGGAGTGACTTAGTACGAAATATCTCTAGATCTGAAATGGCTTGGATACATAAACTCAAATGCTACACACTCTTCGGCTTAAATATTGAAGTTGATGTCAATTGCTTCATTGATAACTCCTAAGCATATCCCCCTCTTCCTCTTTTCCCTCCCTTATTTACCCCCCCCCCTTGCTCTTTTTATATTCTTGATTTACAGTCTCTGTTTTGTATGGGTATACTAATTAATCTCATCAAGGTTGTGTCATGAGTGTTTTTCCCCCTTAATAGGGCACTCCTGTGTTACCCACACACACGGGAGGGAAGTGCTGATGTAACATTTTCATTTTAAATGTTCATTTTGTGAACTTGATGCGAGTCCCACCCAGCTGCCTGTTTGTATTTGTTTTATTTCTAGTTTTGTTTAATATTGGCACTAATCTGTGTGTCAGCCCACAGATATTGCTTTATATTTTGGTCTTAGATAGGTAACTGTCTACATTAGAGATTCCTATTCATCCTGACCGTATAGTAATAACATTTTTTATTTTTTTATCTTTTAATTTTACAATGATCGGATGTGTCGCTGATGAGGCCAGTGTATGTATATTTTTAGCCTCTAATAGGGTGATATTTGTTCATTCATTATATCTCCAGTTCAGCCCACTCTGTTTTGTTATTCTTTGTCCTTATTCTGTGTGGATTAACTGGTTGATTAACCTCCACCTCCTTTTTCATTCCATCACTTAAGATGGCTTTCGGGTGGCCTTTTGAGACTCACATTGAGGCTACGTCTGCCCATTATGTGTATATATGCGGTGACGCAGAACGCCGCCCCTATCCCGTGACCACGTCCCCATCGAGACGAAACGTTGGGAGGCGACGTTCTGACGTCACCGCATCACGTGACTGCACCCGGAAGAATCAGGCGTATGTTCTGCTAGCCGGCCGGCTTACATATTTTAATGCTTTCCTATTTCCTGCTTGATGTAAGTGCAACCTTTTATTTATTAAACTCCGTAAAAGTTTTTATATGCAATGCGAGTCCTCTTTGTCTTTTTGCATATTCCTGCAATATTGATTATACCCGAGGACTCATCTACAGGGGAGGGTCTTTCTACGGCTGCCATTTGCTGTCTATTCTGGGGACTCCACTTGACATGATGTTGTTGATCTCTGTGAGATCTTTTGTTCTGGTAAGGGTCAGTGTTTGATCTTGGTGGAGGTATCACTGTCGTTTGTGGATCAACTCACATTGGGCATCTTTATCACCTCATCTACTAAACTCTTTGGACTTTTTCCTATTTATGTGCTATGGACACTTGTATTGACACTCATCTCTATTGTGGTTTTTATTATGTGTAACTTTTAGGCACAGTGCACTTTATTTTTTATGCAAAGTATATTTAATCTATGATCGACACAGTGCACTTTTTATACGCGACTCTCTTTTTATCTTTATATACAGGAGGATGACCAGAGGCCCCGTTATACTAAACTTCTGATTGCCAAAAAAGTAGGGCTGTGCAAATTAACTTTTAATTAATCGATTAATCTTAAATTTTTTTGATCGATTAAAATTCTTTTGATCAATACTCACCTCTCCGCCAGCTTCCGGGCCTTTAGGGAGTTCTGTCGGAGATCCGGTGACATCACGGACACCTACGGGGCTTCATATGCCTTCATATCTGCATGCCGGTGGGACCTTACTATCTGCCACACGCAAGGGCTGTATCGCTTCCCTCTATCGCCTCCCTCTATCGCCTGCCTCTATCGCCTGCCTCTATCGCTTGCCTCTATCGCTTGCCTCTATCGCTTGCCTCTATCGCTTGCCTCTATCGCTTGCCTCTATCGCTTGCCTCTATCAACCTGGGATTCTACAACCATCCACTAGGAGTTGTGATAGTTCCCTTCAAGGGACATCTACACGCCGACGGACTGATGTCAACCTCTCCTCATCTGGATTCAGCAGTGGTATCGTTGTACACATTTGTATACCAGTATCATACTTAGCTACATGCCAAGTATTATACTGGTATAAAAATGTGTACAACAATACCACTGCTGAATGGTATCCGTTTGGTATTGCTCGCACCATTTGTACAGTTTATGTAGCTACATCGATTTTATCTCCAGTGCAATCTTTATTTGGTTACCTACTTGAAGACTATAAAAGTTTTAATGCTATTCCCATCGAAGCGCTGCCTTTGTGTGTTTTTTGTATCCTGCTATCCATTTTTCAAGTGGCTGTTAGCTGGACTTGGAATCAGCCTGCAAGGAGATCAGCTAAAAGAAGTTGGATCTGTATGTGCGTTATAATTAATTGAAATTAATCGATTAAAAAAAACGATTAATCGAACACAAAAATTTTGATCAGTAACAGCCCTACAAAAAAGCCATTCTACTTAAGTGAAACTCTGCCTCACCTCCATCAGTGACTGTCTAGGATAACTTCATTAATAGTGGATGGCATGAGTGGCCGGCTACCTTCAAATTGTGCAGTGGGATGTCCCCCCCTCCACTTTCCCTTGTCCCAGGCCCCTATATCCTCTCTACCTTCCCCCTCACTATTGCCCCTCTATGGGAGATTCCACGTTGCTGACACTGTACACCTAGTGTTGACAAGAAATGTCAAAATCTCTGCTACCTAACCTAACAACTATGGTTCATACATTGTTCTTACCATTTTCCTTGCTGCATATACTTTGTTGATGTAATCCATCGACTCGACTGTTGAACCATACTTGTCTTTTCTATAATAAACTGACATTTTTGACCAGGAAAAAAAAAACAAGATCTTTCGTTGGGATTATGATTCCAATCTGGCAGGTCATGCTGGGGCTTTCCTTCTCATCAGCCACCACTACTGGTGGCCCACTCTTCATTCTGATGTTAAAGCTTGTCATATCTGTGCTTATTCTGAAACTGCCACGCAAGCTCCCGCTGATATTCTCATGCGTTTGTTTATTCCTAAGGCGCCCTGGTTTCACATTGCCATGGACTTCATCACCAATCTACCACCTTCTGATAATATGGTCATTTGGATGGTAATTGATCGATTCTCCAAGATGGATCATTTTGTTCCTTTTCTTGGTCTCCCTTCTGCTCTTGCCTTGATTCCCATTTTTGTTCGAGAAATTTTTCGCCTCCATGGAGTTCCTTCCCATATTGTTTCTGACAGGGGTGCTCAATTGACCTCTTGCTTTTGGAGAGCCTTTTGCAAATCCCTCAACACAACCTTGGATTTTACCTCTTACCAGCCACAATCCAATGGACAGTCAGAGAGGGTTAATCAGGAGTTAGGTCTTTCTCCGTACCTTAGTCTCGGCTCATCATCACGATTGGTCCTCCCTACTCCCGTGGGCAGAGTTCTCTCACAATAATCATGTTACAGTTAGTTGTTAGAAGAAACCCTTTGTCACAGTTTATGCAAGACATTCTCAGGTCCCCCTTCCTATGACCTGTTCTCCTGACATCCCAGCTTTGTCTACCGTTCAGGAATCATTCAATTCCATTTGGGTTGACGTTCACGATTCCCTCCAGACAGCTGCTAACAATTTCAAGGGTTTTGCTGACCGTTGCTGCCTCCTCTACAGCCAGGAGACAAAGTCTGGCTTTCCACCAGAAACATCAGACTCCGGGTTTCTTCTCTGAAATTTGCCCCAAGATTCATTGGTCCTTATAATTTCTGTTTGTTTCAAACTCCACATTCCTAAAAGCCTCAAGATCTCAAACTCTTTTCATGTATCCCTTCTAAAACCTTTAGTTCTCACTAAGGTGTCCATTTAATAAACTGTTTTTTCTCAGTTCAGTTCTCGGCAGTTCTCAGAGAAAAATTATCTCCTCTGCAGCCGGTTTAATAAATTGAGAACTTCAGTTCTCAGAGGGAGAACAGAGAAGAAGTATTTCCTCTGAAAAAGGATGAGATCAGTGTAAAAGTGGGTGGGCTGCCTGTAATCTCGTGAGATATTGTGAAATTACAGTGCAGCCGAGTTCAAAAAGTGAAACTAAAGTTTAAGGCCGCGTACACATGCTCGGTTTGGTCCAAACCGAGCGTGTGTACGGCCCATCGGACCAAAGATTTAAAACTTGCTTTAAATGGACGCCTGAGCATCGGACCAAACCAATGGTTAGTACGCAAAAGTATCGGACCAAAAACCCGCGCATGCTCAGAATCAAGTCGACGCATGCTTGGAAGCATTGAACTTAGTTTTTTCAGCACGTCGTTTTGTTCTAATTCACCGGGTTCTGACCCAATCGGATTTTGGACTGATGGTGTGTATGCACATTAGACCATCAGGCCACTTCAGCGGTGAACCGATGAAAACGGTCCGTCGGACCACTCTCATCGGGTTGGACCGATCGTGTGTACACGGCCTAAAAGAACATGTAATTACATGTTTTCAGACATGTGATAACTATATATATATATATATATATATATATATATATATATATCATGTACAGTGGGTGACCGCGATATTGTGTCAATCCCGCTCCCTTTCTCGGCGAGATTGAGCACCTGCGAGCCCCATCGCGGGAGCCAGCGCCGAGCTGGCTTGCCGCGATGGAGGCAAAGCCGTCATAGAAGCAACGGGGATCTGACGTGGATTCCCGCCAATTCTACACGTGGGCGGCGTTTGTTATGAATCCTGAAGGGGAAGTCCCCGTCGGATTTTAAATAAAAATCCGGCATGGGGTCCCCCCTCAGGAGCATACCGGGCCCTTAGGTCTGTTATGGGTTGTAAGGAGACCCCCTCTACGCCGAAAAAACGGTGTGGGGGTCCCCCCACAATCCATACCAGACTCGTATCCAAAGCACATCAGCCGGCCGGTCAGGAGAAGAGTGGGGGCGAGCGAGCCGTACCAGGCAGCATGCCCTCAACATGGGGGGGTCAGGTGCTCTGGGGCAGGGGGGCGCACTGCGGCCCCCCCACCCCAGAGCACCCTGTCCCCATGTTAATGAGGACAGGGCCCCTTCCCGACAACCCTGGCCGTTGGTTGTCGGGGTATGCGGGTGGGAGGCTTATCGGAATCTGGGAGCCCCCCACCCTAAGTGAATGAGTATGGGGTACCATTCACCTGCAAGAAAAGTGTAAACACAAATAAACCACACAGGGTATTGAAATATTTTATTAGTTGGCCGTCGGGGGGAAGGTGTGTGGTCGCTTTTATAAAAGTGCCCCCCTCCGGCATTTTCAGCGGGGGGTGGGTCTTCTCCGCTCTCCGGGGGGTCTTCTCCGCTCTCCGGGGGTCTTCTCCCGCTCTCCGGGGGTCTTCTCCCGCTCTCCGCTCTTGATTCGGCGCTGTCCGGTGCCTTCTTTCTCTTCAGGACTGGCTGCCGCTTCTGTCACGTCTTCTTCTTCTCTTCTCTTCTCCAGATGTTGACGCAACGCTTCCTCCCGCTGTTATGCCGGGCGCGCGGCTCCCAGTGACTTATATAGGCCTATCTTGTGACGTTGCAGTCCCATCATGCTCCGGTAGGTACCACGTGGTACCTAACCACGCGATACCTACCCACGTGGTACCTACCGGAGCATGATGGGACTGCGACGTCACAAGATAGGCCTATATAAGTCGCTGTGAGCCGCGCGCCCGGCATAACAGCGGGAGGAAGCGTCGCGTCAACATCTGGAGAAGAAGAACACTTGACAGAAGCGGCGGCCAGTCCCGAAGAGAAAGAAGGCACCGGACAGCTCTGAATCAAGAACGAAGAGTGGGAGAAGACCCCTGGAGAGCGGAGAAGACCCACCCCCCCGCCGAAGATGTCGGAAGAAGCCCGCCGGAGGGGGGTGCTTTTACAAAAACGACCACCACCCCCCCCAGCGGCCAACTAATAAAATATTTCAATACCCTGGGTGGTTTATTTGTGTTTACACTATTCTTGCAGGTGAATGGGTAGGGGTATGATGTACCCCATACTCATTTAATTAGGGTGGGGGGCTGGTATCTGGGGGCCCCCTTATTAAAGGGGGCTCCCAGATTCCGATAAGCCTCCCACCCGCTTACCCCGACAACCAACGGCCAGGGTTGTCTGGTATTTTTCGGCGTAGGGGGGGGGTCTCCTTACAACCCATAACAGACCTAAGGGCCCAGCGGGGACTTCCCCTTCAGGATTCATAACAAACGCCGCCCACGTGTAGAATTGGCGGGAATCCACGTCGGATCCCCGTCGCTTCTTTGATGCGCTCGCTGGAATGTGCGAGATGTCGGCACCCTGTCGCCGAGAATCAGCGCGATGCTGTCGTGCTAAAAACACATTCTCGGCGGCAGGCACTGTATATATACACACACGTGTGTGTGTGTGTATATACATATATACACACACACACATATATATATATGTTGGCGCTATATAAATCCTGTATAATATATATATATATATATATATATATATACACACAAAGTATTTATATATATGTATACATATATATATGTATATATATATATATATATATATATATATATATATATACACATACACATACAGTACAGACCAAAAGTTTGGACACACATTCCAAGAGTTTTCTTTATTTCATGACTATGAAAATTGTAGAGTCACACTGAATACATCAAAACTATGAACACATGTGGAGTTATATACATAACAAAAAAGTGTGAAACAACTGAAAATATATGTCATATTCTAGGTTCTTCACAGTAGCCACCTTTTACAGCAGACACATCTCTAGAACAACTGTTAAGAGGAGACTGTGTGAATCAGGCCTTCATGGTAGAATATCTGCTAGGAAACCACTGCTAAAGAAAGGCAACAAGCAGAAGAGACTTGTTTGGGCTAAAGAACACAAGGAATGGACATTAGACCAGTGGAAATTTGTGCTTTGGTCTGATGAGTCCAAATTTGAGATCTTTGGTTCCAACCACCGTGTCTTTCTGCGACGCAGAAAAGGTGAACGGATGGACTCTACATGCCTGGTTCCCACCGTGAAGCATTGAGGAGGAGGTGTGATGGTGTGGGGGTGCTTTGCTGGTGACACTGTTGGGGATTTATTCAAAATTGAAGGCATACTGAACCAGCATGGCTACCATAGCATCTTGCAGCGGCATGCTATTCCATCCGGTTTGCGTTTAGTTGGACCATAATTTATTTTTCAACAGGACAATGACCCCAAAACACACCTCCAGGCTGTGTAAGGGCTATTTGACTAAGAAGGAGAGTGGTGGGGTGCTGCGCCAGATGACCTGGCTTCCACAGTCACCGGACCTGAACCCAATCGAGATGGTTTGGGGTGAGCTGGACCGCAGAGTGAAGGCAAAAGGGCCAACAAGTGCTAAGCATCTCTGGGAACTCCTTCAACACTGTTGGAAGACCATTTCAGGTGACTACCTCTTGAAGCTCATCAAGAGAATGCCAAGAGTGTGCAAAGCAGTAATCAAAGCAAAAGGTGGCTACTTTGAAGAACCTAGAATATGACATATTTTCAGTTGTTTCACACTTTTTTGTTATGTATATAATTCCACGTGTTAATTCATAGTTTTGATGCCTTCAGTGTGAATCTACAATTTTCATAGTCATGAAAATAAAGAAAACTCTTGGAATGAGGTGTGTCCAAACTTTTGGTCTGTACTGTATATATATATATATATATATATATATATACACACTGATACAATATCAAATATTGCTATTGAACCAATTTTAGATACTAATCTTTTGACACTTTTCTCTGTAATAGCTTGCAATGAACCACTTATATTAGTCCAAGTCAACATACCTTCTAAAACATGGCCATAGCCAAGCAATATTGTTTGTTTGTTTTTTCAATATGAATGATCTTCTTTAGTAATTGTGAAGATTTAATGCCACAAATTCACCTAAAATATCACACACCAGCACATCGCACAGACCTCTTCACTCTTGTAGCACTACAACCTCCATCAGACCCATTAACAATCACCATTACTGGCAGTGGTGGATGCCTGCATTCACTGCAGAGCACTTGGTTTATCTTCCCTTCCCTACATCACTAAATGACACTTTATTAGTGTCCGTGAATGAAACCAAAGCCGTTGATATGCCATAGTGGTTCAAAGAAATTAAGACAGAAAAGACAGACCACCAAACAAGAAAGTATTAACTCTTTTTTTGCAGGGATCAGCTTATATAAGTTTTTTTTCTACCTCTCCACTCAACCACTTACGGATCGCCCGCCATCGTTATATGTCGCTACTTTGAAGATGAATATCGTTGTTACGGTAACAGCTAGCTACCATAATCTTGGTATCTTCTTCAAGAGCGGGCGGTCTGCTTCTAGATAAAAGTGGTCTCTGTGGCGGATTCGCCACAAGATCACTTTTATCTGATTCAGGAGAGAGCCCCTCCCTCTTCAGTGCCCTCCGCCGCTTATCGGAGGCGGCGGAGGCGATCTAATGCTGTTACTCGTTGGGCATGGAGACAAGTGAGGGGAAGGTGGCCCCATCCGTCTCCATAGCATTGAAGAGCAGAAGCGATGTCAAAACGTCACTTCCGCCCAATGCTCTCAAATGGATTTTTTTTTTAAATGACCCCAGATCTCATATTAAAGAGGTCCTGTCTATTAGAAGGGATGTTTACATTTCTTGTAACAGGATTAAAAGTGACCCATTTTTAAAACAGTTTAAAAAATAATGAAAAGTAAAAAAAAAAATGTTTAAAGTGCCCTGTGCTGATGAACATCATTGAGCAGTGCTGCACATGAAAACGGTGTTTAAACTAAACATGTGAGATATCGCCGCGATCATTAGAGCGAGAGCAATAATTCTAGCCCTGGATCTCCTCTAGCGCAAAACATCTAAAACCTGTAGAATTTTTTAAACATTGCCTATGGAGATTTTTAAGCATAAAAGCTTGTCGCCATTCCACGAGCGCAACTTTGAAGCGTAACATGTTGGGTATCAATTTACTCGGGGTAACATTATTTTTCACAATATAAAAACAAATTGGGCGAATTTTTTCCAAAAAAAAAAAAAGTGCACTTGTAAGACCGCTGCGCAAATATGGTGTGACAAAAAGTATTGGAACGACATTTTATTTTCTAGAGTGTTCTAAAAAAAAAAAAAAATGTAACTCTTAGAAAGAGGCTCAGTCCCTTAAGTGGTTAAAAAAAAAACGAATTTGCCCTCTTAATGACCAGGCCATTTTTTGCGATACGGCACTGCATCGCTTTAAATGACAAATGCACGGTTGTGCTACGTTGCACACCAAAAAAAAAAAAAAAATTCCCCCTATAAATAGAGCTTTCTTTTGGTGGTATTTGATCACCTCTGAGGTTTTTATATTTTGCAAAAAAAGATTTTGAAAAAAAAAAAGTAGCTTTACTTTTGCTATCATAAATATCAAAATAAATAAATACAATGGGCCAGATTCAGGTACATCTGCGCATTATTGGACCGGCGTAGAGCACCGCCTTTACGTTAGACTGGCGCAATGTAGCGGCGCAATCACCCTATTCTCGTCGCTTTTACGCAGAAATTAGCGCCTGCGCAACGTTATTTCTGAGGCGCAAGGCGGAGTAATCCAAATTGCGAAGGACGTGGGCGTGTTACATTGAAATGAGCCGTGACCCCATGCAAATGAAGGGCCGGCCGGCTCGCGCATGCGCGCTTGAAGAAGACCATGTCAGCACCTCTGTGCGCATGCTCACAACTCGGGAACAGCGCAATCAGTGAAATTGGAAGTGGACTAGGGCAAAATCATGAACTACGCAGACAGCATAAATAGACAGACATAAACGCACTTCCTCTGCAAAAAAAAGTACATCCCTTTGTATCCCTCCCTATACAGCAAGGTGCTTTTGTTCTGTTAGTTGCGTTGTGGTTTGTCTTTGTGATATTTGTGGACTGTGTGATCTTGTGTTTGTTAGAAGATATTTGTAAGTGATTTTTGGTGACTGCTTGTGAGAGTTTTTGGTTGTTAGTTTTTTGTTTGTTTGTTTTCTTGCTTGATTTTTCCTTCTTGTTTTCTTGCTTGATTTTTGCTGCTTGTTTTTGTGAGTGATTTTTCCTGCTTGTTTTTGTGCGTGATTTTTGCTGACTGTTTGGGAGTGAGTTTTTGTCTGAGTATGACGGAGAGAAAGAGGAAGTTAAATTTTACTTTACTTTACCCGGCCAGGAGGAGAGAGATTTTGGACAGGATTACTGACCAGGTAAATGCATCGAGGGGGGGGAGACCCGGACACGGTCGGGGATTGAAAAGAAAATCAATGACCTCCGGCGTCTGGTCAAAAAGAAGCTGGCCAAAATGCTAGCCCATGCCGGGGGCACAGGAGGGGGCCGACCATGCCCTGTTAGGCTGACAGCGGAGGAGCGTGCGGTGGCCCAGACCTTTCATAGGCAAGAAGTTGAGGGCCTGCCCGGCTATGACTCAAGTCATGAAGGCGTGATGCCAGGTAAGGTTTTTGGCCCTATCAGGTGTGTAGCATGTGTGGGGGAGGGGGTGAAAGGGAATATGTGGCAAGTGTGTGGATCCTCCAACCTGTGAATGTTTTGTGTCATCCACAGATGAGCAGGAGGGTGCTGGGCCATCTGGGCTGACCGCACCATCCCAGCCTGATGAGGACCCCCTGACAAGGCCGGAGTCCTCGGAGGAGGTTGAAGAGGAGGAGGTTGAAGAGGAGGAGGTTGAAGAAGAGGAGGTTGAAGAGGAGGTTGAAGAGGAGGAGGTTGAGGAGGAGGAGTCCATGTCAGGCACTGGACTTTTGTTTTTGGAGGACTCTTCCCCTCTGGCTGGCAGCAGCCAGCCTTCCATAAGGGGTAGCCCCCCCCACTCCTCCCCCAACAGGGCTCCCCTCCCAAGGGGCTCCCCTTCTCCCCGGCCACAAGCATCAGCTGGAGGCAGGAAGGTGACCCAGAAGACCAGGTTGCTGGCCGATCTCCTGCCCGCCACTCTGAGAAAGGACCAGTTCCTTCAGACCCGCCATCTGGGAGAGGTCAGTCAGACCTTGGGGCGGATGGAGGAGAGCCTGTCCTCCATAAAGGATACGCTTGGGGACCTGGACTGCCACTCCCGGGCTCTTACAAACTGCCTAAACGACCTGCAGACTACAACAGCAGGCGTTGGGCAGGATGTGAGGGCCCTCACCCAGGCTATCCAGGCCAATACGGCATCATTAAGTGCTGGCATAGACAGAATTGCCGTGGCCTTGGAGGGCAGGCCGCCAGGTGGGCAGAGACCAGGGGCTGCTCCTCCTTCCCCGGTTTACCCCCTCCCCCATGAGTCTCCCCTGAGGAGCCAGGGCCGTGGCCGTGGGCGCCCCAGGCATGGCTCACGTCAACGGCATTAATTTGTTTTCCCCTTTTTTTTTTGGTCATTTTTTTTTTGGTGCTGGACATTTTTTTTTTTTTGCTGGGCATTTTTTTTTTTTGGGGTTGTGAATGCTGTTTGAATGTGGGGGTGACATTCCTGCCGGAAAAGGGGTGTCACCCTCAATTTTGGTGGAGAAGGGTTCCCCAGGACCAGGGAGAAGTGATCCCCAGGTCTGTGTGAATGGTGTATGAATGTACAGTGACATAATTGGAGCCGTGGCGTTGCTGCTCACAAGTCCTGCATGGTGGACTGGTGCCAATCCAATTTGATGAGGCTGTGAGGTGTGTGTGCTAGGGACCACAGTGGTGTGCATGCATGCATTCTCATTGTGCCATGAATAATGTGTGTGTTTAACGTGCAAAGATGCATAATGTGAGCTGGCATGAGATGGGGTCATGAGATGGGGTCCCAGTGCATATACAGAGTCACCTTGAAGGGAAAAGACAGGAGGATGTTAGTAGTGCATGTGCCCCTTGTGATGTGTGCATCATGGGGGGGGCAGTCATGCCTGCCACCCATGTCACTCACCAACCAGCCAGCTGTCCCCATACATGTTCTGTTCGAAATCTGTGGGGATGGGGCTCTGATTGTATATGTAGCTGTCATGGGTGTCATGGGTAGTGTCATGTGTTGGGCTGGTGATGTCCTCCTGCAGGGTTGTGGTTAATTCCATGATGGCATGAGGGGTGAATCTGAAGATGCGAGACACCTCAGAATCACTCATGCCATAGATGTCTATGCGTGTGTGATATATCCTCTTCCGTGAAGAGTGAAGAGTGAGGGGCTTGTATCAGCTAAGAATATTGTATTAGATTAGATTAAATAGTAAAGTTTATATAAGCAAAAAAAGTTTTCAAAAAAAATAAAAAATCCTGTGCCCTCCTCAGTGCCCTCCTCCTTCTTTGCTCATCTAAAGTCAGTAGTATAGCTATGAGCATGGATGCCACTGGCATGTTGGCATACAGTTTGTTGGGCAACATGTGTGATTGCTCAGCTCCTCACTAACAGTGTTGCTTTATCTGACATGTAGACGAATTGTCTAATTTTAGAGCAGCTTTTATATGGTCTAATTTTAGACAGGACATTTAGCTGTTGCGCACAGCGCGTAGCCTGCGCTGCACCAACGTTCTTTTGTGGATCCCTGTAACTCCCTCATTAGCATATTTAAATAGCAAATCAATGGTGTGTCTAGCGCAGTTTTGCGCGGACGGATGCGCCTGTCTAACGAAATTACGCTGGACAAAAAAAAGTAGATTTCTTGCGTATCTTATTTTGGGAATGCCGCGCATCTCCTGTTACGCCGGCGTAATCGCTCTGTGAATCTGGCCCAATGTCTTCATCAGTTTAGGCCTATATGTGTTCTTCATATTTTTGGTTAAAAAAAATAAAAATAAAATTGTATATTGATTGGTTTGCGCAAAAGTTATCACATGTACAAAATAGAGGATATATTTATGGCATTTTTATTATAAATTTTCTTTATTAGTAATGGCGGTGAGCAGCAATTTTAAGTGGCGGACAGATCAGACACTTTTTTGGAACCATTGACATTTATACAGCGATCAGACCTAAAAATGGCCACTGATTACGGTATAAATGTCACTGGCAGGGGTTAACACTAGGGGTGATCAAGGGGTTAGGTATTTAATAGGGAGGTGTTTTTAACTGGGGGGTAGAGTACTGACAGGGAGTAGACAGAGATCGCTGTTCCTGATCACTAAGAAACAGCAGATCTCGCCCTACTTCCCCGACAGAACGGGGATCTGTCTGTTTACATTGACAGATCCCCGCTCTGGCTTTCTGATGAGAGTTTACGGGTTGCCAGCGGACACTGTGCACGTGCCCCCTAGATTTCTTAAAGTGCCCGATGTACAGCTACGGAGATTCACGCAGCCTACCTTCGTTGTGCATAAGATGTGCACTGATCATGTGGTTTCACAGTATTATTAGTTTGCACTACCTATCGTAGGGTAAATCTTCACAATGTTTGAAATGTGACGCAAGTGGCATGACACTGCATAGTTTAATGCAAACCTGAACTTTGTTTTTACTTGGGGTTCAACTTCAAGGCTACAAACACATTTATTTTTATTTACAGAAAATAATCACACTCACATCAATTTTTTTGTCTATGTATAGTCACATGCACCATACATTCATAGGGGTTTTAGTTAAGAATAAATCTTTATAACAGTCCGAAAACTAAACGCAAATTGTGTCAAACACTTGATTTTGTCACATTGTCCTAATTTAATCCCATTTTTGTAGTGTAGCCTATTTTATGGAATAGTTGAATCCAAGCAGAACAGATAGAATATCCTTCTGCTGTGCCAGCCTGTAGCCTCTGTGTGAGGTAGCCGTCAGCATTTGGTCCTGGTGTACAAAACAGCACGGGGTGCTTGCAGCACTGTGGTGGTATAATAACAGCTTATTAATAATAATTAGGTCAAGCATTTATGTTGCTTATTTTATTATGCAGCTGCAGATGGTCCTCATTTATCTCCGTTAGGACAGGTGGCTAAGGGCACAATCAGACTGCAATTTGCAGAGGCAGTCTTTGCATAAACACACAATTATGCCACAGGTCTCTATTATAAATTTGGGGATTGGACAGTCTTTTTTCTCTCGACATCTCATTTAAAAGGTGCACTTAAAAAAAAAGGTGCCATTTGATATATAATCTAAAGGTAGCATTTAATAAAAGTTATTTGCTGCAACTGCTGAGAAGCAAATGACAGCAGAATAGCTTGGTGTTTTAGACTTGAAAAACAGCAGTCTCAGTATCTGTGACCTTGGATGAATCTCGAAAAGCTGTTGTTTCCTACGCATTTCATTGGCATTGATTAATAGCACCTCTTGTTTCACTATCTACAATGCTGCAGCTAACTCTGAAGACAATCATTATTAACAGGGCAGGTTCAGATTGCATTAGTAAACGTAATGTAAAAGAGGCTAAATCCTCTTTGTTCTGCTGCTTTAAGGATTCAGCTAAGCTCTCCAAGGAATCAGGCAGCTCATTGACATGGCTAATAGTGAGTAAGGCTGTAGCATTAATCAGTCTATGGTTGTTTTCATGCTTGTGGTTTCTTGCTAAAGTCAAACCGTATTTCAATTAATGACCAACAAAGATGAATGTTACTAAAAAAAAAATGCACTTGTTTCTCCCCTTCCCACTTATGCTAGCCAATGGTCTGGCACAAGGTCACTGACAGAAAAAATTTGGACTAACTGCTATAAAAACATTTATGTCATGACTAAATATTCATTATTTAGTCATGACTAAACAATGATTTAGTCAACATTAATATTTAGTCAAATATTCCAAAACCTCAGCAACCTCTGTTCTACTGGTATTTTTAGGATTCCCTACTCCTTTCCCTTTTTACTAACCAATATCACTGTTCTCCCTGCACAGAGGGCAAACAGTCTTATGTTACGACATCACTTTTTTCTTATGTATACTTTGCAGTATCTTTAATAAATTCATAAAACAGGCAAAATTGTCATGTTTAGGAGATAAGGAGTTGTATTTTAAGCAGACCTCAACAAATCAACGATGTCCAGAAATATATAACACATACACTACTGCACTAAAACTATGGGTTCCACTATAGGTTGTAATTTGTTATTACAAGATAATGACCAATTGTTTACTAGCTACAACCACAGAAACAAAACTGCAACAAAACTTAAAAAATTGTTTTGCAAAACAAGATTATTATGGGGAGCCATGGTCCAGTCAAGAGTGGGTAGGTCTAGATGATATTTTCATTTTTTTTTTTTTTTTTTTTTACAATACAGTACAAATCTGCTATACTTTATTCAGGGCAAAGTCCATTTAAAATATGTATAGAATTTAACACTACAGTGTTGAATGGAGGCCAAATATTTACTTTGTATACTTTTACAGAGCAATTTAGATCTCCTGTGTGTTCCTCACTGGAAACCAGCCAATGAATCTACATCACAAATAATCACAGACCAGCAGTAAACGTTCTCACCTAGCCTCTGGGACAAAATTGGTGTACTTCCATCTTAGAAATTCTGAAAAATGAAAGCCCTGTAACATCAATACTGTACAGTGCAGAATTAAAAAACGTGTTGCAAAAGTCTGGTTTGCCAGACAGATGGTAAACACTGCCAGCTTAGTGTGACATATGGGATAATTATTAACCACTTAAGACCCGGACACATACGCTGCTAAATGACCCAAGGTGTTTTTACAATTCGGCGCTGCGTCGCTTTAACAGACAATTACGCGGTCGTGCGACGTGGCTCCCAAACAAAATTTGCGTCCTTTTCTTCCCACAAATAGAGCTTTCTTTCGGGGGTATTTGATCGCCTCTGAGATTTTTAGTTTTTGCGCTATAAACTAAAATAGAGCGACAATTTTGAAAAAAATCACTATTTTTTTACTTTTTGTTATAAAAAAAATCAAATAAACTAAATTTTAGTAAAACATTTAGGCCAAAATTAATTCAGCCACATGTCTTTAGTAAAAAAAAAAAAATCGCAATAAAAAAAATAGCTACCTAGCGGGAACAGCGACACTAATACAGCGATCAGAAAAATGATCGCTTAGTGATGCTGGCAATAGGGAGTGAAAGGGTTAACTAGGGCAGTGATCAGGGGGTTAAAACGTCATTAGGGGGGGTGGGGGGGCTATCCTGGACCTAACACTAACTGACTTTTACACTGCCTGTCACACTGACACTAAAAGCAGTGATTAGATCACTGCATTCAGTGACACTGTGACAGGGGGGTGGGCGATCACAAGGGGTTAATGTGCCTATGTGTGTGTGTGTCAGTGTTGTGTTGGTGCACACTTACTGTGGATGTCTTCTCTCATCAGCAGCGGTGGGAAACACCGCTGCGATGAGAGGTGACATAATTTCCTCCTTCCTGTGTAAACACAGGAGGAGGAACTGACACGAAGGGGGAGCGCTCCCATTGGCTGGGAGCGATCGCGGGGGGGGGGGGGGCGGAAAACACGGACATCCGCCCGCTCGTCATCGATCGCTCCCAGAGCCAGGGGGACCGCCGCACGCCGAGGAGGGGGTCCCGACCCCCGAACCGCACGAAGGCGAGGACGTAAATTTACGCCCTTGTGCCTGTACGAGCCATGTTGTGGCCGTAAATGTGTGTGCGGAGGTCCTTAAGTGGTTAAGATTTAAGTCCGTTAACCACTTTCCTTCTGGGCACTTTCAACCCCTTTCTGCCCAAACCAATTTTTCAGTGCTGTCACACTTTGAATAAAAAACTGAATAGTCATGCAACACTATGACATTGTTTATAATTTTTTACACACAAATATAGCTTTCTTTTGGTGGTATTTAATCACCACTGAATTTAACATTTTTTACTAAATAAACAAAAAACATTTTTTCATAGTTTGTTATAAAATGTTGCAAACAGGTCAATTTTCTCCTTCACTGATGTGTGCTGATGAGGCTGCACTGATGGGCACTGATAGGCTGCACAGATGGACACTGATAGGTGACACTGATGAGGAGGCACCAGTGGGCACGGTTGGGACTGCACTGATAATCAGGACACTGATAATCAGTGCCCTCATGTTGAGTGTAGATTTTCACTTCTCACAAGACAGTTATCGGCTCTCCTCTCCTCACACTGTGAGTGTGAGAAAAGGAAATACTAATAACTAGCTCATCGCAATCAGCTGTAATTGGGCACAGCTGATCACATGGTAAAGAGCCGCTGATTGGCTCTGTACCCCGATATGTGATCAGCTGCGTCCGAAGGACACAGTAATAACAGAGCCTGCCATGGTCACAAATGGATGTCTTATGACACCTCCCAGAACTGGCCGTTCACGCTATAGCCATCATTCGGCTATAGCGTGGTCGGCAAGTGGTTAATGGTGGTGTTACTGGCTCTGTCCAGGAAGACCAGCTCTCCTCCTCTATAGGCAGGAAGTGATGTAAGAGTCCGGGGCATTAGAAGAGAACTAGATAGTCTATGGCTCTGTTAATGTTGTCTTAATTCCATCTTGCAGTAACCACCATATATATATATATATATATATATATATATACACACACACACACATATATATATATATATATATATATATTGTAAGCTGGGGATAGGTAGCGGGTACAAAAGCTCCCTGGGATGAGCCAGCACAGATACCAAAGTCCATCGGATCAGTGAACAACAGTGGGATGTTTATTGGTGCTATACAAAGTCTATTTACAGGTGCTGTACAGTGTGCAGAAAACAAAACAAAAATAGTCAAACAAACACCTAGCCGTGTCTCGGCTCTAACTACACGTTAAGCAGGTCCTAACTACTAAGCTAAACAAGCCTACCGCTTGTTAGCTCAAACACACACTTCTCACCAGTTTTCCAGCAGCCTCCTTGCTCTCACAGATTCACACTGTTTCCCAGGACAGAGCAATGGCTGTTAGCTCAGGTGAGCTTAAATTGGCCTGGGGGAGAGGGCCAACACCTGACCTGGATCAGGGATCAGAGATCCCTGAACGTGTAAGAGAGGAGCCTGGGAGAGGTATAAACCCCGAACTGGACTTTCCCAGGCTCTCTCTGGGATGCTCTGCTACAATATATATATATATATATATATATATACACACACATACATACGCACATGAAGTTGAATGGTACCCTAGTCTTAGTACGTAGAGTTCAATATTGAGTTGGCCCACCCTTTGCAGCTATAACAGCTTTAACTCTTCTGGGAAGGCTGTCCACAAGGTTTAGGAGTGTGTCTATGGGAATGTTTGACCATTCTTCCAGATTGTCATGAAGCTGCGTAATCATGACCAAGCATAAATAACACTTTTGCAAAGTAGTCGAGTATTCAAAAAAAGATATACATTTTATTTGGGTACAGTGTTGCATGACTGTGCAATTGTCATTCAAAGTGCGACAGGGGCAGGAAGGGGGTAAAAGTGCCTAGTAAGGAAGGGGATACTGTAGCTATATTGCTGTGTTCAGAAATATAGTGCATTGGAGGTCAAAACCAAGCACTGCTATTCAAAGCTTTCACAATGTCAAGTGTTTCCTTCATGTTCAGTTTCAAAGTATTAGATGTTTTTCATTATCTGACATACTTTATTAGCCAAGGAAGATATATTGCCTCCAACATGAATTACATAAAAAAAAGAAAAAAACATTAACAATAAGATCCACGTCCTGTCAGGGTGAGAGGAGACCGATCTGTGTCCCTTGTACATAGGGACACAGATTGATCAGCTCCCTCAGTCAGTCCCCCTCCACACACAGTTAGAACACACTGCAGGGTACACATTTAACCCCTTCATCACCCCCTAGTGTTAACCCCTTCAATGCCAGTTTAATTTATACAGTAATTAGTGCATATTTATAGCACTGATCGCAGTATAAATGTGAATGGTGCCAAAATTGTGTCAAAAGTGTCCAACGTGTCCGCCATAATGTCGCAGTCCCAATAAAAATCGTAGATCGCCTCCATTACTAAAAAATAAATGCAAAATAATAATTCTGTCCCCTATTTTGCTATAACTTTTGCGCAGACTAGTCGCTTATTGCGATTTTTTTTTTACCAAGAATATGTAGAATACGTATCGGCCTAGACTGAGAAAAAATAAATAAAAATTGGGATATTTATTATAGCAACAAGCAAAAAATATAGATTTTTTTTAAATTGTCGCTCTTTTTTTGTTTATAGCGCAAAAAATAAAAACCGCAGAGGTAATCAAATACCACCAAAAGAAAGCTCTATTTGTGGGAAAAAAGGGACACCAATTTTGTTTGGGAGCCACATCGTACGACTGCGCAATTGTCAGTTAAAGCAGTGCCAGAAGCTGAAATTTCACCTGGGCAGGAGGGGGGTATATGTGCCCAGTAAGCAAGTGGTTAATATTTGTCATTCTCAAAACTTTTTGCCATTAGCCACATCAAGACCAGACTGTTTCTCCCCAGGCTATTTTTCAGTTTTCAGCGCTGTGATGCTTTGAAAGACAACTACTCAGGCATGCAACACTATACACAAATACATTTTTTCTCATTTTTTGAGGCTGATAGAGCTTTTGTTTGGTGATATTTACCACTTTCGTCCCAGCACCATTTTAAAATTGAAACAGGTGCCTTTAAACACACTCCTGGCTGGTATAATGTCCGGGAGTGTGTTTACATTTGTAAAGTTGACCATCGGCTTTCATGTGGAAGTGATACAACCGACTCTGGAGCCACCGATCACCTTGTTTACCAGTCCTTGCTGTTCCATCTGCAAACCTGGTGCGGTCATGGTGGGTATAAGTAGGAAGGGCGGCGGCAGCTTTAAAAACACAGATTTGTAGACTCCATCCCCGTAGTGAATGGACCAGAAAGTGATGTGTATGATGTCACTTTCTGGTGATGTGTATGAAGGAACCTGATCTGTGCTTCATAAGCTGCAGTGGAGTACTGAGGAGACATCCAGGGTCTAACATACCCCAGATGTCTCATAATAAGAACCTGTCACATATATACTTATACTTGTACATAAGGGGCTATTGCTTCCATGGGTGATAGCAATAAAAGGTACGTAAGAAAAAAAGTTGTAAACATTTAAAGAAGCACGTAAATAAATTAAGAAACAAAATATTTTAGAGCCGTCCTCTCCCAACATACAAAATGGCATATGAAGATGGAGATTGCCCCACACGTTACATATTGCAATGCAAGCCAGAGTGATATCAATCATTTTAGCCCCAGAGCTCCTGCAGAGGCTTTTAAAGCACCACTTTTGCAAAATATAGGGTATTGACATTTTTTTTGTAGCTTCACTGATGGACACAACTTGAAAATGTCAGGTGTCTATTCACTCATCATTGTGGGAGTACTATTCCTCCACAGATACCAACAATTGGCCGCTATTCCTCCCTCTGACACCAATGGTGCGGCACTATTCCTTCCAGTGATGCCAATAATGGGGCACCATTTCTCCCCCCTGATGGCTACCAACCCTGAGGCAATGTTTAATCTCACTGAAGCTGCACTTGGGACATTTCCACCCCTGACTGGACACAATCCAGCCCCTCTAAAGTTTGAAGGACAGTAAACTGGCCTATTTGTACCCTTCCAACAAAAAAGAACCTACAATTTCTCTAAAATTGCCTAAAACTGAGCAAGGTAATTGGCATCCGTCATTGCTTATTCCATATCAGACTTTGCTTTTGAAGGAGAATATTTTAAATAATAAAAAAAAAAAACACATGAAAATAGTATGGACAAAAATAATGGGTCCCTTAACCCAATATTTTGTTGCGCAACCATTAGGGGAAAACACTGCCAATACATGATTTTGTGTAGCTCTCACTGAGACTATGAGACTTCTACATTGCCAACAGGTACGTTGTTGTCCCCCCCCCCCAATCAAACTGCTCCAGTTGTCAGGTTTGATGGGCGCCTTCTCAGACAGAATGGTTCAGCTTCTTCTATAGACACTTGATAGGATTTTTTCAGGACACATAAAAGGCCTTTTAAGAATAGTTCAGTGTTGTTCTTTTGGGTCATTTTATTTGTGTGTTTCGTTGGGGGACCCCTTACTTGCAACTAAAACAGAGCTTTCTGACACTGGGCAGTAGGTCCTGCTTAAGAATTACTTAGCAGTCTTGATATTTAATTTTGACCTGCACAGAATCAAGGCACCCCAATCTAAATGCAGCAAAGCAGCTCCAAAACATAACTGAGCTGCCTCCTTATTTTAAAATAGGGATGTTGTTTTCTTTGAAATCTTATTATTTGTGTCTGTTAACACGTGACCTGCAAAAAAAGCTCCAGGTGTGTATTATCTGTCCAAAGAGATTTCTCCCAGAGGGGAGGTTTGTCAATATTAATTTTAGCAAATTCCACTCTACAATTAGATATTATTTTCCACAGTCCTCATGGTTTCCTTTCCTTTGAGAGCCCACTGTTGCTAAAAAGCTGACAGATGGTATAGTCAGACCCCAATGTACCTTTGGTCAGGGAGGTCAAGTTGTATCTGTTTGGAAGTTTTCCTTGCCTCTGTCTACCATTCTTTTTCCTTCCGTTTAATCTGGAGTATATTCCTCCAGATTAAACGGAACCAAGGAAGCTGACTACAATCTCATAGTCCTAAACATTCTGAATAGTTTGAAATTGTAATCACTGGAACCTTAAGCTGCTTAGAGATGGTCTTGTTACTTTTACATTTGACATGCTGGTTTATAATGTTCCTTCTCATTTTCTCGTCCAACTCTCCAGTTTATTTTTCCTCGTCCTTGTACAGTGTGGTGCACGTGGTGATGCAAAGTAGCAGATTGACTAATTTTCTCCCATTAAATAGGCTGAATTAATGATTACTAGACTGAAGATGTGTGAAACCAATTACAGAAAACAGTTTGAAATATCACTATGATCCAATTATTAATACTCTTTTATTGTGGTACCAACAACTCTGTCCATGCCATTTTAAAACGCCATTGTACAACAAGCAATAATTTATCTTTTCACATTTTGTTTGTTTTACTTTATGCTATAACAAATGCATGTAAGTATACATGAGGCAAATGCTTTAAAATTTCATTACTTTTCAGAAGGAAAAATTGTGTTTCAATGAGATGTATGGGTCAATAATAAGTACCAACAAATTACTCCATGTCTGTGTATATTTACCTGAACAAGATGGACAGCATTGCCCAGGAAGTAAAGTAGGGTTGACACAGCTGGGAACAGGGCAGGTTATTAATGCACACATCTCCCGTCCATTGTGACAGTAACACTCACGGCATCCATCGTGCCAGCTCTCTTCATTTTCATGTCGTCTACCATCCATTGATAGACAGGTGCCTATTAAGACTGGTGGCACTGAAGCTGCTGCTGCTTCTGCAAAAAAAAAAAATCAATCGATCAATCAATCATATATCGCTCTGCAAAACACTACAGTTTAACGGACCCATTGTTGGAAAATTTGAACTTTCTTATATTGAAAGGTAGACAACAAACAGCCTTACAAAGAACAACATACTAAAAAAAAAAAAAAAAATTATCTAATTAGACGACATAGAAACAAAATAAATTTTTTTGAAAGGCAGGCCTAATGGCAAGGTATTATCCTAATCACATGCAGGCAATATTTCTGTTGCAATTGCCTCGTTGTACATTACATACAAATGCACACACAATTAGACTGCTAAATAATGTTACTAGTAGCTCAGGAAAATTATGTATGTGTCCATTTACAGTCTTAAACTTGAAGGCCAACTTATTTGAAGTCGGTGAGTCAAAGAAGGTCTGCATGACAGCCAGGCAACTTCTATTTTCAGAAAGGGAGCTCAGTAATGGTAGCCTTCATGTTATCCTTATTAAAGGGCTTCATTTTACCGCTTGGCGACCACCTCACGCACATATACTGCGGCAGAATGGCACGGCTGTGCAAAACCCCATACGGGTACGTCGTCACCTTTAAGAGCGGGGGACCCGATGCGTGTGATCGGCGAGCTAGAGCCAGCATGGGGATTTGTGTGTGTAAACACTAGGGTTGTCTTGATACCGATACTAGTATCGGTACCAATACTGAGGGGTCAGGGTGATCAGTGCGGTGGGGGGGGGGGGGGGGGGGGGGGGGGGGTTACAAGCACTGATCACCCTGTATAGATTTAAAAGTCTGACAGCTGATCCTCTCTCTCAAACACCCCGCGGTGATCGTTGCTTCTCTCCCACACACGATCACCGCTGACTGTCCCCTATCCTTCTCCAGTTCCCATCCATGTCCCCCTCCGTGCATCTGTCCCCCTCTCTTCTCCTCCGTGCATCTGTCCCCCTCTCTTCTCCTCCGTGCATCTGTCCCCCTCTCTTCTCCTCCGTGCATCTGTCCCCCTCTCTTCTCCTCCGTGCATCTGTCCCCCTCTCTTCTCCTCCGTGCATCTGTCCCCCTCTCTTCTCCTCCGTGCATCTGTCCCCCTCTCTTCTCCTCCGTGCATCTGTCTCCCTCTCTTCTCCTCCGTGCATCTGTCTCCCTCTCTTCTCCTCCGTGCATCTGTCCCCCTCTCTTCTCCTCCGTGCATCTGTCCCCCTCTCTTCTCCTCCGTGCATCTGTCCCCCTCTCTTCTCCTCCGTGCATCTGTCCCCCTCTCTTCTCCTCCGTGCATCTGTCCCCCTCTCTTCTCCTCCGTGCATCTGTCCCCCTCTCTTCTCCTCCGCGCATCTGTCACCCTCTCTTCTCCTCCGCGCATCTGTCTCCCTCGCTTCTCCTCCGTGCATGTCTCCCTCGCTTCTCCTCCGTGCATCTGTCTCCCTCGCTTCTCCTCCGTGCATCTGTCTCCCTCTCTTCTCCTCCGTGCATCTGTCTCCCTCTCTTCTCCTCCGTGCATCTGTCTCCCTCTCTTCTCCTCCGTGCATCTGTCTCCCTCTCTTCTCCTCCGTGCATCTGTCTCCCTCTCTTCTCCTCCGTGCATCTGTCTCCCTCTCATCTCCTCCGTGCATCTGTCTCCCTCGCTTCTCCTTCGTGCATGTCTCCCTCGCTTCTCCTCCGTGCATCTGTCTCCCTCGCTTCTCCTCCGTGCATCTGCCCCTCTCTCTTCTCCTCCATGCATCTTTCTCCCTCTCTTCTCCTCCGTGCATCTGTCCCCCTCTCTTCTCCTCCGTGCATCTGTCTCCCTCTCTTCTCCTCCGTGCATCTGTCTCCCTCTCTTCTCCTCCGTGCATCTGTCTCCCTCTCTTCTCCTCCGTGCATCTGTCTCCCTCTCTTCTCCTCCGTGCATCTGTCTCCCTCTCTTCTCCTCCTTGCATCTGTCCCCCTCTCTTCTCTTCTCCCCCTCCATGCTGCCGCATGGAGGGGTAAACCTGGCTCCTTTGTTTTCTGAATGGACTGAGTCCTTGCATCTGTCCCCCTCTCTTCTCTTCTCCCCCTCCATGCTGCCGCATGGAGGGGTAAACCTGGCTCCTTTGTTTTCTGAATGGACCGAGTCAGTGATCACTGACTCTGTCCAATTACATAACTGAAACATCGTAACCTCCTGTGATTACAATGTCTCAGTTAATGAATGAAGAGAAGCTGCTGTCTTCTCTCCATTCATTTTCAGTGCAGGCTACTGAGAAAGGGACTGGGGAATCTGGGTCCCTAGTCCCTTTCCCCGTCTCAAAGGGGAGATGTCAGAGGTCTGTTAAGACCCCTGATTTCTCACCAAAGCCCCCCCAACAGGGCTAAAAAAAAATTGCAATAAAATAATAAAAAAACACACACTGGCACTGTCCCCACATTCCCACCACCTCCCTAATAATAATAAAAAGAAAGCACTGTAAAAGATAAAAACAAATAAATTGTAAACAATTAAAAATAAATTGTAAACAAATTAATGAAAAAAAAAATACTGCCACTGTTACGAGATTAAATAAAAGTATCGGTATCGGCGAGTACTTGAAAAAAGTGGTATCGGGACAACCCTAGTAAACACACAAATGCCTATTCTGTCAGGTGAGAGAAGACCTATCATTTGTTCCTACTAAGTAGGAACAAAGATAGGTCTCTTCCCCTATCCAGTTGTATCCCCATACAGTTAGAACACACTAAGGGAACACATTTAACAGTTTGATCGCCCCTAGTGTTAACCTCTTCCCTACCAGTGATATTTAAACAGTAATCAGTGGATTTTTTATAGCACTGCTCGCTGTATAAATGTCAATGGTCCCAAAAATGTGCCAAAAGTGTCAAATCTGTCCACCGCAATGTCGCAGTACTTCAAAAAATCGCCATACATTTGCAGAGGCTATGACTTTTGCACAAACCAATCAATATACTCTTATTGCAATTTTTTTAACCAAAAATATGTAGAAGAATATATAGTGGCCTAAACTGATGAAGAATTTTTTTTTTAAACACTTGTGTGGCTATTTATTATAACAAAAAGTAAAAAATACATATTTTTTTCAAAATTGTCTCTTTTTTTTGTTTATAGCGCAACAAATAAAAACCCCAGAGGTGATCAAATGCCACCAAAAGAAAGCTCTATTTGTATGGTACAGCATTGCATGACCGTGCAATTGGCATTTGAAGCGATGCTGTGTCAAATTGTAAAAAGTGCTCTGGTCAGGAAGTTTGCTGCTTGTGATGTAAAGAAGCACTTCACAAGTATTTTTAGATTGCTACAGAGAGCTGCAAACCACAGTAGTTATATCTTAAAATTAAACTATTGGCAAACCTTTTCTTTTTATTTTGCGATCTGTATCCCATATTGGAGATTGCCTTTCACAACCTGCCCCATAACCAGAGATGAAGGGAGAGGAAATCCCTGCAAATTAAGGGAATCCCTTGGGGACCACAGGTCACCAGAACTAGTGTCCCCATTGGAAGGTTTGCCCTCTATTATTTTTCTGGGGACAACCCTATATTTTGAATGATAAACATGACAAAAAGACAGGGTGAATCTTCTTAACGAAAAGGCACAGACAGCAAAAAAAAAAATGGACAGGGGTTCCAATTAGGGTTGTCCCGATACCGATACCAGTATTGGTATCGGTACCGATACCGAGTATTTGCGGGAGTACTTGTACTCCCGCAAATGCCTCCGATGCCTGTCCAATCCCGAGCAAGGGGGAGTGTCCTTTACACGGTGCGGCAGGGAAAACAGTTATTCAAACGAAAGCTGCCTGTAATGTTCGCCGTACAGTGATTAACGCGGCAGCGGTGGCATCATCATTTAGGTACGGGAGACATGGCTGCATATGTTTGGGGACATGGCTGGATATATGTGGGGGGACATGGTTGCATATATGGGGGACATGGCTGCAATATGTGGGGGGACATGGCTGCATATATGTGGGGGGACATGGCTGCATATATGTGTGGGGACATGGCTGCATATATGTGTGGGGACATGGCTGCATATATGTGTGGGGACATGGCTGCATATATGTGGGGGCCATGGCTGCATATATGTGGGGGCCATGGCTGCATATATGTGGGGGACATGGCTGCATATATGTGGGGGACATGGCTGCATATATGTGGGGGACATGGCTGCATATATGTGGGGGACATGGTTGCATATATGTGGGGGACATGGCTGCATATATGTGGGGGACATGGCTGCATTTATGTTTGGGGACATGGCTGCATATGTTTGGGGACATGGCTGCATATGTTTGGGGACATGGCTGCATATGTTTGGGGACATGGCTGCATATGTTTGGGGACACGGCTGCATATGTGGGGGACATGGCTGCATTTATGGGGGGACATGGCTGCATATGTGGGGGGCATGGCTGCATTTGTGGGGGGGACATGGCTGGATTTGGGGACACATTTAAAAAAAAGTATCGGTATAGTTATACTTGAATATTTTAACTGCTGAAAAGCATTTGGTCTATTTACCAATCTTTGAAAAGCGAAGGTTTATGGTAGTAATAAAATACTCAATATTTCCAGTTTAAAAACAGATACAAATTAAATGGAGATTTTTCACAATGCACCTTTATATTTTTTGTAAAATTATTTTTATTCAATTTTTGCAACATAGATACAATAACAGGCCACAACATGCAACCAACAATTACCGGTCAGAACACAGAAACCGGTTGACACAAAAAAAAGAAAAAAAGTTTTTTTTTTTTGGGACAGTAATCGTATACATCAAATGTTCACAGACCAAACCAAAATCAGTGTGAAACCAAGTTAAATCAGGTCAAAATAAATCTTACCCCCCCCCCCCCCCCCCAGGACAACTAAAACCTTTTGCCCAATCCTAATCTCAATGCTGACAAGAGTATAACTTACAAAACATGACCATCCACCCCCCTGAAGAAGTCCATATACACTGGGGAAAAAAAAAGGGGGGAGATTAAACACATCTCCCTCTCAGAATGCACAGTTACCCTATAATGAAGCGATCCACCGTCCACCCCCTTCTGACAATATCATACATACAATCATTGACTATACTGAACCCAGCTCAATGCGATACTGTATCCACTGAGGCCATCCAACCCCCCCCCCCCCCCACACACACACTTTATCAAATTTTGTCAAAGCCCCCCTACTCAGGTAGGTAGCCTTGTAAAAAGGAATGGCCTTATTGACCAATGCTTTCCAAGATGCCAGCGTTGGGACCGAGGAGCTTTTCCAGGAAAGGATAATCCGCTAAGAGCATAAAAGAACAAAATAATGAGGAGTGTTCTGATCGCCCTGGTCATAGCCAGGGGCTCAACCAGATATAGTAGACACACCTCCAGAGTAATGGGAACCGAAAGAAAGGTGACCGATCGTATGCAGTCCACCACACCTTGCCAGTATGGTGTAACCCGGGGACATTCCCAAAAGACATGTATAATGTTTGCAGAAGGCATGGAACACCGCCAGCATACAGACCTCTGCCCCCCAAACATTCTAGCTAGTCTGGCAGGAGTCAGGTAAATCCTGTGCAGAAATTTGTAGTGAATGAGTCTATTCCTGGTAGAAACCAGGGCCTGAAAAGCTGCCCCCCAGACATCATCCCAGTCATCTCTATCCAGTCCCGAGGTCACAGTCTCCCAGGCCCGTCTACATGGCGCCAGCAATTTAATTGTTTCCTGGAAAAGGTCTCTATATAGGACCGAAACCGCTTTTGGCAGCGATTCACTACGAGTCAATAGTTCCAAATCACTGAGCTCAAGGACAAGAGGATCCCCCCTGAATTGGGCCTGAAACGCATGTCTCAGCTGCAGATACCTGAAGAAATGAGTGTTTGATGACCTAAAAGCCTGTTATGGTCTACCCAACGGCATGAGAGTGCCATTGGCAACTATGTGACGCAGGAGTTGGACTCCAAAGGCAGTCCACACCACTGGGTCTGGGTAATCAAGAAAATGTGGCAGTTTGGGATTCCTTCACAGGGTATTGGGGTGAGAGTGACACGATCCGAGGGTCTCAGCTCCTGGGCCACAGACCATGCCCTGAGTACCGAACGCATGGAGGACGTCAAGGGATAGGGAGCCCTTGGACCTATATAGACCAGATGTGAGAGTGCCTCATAGGAGCCCACACAAGCAGCCTCCAACGAGACTGCAGCGTCGCCCGGAGCAGTGGTTAACCAACGATGAGCCACCGCCAGCTTGCCGGCCAAAAAGTACTTATGGAAATTTGGTACCGCAAATCCCCCCTCCCCCCATGGTTGCTGAAGAATAGCCAATTTGAGACGGGGGAGCTTCCCCTGCCACAAGGAGGAGGAAATCATGCTATTGGACCTAAAAATTGATCTTGGTATCCACACCGGAGAGTTCTTAGAGGTATAAAGCAGGAGGGGAAGAATCTTCATTTTAATCAGACTTACCTTCCCAATGAGGGACAAGGAGAGGTTTTTCCAGAGTGAAGTTTTTTAGATACAGTGGCCAGTAATGGAGACACATTAAGGCTGATGAAGTCTGTTACAGAGTTCGTAATTTGCAGCCCCAGGTATCTAATCTGAGTCACCCACTGCAGGGGATTGGAAGGGTCAGCCCGCCCAGGTGTTGCATGGGAACATAGCGGGAGGATCTTTGACTTGGTCCAGTTGACCTTGAGACCAGAGACTTCAGTGAATCTACCCATCAGTGAGAGTGCAGCATGTAGAGAAGGGCCAGTATTCCCAAAAAAAATAACTAGGTCTACTGCGTAAAGGGCCACGGTCTCAGTCAGGGTGCCCACCTTAATCCCTTGAATTTGTGATGCAGAACATAATGCAATCGCCAAGGGCTCCATAACCAGAGCAAATAAACCCGGAGACAAGGGACATCCCTGTCTGGTGCCCCTGGATACCGGAAAAGTGTCAGACACCCTGCCGTTCAGGCGGATTGCCGACATCGGGCGGTCATAGAGCAGTGCTATCCATTTGAGGAACACAGGGCCAAAACCCATGTGCTCCAGCACCTGGACCATGTAACCCCAATCAATGGAATCAAACGCCTTTTCCAGATCGAAAAACACCAGGGCCCCCCCATGGGCTATATTTCCCATCAATTTGCGTATGCGTGTACACCCTGCACCTTTATATTTGATTATAATTATCGTTATCAAAATGATCAATTACCAAAATAATTTAACCACTTACCGTATATACTCGAGTATAAACCAAGTTTTTCAGCACATTTTTTGTCCTGAAAATGCCCCCCTGGCTTATACTCGAGTCACCTTTTTGCGCCTGATCTCCCAGACTTTGGGGAATCGATAACAGTTTCAAAGCCGGGCACCCCTTCCATAGACTTCCATGTTAAACGGTAATCTCTCTGGTGAACCGTACCGGCCGGTTGTAGGTCTCCTGGACCTGGAACTTGGCACACATGTAGCCCTATTTCTCCTCTACGAATGTGCAAAGCTTGTTGTCTGGAGGACCTACGGCTGGGAGCACCGATTTTTCAAAGCCGGGCACCCCTTCCCTAAACTCTTATGTTAAACGTCAGTCTAGTCATGAACACAGTGAGGCATGGACGCAGTGAGGCATGGACGCAGTGAGGCATGGACACAGTGAGGCATGGACACAGTGAGGCATGGACACAGTGAGGCATGGACACAGTGAGGCATGGACACAGTGAGGCATGGACACAGTGAGGCATGGACACAGTGAGGCATGGACACAGTGAGGCATGGACACAGTGAGGCATGGACACAGTGAGGCATGGACACAGTGAGGCATGGACACAGTGAGGCATGGACACAGTGAGGCATGGACACAGTGAGGCATGCAGATGGACACCTTGGGCTTATACTCGAGTCAATACGTTTTTCCATTTTTTTGTGGTAAAATTAGGTGCCTCGGCTTATATTCAGGTCGGCTTATACTCGGGTATATACAGGAACCTACTATGACCCATTTTTCCAGTGGCAAACTGTCAGCCTAGTGCCGTTTATAATCACCACTGGATCAATATTTGTTGGACTGCCAATCCAATCCGGTGATCGTTGTGCTCTGAGCTGTCATTAGACAGCTTGGAACACAGCGAGACTATCTAGCTAATCCAAGGAACTGAACACCACATGATTTCTGTGACTGGTTATAAAAGTGATCACACTGTATTATTTACAGTGATGATACCTCCCTTTCCCCTTACAACAGGGAAAGGAATGAGATTGACAACATTTATGGATTAGCAGCTACAGATTCATTTATTATGTTCCAGTAAAACAGGGATCATTTTAATAAACCTTTAACCCCCCGCCCCAACTACACATGCTAGCTCCGATGCTTTTGCCATGTGACCTGTATATTAACCCTTTCACCTCTCTTATCCTACATATCTGAACATTATTCCCTTCATCTTTATCCTACCACTGTATATGGCCAGTTCATTAACCCCTTCATCTCCTCTTTGTCCTGCACATTTTAAGCTCCATGTTTAACCCCCTTAGTACCAGCATGGCTCTTCATTTTTGGACTCTTTTTCTTATAGTAAAAAGTTATTAAATACCAAAAAAATAAAGCTTTCTCAGTCTAAAAAAATATATATAACGCTCATCTGGGTACAGTGTTGCATAACGGTGTAATTGTCAATTAAAATTATCACAGCATTGAATTTGAAAAAAAATGGCCTGGGGTATTAGAGGCTGGTACTCAAGTGGTTAAATACTGTCACTCAATATCTTTATATTCAACTACTAAATAGCCTTCCTTAAAGTATGTTTAAACCTTAAGGCCAGATTCACATTTGTGCAGTGCAAATTTCAGCTCTCTTATCTCTGCAGAGAGATAAGAGAACTGTTCAGCCGATCAGCTCATTCAGGCCTAGAACAAGAACTGTGGTGTGTAGAGTAACAGGCAACACGCTTGTACTATATTACATCAAAAAGCACATTTCATACGTAGAATGAGTTAGGAAAAAAAGGGTTTTACTTCCATATGTTAACGTTGACAGCAGTTGATTATGCCTATATAATGTTTTTTAAACAGACATTTGTAGTTTCCATTGAAAGTAAATGTCACAACGCAGGAGCACAACTGGGAGACCAGGACAGCACACTGCCACTCATGTTCACACACTAAAACAATCTAGTGTCCCCTATGTGCCAGCAATTTTGCAACACAAGGTAATGTTTGCCTTTAACCACTTGCACAAATACCCCCCTCCTGCCCAGGTGAAATTTCAGCTTCCGGCACTGCGTCGCTTTAACTGACAATTGCGTGGTTGTGCGACGTGGTTTCCAAACAAAATTGACGTCTTTTTTCCCCACAAGTAGAGCTTTTCTTTTGGTGGTATTTGATAGCCTGTGCGGTTTTTATTTTTTGCGCTATAAACAAAAAAGACAATACAATACAAAGAAAATACAATATTTTTTACTTGTTGCTATAATAAAATAGCCCAATTAAAAAAAAAAAAACTTTTTTTTTTCTCAGTTTAGGTCGATACGTATTCTTCTACATATTTTTGGTAAAAAAAAAAAAAAAATCGCAATAAGCGACTGGTTTGCGCAAAAGCTATAGTGCCTACAAAATAGAGGACAGAATTATTATTATTTTTTTTAATTTAATAACTATAAATTGCGGCGATCTGCGATTTTTATTGGGACTGCGACGTTATGGCGGACACATCTGAAACTTTTGACACATTTTTGGCGCCATTCACATTTATACTGCGATCAGTGCTATAAATATGCACTAATTACTGCATAAATGTAACTGGTATTGAAGGGGTTAACACTAGGGGGTGAGGAAGGGGTTAAATGTGTATCCTAGGTGTGTTCTAACTGTGGGGGGAGGGGGGTGATTGGGGAGGTGACCGATCTGTGTCCCTATGTACAAGGAACACAGATCGGTCTCCTCCTCTCCAGAGACAGGACGCTGTCTCTGTGTAAAACGGCAATGAGAGATGATCTCATATGTTTGCGTATGAGATCATCTCTCATTGGCTGCGCAGATCGCATAGCAGATCTGCTATTCGGCTATAGTGCGGGCCAAAAGTGGTTTAAAAAATAAAAATAAATGTTAACCACTTCCCACCCGGCCACTGCACATAAACAACCAGGTGGGCGCTTCCTTCTACTGAGTGGACGTTCCTGAACATCCCTCAGAAGGAGAGTTATCGCACAACTGCGCAATCCCGATGTGCGCGTGTCCCCCGGACAAGCCGCATCTCGGATTGGCAGAAGGGTTCTGCGATTTGCCCTCCTGATCACATGATGGCTGTGTCCAATCACAGCCATCATGTGACATAAACAGCCTTGGTGGGGGACGTCACAGGAAGCGGATTGCGCAATGTGCCTGTGTCCCCCAAAAACAGGGCAACATTACTCAGCAGGAGGGCTATGCGATTGGCCCTCCTGATCACGAGGGCTGTGCCCAATCACAGTCGTCATGTAGTGATCACCCAGCTAGCGCCTCCAACACAGTGAAAAAACACCAACACCTGTCACACATCTGTCCCACTAAACATCTGTCCCAATAAACATCTGCCACATCTGTCCAAGATCAAGTGTCCGTAATCACCTGGCGCGCAAGTGTCTGTAATCACCTGGCGCGCAAGAGACCGTAATCACCTGGCGTGCAAGTGTACGTAATCACCTGGCGCGCAAGTGTTCGTAATCAAACGGTTCGAAAGTGTCCGTAATCACACGGTTCGCAAGTGTCCGTAATCACCTGGCGCGCAAGTCAGTGGTAAGTATTTGATCCCCTACCAACCAACAATAATTCTGGCTCCAACAGACTGGCTACAGTATGTGCTTATGTGGTACACAGATTAGTCCTGTCAATTTAAGAAGGTGCATCCAATGACAACTCATTATGTGTATAAAAGACACCTGTCCACAGAATCTTTCTTCCATTCAAACCTCACCATCATGAGCAAGACCACAGAGCTGTCAAAGGATGTCAGGGACAAGATTGTAGACCTGCACAAGGCTGCAATGGGCTACAAGACCATAAACCATCAGTAAAAAGCTTGGTGAGAAGGAGACAACTGTTGGAGCGATTATTAGCAAATGGAAGAAATACAAAATAACCATCAATCGCCCTCGGTCTGGAGCTACATGCGAGATTCTACTTCATGGGGTAAGGATGATGAGAAAAGTGAGGGATCAGGCCATAACTACATGGGAGGAGCTTGTGAATGATCTCAAGGCAGTTAGGACCACAGTAACCAAACAAACCAACAGTAACAAAATACGCCACCATGGATAGAAAGCCTGCAGCGCTCACAAAATTTCCCCTCCTCAAGAAGGCACATGCTCAGGCCCGTCAGAAATTTGTCAATGAACATCTAAATGATTTTAGACAAAAGATGAGTAATAGGTTTGAAAAAAAAAAATGCTATTTTTTACTTTTTAGTAAATATCCCAATAAAAAAAAAAAATAAAAAAAAATTAAGGGCCGATATATAGTCTTCTACATATGTTTACCCAAAAGTTATAGCATGTACAAAACAGGGGATCGATTGATGGCATTATTTTTTACTAGTAATGGCAGCGATCTGCAATTTTTATCGTGACTGACGTTGCAGCGGACATATCGGACACCTTTGACACGATTTTGGGATCATTCACATTTATACAGCGATCAGTGCTATAAAAATGCACTGATTACTGAGTAAATGTCACTGGCAAAAAAAAGGGTTAACACTAGGGGGCGATCAAGGGGTTAAATGTGTTACCTAGGGAGTGATTATAAATGTAGGCGGAGGTAACTCACAAGGGGAGGAGACCAATCGGTGTTCCTCTGTACTGGGAACACATCATTGGCCTCCTCTCACCTGACAGGACCTAAATCTGTGTGTTTACACACACAGATCCACGTCCCTGGCTCTATTACCGGCAATCACGTGTGCCCGGTGAAAATCGCAGGTTCCAGACACACGCACCGGCTCCCGAGTGACGTGGCGGGTGCATGCGCCAGGACATCATACGGCGCCTGCCCAGGATGGGGGATCCCTCCGGCGGACATAATTTGACAATTGACGGGTAGGGAAGTGGTTAATCCTATAGAATATTTATGGAGGGACCTGAAACTTCGAGTTGCCAAGCGACAGCCAAAAAACCTTAAGGATTTAGAGAAGATCTGTAAAGAAGAGTGGACCAAAAACCCTCCCGAGATTTGTGCAAACCTGGTGACTAACTACAAAAACCTCCTACCTTACCTGTACTTGCCAACAAGGGTTTCTCTAGCATGTGAGTGTTTTACTCACTGAACTGTAACTCAATTTCAAATATTTGTATCATGAGTTTTTTAATACATTTTTGGTTGATAGTCTGTCTCTATCATTTGAAATACAGCTATGATAAAAAATATAGACCCTTTATTTCTGTGTAAGTGAGCAAATGTACAAAATCTGCAGGGGATAAAAAAATATATATTTCTCCACTGTGTATATATATTTATATATACGCAATTGAAACTGGAAATGTGGGAAAAAATAAATAAAAAAATACATACACAGACACAAATTACAGTACCTTGCAAAAGTATTCGCCCCCTTGGCTTTATACCATTTTGTTAAATTACACCTTTAGCCTTTAGTTTAATGTTTTTTTTGTATCTGAATTATATGTGATGGGTCAGAACACAATAGTCTAAGTTGGTGAAGTAAAATTTTAAAAATATATACATAAAACTAGTTTTCTGAAATAAAAAACGGATAATTGACACGTGCGTATTTATTCATTCCCTTTGTTATGAAGCCCATTAAAAGCCCTGGTGTGACCAATTACCATCAGAAGTCATATTATTAGTGAAATGATGTCCACCTGTATGCAATCTAAGTGTCACATTATCTGTCATTACATATACACACACACCTTTTTGAAATGCCCCAGAGGCTGCCACACCTAAGCAATACGCACCACTAACCAAACACTGCCATGAAGACCAAGAAAATTCCCAGACAAGTAAGGTAAAATGTTCTTAAAAAGTACAAGTCAGGGTTAGGTTATATAAAAATATATAAATCTTTAATGATCGCTAGGAGCACCATCAAATCTATCATAACCAAATGGAAAGAACATGGCACAACAGCAAACCTGCCAAGAGACGGCCGAACACCAAAACTCACAGACCAGGCAAGGAAGGCAGAGACCTAAGGAAACCCTGGAGGAGCTGCAGAGTTTCACAGCAGACACTGGAGTATCTGTACATAGGATGACAATAAGCCATACGCTCCATAGAGTTGGGCTTTATGGCAGAGTGGCCAGAAGAAAGCCATTTCTTTCAGCAAAGAACAAAATGGCACCTTTTGAGTTTGCAAAAAAACATGTGGGAGACTCCCAAAATGTATGGAGGAAGGCGCTCTGGTATGATGAGACTAAAATTTTACTTTTTGGCCAAAGAAAATGCTATGTCTATGTCCCAACACATCACCCAAAGAACAACATCCATCAGTGAAACATGGTGGTGGCAGCATCATGCTGTGGGGATGTTTTTCAGCAGTTGGGACTTGGAAACTGGTCAGAGATGAGGGAAAGATAGATGGTTCTAAATACAGGGAAATTCTTGAGCAAAACCTGTACCACTCTGTGTGCGATTTGAGGCTAGGACGGAGGTTCTCCTTCCAGCAAGACAATGACCCCAAACACACTGCTAAAGCAACACTTGAGTGGCTTATGGGGAAACATGTAAATGTGTAGGAATGGCCTAGTCAAAGCTCAGACCTCAATTCAATAGAAAATCTGTGGTCAGACTTAAAGATTGCCGTTCACAAGTGCAAACCATCCAACTTGAAGGAGCTGGAGCAGTTTTGCAAGGAGGAATGGGCAAACATCCTAGTGGTGAGATGTGGCAAGCTCATAGAGACTTATCCAATGTGACTTGGAGCTGTGATAGCGGCAAAAAGTGGCTTCTACAAAGTAAAGGTGGCTCTATAAAGTATTGACTTTAGGGGGGTTAATATTTATGTTATTTTGTCCCATTTGTTGCTTGCTTCACAATAAAAAAGCAAACAAAAAATAACATCTTCAAAATTGTGGGCATGTTCTGTAAATTAAATGATGCAAATCCTCAAACAATCCATGTTAATTCCTGGTTATGAGGCAACAAAACCCAAAAAATGCCAAGGGGTGAACACTTTTACAAGGCACTGTATCTACTCGAGACAGCATGGTGCATAGTGGTGACAGAGTATATCCAAACTCCCAATAACATATATAAAAATATATATTAAGAATACACATCAATCTTTTATAGAACAAAAAAAAAAATGTGGAATTATTTTAAAGTATACAACGTCTCCACATGCAATGGTAACAACAGGTTGGAAATCACCTGGTGCTTTAACTCACTCCATGACACCTCCATCCATAGGAGCAAAACTTCTGAAATGTTATGACCTCTAAGTTATAGGTAGGTCACATACAGTGTTAATAAGAAAACAGATCCAAACTCCTCCTCCTATATTGCATATATATATATCTCCAGCAGAAATGATGCTCAAAAGAAACATATGTTTATGCTTAACTTGCTTATGTGTGATGCTTATTGTGATCCAAATTTTTATAAAAGATAAAATGCTAGCCAAATCTAAGCTGATATGTAAAAAGTGCATCAAGATGCATTAAACTTTAACAGGCATAGTTACTGTACCTGGTCACCAAATATACCTATCCGATACAATAGCAATCCCCATTTCTAATCTTCAAAGCAAACGCAGAGTTCCAGTAGCCTCATACAATGTCTGGCCACTTTTGGAAGAGGCAGGGTTATGATAGTCTAAGCTGGTTTTTGGAACATCAGGTTTCCCCAAGCGAATATCTTTTTGGGCCCCCAACAAAATGGTTAATTCCCCTGTTTGTCATGCCCAAAGCTGACCACCTCCCGGTGGTCCTTTAAGGGTTCTAAATGCTGGAAGTTGGGCATTCGGTTAACGTGATGGCTGTCACAGTGGTCACATGACCAAAAAGCTCCCAATCGTTAGGATACAACGGGAGCTTTTCGGTACCCGCTGGCTACTATGCTGGAGCACACTCTCAGTGCGGCAAGTGGTTTACACAGGGCTGCACACCGAGAGGCCACATATATGTAAGTGGTCAGCGTGAAAAGGTTAAAGCATTTGTTAACCCCCCCAAAAAAATGGATCCTGCTTCTTTAAATCATGTTAAATGACAATGCTTGTCCTGTGTCATTTGGCCGCCTGTAACACCTAAAAAACCTGGCTGCCAGTTTCTGCCCTCCGCTCTGTAAACCGACTACAGTGTATTATGGCTGCTGAGCCTGACACCGCGGTCAGTTTACACACCTCCATCATCTGCACCCTGCTATCTGTTCTCCACGTGTCCTCCTCCCCTCCCCTCTCTGTCTGCTTGTGACAGTGCTGCCCCTCCCCCTCCTGATGCTTGCATAACACTAGCCTGTATACACCATCAGCACTGCAGTGCCCCCCCTGTGTGTGATTTAAAATTATAAATGCTGCAAATACCACATTTCACAGCCAAGATTGGGATCATATGACCAGCCAGCTCGGACGTCAGCAGGGGAATCTCAGCCTCTCCTGCTGCATCTGTCAGAGGAGGAAAGGAGAAAGCCATCTGGTCATGTGATCGCAATCGTGGCTGTAAAATAAGGTATTTGCAGTATTTATTTTCATAAATCGCACACAGAGGGGGACTGTCAGGATCAGCTGCTAAGGTGACCAGACACGTAGCTACACAAGGGAACTGAGACCAAACAAAGGATATATATATTAAGTGATATTTATTTACAGTGAGAACACACCAACAAACATACACAGCAACCAATGAAAACATAAACCACTCCAGCAAACAAAAATAAGTAACTATATACAATATCTACAACAATATCTACAACAAGAGAAAAGGCAAGAGGGATGCAAGGAAAAGGACACGGCTGGGGACAAGAGCATAGAACACGGCAAGAAGGGTGCAGGATGGATCAGGATCAGGACAAGGACAGGTGGGCAGATTGGCAGGCACAAGCTGGTAGCAGACAGGAAGGGACCAGAATCTTGATGCACTGGGGGAAGGGAGGAGCAGCCTTAAATATCCAGGCAGCTGGGGCCAGGTGTGGCCGATCAGAACCTGACAGCTTCTGGGAGACACCTGCTGGTGGACAATGAAACTGCAGCAAACAGCGCAGAGCAGGATAGTGCCACCAGCAGGTGAATTTATTCCCAACATATTCCCCACCTTAAGGAGCGGCCTCTGGATGCTCCATGGGGCCCCACCACCAGGATCTGCAAGCTGACTGAGCACTCCAGTGTCTGGAGGCCTGGTGAGAACCCCGCCGCCGGGGTCCCAAAACTGTCTGGGTTCTCTGCTGGTCAGATCCCTAAGGAGGCGCAACACCAAAGGTATATTCTTAAAAGCAGCCTGTGTTCCAATGCTGTGACAACAAAGGACACCCGACCGCCCAATGCCAGAGTACCTGGTCCGTGCAGTTACCCCGATGCCAGGGCATTCCTTTACAACTGGACCTTTTCTCCCTCTGTTACTAGAGGCCAATCTGTACTGTACCTGTCCCTCGGTTCTATTTAGCGCATAGGTTACCCCACCCGGATCCCCAAATGCACCAGGGATCGCAGAGATGACCCCTGAGTCAGAACAAGGCTCAAATGAAACACTGTCCTTTACCATGGGATCTCTACTACCGGAACTGTAACAGCAGATTTGGCTCTCAAGTTTAGATGGGAGATCTGGACCATCTGGCCTTGGTACAACAGGATCCTGGCTGCAAAAAGAACTCGGGAGGAGGAAATGTAGGGATCTTGACCCACCCAGACAACCCATTTAGGCCACATAACACTGGATTTTTAAAAGCCTCAGACACATCATTAGGTTGGTTGGCAGATACCAGATTAACAGGCTGGGCAGAGGGCACATCAGACTGGGCAGCAGGTTTGGCATAGTCCGGAGGGGCGGCAGCCCCGGAATCAGCATAGTCCAGAGGGGCGGCAGCCCCGGAATCAGCATAGTCCAGAGGGGTGGCAGCCCCGGAATCAGCATAGTCCAGAGGGGCGGCAGCCCCGGAATCAGCATAGTCCAGAGGGGCGGCAGATACCAGATCAACAGGCTGGGCAGAGGGCACATCAGACTGGGCAGCAGCCCTGGAACCAGCATAGTCAAGCTGGTCAGCGGCAGCCCGGGAACCCGCTGTTGCAAGCTTGGCAACAGATTGCAGATCACCCACAGCAGGCTTTGCAACAGACGGCAGGATAGAGAAAGCATGGATCACATCATCAAGCGGCAACATGGAGGAGGACTGGATCGCGTCAGCAGGTGGCAACATTGAGGAGGACTGGATCGCGTCAGCAGGCGGCAACATGGAGGAGGACTGGATCGCGTCAGCAGGCGGCAACATGGAAAAGGATTGGATCGCGTCAGCAGGCGGCAACATGGAGGAGGACTGGATCGCATCAGCAGGCGGCAACATGGAGGAGGACTGGATCACATGAGCGGGCTGCATGGAAGAGTACTGGATCACATTAGCAGTATGCATGGAGGAGGACTGGATCGCATCAGCAGTCTGCATGGAGGAGGACTGGATCGCATCAGCAGTCTGCATGGAGGAGGACTGGATCGCATCAGCAGTCTGCATGGAGGAGGACTGGATCGCATCAGGCACCGGATCGTTGGGAACAGAATCAACAGGCAACATGGATAGTGGCACAGATATAAGAGCAGGAGATGAACTTTGTTTCTTTTTCTTAGGCTTAGATATTGGATTACTGCATGTGGTTGCCTTGTGCTGACCAGACTGTACTGCTGATGGTGGGAAGGTAGTAACAGTACTAGGGGGGATAGAGGGAAGAGCATCAGAAATACAGGAAGAGGACTGAGATGTTGCCATGTGTAACGGCACGGCAGGGGGAGCTTTCAATTGATTGCATACAGGGGAATTGTGCCCTCTGGTGGCAGGGTACTTATGTGACTCATCTAGCACTGGGGATATTATCTCTGACCAAGCTTGTAATAGAGGTTGAACTAAAGACAGTCTGTCTCTCCCTTGCTCACAATGCTCAATTAAACAGTGCACAGAAGCAATACATTCCAACACAACTTGTTGTGAATAGGCTGCATACTGCTGGATAAGGATGAGCTCTGGCGTGTTCGCATGGAACACGTGCAGAGCCCGCCAGGAAGTGTGCACGGCGCTGCGATAATCACAGACGGGGAGACATTGTCTCTAACTCTGCAGCCGAGCATCGGGAAATGTCTCCCTGGCTGTGATTAGCGCAGCGCCGTGCACACTTCCTGGCGGGCTCTGCACGTGTTCCATGCGAACACGCCGGAGCTCATCCTTACTGCTGGAAATGAACCTGCACAATTTTTCAGCAACCATCCCAAAAATCCAGCCTGGTACAAAGTAAATGGAGGAGTGAAAACATCATGGCCCTGAGAGGTAACCTGAAATAGTAGCTCAAAACAGACCTGAATGAAAGGTTGTACTTGACCAAATGAAAATCTTCCCTCCACGGCTAAGGCATGTGCAGTCCGAATGCTTCCAAGCAGCTCCTCCTCAGTTAGATCCTGCCACAGTGAATGACACAAATCCTTATCCCCTAATGCAAGTTGCACACGGCAAATAACCTGCACTCTCAACATTGTGAAAGAAAAACCAAAAATCCAAATCAACTGGCTCTCAGTCCCCAAGTGTAGCAGATCTGGTCTTTAGTGGGCGTCAAGATTATGTCAGGATCAGCTGCTAAGGTGACCAGACACGAAGCTACACAAGGGAACTGAGACCAATAAACCTAATAGCTAACTATATACAATATCTACAACAATATCTACAACAATATCTACAACAATATCTACAACAAGGGAAAAGGCAACAGGGATGCAAGGAAAAGGACACGGCTGGGGACAAGAGCATAGAACAAGGCAAGAAGGGTGCAGGATGGATCAGGACAAGGACAGGTGGGCAGGTTGGCAGGCACAAGCTGGTAGCAGACAGGAAGGGACCAGAATCTTGATGCACTGGGGGAAGGGAGGAGCAGCCTTAAATATCCAGGCAGCTGGAGCCAGGTGTGGCCGATCAGAACCTGACAGCTTCTGGGAGACACCTGCTGGTGGACACTGAAACTGCAGCAAACAGCGCAGAGCAGGATAGTGCCACCAGCAGATGAACTTATTCCTAACAGGGACACTGCAATAGGAGGCAGTGCTGATGGTGAATACAGGTTAGAGTGGCTTAACAACCACTTTAAGCTTCTTTCAACCAACATGGACTGATGTGGACTATTCTAAGCACAGCATCAGTTGGAGCTGTGAATGATAGCAGTGGAAAGCCCTGGGGTCAGTTTGAAGTAAACCCACTCAATGTATCATGCAATGGACACTCTCCGAGTGGGCTCCTCCACCGTTAGTCCTCCAGGCAGAGCTTTGCATTGAGGAAGAAGGCAGTAATACGTTTTGAGGGCGTTCCCTTTTTGTCACGCCTCGCCTGTCAGTAACTGATGGCTATTTCTGACAAGCGACTGGTGCTACAATACATCATTATTGAATATATTGGTAACCAACATATAGAGTTGGTCATCTACCTGCTGTTTTGCAGTGCCAGGATCTCTCTGTGGCTCTGTTTGTAATAGCCTCATATACACCATGGCAACTATATTGGGAATTGAAAGGTCTACATGGCTCCCCAGATATATATCGTAGGGGAAGAAGGGTGGACAAATTTGAGGGACGCCACCGAGTCCCAGTATGCATGTTTATGGTTTTACCCCCAACCCATACTGATCAGACTTTCTTCAGTTGCTTTTTTCTTCCGGGTTCACTTACCAATGACCCTCTGGTTAACTTCTGTTCATCTTTGTGTATGTCTCCTGGCTACCAATCATTGCTATGTGGGCATACCATAAGGTTTACTGAATTGCATATCGGATTATCCCTAAAGGAATAAAAGTCACTCAGAAACACGTAGGAATTGTGAATGCGATCAGTACCATTTGTTGACATTGATTATGTTTTATGATTTATACATTATCTGATGTTGCTTATCTTTATGTGCTGGTTCAGTACCTCAATTGTTTTTATTAAAAAATAATTGTGTGTGTAAAATTACCTTTGATACTGTTAAAAAAATTGAATTACTGTTTCACAATCTGTTCCTTTAAAGTCCCATCCAATAGAAAGATGTTGGGCACTTGTTAGCAGATAAAATTACCTCCAATTTTTTTATATTTCTGACAAGCAGGGAGAAAAAAAGCACTGCTCAATGCAGTGTCTGTTTTAGAACCGACCACTGCCACATCAGAGTCTGCCAGTAACCAACAAGAACCAGCGCTATGATGTGAAGCTCTGCCTAAGGGACAAAAGGCAGAGGAGCATGCTGCTTAAAGAGTGTCTATTGTATGATACATTGAGTGGGTCTGGACCCAGCCAAAACTAGGACTTTCCACTGTTCATTCACAGTTCCAACTGATTATGTGCTTAGGATAGTTGACATTGGTGCACATTGGCTAAGATCAGCTTAAAGCCCCTTTCCCATTAGTGGAACAACCTGGTCCACCTGTGAGTTTTTTAGCCGAACCTGATCAAACCCTCTAGTCTCCTCTATGGAGCAGCGGGTGTAAACGGACATGTGTCCATTTACACCCCCAACATCTGATCTGGTCCCATCCGCTAAAAATAGGCAGATGGGGATCCGTTTTCCATTCGTCTAGTAGATCAGATCGGATGGCAGTCAGGTTGTAAATAGACGATTTACATCTGATCGACCCATAGAGGAGAGCGGGTAGGGTCTACTCTGCAAAAGTGGAGTGGACACGGACCAGCCATACGCCTGCTCAATGTGGACCACTGGACAGATTCCCCGCTGAGCAGACAGACTCCAACGGAGCCCATCCGTGGAAAGGGCCTAATTGTAAGTGTAATATGTTTTTAATTAAATAAAGTGATATAGCCTTTTTACTCTATCCTGCAGTAGTTTTGCACAGAGCACCCCTAATCCCTTCCTTTCAGGTCGCCTGATGGCACTCCTGGCTCCTTCCACTTGACCATGCCCCCAAAAGGAAGCAGCTTTCCCATAAGACACAGAGAGCTGCAGCTTGGCCTCGCTCCCTGCTCTCTCCTCATTGGCTCACTGGCTCTGATTGATAGCAGTGAAAGCCAATGGCTCCTGCTGCTGGGACTTAGCCAATGAGAAGAGAGAGACCTGGGACAGCTGAGGCTCCCGTATCATTTCTATTTTAACATATTGGACTGATTTTTTTTATTTTCTTTGCATTTTAACTGGTATTTTATTTTTGACTTGCATTAACACTATTTTCACACTGGGGCAGGGGGCGTGGTTTTGTGTGTGTGTTAGCAGAAAAGTGTCGCTAGTTTCAGAGGAAAGGGTTAAAAGTGCTTTACAGGTGCTTTGGCAGCACTGCCTACCGATTTCAATGGCAGGGGTGGCTTAGGAGTGGTGTAAACATCGTTCCCGCATCGTTTCAAAGATGCTGCTTGCAGGACTTTTTTCTCGTCCTGCAAGCACACCACCCCAGTGTAAAAGCACTCAGGCTTTCACACTAGGGAGGCATGAGAGGCGTTTTTCATGTGATATTCAAGCGCTAAATGCCTGAAAAGCACTCCAGTGTGAAAGGAGTAATTCACATACTACTCTATAATACTAATCCTGTGAGTGCACAATACATGATTTCAGTGCCTAACCAACGTGTACCACAAAATACAGTACAGTGGTACATTGGATTACGAGCATAATTCATTACAGAAGAATGCTTGTAGCACTTGTACATCAAAGCGAGTTTCCCCATAGAGGTCAATGGAAACTCACATAATTTGTTCCACACAACTTCTATTGTATGCAGTATCGCATGTGGCCAGAGGTGGGGAAGGCACTGGAGACACTTAAAAACCGCTAGGATGCACTCGGGAATGGAGTGTTTCCAAGTGCATTCGAGCAGCTCTGAGTATCACCGGAGCCCCCGCACCGGAGCAAAGGGAGCGGCGCTGACACAAGATGCCAGAGAGGGAAGCAGGGAGAGGGTGGGAGTAGAGGATACAGGAGACAGAAAAAGGAGATCTCGTAATATAGCAATATGGGGTGGTCAATATGGGTACTGCCATTGAGCACCCCATATTGCTATATTACAAGATCGCCTTTTTTTATGTCATTATTTTAAATGTATGACTTTTACTGAATAAACCCTATCCTGGTTTTATTGACCTGCGCTATTGGAGCTCTCTTTTTTTCTATTTTTTCAATTTCATCCCATGGTCTAATTTGAGCTCCAGCTAAGTCCATTTTAGCACTGCTTGGACACACGGCTTAAGGATTCCACCCGGAAGTGGCTGCAGTCGCACAGCACGCTGTTTGGACATCGCTGGTTCCTGGTGCCCATACCAGTTGGAACTACAACTCTCATCCTCCACCCGGTTGCAGTGGTCCCGGTTTCCAAACGACCACAACGCATTTTTGACTCTTTTGCTGTACAGTATCAGAGTCCAACCTATCCAGTAAGCGTATTTACACCTACCATATATCTGATGTGATTGCGATTTCTACTGATTTCTGCAGACAACCTGAGCACCTGTTTCCTTTTAATCACTGGACATCCGTCCACTCCACACCCTTCACCAATTGTCCAATTGATGTTCACTTCAAGTTCTCATTACAGACTTGGTTATGTTCTTCATCACATGGAACTTTATTTTGTGACTACCTAAATGTTTTTCGGTAGCTTAAATACGTGCACATGCACCATCTAATGTTGTTGCCATATCTGGTATCTTACATTTCAGTGCTACATTTTTTTGTTTATTATCTATAGGCTTTATTTGTTTGTATGTAGCAGCTTATTGTATTTATTTAGAGTTAGAGCAGTTTTTTCGTTATTTTTCGGTTCAGGCACATTGTTACCTCAGTGCAGGGTCTGTTAAATTTACTTGGAATCTAGGAGCCAGCTAAAAGGGGGGCAGAATTAAACGGCTTTGATTTAGTCTCCGCAATGTAAACACGGAAGCGACATCATGACGTCACTTCCGGGTTTCTCGGCTGCCAATGGCGCCGGATTTAAAAAAGTACACAGTATTCAGAATCGTCGTTTTCAGCGATCTGAATGCTTTGAAGTGCAAAGAAGGGATCGGGGGTCTTTTAGACCCCCGATCCCTCCATAAAGAGTACCTGTCACCACCTATTACTGTCACAAGGGATGTTTACATTCCTTGTGACAGCAATAAAAGTGATCAAAATGTAAAAAAAAAAAAAACTTTAATATTATAAAAATAAATAAGTAACTCTAACCTGGTAACCGTAAAAAAAAAATTAAAGCGTCGCCTATGGAGATTTTTAGGTACCGTAGTTTGTCTCCATTCCACGGGTGCATGCAATTATAAAGCGTGACATGCTTGGTATCTATTTACTCGGTGTAACATCATCTTTCACATTGTGCAAAAAAATTGGGCTAACTTAACTTTTACATTTTTAAAAAATTCACGAAAGTAAATTTTTCCCAAAAAGTTGCGTTTAAAACAGCGCCGCACAAATACCGTGTGACAAAGTATTGCAACATCGCCATTTTATTCTCTGCTAAAAAATATATATATATAATGTTTGGGGGTTCTAAGTAATTTTCTAGCAAAAAATACAGATTTTAACTTGTTAACACCAAATGTCATAAATAGGCTTAGGCATGAAAGGGTTAAAAGAAGCTTATTATAGTGTTTTGGTTTGTTGTCGCTTGCTTTGCTACTTTAGGACCCGGACATGTAGCGAAAACTTGCAAAATATTTTTTGTGGGGGTGATACAATTTTTTTCACACAGTACACTATTCCTTCTATTGAAAATGTAGTTGAAAAAGGGATTGAAAAAGGCACATTGTTCTTGTGTTCATATTCAGATATATTACCTTTTTCTGTAGGCACTGTTGAATAAAGATCTAATGTTTGCTGTTCAAAAATGTTGACAAAGTCAAGAATTTCCATGGGGTGTGCCTACTTTTGCACAGGACTGTAAACTCATCCATTTTATATAGCGCACTTATTCATAAACCATGTGCAATTGATTTAAATATAGTATGAAAACTGTGCAGTCTTTGTCAAACCAGATAAGCACTTAAAGTAATTCTGACAGGGAACAATCAAAGATTAAAGCAGCTGCCTTTTGGCACAGTGTGTTTTTTTCATTATTCATTTTTTTTCTAAGTATTTTAATTTTAGGCTTTGCTGCTTTAATTAAAGGATATTTTTTCCCAGCATTGAAATTTCTGACATGAGTAAAATACAAGGTGTTATTAAACATGCCAGTTTGTTAACTGCACAAACTTGTGGTTTTAGTACTGAGACATATCATCTATAGTTAACCAATTTTTTTTTTCGATTATAATTCTTTTTTTATTTTAAAACACATCAGAACAACACATATGTATATATAAAATAAAAAATAAAAAATACATAACAGACCATTATTACAAAACAACACAACAGTCACTATTATTAAACATCCCCTTTTACCTTGTTGTCAAAATATAACATATATCTCCTTCTCACGTATCTCTCCCCTTTCCAAACATCACTGAGAGAGAAAGAAGAAGAATAAAGGAAAAAAAAAAAAAAACACCCTACTTCCCTCTCCTCCGACCCTTCTCCATATTCCTGTGGTTTCTCATTAAATCCCACATATACCCAATCCAAGTTCCCAGGCTCCTTCTTTACTGTTCAGCCTTATCCTCCTTAGCCTTCACCCCTGTATTCCATATAGGACTTCCAGGGAGTCCAAGTTCTTAAATATTTTCCGCTTTTATGTTGTATATATATGGCATATAATCATTCACCTATAGGCTTTTTCTGGTATTTGGTTTAAATGCAGAAGATTGAATTCCGGAATCTCATAATCTAAGCAAAACTGTAGAGCTCTTTTAATCTCTGCCCAAAAACTCCTTAGCATTGGGCACTCCCAGAATATGTGTAGCATCGTTCCTTTGCTTCCCTGGCACCTCCAGCATTTATCTGATACCTCTGCAAAAATTTTGCTTAGCCTTTCTGGTGTCCTATACCATCTCGTGAAGATCTTATAGTTTGTCTCTTGTATTCTCACACATATTGATGTTTCGTGTGTTCGCCTGTATATGCATTGTCGCTGTTCCGGACTGGAGGACTTTTCCAATTCCCTTTCCCATTCTTTTTTTTTTTTTGTAAAATAATTTTTATTGAATTTTCCAAGACACATATACAATAACAGGCCACAAACGCGACCAACAGTTACCGGTCAAAACACAGGGACCAGTGTACAAAACAAAACACAACCAAGAGAAAAGGGGAAAGAGGGGAAGGGGGGAAAGAGGGGGGGAAAAAGGGGGGGGGAAATGCTTGTAGTAGACATATTTAACATTGGTCAAATGTAATGAGATGGATCGTAATGAAATGAAGTCCAAGCATGACTGGTCCCCCCTACACAATATAAATAAAGCCTTCTTGCCGACTCCCGACCCCAGTGCTGAGCTAAGAGATGGGTGCTCTCACTCCCTCCCAAAGAACCCAACCACAGTATAATAGACAACAACTAGTACCCCCTCCAAAATGGACAATTATCATGAAACATGTCATGTAGTGCTCTGTCATCCCCTCCAAAGATTTCCCTGACCCTCTCAGCTGTCGGACCACATATGCCTCCACCTACCTAACTTAATCTGACACTGTATCCACGGAAGCCAACCAGCCCCCCCCCCCCATACCTTATCAAACTTGGTCAATGCCCCTTTACTCAAGTAAGTTGCCTTATAGAATGGGATGGCTTTGTTGACTAACACCTTCCAAGCTGTCACCGTTGGGGCTGAGGAGCTTTTCCATGAAAGGATGATTCTTTTCTTGGCATAAAAAAGCAAAAGAATAAGAAAAGTCCTTATAGCCCTGGTCGTAGCCAGGGGTTCAACTAGCTGCAGCAAACACACCTCAACAGTCATGGGGATCGGGATAGAAGTGACCGACCTAATGCAATCCACCACCGCCTGCCAGTATGCCCTGACCTGGGGGCAATCCCAGAAGACATGCATAAAATTGGCAGAGGGCATGGAGCACCGCCAGCAAGCAGATCCCTGACCTCCGAACATTCTAGCCAGTCTGGCTGGGGTCAGGTATATCCTATGTAAAAACTTGTAATGTATAAGTCTATCCCTAGTGGAAACCAGGGCCTGGAGTGCCGCCCCCCAGACATCGTCCCAGTCATCCCTGTCCAGTCCCGGGGCTACAGCCACCAAGCACTCCTGCAAGGCAACAGCAGCTTGGTAGTTTCCTGAAAAAGTTCCTGATAGAGGCTAGATACTGTCTTAGGAAGCAATTCGCTACGAGCCAGCGATTCCAAATCCCCGAATTCTAGAACCAAAGGAACCCCACCAAATTGAGCCAGGAATGCATGGCGCAACTGCAGGTATCTAAAGAAATGAGTATTGGGAAGGTCATAACGTGTCTTTAGCTCATCAAACGTCATAAGGGTACCATTCACCACAATGTGACTTAAGGTCTTTATCCCATAGGCAGCCCACACCACCGGGTCCGGGTAGTCCAGAAAGTGTGACAAATTATGATTTCTCCATAGAGGCGTTTTAGGGGAGAGGGTGAGGCGATCGGAAGGCCTAAACTCTTGTGCTACAGACCATGCTCTGATCACCGACCTCATGGAGTGCGTTAAGGGGTAAGGGGCCCTCGGGCCTCTATAAACTAAGTAGGAGAGTGCCTCATAGGAACCCACACAAGCCGCTCCCTTTCCCATTCTTGAACGCACCTCAGGGGGCAACCTCCTGATCGCACTAATAACTCATAGATTATTGAAAGACTATGTAGTAATGTTCCTTGTTCATTACATATTTTCTCGAATTTCATGAGTGGTCTTTCAAAGCTCTCTGGATTTGGCAAAGTGTTCAGGAAGTGAACTATCTGAAGTGCATTCCAGAATTTAAAACGGAATACATTTCCTATTTCCATCAGTTCCGCTATGGTTACCCATCTTCCCATGTGAATATACCTTGTTACTTGTATACACTCTCTTTTTCTCAACTGCCGGAATGCTCCGTCTTCATATCCCGATGGGAAGAGGGGGTTACCTATCACTGGGTATAGTGGGGAGGTCCTGGGCTCGATGCCCATCATAGGTAGTGCTGCTGCACAGATCCTCACGGTGTTATCCACTATTGAATTTTTATTTATTTCTTTAGGGAGTGAGGCAAACCACCATGGTTCTCTTTCTAGAGGCGTTTTAAATTGCGCCTGTTCGATTTGTACCCATAGCTTCGTATCTGAATGCCTATTCCAGTCTATTAGTCTGTTCAGATGTGTTGCATAGTAATATTTCCTTATATCTGGGACTTCCAGTCCTCCCTGTTGCTTAGTGCTCATTAGTTTCCCAGTATGGCAATGCTTTCTCTCTTCCTCTATACTACATCTCTAAAATGCTGCAGCTTAATCACAGCTAAAAAAAAAGCACACATGCTGTTGTCATCTTGTAAATGAAAAGAAGTCCTGCAGAGCCACTAACATTACCTTCTGTTACACACTCCCCCCAGTAACCAGAGATAGGCAGTTGAACAACATTAACTATGAGGAGTCGAAATTCGGACAACTCACATTATGATACAAACTCAACAGTGGAACCTCCCACTAACGGTTAAAGTGGCTGATGTGGTTATGGCCAAAGGCCAAGGACTTGGGGTCTACTCATCAGGTGGTGTCAGGGGGTAGACTGTCATCACCTTGTACACAGTGTGTCATGTGGGGAAAAAGCTCATCATAAGGCTGTTGGCTTGCATGGATACACCCAACACATCATATGTTAGTCTTTTTTGGAACCTCAAGGCACACTTGTCTATTGGTTCTGGGGATTGTACAGCTTAATCTGGAGCCACCTCCTCCTTGGGCTCTTGCTCAAAACCGATGGTCTCTAACTGTAGCCTTCAGTTCCCTCTGAAACCAGTTTAACAAACTCAAGGTCAGGCATTTCAGAGTTTGGGGGCTCCATTTCAAGGCTAGAGCTGGGCACTCTCTCTTTGAAGAGTGGGGTGTCACCCCCATTCAAACCCTATGTCTTCTTCCGCTTCAAGGGCCCTCTGTTCTCATAGAATGTGTTAATAAGCCTGGAGTAACTGAGGTTGAAAAGCTTATTGGGCTACACCGTTCATCATTGCTAAGGCAGTGAGCTGCCTCTGCACAAGGTCAGTACTAGTCCCTAAAAGCAGGAAACTTTGTTTTGACCCCAGAGGGCATGGACACATGACTGCCAAGGTATCAAAGGTCTCAGAGTTCCCCACTTCCAAGGAACTGAAGATTAACCGAATAGGATCATACTTGTCATACGGGAACTTCTTATTCCTGATTTTACGGATCTTTAATTCTACTAATTTCGGGAGCGGAATATACTTGATGTACTTTTTAAAGAAGTCTTGGTATAGTAGTGTCACTTGACTGAAATTTGGATTAGCAGCAAGGATGGAAAGTGCTATCATAACAAGAGAATTATCCGGCATAGACTGGGTGGAGGGAACCACGGCCAGGGCGCATCAGTTCCTAAATGTCTTGCAGGACAATTTCATGGTTCAGATGGTAGACGCAACTAGAAATAAAGAATTACTGGATCTACTGATTACCAACAACACAGACCTGATCATGATTGTAGAAATACAGGGACATTTGGGTAACAGCGATCACATGTCAATTCGCTTCAGTATAAATCACACAAATAGGAAACATAAGGGGGATACAAAGACACTGAAAGTGGTTGTAAAGGTTTTTTTTTTTTTTTTTCTAAATAGGTTCCTTTAACCACTTGCCGACCAGCCGCCGCAGTTATACGGCGGCAGGTCGGCACTCCTACGCGAGAGCCCGTAGCTCTACGTCGGGACTTTCGTGGCCACTAGGGGGCGCGTGCGCGCCGCCGGCGGCCCGCGCGCGCGCCCCCCGCTCGCCCCCGAGTCCCGCGCGCGTGCCCGGCGGGCGCGATCGCCGCCGGGCACGCGCGCTCGTTCGTTACAGAGCGGGGAACGGGAGCTGTGTGTGTAAACACACAGCTCTCGTTCCTGTCAGCGGGGGAAACGCTGATCTTCCGTTCATACAATGTATGAACGGAAGATCAATGATTCCCCCTAGTGAGTCCACCCCCCCCACACAGTAAGAACACAAATAGGAACACACTTAACCCCTTCCCCGCCCCCTAGTGTTAACCCCTTCACTGCCAATGGCATTTTTATAGTAATCCAATGCATTTTTATAGCATTGATCGCTATAAAAATGCCAATGTTCCCAAAAATGTGTCAAAAGTGTCCGATGTGTCCGCCATAATATCGCAGTACCGAAAAAAAACGCTGATCGCCGCCATTACTAGTAAAAAAAAATATTAATAAAAATGCCTTAAAACTACCCCCTTTTTTGTAAACGCTATAAATTTTGCGCAAACCAATCAATAAACGCTAATTGCGATTTTTTTTAACGAAAAATATGTAGAAGAATACGTATCGGCCTAAACTGAGGAAAAATAATGTTTTTTTAAATCTTTCTTGGGGATATTTATTATAGCAAAATGTAAAAAATATTGAATTTTTTTCAAAATAGTCGCTCTATTTTTGTTTATAGCGCAAAAAATAAAAACCACAGAGATGATCAAATACCACCAAAAGAAAGCTCTATTTGTGGGAAAAAAAGGACGCCAATTTTGTTTGGGAGCCACGTCGCATGACCGCGCAATTGTCAGTTAAAGCGACGTAGTGCCGAATCACAAAAAGTGCTCTGGTCTTTGGACAGCAATATGGTCCGGGGCTAAAGTGGTTAAGCTAGTGCATTGTTAGTTCACTAACCTTTTCCTTCGAATTCCCTTCTAAATGTTTTTTTTTTCTTTGTTTTCTTTGACTGAATTTCTCATTTCCTGTTCCTCCTAAGTAAGCTGTTCTGGCTAACTGAGGAGAAATAGGAAGTGAGAAATTCAGACAAAGAAAAAAAACATTTAAAAGGGAAATCGAAGGAAAAGGTAAGTGAACCAACAATGCACTACCTTAAAGGAACATATTTAGAAAATAAAAAACAAACCTTAACAACCATTTGAATTATAAAAGAGCCAAATTCCCTAAACTACGAACCTTGCTAGAAGACATAAATTGGGATAAAATCTTAGGAACAAAGAACATAAATGAGAAATGGGTTTACTTTAAGAGCATTGTGAGGGGTTAGCTCGGCAGCGGGTCTGTGTGACTCCCTGGAAGGGTGCAGCACAAAAAAAAAAAAAGTAGGCACAGCAGACCGTGGTAGGAGAAAACAAAAAGGTGCGGTTTTATTTTAAATACACAACTAAAAATTATGACAGAAAACAAAAGCAGTAATCGGCATGGATTCATGAAGAATCGTTCTTGCCAAACCAATCTATTAATCTAAATAAAGGAAGGCCTGTAGATGTGGTGCATCTGGATTTTGCAAAAGCATTTCACACAGTTCCCCATAAAAGTTTACTGAACAAAATAAGGTCTGTTGGAATGGACCATAGAGTACTACATGGATTGAAAACTGTCTTCAAGGGCGAGTTCAGAGGGTGGTGATAAATAGGGATGGTCAGGGTTCTGTGCTGGGACCAATCCTGTTTAATTTGTTCATAAACGACCTGGAGGATGGGGTAAGCAGTGCAATTTCTGTATTTGTGGACGATACTAAGCTAAGCAGGGCAATAACTTCTCTACAGGATGTGGAAACCTTGCAAAAAGATCTGAACAAACTAATGGTGTGGGCAACTACATGGCAAATGAGGTTCAATGTAGAAAAATTTAAAATGATGCATTTGGGTGGCAAAAATACAAATGCAATCTAGACACTGGGTAAAGAACCTCTGGGGTAATCTAGGATGGAAAAGGACCTGGGGGTCCTAGTAGATAATAGGCTAATGCAATGCCAAGCCCCTGCTAAAAAAAAAGCAAACAAAATATTGGCATGCATTAAAAAGAGGATTAACTCCAGAGATAAAATGATAATTCTTCCGCTCTACAAGACTCTGGCCTGGCTGCACCTAGAATATGCTATCCAGTTCTGGGCACCAGTCCTTAGGAAGGATATACTGGAAATGGAGAGAGTACAAAAGGCAACAAAGCTAAGAAAGAGTCTGGAGGATAGTTATGTTATGAGAAAGGTTGCGAGCACTGAACTTATACTCTCTGGAGAAAAGAATTTACAAATACTGTACTGGTGACCCCACAATAGGGATAAAACTTTATCGCGGAAGGGAGTTTAACAAGACACGCGGCCACTCATTAAAATTAGACTAAAGAGGTTAAACCTTAAACTACGTAGAGGGTTTTTTACAGTAAGAGCGGCAAGGATGTGGAATTCCCTTCCACAGGCAGTGGTCTCAGTGGGGGGCATTAATGGTTTTCAAGAAACTATTAGATAAGCATCTGAACAACCACAACATACAGAGATATGTAATACTGACATATAATCATGCACATAGGTTGGGCTTGATGGGCTTGTGTCTTTTTTCAACCTCATCTACTATGTAACAATATGTAAGAATGCTGCTGCCAATCACAGCTAAAAAGCACACCTGCTGTTGCCATCTTGTGGATGAAAAGGGGCCCTGAAGAGCCAGTAACTTTATCTTCTGTTACATAAGCATAATATATGCAGTGGTGAGGATATAGCATTGTATCTCTGAGATAACAGTGGCTATTCAGTTCAGTCGAGTTTGTCAGTTTGGCACTGTTGAAACCTATAGCACTGTTTGTGCCACACATGTTTTGGGTAGGTGACTCAAAATGTATGACTCCAGACAGTCGGGCAATAGCTATTTTTACAAGTAGGCCAGCAATGGCTGACCCCATACCTTTTTACAACAGGGTAAATGTATAGTCTGTTTAATATATTCTTTATTAAAACATGTACAAAGGACTAGCTTAGAATGATTAGCTATAAATATTTAACCAGTTTAGCTCTTCTGTCTGTATACCCTACAAGGTTATTAGCAATAACAAAAGTAATACTTATTATAGGGCTTGTGCACACAGGTGTGTTAGGGGCATACACTGTAAATGTATTTTTTACACTTGGGAAGCCCAATATATACCCGCCTAAAGCCATGGATGTGGCATCATGCAGCACCTGGGCTTCCCAGGAATGAAAACAAGCCAGAATTTTATGTTGTATGCCCTTAACCGCTTAAGTATCAGCTGCCACAGTTATACCGCAGCAGGTTGGCTCCCCTACGCGAATCGCCGTCATTGTGCCATGGCTGTCGCAGTTGTGGGCATGATTGTGCCACCACCGCCGGCATGCTCTCAAGCCCGCTGTGGGAGCATGCACGTAGGTCGGGTTGATTTGATGTTCGCTGGCGGCCCACGATTGCTTAATACAGAGGCAGAATGGGGATCTGCCTTCGTAAACAAGGCGGATCCCCATTCTGACAGGGGACATGTCAGAGATCTACTCTTCCCAGTGATCAAACACGAGAGTGTGAGGCAATTAATGCTGGTGAGATTACATCCAACTGGGGAGTGGAGACCCGTGATCATGTGGTGCGGTATCAGATCAGTCTATCAACTAAACAATGGCAGTGCGTACATTAGGGGTGCTCGAGCACCGCCCTCTCTTTGTACTATGGATACATTCATGCATTGCTTTATCGCAGCACTAAATTCTCTATGTAGCTGCCTTACCACTTACAGACAACAGACCCTTAACCACTTAAGGACCCCTTTGCACCGATATACTTCGGCAGAATGGCACGGCTGGGCACAATCACGTACCTGTACGTGTCTCTAAGCCCAGCACTCGCGACCCGGTCCTAAGCTCTGTGACTGCGCCCGCGGGACCCGATCGCTGACGGTGTCCCGCTATCGTTTACCGGAGCTGAAGAACGGGGAGAGGTGTGTGTAAACACACCTTCGCTGTTCTTCACTGTGGCAGTGTCATTGATCGTCTGTTCCCTGATGTAGGGAAAGACGATCAAAGACGTCACACGTCCAGCCCCGCCCCATACAGTTAGAAACACATATGAGGTCACACTTAACTCCTGCAGTGCCCCTAGTGGTTAACTCCTAAACTGCAATTGTCATTTTCACAGTAAACTTTTGCTGTGAAAATGACAATGGTCCCAAAAATGTGTCAAAATTGCTGATTGCCGCCATTAGTAGTAAAAAAAAAAAAAAAAATGCAATAAAACTATCCCCTATTTTGTAAACGCTATAAATTTTGCATAAACCAATCGTTGAAATGCTTATTGCGATTGTTTTTACCAAAACTATGTAGAAGAATACGTATCGGCCTAAACTGAGGGAAAAAAATGTTTTTATATATTTTTGGGGGATATTTATTATAGCAAAAAGTAAAAAAATATTTTTATTTATAGCGCAAAAAATAAAAAATAAAAACTGCAGAGGTGATCAAATACCACCAAAAGAAAGCTCTATTTGTGGGGAAAAAAGGACGCTAATTTTGTTAAGGAGCCACGTCGTAAGACCGCGCAATTGTCAGTTAAAGCGACGCAGTGCCGAATCTCAAAAAGGGGCAAGGTCCTTAACCTGCATAATGGTCCGAGTCTTAAGTGGTTAAAAGGGAATTGGTCATTAGAGATTACAGGAGACTGCCATTGCTGACCTCAACTTTGAAAATGTTAGTTGCCTAGCTGCCACTCTGACTTCAGTGTTGTCTGAAATGCTGACCCACAACAGGTATATGACAATAAGTAGTTCTTATAATTAATTCAAGCATTGACATTTTGGAAAGCAGTCTTTAAAGTAGAACTATGGGCAAACTTTTTTTTCAATTTTGGATAGAGTAAGGAAGGGTTATAACCCGTGTCAGATTTTTGTTCACCATCCTTGTCCAATTGCAGAGATTTACCTTCACTTACTGCCCCATAGCCAAACAGTAAGGACAAGGAAACCCCTTCAAATTAAGAAAATTGTTTGGGGACTCACAGGTCACCAGAACTAGTGTCTCCATTGTAATATTCCCTATTACTTTTCTGGGGACAACCCAAATGTGGGGTTTTCTTTTACTTTCAATGATAATGGTGAACAGGACAAATAGGGAGGGTAAATCTCCCCAATGGGGTCACAGACAGCAATACAAACCTGGCAGGGGTTCTAATCCCTTTACACACTATTCAAAACGAAAAAGTATGTTTTGAATTTAGTTATACTTTAATGATGACATCACCCATACATCTTCAGTTTAAACAGGTTTAGTTTCTTAAAGGTATCTTTTGTAATTTTACAATCTCGAGTTAACCCTGGTTCACACTGGAGCATTTTAAAATGTGAATTGACACGTCAAACCGCATGTCAAATCAGCGGCAATTGCCGTCAATGGCATCGATTTAAAAAAAGTAGTTTTTGTACTACTTTTTGCGATTTCGGGCTGCAATTTACATTGATATCTGTGCATATACCTGCACAGATGTCTCTTAAAAAATGGTGGTCGAAATCGAGACCGACATGCAGTAGTGAAATCGGGCTAGTTCGGCTTCATTCCCGGAGCTCAGTGTGAACCTTTTTTTAATGACAGCATTGCCTACTTTAACAGCCACTAATACCTAGTGGCAGGCTATAATCATGGTATTCGCTAATTTGAAGACTATATAGCTAAAACAATTAAATATATATTTAATGCAAGACAAGAATAAATTAAATGCAAGACAGATATAAAAATAAAAAACAAGACAGTCATCTCAATAATGTAAGTTATACTCAATGGGCCAGATTCAGGTAGATGCGCGCATATTTTCGCCAGCGTATCGCAGCGCATATACGATGCGCTGGCGCAAACTAGCGAGTGAAGTACAGTATTCACCAAGCGCCTGTCCGCTACTTTGCTTTAGAGTAACGGAAATGCGCTGGCGTAACCCGACGCAAGTGGAAGTGGGTGTGATCATATGTAAATGATGGGCGGAGCCCAGCACAGAGGCTTACGTTCAGCGCATCATCCACGGAGCATGCGCAGTGAGGCTTCACTCGGCCCCCTGTGCGCATGCTCACAACTTCCGTTGGCACCACTTCACGGTAAACGTCAGCGCAATGTGTTCCGTTGAGCGTTTAAAAGCACTAGCGGAAGCGCCATTCCGGCGCAAAAGTATTTCCGTTTCCCCCCACCCCAGGGAAGTTACTTTTGCACTGTGATGGCTGCTCCCGTCCCCCCCAAAGAGAGGAGGAACCTCAATTACAATTCCCAGGAGGTCTCAGTTATAATATCCGCTATGGAGACTTATAATGACTTCCTCCACGGCAAAAAAAGTCGGAAGACCAGCCAGGATAGGAAGCAAGCCATCCTGGAGACCATTGCTGGCAGGGTGAATGTTTTGGGGTACTCCACCCGGACTGCTGGCGATATTCAAAAAAAATAAATGACCTGCGGCGCAAGGTCCATGGCAAGGTGGCCACCATCAGCAGGCATGAGAGGGGCACGGGGGGTGGACCCCCATGTGCGGTCAGCCTGACCACGGAGGAGGAGGTGGTCGCCCGCTGCCTGGAGAGGGAGCAGTTGGAGGGGGTACCAGGCTATGATTCTATGGAGGAAGGCTCCAGGACAGGTAAGTGTTTTTTATCCCCTATTTGGTGTGTTGCATGTGGGGGGGGGGGTACATGTGCCAAGTGTGTGGGACCACCAACATGTGTCTGCTTTGTGTCATCCACAGCCCCTGGGTGTTGAAGAGACCGAGGTGGAGGAGAGTGCCCACACCTCACCTGCTGAGATGGTTGAGGAGCAACCTGATATTCCTGAGCAGGACTTTATTTTGTTTTTGGAGGAGTCCTCCCCTTCTGCAGGGCCCTCTGTAATACCCTCCCCCATCCTCGGAAGCCCCTCAAGGGCGACTCCATCCCCATGGGGACAACCATCTCCTGGCCCCAGGAAGGCAACCCGGAAGACCAGGGGGTGTCTGATCTGGTCCAGGACCAGGTGGCGATGGACCATGCCAGGCAGACCCAGCAGATGGGGGAGATTGCTGGGCACCTGGACCGGGTCGCTGACAGCCTGGGCTCCGTGTCACAGCTGACCAGTGCTGTGCATGACGTCGTGACCAGGCTGAGGGAGGTGAAGGCTGATGTTAAACACCTCACTGCAGCCGTCCACGCCAACACAGCTGCCATCCGGGAAGAGGGGAGGCAGAGGCAGCGTGACCAGCGGCATCATGTCACCCACCAGCTAAGGATGCAGGCCCAGACTAATCACTTTCTGAGCCGGATTGCCGTGGCCTTGGAGGGCATGCAGCCAAGAGCTGCCAGGAGTGGCCCACCCGGGGATCAGCCTCTTCCAGATGCCCCCCACCCCCACCCACTCCCTCCAGGCAGCTGAGGAGCCCGAGAGTCCCCACAAGAAGGAGCCCCCGTCAGCCCAGATGAAGGTTTTTTTTTTGGTTTATTGCTCAGGTTATGAGTATTTTATTATTTTTGATTATTGCTCAGGTTATGAGATATTTATTTTATTTTTGATTATTGCTCAGGTTATGAGATATTTATTTTATTTTTAACTGCACACGGTCAGGAGTGCAGGGGACAGTGTGAATGGTGTGTGAATGTGAGGGGGTGCCACTCCTGCCAGTAAGGGGTGTCACCCTCGGCCGTGGTGGAGAAGTTATCCCCACGGCTGTGTGAATGACGTGTGAATGGTGTATGAATGGACAGCGACATCATTGGGGCCTTGACGCTGGCGTTGCTGCTCCCAAGTCCTACATGCTGGACTTGGGCTAATCCAATGTGATGTAGATGTGGTGTGTGTGATCTAGGGACATCAGTGGTGTGCATGCGTGCATTGTCTGTGTGATTAATGTTTTGGTTTAGTGTCCAAAGATGCCTACGGCGAGGACCCTTCTGACTGCTCTTCCATCAGCAGACTGTGTAGCCTCTGGCAGGTGGGGACTGTGTGGGTCGGGGGTCAGGTCATCACGTATGTCAATCTGCAGGCCTTTTCTCATGGCAAAGTTGTGCAGAATGCAACATGCACCGATGATCTGACACACAAAGGTAGGGGAATACAATAGGGTCCCCCCGGACTTATCCAGGCATCGGAAACGGGACTTCAGGAGCCCAAATGTTTGCTCCACCACTGCATGAGTTTTGATATGTGCTTCATTGTATCTTCTCTCTCCTCTGGTTTGGGGGTTCCGGAAAGGAGTCATTAGATGGGGTCCCAGTGCATATGCAGAGTCACCTGGAAGGGAAAAGACAGTAGGATGTTAGTCATGCATGTGCCCCTTGTGATGTGTGCATCATGGGAGGGGATAGTCATGCCTGCCACCCATGTCACTCACCAACCAGCCAGCTGTCCCCATACATGTTCTGTTCGAATTCTGCTGGGGTGGGACTCTGATTGTATATGAAGCTGTCATGGCTGGATCCAGGGTGTTTGGCACGGACGTGCCATATGAGGCGTTGGGCATCGGCTATCACCTGTACGTTGATGGAATGCCAATGCTTCCGATTGCGGTATATGTGCTCTGTGGCACTGGGGGGCTGTAGGGCCACATGTGTGCAATCAAAGGCCCCCACTGTGCGTGGGAATCTGGCAATGCTGTAGAAATCTGTCATTGTCTTCAGCCGCAGCTCCTCAGTGGTTGGTCTGATGAACTGGTTGGACATGCGTCTGAGGATTGCGGGGACAACCTGGTGCACACATCTGCTCAGGGTGGACTGTGACATACCAGCCACCACTCCACTTGTACGCTGGAATGATCCACTTGCAAGGAAATGAAATGTTGCCAGTACCTTCACCAGTGGCTGCACTGCTTGTGAGCGGTGTGTCTTGCTGGTGATGTCATCCTGCAGGGTTGTGGTTAATTCAAGGATTGCATCAGGGCTGAATCTGAAGAGGCGATACACCTCCTCATCCCCCATGCCAAAGAGGCTCATGCGCGTGCGGTATATCCTCTCACGTGCCCGCCTCCTCCGTACCGGGGGACCCAGTACTAGTGCTAGGACCGCGACTGCCCCTGGCATGTTGGCACACAGAGGTGTTGTCCTTGCAAGTGTGGTTGTTCAGCTTGCTATTTTCGTCGGTAACGCTGCTGCTGTAGCTGCTCTCCTGCTGACCTGAGGCCGTCTGGAGTAAAAATAAAGCAGCTATTTGTAGAAATAACTTTGCGACAGACGGACGAGATACGCGCGGCGCATGTAGCCAGCGTATGGTGCTAATCCGTTCGCGAATCGGAAAATCTCACTCATTTGCATATTTGCAAGGCAAATCAATAGGCGCGACGGATGCAACAAGCGAAAATATGCGCTAACGATACTCTGGCGAGGGAAAGTTAAGCCGATCGGAAATGGCCCGTTTTCTGGCGCATCTAGGTTGGTGGGTACAGCCACATAGATACTATGGCACATCTTGACAGTTACGCGGCACATATCAATATACTCCAGCGCAAGTCTTGCTAAATCTGGCCCAATGTTGGCACATGACTTGACATTTCAACCAAAATTAAAAAATTATGAAGGGACACCGCTTGATAAGTTTATATCTTTTTATCATTATGTTTATTATTTTATATAATTGTTCTATATTTTATTGTATGCTTTTTATGACATTTTGATTGTTCACATTTCTTATTGTTTGGCTACGCTGTCATGAACAGGTAGCTGGCAATTGTTGAGAAATCATTGATTGGTGGGATACACCAAGTTTTCGTTTTTTTTTAGGGGGGGGCTTCGCAAGATGGCGACCTGAGCGGACGTGTGCTAGAGGAGCTCCGCTCTCCGGGACCTATTCCCCCACTAATCCGCGGGATCCACCACTACTTTTCACCCTGACCGACACCGGGGGCTCTCGGGTATGCGTAGGGGCAAGTCCAGCTCTGGACGGAAAGGAGGCTCCACGAACAAATCGAGTCCCCTGCCGAGGCCGCCGTTGACTCCTGTAGGCCGCGCGCACATGGCGTCCCAGATGCCGCCTCCCCCGGCGAATGCATCGGAGGAGGACCGCTTCCAGGCTCTCATGCTGGCAATTCAGGGATGTCAGACCACCCTCACGGGTAAGATCGACACCATACATCAATAGTGTGTAACGGGATTAGAACCCCTGCCAGGTTTGTATTGCTGGATCTCGGGCTCCTTCGGAGGGACCTTGATGGCATACGGGAGCGGCTGGGGGAGGCTGAGCGGCACGTCGGGGACACGCCGCTCAGCCTGCAGGTGAGAGGGAAGGCCCTGGAGTCACGGGCAGAAGACAGTGAGAACCGCAGCAGGAGGAATAACCTTAGGGTTGTCGGTCTCCCGAAGGGGGCTGAGGGCCAAGACCCGACGGAGTTTACTGAAACTCTGCTCCGGAACCTACTGCCGCAGGCCCAATTCTCCCCGCACTTCGTGGTAGAGGGGGCCCATAGGATGCCGCCGGGCCGTGCCATACCTGGGGCCCCCCCGCGCACTTTTATTTTTCGCCTGCTCAACTTCCGTGACAGGGATCTGGCTTTGAGGGAGGCCAGAAGAGTGGGGGAGCTCCGCATTGACAACACACGGCTTATGATGTTCCCTGACTATTCTCTGGACACCCAAAGGCTCCGCAGGACATTCGATCATGTCAAGGGATTGCTCCGTGCCAAGGGCCTGAAGTACAGCATGCTGTTCGCGGCGCGACTGAGGGTCATCGATGGCGAATCTACCCGCTACTTCACATCACCGGAAGATGCCTCACACTGGTTGGACACTCTGCCCAGACATTGGTAACTACATCGCTTGCTGTCTTGGCCCCCCCGGCTCCCTGTATATCTTTGTTGAGTGGCTGCACCAGAACGTTGCTCCCTTTGTTAAGAGCCACGTGGAAGGGAGAGCAGGACTGTGCCTCTAAGTTTGTGGAGTGTTTGGCCCCCTGCCCTCCGCCATTCCCCCCCCCCCCCGGTTTCTCTGCTTGTCCCCCTTCATGACCCGACACAGGTGCTACCCATGGACGCCATCTGGCACTTTCTGTTGCTCACCAGCTGGACTTCAGGTTTGCTAGGGGTACGCCCGAGAAGGGGAGACATGGGGGTGGCTCGGGATTGGGTGCTGGTTGATACATAGGGGGGCCCTGAGGGGGATCATCCGGGTCTGACCCAGGCTCCTGGGGCTGCTGATGACCGGGTCTGGGCCTGTAACGTTACAATGTTTAAGTGTGTGCCCCTAGCAAGGCCTAGGTGAACTGTTCTATGTTTTAAGTTTTATAGTTTGATTAGTTTAAGCTGATCATATTTGAACCAATGTGCTATGGGTGGATCCAATGTTACCCGGCGATACGTATGGGTCTGGGGGGTGGGGTCCTCTCCTGAGGGAATTGCTGAGCCAAGTGTTTGCTTCTGGTGCCTTTGGTCTGGTCGCCTTGCCAGTTGCTCCCATAGGAGACCTTCCTACGGTTTGATGGGGTTAGTTTGGGGACTAAGCACTCCGGTCCTTTTTCCGGGCGTGCGGGGTGGGGGGGAGGGGAGGTTCGGTTTTGTTTTCAGTTTTTTTTTTCATGTTTGTTTGATGTTCTTATGAGTTGCCGATTTATTTGCCAGACTAATGTATGCAATATGTTGCCTTGGACACCTAGCTGGGCCTGGTTGGGGCGCTTAAGCTGGGTGCCCAATGCTTTTGAGGTGAATGTTTCTGTATGGTCGGTGGGGTACCTTTCCTCACAATGGCTCCACTGTCATTGTTCTAACTGCCCTGAGATGCTAGGATTTCAATGGCTCCCATCAGGTTAATCTCGTGGAATGTCCGCGGGCTCAATGATAAAATAAAGAGGTCGTTAGTCATGGCCTACCTTAAGAAATACGCTCCCCATATATGCCTCCTTCAGGAGACTCACTTGACGGAGCGTAGGATTCTGGGCTTAAGAAAGCAGTGGATAGGTCACTCTTACCATGCTACATATTCCAATTATTCCAGGGGGGTTAGTATACTGATACACAAGTCCTTATCCTACTCCCTTTTAGACGTTAAGCTGGACCCCGAGGGCAAATACGTGCTCCTCCATGCTGTGGTAGATACGGTTGAAATGCTAATTCTGGGCTTATATATTCCGCCACCAGCAACGGTATCTCTCCTGAAATCCCTGATCCCTATATTGGCCACTTATCCCACTGACAATATCATTATTGCAGGGGATTTTAACATGGTCCCAAACCCGTCCCTGGATAGGCTGTCATCTGACGCTGCCACAGACTCTCCCCTGCAGCGATGGGCTTCACTCTATGGCCTTACGGATGCGTGGCGCTGGAAATACCCAGATGACAGAGCCTATACGTGTCACTCCACCTCCTATAGAGCTATGTCTAGGATAGATTTAGTGTATGTCAGTGGAGGAATGCTCTTGAGGGTCAGTAAGGTGCAGATTCTCCCCAGGGGTATTTCGGACCACGCCCCCATGCTTCTTGGACTGCAGACCCAAATACCCCCATCGGAGAGACTGTGGCGACTTTCTCGCTACTGGATCTCGGATAAGAGGGTGGTGGCGGAGATCCCCGGACACATTTCTGGGTTTTGGAGGGATAATGAGGACTCCACGGAGGTGGGCAATAGGTGGGATGCTTTTAAGGCGTTTATGCGGGGATGCTACCAAGCTATCATCTCTCGGGAGCGCAGGGCTGCCACTATTTGTTTGGAGGAGGCTGAGGCTAAAGCCCAAGAATTAGAAAAACAATATATTGCTACTCAGAACCCTGTTACATATGCAGACGGTCTACCGAGAGGCTATGCTTCTCCGGGTGGCCAAAGCGGGAAAGAGACAGTTGGCCCAGACACAGCGCATCTTTGAACAGGGGGAGAAGACGGGACGCCTTTTGGCCTGGCTGGCTAGGAAGCAACAGCCTGTCACTACTATTGCTAGGATTAAAAACGCAAACGGAATGGTTGAGGTGGACCCAGGGGCTATTAATACATGCTTTGCCTCCTATTATGGGACGTTGTATTCATCCAGGGTGGACTACACGGGAGAGGAGCTGGACTCCTTTTTGGGGCAACTGACCTTCCCGAGCCTTTCGGATGAGGCCCGTACTTACCTAGACAGTGGAATAACCCTTGAGGAGGTGCAGCAGGCCTTGGGGGAATTGCAGGCGGGGAAAACCCCGGGGGTGGACGGCCTTCCCCCGGAATTTTATAAGGAACATGGGGATCTAATGTCTCCCAGGCTTCACGCTATGGTAGTCGCATCTCTCAAGGATGGCGGCCTCCCTCCCTCTATGGCGGAGGCCGTCATCGTAGTGATCCCCAAACCAGGCAAGGCCCCCGAGTTGTGTGCCTTCTACAGGCCTATTTCGCTTCTCAACGCGGATGCTAAAATCCTCACTAAAGTTTTGGCCAGACGTTTGAACTCGATCATTCTATCCTTGGTGCATGAGGACCAGACCGGTTTCATGCCCGGGAAAAGACAGATATAAACCTCTGTAGACTGTACACTGTGCTGGGGGCTCAGGGGGCCCTTGCCGAGTCTGACGTGGTGGCCTCCCTAGACGCAGAAAAAGCTTTTGACTCTGTTGAGTGGTCATACTTGTGGGAGGTCCTGCATCGGTTCGGCTTTGGTCCCAGGTTTGTATCGTGGGTGCAGGGTCTCTATAGGGCACCCACTGCTAGGGTCTGTACCGGGTCGACTCTTTCCCAGCCTTTTCGTTTACACAGTGGCATGAGGCAGGTGTGCCCGCTGTCTCCCGGCCTTTTTGCTCTGGCTACTGAGCCTATGGCGATTCTCCTTCGCTCCTCCCCGGCGGTGCGCGGTATCCCTATAGGCTCGATCCAAGAAAAAATCTCCCTATACGCGGACGATACGCTGCTGTACATGCGGGATGCCTCTCATTCTCTTGGAGCTGCCCTTGAGCTTATTGACACATTTGGTAGATTTTCAGGCGTTCGCATCAATTGGGGGAAGTCGGTTGTTTTCGCCCTCCAGGCATCGGAGATGGTAGTTCCAACGGGTACCCCTTTGCGACAGGTAACACAGTTCAGGTATCCTGGAGTGGAGATACATAGGGACCTTAAGCAGTTCATCCCCCTTAACCTGACCCCGGTCTTGTCCCTCCTGACTCAGAGGTGCGCTGCTTGGAAGACACTACCCCTTACACCGGTTGGGAGGGTCAATCTGGTTAAGATGACTGTTCTGCCAAAGTTTCTCTATATTTTTAGACAGACCCCCGTCCCCATTCTCAACACCTTTTTTTAGGAAATTGGCTTTCTTAATCACGTCCTTCATCTGGAACGGAGGTACCCCTAGAATAGCCAGGTCTACCCTGCAGCTATCGGTCACTCTGGGCGGTCTGGCACTACCATGCTTTCAGAAGTACTACTGGGCTGCAGTCCTTGTTACGCTCAGGTGGTGGCTTTCCGAGGAGCCGGCCAACCGGGCGGCTACTCTAGAGGCTCTAGGGCCCTGGCCGTTGGTCCCCGCGTACTCTGCTATGGGGGAACTCGCGTCTCTCGCACTTTCAGTCCATACCTGGCTCTGTGGGCCCGATTTGAGGTTAAGACGCTGGTGGACATAGCCCCGTCGGCCAGATTACTCACCTTTGATGAGTTGAAGCAGAGGAAGGGACTGACGAACCAGATGTTCTTTCGGTTTCTTCAGCTGCGTCATGCCTTTGGTTCACAGTTTCCTGGACTGGTGGTGCTGGAGACTATGGGGGTGGAACGCTTGCTGAGTGAGGCGGACGAGGCTAAGCCCCTGTCCGCCATATACTCACTATTGGTGGGCCTGGACACCTCTAAGGTCTCTCAGCTGTACTCGGTCTGGCAGGCGGATATCCCGGTGCTGGCTGATGACAACTGGGAAGAAGGGATACAGCAATATCTTACACTGGTGGTGTCGGCCAGAGATAGAGTTATTCAACTCAAATTCTTGCACAGGGCCTATTTCTCCCCCCAGCGCCTGGCAAAAATATACCCGCAGCGGAGTCCTGCCTGCCCAAGATGTGGCGCAGAGGAGGGCTCGTTTTTTCATGTGGTCTGGTCGTGTCCTGCGTTGCAAACCTACTGGCAGGGGGTAGTGAAGGTGATTCAATCCGTGAGTAAGATAAGTGTACCCTGTGACCCCTTGCCGCTGCTCTTGGGTATAGTTGACATACTACCCGGTACTAAAGCTAAGAAACTGTTTATTTTTTTCGCAGCTTTCTATGCCAGGAAAGCAATACTGCTAAAATGAAAGGAGGTCCCTCCCCCCTCAGTGCAGCAATGGCGAGCATTGATCAATGCGGCCCTTCCCCTGTACAAACTCATATATCTGGGTAGCAACTGTCCTGGGAAGTTTGATAAAATCTGGGCGGCCTGGCCTGGATGAGGGCTGAGAGTCTGGAGCTGGATTAGTGGGTGGTGTCTCGAGATGACCTGGGTGCCCCTCGCGAACCCTGGGGCTGGATGTAGGGGGAGCCACGTGGGGTCACACTGGGGTAGTAGCCTGAATCACGAATCTCTTGGGGTCTGATGGCATGGGCCTCTCTCTCCCCCCCCTGCCTCCACCCATTTCCTATCCTCCTGGATGCTTGCTCCGCGGTACGGTGGTGGACGTCTTCCCTTTCGCCCTGGAGGGAGACACTGGACCCGTCTAAAGTGCAAACTCTGACACACAGCTATCGCTCCCGTCATATGTGTTTCTGGGTGTGGAGGATGGCGAAGTACACTGGGGTTCTACAGTAACTGGAATGTTTGATGTCAGTTCCGCCATGTACTGCATACCCAACCTGTGATCTAATAATTTTCGTTTCCCCTATACTATTTGGGTTTTCCCCCCTTTTTATTTATTTATTTATTTTCTTTCCTTTTGCGATTTCTATTACTGTACGTTCACCTTATATGTTAATTCACTATGCCTTCTCTTGTATTCAATGCTGCACTTACTGTCGATTTATGTATGACTACTGTCTGGCAACTGTTTTATTGCTCTGTCTGTTTACATCAATAAACAACCTTTTTGTTAAAAAAAAAGTTTTCGTTTTAAGTTAAGTGTATTTATTTTAGTGGACAGTGCAGTCTAAAGCAATTCTATTCGTTTGGAGAAAGGAGTAAGGGAGGAGCAGAGGATTGCCTTGACATCCTAGGCTATAGGGATCTGTGTGTGTGTCTCTATTGATGCACACAGTGTAGGTAGACAACTCTACTCTCTGCATGCAACTGTGGCTCAATAGGAGGCTGTAAGAGAAAGGAGTGACCCTGAGACAGGAAACCTGGGGCAGTGGCCTTGGCCGCAGGTATACTGGGACATAGCAACAATTAAAAGGTAAAGCATACTGCATATTCAAAAAGTGAATAAATCAGCTGCTGAAACTGCTTAAAAAACTGAGGGTTTATTATCACTTTAAGCTACACCATGTAAATTAGTATGGAGTTTGCCATGTTCCTTTAAAATCTCTTAAGCATTCAAAACACACATTCCAGTCCCAAATATGACATTTTGAAATTTCCTACAGTGTCGTACATATAAACAACATATTTAAATGTATTAATAATTAAAACATAAAGTGGATAGAAATAAGCTTAGAAACAATTGGCTCATTTGACTCTGTTATCTGCTCATTAAAAAGTCATTGCCGACTCCTTCATGAGACTCCAGTAATTAAAAATAAAATGGCTGCAAGCAGGAAACAAAGCACTCATAAATAGAGTTACGCTGTTATAAAATGACATTAAGTAGCATTAAAAGAGCTGTAAAACTGTCTCTGAAGAACATATCTTCTCTCTGATGGAGTTTGGGGACAAAAGGGGGACAGTCTAAAACTCTAGATAAAAGTCTAAACTTACCTCTACATTTGCAGACAAGGCATCCTTGATTATCCTGCTCAAAGCCATTTGGACAGATCTTGCTGCATGGAACATCAGGGCACTTCTTACAACGACAGATTTCACATCCATGCTTGTTCTTCCTAGACAACACATTGAATATAGGTTATCTAGATGATGTTTACATTATGAAACAATTTAACCACTTCAATACCAGGCACTTATGCACCTTCCCGCCGAGACCAATTTTTAGCTTTCAGCGCCCTCACACTTTGAATGACAATTACTCATGCTACACTCTATCTAAACAAAATTGTTATAATGTTCTTCTCACAAATAGAGCTTTCTTTTTGTGGTAATTAATCACCACTGTTTTTTTTTTTTTGCAAAAAAAACTAATAAATGCAAAAAATTGGAAAAAAGCACACATTTTTTTAGTTTCTATTGCAAAATTTTGCAAATAAGTATTTTTTTCATAAATTTGTGCCAAAGTTTATACTGCTACATATCTTTGGTAAAAAAAATAACCCAAATTAGTGTGTATTATTTGGTCTCTGTGAAAGTTAGAGAGTCTACAAACTATGGTGCCAATCACTGAAAATGTATCACATCTGATCACACCTGATGTACTGAAAGCCTATCTAACTTCTTAAAACACTAACAAGCTAGGAAAGTACAAATACCCCCCAAATTAAGCCCCTTTCACATGTCTGCTCCGCTTGTCCGTTCATTACAAGTCCATTTACGGACTTGTAATGAACCCCTATGGGAGCGGATCCGTTAGCGGATGATGCATCCGCTAACGTCCGCAAGATCCGCATCCGTTTTTTCCGACGGAAGAATGTCCTATTTTTCTTCCGTCCGGCCAAACGGATCGGATGCAAACAGACAGACGGTCCGTTTCCATCCGATTCCCCATAGGGGAGAGCGGAGGAGAGACAGGGCGGTCCCTGCACAGTGTGCGGGGACCGCCCTGTCCGCCTGACTGCTCAGCGGGGATCCCCCGCTGAGCCGACGGACACACAGAGCGGACCGAAAAACGGTCCGCTCCGTGTGAAAGGACCCTTACCCATTTTTGGAAGTAGACAGTCCTAAGAGGCATGGTGAGTTTTTTGAAGTTGTAATTTTTTCCCACAATAGTTATTTTTTTCTTTTTACACAAACTGGTCATATTAACAGATTATTTCTCTCACACAGCTTTTTCCCAAGTTGCAACTACACCCCAAAATACATTCTTCTACTGCTCCCGAGTATGCCGATACTACATGTGTGAGACTTACACAGCCTGGCCACATACAGAGGCCCAACATTGAAGTAGCACCTTCAGGCGTTGTACAAGCATACATATCCTTTTTCAACCACCTATTACACTTTTGAAGGCCCTGAAGCACCAGGACAATGAAATTGTCCACAAAATGACCCCATTTTGGAAAGCAAACACCCCAACGTATAATCTATGAGGCATAGTGAGTCTTTTCAACGGTTCGTTTTTTCCAGAAGATTTTGGAAAAAAAATATGAAAATGCATTATTTTTACACAAAGTTGTCCCTTTATAAGATATTTCTAACGCATAGCAAATATGAAACCCCAAAATAGATTCTGCTACTCCTAAGTTTGGCGACACCACATGTTTGAGACATTTACACAGCCTGGCCACATACAGAAGCCCAACATCCAAGTAGCACCTCCAAGCATTCTAGCAGCATTAATTACACATCATTTTCTGACTACAGATCACATTTTTGAAGGCCCTTCATATTTCTAACACATAGCAGGTACATACCAAATAATAAAAGATTACAAGTGGTTTTAGAAGTGCAGTGGTCCACAGAGGAGAGCATCAGTCCAGGCAGCAGGCAGGAATACTGTCCATAGTTCATACAAGCAGAGACACAGCCAGAGCACAGACAAAAGCACAGCCAAAGCACAGGTCCAGGTAGCAGGCAGAGGCGTCCTGGCAGAAAATACTGTCCAAAGTCAGTAGAGCCAGCAGGTAGATATATGGTCAACACAGCCAAAGTATTGGTCCAAGCAGCAGGAAGAAACATGGTCCATAATGTCATGGGTCAATACAGGCAGCAATATGGTCAGCACAGCCAAAGTATTGGTCCAGACAGCAGGAAGGACCATCAAGATTAGGGCTAGGGGACAGGGGTAGAGGCTTCTCCCACCCGAATCGCTTTGAAGCCTTCGGGCAACCAGACCCTGTTCTGGGAGCACAGAAGAGGAAAAACTGTTTTTCTCTACTCAGAAGAACGCTATTCTGAAGCCTCTCACATATGTGAGACCCCTGTGTACTAAAGTAAATGGCCAAAAGATCAGTCCAAGTGGCAGGCAAAAACATGGTCGATTAAAGGTTGGTGCACGTGGAAGTCAGAAACGTGGTTTAAATCATCAAGCAAAGACATTGTTGGTAAACAGGCCAGGGTCAGTTAATTAACATGGAAGGTATTAACATGGTAGCAGGCAAATTGGGAAATGGCAGTCTGTTAATAATAAGGGGAACTAATATTGGATGAATGTATGATATTTTTTTAAGCAATCTCCAATGCACAGGCCAGGTTGGACGGGACAATAATAGCTGGTGTTTCTTCCTACTCCTCCTCTGTTGCATACACAGCATTTATTTTGGCATCTTCTTCCAGATTCGTGAAGTCAACTGAAGGCAGTGATGATGTCTTCAATAAACAAGTTAAAAAGGGCCATGTAAAAACAGGTAAAACACAACTTTCTTGTACCAGTAACTAGACTTTCTGGTTGATAAATAGGGCTGTAGCATCTGATTGTTAAAATCCATGCCCCCCCATGTACAAATTGTAGCTGTAGACACATTCAGGCTTTACAATAGGGCCATGTCTTCGTTGGATCTCCACCACGGTGTCTTTCTGGATGGTTTATAGAGGATGTGGACAGCTTTTTTGTCCCTCCACTTCATGGCCAACACCTCCTCGTTCCTCATGAATGCTGATTCTCCGCTTTGCAATTTTTTTGCCAACAAATCTTGTGGCAATCCCTTCCGTTTTTCTCTTAAGGTACCGCAGGTCGGGGTTTTTTTTTTTTTTACTGTAAAGGTGACGAAAAAGGGTCAGGCTGGTATAACAGTTGTCGACATATAAATGGTATCCTTTTTCGAACAGGGTGTATGCCACCTCCCAGAACATGTTCCCACTGGTTCCAATATTTGTGGGGCAATCACGGGGCTGGAGCTGGGAGTCTTTACCTTCATAGATCCGGAATGTGAAGACATATCCAGTGGCTTCATCGCATAATTTATTTAATTTGAGCCCATACCTGGCTCTCCTACTATACACTGCTTGAAGTGCAGTCGGCCAGGAACTCATCTACACAAATTTTAATGGTCTAGCATGAAAACTTCCCTAAATCGCTGGGAAAAGGAATTGATTAGGGGGTGTATCGTGTACAATTTGTCGTGGTTGGGATGATCTCGTGGAGGGCACTGTGAATTGTCATTGAAGTGGAAAAAAGGGATTTTTAAAAACAGCTTACCTGTAAAATCCTTTTCTTGTAGTACATCACGGGACACAGAGCAGCATAGTAATTACTATGTGGGTTATAGGGTCTACCTTCAGGTGATGGACACTGGCACTCTTCAGACAGGAAGTCCCTCCCTATATAACCCCCTCCCTATCAGGAGTACCTCAGTTTTGTAGCAAGCAATGTCAGTCCCCAAAACACTTCCCCAATAAAAGGGGCGGGAGCTCTGTGTCCCGTGATGTACTACAAGAAAAGGATTTTACAGGTAAGCTGTTTTTAAAAATTCCTTTTTCTTTATCGTACATCACGGGACACAGAGCAGCATAGTAATTACTATGTGGGATGTCCAACAGAAATGCCAACTGAGGGGAGGGAGGCCCAAGAGAAGGACCAAAGGATGCCACCGGACACAGGGATCTAGAGAGCGGCTTTTAACACCGCTTGGCCAAAGGCCAGGCCCCTGCGCCTCCTCATGTCCAACTGATAAAACCTTGTGAATGTGTGGACAGATGACCAGGTCGCTGCTCTACGCCAAGATTCTGCCTATGACAAACTTACGGGGATGCCAACGTTTGGCTTCACACCAAGAGATGTAGGCTTTCCAGACCCTGTAATATATTTGTCTAGAGACTGGTTTTCTAGCATTGATTACAGTGGAGAGCACTGTATTAGAGAGACCCCTTTTCCTTAAAACGAAGGCTTCAGCCGCCAAGCCGTTAAACTTAGAGACCGTAAGGCAGGGTGGTATATAGGTCCTTGAGTTAGTAGGTCTGGCCGGAGAGGAAGAGGCCAAGGATCTCCGACGGCCATCTTGACGATCAGGGAGAACCATGACCTTCGGGGCCAAGCCGGGGCCACTAGAATTACCGACTTGCCCTCCATCCTGATACGGCGCAAGAGACGTGGTAGTAGCTGAAACGGTGGAAAGGCATATATTAGAGAATACTGGTGCCATGGACATACCAGGGCATCCGTACTGCAGGCCAGTGGGTCCCTTGCCCTGGAGACGAACCTGGGCACCTTTGCGTTCAGTCTTGATGCCAACAGGTCCACATCCGGAGTACCCCATCTCTGGCAGATGTTCTGGAATACCTCGGGATGGAGGGCCCACTCCCCCGGAAATATTTGCCTCCGGCTGAGATAATCTGCCCGCCAGTTCTCCACTCCCGGGATAAAGACTGCTGATAGACAAGGGATGTGGGCCTCCGCCCCAAAGAAATATCTGATCTACCTTCTTCAGGGCAGATCGACTCCTCGTGCCCCTCTGGTGATTTATGTAAGCCACCGCTGTGGCATTGTTTGATTGAACTCTGACCGGGGCTCCCTTAACCTGGTCGTCCAGGCCCTTAAGGCCAATCGGATAGCCCAAATCTTCAAGAGATTAAAAGGCAGATGTTGTTCCGTGCTTGACCACCTCTCCTGCTGGGACAGGTCCCCTAAGACTGCTCCCCAACCGCTTAGGCTGGCGTCCGTCTTAACTATCTGCCAGGTTACCGGGTAGAATGGTCTCCCCTTTACCAGATTCCCGGGAGTCAACCACCAGCTGAGTCTCCCCCTAACTACCGGGGAGAGTTTCATGGGTACGTCTAAAGCCTGTACGGCCTTGCTCCACTTCGATAAAATTGCCCACTGCAACTTCCTTGAGTGAATTTGAGCATAAGGTACTGCTTCGAATGTTGCCACCATTCTGCCTAACAACTGCATGCAGAGCCGAATGGTCGGTCTTCTTTTCTTCAGTACTGCCTAAATCATTACCCTTAAAGGGGTAATTCCCCCAAAAACCTTTTTTTAACATTGATTGAGGCTTGTTATGTCAAGGGGAATCGGGTGTTTTTTTATTAGAAACTAAGCAATACTTACCGTTTTACAGATGCATCGTCTCCGTCGCTTCCGGGTATGATCGTCTGGTCTGGGCGTGCCTATTTGATTGACAGGCTTCCGACGGTCGCATACATCGCGTCACGAGTAGCCGAAAGAAGCCGAGCGATGGTGCGGCTCTATACTGCGCCTGCGCACCGTCGTTCGGCTACTTTCGGAAAATCGTGACGCGATGTATGCGACCTCGGAAGCCTGTCAATCAAATAGGCATGCCTATAGTCGGAGCCCATACCCGAAAGCGTCGGAGACGATGCATCTCTAAAACGGTAAGTACTGCTTCATTTCTAAAAAAAAAAAACCTGATTCCCCTTGACATAACGAGTCTGAATAAATGTTAAAAAAAAGGTTTTTGGGGGAACTACCCCTTTAAGGCATCTATTTTTGCCTGGGGCAAGAAGACCTTCTGCAGACTCGTATCGAGAAGCATACCCAGACATTCTAGTCTTCTGGAGGGCTGCAAGGCCGATTTGTCCATGTTTATAATCCAACCTGAGGCTTCTAGATACAGAACCGTGGTTTGGACTGATCCCTTCAGGCTGGAGGCTGAGCGATCTATCAGGAGGAGGTCGTCCAAATATGGCAAATTTTGGATTCCGAGGGATCTCAAATTTGCCAGCAAGGGCGCCAGGACCTTCGTAAATACCCTGGGGGCCGTGGCCAACCCGCAGGGGAGGGCCACGAACTGAAAATGGCGCTGACCTATCGTGAACCTCAAACATCTTTGATGACCCGGGAAGATAGGAATGTGAAGGTAGGCGTCCTTTATGTCTATGGACGCTAAGAAGTCTCCCCCCTGCAGGGCCACGGCCACGGAGCGAATCGACTCCTTTCGAAATGACTGCACCACTAGATATTTGTTTAGGCTTTTTAGGTCTAAGATAGGCCTTACATCGCCGTTCAGCTTTGGGATGATGAACAGGTTTGAATAAAATCCCAGCCCCCTTTCGTGAGCAGGAACCTGTACAATTACCCCCTGGGCCAAGAGGTGGTCTAACGATGCCAATAGTGCAGCTTCCTTTCCCGGGTCTTTTGGCACACTTGACCTCAGGAATCGTGGTGAGGGAAAACGTCGGAACTCCAGCCGATACCCCGAAGCGACTGTAGAAAGGACCCATTTGTCAGAGACCTCCGCCTCCCAAACGCTTGCAAAGGACTGGAGTCTTCCCCCCACCCGTACGGATGGGGGCGCCCCTTTACAAGGATGCCTTTGGGGCGGCCTTACCCGGCTTACAGACCCACGGCCTCTTGTTCCCTGAGAACTGGCCTTGTGGTTTGGTCTCATTGGCAGGCCGACCAGACGGCCGTCGAGAATGCCTAAAGTTAGACTGTCCTGGCGTCGATGAGGCTGAGCGCTTGAATGTGGGACCTCTAAACTTATTTTTTACCGGTAACAAAGTGCTTTTTCCACTGGATATTTTTTGTATATAAGCATGCAGATCTGCACCGATCTCAGCAGACCAATTTTTCAGCCACAGAAGCCTGCGCATATGTACGAGAAACATTGAGAGGCGAGAGGCCTGCTGAATGGAATCCTTGATTGCGTCTACAGCAAAACAAAGTGCTCTGGGTAGATCCGCCAACTCCTGAGCCTGCTGGGATGGAATGTCCCTTAAAACTTGTTTAGTTTGATCCTTTAGGGCCTGGCATACTCCTATAGCCGCAATAGCTGGCTGGACTACCGCCCCTAAGGTGGTAAAGGATGATTTTTAACAAGGTCTCTAAACGCTTGTCCACCGGGTCCCTGAACATTTGGACGTTGTCCACTGGACAGGTGAGTGTCTTACTGACGCAAGATATTGCGGCATCCACTGCCGGAACTGACCATTTCCTTGAAAACTTATCGTCCATAGGATACAACACTGTGAACCTTTTGGGGGGAATAAAGATTCTATCAGGCTTAGCCCATTCTTTGTACATCAGATCCTCTAGGAGGGGGTGGATCTGGAAAAAGGTACTAGTTTGAGGGGCCTTCAAGGATCCCAGGGAGGATACCATACCCACCGGAGACTCCGGAATAGGTAACTTAAAGGCCGACCGGACCATTTCCGTTAGGGATTGGATCCAGAGTCTCTCCGCTTGAGAGTCTGAGAAAGGCTCCTCAATAGTGGACTTCTCCGAGTCCCCATCCTCCACCTCCACCTCTTCCTGGTTACCCGGAAAGTCAATCTCATCCAAAGAGAGATTATCTAATCCCTGGGCTTGAAACGCAGGAGAGAGAGATCTAGACCGCTTTTTATGCGGTAAGGAAGCCGCAATTAATGCTGCCAGTCTGTTCTCCAACCCCCCCAAGGTGGAGGCCAGGACCTCTTCAGTCACATAGACCGGGGCTGGCTGACTGGGACCAGCTGCAGCAACAGTTTCCAAAGACTTACCCGGGAGGCCCAGCTCTGATCTTACCGGGGAGGGCGGTGTACCCGAGGGCTGGCCCAGATCCTCTGAGCCCGATGGGGATCCCTTAGGCTTCTTAGCAACCCTTGTCCCCTTGGCAGAGCCAGCTCCCTTAGGGGCCATTGATACAAGCCCGAGGTACCCCCTCTTTAATTACCTTCAATATACAGGTAGTATAGGGTTAAAAATTGCTTTAAAATAACTGGTATCCACTGGATGGTTAACACCAATCACTAGGAACCCTAGTAGAACTGCGCCTCTTTAGCAGAACTACCGCTTGCTGGTACCAGTATGAACCCTGTACCTAAATGGAAGGGAAAGGGGGGGAGGTGAGGGAACTGAGCAGCGTGTCAGAATCCAAGCTCTCAACCCCAGCTAGTGTCCGCATGAGTTCCAGGGTCCTCCCTGAAAGGCAATCGCAGCAGCGCTCTGTGTCTCTCTGTTGGAGAATCGTGCAGAACTGACCTGCCTTCTTATGGCGTGCAGCCATGCTGCTCCGCCCCCTCAGCACGCCGTGACTGCCCTGCCCCCCGCCATGCTCACGCATATCTCCGGGCGTGTGCGCGCGCGCACACCGACTGGCGGCGCCGCAAGTGGGAACAGTATGCCGCCCAGAGGGGAGCCAAGCCCATGGGGGACCCTAAGGACTCTGGCCAACCTCACAGGTAACTTAGGCCAGTAAGCTTTCATGCTTAATAAGCGGCACCGGTGCTTCCAGCAGGTACTAGTAGCAGCCAGGGGAGGTGTATGGGACACACCAGAGCACGGAGGAAGAGGGCACCAGTGAATCATCTGTCAATTTACCCTAATCTGGGCACGTAGCACTTTGGCACGCACTACCAGCACTTTATTGCATGCAGTTTAGAGTCAACTAATTAGCACTTTATTATAAAGCCTATGGACTACTATTATTGTTGAGCACTTTATATTACAGTTTAAACACTTGGATTTTTAGGAATCATCAGCACTTTATACTACATGGACTTTTGATTATGTTTATATTTTGTGGGATTTTTTAGCACTGTATACACCTACATTTGTATTTATATTTTCATATCTATGTCCATATACATTTCTGATATACCTTTTAGTATGTAATATTTTTATACTGCACCGTTGCCTGTGTAATTAGGCTTTTTTCAACACTAGGAGGTGCCAACACCTATTATTACGTTTCCCTTTTAAGAATCATAAACCACTACTCTCTGAATTCTGTATTTTAGACAGTTTTCTATCCATTTACAAACTGATGTTTTCAAGCCTGTAGCCTTTACCTTACACATTAGCCGTGTGTGAGGAACTGTATCGAACGCTTTTGCAAAATCCAAGTATACCACGTCCACTTCCACCCCTCTGTCCAAGGTTTTACTTACCTCTTCATAAAAATAACTCGTCTATCTGGTCTTTTATTAATTTCTCCAGTATCTTTCCAACTATAAAAGTTAAACTAACAGGTCTATAGTTACTTGGTAAAGACTTTGATCCCTTTTTAAATATAGGCACCACATTGGCCCTGCGCCAATCTGCTGGTACTATTCCTGTCATTAATGAGTCCCTAAAAATTAGATACAATGGCTTTGAAATTACAGAGCTCAATTCTTTTAGGATCTGTGGGTGTATGACATCTGGTACAGGTGCTTTATCCTGACTGGACGTCATATGATGTCTTTAAGCATAACAGATGACGTGGGGGTGCGCATCGCTGTGATCAGTGGTGCAGTGTGTCACTCTGCACCGCAACACTTATCTCAGTAAAGAGTAATTTCTGAGACTCTACCACGTGATCAGCTGTGCCCAATTGATTACTGTGTAAACAGGAAAATCCGAGTATCGCCTTTTCCTCACTTGCGTCCGACAGACACGAGAAGAGGGGAGAGCCCCCACACGGATGTCACCAGGACTACCAGGGGTGTCAATCAGTGCCCATAAATGATGCCAATCAGCACCGATAGCTGATGTCAGTCAGTGCCCATTAGTATTGCCGGTCAGAGCCTGCTTATCAGTGATGCCCATCAGTGTCCAGCAGTGCCACCTATCAGTGTCCATCAATGCCATCTATCAGTGCCCAGTGTCGCCATCTTGTCAGTGCTGCATATTAGTGCCCTTCAGTGCCACCTTATCAGTGCCAACTCATTGGTGTCACTTTCTCTGTGTTCATTAGTGCTGCCTCATCAGTGTTCATCAGTGAAGGAGAAAATGTACTTCAGTCTTTTTTTTAAATATTTAGCAAAAAATTTAAAAACCAAAGGTGATCAAATACCACCAAAAGAATGCTCTATTTGTGGGAAAAAAATGATAAAAAATTGTCATTCAAATTGCGACAGCACTGAAAGCTAAAAATTGGCTTGGGCAGGAAGGGGGGGAAGTGCCTGGTATTAACCACTTAAGGACCCCTTCACGCCGATATACGTCGGCAGAATGGCACGGCTGGGCACAATCACGTACCTGTACGTGTCTCTTTAAGCCCAGCCGTGGGGTCCCAAGTGCGCAGCCGGCGGTGCGCTCGCGACCCGGTCCTAAGCTCCGTGGTCGCGCCTGCGGGACCCGATCGCCGCCGGTATCCTGCGATCGGTCACCGGAGCTGAAGAACGGGCAGAGGCGTGTGTAAACACACCTTCCCTGTTCTTCACTGTGGCAGTGTCATTGATTGTATGTTCCCTGATCAATGACGTCACACGTCCAGCCCCACCCCCCTAAAGTTAGAAACACACATGAGGTCACACTTAACCCCTACAGTTCCCTCTAGTGATTAACTCCTAAACTGCAATTGTAATTTTCACAGTAAACACAGTGCATTTTTATAGCACTTTTTGCTGTGAAAATGACATTTTTACAAAATTGTCCGATGTGTCTGCCATAATGTCACAGTCAAGAAAAAAAAACGCTGATCGCCGCCATTAGTACTAAAAAATAAAATTGTTAATAACGATGCAATAAAACTATCCCCTATTTTGTAAACGCTATAAATTTTGCGCAAACCAATCGATAAACGCTTATTGCGATATGTATGTAAAAATATGTAGAAGAACACATATCGGCCTAAACTGAGGGAAAAAATACTTTTTTAATATATATTTATTATAGCAAAAAGTAAAAAATATAGATTTTTTTTAAAAATTGTCGCTCTATTTTTGTTTATAGCGCAAAAAATAAAAACCGCAGAGGTGATCAAATACTACCAAAAGAAAGCTCTACTTGTAGGAAAAAAAGGACACCAATTTTGTTTGGGAGCCACGTCGCACGACCACGCAATTGTCAGTTAAAGCGACCCAGTGCCGAATCGCAAAAAGGGGCAAGGTCCTTAACCTGCATAATGGTCCGGGTCTTAAGTGGTTAAAGTAGCAGAAGGGATGACACCAGAACATGTGTTCAGAGAATGGGTAGAGTGAAAATATGGAAGTTACCGAGTTCAACTAAGACTTTTTTTGGGGCACGGTTGCTAGAACTGCATCCTTCACCTGTATGTAAAATTCAGATGTATACTTCTTTACACCTGGACAGGAAATATGGATTATGTTTATTAGTGGAATAAAACTGTACCACCAACTGTTGTGCTTCAACTGGTATTAGAGCGTAAATCATTTGCAGACCTTAAGGCAAGTTATGTTGATGCCTTTAAAGTACCGTTCAGCTCCAGTTTAGGACCCTCTAATACATCTTAAAAAAAAAACCTGCAAGAGAAAAGCATAATGAGCTAGTATGCATAGCATACTAGCTCATTATGAATTACTTACCTGAGATCGAAGCCCCCGAAGTAACTCAGGACTCGTACCTCTCCTCCTCCATGATACCCGGCTCTCCGGCGCCGTGATTGGCTGGAACCGCAATGACGTTACTCCTGCACATGCGCGTGGGAGCCGTCAGTGATAGCCTTCACTAACGGCACGCTCAGTGTGCCAGCACCGTAGACATCGGTGCAGCCTTTTCTGCAATTATCTCCTAAACCGTGTAGGTTTAGGAGAAATTTGTTGCACCTACAGGTAAGCCTTATTCTAGGCTTACAGTAGGTGAACGCAATATTGTGTCAATCTCGCTCCCTTTCTGGCAGACGCTTCCTGCGCTACTCTATATGCACCTCGATCTACACTTCCGCGGCACTCGCCCTGCCTGCGGGCCATTCATTACTGGTTGGCGGGCCGTAAATGGTCAGCGGGCCGGTACTTTGAGACCCCTGCATTAAATCAATGATCAGGTAGTAGCAGTACACTGTACAGACTGTATATAGGTAGTTATAACAGCTATTACAGGACATTCATTAACCATGAATTATATTTCTAGAATTATTGCAGTCTCTCTGACGTTTGTGGTGACACCTAACGTGTGAAGCAATCATCGTTTATGTACATATGCACGCCCTACACACCTTTATTCACATGCGGATATCGGGGTCGTGGGGATGGTTTAAATTTGTATTTTGTTTATTTTTTCACTTAACAACCCCTATGTGATAGTTTGTTGAAGTGACAGGTTCTCTTTATTGCATCTGGTGTCTGTTATATGATCGTATGAGTATAGGATTGTGCTCAGTAACCTGGGTAGCAGGTGTGTTGTCAGATCAAGCAATCTATAGGATCCGCCAACATTGCCACTTATGGTGACGCACAAACTGATGTGTAAATGGAAAGTGTGTTTTTGTGAATGCGACCTGCATTCTGACAAGCCAACTTCACAGTTAGGATGGCTAGCCATCAGATTTGTTCGTAGTCCTTACAGTGCATAATGAGGCTCCTTTCATACTTGTGCGACTTGGGACTACAAAGTCGCATGACAAGTGCTACCCCATGATTTCCAATGAGTACCGTCCATATCTGTGGGTCTTCAAGTCGCAGCGACTTCAAAGTAGTCACTGCATTACTTTGGTTCGATTTTGATGCGACTTGAGGCAGAAACCTCAAGATTACATAGGTATTGCTTCAAGTCGCATCAAAATCGCATCAAAGTCACGGTAAAAATCGTTTCAAAAATTGCACGACTTTCAAGTCGCACAAGTGTGAAAGCAGCCTAAAGATTGGATTTTACTACCGTGGGTACTTTACCCGCTCGCGCTAGTAAAATCCAATAATTTATCCTGTGCATGCGCTGTGAAGACTACAGAAAAATACGATGGCTAGCAATGTTAACTGAAGTTGGCCCATCAGAATGAGATTCACATGCACAAAAATCCACTTTTCATTTACACAGCTTTTTGTGCATCACCAGCTGGCTAATCTGACAAATTGTGGTCTGATACAATAGGATTGTGCTCTGAGCAGGGAACTAAATACAAGTACATGTCCCCAGGACCTGCAAACCTTCTGTGAAGAATCGTTCTATTGATTCTAATCATTCAAGAAGGTTGAGTGATAGCTTTGGTTCACTTGCTTGTCAGTAGACTCAGTGAAGTGAAGTGAACCGAGGAACTGAATAATCAATTCATTGAATCGGTTCATTTCAGTGAGTGAATCGAAATGAACCGATTCAGTTAAAAGAGCGGAACTTCCCATCACTATTCTCCAGATGTTGACTTGACGCCTCTTCCTGCTGTTATGCCGGGCGGGGCTCCCATCGGTTTATATAGGCCTCTCTTATGACGTCACAGTCCCATCATGCTCCGGGACCTACCCACGTGGGTAGGTACCGGATCATGATGGGACTGTGACGTCATAAGAGAGGCCTATAGAGCTGCGGTGGTTCAACACGATTGCCACTGCTCTGACAAGCCGTTCACCTCTGCAGCTAAGGGTTTGGATCCCCGTCTCGGCTGCATGTGAATTGAGTTTGGTGGTCTCAGCCCGGCTCCTGGTGGGTGTGCTATGCGAGGTAAGCCTGCGCTTAGTACGCCCACCCCCTCCCACAAAACCACCACACTTACACTCGAAATTGGGTTAACATGCACGCACTTTGGCCACGCTGTCTCAAAAAAAGAGAGGCGAAAGACTAACGGGGCTGGGTGGACGGGCTAGGTCCTCTCACTCCCTCATAGGGGAGTCCCTCTGCCCCGTTGGGCTTCAAAGCGGAGCAGGTAGGGCGGGCTGTGTGGGAGGACCCCCTCATGGAGAAAGAAGGCAAATTGCCTCTGTCTGCCTACTCCCAACTCCTGCAGTCTGGCTCCTCTCTCGAATTCACGCACAAAATACGCTTTAAAAAAATAAAATAAAAAAAAGGAACTAAAAAAAAAAAAAAAAAAAAAGAATAAATAAATAAGAGAGGCCTATATAAACCGATGGGAGCCGCGCCCGGCATTACAGCGGGAAGAAGCGTTGAGTCAACATCTGGAGAAGAGAAGAAGAGAAGAAGGCATCACAGAAGAGCGGACTGGCCGCCGCTAGTAATTGACCTAACATGAAGATAGCGGCGGCCAGTCCTGAAGAAGAAGGCACCGGAGAGCGCCGAGACGACAGCGGAGAGCGGAAGAAGACCCCCGGAGAGCGGAGAAAGAAGGCCCCCCTGGTAAAAGAGCTAAAAAAAAGAAGGCCCCCCCCCCCCCGGAGCTGTCTAATAAAATACTTTAAAAACCCTGTGTTGTTTTTTTGTTTTTACACTTTGCCTCCAGGTGAATGGGTAGGGGTACGATATACCCCATATTTATTCACCTAGGGTGGGGGGCTGGTATCTGGGGGCCCCCTTATTAAAGGGGGCTCCCAGATTCCGATAACCCCCCCACCCGCAGACCCCGACAACCAACGGCCAGGGTTGTCGGGAGGAGGCCCTGTCCTTAACATGGGGACAGGGTGCTCTGGGGTGGGGGGCCGCAGAGCACCTGACCCCCCCCCATGTTGAGGGCATGCTGCCTGGTACGGCTCAGGAGGGGGGGGGGCGCTCGCTCATCCCCACTCCTTACCTGACCGGCCGGGCGGCGTGCTTTGGATATGGGTCTGGTATGGATTGTGGGGGAACCCCCACACCTTTTTTTTTCGGCGCAGGGGGGTTCTCCTTACAATCCACAGCAGACCTAAGGGCCTGGTATGTTCCCCCTCAGGATTCATACCAAACGCCGCGTGTAGATTTGGCGGGAATCCAAGTCGGATCCCCGTCGCTTCTATGACGCGCTCACTGGAATGTGCTTTGTCTATTCCAGCGAGTGCGAGATGTCGGCGCCCTGTCACCGAGAATCAGCGCGATGTTGTCATGCTGGAAACACATTCTCGGTGACAGGTACTGTACCTGTAGGTTAAAGTGGTCTGTAAGGGTTTACAACCACTTTAAATAGACAACCGGAACTTCCTTTAAGATCTTTGCTCAATATTTCTAAACTGGAACTGAAAAGTTCTTTAAAAATTTAAAATAACCCGTTCAATGCTTGCAGAAAACTTTACAATTGCTTTGAAAAAGCTTGCTGTACATACAGATCTAATACAAGCTAATGCCCATGTAAACTATTGGAAATGAAAAATGATATACTACAAAACATACCATGAGAAGTACTAGCAATGGTTAATATTTTGCTGCCATATTTCCAGATACATTCTAGTTAGCAAATGCAATAGCTAATTCTCAAAGTATTAACCTGGAAGAAAGAATATAACTCTATTTTGTCTGATCCATTGAGGCTATGTTTGATTTCCCATATGAGGAACCAGCAACTGGAACTTCATTATTAGAGAGCACAAAACAATATACATTTCTGAACCTGTGTACAAAACCATTTCACAGCTAGAGCACCTAGCAGGTTACTTTTCTTCATAGTTTAAATTTTTAAGAGGCAATGTCGAAAAATTATTAAAAACATATCTATTAAAATAAGGATCTTCCTTTGGTCCCTAGGTCACACAAATGTTATGCGATGTGTGGCTTGACTGCTGAATGGATGCCTTTTTGCAGCGTTTACGGCTAGTAAAAGAATCAGCAACTTCTTTTCAATATGTTTTTTTTTTTGCTTCTCAACAGGAATACAAAAAAGTTATAGGGTAAATGCATATACATTAAAGAAACCAATTGTTTTTACATATATGTAGCTATACAAAATGCAATGACTTCACAGAAGTCTTTTGATGTGTTTGTGCTGGGCCCTGCAAGCACTTGGCCTCAGAGTTTTCATATGGAGTGACCTGTTGTCCCTGTTTGTTATGCTGTTTAAAGGGGTGTTCCAGCCAAAAAATGTGTTTATTAAAAGTCAGCAGCTACAAAAAGTGTAGCTGCTGGCTTTTAATAAACACTCACTTACCTACTCCTGCGTTCCAGCGATGCGCCGACAGGGGCTCCGCTCCTCTCCCCCCCTCCCCAGTCGGCGTCTCCATCCCGACTGTGGGCACCCAGCTGTGACAGCCTTCGGCTTCACGGCCGGGCACCCACTGCGCATGCGCGAGCCGCACTGCGAATGCGCGCGCGGCGCGGCTCGTCGCTGATTGGACAGGCGATTGCCTAGGACCTGTCAGTGTCCTAGGCCATCGCCTACAGGGAGGGGCTGAAATAAGCTGAAATTATCAGCCCCTCGGCGGAAGCAGGAAGTGGGACAGGAAGTCCCACTCCTACTGAAGCCCCCACTCCCCCCAAAAAAAAATTACATGCCAAATGTGGCATGTATGGGGGTGAGGAGTGGATTAAGAGGAAGTTCCATTTTTGGGTGGAACTCCTCTTTAAGTTACTGTTGATGGAGGTGGTCATACTAATGCCTTCATGATGTGATGGTACTTTAAGGCAGTGTTTTTCAACTCCAGTCCTCAAGGCACACCAACAGGTCATGTTTTCAGGCTTTCCATTATTTTGCACAGGCGATTTGATCAGTTTCACTGCCTTAGTAATCACCACGGCCATTTCATCTGAGGGAAATCCTGAAAACTTGACCTGTTGGTGTGCCTTGAGGACTGGAGTTAAAAAACACTGCTTTAAGGTGATTGGAAACTGGCAAAGCTTTTGAGAACACACCCCATGGAAGTCGTACTTTAACCCTATCCCTGTGAAACCCATGCGGGGAGGTCCTCTCCTGTACTCCAACAAATGAAATGTACATGAAAGTCAAAAATTCTCTTTATCTTAATCATATGGTACAGCAAACAGGTTTAGTAGTTACAGATCCTGAGACCCCCCCCCAAGCAATAAACAAGACATGTGGGCAACAATAAGCAAACTGTGACGACAGGCCCAACAATAACAAGGGTTAACAGGCTCAACTCAGGGTGCTGCTACATGAAGCTTGCAGCTGAAAGCCGCATCTGTAGAAGACTGGACATCCATTTGGTAGAACTTTAACGACTTAACCAGACCAATTTTCAGCTTTCAGTTTTCTCACAATTTGAATGACAATTACTCAGTCATACAACACTGTACCCATATGAAATGGTTGTCCTTTTTTCCACATAAATAGAGCTTTCTTTTGGTGGTATTTAATCACCCATGAGTTTTTTATTTTTTGCGCTATAAAAGAAAAAAAGACTGAAAATTCTGTAAAAAAATGAATTTTTCATTGTTTGTTATACAATTTTGCAAATTAGTAATTTTTCTTCATAAATTTTGGCCAACAATTGTACTGCTACATATCTTTGGTACCAATGGTACCAATATCTGAAAATCGATCCCACCTGATCTCATTTCTTGAGACCCTAACTTGCCAGAAAAGTACAAATACCCCCCAAATGACCCCTTTTTGGAAAGAAGACATTCCAATATATTTAGAAAGAAGCACAGTGAGTTTTTTTAAGTATTTTTTTTCACAAAATTGTCATATTAGCAGGTTATCACACACAGGATAGGCATACCACAAATTACACTGCAAAACATATTCTGCTATTACTCCAGAGTATGGCAATACCACATGTGTGAGACTTACACAGCATGACCACATACAGAGGCCCAACATGCAGGGAGCACCTTCAGGCATTCTGAAGCACCCAGGCCAATTCTGACATTTCTCTCGTACATGTAAATTTCATCAATTATTTGCTAGAAAATTACATAGAACCCCAAAAGATTATATATGTTTTTTTAAGCAAAGACCATAGAGAATACAATGGCGATCCTTGCAACTTTTTATCTAACACAGTATTTGCGCAACAATTTTTCAAATGCGTTTTTTTGGAAACATTTATTTTTTGTGCTTTTAAAAACAAAACAAAACAGTAAATAATGTGAAAGGTGAAGTTACGCCAAGTTAATAGTTACCCAACATGTCACCCTTCAAAATTGCACATGCTCGTGGAATGGGGCCAAACTTCACTACTTAAAAATCCTCATAGGCAACGCTTTAATTTTTTTTACTGGTTAAATGTTTTGAGTTACAGAGGTGGTCTAGGGCCAAAATTATTGATCTCGCTCTAACATTCGCAGCGATACCTCACGTGTGGTTTGAACACCGTTCTCATATTTGGGCAGGACTTATGTATGTGTTTGCTTCTGCATGCGAGCACACAGGGACAGGGGTTCTTTAAAAAAAAAAAAAAAAGTTTTATTGTTCATTTTACTTTATTTTAGTTTGACACTTTTTTTCCCAAAAATTGTTTTTTGATCACTTTTATTCCTATTACAAGGAATGTAAACATCTCTTGTAATAGGAATATGGCATGACAGGTCCTCTTTACAGTGGAATATGGGGTCAATAAGACCCCACATCTTACCACTAGACTGGGAAGCCTGAAATAATAATAAAAAAAAAAAATGATCCTGGCTTTGATCGTAGCGGTGAGTAGGTAGAAGCCCCCCGGAGCACCGCTGGAGTGAGGGAAAGCCCCTCTCGCCTCCCGTAAGAACGATCAAGCGGTGGAACAGCCGCTATGATGGTTCTTATGGTGTAGGGAATCACTGGCTGAAAAAGCCGATATCTGAATGATGCCTGTAGCTGCAGACTTCATTCAGATATCCCTGCACAAAGTCAAGGACATCATATGACGGTCGGCAGGCGGGAAGTGGTTAAAACGCTTTTTTTTTTTTTTTTAAACACAATGTTGTGCATTTATACAATATTTCTAACACATAGCATGTACATACCAAAATGACACTCCAAAATAGATTCTCCTACTCCTCCCGAGTACGCCGATACCACGTGTGAGACTTCTACAGCCTGGCCACATACAAAGGCAGAGTACGGCCAAGTATGGCTGGGTATCACCGAGTATGGCAGGGTATTGCATAGTATGGCAGGGTACTGCATGGATGGCTGAGCATGGATGGCTGGATCTGTGACTGCAATTGTCACAGAGCAGCGCTGTGGACACTACAGATCCAGCCTACAGCGCTGCTGCCACCAATCCTTCCCCCTCTCCTCTCACACTGTACCGATCGGTACACAAAGGGGACGGCGGTTTCTTTACAAGTGATCGCTCCGACATCGGCGACCATTTACCGTGATCCATGATGCAAAGGGTCCTCTAGACCCGGCAGTCGTGGTCACTGCCGCGTGCGCGCGGGAGCACAATTCTGGGAGGACGTCAATGTACGCCCTCCAGAATTATCGAGCCACTTGTAGCCGTCATTTGGCTATGGGCGGATGGGCAAGTGGTTAAAAAAGTATAAACAGAAGACCAGGTGATGGCCTTACAGAGCTGGGAAACCATCTTGATGTTAGAATGCCCAGGAAACTCCAGCTGGTTTGGTTAAGTAAGCACATATTTGTGCAGGAGGTGCTTAATTTTTTTAGGGTGTAAGTTCATAATGCCGCTTGCGAGATCCCAAAGGTAACAGAAGTAGGAAATATGTCTTCCCAATAGAAGCTGTAACTTTTAGGTAGACACTGACGGCTCTAAACACATCCAGACAGTGAATACAAATCTTCTTTGGGTGATTTGGAGCAGAGCATAAAGGAAGGAAGGATGATGTTTTCATTGAGGTGGAAGGCTGACATCACCTTAGGAAGAAATGGGGTTCTCGGGTGCAAGACTACTTTGTCCTTGTATAGAATGAGGAATAATTCCTTATACGAGAGAACCTCAGGAACACAGTTGACAGATGTGATACCTTGCAGGAGAGATCATCCCAGGGGAATACCTAATGGGTGCAATGGGTGGTTTTTGCAAGACAGGGAAAACCAATTTGAGGTCCCAAGAAAGCACTGGGTTCAGTTATGGTGGTTTGAGCTCAGAAACACCTTCAATAAAGGTCTTTACAAAGGAAAGCGAAAACGAACGGCTTGCAAGAGAATGAACAAGGCCGAAAACTGTCCCAAAAGGTAGAAAGGCTAGAATGCGAGGCACAGAATATTCTGTGGGATTGAAGTCCCTGTGTTCACACCAGGCAAAGAAAGTTCTCAAGTTATGAGTGAGTGAGTGAGAAATGTATATAGCGCAGCACATGCAAACTAAATCGCCTCTGGACGCTTGGTGTCCATTTCCCTTTTGTCCTCAGGGTTTTGATCAGCTGTCCTCAGGGTTTTGATCTTTCTCCTAAAGGCCAAGTGGTTCTCCTCCAACCGAATGCTGGTCGGTAAAGCGTTCCATAGTCTGGGTCCTTGGACCGCAAATCTTCTTTCTCCTTTGGACTTGTATCTGGTTTTGGGTATCTGGAGTAGATTTTGGTTGGTGGATCGCAGAACGCGATTGGGGTTGTGAGATTTTAGTTTTTCGCATAGATATTGGGGGGCATTTCCCAGAATACACTTATGCATCAGACAGAGTGCTTTGAAAGTAAGTGTCTTTTACTGACAACCAATGAAGCGATCTCAGTGAAGGTGAGATTGATTCCCATGGTTTTTCCCCAGTCACCACTCTAGCGGCCGTATTTTGAACGACTTGCAGGCGAGTGATTTGGTACTTTGGGGGTCCAAGATAGAGGGCATTTGCGTAGTCAAGTCTGGAGTTAATAATTGTTCCCACCACGACTGCTATGTCTTCTTTTGGGATAAATGGAATAAGTCTGCGTAGTTTTTTGGGGGGAGTTTTCCAGTATAGTTGGCCTCCCGGCAGTCTGGGCTTTAGCATGCATATGGCTCACACCCAAGTGCATTGCATATCCCCTGTGGCCTGGTGTACTCTTGGCCACTAGGGGGAGCCCTTTGACTGCCGGCGGTGTCCCCCTGTCTCTCGTCCTCAGTGTGCGCGGTGAAGTCATGGCGCCGGCGCCGCACGGCACCGCATGCACGTTTTCACCATCTTCCGGATTTCCGGATGCATGGGACGACGGCAAGCCAGCCGGCACACACCTGTGTTGTATCTTTCGGGAACGCGGGGGGGGGGGCATTCCAGCATCCGCCCTAGGGCGGAACGGGTGCACAGGACATGTGGCCGGTCTCCTCCCCCAACATTATGGGGAGGGAGGGTCGCTGCTCCCGGAGGGGCGGGACTTGGGGGTTCATTCCCTGGGCTGCTTACCATCCTATAGGGGTGGAGGGCTGGGTCACCCTCCCCGGGGGGGGCGTCTTGGGTGGGAGGGAGATGTGCTCGCTTATACCTCTCGGAGATCTCCCATTTCTACTGGCTCGGCCCCCTTTTTTCAGCTCAGCCCGCTCCTCTTGGATCAGTAGGGAGGGACATACTTCCTCCACTGATTGACGCATGATCACCTCCCTTATTGGCTTCAGGTTCCTTTATAAAGAGCACCTGTAGTGTTGGTTGGACTCAATCCCACTGCTGTTTGAATGCTCAGGCAGGACACACGTATAGCATTTTTAGGGAAAGTCGGGGATGCACCCTTCTTGCACCCCTTTCGCTTTTACAGCTCTGCCTTTTATTCAATTTCAAGATTTTTTAATTCCAATTCATTCTCTTTATAATTTTGTGGCTTTGCTTGTTTCTCCCCTTTTTTCAAACAGACGGGGGCTATTTGCAGCATCCACTCTATATTTCTATGGGAAGTTTTCTTTCTTCCTTTATATCTATACACCTACAGTAGCTATTGAATTGGCCAGTCCAGGTACCGCTACCCCCTCATTATTGTCCTTTTACTCTATCACATCCCTCTTCCTTTTTACTTATTCTCTATCCCATTCACTTTTATTTTTGTCACCCTCTTGGTCTGCATGTATCCCATGCCCTCTTACATTGTCACTATTTTAACGCACCTTTTATTCCCCATTTAACTCTTCACTATACTCCACTTGTTACACTTTCCCAGGGAAGATCTTCCCCCTTTCTTCTCTTTTTTCTTCCCCTTTCCCCGAGCATGTTCCCCTGCTCACTCACTCACCTCCCCCACCCCCCTGCATCATCACTCCCCCTGTTGGTATCTTAGTGACCATGTATACTTGGTATATGTATACCACCACATGCATGTATCTATTCAGAGATGCTCTTTCATCCATTTATATTTTCTAATTTTAATTTTCTTTCTTTTGGATTAGCTTACACATGTTTATACATATTTTTCTATTTATTTTTAATCTTTCTTAGTAAGCCTTGATCTATCCAGTAGGGGTACGCTCCATGGTGGACACACCCCATCCACCATCCATCTGGTGCTCTGAGCTGTTTTTGTGACCCAGCTGTTGTGGATTTGGGGTTCCTTTGTGCTGGTCGGCTTGCCTCTGCCTGCCTCCTCTGCCGCCCCTTCCCCCCTTTTTCCGTTGGGGTTCTCCTGTGTCCCCCGCTTTCCCATCCCCTCCTTCCCAGGGTACCTTCTTCCTAGCCCCTCCCTTGCTGCTGCCCCTCTTTCTTCATTCCACCCTCCGCCCTCCTTCACACCCACCTATGACCTCTCGTAGGCCACCCCTGGTCTTACTCCCTCCTCCATAGGTATTTAGAGGTGAATGCAATCCATCTGACCCAGTTCAGGGTCCCTTCTCCCTATCCTGCTCCCCCATTTGGCAACCCCTCCATCTGGGGCTAAACTTTGGAGGTGTCGTGGGATTATCTGTGGTTCGAGCCTGTCTCCTAGTATGTTACCAGGTAAGTGACGGCAATCCATATATGCTCTTCTACTTTGTTTATATGACAGTTAAGTTGTTGGCACTACTAACACCCTGGCCTTGGTTTTCTAGGCTCGGTCTTGTATGGCCCAACATTAACACTTATTTTATGTAGTCACTGCGTGTGTTTTTTTTTTCTTCATAGAAACTATGGCTGTGCAAAATATACCACTCCCTGAAGAAGACAGTCAATACTGTTAGGTCGAAACGCGTAGGAGTTTTCTTTTGCCTATACAGATCACATGTTCAGTACTGCTATATGTATACATGTCATTGTTTCTTAAATGATTTGTTTTCATTCGTGCTTATTTTTGTAACACAACAATAATCAAGCTCATATCCTGAGTCCTGTTTTATCAGACTCTTTTTTGAACTTTTACATTTAATAAATTTATACTTTTATACTTCATTGTATTTTGCCTTACCTCATTTGCTGCAACTCAAAACCCCCAGGGGTAATTTTTTCACTTCTCTTTAAGTCTGCGTAGTAGGCGCAGCAGAGGGTGCGATCCGCTGACTACAGACCCTATTTGTGCATCCATTGTCATGTAGGTGTCAAAGATGACTCCGAGACTTTTGACTTTGGTGCTAGGGGTGATGGTTTTGCCCAGAATGGGCGGGGGTGTCCATGTTATTGCGGTGCGATTCTTTTGATTGGCGTGAAACAGGAGAAGTTCTGTTTTCGAACCGTTGAGTTTAAGATAACTCTTTGTCATCCAATTTTCTATCAACGTGAGACATTTCTCTAATCCGAGATGATGATCCTTTTTGTTGCAGATGTGAAAATACAGTTGTGTGTCATCTGCATAAGAGTGGTAAAGTAACTTCTGGTTACTGATGATTTCAAAGAGAGGGCAGGGATAGATATTGAACAGTACCGGCGACAAAGGGGATCCCTGAGGGACTCCACATGACACTGTGCGTTTTTCAGAAGTGAAAGTTCAGAAGTTATAGTTGTTAATCATTCTGGGAGAGGTTTTCCTTGCATTTGGCAATATGCAACTGACAGATTTAAAGATCCCTCTGTCTCACAAGACCTGCGCCTCAACAACCATGTCATCACAGCCGGAGACTGAGAAGCAGAATGTGAATGGAGGGCCTTGAGACAGCACATCTGGCCTGCTTCTGGGAGGTTCAGTGGTGCAAAGCCGTTTTTATTGCGCCAAGTTCCAAGATGTTGATGGGGAGCTTGGTTTTCTTGGTGATCATGTTCACTTTACTATGAGATTGAAACACTCCTACCCAGCCTGGGAGACTGGCATCTATTGTTGTCATCACCTTCCAGTAGTATGGTAGAAACAACTTCCCATTGTCAAGACTGGAAAATCCACCAAGCTAGTGAGTTATTTGCTTTGTTAGATAGGAGCATAGGCAGGTTGAGAGAGGATACATATTTGCTCCGTGCCAACAAGATTTTGTTTGGGGGGATGCCTTCAATTGAATTGGGCAAATGGAACAGCCTCAAAACAGGCAACCATGGGGTCTGGAATTCTCACAGAGAAGTGTGAAATATTAAAGAGACCAGTTTGTTTCCTGGAAGAAAGACATTTTGGAAGTTAATTACCCAGCCAAAAGTTTAAAGCATCTAAAGAATCCTGTGGACATTTGCAGATAACCGTTAGTGAGATGAAGCCAGAAGGTTGTCGAGATATGTGGTTTGTGACTGTCCTTGTGTAGATTTTAGTTTGAGAGAAGAAAGCGGTGGGGGGTTGAGTTTGGCACACTTTTTTGTAACCCTTTTAAACCATTAATTTAACCCACACTGGGATATATGTGACCCAGGCAACATGTTAGGTGTGAGGGTGTTAGTTCATTGGGAGAATTGATTTGGGGTAGACTTTATTACTTTTTGTTCCCAGTCTTGCTCCAAAGAGAAGGACTGAATTTTGTCTTAGCAGCTGTAGCTTGGTTACAGCGTTGAGGTGCTCTACATTTTGAGAAAGTCGTCATCCCTAAGGAAAATTATTTTGTAACCTTCTTCTGTGGAAGAGGGACCCTTTCTCCTTTCTCCTGTGACATCTTTAATTTGTCAAGTGCATCTTTAATTTGTCCTGCTTAAAAAAGCATGCAAGTGAAATGTCTTTTATAGGCAGCTTCAAATGAAGAGTCTTTGAGCCACGAGATTCTGCACATATGTACAGAAATCAGAGCGAGCCGTTCTGGAAGTTTGCGACACTACTTGTTCTAGGGCATTAACACAAAAGAGCAAACTAGAGCACAATGCTTTGAGTAAGTACGGTCCTTAAATTTGTGTTGGCCGTTCCTTTGCCCAATTAGCTGCAGTGTGACAAACAGAAATCACAGGTTGCAGAGCTGGGCCTGTGCATTTAAAGAGAGCCTTTAATAGTGTTTCAAATTTTCTGTCAGCAGAATCTTTGAATAAAGGCACATCTTTTATAGGCACAGTAAAAAATGTTTGTCTAAAATGGCAGAGTCTACTACCTATCTTTTGTCAACTCTCTTTCCACTAAACAGCGTTTGACAATAATTCTTGGAGGGGAGATGCAACAATCAGGGGTCAGGCTTGAAGACCAGTTGCTATAGAAGTAGCAGGACTTCCATTGAACAGCTGGATAGGTATACAAGTGGGTTACCCTAGTGGATGACACAGGCTCATCTGAGGTGCAGGGTCTAGGTACTAACTGATGTTCACCAGAGTTCCTGGTGGTGGAGATATATTTAGCTGCATGTTAGTACTAGGTCGCAGTCCTCAGGATCGCCCCACCAGGTGGTGAGCAAGCCAGGGTCCCGAAGCAGGTAAGGATCAAACAGAAGCATAGTCAGAAAACAAGGCAAAGGTCAGTAATGGGTAGTTGCAGGTTGGGATCAGGCAGAAGCATAGTCAAGGAACAAGACAAAGGTTGGCAACAAATGGTAGCAAAAATAGGGCCGGCAGCAGGGAAGACAGAGCAAGATGTTGGCTGGAGAGAGCACAATAATCTGGCAAACAGGGAATGCAAAGACATAGTTTAAATCAGGAAGTTTATGGCAGAAAAAAAAAAAGTTTAAAGTTCAGCATAGGTCAAGCCACAAGCAGGGTTGTCCAATGAATCAGACAGGTGACTTTAAAGCATCTCAGGTAGCTCAGCGAAAAGAGTCATTGTCAGCCACAACAGAGGTCCCAGGTTCAGTCCAGACACTGACGGGAGAAAATCTTTTCTGAGAAAGCATATTTTTTTAATCAGGTAAAGGTGTTAAACACCTCCTCTGGAAGTAGCCTGGCACTTCTGAGCCCTGGATAGGGATACCTGTAATAAAACGTCCTAGAAATTGTGACATCTTTGCAGAAAAATCTGCCTTAGTCAGGTAGTCTGCTTGTTGCATGCCTGAGAAAACGGCTAGAATCAGATGCAGAGACTAGTATTAAAATAGGGTCTTGCTCTGGTGCAAAGAAAGTGTGAACACACTGAGCAGTTTTGAGTGTTTTCAAGGGCTTTGGCAGAGCAAATGTTTGCCAGAGCTTTTGCTGCAGTTCCATTGTGTCTGGTTTCCCCCACTGCTATACCAGTGAAAAAGAGGATCTCCTGCTGTGCTGTGTTCAGATCTGAAACGCTGGCCACTATTCAACATAGTCCCACCTCTTGGACCAGAACCTATGATAGACAGCACACTGATTAAATTTCCCAGCATTGGACCATGATGCACCCTATGATGACTGCCAAGGGGAGCCGGGACTTTGACAGCAACTGGCATTTCAGATCCATGCTGTGTCACAGTGGGAGAACCTCTCTCTGTGTCATCCAGCTGGCTCTCTGCCGGACAGTTTCCTAGCTGATCACTTATTGGAGAAGCGATGCAACCTTTTTTCCCAGGGCATTAGAGCAGCCTGGGGGGTGGGAGGCAATAGCCCCCTGGGCCACTCTGATACCATGTAAAAAAGGCAGCACCGCTTCTGCCAGAAGCAATCAGCCAGGAAAATGTCGGCCCATTGCACTCATGCTCCACACTCACCCTCAGCTTATTTTCACTTGCCAAATGCAAGCAGGTGAGTGGAAATTTTGAGGGTTGGACCAAGTATATAACTTGTAGAGGTGTTTAATTTACTTGGGCATTATTTTAAATTTGTTCTTGCACTAGAATGTTTTGTAAGCATAACGTGGTATTTACACAGAGAAAGATTACAGCAACATGGGTTTTACTAATTTCTCAGTTTCTAAGTTCTCAGATTCTACAGTTCCTTGCAAAATATTCATCCCTCTTGGCTTTTTACTTATTTTGTTACATTACAGCCTTTAGTTCAATGATTTTTTATAGGATTGTCCCGATACCGATACCAGTATCGGTATCGGTACCGATACCGAATATTTGCGGGAGTACTTGTACTCCCACAAATACCCCCGATACCCAAATAGAATACTCACCCCCCCAACCCCCCCGCCGCCAACGGCCCGAACGCCGCCGCCGCATATGCAAATCCGACCCCGCCGCCGTATATACTAAGCCGCCGCTAACATAGGCATCTATGAATAGCTGTTTTCCCGCTGCGCATGTATAGACACTCCCCCTTGCTCGGATCTGTCCAATCCCGAGCAAGAGGGAGTGTCCTTAACATGCGCGGCAGGGAAAAGAGCTATTGAAAGGCTCCTATAATGTTCGCGGCGGCGGCAGCTTTGTATATACGGTGGCATCATCATCAGGTAGGGGGGGCATGGCTGCAATATGGGGGGGACATGGCTGCAATATGTGGGGGACATGGCTGCAATATGGGGGGGACATGGCTGCAATATGGGGGGGGGACATGGCTGCAATATGGGGGACATGGCTGCAATATGGGGGGGACATGGCTGTATATGGGAGACATGGCTGCAATATGTGGGGGACATGGCTGCAATATGTGGGGGACATGGCTGTATGTGGGGGACATGGCTGCAATATGTGGGGGACATGGCTGCAATATGTGGGGGACATGGCTGCAATATGTGGGGGACATGGCTGCATGTGGGGGACATTGCTGCAATATGTGGGGGGACATGGCTTCAATATGGGGGGGACATGGCTGCAATATGGGGGGGACATGGCTGCAATATGGGGGGGGGACATGGCTGCGTATATGGGGGGACATGGCTGCGTATATGGGGGGACATGGCTGCGTATATGGGGGGGACATGGCTGCGTATGTGGGGGACATGGCTGCAATATGTGGGGGACATGGCTGCAATATGTGGGGGACATGGCTGCAATATGTGGGGGACATGGCTGCAATATGTGGGGGACATGGCTGCAATATGTGGGGGACATGGCTGCAATATGTGGGGGACATGGCTGCAATATGTGGGGGACATGGCTGCAATATGTGGGGGACATGGCTGCAATATGTGGGGGACATGGCTGCATTTGGGGACACGTTTAAAAAAAAGTATCAGTATTCGGTATCGGCGACTACTTGAAAAAAAGTATCGGTACTTGTACTCGGTCCTAAAAAAGTGGTATCGGGACAACCCTAGTTTTTTAATCTGCATTATATGTGATGAATCAGAACACGTAATGTATAAATATAACCATAAAACTAGTTTTCAGAAATAAAAAACGTATAACTGGCATGTGCTTATGTATTCACCCCCTTTGTTATGAAGCCCCTAAAAAGCTCTGGTGCAACCAATTACCATCAAAAGTCACATCATTAGTGAAATGATGTCCACCTTTATGCAAGTGTCACATGATCTGTCATTACATATACACATTTTTTGAAAGGTCCCAGAGGCTGCAACACCTAAGCAAGAGGCACCACTAACCAAACACTGCCATGAAGTCCAAGGAACTCTCCCAACAAGTAAGGGGCAATGTTGTTGAGAAGTACAAGTCAGGGTTAGGTTAAAAAAAAAAAAATACCCAAATCTTTGACGATCGCCAAGAGCACCATTAAATCTATCATAACCAAATGGACAGAACATGGCACAACAGCAAATCCGCCAAGAGATGGCCGAGCACCAAAACTCATGGACCGGGCAAGGAGGGCATTAATAAGAGAGGCAGTACAGAAACCTAATGTAACACTGGATGAGCTGCAGAGTTCCACAGCAGAGACCGGAGTATCTGTACATAGGGCGACAATAAGCCATACACTCCAAGGAGTTGGGCTTTATGGTAGGGCTGCGCATCTTCACCGGTCTCACGATTCGATGCGATTACGATTATCAAGTACACGATTCGATTCGATTCCGCGATGCATCACGATGCATCAAGATTACTGCGCACGGTTTTCATCTGTTCTTAAAAAAAATTCTCTGCATGTAGCAAACTGTAAACACAGCAGACAACTTAAAGAGGAGCTCCAGACTGACCCCAAAATAATACAAGAGATGGACAGAGACTGCAGACAATGATACTAGAGAGGATCAGAGACTGCAGACAATGATACTAGAGAGGATCAGAGACTGCAGACAATGATACTAGAGAGGATCAGAGACTGCAGACAATGATACTAGAGAGGATCAGAGACTGCAGACAATGATACTAGAGAGGATCAGAGACTGCAGACAATGATACTAGAGAGGATCAGAGACTGCAGACAATGATACTAGAGAGGATCAGAGACTGCAGACAATGATACTAGAGAGGATCAGAGACAGCAGACAATGATACTACAGAGGATCAGAGACTGCGGACAATGATACTAGAGAGGATCAGAGACTGCGGACAATGATACTAGAGAGGATCAGAGACCGCGGACATTGTCCCCATAAAGTCCTGCCAAGCGACAATGTATGCCGTGTCATAAATTATGGTTTATGTATGTCTTATTGTCTTAGTGATTGATTCACATCAAAACTTAATTGATACCTTTTTTTGTATGATTTTTAGTTTTTCTCATTACTGCCACACACGTGCAATGCATGGCTGCATGTGTGTGGCAGTGATGAGCAAAAGCAAAAATCATACAAAAAAACAAAAAAAAAAGGGTATCAATTTCAAATCAATAAAGTTACGACGTTAATCAATCACTAAGACAATAAGACATACATAAACCAGTTTGCCATCAATTGCTGACATCAATTGCTGCCAATGTGCCGCCAGTGTGCCATCAATTGCTGCCAGTGTGCCGCCATTGTGCCATCAATTGCTGCCAGTGTGCCATCAATTGCTGCCAGTGTGCCATCAATTGCTGCCAGTGTGCCATCCATTGTGCCATCAATTGCTGCCAGTGTGCCGCCAGTGTGCCATCAATTGCTGCCAGTGTGCCATCAATTGCTGCCATCAATTGCTGCCAGTGTGCCATCAATTGCTGCCAGTGTGCCATCAATTGCTGCCAGTGTGCCATCAATTGCTGCCAGTGTGCCGCCAGTGTGCCATCAATTGCTGCCAGTGTGCCATCAATTGCTGCCAGTGTGCCATCAATTGTGCCATCAATTGCTGCCAGTGTGCCGCCAGTGTACCATCAATTGCTGCCAGTGTGCCATCAATTGCTGCCAGTGTGCATCCTGATGATGATGATGATGATGAAATCTGTCCTGTCAGTGTTCTGCTGCCTGCAGTCCTCGGCTGTCTCGGGTCTTCCACAGTAGCCTGTGCAGTGTGCACAGTGAAAGGTGAGCCAAGGAGGAAGGCTCTGGGGAGTCGGGACCGGGTCATCACTTGTCGGGGACACTCGCTCCACGTGGTGACGGGCGGCTGGGAATGCCGTCAGCGGGGGGCGGGAAAGGAGGCGGGAATGGCTTCTTCGGATGAACCAGTGGGGGGGGGGGCGGGAAACGAGGCGCTGCTAACACCCACGGCTTGTTCGTCTGCACAGCGGGGGGCAGGAAAGAGGTGCGGCTAACGCCCACAGCTTATTTTTTCGGCTGAAAAATCTGACTCGGGGGGGAAAAAAGCGGCGCGCAGATGACGTCATCAAAAATCGATTAATGCAAGTCGTAGCATCGGAATCGCATCGTGGGTGGTCGAATCGCGATGCACCGATGCTACGATTAATTTCAACACCCCTACTTTATGGCAGAGTGGCCAGAAGAAAGCCATTACTTTCAGCAAAAAAACAAAATGGCACATTTGGGTTTTTCAAAAAGGGATGTGGGAGACTCCCAAAATGTATGGAGGGAGGTGCTCTGGTCTGATGAGACAAAAATGTTACTTTTTGGCCAGCAAAGAAAACGCCATGTCTGGCGCCTCACGCAACACATCACATTACTTAAAGAACACCATGTTTTTCAGCAGTCGGGACTGGAAAACTGGTCAGAGTTGAGGGAAAGATGATGGTGCTAAATACAGAGATATTCTTTAGCAAAACCTGTACCATTCTATGTGTGATTTGAGGCTAGGACGGAGGTTCAACTTCCAGCAAGTCAATGACCCCAAACACACTGCTAAAGCCTCACTTGAGTGATTTAAGGGCAAACATGTAAATGTGTTGGAATGGCCTAGTCAAAGTCCAAATCTCAATCCAATAGAAAATCTGTGGTCAGACTTAAAGATTGCTGTTCATAAGCACAAACCATCCAACTTGAAGGAGCTGGAGCAGTTTTGCAAGGAGGAATGGGCAAAAATCCTAGTGGTAAGATGTGGTAAGCTCATAGAGACTTATCCAAAGCGACTTGGAGCTGTGATAGCCGAAAAAAGGTGGCTCTAATAAGTATTGCCTTGGGGGGGGGGGGGGGGGGTGAATAGTTATGCACATTGACTTTTTCTGTTATTTTGTCCTAGTTGTTTGCTTCACAATAAAAACATACATCTTCAAAGTTGTGGGCATGTTCTGTAAATTAAATGATGCAAATCTTTAAACTATACATGTTAATTCCAGGTTGTGAGGCAACAAAACACGAAAAATGCCAAGGGGGTGAATACATTTTTAAGGCACTGTAGATAATAAACAATATTTGTGGAGATTAATCAAGTTTTGTAAGTACAGAGAATGTGACGTGTCATAAAAATGCAGACTATGTGGACATACTCCTAATCATTTTCAACTAGAGACCAACGAGGCTCTTAATTTGGTACTGCCCTTAATATAAAATTCTCTTACTTTCTTGCGTTAATGGATTGTCTCATCAAAATACTGATGCAGTCCTGTCCTGTAAGAAACACTGCTATAAAACTACTGGTATATGACAGCTAGATAAGTGATAAAGAACTTTACACTGCATTGAGCTGACAATATAGCTTGATCATCCATGCCAGTACTAGAACTGAAATATAGTACACACTGCATTGAATTCATATAAATACTCCTAGTCAAAGGGAACATTCAATAAAAGATATCTAGCAGACATCAAAGTATCATATCCTCCTTACAAATCACACTTTTTTACAGAAAAGATAGCTACTATCTCTTAACTCACAGCTGTGAATCACACTACTGTACTTTGCCCACCTTACAAGATTCCATTTCCAAAAAAATTTTTTTTTTTTTAATCAGGTAGTTTTTATTAAACAGTTTTTAAACAATGCAAACAAAACAAACATTCCCCAGTCCCTTAAACCTCCCTACTCCTATCCCATACCCCAAATCCAATAGAAGCAATATAGATATAATAGGACAATTGCTTTCATCTTTTATCATCTTGTTTTTTATTAATGTTAGATAAGGGATGCAGGCAGCAAAGGGAGATGGGTAAAACAAATCAGCAAAATAAACCTAGTATGTCATCATGAGAAGAAATCTAAATACACAGTATAAAACAAATAGGTAGTGCTTTGTTTAAAGTGGTTGTAAACCCTATTAAAATAAAAAAAAGCCCCTTCTGGATATTGCCTTAATATAGGCTTACCTGTAGCATAAAGTGGTTGTAAAGGGTTTACAATCACTTTAAAAAGTAAAGGTTGGTATACACCAGTAGAATTTGTGCAAAAGGTCTCTGTATAAAAACATTTAGTTGCGTCAAATTCATCGCTGTTTTCAAACAAAGTGGCAAGAAAATTCCAAGATGCAGGCTGGAATTTTTTTTTTTCGTAGAAACTTTTTTCTAAATGTGTATGTGGTTTCCATTCGTGAAATTACATTCATTCCACAATTGAATTCCACACAATTTTAAAGTACATTCGAACAACACTCATCCAGTCACTGAACATATAAAATACTTTTCATGGAAACGTGAATTTGAAAATCTACTCATGTACACCCAGCTTAAGGCTGGCCATACATTGTTCGAATCGGCCAGTTCAGCAGGCTAAATGTATTAAGTTGATTGATCGCTCAACTTGGGTATAACCAGAGGAAACAAAAAATAAAAAAGTACTAAAAAAGGTAACCACAAATAGAGAAAATAAAAAATAAAACCTATCTGTATTTTCCTTCTGCAGGCTTCTCCTACTCTCCCTCTTGTCGAAATTCAGCTGCCACAGGAGAAAAATATATGGGATCGGTACCAATATATGCCACCCCCACCACCCCTTTTGTCCCTATTGCTCTTCTTTCTGTTGCCCGGGTCACCATGTTCCCCCTTGCTCCCCCTTCCTCCCATTGTTTCAGGATGGAGAGTGGGGAAGAGGCCGGGAAAGATATCAAACGCATATGTGTTGGAGCTTTGGGGTGCACACCCTAATGCAATAGGCTGCACACACCTATGATTAAGGGTGGGTCTAGGGGTGTGAATCCCTCCATCTCCACCCGAAGAATCAGTGTATTTTATATCCCCATCTTTTTAACCTTGTGTATTCTCAAAATTGTATTTAAATCTATGTATTTGAGAGGGACTATATGCTAATCTCCATCCTCTTATCTCAACTTAGTGTTTTTCCCCAAAGAAATAAAAAAGGGGCCCTCCAACCCCCCATCCATCTTAAATAATTCTCTGATTGTTTGAATTCCAACCAACCCCTCCATATCCTATGAAATCTCTGTCTGGCGTCACTTTGTAGATGTATTAGTTCCTCCATCAGTCTAATCCTATCTACTTCTCTCTGCCAATCTTTTATCGTCGGGTTCACTTTTACTTTCCAATATCTCAGGATTACTGCTTTCCCTGCATTCAGCAAAAACCGGACTATCGTTGCTCTATATTTTTTCCTAGGTTTCTCTATAGCATGAAACAGACACTGCCAGGGATCTTGCCAAATCTCAACCCTGTTAATCTTTTTAATCATTTTCAATATTTCTTTCCACAATGTTTGGCTCAGAGCCACCGACCCACATTCCCTCTAGCACAACAATGAAACCTCTGGGTTAATTTTATGCAATTTTATTGGGACGTAGTACCATTTAGTCGTATAGTTCATTATAGTTATAGTCCATTTCTTTCACTCTCGCATCCATTGACGTGGAGTGTACATAATCTATAACTTAACATTTCATTTGTTCTGGTATATTTTGATTTAGTTCCGATTCCCAGCTCTCCAGAAGGCGGGGTATCCCAATTCCCGGGGGGGGGGTATTAGAATCTTGTAAATATTAGATATCCCATGTCCATTTGTCCCTCCTTGGTCTATACGTTTTTGCCATGGGCCAAGTTCTTTAATAGAGTGCAGGAGTTTTGGCAGGGTACTTACGAAGTGCTGAAGTTGTCTATATCTCCAGGAATCCCAGGGTAACCCTCCATATTTCTCCCGTAGTTCAGCTAAGGTACAGAGCACATTCTCTTTCAGTACATCTTTTAATCTCAAACTGTCCAATAACGTCCATTTCAGCTGCATTTTATCCCCTTTCCCTGGGGGGAGGTAGCTCATAGCCAGAAGGGGCATAAGCGGACTGTCGTATTGCCATTTTCTAGCTTTAAACAGACTATCCCACACTAAATGTTTATTTTGTGATTGAGGCTGTATCTCCAGAGAGATCTCTATATTTCCTTGGTACCCACATTGTTTGACCCAGGCATGATTCGCCTAGGTTTTTTTCTAAGGATTCCCATTATTTCTAACATGTTCCATGGGTCCAGTCAACAGTCCTTCGCAGTACCGCTGCCTCATGGTACTTCTTAAAATCTGGGAGGTATAATCCTCCCCTGAATCTCGGCTCTATCAGAGTCTTACTGGATTTCATATGAATTTCCCTATCATTGCTCTAAGGCGCCGTACACACGGCAGAGAACCTCGACGGGCAGAACACATCGTTCCGCCCGTCGAGGTTCTCTCCCGGCCGTCGAATTCGGCGACCCGCCCGTCGGGAATGGCAACCAGCCATTCTTCCAGGCGGGCCGTCGAGGAAATAGAGAGCGTGCTCTCTATTTCGGCTCGACGGGGTTCCCGACGGGAAGCTCGCCGAGAGTGTACACACAGCCGAGGTCCTCGCTGGAATGTGCATTCCAGCGAGGTTCTCGCTGGTTTTCAGCGAGAACCTCGGCCGTGTGTACGGCGCCATAGAGTGTTAAAATATGCTTTTGGGATGTTTTATGGAAGCGTTTGGAAAACATATAGGGCCAGATTCACGAACACTTGCGCTGGAGTATTTGGATATGCGCCGCGTAACTGTGATGATGCGCCGTCTTTTCTATGTGCCCGTACCCACCAAACTAGATGCGCCCAATAACGGGTCATTTGCGACCGGCGGAACGTTCCGACGCCAGAGTATCGTCAGCGCTTATTTTCGCTGGGCGCATCAGTCGCGCCCATTGATTTCCCCTGCAAATATGCAAATGAGGGATTTTTACCAATTCACGAACGGATTAGCACCATACGCTGGCTACATGCGCCGCGCGTATCTCGTCCGTCCGGCGCAAAGTTATTTCTACAAAAGGCTGCTTTATCTTTACTCCAGATGGCCACAGGTCAGCAGGAGAGCAGCTACAGCAGCGTTACCGACGATAAGAGCTAGCTGAGCACCCCAACTTGCAGGACAACACCTCTGTCCATGCTTGTCTGTCAAATTTTACAGCCATGGAGGAAGACATCATAGGTCTCCATAGCCGAGATGACGGCTGACAGCTCCTGGCCATTAAAGTTCAGCTTTCTCCTGTGTGTTTGCGGGGAACGGGAGCAGCCATCTCAGAACAAAAGTAACATCACTGCGGGGAGGGGGAGCAGGATATACTTTAGTGCCGGAATGGCGCTTCTACGGGCGCATTTAAACGCCCAACGGAAGGCATTGCGCTGACGTTTCCCGTGCAGTGGTGCCGACGGAAGTTGTGAGCATGCGCACAAAGGGGGCGAGTGGAGCCTCACTCACTGCGCATGCTCCGTGGTTGATGCGCTGAACGTAAGCCTCTGCGCTGGGCTCCGCCCATCATTTACATATGATCACACCCACTTCCACTTGCGTCGGGTTACGCCAGCGCATTATCGTTACTCTGGCGCAAGTTTACGCGCAACTGCTATGTGAATTACAGGACTTGCGCTGAAAGGGTCTTCAGAGTAACGTAAATGAGAAGCGTTACTCCAGAGGAAAGATACTCTCATCTACCTGAATCTGGCCCATAGGGCCCTTGGTAAAGTCACCATTTTGATCACATTCATCCTCCCAAGCCAGGACAGCCTACCCACCGGATATTCCTTCAGATCTTGTTTAATTTTATTAAGCAATGAAAGGTAGTTATCCTGGTATAGATCTACTACCGACGAGGAAAGGAAAATACCCAGGTACTTCAAGCCCCTCCGCTTCCATGCAAAGTCATATCAAGATTTTATATCTCTACACTCCGGGGGGACAGAGACATTCAGCAGATTTGATATTTCTCTGTATTTCTCACATTCATTTAGTACCTTTGGTAAAGCTTGTCCTGAGTTTGAAATATAGTAAACAAAGAGAGAAAATATGGGATGCCCACCTAAATTTGAAAAAGTGTAGTACTCACCGATATTATCGGAGGGTGCAATCCAAAATACAATATAACACAATGGTAAAAAACAAAAACAAAAAATAGACTGCTGCACACCCTTAAGAGTTAACTACATTTTTTTTTTATTAGAATGAATATCAAAAAAGAACACATGTATGTCAGGTATAAAAACTCAGGTCCACTATGATGTGGTGGACAGACCCAGGGATGGTCCCCCTGGATACCCACTCAAAAATGGCTATACCAGTAACTAATGCTCAATCATCCCAGAGGGAGATCAGAGTCTACAAAACAGCGCCTCCACACAGCACACAGAAACCCCCCCCCCCACACTAAAAATCACACTAGAGCCCCACCTGTAGGCAGTAATTCCTAATGGTTCCCACAAATAGCAGTGGTTCCCTGTAATACAGGTGAAAAGATCCACTGGCTAGATGGTGGAATACCACATAAATGAATACCTGAAAAGGGACATGAAAAAAATCCACTGACTAGTGGTAATAGTAGCACTGATCCAATGAGAACTAATGATGGACAAAAAGTCAATGAAAAAACAAAAAAACAAAAAAACAAAAGGAAGGGCTTTGAGCCTAATAGCTCACTGAGAGAAGTTCTCCCGTGGAACTCGCCGTCTTAGGCTTAATATTATTTCCTTATAAGTATGATTACATTGATAAGTAGATGTAAAGGAGACATTAAAGCAGAGACACTGTAATGATAATCTTCACGATAGAATTCACCTGAAACACAGTGATATTGCCATAGATAGTGGGCAACTTCCCATAGCATATGGGTAACGTCCATTCAGAGCTTCAAAGCAAGTATATTGCTTATTAATCCTGTTAGACAGCTCACATTCCATGAGATTTATATCAACAAGTATGGGTGGATGATAAGTGATTGGGCATACAATATGCTAGTTGGTAGATGACAGTGTTGTAGTAATATTCCTCAGCAGTGTTAGTGCAGGGTTTACTCACGGTTTTGCTGTCATTCATAGCTCTAAGTTGTAGCTATTCTCTCCAATCACGCACTGCTCGAAGGGATTGCAGCCAAGCCATCCATTTATGCACTTAGATAAAGCTTGAAACGCTACTCCTAAAAGCAGCAAAATATCCGGTGAATCGGTATGATAGTATCCAAGATAGGACAATAGTAGTACAGCGTCTCTGATAATAAGTTGTTAATTACAATGTCCAAAATGAAAATAAAGTTGTTCAATCTCCAAAAGCAGTAGCTGAAAGCCAAGCGTTGTAATTGTCCTCAGGGTGTGCTATTCATGTCTCCATAAGGCATCCTTTAATTGGTGGTATAGCGGCTCAAGGTACAATATTACCAAGCTAATGAAGGAAAAACCATGAGGCTGAAGTGTGCATAGGGGGGTCCCTGTTCCCCAAGAGTTTACATGTTTCGTTCCGTGGGCATCGGAACTTCGTCAGAACTGGGGAGCTATGGATCAGTGCTTCCTATAACAGGGAGCCAGAGCTATCTGTAATCAACCAAAATGTCATTCAGGTGTATCCGACCCATTATCTGGTTAACTGTTTCATGAAATACCTGATGCTCAACAAATTCAATTAAAGACTCACATTTAAAAACCCATAGCTAAAAAAACAGTGTCAGTGTGCGCTGCCCCATACAATACATAAACACTTTCACCCAATAAGGGTGCATTCATATCATGCATTCATACATCTATATAGCATGTGTCCATTAATTTTATCTATAGCATGTGTCCATTAATTTTATCTAAAAATGTCACTATTTAAGACCTATAATAGTTATAAGCTTTTCCATATCGGATAGCTTCTCCACAAATCATCCAACTCACACTAAATGGTCCAATCCAAATGGCAGTATAGCTGCAATATCCAATTGTAATTGATATTGCCCACTAGATAGGACACTATAATGACGTATCAATAAAATAATAGGGTACGGTAAATTGCAATGAAGGTAGGTTTATATAACAAGTAAAACCAAGGTATCTATGTAATCAAGGTGGCACCTAGCACGATAGATCTACTTTTTAATGCAAGTATAGTCAAATAGAGTTTTTTTCTTCCCATAGGCATGTACTAATAGCACATACCTCATCAAGTTGTATATCTATATGTGATCTATCATATCCATAGGCAATACCGGGGTCATGCAATCTAAAAGGAATATCCATTTGGCTTCCTTTTGCTGTAGGATTTTATCCCAATCTCCTCTTCTATTAGATAATTCCAGTTTGTAAATCACCATGCATTGCATTCCAGTAGCCACTGATTTGTGATGGTCTAAAAAATGCATAGCCACAGGTGACGTATCATCCTTATTGACTATGCTCGATATGTGCTGGCCCATTCTCTTCCTGAATTCCCTAATGGTTTTGCCTACATAGATTTTGCCACAAGGGCAAATAATTTGGTAGACAACGAAAGTTGTAGAGCAGTTTACAAAGGATTTAATTTTGTATATATGTTTGCCAGAGGAATTTTTAAATGAATTTGTTTTCATGACATACTTGCATATTGAGCAATGTCCACAGGGGTGCATCCCTCCAATATGCTTAGCAAAAGATAATATTGTTTGATCCTTAGTATTTCCTCGAGTGTATTCACTATGAACTAAAGTGTTACCAATGGTAGGTGCACGCTTAGCTATCATGTTAGGGCGAACACCCAGTATTTGTTTTAGTCTGTTATCCAGCATAAGCAGATGCCAGTGTTTGCCTAAAGTTTGTTTTAGGTAGTCCCAATGAGTACCATAGGTGGTCACCAGACCCACACTATCTGCGTTCATTTTTTCCTCTCTTCCCTCATCCACTTCCAGGCCCAGAATTTTTTCATGTGTTTTTTTCCCTGCTTTCAATTTTGCTTGTTTAAAGCGGATCTCCACCCTAAAGTGAAGATCCGCTGATCGGAACCCTCCCCCCCTCCGGCGTCACATTTGACACCTTTCAGGGGGGAGGGGGGTGCAGATACCTGTCTAGAGACAGGTATCTGCACCCACTTCCGGCCCACAGTCTCGGGCAAAAGACGGGCTTTTCCCGTTGTGTGCTGGGAACTCTCGGCTCCCAGCACACAGCGGGAGCCAATCGCCGGGCGCAGCGCGACTCGCGCATGCGCCGTAGGGAACCGGGCAGTGAAGCCGCAGCGCTTCACTTCCTGGTTCCCTCACCGTGGATGGAGGGGGGAGCAGCAGGGTGATGAGCGATCGCTCGTCCTCTGCTACGAACGCCGCTGGACTCCAGGACAGGTAAGTGTCCTAATATTAAAAGTCAGCAGCTGCAGTATTTGTTGCTGCTGGCTTTTAATATTTTTTTGGGGTGAACAATCCGCTTTAATTATGGAATTAGGGTAACCTCTTTTTCTAAATCTTTGACCCAATTCTCTACTTTCTTTATGAAAATCTTTTATTTGGGTACAGTTTCTACGAATTCTGAGAAACTGACCAGTGGGAATTCCTTTGATTAGTGCCCATGGGTGGTGACTGGTGGCATGGAGGAGGGTGTTCCCAGCTGTAGGCTTTCTAAAGGTGTTTGTCAATAGATCCAAAAATTCGATCTGTTTCTCGTCTACTTTGAAAGTAACCAAGATGTTTCTAGTGTTATTTAGATCGCTCATAAACTTCTCAAATTCAGAACTAGACTCTTTCCATATCACCAGGACATCGTCAATAAATCTTGCCCAAAGGGCTACATGTTTCTCAAAATCAGGGTGATGGTAATCCTCCTGTTGTTCCCACCATCCCAAATGTAGACAGGCGTAGGTTGGAGCACATGAGGCTCCCATCGCTACCCCACATTTTTGGCGATAATATTTACTATCAAAAACAAAGAAGTTGTTTTTTAATACCAATTCTAAAAGTTCAACCAAAAATTCATTTTGTGGGCCGGCAAGGGGATGTCTCATATCAAGCAATTGTGCTACCGCATCTATTCCAATTGCATGAGGGATGGATGAATAGAGGGATTCCACATTGATGCCTGTTAGGAGGCAATCCTCTGGTATTTTCAGGCTATTTAATTTCCGTAGGATATCAGCAGAATCCTGTACATATGATGGCAATTCTTGGTTAAGATGTTTGATTCGTCTGTCGATATATTTACCAATCCTCTCTAGTGGTCCACCCATCCCTGATACAATCGGCCTACCAGGCGGTTTTTTAAGGTTTTTATGTACCTTGGGTGTAATATAGAATGTAGGTATATTAAAATTTACTACTTTCAGGAATAGAAATTCTTTCCGAGTTAATAACCCTACTTCCAAAGCTTTAGTGAGACAATAGTTGATTTCTGCGACAAGGTTAGGAAATGGGTTCTCTGGCTTTCGCTGGGTTCTCTGGCCATTTTGAAATATATAACATTATGTCATCTGCAAATGCAGAGACCTTATGTTCCTGTCCTGCTTTTTATAAGCCGGTAATTTCTTGGTTCGATCGTATGGTGGCCAACAATGGTTCCAGGGAGAGGACAAAAAGCAAGAGTGGGCAACCGTGACTGGTGCCATTATACAATGCAAAGGCCTCCAAAAGAAAGCTAGTGTGCATGGAGCTTTGCAGGCACTATAACGATAAAAATAGCACCTGCAAACCGACCTGAAACAGCTGCTGCTGTCTCTCCAGTGTTAAAGCCCCGAGGGCTTTCACACTGTAGCGGTCCGCTAGCATGACGGTAAAAAAGTTCAGCTAGCAGCATCTTTGGAGCGGTGAAGGAGCGCTCCTGCCCATTGAAATCAATGGGTCCCCACAGCTATACTGCAGAGGCACTTTGCGATGGTTTTTAACCCTCTCTCGGCCGCTAGCAGGGGTAAAACCGCACCGCTAGCGGCCGAATAGCGCCACAAAATTGACAGTAAATCACAGCTAAAAATAGCGGCGCTTTACCGCCGACGCCGCCCCATGTGGGAGAGCATCAATAAAATAAAAACAAAACCTAACATTTAGTCTCCCTCAAACCTTTATGTATTAACTGAATACCTTTAGGCCGGATTCACACTTGTGCGGTGCACATTTTAGCTCTGTTATCTCTGCAGAGAGATAAGACAACTGTTCAGCAAATCAGCTCCGTTTTAGATGCACATTTGGAGACCTGGGAGAGGGGAGGGGGGAAGTGTATTGAGTAGAATGAGAGAAATCCTGAAGAGAAATTAACATATCTGCGAACCAGATGCGTTCACATAGAAGATAATGGGCCTGAATTCGCACCTGAGCCGCACCGCAATGCCTAGAAAACGCACATGTTTTTTCGGCAATGTGCAGTACGAATGCATCGCACATATGTGAACCAACCTCATTGAAAACAATGGGCCAGGGGGGCGCATGCGCGGCGCGATGCTGGTCAGACGCAGCTAGCTGAGCTCCGCCGGACCGAGAGAGCCAGGCACTGATCCCGGGGCCATCCTGCAGCCAAAAACCCCCAAATTTCACCCATCACCCCCAGCAGACACTAGTGCATGCCCTCTGGCAAGAAGAGGCGCGGACGCCGCTCCACACACTCAATCACCAACTTTCTTCTGGATCTGGAGAGGAAGATGTCCCAAAATGGCGCCGGCCACCATGCGGCCTCCAGCAGCTCCCCACAGGCTCCTGTTCTACAACCTGCCAACAGTGAGTACATTCAGCCTCTCTCCAAGGCTGATTTAGATGCAAGCCTGTCTGCTATCTATGAAAAACGTGTGGGTAAAATAGAGCAGGAGATACATAAATCTACCAGTGCCCTGTCCCAGGAAATTGCCAGCATAGGAGGCCGCACAGACATCCTGGAAACTAAACATGATGAACTAGCCCTCGCACATAATGACTTGAGAAAAGACTATGAAACGCTGGCAGATTGCTTGCATGAAAGAAAAAGTCACATAGAAGATTTGGACAATAGAAACAGACGCAATAATATTAGAGTACGTGGTATCCCAGAATCGGTCACAGATCTTAACCAAGCGATCATAAAACTATTCCACAGTCTTCTACCTGACAAACCATCATCTGCATTTGCCTGCGATAGAATGCATAGGGCTTTGCGTCCCAAACCAACCCCAGATAAACCTCCCAGAGATGTGATTATGTGCTTAAAAGACTTTATCACCAAGGAAGAGATTATGAGAGCCTCCAGAAATACCCCGAATATCACGCTTGATGGGGTTAAACTGCAGATCTACCCTGACATCTCCCCTGCAACATTAGACCGCAGACGCAGGATGAAAGAGGTCACTAACATTCTTCAATCAGCTAGAATGAAGTACAGATGGGGCTTCCCTTTCAAACTGTCAATAATGCATAATGGTTCCACATACACTGTGTACAACGTATTGGAAGGAAAAGATCTGCTGATTAAGCTGGGCCTGCTAGATCAGGAGCCCCCGCAGTGCTTCCCTGTGACCCCGAGATCCTCCAACATTTGAACAACTCCATCTTCCAGACGCAACCAGAGGGAACAGAGAAGATGGATTCACCATCCTATACAAGACCATGCTGCATAAACAACTCTGACTATTTGAATGTTCTTCATGTGTTTCCATTCTACAATTTTTGAACCCTGCTTGCAAGACATTTTCCCCCCCCCCCCCCCCCCCCTATTTTTCCTTTTTTTTTCTCCCCTTTCCTTCCCCTTCTTTCTACTTTTCAGATGTCCCTACGATTTGGAGACCCCGTCCGGATACCTTCACCTTATGGCCCTGCCCCAGATGCTCAACACCACCACAACCAGAAATTGAGTGACTGTCCAGAGAGGCGCGAACTGACTTAATACCTGGACTCTGGGGTCCACTGACCTATGTTCTACTTCTCCTGGACTTCCCTACGAAGTGTATCATATCGCAGGTTTGCTCCCTCCATTGCTGAAGACCCCCTCCCCCTCCTTCCACTACCCTTATGCCGGGGCCTTTTGGTCTTTGTAGCACTGCTGTTCACCCCCACCCCCCCTATATCCTACTTATACCCCCCCTCCAGATGTTATGTTTGTGTTGTTTTATTTGTTTAATCATGATCCCGCACGGTCATGCCAGATTAGTCTCCACACTCTACATGCCTGGCTCGTCCGCCGTCGCTAGATTGTCCCCCATTCTCCCTGCGCGGCCCGCTGGCTTGCCCAATTTCTGGGTTTGCTTGCTGGCCCTGCTGGTAGAAATTGGACTTGTTAGTCCACTCTTGTTTTTGTCTGGACCTTTGGACCTCCTGTCCCCTGGCCCCCCCTCCTGGCTCTATTTAGTAGCCAGCTTTTTCACCCTAGTGGTAGTTAATTGTAAACTTAATTTTTTGGAAGACTTTTTTTTTCTTTCTCTTAGTTCAGTCCTTTTTCTATTGAATTTCATACCGCACACAATGCATTTTTACTCTGTATACTGTACCCCTGATATGACACTATTGAATAGTCTACCTTGCTACTGTGATGATGTTCTCATGTTGGCTATTTGTGTTGACCAGGCTCCCCAGTCTCCCCTCTCACTCAGCGCTCCCCCCTACAGAATAATGGGTCTTAGAGTCTTTTCTCACAATGTCCAGGGTTTTAATTCCCCAAATAAACGTAAGAAAGCATTTAGACATTATAAAAGACTTGGTGCAGACATTATTCTAATGCAGGAAACCCATTTTTCTACGGCCAATCACCCCCAGTACTTTGACAAAACCTTCAGTCAATTTCACTACACCGTGAAAAATATATATATACAAGTGTACATATAACACCGCGCTACCTAACCGAACATAAATTAGCTGCCAACACCACAGAATTGGATCAATTCTGCAACAGAAAACAAATAGAACACAAAAAGTGTAGCGCTGAAATTATGTGAGAACTAAACATATAACACTGCAAAGTATCATAAAAAACATGGAATACAATAATAAATTAATCACCAAGTGTTCAAACGATCATATCAATAGATATGAATAAATATGAATGAAGTGATTGATTCAAAGTGTCCAAACAAACGTAATGATGAGTGAAGGAGATTTTGATAGCAGATCCACCACCAAAGAAAAAGATGGGAGGCTTACCGGAAAGCGTGGACTCAACTAAGTTTACACTTAATGAGTCACTAAAGCTTAAAGTGTTGGTATCCGGACATCAACCTTTCATTAGGAAACAGAGATGGGTTTTGAATAGAGACCAAATCTTCATATAATAGATGAGGGACCCAAAAAAAAATCCGTAGTACCAGGATCGATACATATGACTCATCAATGCTTTACAAGGGATCCAGAATGCTCAGATGCAACAATTGTGGGAGGAAAGAAATGGATGCAGACGTAGTGTAATAACTTATAAACTTTTTACTAAAATACACAAAATCCAAATAGTTGCACTCACATTTCAGCAGGAAAATCAGAAGCATATAAACACATCTAGCAGTAAAGTCAGCAGAAGACCCAGTCTCAGTCTTCTGCTGACTTTACTGCTAGATGTGTTTATATGCTTCTGATTTTCCTGCCGAAATGTGAGTGCAACTATTTGGATATCCACAAGGCATTCGACAGTGTTAACTGGTCGTACCTAAACCATCTCCTTCCTAAATATGGCATTTCAGAAAGATTTATTCATGGCTTTAACACTCTCTATCACCTCCCTAAGACCAGAATCAGAATACCTGGCAGCAATTCAGACTTCTTCCCCCTTAGCAGAGGTACTAGACAGGGCTGTCCTCTTTCTCCCCTCCTCTTTGCTCTTGCCATAGAGCCACTTGCACACGCCATCAGACAAAACGCTAACATACACAGCTACCACAAAGACTCCCACCAATTTAAACTTAGTTTGTATGCAGACGACGCCCTCTAATTCCTGACAGACCCCCATACCTCTATTCCCAATCTTCTATCAGAACTTAACACCTTTTATAAACTCTCTGGCCTGTCAATTAGCACAAATAACTGTTCTATTCTACCCATTAACTGTTCCCCCGATTTGATCTCCCTCATGAAACAAAACTTTAATTTTATTTGGTCCTCCACATCACTTAAATATCTTGGAGTTCACATCACAGTCTCGCATAATCTGCTATACAAAACCAACTATCTCCCCCTGTTCTCGCACATTAGTGCACTGCTCAAAGTATGGTCTGCTTATCATATTTCCTATCTGGGCAGAATATGTGCTTTTAAAATGACCATCCTCCCTAAAATTTTGTAGTTCTTCAGAGCATTACCCATAAATGCCCCCAAAACCCGCCTTGGAGCTCTACAGAGAGAAAACAATAAATTTATCTGGAATGATAAAAAACCCAGAAACAGCTACTCTCTCATGTACAGATCCCAACGCGATGGTGGACTTGGTCTACCAGACCTGTGGTCCTACTTCCTAGCCGCTAAACTAGCGCACTTAGCTCAATGGTTCTCCGCAGACCCAGACATCCCATGGCTCAGGTTTGAGACATCCTCGATATTGCCCCTGAATATTAGGGGCATTTTGTGGTCAAACATAATACCATACCATGCTCTCTCCAAGAAAAACACAATAGTTGCCCAAATGCTGCAAACTTGGAAAAAAATTAAACTTAAACATAACCTCTCCTCCCCGTCCCCTCCCCTTGCTTCGTATCTCGGAGACCCCAGATTCCCCCCTGCATTTCCAGACAGGACCCCCTTTGATGTCTGGATTTCCAGAGATCTCACACGTTAAAATCCTTCACTTTCAACTCAAAATTTTTCACCTTCGCCTCCCTGCAACTCAAATTCAACCTTCCACCCTCCAGTATCCACCAATACACACAAATCAGGGATTTCTTCTCACTATACTTTTCCACACAAATTTACCCTCCTAGTACCCTATTTGAACATATCTGCACAACCTGCCCCAGAGGCAAAGGATTAATCTCTGGTTTCTATAATAACCTCATTACCTCTCTCCAGCCGGAAAAATCAGCCCCAATGTTGTGCTGGGAAGCGGAATTTAACTTCACTTTTACTCTTGACCAATGGGCTGATATGATTGAAAATCTCCGTAAAAGCAACCGTGCTGCGGCCTTTAAAGAAACCCCCCTAAAAATATTCACCAGGTGGTATATGACTCCCGCTAAAATTCACTCCTTCTATCCCAATACCTCCCCGAGCTGCTTCAGAGGTTGCCCAGAGGTGGGTAATTACTTCCACATTTTTTGGGATTGCAAATACTTAGATCCCATTTGGCTTGCACTTATAAACAGAATAGAAAGCACTCTCAACAAGAAAATCTCCCTCACCCCATCTATATGTTTACTTTATGCCACGGTCCCTGAGGTTCCACCTCCATGTAATAGATTGATCCATTCTCTAATCAGTGCTATACAATGGATGATTGCCTGCAACTGGAAATCACAGAACCTACCATGGCCCCAGGTAATATCCAGAATGGAATCTATTAGACTCTCTGAAAGAATTCATCACACTTTGTTTGACAATATGCATCTCTTTACTAGTAAATGGATTTTTTGGTCTTTGATACCCTAAACATCCCCTGCATCCACTATCTTCCTAATATACTGAGAATTCCTGACAGCTTGTTCCCACCTATATCCTTAACCAATAGTGTGTCTCTCACTCATACATGTCTCAAATATAACCACTGCTTCGAAATTCAGGGTTACATACCCCCCTACCATCTCTCTATGTATCCTCATTGTATCCATGTTCCCAACCCTCCCCTCTGTTTAGTCATTATTTTACACTCCCTCTGTTATTCCTATCCCAATGCATTATACTGAACTGTTTTATTACGTGTCTTCCAAATAAAGCTTTTTTGAAAACAAAAAAAAAAGAAGAAAACAATGGGCCAGATTCAGGTACAATTGCCCTGGCGCAGAGTATCAGAGATACAATACGCCGCCGTATTTTACCTGGCTCTAAGACGAATTCAGGTAGATTTCGGCCCGTAAGGTACGGCGGCGTAGTGTATTTCTTGCGGCGGAATCGAAATAAGCAATTAGGGGGCGTGAAGCATTTAAATTAGGCGCGTCCCTGCGGCGATCGACCTGCGTATGCTCCGTTCAGAAATGTACCGTCGTGCATTGCGCGAAATAACGTTGTTACGTCAGTTTTTTTTTTTGAGTAGCGTCGTTTACGTACATTCCTATTCCCGGACGACTTAAGCAAAAAAAATAAAAAATTGAAATTTGACGCGGGAATGACGGCCATGCTTAACATGGGCTGTCTAACGTTAGACAACATTTTTGCTTCCCTAAATTTACGCAGCAAAAAGATGACTACAGATGCCGTAAGAGAATGCGACGGCCGATCGTAACTTTGTGGATCGCCGGAAAAAGCTAATTTGCATACCCCGACGCTGAAAACAAAATTTTTTTACACACACTTTGTAAGCAAGGAAAAAAAAAGAGAGAAATATATTCTCCATTCAAGCAGAGAAAAAAACACGGGGACAGGCTGTAGAGAAACTGATCACTGTGATAGCTTATCAGAAGTTATCACAGTGATAAGGTGATCTTTTGTATGAGACCGCAAGTGGTCACTGACAGTATATGTGACCCCATGGATATAGACCCACTTTGTGAGGCCATCTATACTTGGTGGGAAGAGGTTAATTACATGTTTGTATAATTTTTTTTTTTTTTTTACAGTAAAATTTTTTCTTTATATTGACATACTAACAAGTAACAGAAAACAATGACAGTTGAGAGGTAAACGTGCACATTCAGTCACAGATTGCAGATATAAATTGGTCACAGAAATCAAGGGAAGTACGATGTAAAGGCCATAAAGTCGTGCGGACGAGTGAGCAGAACCTAAGACCAGGGGGGGGGGGGGTGGGCAGCTAGCCCGAGGCATCAACCCAGCTGGGCCATATCTTGTCAAACTTAGTCGGACAGTTTCTGCTTTCGTACGTGATCCTGTAAAGCGGTAAAACCTTATCAATCGCCGATCTCCACGAGGATCCCGTAGGAAGTTCCTGGCCCCTCCAGCGGAGGAGTATCTCCCTTCTGGCCTAAAATAAAGCAAAAGTGATACAAAGCTTGACATATCTATCTCCCTCAATTTCACCTAGATAGCTAAGCAGGAATATGCGAGGATCCATAACCAGGTCCACTCCACACAAATTAGACAGGGTGTCAGCCACCTCCCTCCAAAACCTGCGCAGCTTCGAACAGGACCACACCATGTGAAAGAACGTCCCAGTGTCAAGCAGACACCGGGTACAGAGTGGGCTCCTAGAGGGATAGATCCTCGCCAACCTCTGCGGCGTGTAATATGCTCTATGCAAAAATTTCAGCTGGATAAAACGGTCTCGGGAGGCTATCATAGAGGGGATGTAGGAGGACACGCAATCCTCCCACAACTCCTCATCAAGGTCAGGGATGTCCGCGCTCCACTTACTCAGGGCCCCGGTCGTGTCTACGTCATGAACCACCATGAATCGAAGGTAAAGCGAAGAGAGAGGGATTCCCATCACACTTGAAATCAGCAGGCGCTCAACGGAATCAGACTCGAGGTTCACCGGGCCTGGGAATTGCGAGGCAAGGGCATGTCTGAGCTGCCAATACCTAAACTGGAAGGAGAGGGGAAGGTGGTAAGTCCGTCTCAACTCCTGGAACGTCGCAATCCTGCCATTTGGCATCACATGCCGGAGGGTAAGGATGCCTTTTTTTGCCCACAACGCAGGATGAGGAATCTTGGAAAGGTGGGGAAGAAGGGGATTGGCCCATAAGGGAGTGTGGGGGGAAACAGATCCGGGCTTAACCATCTTGACCCTGGAGGAGCGCCACACTAGTAGAGGATTCGCCGCGCCTTCCGGGGCGGACGCCCAGCCCAGACAAAGGTTGTGATCACACCATCCAGTTGTCTAAAAAACGACTGGGGGTTAGGGTTAGGTATATCATTTTAATTAGGTTCCCACGGCCGACTGGTGTAAGAGGGAGGTTTCGCCATGTCGCACATTTCTTAGTTAGCTGCTCCAACACCGGGAGCACATTCTTAGTAAGGTAGCTCCCCCGCTCTAAGCCCACCCGGACCCACATAGAGGTAAATTCCTCCACCCAGCGAAGAGGCATATGCGAGTCAACCCGGGATACCGACGGGTGAAGCGGGAAGAGAATCGATTTGTCCCAATTGATTTGGATCCCCGAGAACTGATTGAAGTTATCAAAGTGAGCAAGGGCCTTGCGCAGGGAGGGAGAGGCGTCCGCCAGATACAATGAGTCATCTGCATACAAGGACAGTTTTTCCTCCAGGGGACCCACCCGGATTCCCCTAACCTCGGCGTCTCCCCGCAGATGGGCAGCCAGGGGTTTGAGCGCAAGGGCGAACAGCCCGGGGACAACGGGCAGCCCTGCCTAGTCCCCCTCCCCAGGGAGAAGGGGTCCGACAGGGTGCCGTTAGTGCGAACGCGGGCCCTGGGATGAGCATAAAGCATGCAAATCCAAGAGAGAAAACGAGGGCCGAGGCCAAAGCGGGGGGGGGACACGTCCAGAGATGGCCCCACTCGACCGAGTCGAAGGCCTTCTCGGCATCGAGTGAGGCCACCACACCCGGGGGCCCCGGTCACGCAATTGCCAAGTGTGTGTGCAAGCGACGCAAATTGATATCCGTACCTCTGCCCGGCATGAAGCCCGTCTGGTCTGGGTGGACCAAGGCTGTGATGACAGAGTTCAGGCGGTTGGCCAGCAAAAATCTTAGCATCGACGTTGAGAAGTGAGATGGGTCGATAAGAAGAACAAAGGGCAGGGTCTTTACCGGGCTTGGGGATGACCACTTTTACTGCATCGCTCATCGAATCGGGGAGGGTACCGGACTCCGACGCCTGGGACAAGAGGAACAACAGTCTAGGGGCAAGGTTCTCCGCATAATTCTTATAGAATTCCATCGGGAACCCATCCGGACCCGGTGTCTTCCCCCCCTGCATCATCTTTAGTGCCCGCCGAATCTCCTCCAGTTTGATCGGAGCATCCAATTTTCCCGCTGAAGAGGAGGGGAGGACAGGGACATCCACAGCATCCAGGTACTCAACCAAGGCAGACTGCTCATACAACACTCCGGAGCTATAGAGTCTCCGGTAGTACGTGGCGAAGCATGTATGGGAGTAGAGTGGGGGACCCCATCATGATCCACAATTTGGGCAATGGTGGTGACCCCTGACTGTTCCCTAGACAGCCAGGCTAGGAGTCTACCAGTCCTCTCCGCCTGTTTGAAGATACGCTGCGACTGGTGAAGCATTCTCTTCTCCGTCAGGGACGTCCGTAACAAAAAAATCTGTCGCGTCAATAACTGTAGCTGTTCATAGTGGTGAAGGTCTCGAGTCCGAACATAGAGGGCCTCCTGTCTAGTCGCGTCTCCCTCAGCCTTAACCAGGTCTGCCCGCCGCTCCCGCCGCACCGCGGCAATGATCGATTGATAATGTCCCCTGGAAGAGGCCTTAAAGGCGTCCCATACAGTGTTCTCAGCCGCCGTACCCGGGTTGTCAGACCAGTACTGTCAGAGAGATTCGTGAAACCGAGGCTCCACCTCCGCGTCGGTGATCCAGAATCTGGAGAGTCGCCAGAGTCTGTCGGACGGGTCAGTCGATACGGTCAGGGATAGGAGGAGTGGTGCATGGTGCGAAATCCCCCTAGAGAGAATGAAGACATCCCGGACTCTAGGCAGGACAGGGGCCCCCACATAGGCCAGGTCTATTCGAGAAAAGGATTTATAAGTAGCAAAGTGGCAGGTAAAGGCCTTGGTGGTCGGGTGTCTCCACCGCCACATGTCAGCGAGGCCATACGTGTCAGCCCAGGCCGTCAGTCCCTGCCGGGTCGCGCCAAGTTCGGCACAGCGGTCCATGGCAGAGTCCGGGATAAGGTTAAAGTCGCCCAAAAGTACTACATTATCAGAGGGGAACTGTGCCAATTTAGTTGCAAGCAGAGTCAAGACCCCTAGGGAGGCAGGTGGTGGCAGGTACACGCCCACCAACACCCATGGTAAGCTATGGATCAATGCATACAATATCACAAACCTGCCATCTGGGTAGTGATTTAAGGACGAGGACACTGACAGCCCTGGCGTAGCTCGAGTAGGTGGAATGGTAGTGGTGTCCCACCCACGGCTTTTTAAGGCTGAGAGTCCTACTCTCTACCAGGTGCGTCTCCTGTAACACACAGACGTGGGGATGGTACTTCTTAATAAATTGAAACACTAAGGAGCATTTAATCAGGGAATTCAGCCCCCGTGTGTTCCAGGAAAGGATGTCAAGGGTAGCCATGCAGTTCAGTGAGGGGAGTGTCGCAAGGATCAACAAGGATCGGGAGACGTGGGACAGCCCCAGCAGCCATTGCCGGGCTGAGGGGAGCACCATGGCCCAGACCAGTACATCTAAATGCAATGAAAAAATTACTGTCATACAACATAAAACAAGAACTCGGGAGCCAACAGGGCAGCCCAGCAAACCCAACCCCTACCACCCCACCCCCCTCCCCAAAACTCGGAGGAGAGTCTTCATCCCAGAAAATAAACAGCCTTCAGGCCAGTTTTAAGGGCAGTGAACAAAAGGCAGTCCGCTCCTTTTTGGATCAAACAGTCAAAAGGAATAAAAGAAAAACCCAAAACAAAGAGAGTTCCTTTAAGACTTCCGGAACAGATAACAGAGTGTGGATCACCCAGAGCCCCGGAGGTACTAAGCTTTGAGGAGCACGTTTCAAACAGTCCAGTGGGCAGGCCCAAGTCCGCTCCGTGGCAGGAGCCCAGCAACGGTAGCTTAGAGGGGATCCCCCGCAAAAAACGTGAGTCCTCGCACAGGGGGGACAGCCCGGGCAGCCGGCAGGGGTAAAGGGAAAGAGGGGGAGGGAAAGGGGCGGGCCCAAGGGGGTCAGTACTTCACGACAGCCATCGGGGACATGATAGGGAAGAAAAACAGGAGATCAGTCAGGGGTCCTCCACCCACCATCTCCCCGGCCTGCCAGGTTCCGATTCACACCCCCAACATGTCCATACCACACCCCACCCCCGTCCAGATAAGCACTAGGGCCCTCTGTGTAACATACTCCCAGGGGAGTGTAAACAGGCATCTTGACACAGCGCGGCAGCGTTTCTGTCCAGGCCACCACATCACGGGGGAGGTGAAGAACTGGATGCGTTCGCCATCCTGCACCCTTAATTTGGCAGGAAACATCATGCTGTATTTTATCTCCCTCTCCCGGAGCAGAGCACAGGCATGATCAAAAGACTTATGTTGTCGCTGCGTCTCAATGGAATAGTCCGGGAAAGTAAGGAGCCTAGTGTTCTCAAACCTCACTTCGCCCTGCAGACGGGCCGCCCAGAGAACTGTGTCCCTGTCGTGGTAATGCAGGAGTTTGAAAATGAAAGTGCTGCCGGCATACGGTGCGCCCGCTCAATGGAGAAATGTGAGGAGAAGCGCGTGTTGGAAAGCAGGGAAGGGAGAAGCTGCTCCATGAAGGTAACGGGGTCCGTGCCTTTTGCACCCTCCGGGAGTCCCAGGACCCGCAAGTTATTGCGGCGGTTCCTATTTTTGGCGTCCTCCGCCCTGGCCTCCAGCACCTTCACCCTGGATTTCAGGGACACCAGGTCGGCTCGGTGGTCCCGCTGCACGTCCTCCACTCCGGAGACTCTGCGCTCCACCTCCGACACCCGATTGCGGAAACCTCCATGTCCCGCCTAATTAACGCCGCCTCGATCTGGACGTGGTCAATCCTAGCAGTCAGCGTGGACTGACAGTTCGCAATGGCCAGCATAAGGGCATCAAAAGCTGGGGAGCCTGCTAGGATCGCGCCATCCGGCGGCAGTTCTTTCTGGGCCTCCATGCGGCAGGCTGAAGGGGAAGTAGTAGGCCCGAGTTTTGGCGGGTTGTGCTGTGCAGGCTTGTTCCGTCTCCCCCGGCCAGATCTGGTTCCCCGCATACCCCGGGAGCTCCGGAAGGTAAGACTGGTAGTAGGGAGGCAAAATCACAGTGATACCACACCAGGATCAAAGCAGGATAGTAGTTCGGACCGGGAGCTCAGCAGTTACATGTCCGCTCCCATCGCTAATCTTGGACACGCCCCATGTATAATATTTAATAATACATGTGAACATGGTGACTGCCACATTTGCAAATATAAGAATGCTCTGCTTTCTAGTTTACAGCAAAAAGAAAAGCATACAAGTCACACACCAATGACATTAGTATCCAACTTATATATATATATATTATATATACACACACACACACACACACGTGCATGATCGCTTGTTACCGAGCGAGGACCTACAGTTAGAACACACCCAGGGAACATACTTAACCCCTTCCCCCACCCCCTAGTGTTAACCCCTTCCCTGTCAGTGGCATTTTTATAGTAATCAATGCATTTTATAGCACTGATCGCTATAAAAATGCCAATGGTCTCAAAAATGTGTCAAAGGTGTCCGCCATACTGTTGGTCACATTACAGAGACTCCCAGGGAACTGCGGACACTCGGGCCGCGGAAAGCTTACTCCAGTTGCCCGTCACATGATCATGCGACCCCCCCTGTGTATTCCCACCCCCCTGGAGCCCGCCCCCTGTCTACACTCTGCCCAATGCAATATCTATGTGTACTTCTACTGCCACTTCCAACGTCAGGGTATGACGTATAACACCCTTCCAGTCCACATACACCCTGTGACTGCCCCCTCTCCGCATGCAGCTAACCATGAAATTGAAACGCTGAGAGGGGCCAACTCTCCAGGAAACGCTAAGAGCTCCCGCAGTTTCTGACTATATTGCTTATGCAGGCTCCTCCTCTATTAGAGTATAGTAGGCTCAGCGTCCCTTAGGGACCCATTTAATGTGATCAGGAGGACTGTGGTGTATATATACGTCTTTAATTTTTCTGTTCCCTGAGTTGCCTGTGTTACATTTTAGGCTATTGTTTTACTGTACCTGTGATGCACGCTTGGATGATATGTACCATCGCTTGTGAAACCTTGTACGTATTAACCATGTATTGTAAAATCTTTAATAAAAAATTATTTGAAAAAAAAAAAAGGTGTCCGCCATAATGTCGCAGTACCGAAAAAAAATTACTAATTGCCGACATTACTAGTAAAAAAAAAATAGAAACGTTTTTTTTTTTTTTTCAAATTATATGTACAAGAACACGTATCGGCCTAAACTGAGGAAAACATTTTTTTTATATATATATTTTTGGGGGATATTTATTAAAGTAAAAAATATTTATTTTTTCAAAATTTTCGCTCTATTTTTGTTTATAGCGCAAAAAATAAAAACCGCAGAGGTGATCAAATACCATCAAAAGAAAGCTCTATTGGGAAAAAAAGGACGCCAAATTTTGTTTGGGAGCCACGTTGCACGACCGCGCAATTTTCAGTTAAAGCAAAGCAGTGCGGAATCGCAAAAAAGTGCTCTGGTCTTTGACCAGCAATATGGTCTGAAGAGACCAAGATAAACTTATTTTGTTTAGATGGTGTCAAGTGTGTGTGGTGCAACCAGGTGAGGAGTACAAAGACAAGCGTGTCTTGCCTACAGTCAAGCATGGTGGTGGGAGTGTCATGGTCTGGGACTGCCGACACTAGGGAGCAACAGTTCATTGAGGGAACCATGAATGCCAACATGTACTGTGACATACTAAAGCCGAGCATGATCCTCTTCCCTTCGGAGACTGGGTCGCAGGGCAGTATTCCAACATAATAACGACCCCAAACACACCTCCAAGTGGACCACTGCCCTGCTAAAGAAGCTGAGGGTAAAGGTGATGGACTGGCCAAACATGTCTCCAGACCTAAACCCTATTGAGCATCTGTGGGGCATCTTAAAATGGGAGGTGGAGCAGTGCAAGGTCGCTAACATCCATTAGCTCCGTTATGTCGTCATGGAGGAGTAAAAGAGGGCTCCAGAGGCAACCTGTGAAGCTCTGGTGAGCTGCATGCCCAAGAAGATTAAGGCAGTACTGGAAAATAATGGTGGCCATATAAAATATTAACACTTTGGGCCCAATTTGGCCATTGTACAGTATTCATTTTTGTTGCTAGCGTTTTAGACATTAATGACTGTGTTGCATTATTTTGAGGGGAATAGCAAATTTACACTGTTATACAAGTTGTACACTCACTACTTTACATTGTAGCAAAGTGTAATTTCTTCAGTGTTGTCACATGAAAATATATAATAAAATATTTACAAAAATGTGAGGGGTGTACTCACTTTTGTGAGATACTGTATATATTACTGATTTCATTGGTATGTGACTTTTCGTTTCTTTTGCAACATTGTGGAGTGTGAATGGGCACTTTCTGGTTTGGCACCTCGATCTGCCTACAGATATTTGTAATGTTTCATCATACAATGCAATGTTTGTCACTTCTCACAATGCAAAACAAAGTCAGGAAGCTCTTTGAAAATACTGAGCTCAATATGTTGCTAATATCTTATTGGAGATAGAGTAATTGCATTGAGCCAGGGAAAGTTCACTCTTTTGGCTCATATAGAAGTCTCTGCATTTACCACAGTAAGAATGTAAGATCAAGCTTGTGAAACCTATTGTAATGAATGTGATTATGATAAAATACCAATTTCAATAATACATTGTTGCTATATTGCCTCAACCTTAACTTTACTCATGATAACTTCTAGCTCACCCCTCCCTTATAGTGAAACTGAACTACAATGAGTTAAAAAGATTGTGCCTCCTTTCCGAGACTACACCCACAACACAATATCAAAATAGAAGAACGTTACTTTAAATAGCTATGATTGATTGCTATCCCCCATATGGACATAAATCAGCTAAAAGCTTACACTCTGTCACAATATTATGTTTTGCATATGCTTTGCCTTGTCTAAAAGACAGGTATCCGGCTGCTGTTATATAAGCCGCGAAAAGGGGAAACAATAAAGACAAGTAATTTAACACTGAACTGTGTGCGTCAGCCTGAATTCCATCATTGTGCACACTCCATACTGAATCAGGCCAGGGGCAGATATAAAGTCTGGACGGTTCCGTACGATCGAAAACACTATATAAAAGTTAATTTAACGTGAAAATTAAAAGCACCAATCCACTGGTAGAGAAAAAAAATGATCCACAATTGTGAATCATGGATTTTTTTAATTATCTGCAGACTTAGGGTGCTTTCACACAGGGCGGATCAGTTATGATCTGCCCCGTGAACCTCCGCCTGCTCAGCAGAGATCGCTCTGTTGATTCCTGCTGAGCCGGCGGAAGACATCCCCTATGAGGGGATCGTCTGTCCGTGTTCACCCGATCCGATGACGGAAGGAAAAATAGGGTTTTCCTCCGTCTGCGATCTCATAGGGACCAATGTATGACCCTTTTTCATCCGTACATGGATGGATGAAAAAGTGGACATACGGTCCGCAGGTGTGAAAGTAGCCTTACTGGTTTAAAAAACATTGCTGAAAAAATGTGTTTATAGTTGCAACAAAATTAAACTGCAACTGAATCAGAGTTTAACAGTAAACCTATTTAATGCATTTTTGCTATGTCATAAAGCTTGTGAATTATGCTGTATAACAATGACATACGTGATAGAACATGAGAACATAATAATGCAAAACAATATTTGCAGCCTATATTAATTTAATACAGGCTCAATTCAGCAGTGATAACAGAGCAGGAAAAGACCAGCAGAGAGGTTATTTACTAACAAAGAACAAATGTTCAGTAGTCCATAAAAATTAAGAAACAATTCTGTTTCCATTGTTCTGGATCAATCTAACTGAATTGCTCAGCAATCCAATGGTTAGATGAATATTTAAACTTATGTCCTTTTTTTGGTAATTAACCCCTATGTGAAATTGAAAAAAAAAACATGAATAATTATTTCATGTAAATTGAAATTTGTACACTGCAAGTAATCTGACACAAAACAGAGACATGAAAAGGCCATAGGATTGTAGTGCAGCTCTTAAGATTAATTGGACTATAATTATAGCAATAATTATTTATGTATTTTAAGTATAAAGCCATCACTGTAACTTTCATTATACTATTTAAGGTTGCTAGTGAATTCATTAAGATCTAAAAGGGAGGTTTGTATTATACAGTCCTGAGCTGCATTTTTCTATGACAAATCTAACAACAGTTCCCTGACTGTCAAAACTGGGAAAAAAAACACATATTCAAGTATTCGGTTATCACTTCTGAAATGAATCTGCGTCATATCTGTCCTCTTAGGCCGCGTACACACAATCAAATCTATCTGCTGTAAACGGTCTGCCAGACCGTCCCAGCAGACAGATTCGATCGTGTGTACGGGCGAGCAGACAGATTTGGCCAGCCGACAGATTTTAAAGCATGCTTTAAAATCTGCCGGCTGGGAATCCGTCCGCCCGACATGTCTGCTGGTTAGTACGCTAACCAGCAGACATATCTTCTCGCACATGCGTCGAATGGATTCGACGCATGCGTGGAAGTATTTTACTTCCTGGTGTGGTGACGTGGCGGCGTCAACGCCACCGCCACGTCACCGACATGTCAGCCGGCGGGGATTTTGGTTTCATCGTGTGTACACGATCAAACCAATACATCCCAGCAGACAGATTTGTTCAAATCGGTCTGTCCGACCGATTTGAACAGATATATTTGCTCGTGTGTACGAGGCCTAAGACATCTGAATTGATCACAGAGCTGATGTGGGCTGATATTCTCTATGTTGGTTTAACCACTTAAGACCCGGACCTTTAAACAGCTAAAGGACCCGGCCAGTTTTTGCGATTGCGATTAACTGACAATTGCGCGGTTGTGCGACATGGCTCCCAAACAAAATTGGCGTCCTTTTTTTTCCCACCAATAGAGCTTTCTTTTGATGGTATTTGGAAAAAATGCTATATATATATAAAAAAAATATTTTTGGTTAAAAAAAAATATCGCAATAAGCGTTTATCGGTTGGTTTGCGCAAAATTTATAGCATTTACAAAATAGGGGATAGTTTTATTGCATTTTTATAAAAAAAAATGTCCTTCTAATGGCGGCGATCAGTGATTTTTTTAGTGACTGTGACATTATGGCGGACACTTCAGACAATTTTGACACATTTTTGGGACCATTGTCATTTTCACAGCAAAAAATGCATTTAAAATGCATTGTTTATTGTGAAAATGACAATTGCACTTTGGGAGTTAACCACAAGGGGGTGCTGAAGGGGTTAAGTGTGGCCTCATTTGTGTTACTAACTGTAGGGGGTGTGGCTGTAGGTGTGACATCATTGATTGTGATTCCCTATGTAAGGGAACACACAATTAATGTGGGCGCCACAGTGAAGAACGGGGAAGCTGTGTTTACACACAGCTCTCCCCATTCTTCAGCTCCTGGGATCAATCGCGGGGCTCCAGCGGCGATCGGGTCCGTGAGTCCCATGGTCCCGGAGCTTCGGACTGGGTCGTGTGCACGCTGGGCTTAAAGGGCCATGTACAGGTACGTGGATGTGCCCAGCGTGCCATTCTGCTGACATATATCGCCGTGAAGGGGGTCTTAAGTGGTTAAGAAGTCATCAGACTGTTTAGAAAGAGTCTCCAATGCAGATCCAAAGGGCATTAATAGGTACTGAGTTTCACAACTACAGAGGGTAACATGAGAAGTATGTGTTCTTTCCTCACATTCTAGCGGATACAGTAGAGTAAAAAAAAAAAGTTATTGGTATATTCAGAGTGCCTGTCTCAAGTTATATTCCCTTTTAATGAGAGAAGCCTAGCACAATTTTTCTTAGCACAGAAGCCAAGTACATTGCTAACCTCTAATCTATCCCTATGATACATTTCTCCCAAACATCTAACCCTCCTTCTACCTGAGCCTACTTCTGAATGGGCCCATGGTTCATACAAACCACAAAACTGTCTGCCATAGTGCAAGATGGTATTTGTAGTTTATTTATTCACAGTCATGCTTTTTTTTTAAAAAAGGTACCAGTGGGTGCAGGGAAACTAACTTCTGCCTATTGTCACACTGAGGGGGCATCAGGGACAGAAGCTGAAACGTGTTACATGTTCCACCCTAAATACAGGTGAAACATGCAACATGTTCCAAAGGTGAACTTATCCTTTAAGGTAAAAATCCTTTTGAAAAAGAGAAATCACCACTCTAGGATACTAATCAGAAAGTCTCCTCACCTGATCCAAAGCCATGGGTGCTGGCAATGCATGGAATGATGCAAAATGAAGGAAAAACATTCTGGACAGCCACTGTTTTTTTATTTTAAAATAAAAGCTATTTATTTTTGAAGTGCGGCTGTCCAGAACGTTTTTCCTTCATTTTGTAAAAATCCTTTTGCCTTTACAACCACTTTAAGCACCCCCCCCCCCCCCGAAAAAAAAGACTTGAGCCCACCCCAACCCATATACATTCACATATGAGCATAAACAGAAATGGCAGGTATAGCTATGTATGACATTTTTTATTGCCCATGACGTATTGCTGCACATGTTGAAGTGACAGCAATAATTCTAGCCCCAATATTCATGGTTAATAATCATCTTTTTTTTGCTAGAAAATTATTTAGAACCCCCAAACATATATTTTTTTTTAGCAGACAACCTAGGGAATAAAGTGGCGGTCATTGAAACTTTTTATCTCACACAGTATTTGCGCAATAATTTTTCAAACGCCTTTTTTGGAAAAAAAAAAAAAAACTGTTTTATGCATTATAAAATAACAAAACAGTAAAGTTAGACCAATTTTTTCCTATAATATGAAAGATGATGTTACGCCGAGTAAATGGATACCTAACTTGTCATGCTTTAAAATTGCACACACTCATGGAATGGTGTCAAACTTAGGTACTTAAAAATCTCTATAGGCAACGCTTTAATTTCTTTTAAAAGGTTACCAGTTTAGAGTTACAGAGGAGGTCTAGTGCTAGAATTATTGCTCTCACTTTAACGTATGCGGCGATACCTCACATGTTCGGTTTGAACGGCATTTACATATGTGGGTGGGACTTGCGTGTGTGTTCGCTTCTGAGTGCGAGCTACCGGGGATAGGGGCATTGAAAAAAATAAAATATTTTTTTTTACTTATTTTTTTTAAATTTGTACACTTTTTTTAAAATAATTTAATGTAAACATCCCTTGTAATAGGAATCTATTGTAACAGGTCCTCTTTATAGAGAGATGCAGGGTTAATAAGACCCCACATCTTTCCTCCAGGCTAGAGAGCATGAGACCGGGAAAAATAATTTGCCGATCTCAAGCTGACAGCCACTATTCCGACGGTCATAGAGATCTACTTCAGGTGACTAGCTGGTCACCGTAAATCTCTATCCTCGCCATCCGGCGCCGGCCGATTCGTTCTCTGGGCCCCCGATGGCAGGGGACAGCCCGGATGGCGGTGGGAAAGAGGGTCATCATCTCCTGCCGCCTATAAGAACGATCAAGCAGTGGAACTGCCGCTATGATCATTCTTATAGTGCGCAGAATTGCCAGCTGAAAAGAAAGATATCTGAATGATGCCTGTAGCTGCAGGCATCATTCAGATATCCTCCCAGAAAGTCCAGAATGTCATACGAGAAGTTAAAAACAGATTTTTTTTGCTAGAAAATTACTAGAAAAATATACTGCATTTACTGGCGTATAACACTCTTTTTTCTACCCTGAAAATAGAGGGTAAACTGTGCCTGCGTGTTATACGCAGGGGGCTGTGGAAAGGTTTTTTCCTGAAACTTCCCTCCTAAAGTTAGGGTGCGTTTTATACCCCTGTGGGTGTTATACACCGATAAATACGGTAGATATAGTTTGGGGGTTCTAACACCCTAGGGAATAAAAAAATTATAGTCATTGCCATACTTTTTGTCACAACGTATTAGCACAGCGGTCTTACAAGCGCACTTTTTTTTAAATAAAAAGCAGTTAAGTTAGCCCAATTCTTTTGTATATTGTTAAAGATAATGTTACGCCAAGTAAATTGATACCCAACATGTCACACTTCAAAATTGTGCCTGCTTGAGGAATGGTGACAAACTTTTACCCTTAAAAATATCCATAGGCAATGATAATAAAAAATTCTACCGATTGCATATTTTAGGATACAGAGAAGGTTCTAGGGCTATAATTATTTCTCTTGCTTTACTGATCGCGGCAATACCTTGCATGTGTGGTTTGAACACCATTTGCATATGCAGGCGCTGCTCATGTATGCGTTCTCTTCTGCACGCAAGCTCAGCAGGACGGGGCGCGTTTCATTTTTATTTATTTATTTTACCACTGTTCTTTAAAATAAAAAAAAATGTCACTTTTATTCCTATTACAGTGAATGTAAACATCCCTTGTAAAAGATATCATGCCCTCGGGTACCCTGCTGTCATTCCCGCAATTAACTCAGATTTATCAGCTACCAGGCTGGATGTTCTTCCGGTACGCTCAGCTTCGGCATGCGGCTAGGGCTCAGTTCCCGGGCCCTCTAGAGCTCCGGTTTGACCCAGTGGAGGACCTCTTGTCGTGCGGTGCCCTGTCTAAGCCCCTATCTGATCTCTATGGACTGCTGCTTCCCATTGATTCCCTTAAATTGGATAGGCTCTGGGACTCTTGGAAACTGGATATTCCAGATCTGGAGAGGGAGGAGTGGGAGGACTGTCTGGAGCATGCTCCCGGGTTGGTAATCTCTGCGGGTGACAAGCTCGTGCAAACAAAATTTTTGCACAAGGTGTATTTTACTTTGGTGCGTTTATCTAGGATCTACCCTGACCGGGATCTGCTGTGTCCGCGATGTCGGGCAGAGCGGGGCACTTACTTGCACATGTTCTGGACGTGCCTGGCCCTTGGGCCCTTTTGGGAGGGTGTGTTTGATCATCTTAATGTCCGACTGGAACTCTCCATTCCCGTGACGCCCACACTGGCCTTGCTGGGTGTCGTTGACGACGAACAAAGGTCCCATGCACACTAAACTACTGATTTCATACCTCCTGTTTTATGCCAAAAAAGAAATACTAGTCAACTCGACCTCTTCCCCTCCTCCCTCTGTATCCTCCTGGGAAGGCAGGGTTAATGCGGCATTGCCTCTGTATAAATGCCCTGGATGGAACACTAACTGTTCTGGTGGGGTTTAGTTTCCTGGGATTGATGGTGCCTGCTCTAGTTCCCTAGACTATACCCTCTTTCTCCTGTCTGCTAGTTATTCTAAGTGAGTGCCTGACTGTGCTGTTAAACTTCATTGTATGTACAACACATGTTTGGTATGCACTGCACTATTTTATTTGTATGACAAACTATCTGTATTGCTGAAGTATTGTATATGTATTCTCCCTTCAATAAAGCACTCCTGATTATTAAAAAAAAAAAAAAACATCCCTTGTAATAGAAAACAAAAAACATGACAGGACCTCTTAAATATGAGATCTGGGGTCAAAAATACCTTTTACACTAAAATGCAAAAATAAATAAAAAAAAGTCTCTTTAGGAAGTGACGTTTTTACGTTGTTTATGCCCTGCAATGGTATGGAGGCGGGTGGGAGCCATCTTTCCCTCACTCGTCTCCATACCAAGCCAGGAAGAGGACCCGACCGGCGCTCCGATGCCCTTTTTTGAAAAAAATTGTAAGCGTATATTGATTGGTTTGCGCAAAAGTTAGAGCGTCTACAAAATTGGGGATAGATTTATAGCATTTTTATTATTATTATTTTTTACTAATGGTAATGATTTTTATCGTGACTGCGATATTGCGGTGGGCATATTGGACACTGTTGACACTATTTTGGAATCATTCACATTTATACAGCAATCCGTGCTATAAAAATGCATTGATTACTGTATAAATGTGACTGGCAGGGAAGAGTTAACACTAGGGGGCGATCAAGGGGTTAAATATGTGTCCTTGGGAGTTATTCTAACTGTAAGGGGAGGGGACTTACAAGGGGAGGAGACCGATCAGTGTTGCTCTGTACAAGGAACACACCGTCTCCTCTCACCTGACAGGACGTGGATCTGTGTGTTTATATCACGCCCACCAGGCATGTGCATCAGTTTCTCAGTGATGCTCGCCCCCTAGTGGCCTGGGAAGGCGATGCCGCCATATGACGCCCGCCCAGAACTAGAGCTGCACAGTCCGGCCGTAATTTGACAAGGTAAGCAGTTGAACTAGGATTAAGGGGGAGGGAGAACTAGAATTCAATCAGGCAGACAGGTCAGTTAAGGGTCAGACATTTATGAAGTGTGGAATGGAGATAGATGGGGGGGAGGGTTTTGTCAGGTGACAAGAAAGTTCCCAGGTTGCAAATAACCATTGGTAATTATAGTGCTATTTGTACTAATAAAAAAGATATGCAAAACATCAGTTGGAAGCTCTGGTGCACGAGAAGAGCTATGATGTATTCAACATTTCTGAAACTTTCCTTTATTCCTCACATGACTGGGCTATTAATATTCCTGGCTATGCACTCTTTCGGAAAGACAGGGTAAAAAGGAAAGGTGGCGGGGTCTGTCTCTATGTGAAAAGTGATCTCAAAGCGAGTGTGAAAGAGGACCTAATTGATGGAGAGTGTGATGTGGCTGAAACATTATGGGTGGACCGGTCTCCAGATATGCCTAATTCAAAGTTAATCATTGGAGTTTGTTACAGACCACCCAATGTTATTAAGGAGGTGGAGACTCAGCTTCTTGCACAGATGGAAAGGGCTCCAAGGGCTGGGATGGTGATAATAATGGGGGATTTTGAAAAAAGAGACAGACTTGTGGGTGGAGAGATGTGGCTGCACACCCCGATATAATGAAAAATAAATTGTCCCAGTGGGGCTTTAAAACAGCTAAAGTAGAAAAAATATGGAGATGCAACGTGTAAAGTACAACAAAAGTTGTACTTTACACGTTGCATCTCCATATTTTTTCTACTTTCGCTGTTTTAAAGCCCCACTGGGACAATTTCTTTTTCATAATGGGGGATTTTAACTACCCAGAAAATTTACTGGAGTAATGGCACTGCTGGATCAGTTAATGGGCCAAAATGTATAAGCCTATTACAGGACAATTTTATGGTCCAGTTTATTGAGGTCCCAACTAGGAATGATGCTCTGTTGGACCTGGTAATCTCAAACAATGCAGAGCTTATTACTAATGCTCATATAAAGGAACATCTGGGTAGCAGTGACCATAACATGATTTTATTTGATGTTAGCTGTAAGCAAGAAACACATACGGGAAAGATAAATACACTTAACTTTAAGAGAGCAAATTTTCCAAGGATGAGGGCTGCTCTGGAGGACTTTGACGTGGGTCTCGCGTTATTCGGTGGGCGTCTCCCACGAAGGCAGAATCGTGGCGCTGTGTATTGTTGGGTCGTGGGAGGATTACATCGCTGGATTTTTTTTTCTTTATTATTAAAGGACTTGTCCCAAGCTGTGTGTGTGTTTTTTTAAAACATTTTGTCACTTTTTTGGGTAAAATGTTAGGGGTAGAATGTGCCCTGTTACCAATTCACATAGGGGGCGGGATCTGGGGGTCCCCTTTATTAAAGGGGGCTTCCATATTCATATAAGCCCCCTGCCTGCAGACCCCCACAACCACCGGGGCAAGGGTTGTGGGGGTGAGGCCTGGTACAGTTCAGGAGGGGGGGCGCTCCCTCCTTCCCCCCCTTTTCTGTGGCCTGCCAGGTTGTGTGCTCGGAAATATGGATTTTTTTATATGGATTTTTGGGGGGACCACCACGCCATTTTATTTTAATTTTGGCGTGGGGTTCCCCTTAAAATCCATACCAGACCTGAAGGGTCTGGTATGGATTTTGAGGGGGTCCCCTAAGCCATTTAAAAAAAATGGTGCAGGGTTCCCCTACTATCCATACCAGACGTGCCAAGTATAGAATTTGGGGAGACCCCCACGCATTTATTTTAATTTTGGTCTGTGGTTCCCCTTAATATTCATACCAGACCCAAAGGGCCTAATATTGGACTGGGGGGAACCCATGCCATTTTTTTCAATAACTTATCTGTATTTCAGGGATTCGACAATTCATTATAGCCACGAGTAGTTTTAAATTAGTTTTTTTTCCTTTAGAAATGTAATTTTGTGCAGGGACTGTTCTAAACACATGAAAAATGTGCCAATTTACAGGCATACTATAGACACCCCCCAGGTACAAAATTTAAAGGAATATTTTCTTAATATTTTACTTTTATTGTTTCACTTTAAGGATTATGAAAAATCACTGCTCCCGAAAAAAAACGTTTCTTTTTAAAACTTATATTTTGCATTGTTACATGTCCCCTGGGGCAGGACCCAGGTCCCTAAACACTTTATGACAAGAACTTGCATATTAACCTTTTAAATTTGCACTTTAGATTTCTCCCATAGACTTTTAAAGGGTGTTTTGCGGCTTTCGAATTTGCTGCGAACACCCCAAATTGTTCGCTATTCGGAGACTCAGACATCGGCCTCATTCCTATTGTTTAATTGCTACAAAGAAAATAACAGAATATGTAAAAAGGAAATCAAGGACGCAAAAATTCAAAACGAACGACAGATTGCAAAAGATAGTAAGACATACCCCCCAAAAAAATCTTCAAATATATTAATTGTAAAAAAGTCAGGTCTGAGCATGTAGGCCCTTTACAAAATAATCTAGAATGGGTGACTGGGGACAAAGAAGAGGCACATTTATTAAATACATTCTTCAGTTCTCTGTATACAAAGGAGCATGGGGGAGCTCAAGTCCATAATGGGAAAAGTATTGTTGACACAGCCCCAAATGATCCACAATGACTCAAAAGTGATAGGGTCCAGAAATATTTAGACAGCATAAAGGTGGATAAAGCACCTGGAGCAGATGGCATCCACCCATAAATCCTAAAAGAATTGAGCTCTTTCATTTCAAAGCCATGGTTTCTAATTTTTAGGGACTCAATGATGGGAATAGTACCACTGGATTGGCATAGGGCAAATGTGGGGCCTATATTAAAAAAGGGAACACAGTCTTTACCAAGTAACTATAGACCTGTTAGCTTAAAGGGGTTGCAAAGGTTTGTTAATTTTATTTTCTAAATCGGTTTAAGCTTTTCCTTTTTCTTCAATTTCCCTTCTAAATGTTTTTTTTCTTTGTCTGAATTTCTAACTTTCTGTTCCTCCTCAGTAAGCTTGTTATGGCTGACTAACGCCCCAGCCAGAAAAGCTTGGGTTGTGGGGAAAGCTTACTGAGGAGAAACAGACAATGAAAAAAAAACATTTAGAAGGAAATCGAAGGAAAAGGTAAGAGAAGCAACAATGCACAAGCTTAAAGGGGTTGTAAAGGTAAACCTTTTTTTACCTTAATGTATCCTATGCATTAAGGTAAAAAAACATCTCACAGCAACACCCCCCCCTCCCCCGAGTCCCTGTTTTACTTACCTGACCATTCGAAACTCCCGGGCGCGTCCACGTCATTCTCTTTGGTTCCCAGCCTGGCCGTTGATTGGCTAGGCTGGGCGGATTGATAGCCATTGGCTGGCGCTGCTGTCAATCACAGCGGATGACGCGGCGCGCCGGGGGGCGGAGCCGAGTGATACAGTCGGCAGCTATGGCCGCCGCTGTATCACGGGAGCGCGCTCGCAAAAGCTTTCCACCGTGCGAGCGCCCTCGCATCAAGATGGAAATCTTTTGTGAGGAGGAGCCTAGACAGCCGCCGAGGGACCCCAGGAGACAGCTTTCCCGGCCACTCTGTGCAAAACAAACTGCACAGTGGAGGTAAGTATAACATGTTTGTTTTTTGTTTTTTTGTTTTTTTAATCTTGACTTTAGTGTCGCTTTAACCACTTAAGGACCGCACATTTACGCCTGCAGAATGGCACGGCTGGGCACATCAACGTATATTTGTTTTTTTGTTTTTTTAATCTTGACTTTAGTGTCGCTTTAACCACTTAAGGACCTGCACATTTACGCCTGCAGAATGCACGGCTGGGCACATCAACGTATATATACGTTGATTTTAGTACCCAGCCGTGGGTCGCGGGCGCGCCCGCGACCCGGTCCGAAGCTCCAGGACCGGGACCGCGGGATTTGCGGACCCGATCGCCGCTGCAGTGCGGCGATCCGTCCCTGGAGCGGAAGAACGGGGAGAGCCATGTGTACACACGGCTTCCCCGTGCTTCTCTGTGGCCGTAGCATCGATCGCGTCATCCCTGTAATAGGGGGACGCGATCGATGACGTCACACCTACAGCCACACCCCCCTACAGTTGTAAGCACAACACATAGGCACACATCCCCTACAGCGCCACCTGTGGTTAACTCCCAAACTGCAACTGTCATTTCCACAGTAAACAATGAAAATTTAAATGCATTTTTTGCTGTGAAAATGACAATTGTCCCAAAAATGTGTCAAAATTGTCCGCCATATTGTCGCAGTCACGAAAAAAATCGCTGATCGCCGCTATTAGTAGTAAAAAAAAAATAATGAATAAAAATGCAATAAAACTATCCCTTATTTTGTAAACGCTATAAATTTTGCGAAAACCAACCGATAAACGCTTATTGCGATTTTTTTTTACCAAAAATAGGTAGAAGAATACGTATCGGCCTAAACTGAGAAAAAAAAAATGTTTTTTTATATATTGTTGGGGGATATTTATTATAGCAAAAAGTAAAAAATATTGCACTTTTTTTAAAATTGTCGCTCTATTTTTGTTTATAGCGCAAAAAATTAAAACCGCAGAGGTGATCAAATACCACCAAAAGAAAGCTCTATTTGTGGGGAAAAGGTGACGCCAATTTTGTTTGGGAGCCACGTCGCACGACCGCGCAATTGTCAGTTAAAGCGACGCAGTGCCGAATCGCAAAAAGGGGCAAGGTCCTTTACCTGCATTTTGGTCCGGGTCTTAAGTGGTTAAAGAAACTTATTTAAAAAAAAAAAAAAAAACCTTTACAACGTTTTTAACGTCTATAGTCGGGAAGATACTGGAAAGTTTAATAAAAGAACACATTGATGAGTTCTTGCTGGAAAAAATATTTTCTTTCAATTCTTTTTTATTGGTTCAAAAAAGAAAATAACAATACAATATTGCAGAGATCAGTTCAAGTGCATACAAATTATAACATTAATCCATGCGGAACCAATGAGTTTCAGCAACTACAAGTAGCAGGTATAATAAAACATTTAAGGTATTAACCATAGGGTCACGGAAACCCCCTCCACAGGGTATCAGGTAATAGGGAAGCACGTCCTACCTCTAAATGTGGACGTCACCTCCCCACCCCGAACCCCCGGGCGGGAATCCACACACGCCCCAAGAAAGTTTACGTGGCATGTCACTGCCACAAAAATCAACAGATTCAAATATATAGTAAATTAAGTCGTGAAACAAAGTGTTATCCTCCCAGTATTCCAGTTGCAAAGATATTAAGCACCGGAGAAATGAACCAGGGTTATATCAGCAAATAATTAGACGATAGAGACAAAGACAAATTATAAAAACAACAAAACGAAAAGGTGAATGAGTAAAGAAGAGAAAGGGAAACAAATGAGGGAGAAGAAGGGTCAAGGGGGAGGAGGAGGGGGGGAGGGGGACACCTGAGGGTAGACAAGTATTTGGAAGGCTATTTATCGTTGCAATGTGAGATAGGTATATTATTATGATATGTTTTACTTTTTATTTTTCATTCATTTTTATTGTTTTCTAGCCTAGCTGTCAATTTAATCAATTCAGGAAAACATATTTTAATCAACAGTCTGGATTCACGAAAGACAGAAGTTGTCAAACAAATCCAATTTATTTTTATGAAGAGGCAAGTAAAACATTGGACAGAGGGGTGGCTGTGGACGTGGTATGGGATTTTGCAAAAGCGATTGACACAGTACCCCACACGCGGCTAATGTGTAAGGTAAAGTCTACAGGCTTAGAAATATCAGTTTGTAAACAGATAGAAAACTGGCTAAAAGACAGAGTTCAGAGAGTAGTTGTTAATGATTCTTACTTTGAATGGTCTAAGGTCATCAATGGTGTACCCCAAGGTTCAGTGTTGGGACCCTTACTTTTTAATATCTTTATAAATAATATAGGGTCTGGGATTAAAAGTACAATTTCAGTCTTTGTAGAGGACACCAAACTGCAGTGGAATAACGTCCTTACAGGATGCCTCCAATTTACAAGTCAACCTCAATGCACTGTAATTGGGCGACTATGTGGCAGATGAGGTTTAATGTTGATAAATGTAAAGATATGCACTTGGGGGCTAAGAAAATGCATGCATCATACATACTAGGGGGAGTACAACTGGGGGGGATCCGTAGTGAATGATCTAGGGGTTTTGATAGCTCATAAACTCAATAACAACATGCAATGCCAAGCTGCGATTTCCATAGCGAGTCCTTTCTTGTATTGAGAGGTATGGACTCCAGGGAGAGACATATATTTTTCCCCCTGTACAAATCATTGCCTCTTGGGGGTCAGGAAGGAATTTTTTCCCCTGCTGTGGCAAGTTGGTCATGCTTTGCTGGGGTTTTTCGCCTTCCTCTGGATCAACTCTGGGTATAGGTTTGGGTATATGTAATTGTTTGATATTTTTTTTGGGTTGAACTAGATGGACTATGTGGCAGATGAGGTTTAATGTTGATAAATGTAAAGATATGCACTTGGGGGCTAAGAAAATGCATGCATCATACATACTAGGGGGAGTACAACTGGGGGGGATCCGTAGTGAATGATCTAGGGGTTTTGATAGCTCATAAACTCAATAACAACATGCAATGCCAAGCTGCGATTTCCATAGCGAGTCCTTTCTTGTATTGAGAGGTATGGACTCCAGGGAGAGACATATATTTTTCCCCCTGTACAAATCATTGCCTCTTGGGGGTCAGGAAGGAATTTTTTCCCCTGCTGTGGCAAGTTGGTCATGCTTTGCTGGGGTTTTTCGCCTTCCTCTGGATCAACTCTGGGTATAGGTTTGGGTATATGTAATTGTTTGATATTTTTTTTGGGTTGAACTAGATGGACTTGTGTCTTTTTTCAACCCAACTATGTAACGAATTTGGATACCATAATGTTAAATAAACCCTGACTCATTATGAAAATATCATACTCATTTAGCCATTTTTAAACTTTTTGGGTTCCACATACTGAAAGATGTATGGATCCACCTCTCTTAATCCAGGCAATTATTAAGCATCCCTCTCTACTCTGCACCCCTTGGCCAATCCTTACTAGATCTCCCATGCATGCCTCATCTTCCCTGCTTTCTTTTTTTTTCAAAAATATTTTATTGACTACAAAGGTGTAATACACATTACAGGGAATACTTTAAATACATTGAAAATACAGAAACTCAAATATTCTTATTCCAATATGTAAATATAGAAAGTAAATATTTGTGGACAAAGTATGGTATACTATTTAGTCACTAATGACATTAAAATTACTAAGTTTATGTAATTATTAGTAACTACCCTCTGTGAAGCAAAGAGTTATTAACAATGCAAAGGGAGCTTCAAAATCATAATAGTAAAATAACAAATAACAGAGAAAAACGAAAAATAAATTAATAACGATACCTATAAGAACATAAGATGGAGAAAAAAAGACTACTGGAACCAAAAGGGGGGTCCGCGTGGTCGAGCCACGAGTCACCGCTCCAATCCAAGAGATGTTGAACAATGGCACATATAACACACTGATTCAGCTACCATGGCAGTAGTACTCTATTGTCCAAGGTTGGCATAATATATGCAATCCAGGGCTGCCACATACTCTCAAACTTGGGGATCATGTCCAATTCAATAGCAGCCATCTTGGCTTGCTTGGGTCATGGTATAATTCATCTTAGCTATAGCTTCATGTAAGACCAATTTAGGTGATTTCCAAGCAGTTGCTAGCGTCTGTTTGGCTGTTGTGAAGAGTTGCACTAGCAATTTGAATTGAGTATGTGAAATAGAGTCTGGTTTTAAGTTGAGTAGTGCCATTGCAGGATCAGGAAGGATTGCTTTCCCTAGTAATTTGGTTACAATTTTAAATATACCTTTCCAAAATGTTTGTGCTTTAGGACATGACCACCAAATATGAAGATATGTGCCCAAATCTGTACACCCTGAAAACATTGTGGCGAATAGTTCTGCACATATTTGGCTACCCTGGCTGGTACCAGGTGCCACCTAGTCAGTACCTTGTAGTTGGCTTCACTAGATCGTCCCTGCTTTCTTATGCTTAGCCACACATCCTAATTGTTTTTATCTTCTACAACTGCATCTCAGGACTTCTGACACAACTTTCATTTTAACCCCGGTATCCCTCTAGGCCAGGAGTCTCAAACTCAAATTACCTGAGGGCCGCAAGACAAGTTTTCATATCCCATGGGGGGCCGCATGCAAACTTTCAAACTTCAAAAACAGTACTGGTGTCAGCGGATGCATTATTAATCCCCAGCATTGGTGTCAGAAAAAACATGAAATACCCCCTCAAGGGTGGGACTTTAAAGCTGACACAAACACATAATTTTTGAAAAAGTATATAACACATTTATTTAAATATTTCAAATCAGGACATCAAACGGTGTCCTACTAAGGATAAAAAAACACATGCAAGTGGTGTACAGATCCTATTATATAAAACAATTAAGCGGACATGAGACAGAAACAAATCCAACCCAACGGGTGGTGACTTACAAACGCTGACACTCTCCTGATTGTGGGGTCCCTTTTCAGCATTGGTGTCAGCGGACACATTATTAACCCCCAGCACTGGTGTCAGCGGACACATTATTAACCCCCAGCACTGGTGTCAGCAAACGCATTATTAACCCGGACCACTGCACACGGACCACTACACTGCCGACAGACCACTCACCATCATGGCACAGCACATCAAGGCTCAGAGCCCAGCAAATCAGGGCACAGCACATCAGGGTACAGGGCACATCAGGGTACAGGGCACAGCACATCAGGGCACAGCACATCAGGGTACAGGGCACAGCACATCAGGGTACAGGGCACAGCACATCAGGGTACAGGGCACAGCACATCAGGGTACAGGGCACAGCACATCAGGGTACATGGCACAGCACATCAGGGTACATGGCACAGCACATCAGGGTACAGGGCACAGCACATCAGGGTACAGGGCACAGCACATAGGGGTACAGCACAACAGGCCACATCAGGGTACAGGGCACGGCATATCAGGACAAGGCACATGGCACATCAGGGTACAGGGCATGGCACATCAGGACAGGGCACATGGCACATGAAACAGCACATCAGGGTAAAAAGGGTACATGGGCCACAATCAGAGCACATGGGGCATATCAGGGCAAAATTAGGGCACATGAGGCATATCAGGGCACATGAGAGCACACCAGGGCACATCAGGCACAGCACATCAGTACAGGGCACATGGCACATCAGGGTACAGGGCACATGGTACCCTGATGTACAGAGCCCAGCACATCATGGTACAAGGCACATCAGGGTACATAAGGCACATCAGGGTACATGGAGCACATTGCACATCAGGGCACATGAGGGTAAATCAGGGCAAAGGTCAGCGTTTACTTGTTGTTTTCTTCAGATGCAGAGCAGTGCAGAAAGCGTCTATCAGAGGTTCACTTCTCTCTCATGTCACACTGCTACTCCCCCGCGGCCCCTCCTCTCTTCTCGTCCATCCCAGATGATGTCACAAGCAAATGGGGATGGACGAGAAGAGAGGAGGGGCCGCCGGGGAGTAGCAGCGTGACATGAGAGAGAAGTGAACCTCTGACAGACGCTTCCTGCGCTACTCTTCATGCACCTCGATCTACACTTCCGCTGCACCCGCCCTGCGGGCCATTTATTACCGGTCTGCGGGCCGTAAATGGCCCGCAGGCCGGTACTTTGAGACCCCTGCTCTAGGCCATCTTTGGGGCTCTACTTCTGCAACTTAACCATGTTCTTTTTAGAGGCTGTCATCTTTCCTTGCCCCTTTTCTTCTATGGGAAACTGTCAGCCTCACATTTTTGCTTTCACCACATCTATCACAAAATGATTTTTCACCTTTTGCTTACTGCTTATGCCTACATTAACTTCATACTTTCGACTATTTTACTGTACTGTTCCACACCACATAACAAAAAAAGCTTATCTAAGGTTTCTTGTCTGTTCTACCTTTTGGTTCATTGCCAATTTACCCCATTAGTCAAATCGGACAGACATAAATCTGTTTCCACTTCAAAAATCCCCCTGCATCTCGGCTCATCATCAGTACGCTAAAATTGTAGTGGCTTTGCTTGGGCCTAGGCTTTAGCTTTGAAGATCTGGCAGCATAACTGCATGGCAAGGGTAAACATGGCAGGTGACTGGATAAGCATGAAAATGTTTAACTACTTCAGCCCCAGAAGGATTTACCCTCTTCCTGACCAGCACTTTTTGTAAAAAAAGGCACAGCGTCGCTTTAACTGAAATTGCGCGGTCCTACAACGTTGCACCCAAACACAATTTACGTTCTTTTTTTCCCACAAATAGAGATTTATTTTGGTGGCATTTGATCACATATGCGGTTTTTATTTTTTGCACTATAAAAAAAAAAAAAGCGATAATTTTGAAAAAAGCTGCATTTTTTGCAATAAAAAACATCCCCCAAAAAAGTATAAAAAAATGTATTTGTCACAGTTTAGGCCAATGTGTATTCTTCTACATACGTGTGGTAAGAAAAAAAAATTATCTCAATAAGCGTATATTGATTGGTTTGCGCCAAAAGTTATAGCGTCTACAAAATAGGGGATAGATTTATGGCATTTTTATATTCATTTTTTTTTAAATTAGTAATGGTGGCGATCTGCAATTTGTATTGTGACTGCGACGTTATAGCGGACACTTTTGACAATATTTTGGGACTATTGTCATTTATACAGCGATAAAAATGCATGGATTAGTGTGTAAATGACACTGGCATGGAAGGGGTTAAACACTAGGGAGCGATCAAGGTGTTAAGTCCTAGGGAGTGACTAACTGTAGGGAGGATGGTCTCACTAGAACATGACAGAGATCACTGCTCCCGATGACAGGGAGCAGTAAATCCCTGTCATGTTGCTAGGCAGAACAGGGAAATGCCTTGTTCACATAGGCAACTCCCCGTTCTGCCACTCCGTGACACGATCACAAGCCCCCAGCAGACAGAGTCTGCGTGACCCATGGGCACACTCCAGGAGCTAGCGGCAGGTGCACAATTTAAAGGGGGGCGTACAGTCATGCCCATTCGCCAAGCAGTGCCATTGTGCCAAAGTAAATTGTTGTGCATTGGTCTGCAAGGGGTTAAAAAATGCTTGGTAAATATTTCAATATCTGCAGCATGCCTCATAAAACAGAGAAACTCCTTAGGTATTATGAGCAAACTTTAAAGCCAAATGAAAAAATGATTATTACTCCATATATAGGCAAATCAGGTAAAGGAAATAGAATATGACAACCCAAGATCATGAGATGAATGAACTACATCCAGAAATGTATTCAGTTCAATAGATACATATGCCCTTGTCACTTTTTAGCATGGGCATTTGCTGAACACAGTGTAAGAGCTTGGAAGTGTGACTCACGCATCTATCTTTGGATGCAAATTACATGCAAGTCTGAAGCTTTTAGTATCATAGGGATTACTGACTCACATTTTTTTTATTTTTTTATTAACATTTAGTATTTAACATACAATTTACAGTACAACTTTGAATCTTGAGCTGGTCTTTAGACGCTGCACTAGTTTTTTTTTTTTTCCCAGCACGTACAATCAAATTAAAAATTGAACCCAGGCTTTCAGACAAATTTTTTATCAGTCTAATAGACCTGTCAGTTTTAACTTGTTTCAACTGCTGGTGACACTGTCGTGTTTAGCACCAAGGGGTGTAGTTCTGATGACCACCAGCAGGTGTCTCCCAGCCAAGGTGTCACTTGACAATCAGGCCTCATCTGATGTGGGACTGCTGGACTATAAAAGGACTTCCCTTCACCAAGGTTCAGGGCTTCACTAATCCCCCTGCAAGCCTTATCCCTGCCTGAGCCTAATCCATTCCTTCATCTGTTCCTGTTTGTTGTCCTGGACTGCGCATCCTGTATCCTGACCCTGAGACCTGTGCCCTGTTGCCTACTCTCTGCTCCCCTGTACCTGGCTTCTGTTCCCTTTCTTGCTTATCCCTGCTGTTTGCCTATGTGTTTTTCCTTCATTTGTATAAAGTGTTTAGTTAGCTAGTTAGGCGTGATTAGGGTTGCTTTGTTCTTTGTATTCATCACTTGTTTATGGTTTGCTTTGCACGTGTGTCTTTATCCTAATAAATATACCTTTCTTCACTTACTTCTTTGTTCCTGATTCCTTAAGTGCAGCCCATCGATCTGATCAACCCGTCCTGCTTGCCTGTGTATGGCATCCCTGACAGAATTCTGAAGCCATACAATCGGATAGGCTGCACCTGGGAATTAGGGCTGAGCTCAATTACTGCAAGATGCATCTGAAAGATATTTTTTATTTTACACTCTTGGCAACAGATGACAGAGATTTTTGCTATCAGACGTCGAGAGAGCACACTAGAGAGCAGCGGTTAGAATGTATCCTGACTTCATGTTTTCATTAATCAAGACAGTTTTCGGTTTGAGGTTGTTCAACCACTCGTTCAGATTTGTGCAGAGTTGGCTCTGTCTAATGCCTCTAGTGGAGGTGATGATCATACTCCCCCTTTTAGTGCAGCTCAGGTGGAGTCTTTGGTTTGACTATTGGAGGATGACTCAGCCTTTTTCTTTGAGCAATACTCAGCTTGTCCTTAACAAGTGCTTGCAGAATGTATTGTTTCAGTGCCGTCTCTGAACAGACAAGCAGTGTGCAAATCTGATCTTGTGCAACCAGCCTCTGTCAGCTGCCAATCACCCATTCCTGTGGCTATATACCATCCTGCCTCTCCCTTACCCACAGCAACCACAGTTGCTACCCAATATACCCTGCTACCAAGTACCAGTCAGTACCCCGTTTACACCTGCTGCACCTACCCTGCCTTTAACCCGTCTACTTCTTCTCTGCAACAAGTGCACTAAATCTCACCTCGAAAACGGCTCCCTCTGTTTTACCATCCTTCTGCTCTTTGCTTCTAACAGCTGCGTCCACTACCTACAGCCCTGAATTCACATACAAATCTTCAGTGGCTAAAACCAAAAATAAACTTTTGTTTTTCCCAACTCGTACCATCCTGCCATTATCCAAACCTGCCTTCACACGGGCCGATCTACTCCTGCCTGCCGTTCCAGTGCCTCCTTTCCAGTCTGCCGTTCCAGCGCCCCCTCTCTCCTCATTGGCTCACTGACTCCGACAGCAGCCTGAACCAATGGCGCTTCACTGCCATCTCAGCCAATGAGGAGAGAGAGTCCCGGACAGCTGCGTCTATTGTGCAACATCGCTTAATTGAGATGGGGCTAAGGTATGTATTAGGGGGGCTAAAGGGGAGTTGCTGCACACAGAAGGTTTTTTATCTTAATGCATAGAATGCATGAAGATAAATAAGCCTTCTGCCTTTACAACCACTTTAAATAAGATGAATTCCAAAACACTTTTCTAGAGTAACAATTTCAGGGTATGCATAACAATATTAAGTTGTAGTGCAAATTTGTAATAATGGGGGGGGGGGGGGTCATTGCATATTATGATCATAATCAATACACAGGGCCATATTATACTACATAATTGTGTTTTGCATATATTGAACTAAACTATTATCTGACCATCTCAATTGATAATTATTAGGCACAATTGCATATTAATACCACCTATTTTCTGATAAAAAAATGGAAATTGAATCTTTTAAAAAAATAAAGCCATTTTAACAAGTCATAGTTTAAGAAAAACTGCATATTTAAAAAAAAGGAAGAAACAACTATTTAGTTTGTAATAGAAAATAATCTGTTCACAGCACGAAATTACCTGGCGGCAAGGGAATTAATTGCTGCTCCATGGCCTGTGCTAAACTGAAAAATTCATTAATTGCTTAAACATAATAATCAACTTTTCACCAACCTTCAAAAAGTATCATTGATGCAACTATATAGCAGCATGTAAATTGCTTCATGGGAAATTGGATGATTATAGCAAGCCATGGAAGGGCACTGTATTCTGGATTAACATTTGCAATGCTTTGCCTGTATTAAGCAAGAACCTACAAGCTGCAACAAGAGAGGAAAATACATTTGCTTGACTGTCCAATACAGTAAAGGCAGTGTTTTATGGTAGTCTTTTACAGGGGATTTAGCATACAGGGGCTTTACAGTAATAACATATGAATTTTTTTTACCGTAAAAAATACATTTGAATAAAAATACAAAGACCAATGACAAAAGTAACACAACAGCAACCTACTGTACATTGATCCATAATATAATGCTGTGTACAGCCAGCATTGTGAGTGTCCAGTAGATTTTAATAAACAAGTGCAAAAAAAGAAACAAGGTGCATGTTCATTACTGACACTTGTTCTGCTGCCCCAGGCATTACAGCTTGCAGTGTTGCCTCGTGTTCAGTGGATGCGTTTACCACAGCAGACACTTGGGGGCATAGTCATAAATCAGAGAATCTGACTTTAGCAAACACACTGCAAGTGAATCTTCCAGGTCCATGTGTTTTAACTGGCAGTGACTGTTCCTCTTACCAGAGAATATTTGGTGAAATGTAACACCCATTGCTTTATAAACAGACCCTTTACAAATAATCTTTCTAGTGAAGTTTAGGGCATGAAAGGAAGAATAGCTTTATTTAATGCCTTACATGTCTTACAAGTTTTTAGTATTTGTACCATACAAGCCATATAAATTGCCAAGGACTGTGTTTCTTCTAGAGATTCACCAGCTAAACTGGAAAACAACTACTTCATTATTACAACTATTCCATTATTAATTTACCTTCTCAAAAAAAAAATAAAAAAAAATATTATATATATATATATATATATATATATATATATATATATATATATATATATATATTTGCTATAGACCTCAAATACATAAAAATGCATTTCAAAACCATTTTCTAAAATTTTGATTCTTCCCAGCTTCAAGCAATCCCCTGAAACTAAATTACGCAGATTGGAGAAATTCATGACCCAAACTGGGTAGCAGGATCTTTGCTGCTGGAAGAACATATTTTATCAGCCAGGAAAGTCATAATGCTCTCCTGTATAATGATATTTAATGGTACCCTATCTTCTCTGGTGCCTTTATCTCGCTCAGCCAGTAGAAAGGCAACTATACAGTAAGCACATTTGCTGTAAGGATTATTCCTCAATTAAATCCACAGCACGTTAGCTTCTGCTTAGAATATGATTCTGATTCCTTAGCTGCCTTTCCTATTCTACACAATTTATCATGTGCCGATAAAAATGGCAGATTATGAGCTGAGCAAAACCACAGATTTACGCAAGTCTATGTTTTGACAGCGCAGCAGTGTCGTTTAAATAAGTACTATTGTTTGCAGTGCCGTCTATGCTAGCAATATATCTGACAGTATTTGACTGATACTGCCAGTATTTGATTGTCTCTTCTCTATTCAGCTCAATCTCCTTCCTAGGTAATGACCCTTCTAGTGAGGCAGAAACTCAATTATTTTGTTATTTTCCAAGAATTTAAAAACACACTTTTACAGCCAAATCACCTTGCATAAGGATCTTTCATCTGAACAAAGGGTCCTTTCACACGTCCAGACCCGTTTGTCCGTTTTCGGACTTGTAATGCATCCCTATGGGATCGCGTCCGTTAGCGGATGATGCATCCGCTAACGTCCGCAAAGATCCGCGTCCGTAAAGATCCGGTTTTTCGGACGGAAGAAAACCCTATTTTTCTTCCGTCCGGCGGATCGCATCGGATGAATACGGACACACGGGCCGTATTCATCCGATTCCCCATAGGGGAGAGCGGAGGAAAGACAGGGCGGTCTCTGCATTTTATGAATTTCCATTTTTATATTTTTGCTTCTAAGGTAGAAGAGCTTTTGATAGATATTTTAGGAATAAATTAAAACCCATTCAAAGTTAAACCACTTGCTAGCATATACCGAGGTTTGATCAGCTGCATATTTAAGAGCATTAGTAACCTAAATATGTATTGTTTAAAGAGCACCAGTCACTTCTATTGTTTACACTAGGTCCAAGATACATTTAATTTATATGATTGTAGATTTAGAGCACTTGACACACAAGTTTGCAAAAAGGACATATTAACCTATAACAGAACAGCGCCACACCTACTACCTTAACCCATTACCAATGAAACAGTAGCAGTCAAAGCTGCAAGGACTGTAAGTTGGCCATCTACAACCACTAAAAGGGAATCTGACCTGTGAAACTTAGGTATGATGTTCAAATACACCCTACTCACTCTAAATGCATCTAAAAAATATATATAAAGCACCAGGATGAACTGGTTTGGGGCCAAGTGATAGAAACATAATGTCTGAAACCACATTAAAACATAACTAAAGGCAAACCCCTTTTCCGTTTTAGATAGAATGGAGAGGGATTAGAACACCTGTCAGGTTGGTACTGCTGTCTCTCTCCCCGGTTAAGGACATGCTCTCCATTTATCCTGGCGACTCAAAACACAAATACAGGACTAATCTTCCAATGGGGACAGTAGTCTTGGTGGCCCCATATGACTACTAAGGATTTCCTTCAATTTGGAGGGCTTTCCTTTCACTTCTTGTTGTAAGTATGGGGCAGGAAATGAAGGAAAATCTCCCCAAAGGCACACAGATGGAAAAAAAAAACTGACAGGGATTATAACCCTCCCTTACTCTATCCAAAATAGAAAAAAAAAAAGTTTTGCCTCCAGTTCTACTTTAAGCAGGAAAGAGTTTCAGATGCAGTGATCCTTATGAAAGACCAAGAAAATTGAGGATTACAGGACAAAGCTGCAAGCTCTGAGATTTTGAATGCAGAAGTACTGGCTACTAGGAATGCCACTTGTTTAAGAGTGTGTTAACAGTGGGAACTTCCTAATATCCTTGAGGGTCAGTTAACACCACATGCAGTCCAGTGCATTTTTGTTCTGCATTAAAGATGCATGGAAAGTAGGTTATGTTTCCAACAGTATAGTTCACACCAGTGCAGCCAGTTCCAGGGCTTTTCTGTTCCAGAGAAAAAAGCAGATCATGCTGCATTTTTCCTGCACTGGACTTTACAGGAATGCAATTAACGCATTAAAAATGCACTGGAATGCATAAAAAATGCACTGGACGTGTGCGTCTTTGTGGTGTGAACTGGCCCTGAAAAGCAGTTTTTGCATCATCAATAATACCAGGTTAATGTCCCACAGAGACAACAGTGGCCTGAATGGAAGGATGATATACAAAACACCCCAAATAAAAATGTGGACAAGTGTCAATGCCGATACCTGGCCCTTTATTGTGCTTTAAAACAACTTCTGCGGAGTTTACAGTGGGGGAGATGTCTGTGGAGATTACAGTGGGGGAGATGTCTGTGGAGATTACAGTGGGGACTATATATGGTGGTGATCCGAAAAATGTATGTGCATTATAAAAAAAAAATTAATCGAACACGAAAATTGTATTCAGTAACAACCCTAGTTTTGAGATGTGTTCTTGCAAACCTTAAGCTTGGCGATCATGACAGCATACCATAACCCTCTGTGCCTCCGCACTGGTTTTAAACACACAATCCGTTAAAGCTATCAGCTGTAAAGCAAAGTGGGTAAGTAGGCCTTTTCGAAAAAAAATAAAAAAATCCAGAAGTAGCAGACACAGAGGATTATCCACTACAAGACAAATGATATCTGTGTACCACAAACTGCTTGCCACTCTGGAGCCACCAGGATTACTGGAATCCTTTTGATTTACAAAGTAGCCATGACAAAAGCTTCATCTGTGGGCATAAATCAGAGTTTAGTGATCCAATGCACCCACAGCTGTTTGCCCAAGTGTGTTTTGCAATTGCTAAATTTTCAATTGAGGCATGGTAATTGGAGATTGACATATGGTGTTACCCCATTGTAAGTGAATTTGTTGGAAGCTCTCCAGACAAAGGCTTACTCTTCCTGATCCAGACCTTTTTAAATGAGATAGTCTTGCCAGTTTTCTATACCAGGTATGTACACTGTGGATAAAGCCGGCACATAACTCTCTGCACAACTCAGTATGTTGTCCTTCTAGCGCTGCCACATCATTCTTGGTCCTCCCCGATGATTTACACTATTAACCAAAATTATATATTATATATATACACACATTATGTATATACACCACTGCCGGAGCTTTGTCTGACTGTATCAGCATCTGGTGTCACTCCAGGTGGTGTGTCCAGCAAAGAAGGTCCCATATAATCACTTAAAGCTCCAGCACATTTATAGGAAAAAAAAACACCTCCTGGTTCCAAGAGCATACAGCTGACCAGAGATCCAGTACTCTGCAGGCTGTTACTATATTCCAGTGCAGAGGGAGATGAATTACCTTGAACACTCTCTCCAAAAGACGTTCCACAGCAATATGATATTATATGCTGCAAGGTTCTGGTATGGTGTTGCACATAAGAAATGGCTGTGAGGGTCACTATCATAGCACCTGAGAGCACACAGTAAGCAAATCTGAAGTTGTAGTTTCCATAGTTTTTCCCAATTGGAAAATCACCTAGTTGGTATTCAAGATCAGCTCCAGGTATTCTAGATGAAGTGATGGAACCAGCAAGGTCTTCTCAAAATTTAAAATCCACCCAAAGCCTCCAGAATCTGAACGGCAACTGTCAGGTTTTGTGCAAGACTCCACATGCAATGGAAAGTCATCCAGATACCACACAATTGTTATCTCTCTCAAACTCAAGGCTGCAAACGGATAATGCTTCTCTCTTAATACAGCTGCAGCCATGATCATGGTATAACCACTTCCTCCTGAGGATGTATGGGTATGTACTATAGGCTGGAAGTGGTTAATAAACATACATTCACTCAAATATTGTATGAACTGACACAATACATTCACTTTGAACTACAACTGAAAACAGACCACTTCTATAACAGATCATCATGTGTACTGATGGCTTTTACTCTAAAGTATTAAAAAAGGGAATTCAGAAAGCACATTTAGTTTTGAGTACAAAAAAACAGATGATAGATGGCAAAAAATAAATAAAAATAAGAAACATATAGGATCTTGTAGGATAATAATGCATTTGAGTACACCAACAGAAGTATACATATGTACACAAAGTAGCAACTGGAGGCATTTATTTAAGCAGCAAATCCGATATGCAAGCAAAAAAATTAAGATGTACACGCAAAAATAGGAAGTTGCAAAGGTTGCAGACACTTATGTCAGACAGCACATAAAAAAAAAAAAAAAATGTTGCAAGGTTTTGGATTGAAAAACGATTTCAGATTTTTATAAAACTAACATTTCCTAAACAGTATACTTACAGGTAGCCAAACAGACAGTATTTATCACAAACCACAGGCTTGCACTTCTTGGGCCGTGGTCGGCACTGACAGATTTCACAATTGTGGATGTGTGTCTGAAAGCCATATGGGCAGTCCAATGCACAACCTGATATGAGCCCTGTACACAGCTCTTCTCCTAAGAAAACAGAAAACACAGAAAATATTACTTTTACTGAAACCATGTAGAACACACTGTTTATTTTAGCCATTCATATATTTTGCTATGACAACATACTGTATAGAGTAATTCACTAGACATGTGCAACTCGTTTTGGTCCGAATATAAATTCGGACACATTTTTAGTTATTTGCATCTATCCAACTCTCCGAATGAAATAGTAACAAACTTAGTTGAAATTCATTTAATTTCGTATATTAGTTTTCCAATGAATTCCAAATTTTTGAAACAATTTAAATCGAAAACCGATCAACTGATTTGAATTCTGTGTGAAGAATAGCTGTTTGTTAAGGAGCGGGCTTTCCCCATTGACAGCTGAAATGTAAAAAAAAAAATGCTGGCAATGAAAAATTAAGGAAACAATACCCAACCCCCCTTACAAGCCATACCAGGCCCTTTGTGGCTAATATGTTTTTTATGGGGAACCCCATGTAAAAATTATTAAAAAAAACAGCGTGGGCCCCCCCAGAATCCAGGTCAGGAAAGGGGGATGGGCAAGTGCCATCCTCCTGAGCTATACCAGGCCACATGCCCAGGCCACTCCAAAGCACCTTTTCACCAACATGGCCAGTGGTTGTAGTGGTTTGCGGGTGGGGGACTTCTTGGAATCTAAAAGCCCCCTTAAACTGTGGGACTCCCAGATCCTGCCCCCCCCATGTGAATGAGAAGGGGTTATGTAGTACCCCTACCCATTCACCAAAAAAGTGTAAAAAGTGACTTTTAAATTGTAAATTCAGCGTCAATCACTATGCCCGCTGCACTGCTGGACCCGAAAAAAGAAAAAGAGATGCCTCTGGTCTCGTTGAAGGCCCCCGGTGACCCCCTTTGTGTGATGTAATTGACAGGGGCATGCTGGGTTGGTGAAGTCACAAGGAGGCGGGGTCACCCAATGATGCAATCAGGTGACTCCGCCTCTTAGTTTTTTAAGAAATGTCAGACGGCGGAGCAGGCAGATGGCGGATGCCTTCGACAAGACAGACGGTTTTCTTTTCTTTTCGGATCCAGCAGTCCGGGGGGCGTCGTGACAGACGATGGAGGGACATTTTTTTTAATAAAGAAATTGTCAAAAACTTGCGTTGTGTGTTTACTTTTTTGGTGAATGAGTAGGTGTACACATGTGGGGGGTGGCATCTGAAGGCTTCCAGATTCTGATAAGCCCCCTACCCGCAGACCCCCACACACATCAACAAGGGTTGTGGGGGAAGAGGTTCTTGTCATCAACATGGGGACAAGTTACTTTGAGGTGGGGGGGCAACCCCCCCATGTTGTGGGCACGTGGCCTGGTATGGTTCACCACCTGTCCTCCTCCTTTCCTGACCTGTCCGGGTGCATGCTCGGATAAGGGTCTGGTATCGATTTTGAGGGGGGGCCCACACAGTTTGTTTTATTTTGGTGTGGGGTGTTCCATACAATTTTTTTGTTTACATTTCGGCTGTCAGTGGGGAAGCCCGGTGACAGCTGATAAGTCTTTGAATAAATAGCAGCAACCGGCTTTCCAGCCCGCTCCTTAACAACCATCTATCCTTCACACAGAATTTGAATTGGTGGATCCTTTTTCAACTGGTTTGAGTTCGAAGCATTCCGAAAATTTGTTAAAACAGAAATTTGTTAAAATTTGTTAAAACAGAAATTTAAAATTTCCGAAACAAATGAACAAAACAAAATTAGTAACATAACTAACCAATTTAAAACTAAACACATTTTTCCATTCTGCACATGTATAATTCACAGTTATGTCCTATGGTGATGCCAGTGATGCCCTTTTCCAGTGGGTGCTTGAGCAACTTCCCCTCTTTGCGCTACACATGGACCGTTGATCGCTCTTGTACATCTGCCTCTCAGGAGAAGCCCTTTTTTGAATGCCCATTTAGCTGAGGTGGAGAGGAGGGGCCAATGACATCTCCAAACTCCATCATGGTTAAAGATGTAAAATTTCTGTAATTCTACAAATTCAAAGTACATTTATTTGCTTTGAGCGGCTAGGTATGGCCACTAGCTCTGTTCACTATAATGACAGGTCACTGAATGTAGTTGTGGCTATCCGCACAGTCACTGATTGCCTGTGGTGATCCTTGGTGAACATGCACAAAGATAATTGCTGGCAGTGCAGAGAGCTGTGAATAGCCTGAATCATCAGTGTGAATGTACCTGCCTGTATTATCAAAAGTCACATATCCTAAACATTGTTTGTGTTCTTGTTTCTTTCAGCCCACAAACAAACGTTAAAATATATACATCTGTCTCAAATTGTGATTCTTTACTTATTGTTGCTCATCAGAGTGTATATATTGTATTTTTCTAGTTACACCCAAGTATCAGTATTTTGAGATCTTTTTGTGTAAATTACGGAAAATCAAACAAAATGTTAGCAATTCTACATATAAATTGAATGTTTTCACCCTAATTTAATTGCTTCACTCTGTTTTTAAGCTTTTGATTTTTTTTTTTTTGTTATGTTCTTTCTTCTTTGCAAAAAAAAAAAAAACGGACATATTCTTAAAATAATTTTGCTATGCTGAATCATGTTTTCCTGGATTTTTTTATTTTTTTATTTCTAGGAAAGCATAGTATTTATGTTCTGCAGATACATTGTTTGCCTGTTAGTAATATTGCAGCATATCTTTTACGGACTGCAATTCTAGTATTACTGTGTCTTTAATGTGAGTAAACCATTAAAAAAAAATCTAAAATGGAGTTCTGAAGGATGATTAAAGTCTAACTTCTCATCTTTAATTTAACCTTTATTATTACTGTGATATTAAAGGACACAAAACCAAAATCATTCATGAAAATATTAAAGCACTTAATGGGGGATGTGCAATCGGTTGAACAAGACTGCACAGTGGCATCAATGTAAAAGAAAATGGCAAAGATTAAGTTATAAAAGGATCAGATGTTTATTGTCAAAACACTCAGATCTGAGAGAGGTAATCAGCTACAAGGTCGTTTCTCACTCCTGCTACTACACAAATAAAAACTATAGCTGCTATCTTGGGTGATAAAAGATTGTGCCACAAAAATAAGTCAATATTTCCTGCAAGATGGTTGTAGTGACGTTTAAACAATTGCACAGCGGCTCTGTCAGTTACGCAGCTCAACACGTTCCCTGGCTGGTCATAATGACTTACATTTATTGCCATGATCATGACCAGTAACAGAAAAGCAGCTGCAATTCTTGATTTTGCAACATCACAAAGAAAAATCATTATTGTGTTCAGGGCTCATTTGCCACAGTAATTATTATTGTGGCAAACAATACAATATCTATGTCCATTTTCTAATTACACCATCAGATCTCCTACAAACACAGTGTTGGCCTCCTGAGATATTGGGCAGCAACCAATTCTCCTACAGCTGTCTCTCCAGTGAAATTGCATAACTGCTCCAAAATCATTTGTACTGTGAAACAATTTCACTCTGTTTTATGACCAGTCTGAGAAAATCCTGACTCAAATTACATTTAGGTTTTACATTCTGCACTGGACCAACAATACTTCTCACTTGTATACATTTTGGCTACTGTATACTGCTCTGATTATTTTGTCTGTATTTGTGGAATAAACATGGTAATTGAAAAAGTAGATAACTATGAGGATTCTGGAGGAGTTTCACCTTTGCAATTTGATCTGTTATTTGGAACATGTTTTTTCATAAAAAATGAAAATATTTATAAGCCTATAATGATGATTTTATTAACTTTTTTTTTTTTTGTAATCTTTGCTTTATAACACCTGACACCTTAAAAACAAGAGACCAAATGTAACAAATTTACTGCTTAGGCCTGTCTGACATCAGAAGTACATATGTTCTGAAGACGCAGGACACTTTTCAAAGTATTTTCATCTAGCATGTAGCACACAGAACTGCTCCTTGCTGCCACCACTAAAAACATTTTAACCGCCTCTAACAAGTGATAGTGTCAGTAAGATAAAGTTCTTGTTAGACATGTGGAAGGAGACAGAGACCCTGCATAAGGAAACTGAACAGTTATCATCTGGATAATGTTCCCTCATTTATCAATTTTCATATTTAATCAAGTCTACAGCACTTGACAAATAACTGTGGACATGTGTATGAAGTGTTTCACAAAGTAATTACGTTTATATGTTTGACTAGGTCTTCACTATATCACATGTGAATGCCCTCAAACTCAATCCTGCGGAGTGAGGTGGTGAGTTCCAGAGGTGGTTAAGGTGTAGATTAGGGTTAACCTTTTCCACTGGTGTGCAGCTGTTCCATTCATTCTCAGAGATCTGGCTTAACAAGTGGAACGCATGCTAGGATCCAGACGGCGTTCATCTTTTGAATGTAACAGTCGCCCGTATTGCAATGATTGCAATAAGTGGTGCATTTTTAAACTTATTTTATTAAATATATCCAAAAGGATTGTATATTAGGAGAGGCTCCCTCTCCATTTTTATTTTTATCTTTATTATACTGCCTGGCCATTACCCCTCTTTAGAGCAACACTGGGACCATACATAGGAGTAATAATCTGTACCAGGAAACTATCAGGAACACCGGGACAGGTCTCCCTAAAGATCTACAAGCCTTTAGACTTCCCTTGTAAGGGAGTCATCAACATCTGGTGAATGCAGTATACAAACATTTAGCACAAGGTGGAACATTCACAACAGGGGATACCCTGGAAACCAGGCATTCAAGCACTCAAGATTGCACAATCTATAGGGACTTTTTGTACTATTTTAACTTTAAGAACCTTGCACTATTGTGTATTACATGTACTTATATTTACACCCATATTGGCATTTACAGGTTGGTATTTGTGATTTATTAAAGGTTTGATTTTTATACGTTATAGTAAGCTATCTCACATTGGTTAACATCTTCTATTTGGATTAATAGACAACAGCCACATTCACCAATAATTATTATTTAAAATAGCACAGGTGTTTTTTATTGCTTATAGTTCTGATCCACGTATAGCCCTGCTCTAAATAGTAAAAAGTGGTCTTCAATAAAACAGATTGTAGAAAAAGCATGGTATACATATCTATCGATAAGGAGCATGCCAAGTGCCCAGATCTATAATTAAACATTTGGTAACCTTAACCACTTGTGACCGGCCCCACGTCCAAAGACGTCACGTTTTTGAAGATGGATATCTCGGTAACGGCAGCAGCTGCTGCCACAACCGAGATATCCATCTCTTCGTGGGGCGGTCCTGTTAACGATAACGGCGGTCATCGCGGCGGATTCGCCGCGAGATCGCCGTTACCGGCGGCGGGAGAGGGTGCCCCCCCCCTCCCGCCGCTCTCCCGCGCCCTCCGCCGCTTACCGTAGCCGTCGGTAGCGGCGGAGGCGATCGGGTCCGCTCGTTGTCTGTCCGGGGATGTGACTGAGGGAAAAAATGTCCCTCAGCCGTCCCCCTCTCTCTGCTGGGCGGAAGTGACGTCAAAACGTCATTTCCGCCCAGCGTCTTAAAGAGACATTTAATATGTTTACATTTTGACTTATTTTTTTTTTTTTTTTTTTGCATTTAAGCCTGAATATGAGATCTGAGGTCTTTTTGACCCCAGATCTCATATATAAGGGGACCTGTCATGCTTTTTTCTATTACAAGGGATGTTTACATTCCTTGTAATAGGAATAAAAGTGATAATTTTTTTTTTTTTTTTTTTTTTCAGTGTTAAAAATTATAAAATAAATAAAAATAAAAACCGAAACCAAAAAAAAAATTTTTTAAAGTGCCCCGTCCCGACGAGCTCGCGCGCAGAAGCAAACGCATACGCGAGTAGCGCCCGCATATGAAAACGGTGTTCAAACCACACAAGTGAGGTATCGCCGCGATCGTTAGAGCGAGAGCAATAATTCTAGCCCTAGACCTCCTCGTCATCTCAAAAAATGCAACCTGTAGAATTTTTTAAACGTCGCATATCGAGATTTTTAAGGGTAAAAGTTTGACGCCATGCCACGAGCGGGCGCAATTTTTATGCGTGACATGTTGGGTATCATTTTACTCGGCGTAACATTATCTTTCACAATATATAAAAAAATTGGGCCAAATTTATTGTTGTCTTATTTTTTAATTCAAGAAAGTGAATTTTTTCCAAAAAAAGTGCGCTTGTAAGACCGCTGCGCAAATACGGTGTGAGAAAAAGTATTGCAATGACCGCCATTTTATTCTCTAGGGTGTTAGAAAAAAAAATATATATAATGTTTGGGGGTTTTAAATAATTTTCTAGCAAAAAAAACTGTTTTAGTCTCGTAAGCACCGAATCTGAAAAACAGGCTCGGTAATGAAGTGGTTAATAGATGGCTTTGTGGTCTGTAAAATCTTCATTTATTACTTGTTAAATAGGATTGTTGAGCCCACAATTCAGGTTTTATTTTTGGTCTGTTAAATGTTATTTAAAAGAGTCTGCACAGACTGTTCTCTCACTAGAAGGTGGGCAGGGTATCCCACTATAGGAATTTCTAATGAGCGACGCCGAGCAAATATAGTGCTAGCACCTTCATGAAGACCTGAGGTGCAAATGACAGATCAAAAGGAAACAACAACAAAAAAAAGAAGTATATAACAAGTGCAGTCCTCACAAACTCAAAACAATAAAAATAAATAGTAATAAAAAATAATACTATGAATCACAAAGATTTTACCCAAATGTCTCTCATCTAAATATTAACAAGACCCAAGCCTGCTTAGCTCACAAGATCAGGAGAGATGAGGCACATTCAGGGTGGTGTGGCCATAGGCCTTTCCCCCAAAGTCTATTGTTGACAGCAAAATGTGTAATTAAAATGTCTTAAATAAACTGGGATATTGTGGTAACAAAAGATGCTGTAAAGATAACAAATGTGAAACCTCTAAAGGTTATACAAATGGTGATGGAGCAATTGTGTGCGAGAAAATACATCGTCATCCAACTAGTGGATAAGGGAGGCTAGGCTTCCTGGAAATGGCTAGGATCCTATCTGATGGTGATACTTACACTCAGCTTAGAAATAACCCCACTTATGTACAAAAAAAGAAGAGCTTAAAAAATGGTTGATACTGGTTTTAAGGAGGGAGTTCTCAGCAAAAAAGGAACATCATAACTTCAGGCTTAGTGGAAGTGTAATGAACAGTAAGCTAAAAACTAGTCACCTAGACACGCCCAGGTGACTGAGGTCAATGCCCACCAGACAGTTTGGCATTCGTATTCAAGAAGACCCAGAGCTGTCAAAATCTCATTAACCAGCTTTCTTTTCACTATCTTCTCACCAAGTTTCAAGTTGGCAGAGACTGTCATGGCTTCCTTGACTGTGATGTCACCTTTCATTATATAATAGGACATTTTTCTGAATGCTTGTAGCGCCCTCAAATGCCAGGGCCCATTGTCAGTAGGCACGAGGCTACCCAGCAGTCCCCTCCAAAAGCCCCTGTCCCGGTTGGGTCTGTCACACAAGGCACTATGATCTAAGAAAGATATTGAGTTAAGGGGTACTCTGATGTAAGGAGGGGTATTCTAAAGTGAGAGGGACTCTAAAAGTAATGTGGGACACTGAAAAGAGGATACTGATGTAAGCAGAGACAATGATGTAAAGGGGGGAACTGAGGTAAGAGGGGACACTAATGTATGAGGGGACACAATCAAGGAGGACACTGAGATAAGAGGGGGATGGCTGTGTGAAGGTGGGACCTTTCAGGTAAAGGTGGATCTCTTATGTAAAGGGGATAAGGGGGACTATGGATGTGAAGGGAGGGGGCTTTTAATGTAAAAGGGGGCTTCTGATATAAAGGTAGACTCTGATGTTAATGGAGGTTCCCGACGTGAAGTATCTCAAGTAGTCTATGAAGTTCTATAAGACCCTCCTACTGTGGTGAGGTGCACATGCCACTTTACTGCTACAAATTGTATGTTGTATGGGAAGAATTGAAAAACGTACTTGTAGGTGGCTGGAGTGTGGCATAGCTGTACCTTGTTGGAGGCCCAACTTATGATCTGACACACAGGCCACTGCATTCAGAAAAGTACCTTGCATTAATTACTGTACTGGTAAGTAGCAATGCAGGACTTGCAGGACTTGCATGCACATACAAGACAATCTTTACTCCACTAGTGGGCATATTTCCTATGGAGACTTCACCAGACATTTGCAATACATATGAGGGTAAAATTGGTGCAGAAAAGGTTAAAATGTCAATGCAGCTCAAGGAATTAGACAAAGATAGACCTGTGGCAGCCATCCTCAGAGTAAGCCAGCTCTGTTTGATTCAGAAATTAAAGAAAAAAAATGAAGCGCCATCTAAGTGCAGCAATTAAGAACACCTTTAATAAAGACTCACAGAATGTAAAGCTCATCAATATGTAGAAGCCACTGCCACAAACATCCCCTCCTGCAGGATCTGCTGAGGATAGAAGATGCAGCTGTCAGTGCAGGTGAGAAGAGTTTATGAGTAAGTATTGTTTGTACTTTTATAATATGTATATGTATAGGTACTGTAAATATCTCCTAAACTTGCACCGTTTCTATTAACTGTATATGCCGCCGCCGATGACATTATCTGCACATGCGCTCTGAAGGAACGGCGACTCGTGGCGTTTCTTCAGAGCCCTCTGCCATGACCGGTGGGTCCCACGCGCGTGGCCCACAAAAGAAGACCGGCGAAAATGGATGCGACCTCCAGCGGTGACAACGTGGGCTTCGTTTGGAGGTAGGTTCCACATAATGTGCTAGTATGCGATGCAGTCCTCTGGACCTGTAAAGTGCACTGTGGCCAACTCACTCAGTGCCCAGTGTGTCAGGAGAGCACCACAGCAAAGCCCAGTGCCCGCAGGTCATTAAAGTGGATGTAAACCCTCACATATACCCAGATGATACACAGAGATAAGTTGTACATATATATCTGCTGTCTTCATCTTGCTATATTCTTTAGAATACTTACATTGCGTAAGAATTTTCACTTCCTCATTCAGCAGTAGGAGTGTCGTTCTGACATACTCTATGTGACAGCTGATTGGAGGAAATAAACCCCCCCTCCACATTGGCAGAAGGAAAATGCTTTTAGAGGTGTGCTTTTACAAGTCACGCTCTCTGGAAATTAATTCATAGCAACCTCCCACTACACACATTCCAGGCTGCTTTTATCCTCCGTCTGGGAGAGCTTATCAGAAGTTATCATGCTGATAGAAGAATGGAGCAAAAAAACAAACAAAAAAACATGGGACTTGAGGCTTTGGAGACAGATAAGAAAACACTACAGATAGATGTGTCCAGCTCAAATTTAATGAATCAGGTTACATCAACTTTAAACAGGCTCCCCTGCATCTCCCTAACAGCAGGTCCGGGTGCAGCCTTCATGGCTATGCTGGGAATCAGCAGATACAAAGAGCAGTAATGTGAGCTTATTTAGCTCTGCAGTAACTAATGAATTTTGACTAAAGAAAAATTAATCTTGTTAAAAGCAGAAAAAGTAAGGAAATCTGTTTGCTTCTCTCTCAGGAGAGAAGATGTCCATTCTGCTAGGACACCATCAAAAACCTGAAGCATAATGGGAGTGGGAGGGTTACACTCATCAACAGACTTTTATGCTGCCAATGTAGGGGACAGCATAACCCCAGTGTTTTAGAATTAAATCACCCTGTGTAACAAATTAAGGAAGTGATTGTTTTAATGGTCTTCTCTAGCGATATATTAACCACTTAAGACCCGGACCAATACGCTGGTAAATGACCCAAGGTGTTTTTGCGATTCGGCACTGCGTCGCTTTAACAGACAATTGCGCGGTCGTGCGACGTGGCTCCCAAACAAAATTTGCGTCCTTTTCTTCCCACAAATAGAGCTTTCTTTTGGTGGTATTTGATCACCTCTGCGATTTTTATTTTTTGCGCTATATACAAAAATAGAGCGACATTTTTGTTAAAAAAAAAAATCAAATAAACTAAATTTTAGTCAAACATTTAGGCCAAAATTTATTTAGCCACATGTCTTTAGTAAAAAAAAAATCGCAATAAAAAAAAAATAGCTACCTAGCGGGAACAGCGACACTAATACAGCGATCAGAAAAATGATCGCTTAGTGACGCTGGCAATAGGGAGTGAAAGGGTTAACTAGGGCGGTGATCAGGGGGTTAAAACTTTATTAGTGGGGGTGGGGGGGCTATCCTGAACTTAACACTAACTGTTTTTTACACTGCCTGTCACACTGACACTAAATGCAGTGATTAGATCACTGCATTCAGTGACACTGTGACAGGGGGGTGGGGGGGGGGCGATCACAAGGGGTTAATATGCCTATGTGAGTGTGTGTCAGTGTTGTGTTGGTGCACACTTACTTGTGATGTCTTCTCTCATCAGCAGCGCTGGGAAACAGCGCTGCGATGAGAGGTGACATCATTTCCTCCTTCCTGTGTAAACACAGGAGGAGGAACTGACAGGATGGGAGCGCGCTCCCATTGGCTGGGAGCGATCGCGGGGGGGCGGGTAAGCGCCGACATCCGCCCGCTGATCCCGGATCGCTCCCGGAGCCAGGGGGACCCCCGCACGCCGCGGAGGGGGTCCCGATGGGACCCCCGAACCGCACTTAGGCGGGGACGTAAATTTACGCCCTTGTGCCTGTACGTGCCATTCTGTGGCCGTATATGTGCGTGCGGGGGTCCTTAAGTGGTTAAAACCAAGTCCCAGAAAGAAACATACATATGCAGTTGGCCAGGGGAGGGCTGGCAGCCTTAGGCCTGGGGGGCAAGTCCAGTCAAGTGGCCCATAGAGCATAGAAAAGTGCTGGATCGAGGAAAAAAGTCTAAGGGCCAGATTCAGTAAGAAGTTACGTGGCTTATCTCTAGATAAGCCGCGTAACTTCTAACCTACGCCGGCGTATCTGTTTTCTGTATTCAGAAAACAAGATACGCCGGGTTGCAGCTAAGATACGACCGGCATAATTGTATTACACCGTCGTATCTTAACTGCAATTTTAAAATGGCCGCTAGGGGCTTTCCTGCTGATTTACGCCGAGAATATGTAAATCAGCGAGATACGCCAATTCCCGAACGTACGCCCAGCCAACAAAGTGCATTTACGCCATTTACGTTAGGGTTTTCCCGGCGTAAAGATAAAGCACCAAAAAGCAGGCGCATCCTATGTTAAGTATGGACGTCGGGACAGACGTCGTTTACGTCGTTTGCGTAAGCCAATTCAGAATGGGGCTGGGTGTAAGTTACGTTCACGTCGTTTTCATTGACAATTTGCGACATGATTTGGAGCATGCGCACTGGGATACATTCACGGCCGGCGCATGCACAGTACGTTCGGCATGGGATCGCGCCTAATTTAAATACTACACGCCCCCTACCCGCCGAATTTGAAATTCGACAGGCCATTTACGCTACGCTCCTGCAACTTTTGTGAATAAAGCACTTGCGTGTAAATTTGCGGCAGGCGAAATGTAAATCACATACGTTACGCTGCCACAAAGATCCGCTCTCCATCCTGAATCTGGCCCTAAGATTGTTTATGGGCACAAGGGTCCGCACAGAGGCCCCCCTTACATCAGAGTCCGCACAGAGGCCCCCCTTACATAAGAGTCCGCACAGAGGCCCCCCTTACAGAGTCTGCACAGAGATCCCCCTTACATCAGAGTCCGCAAAGAACCTCCCCTTACATCAGAGTCTGCACAGAGCCTCCCCTTACATCAGAGTCCAGACAGTGGGCCCAGAGGCGATTCAGTTTACATGTGCAGCTCTATATAAGTTTTTCACTCACTCACTCACAGCCTCCCCTTACAACAGATTCCTTGTGTCTGTGCAGAGAGAGAAGGGGATGTCAGCGCTGGTGTGCGCTGAGGCTGAGCTACGTGTGAGACGAGACATAGCTCAGCTCTGCAGCCATCCACCTCGGAGCTGACACAGGCACCGCTGCACAGTGGGAGATGAGCAGCAGCCGTGACCTGTGTTAACAGAGCTCCAGCAGGCATATTCCTGCTCTGCAAAAACAGCATTTGATAGTGGCGGCCAGTGGCTGTGCATAGTGTCACCAGCCCGGGGGGAGATTTCCACCCTGCCCCCCCTCCCCTGCAGTTGGCACACATGTATGGCAACTTTTTTTTTTACCTGACAAAGCAGTATTTCTATTCACCTAGTCTTGGAATGCAGACAGCACAGTCAACCCATAACCAAAAATGTGTTTTCTTGTTAGCTTTTTTCCCCATCTGTTTTCACCTGGTAATCTGGCCAGGAACACACATACAGTGCGCTCATTCTGGATGAAGGAGCACAGGGTGCACCTTAGGACAGTAGTATTGTCAGCCAAACTCTGGCTTATACTTTATAGGCAGTTACAACAGTGTTTTTCCCTTTGGAATAAAGGTTTTACATAAATAAATAAAAAAATATCATCTGTAACGGATACATGCTGGAGAGCTTGTTTTTTAGAAAAACATACTTACTAGCTGGATCACCAGATGAACATAACAGAGAGAGAATCTAGAAAATAAAATAAATGCAGCTATCTCATTAAAGAATTGGTAAACTGCAATATAATAAAAGTTTGCTTTCGGGTTTATTACCTCTTTAAATTCTCTGTGACCTCTAGACTGATATGCATGTGAGCACTATAGTCTTGGTGTACATCAGCTTGTTAGTGGAAAGTTAAGTAACAGCAATGTTGACACGACACTCTCTCCCGATTTAATGCCGGGCGCGCAACGATTTATATAGGCCTCTTATGTCATCACAGTCCCATCATGCTCTGGGTGGTGACGACATAAGGGGCGGGGGGTCACAGGGTGACATCACCCGGAGACCACACCCCATGCCTACATAAATCGCTACACACCCAGCATTACAGCGGGAGGGAGCGTCGTGTCAACATTGGAAGAAGACTACAGAGAAGACCGGGCAACCGCTAGTAAAAGAGCTGGAAGAAGATAGCGGAGGAGCCCGGCAGAAGAAAGGAGGCACCGGAGAGCCGGGGAAGAACCAGAGAGCGTGGACACGACACCAGAGAGCAGAAGAAGAGCACGGAGAAGTTGGAAGAAGACCCCCGAAGTCGGAAAAAGACCCCCAAAGTCGGAAGAAGACCCCGAAGCTGCCTAATAAATGACTTTAAAAACCCGTGTAGTGTGTTTTTTTTTCTTGACACTTTTTTCCTCCAGGAGAATGGGTAGGGGGACGATGTATATATACACACACGCTGTTTGGGGGTTCCAAGTAATTTTCTAGCAAAAAATATGTATTTTAACTTGTAAGCAACAAATATCAGAACTTGGCTTAGGCATGAAAGGGTTACATTTGTAAAATAAGATATTTTAAAATGACTTGTGTTACTGTGCTCACCTCAGTGACAACTTAATATCCTTAAAAATCCTACCTTTTTTATGGGAGGAATTTCTTGCTCCCGATTTTTCGACTTAACGTGTGAATGTAATTTTTTTAGTATAAATGTAAATAAATTAATCTAGGGAGGAAGTTCACTGCATCTGCTTTATTTTGTGCCAGCTGTAGTCTGAGTAATATTGTTTGTGTTTCTTCAGTGTGAATGGGGGTAGATAATGGGTGATGAAGAGTTTTGTTGAGGCAGGAAGGAAAAAGAAAAAGGGTGCAGGGGTCATAGGTAGAGAGTTTTAAGAACATGCATGTTGTAGATGTTCATGTCATGTCAAAAAGGCAAAGATACAATTTTCAGCATACAAGCATTGCAAAGTTGTGCTACCTCCAGCTTCACAGCAAGTATTCTTTGCTGTGGCTCCAGAAACATCTTCAAAATGCTGAGAGGCCACACCTCCAAATAAGCACTTGCAATCCCCGAGTCAGATACTTAAAAAAATGGAGGCCCCTAACTGAGGAAGTTCCTCAGTTTGTTCAATATATATATATATATATATATATATACCCCTTCTAGGACTATACATTGGGTCTGTATTGTGCATACCCCTCCCCAGGTTGGATTACAACACAAGCTGCTAAGAAGCAGTGAATTCATGAGAGGGTATTCGCATGTCACCTGATTGTTGCCTTACATGTAAAAGTGCCCAACCTTGCCAAGTGTGGGACCGCCACCCGGGGTCGCCCACTTTGATAGATGGCGACCGGGGGGAGGGTGACCCAAGGTTGAGGAGTTGGCCAATGCCTGATTCATCCTTGGCCAGTTGTTATTCAGGATAAAATTCCACTCTGTGCCCATTTCGGTCTACAAACTGTGACCTTATTTCTTCTGGCCATCATGGATGACTTCTGACCTATCAGATAAGGCACATTCTCACCGGTTGATTTGATTTACCACAACAGTTACCTAACAGGTAGTTTATACCAGCACTTAAGTTGATCAATTTCTGGGCTGGTTTCCCTTCACTAGATTGTGTCCAATATATTATATTAAGTGCTCATTTTTTTTGTTATGTAGGCCCGGATGGGTCCGGTGGGCCACTGCGCCCGCCACAGTGTCCGCACTTGCTCAGGACTCTGTCCTAGCCAACCACCGATCTCTTGGTGGGTCCCTGGATCCACGTTTGGTTGCACTAATGCTTTTTCCAAATTTTCTCAGCATTATTGTGCATCTCTTTATCTATTTCTTTTAGTACCTCCCTCTTCTTTACCCTTAAGTCCACAGAGTCTGTATCCAGCGACAACGGTATACCCTTAACCACTTTTCCACCATTACACTACACTGGTTGTCGTTAAATGTTCAAGGTATGAACTCACCTCAAAAAAGTATTTAAGCATCTTGAAAAAACTATATATATATATATATATATATATATATATATATATATATATATATATATATATATATATATATAGCATGTCTACAGGAAACTAATTTTTCCTCTGCCTCCAGCCCTAAGTATTTTGACCCCCAATACCCCCAGGGGTTTATGGCCAACGGTCTGACCAAACAGAGGGGAGTTCCTATAGCTTTTCGCAAATCAGCACCTTTTAAAAGTATAACCTAGATAGCGGACTCCGATGGTCGATACATCCTGCTCATGGGTACTATTCAGGATACAGAAGTTACCATAATGACCTATTATGCCCCCAATTCTAACCCAGGACCCTTCTTATGCCATGTCTGCTCCCTATTGACATCTCACAAACAAGGAACCCTGCTTCTAGCAGGTGACTCTAACGTGGCCCTGGATCCTGTACTGGATAAATACTGAGTGGCAGCTTTACCTGCAGCAAAATGTTTTCCCACTCTCTACGCTCTCATGATCTGGTAGACCACTGGGGAGAATTGCACCGATTGAGTAAAGATTACACGTACTACTCTCACCCTAGAATTGACCATATGATAATACTTCTGCCGGTCACTAGTGCATAACCCTCGATATTCCTTATTGATCATGAACGACTCCCTATTTTCCCTTCATGACATTCAGGAAGATTTGTTAAAAAACCTCTGGAGAACACTTCCGCCTCAACTCCGCTTCTGTCACTTCCCTGGTGACCCTGTGGGGGCCTATAAGGCTGTGCTCAGGGGTTAAATTATACAAATATCCTCAAAACTTAAAAAATAATGCCAAAAGCTGCAGAAAACACTGGAATCCCGGCTGGAATCCACTTCCACAACTTTTAAACAAACCCCTACACCTGCTAACGGTAAACTTTTGGACCAGGCTCACACAGAATTAGACTTATGCCTCACCAATCACTGTGCTGGTCTCGCCAACATTGGTATATTAAAGCAAACAAACCAAATGTGATGCTGGCCAAAAGGTTACGTACTTTCAACCGGCATAACATATCAACATACTACAGAATTTTCGGATCAATAGGACACAGACTTTTACTTATTTAACCACTTAAGGACCTGCTCGTGTACATATACATTGTTTTTTTAAAGATGGATATCTCTGTAACGGAAGCAACTGCTGCCACAACCGAGGTATCCATCTTTAGCATGAGCGGTCCTGTAAATGATAACGGTGGTCTCCGCAGCGAATCACCGTTACCGGCGGCGGGGGAGGGGCCCCCCTCCCGAGCCCTCCGCCACTTACTTGAGCCATCGGTATTGGCGGAGGTGATCGGGTCCTTCTGCCTGCTGTGTGGGGATGCGAGTGTAGGCAATTTGGCCCCCACCTGTCCCCATAGCATAGCAGGGCGGAAGTGACGTCAAAACGTCAGTTCCACCCATGCTTCTTAAAAGGCACATTTTTTGTTGTCATTTTTTCAAATGACAAATTTTCAATTTTTTATTTTTTTTTGCATTTAAGTCTGAATATGAAATCTGAGGTCTTTTTGAGCCCAGATCTCATATTTAAGAGGACCTGTGAAGCTTTTTTCTATTACAAGGGATGTTTACATTCCTTGTAATAGAAATAAAAGGGATAGATTTTTATTTATTTTTTTCGTTGTAAAAAATGATCAACTAAATAAGAAAACAAAACAAAAAAAAAATTAAAGCGCCCCATCCGGCGAGCTCGCGTGCAGAAGCGAACGCATATGAAAACGGTGTTCAAACCACACGAGTGAGGTATCGCCGCGATCGTTAGAGCGAGAGCAACAATTCTAGCCCTATACCTCCTCTGTAGCTCAAAAGATGCAACCTATAGAATTTTTTAAACGTCGCCTATCCAGATTTTTAAGGGTAAAAGTTTGACGCCATGCCACGAGCGGGCGCAAGTTTTAAGCATGACATTATGGGTATCATTTTACTCGGCGTAACATTATCTTTTACAATATATAAAAAAATCGGTCCAAATTTATTATCAATTAATTTTTTAATTAAAAACAGTGATTTTTTTCCAAAAAAAGTGCGCTTGTATGACCGCTGCGCAAATACGGTGTGACAAAAAGTATTGCAATGACCGCCATTTAATTCTCTAGGGTGTTAGAAAAAATATATATATAATGTTTGGGGGTTTTAAGTAATTTTCTAGCAAAAAAAACTGTTTTAGTCTTATAAACACCAAATCTGAAAAACACCCATGGTCCTTAAGTGGTTAAGTGCAGTGTCAGTAACCCTGACGGGTGGTCCACTATATGGTGTTTACAATTAATGACATGTGCATGATTTTTTTATATTTTTTTTAAAGACATTTTTATATAGTTATCGTTCAGAGAGTCATACCTAACCCATCTAACCCTAACCCCCTAACCCTATGTCACTATTGTTATATTGACTGAAGGTGCGCTGTCCGGCCACGATGTAATCTGTGTGCTTTAGAGTGCCTGCTTGTGCTCCGAGTGTAGGTGCGGCATGGTTGACATTGCGGCCGGGGATAATAACCAAGGGGGTGGAACCCATCACTTGGTACATAAACAGCTGACGGCCACACGTGATCCCGCCAAGAAGTCAAGAAGTGACGAAAAACAGAGACATGATCAGGTGGCCTAACAGGAAGTGAAGCGTGCGCTCCATGGCGAACCAGGAAGTAACAAAAAACACTAATGTACACAGACGGATTGAGGAGAAACCCCCCCACGTGGTGTCGTTTTTGGTGAAAGGTGCACGGACTGAGTCTGGATTTTAAGCACAACTGCACTTCACTTCACTCCATTTCATATATGAATAATACATGGAAGTTACGTCAAAGTTTCAAAGTTTGACAAAAGTGCTGCTACAGTATTACTAAGGATTTTGAGTATTTTTAACATTGTTTTCTATATATACCTTTTTTTCTCTCAAGTAGCTGCTCTTAGATCATTTTACAAGTATTGTTTATGATTTTACTATTAATTTTTGACATCATATTCCTGTATTTAAACCTTAATTTTTTTCCTGAAGCGCCGAATGGTGTTTTTTTGGTTAGAGCAGATATAAGCATCTTGTTTTGAATATTATGAAATAAGTTTTGATATTGTTGTCACGCTTTATAATTGCCTGCATGGTCTTGCTATACAATGCTCGTCCATGTAATTATGTATGACATTATTGTAAAAAACATTGTGTTATTTACGGTTGTAGAAAAAAAAAAAAAAAAAACATATTTGTTCTACATTTATTGCTTGTTAGCCTTGTATTCATGCCTCACTCAAAGTGCCAAAATCTTCCTATTCTATATAGTTATGCTGCCCAAACCTGAACGTGACCACCTCTCTTAGGCCAATTTCCGACTCATATCTTTAATCAATGTTGACATGAAGATCCTCACCAAAATGTGGGCTAACCGTTTAAACTCCTTTCTTCACCGTTTAATTAAAAAAGACCAAGTAGGGTTTGTACCACAGAGACAGGCAGAAGGTGCCATTAGGAGAATCATTCAATTGCACCACCTTACCCATACCCGCGCCCTGAAAACTATGCTTTTGTCACTGGACGAGAACAAGGCCTTTGCCACTTTGTCCTGGCCTTATCTCATGACAGTGCTCTACAACTATGGCTTTGGCACATCCTTTTTAACTTGGTTGGCATCACTATACGATGCCCCTCAGGCTAAAATTAAATACTACAGATTTAAACCCCTTATTTTTCCTAACCGGAGGGGCACTCAACAGGGCTGTCCGCTTTCAGTTATCTTGTTTGTCCTATGGATTCGCTGGTGATACAGATATAAAAAGGTACTCAAGTGGCGGGTTATGCTTATAAAATCTCCTTGTTTGCAGATGACATCCTATTGACTGTATTGTCACCCAGAATCTCGCTGCCCAATTTATTTTCCTTTTTGGAGACCTGTGCAAGTCTAAGGCGATGACCGTAAACCTTTCCTCCTCAGAACTGACCTCTCTAAAAGCCAACTTCTCATTTCAATGGCTTCCCGCATTGCTCTATCTGGGTATACACTGTACATCTCACTTCTAAACATGGTGGACAGTACCAGGCCGATTTCCCTCCTCTCTTTAGAAAGCTCACTGACATGCTATCCTGGTTCCACCTCCCACTATCCTGGTTTGGCAGGATCTTTGCGGTTCGTATGATCTACCTACTGTTGCATCTCTTTTGAGTATTACCAGTCCCAATCGCCTCCTATATATTATGAATTCACCAACGCAAGCCCTTTAAATTTATACAGTATACATGGCTTCAAAATTACAGCATAGCTATATGTGGTACATGTGTTACGTACCAGTAAGAGTGGTTCCATATGAAAAAGCTAAAAGCAGATTGTGTAGATGGGGATACAGAGGAACATCAATCCAGCACCAACTTGAAACTAATAGATTCAGGTCCTAAATCACTCTTACTGGTACTTAACACATGTAATGCATTAAGCTATACCGCAATTTTGGAGACATGTATACTTATGCCACGTACACACGATCGGTTAAACCGCTGAGAACGGATGGACCGTTTTCATCGGTCCAAACTGATCGTGTGTAGACGCCATTGGTTATTTAACCATAGATTAAAAAAGCCAACTTGTTTTAAATTTAACCGATGGATACCTAACCGATAGCAAAAAAGTGATGGTTTGTAGGCACGACCATCGGTTAAAAATCCACTCATGCTCAGAATCAAGTCGACGCATGCTTGGACGCATTGAACTTCATTTTTTTCAGCACGTCGTTGTGTTTTACGTCACCACGTTTTGACACAATAATTTTTTTAACCGATGGTGTGTAGGCGCGACGGACCATCAGTCAGCTTCATCGGTTAACCGATGAAAACGGTCCATCAGTCCATTCTCATTGGATGGACTGATCATGTGTACGCGGCATTGTTTATTGTTTTAGAGTGTAAAATAACTTTGACAGCACTCAACCTGCTTGTCATCCCGATGAAGGTTGTATACCGGAAACGCTTTGGGTACCAGGGAACATCACTCATAGGAGTCCGAGTGTCATTTCTTATATACTGTATGTTATGTTGTATAATTGATGTCTGTTTTGTTGCATATATGAACATTATCCATCTTGGTTCATGTTTTTAAACATTTGTATTTATGTCTTTTGATAATTTTGTTGCAACAAAACATTGTTTCTACATACATCAGTGTCTGGCCTTTAAAGTCTCATTCTAGAGGGGGAATAATCTACAGTATAGGGATGTGGCCATTACACCATTTCATTTTACATGGTGATTACCTCTCTCTTTCTTATAAACAAAAATAGAGCGACAATTTTGAAAAACAACAATATTTAATTTTTTTACTGTAATGATCTAGCAAAGAGCGGTGACGTACAACATGTACGACAACACTATAAAGGGGAAGTACCCTTTGGGCTGCTTTAGCTGTTTCAGTGTTTGTAAAAGACGATTCGCGCTTTTCTGTCTGTTACACCATGATGAATGTGCTTACTCCATTATGAACGGTAGTTTTACCAGAACGAGCGCTCCCGTCTCATAACTTGCTTCTGAGCATGCGTGCCTTTTTTACATTATTTTAGCCCACACACGATCATTTTTTACAACCTGAAAAATGACATTGTTTAACTAATTGCCGACCGCCCGCCAGCATATTACTGCGGGACGGTGGCACTGCTACGCGGGAGCACATAGCTCTACGTCCTCCCTTTAGCAGCTTGTAGGACGTGCGCGTCCCCCGAGTCCCGCGCGTGCCCGGCGGGTACGATCGCCGCCGGGCACCCGTGATTGCTTGTTACAGAGCGGGGAACGGGAGGTATGTGTGTAAACAGCGGGGGAAACGCTGATCTTCTGTTCATACAATGTATGGACAGAAGATCAGTGAGGCCACCCCCCCCCATACAGTTAGAACACACCAGGAATACACTTAACCCCTTTCCTGACCCCTAGTGTTAACCCCTTCACTGCCAATGGCATTTTTATAGTAATACAATGCATTTTTATAGCATTGATCGCTCTAAAAATGCCAATGGTCCCAAAAATGTGTCAAAAGTGTCCGATGTGTCCGCCATAATATCGCAGTACCGAAAAAAAAACGCTGATCGCCGCCATTACTAGTAAAAAAAATAAAATAATAAAAATGTCATAAAACAACCCCCTTTTTTGTAAATGCTATAAATTTTGCGCAAACCAATTAATAAACGCTAATTGCGATTTTTTTTTACGAAAAATATGTAGAAGAATATGTATTGGCCTAAACTGAGGAAAAAAAATGTTTTTTTTATATCTTTTTTTGGGGATATTTATTATAGCAAAATGTAAAAAATATTGATTTTTTTCAAAATAGTCGCTCTATTTTTGTTTATAGCGCAAAAAATAAAAACCGCATAGATGATCAAATACCACCAAAAGAAATCTCTATTTGTGGGAAAAAAAGGACGCTCTGGTCTTTGGACAGCAATATGGTCCGGGGCTAAAGTGGTTAAGATGACGTTAAAAAATGCAGCATATTCAAAATTTTCTTTTTCGTTTTTCACAACCTGAAAAACGATGTGTCGCCCACGCACGATCATTTTAAATGACGTTTTTGAAAAACAACGTTTTTTCCATGCTGAAAAATGATCGTGTGTACGTGGCATAAGATTTATCTCCGTGTGAGAAATCATTCTACTGCTGGCTCAGACACACATATTGGGCACTTGTTGGTTAGATCATTCATATTTGGACAAACCCAATACAGATTGTACTCCAGGAAATTTGGCCCATGTGACTCAGATATCAGTAGGTAAGCTTTCTATCAAATCCAATTTGGTCTATATGCAAAATATCTACAATGCACACAAGCTCTAAGAAAATGTTATGACTCCAGGTATTTGTGTACAGCAAAGTATACCAGGTGTTGTTTCCAGGCTTCAATGTGCTTTCAGTAATGTTAAACAAGCTAAGCAGGCATTGGTCATTTCAAGTACCTTGAAGGTATAGCCAAAGCATTGATCACTGGATCACAGAGTGCAGTTCGTTCTGTACTCTTATGACTAAAGTCACTCAGCGGGTCCAGGCTGGAGAAAGACTTAGATGCCTGGACCAGAAACTGGCTCAGCCTCCCAGCTGTGCCACTTAGGAGACTGAGCCAACTGCTCCCTCCCCAGCCCAGCACTCCATTGGACTCTGGAGGGGCAGAGCAGAAAGTTGGTCATTGACATGGGAGAACTGAGCGAGCAGTTGTGTGTGATTGCTCAGTTTTCAGTACAGAGGCAGATGCAGCACTGCAACGATGATGCAATTACCAAGGTTAGTATACTTTTTTTTGTTTATATATATATATATATATATATATATATATATATATATATATATATATATATATATATATAGTATACAGTACAGACCAAAAGTTTGGACACACCTTCTCATGCCAAGAGTTTTCTTTATTTTCAAGATTCTGCAAATTGTAGAGTCACACTGAAGGCATCAAAACTATGAATTAATACATGTGGAATTATATACATAACAAAAAAGTGTAAAACAACTGAAAATATATGTCATATTCCAGGTTCTTCAAAGTAGCCGCCTTTTGCAGCAGACACATCTCTAGAACAACTGTTAAGAGGAGACACTGTGAATCAGGCCTTCATGGTAGAATATCTGCTAGGAAACCACTGCTAAAGAAAGGCAAAAAGCAGACGAGACTTGTTTGGGCTAAAGAACGCAAGGAATGGACATTAGACCAGTGGAAATCTGTGCTTTGGTCTGATGAGTCCAAATTTGAGATCTTTGGTTCCAACCACCGTGTCTTTGTGCGACGCAGAAAAGGTGAACGGATGGACTCTACATGCCTGGTTCCCATCGTGAAGCATGGAGGAGGAGGTGTGATGGTGTGTGGGTGCTTTGCTGGTGACACTGTTGGAGATTTATTCAAAATTGAAGGCATACTGAACCAGCATGTCTACCATAGCATCTTGCAGCGGCATGCTATTCCATCCGGTTTGCGTTTAGTTGGACCATCACTTATTTTTCAACAGGACAATGACCCCAAACACACCTCCAGGCGGTGTAAGGGCTATTTGACCAAGAAAGAGAGTGATGGGAGACCATTTCAGGTGACTACCTCTTGAAGCTCATCAAGAGAATGCCAAGAGTGTGCAAAGCAGTAATCAAAGCAAAAGGTGGCTACTTTGAAGAACCTAGAATATGACATATTTTCAGTTGTCGCACACTTTTTTGTTATGTATATATATAATTCCACATGTGTTAATTCATAGTTTTGATGCCTTCAGTGTGAAGTCATGAAAATCAAGAAAACTCTTGGAATGAGAAGGTGTGTCCAAAGTGAATAAACTGCCTGCTTAATGTAAATTACAGTCTCTCGGTCCACGCCAGCAACATACTTCACAGGACTGACGTGCAGGTGGCCCTATATAGTGTGGGGTGTGGACTTCTTTCTCCCTGAGTGCACTGGGTAGGTATCACGTGGGTAGGTACCGGAGCATGATGGGACTGTGATGTCGTAGATGGCCTATATTAAGTCGGTGCGAGCCGCCGTACCCGGCATTGCAGCGAGAGGAAGCGACGTGTCAACATCTAAAGGAAAGAAGAAGCGAAGACAGCAGAAGATGAAGAAGAAAGCAGAAGGCGACAGAAGCAGACGGAAGAAGAAGTCAGAAGCCGACAGAAGCACACCACCCCCGGCCGAAGACGTCGGAGGAAGCCCGCGCGGGGGGGGGGGGGGGGGGCACGCTTTTATAAAAGGGACCCCCCCGGCGGCGGAAGAGAACCAGACGGCGGCGGAGAAGAGTGGCACCCACCCCCCCGCCGAAGACGTTAGAGGAAGCCCGCCGGGGGGGGGGGGGCGCTTTTATAAAAGCGACCCCCCTCCCCGGCGGCGGAAGAGAACCAGATGGCGGGAAGAAGAGCGGCCCCCATCCGAAGACGTCAAAGAAGCAAGCCCCCCCTCGTGATAGAGCTAAAGAAGAGAGCATTTGTGTTTACACTTTGCTTGCAGGTGAATGGGTAGGGGTACGATGTACCCCATACTCATTCACTTAGGGTGGGGGGCCAGTATCTGGGGGCCCCCTTATTAAAGTGGGCTTCCAGATTCCGATAAGCCTCCCGCCCGCATACCCCGACAACCAACAGCCAGGGTTGTCGGCAAGGGGCCCTGTCCTCATCAACATGGGGGCAGGGCGCCCCCCTGCCCCAGAGCACCTGACTCCCCCATTTTGAGGGCATGCTGCCTGGTACGGCTCAGGAGGGGAGGGGGCGCTCGCTCGCCCCCACTTCTTTCCTGACCGGCCGGCCGGGTGGCGTGCTTTGGATACGGGTCTGGTACGGATTGTGGGGGGACCCCCACGCCGTTTTTTCAGCGTAGGGGGGTCTCCTTACAACCCATACCAGACCTAAGGGCCCGGTATGCTCCTGAGGGGGGAACCCATGCCGGGTTTTTATTTAAAATCCGGCGGGGAGTTCCCCCTCAGAATTCATACCAAACGCCGACCACGTGTAGAATTGTCGGGAATCCACGTCGGATCCCCGTCGCTTCTATGACGCACTCGCTGGAATGTGCTTTTACTATTCCAGCGAGTGCGAGATGTCGGCACCCTGTCGCCGAGAATCAGCACAATGCTGTCGTGCTAAAAACAGATTCTCGGCGGCAGGTACTGTATATATATTATATACATACATACACACATTCATATACCCTATACTTCTCTTTAAGGGCTGATGAACACTGCAGCTCAAAAAAACGCGGCTTTTACAGGCATTTGAGCTTTTGTTTCCTTCCTAAAGCTTGAAGAAGCTTGTGCTTTTTTGTGCTCTTTTGCACCGTTTAAAAGGGTAGTAAACTCAAAACCAAAAACGTAATATATTGCAGCTTACCAATCATTCGATGCGGTGGCTGCATCAATTTTCTTTTCTTTGGATTTTTCCCCTCTGTTTTCACCTGGTGATCTGGCCAGTAACACACCTCCTGTATTAGTGAGACACAACTCTTGAGGAATGATGAGAGGAGGGACAGCAGATTGCATCATTGTCAGTGTGGGTTGAGGGTGGGGGTGTGTTGGGTTGTTAAATGTGTTAGCAGATTTAGAACCGCAAACAAATTGAAGCCAAACTTAACCTCACACTTTATGAACAGTTACAGCAAACAGTTTATTTTTTCTTTTGGGATAAAGGTTTTACATGAATAAATGGAAGCTAATCATTTTAGTCACCCCTGACAGTGTTGAGTTGTTTTTCACAGGAGAATCTATCCGTTGACATGGATGAGACAAACAGACTTGCTGGCTGGATCACCAGATAACAGAAGAAAGAAAGTACAGGAAACAAATGCAGCCATCACATCTAAGAATTGGAAACCTGCATTATAATAAATGTTCTGAGTTTAATAATGCTTTAATTATAATCAGTGTTCAGCAATGGACTTTGAAAAAAAAAATCCTATTGTATGGACTTTATTTCACTACACAGATGTGTCACCTACAAACACACAAATGGTACATTTATTTAGAAAATTTTAAAATAGGTTAAAATGTATTGCACCCAAAAATAAACCTTGACATACACCACTATGTAGTCAAGTGCAAGGACTTTTCTGATTTTATGCACATTTAACCACTTAAGCCCCGGACCATATTGATGGTCAAAGACCAGGCCACTTTTTGCGATTCGGCACTGTGGTTCCCAAACAAAATTGGCGTCCTTTTTGTCACACAAATAGAGCTTTTTTTTGGTGGTATTTGATCACCTCTGCGGTTTTTAGTTTTTGCGCTATAAGCAAAAATAATAATAGATAATAAATATCCCCCAAAAATATATAAAACAATAATTGTTTTCCTCAGTTTAGGCCAATACGTATTCTTCTACATATTTTTAGTAAAAAAAATTGCAAAAAGCATTTATTGATTGGTTTGCGCAAAAGTTATAGTGTTTACAAAATAGGGGATAGTTTTATGGCATTTATTAATATTTTTTTTTTACTAGTAATGGCGGCGATCAGCGATTGTTATCGGTACTGCAACATTATGGCGGACACTTTTGACACATTTTTGGGACCATTGGAATTTTTATAGCGATCAGTGCTATAAAAATGCATCAGTTACTATAAAAATGCCACTGGCAGGGAAGGGGTTAACACTAGGGGGCGAAGAAGGGTTTAAATATGTTCCCTGGGTGTGTTCTAACTGTAGGAGGGGGGTGGACTGACTAGGGGAAATTACTGATCGCTGTTCATACATTGTATTAACAGACAATCAGGCATTTCTCCCCCTGACAGGAACGGGAGCTGTGTGTTTACACCAACCCCTACATACAATGTGGAATTCATTTCTTGAAAGTAGAAATCTCTATTGATGGAGAAGAAATGTTATGCTGCTTGTTATATAGGAAGCCATCTGCAGGAAACACCATCCTGCATGCCACCAGTGCACAACGAAAGCCTCTACTCAAAAGTATCTTAGGCCCCTTTCACACTGGAGCATTATCCAAGCGTTTTTCGAGCGAAGCCTCATCTGCAATCCCAATGTGCTGGTAAAGCACCGCTAAGACTCTAACATTTTAGGGCGTTTTTGCAGTGCCTCAGTGTGAAAGGGTAAGGCGTCTTTACAGCGCTTTCAATTCATTTCAATGAGTACTCTATATCAGATTGATATGTAGGAGATATAGCCATACCCTTTTAAAAAGGCATACAACAAAGCCAACAGTCAGGAAAGAAAAAATCACATATTTTTTTTATACAAACCCAAAAGTTTTAATCAATCAGTAAGAGTAATTACCCAATACCCGAGACAACATACCAAAATAAAATGTTCAGAGTAAATGTTGTCTCCTTTTAGTGGGGGATCGTATTGTTAGTAAACATATCAAACCCTACCCAGAAATCACATACAAACGAGTACCCTCTCTTAGGGACTGTTTGGTAAAGAGTCATTTTCAGACTGCAGCTCGGGTCAAAACATTTCGGGCGGGCACGCGTATGCATGTGGGAAATGTGATGTTTGTTGATATGTGTTAACTTGCTGTGATATTATTCTTCCTGATGGCCAAATTCATTCTATTTCACACAAAGTTACCTGTCAAGCTGCAGAAGTGGTATATTTGGCCTAATACCCATGTGGATGTTTTTATGTAGGAAAGACCAAATGTCCATTCTATAAACATACAAAGGATTATACTACCCCGATTCAGAAATGCCTCATGGACACAGCTATAAGCCGACACATGATGTTACAACACAATTTTGACATTAATGTGATCAGATTTATGGCCCTCGAACATGTACCCCAAGCATGCAAGGGGTGGAGGTATCGATCAAACACTGTTACAACTAGAAATCCATTGGATTTATAATCTTAAAGCGGAGGTTCACCCTAAATATAAGCCCTCCCATGTGATCCAGCATACTGGTGCCAGCATGCTGTTTTTTTTTTTTTTAATCCATGTACTTACTGTATTATGCTGAATTTTATTTTTTTTACCCCGCGGTGGACGGCGCCAGTATAGCGCGTCACATCTTACGAAAGTACCCGAAAAGGACTCGGGTAATCTCGGCGAAAATGCGGCGCCTGCGCACAGACCTAGGAGCTGACTGCGCAGGCGCCGTATTTCTCCGAGTCCTACGGCTATGGCGCGTCACGCCCTCCGAAAAACGCCGAAATAGGACTCGGAGAAATACGGCGCCTGCGCAGTCAGCTCCTAGGTCTGTGCGCAGGCGCCGCATTTTCGCCGAGATTACCCGAGTCCTTTTCGGGTACTTTCGTAAGATGTGACGCGCTATACTGGCGCCGTCCACCGCGGGGTAAAAAAAATAAAATTCAGCATAATACAGTAAGTACATGGATTAAAAAAAAAAAAAAAAAAAACAGCATACTGGCGCTGACGCCAGTATGCTGGATCACATGGGAGGGCTTATATTTAGGGTGAACCTCCGCTTTAATGCCACTATGTACCCAGGTTTAAACAAATATATAAGATTAAAAAAAAACAATTGTAATGTATATTCAGTTATTTCCATATGTTTCTTTTGTTTACCTATTATGTGGTATTTTCTGATCACGTTTTTTTTCCCTCCATATTGGTACTTTACCGACCTTCTACTTTCTCTGCCTTGTGATCAACATCATTGTTTTGATACTATAGGATAACTATTCAATTTTAAATTGTTTTTGTAAATGATTATATGTACTGTGAGTTGATGAACCATTTAACATTGAACAAAATGATATTGTAACTGTAATAATGGTGTATTTTGTAATAATTTGTTCCATTATGCAGTATTCTGTTCAAGCGCTGCACATTTACTGGAGGTTCACCGGTTCAAATGGAATGTGCAGTTTTCCCTTTTAATCACCAGAGAACATAGGGATTATTCCAGGTGTTGTATACTTTGGTAGGCAGTGTGTGCAATCTCATGGACGTCCGAGGCACCTGTGGAATTCCTAGCAGTGCCCAGTTTGGTTGCTCATCAGGCACCAGCAAGTTTTCCACCTGAACACTCCCATACCAAGCTATCCTGGTGTCATTCCACGGACTTCAGTTCAGCTATGTTGGGCTTGGTCTGAGGGAGCTGACACCACCTGCTGCAGTTTTGGGTGGTGCACATCTTGTCATTCTGTCAGCACCTCCCCATACATTTCCTGCATTGCACTATGGGTCCTGTAGGCAGGCTGAGGTTTCCTTGCATTGGCGCATGTGCAGTGACCACATTTCGTCCACGCTCAATCAGTGATGGCAGACGCGACCAAGCAGGGGGATACAAAAGGCCTGCATTTCCGGCATATCATCTGCTGGAAGGTGGGGGTGACCATTGTCATACTTTGTCATAGTGAATGGTAATATGACTGGCTACTATTTTTGAAGTTTTGGATGACTGGAGTATATACAGGGTACACTATGATACCATGCTGTGTCTGTGGCTGGTGCGTTGGTATTGCACTGGTAGAGGAATCCTTGTTGACTTGTAAATGTACATAGATTGACTTTGATTGGGATTGTGTCCGGTGGCCAATTGGAGGCAATTCCCCTGTATGTTTGGAGGTGTCCATGCCTGGGCACCAACTTTGGCTGATTGTACAGGATGTCTTGCATGTTTTAAATTTGTGCCTGGCTGCCTTTGCCTCTGACTGTATACCATGTTGGCAGAATGACACACTATGTGAGATTATCTTTCTCCCTTTTATTGCAGTGGTTGTTTTAATTGGTAGCACCAATTATTTGTGATTGCAGCCAGCTCCTGGTGCCCCTGCAGTAATCTTTGTCCATATCACTGTCTAATAAGCTGTTAGCCCCTAATTGAACATGTGTTGTCTGTGTCCAATAAGTTATGAGATATTGGAAGAAATTTTGAGTATTGTATTCCCATAGCCTGGTCCTTTTGTGTCCTCTAATCATTCTCTATATATGGACACCAGTGACCACTGATGTCATATGTAATATACTCTGATTTGTATTTAAACCCTCTAAGGCCGCGTACACACGGAGGGACATGTCCGCTTCCAGCAGACATGTCTCCTTCGGATTTTCATCCGACGGCGTGTACACACCATCGGATCAAAATCCCCGCCGGCAGACAGCGCGGTGACGTGGCGGTGACGCCGCCACGTCATCACACTAGAAAGTAAAAAACTTCCACGCATGCGTCACATCCATTCGACGCTTGTGCGGGCAGATATGTCCGCTGGTTAGTGTACTAACCAGCGGACATGTGATATAAGATTGGCCTCTATAGGATATATATAATATAAGATAGTTAAAAGTACCATCATCCAGGATTCTAAGTTAGATAAAAATTGGAATTTGGGTCCCAAACCAAAAACCAGGGGGATTTTGGGCGATTGAACTGTTGCGGTACGATAAGCAATTGTAAAGAATGCACATGTAAAGAAACATAGATTTTTTATTAATATTGATGTAAACCAATAAAATACAAACAAACATGCAATTAAAAAAAGTGACACTCTATATGTACCACCACAATAGTCGACCCCAAGAAGGGGGAAGGTCATAGTGGGAGTAGAGGTCACTGGGAGTTTCTCTACTAGTTTTGCGGCCGTTGCCGCTTCTTCAGGAGAAAAGTCTATGACCCCCATCATCCGCGGGGGCAGGAGTAACCAGGTGAGGTCTCCTGCGGCGACCAACAGGGGACATATGTGTGGATGGATATAAAAAATCTGTACTGGTAAGTAGCAGGAATAGGGGGTCCTCTGGAAAAGGAACCCAGCCGGAACTGGCGGACGCTGGGTCCCCGATTGCTGCCACTTTACCGAGTGCCCAGCTACCCTGGCTATAATCTCCAGTCCCAGGTACAATTGTTTGTGCTATGTATGCACCAAGCAGTGCCTTGCTGCCTTCAACCACCATGTTGTCCCAGCACCAGTTCATGGCTATTGGCATTGTATTACTATAAAAATGCCATTGGCAGTGAAGGGGTTAACACTAGGGGGCAGGGAAGGGGTTAAGTGTGTTCCTGGGTGTGTTCTAACTGTATGGGGGGGTGGCCTCACTAGGGGAAATCTCTGATCTTCTGTTCATACATTGTACAGGACCGGGAGCTATGTGTTTACATTTACATGCTGTGTCTGACACATCTTATTTCCATGTATATGTTATTTAACAATTTGGTTCTAATCCTTGATATTTTACACATAACAGAAAGCGGCTTTTTCTCAGTAAGAAAACAAACTCCTTTTTTTAAATGTCTTCAAAAATGCTACCTCTACTAAGATGGTTGCCTCCACACAGAGACACTGCACAAAACAAACCATGGTAAATTGGTACACTCACACTTAGCAAAGTGAATGTCCACTAATATTGGTGAATACAGTGCTCCCTTTCAATACCTAATCATGTACAAGGAAAATAAAAAAACATTTTTGTATACATGTGATTGGATAACCAATGTTAACACTCATTCCTTTAGTAAATCAAGCTGTAAGGAGGATGTTTGTTTACCAGATTGATTAACGTATTCTTTGCGAGTGAGGGGCTTTTGGTCTGCTCAGTTGAGATCTGCCAAATAAAGTGGTGTGGGCATCTTAACCAGAAGCAGTACTAGGAAGAACCAAATGACAAATCCAGAACATGCTCATGAGATTATATCTTTAAGCATCCAGGCATCCCTCAAAAAAAGATGGAGTGTTTGGTGGAGCAAAGAGGCATCTTGACAATGTGTTCATCCTATTTCCCCCACATACTCTACAGACTCTGCTGCTTTTAAAGGATAGTGAAAAAAAAACAAAAAAAAAAAAACACACACATTTGGCACTTGGTCCTGGCTTTCCACATCTCTAGTAGTATTTTCAAGCAGAACAATTAGCCCATGTACCCAAACTATATGCTTGATTTGAAGACCCTCTCTGGGTCTCTCTTGTGGCCCTGGATTGCAACACCATTAAAGTTAACAACTTGCTTTGGCTTGACCCTTCTAATAAACATCACATTAAAAGTAGCTGCTACAGAAGTAATGTTATAAATCTTGGTAGAAGTTAAAAATTTCCGCTAATCTCCTATCCCACCATAACCCCTCATGCCCTCCTTATATAATCCCTTAATCCCATTGGCCAACAGAAGGAACTCCCACACCACACACTTTCACGATTTATGAATTAAACAATCCTTGTGTGCAAATATTTCCCTTCCTGGCAGACCTTAAATGCTTTCTTACTTCGAATCAAAATGTGACTTTGATCCTCATACAATCGGGTCTAATCTTACTTTTGTTTTCTTTACGTATAGCTTTGTCCTCTCAACAGCTACCAAATTATACTCACAAATGGTCATTGTATCTAGGAGAAGAGCTGGGCGATCAGGAGTGGTCTTAAAGATAGAGCACAACTAATTCACGCTCTACTAATGTTCTAGCAGTTCAGACAAATTACAAAGTGATGACTAGGTGATATCTGGTGGAATTGCTCAATATGTTTCAGGACACGCCACCCTATGTTTTCATGGCTACAGCCAGGTTGGCACCTTTTCTCATGCATGGTGGACCCGTCTTGTGGTATGTCGATTTTAGACCAATGTTCTCCAGACAATTTCAGAATTTTCAGAACAAACAGTTGAATTCTTGGCTAATTTGCACTTTTAAATAATAAACACCCTGGCATTCCTAAACAGAATTTTATTTTACGGCAGCAAGGCAGGCCATTGCTAAGGCCTGGAAATTGCCCACCCTGACCTTAACCAATTTGTCATCTGGGTTTAACCCCATCCTCCATGAAAAAAATTGAAACAAAGCTTTGTTTTTTGATGTCACAAGGTAGACTATAAGATTTCCTATCATCTGTGCCCAGTCTTGACACACAGAGTTAATCCAGATCTGATGCCCCGTACACACGATCACTTTTTGTGATGAAACAAAAACGACGTTTCAAGTGATGAAACAAAACAACGTTTTTCAAACTTCATTTTCCAAAACGACGTTGCATACACACCATTGTTTTTCCAAAATGCTTTAGCAAAGCGTGGTGACGTACACCACGTTCGACGGCACTCTGTTCCATTGAAGCTCCGTCTCATAACTTGCCTCTGAGCATGCGCGGCTTTAAAAACGTCGTTTTCAACATCGTTTTGCCCACACACCATCACTTTTTATGACACAAAAAACAACGTTTTGAAAAACGACACAAAAAATTCAAGCATGTTCGAATTTTTTTTTGGTCGTTTTTTTGAAGACATAAAACAAAGTTTTGCCCACACACAGTGATTTTAAATGACGTTTTTGAAAACGTCGTTTTTTTTCATCACAAAAAATGATTGTGTGTACGCGGCATGAGAAATCCTCTGTTATGTTCAGTGAAAATGAACAGCCTTCCAGATAAAACCCTGCCTAAAGCAAAAGTCAGTTTTCTCTCTTTTTGCTTTGAGTGAGAGGTTATTTACATATCTAGCTAGAACATGTTTATCATATGTTATGTTTTGTTTATAATAACATGAGGTGATATTACATCATAACACATCCTAGTAATATACAATGAACTTTGGATCACCTCTTGGTATGATAAACATGTCCACGCTAGATTTGTAAATAACCTGTTACTGAAAGCAATAACAGAGAAACGGACTTAAAGCGGAGTTCCACCCTAAAATATAACTTTTGTTTAATCCACTCCCCTCCCCCCTACATGCCACATTTGGCATGTAATTTTTTTTGGGGGGGGGAGTGGGGGCTTCAGTAGGAGTGGGACTTCCTGTCCCACTTCCTGCTTCCGCCGAGGGGCTGGTTAGGCGATTAAGCCTTAATCGCCTACACCAGCCCCTCCCTGTAGGCGATCACATGGGACACATGACAGGTCCCATGCGATCGCCTCTCCAATCAGCGGCGAGCCGCACCGCGCGTGCATGCGCAGTGCGGCTCGCGCATGCGCAGTGGGTGCCTGGCCGTGAAGCCGAAGGCTGTCACGGCTGGGTGCCCACAGTCGGGATAGAGATGCCGGCTGGGGAGGGGGGGAGAGGAGCAGAGCCCCGGTCGGCGCGTCACTGGAACGCAGGAGCAGGTAAGTGAGTGTTTATTAAAAGCCAGCAGCTACACTTTTTGTAGCTGCTGACTTTTAATAAACACAATTTTTGGCTGGAACACCCCTTTAACCTAATTTGGCAGGTTTTTATCTGAAATTCTGTTAATTTGCACTGAACTTTAAAAGAGGATTCCTCAGCACTGGATTAACTCTGTGTGGTAAGACTGGGCACAGCTGATAGGAAATCGTATACTCTACATTAGCAAATTGAAGGACGAAAACTGGACAGCCGCACTCCGAAATCACTTAAAATAAGTTGTCTTTTATTTTTCAACTGTACACACAGTCACTGCAACCAACAAAATACAGTATGGCCGACGCGTTTCGCACTTACAATCAGTGCTTAGTCATGACTAAGCACCGATTGTAAGTGCGAAACGCGTCGGCCATACTGTATTTTGTTGGTTGCAGTGACTGTGTGTACAGTTGAAAAATAAAAGACAACTTATTTTAAGTGATTTCGGAGTGCGGCTGTCCAGTTTTCGTCCTTCAATTTGCTATCATTAGCATTGCCAGCACCTTGGTTGTTCAACAACCCTTGATTGCACACGGGGCTCACCTGGAGCGGTGAGAAATTTGTCTGTTATACTCTACATTGTGACATTAAAAAAAAAAAAAATAATGGGTTTACAACCACTTTAATGACAAACTTGAAAAAACTTCAGGCCATCTGGCTACCTTAAACATCCCGTTTTCTTTTAAGCAGGATTTGACCAAGACCGGCTGTCCCTATGAGCTGACAAATGGCTCTGTTCCTTAGTTATTCCCATTTGTATCTGCTCCCAATACTTCCCTATGTTTGTTTTACAGTCTGCCCCCCTTTTTTGTCCCATGCTCCTAGCTGTCTACCATCAGCTCTCCCCATGAGGTTTTGCACCAACACTTTATCTGTTATATCCTATTTGTTGGCTATAACAGTTTATATGTTTGGTACTGTACTTGTCACTATTATATGTTATATTATTTCGTAGTTGCACTGTATAATTGCACCACCTTGTTTTCATTGTTCCTACTTGTCTACCTGCTTGAAAAAAAATGAGGCATGAAGGATACACTTATAAAATAAAGAGATTTTTTAATACAGCTTACCTGTAAAATCTTTTTCTTGGAGTACATCACGGGACACAGAGCAGCATATTCATTACTATATGGATTATATGGAGTACCTTCAGGTGTGGACACTGGCAATCTCAAACAGGAAGTCCCCTCCCTATATAACCCCCTCCCATAGAGGAAGTACCTCAGTTTTGTAGCAAGCAGTATGCCTCCCAAAAATGTTCCCCAAAAGAGGGGTGGGAGCTCTGTGTCCCGTGATGTACTCCAAGAAAAAGATTTTACAGGTAAGCTGTATTAAAAAATCTCTTTTTCTTTCTCGTACATCACGGACACAGAGCAGCATATTCATTACTATATGGGATGTCCGAAAGCAATGCTTTAATGAGGGGAGGGAGACATCTTCCAAAAAAGGATTTAATTTTAGAGGTATACTCAAATACTAGTAAATCCAACTTAAACAAGAAATGTAAATCTCAAATCAAATCAAGGGAGACCCCTCAGATCCTGAGGAGCTTGAATCGCGGCCTGTAGTACTGACTGCCCAAAGGCTGTATCCGCATTCCTTCTTACGTCCAATTGATACAATTTTGTAAACATGTGGACTGACGACCACGTTGCTGCCTTGCATATTCGAGCCATAGAGATCTGATGATGTGCTGCCCAGGAGGTGCCCATGGCCCTGGTAGAATGGGCCTTTACCGACAAAGGAGGAGGCAACCTTTTCAAACCGCAGGCCTGAACGATTAATTGTTTAATCCATCTTGCGATGGTGGATCAAGCAGCTGCCTGACCCATCTTGGGCCCTTCCGGTAAAACGAACACCACATCTGTTTTCCGAACCTTCTCTGTAGCTTTAAGATAGGCCTTTATGGCCCTGACAATATCCAACGTATGCAGCAACCCCTCCTCTCTAGAGGTGGGTTTTGGAAGAAGGATGGAAGTACCACATCCTGGTTCAGGTGGAAACTGGATATAACCTTTGGTAGAAAGGAAGGATGAGGACGGAACCCCGTCCTATCCTTATGTAAAATGAGATATGGTTCCTTACAAGATAAGGCTGCCAATTCCGATACTCTCCTGGCCGAAACTATGGCGATCAGAAATACCGACTTTCTAGTCAGTAAAACCAAAGGTACCTCAGCCAACGGCTCAAAGGGTTGTTTCTGTAGAGTTGACAGAACAAGATTTAAGTCCCATGGACAAAGTGGTGATTTGACCGGAGGATTAACACGTAAGACTCCCTGTACGAAGATCTTAACCAGCGAGTGGGCGGCCAGCGGCCTCTGAAACCACACTGATAAGGCTGAAATCTGTCCCTAGATCGTGCTTAATGCCAGGCCTTTATCCACTCCTAGCTGGAGAAAACGTAATACTCTATCAATGGTATACTTGCGGGAAACCCATCTCTTAGCCTCACACCAGCCTACGTAGGCCCTCCAAACCCTGTAACAAAATGACCCTGGAGGCCGGCTTTCTAGCCTTAATGAGGGTAGGGATTACCTGCCTAGACAGACCTCTACCCCTGAGAATCAGGGATTCAGCCGCCAGGCCGTCAAATTTAGACGCCGTAATGCAGGGTGGAGGATCGGGCCTTGTGAGAGTAGGTCTGGCCATAGAGGAAGAGTCCAAGGGCCTCCCGCTGCCAATTTCAGGACTAGTGAGTACCATGCCCTCCGGTACCAAGCTGGGGCTACCAGGATAACCGGCCTGTGCTATGATCCTGCGCCACAGGCGGGGTAGTAACTGCAGCGGGGGAAATGCATATAGAAGTTATGATTGATGCCAAGGGCAAACCAACACATCGGTTCCGCAGGCCATAGGGTCCCTCGTTCGAGACATGAACCTGTCTAGCTTCTTGTTGAATCCTGATGCCATGACCTCCACGTCTGGCACTCCCCACTTCTGGCAGATTGTCTGAAAAAAACTTGTGGATGCAGAGACCACTCCCCCGGCGACAGGGTTTGGCGACTTAGGAAGTACGCCTGCAGGTTGTCCACCTCGGGAATGAATGTCGCCTATATGCAGGGTACATAAACCTCTGCCCACCGGAAAACCAAGCTCCTCTCACTCTGAGTGGCTTGACTCTTGATTCCCCCTTGGTGGTTCACATATATGCCACCGCTGTGGCATTGTCTGAATGACTTCTCACCGAAGACCCCTGTAATCTGGATGTCTATGCCAAGAGGGCTAGCCGAGCCGCTCTTATCTCCCAGACCTTGATGGGCAGCTGCCTCTCCGCCTCTGCCCAAGTTCCTTGGCGAGTGAACCCGTTCAAGACCGCTCTCCAGCCTTCCAGACCACTGGGCAGAACCAAGCTGCTAGAATTGCTGTCTGTAGGACACGAGTGTGGAAGCGTGTGGTATCGCCTCGAACATGGCCATTAGTTTGCCTAGTAATCGCATACATAGGCGAATAGTTGGTTCTCTTTGCTTAGAACCAACTGAATCAATCTTTTGATAGCCTCGACCTTTACCAGGGGCAGGAACACCCATCTTCTGTTCTGTGTCTAATCTCATGCCGAGATATTCCAACTGCTTTGTAGGTTGAAATGCTGATCTTTCCCCGGTTTAGGACCCAGCCGAACCTCTCGAGGTACTGAACCATGAGGGCTACTACGCATTCCACCAAGGAAGCGAGTGATCTATGGTTAAGAGGTCGTCCAGGTATGCTAGAACCGAGATCCCTTGGATCCTTTAGACTGACTAGAATTGGAGCTAGGACCTTCGTGAATACCCGGGGGCCGTAGCCAGCCCGAAGGGGGGCGCCACAAATTTAAAGTGACGCTGTATCACTGCGAAGCGTAAAAACAAAAATATTTGATGTGGCTGAAAGAATTGGTACATGAAGGTAACCATCCTTTATGTCTATAGAAGCCAGATCCTTCTGGAGTGTGGCGGCTGCTGACCGAACGGATTCTATCCGGAAAGAGCGAACCCTCTAAGCATTTAAACCTTTTAGGTCCAAAATTGGTCTGACATCGCCGATGGGCCTTGGTATGACAAACAGATTGGAATAGAAACCTAGCCCCTGTTCTTGGGCTGGTACCTCTACCATTATGCCCTGGTAAAGCAGATGATCCAACGCTGCCCGCATTGAGGCCTTCCTTGTGGAGGAAATTTTAGAAATTCTAATCTGTAGCCTGTGGCCACAGATGATCGGACCCCCTCTGTCGGGGATCGATCCCCAGAGGCCTGTCCTTGCGATCCATTGTTAAAAGTTTGATCGCGCAGGAGGTCCGTACTGCCTGGAATTTGCGGGCCCCGGAACAGGGGGGAGCTGCCTTTTAAACGCAGGACCCGGAACTTCTTTTGATTGGTAAAAGGGTACTTTTGCCACTTGAAACAGTCTGAATGTATTTATCCAGATCTTTCCATGGAAGGGCAAACCTGCCAGCAGTCTTTTACATGGGGCTCGGCCGCCCAGTTCTTCAACCATAAGAGCCTTCTCATATGCACTAAAAATAGTGACAAACGAGACGCCTGCTGGATGGAGTCTTTTTATAACCTCTACCGCAAAGCACAGAGCTCTGGGAATATCCAATAACTCCTCTGCCTATTGGGCAGGGATGTCTTAAGCATCCGTTTTGTCTGGTTCTTTAACGCCTGACAAAACTCCAATTGCAGCCACTGCTGGCTGTAGCCAAGGATGCTGGAAAAAGTGTCTCTAAACGTTTATCGACCGGGACCTTAAACATTTGTATGTTTCCCCTTAGGCCAGTTAATGATTTATTCACCCATGAGATGGCTGCGTCCACAGTTGGGAGCGCCCCCTTTTTTAGAAAAATTTCTTTTCCATAGGGTAAATAACAGAAAACCTTCCAGGTGGTCTCCCATCCAGGCACTAACCAGGCCCGACCCTGCTTAGCCTCCGAGATCAGACGAGATCGGGCGCTTTCCGGGAGATGTGGCCTCAAGGACCTCACGGGTAGTTGAAAAGCAGTGCCCGAACCGGGACCTGAACCCTGGACCCTCAGACCAAAAGTCCGATGCTCTACCGACTGAGCCATCCGGGCCCCTTTTAAAGAGCAATTGGTCAGGGGAAAGAGTGCCTGCAAGCACAAATATTTCCTGGCAGACGTGCATAAAGACTACCCTCTCGTCAGCTTTAGGCGGCAGAAAAAATTCTGTCCGGTCGTCCCAATCCTGGAAAAACCAATTCCTCTAACAGAGGATGGACCGGAAAAGCTGCGTTGCTTAAAGGCGCTTTTAAAAGAACCCAAAGAGGATGCCGCAGGAATCTGAGGCTCTGGAAATGGCAAATTAAATGCCGAGCGGACCATGTCTGTCAAAGACTGGACCCACAGACTCTCCGTCTGGGAGGCTGAAAACGATTCTTCAGTGGTAGATCCTTCGTCTAGGTTCTGTCCCTTTTGGCGATGGGGATCTAGTCCGCTTCTTGCCAGAAAAAAGGAGCCAGCGATCATAGCTGTTAACTTTTTTCTCTAGCCCCCCTAGGGTGACGGCTAGCATCTCCTCTGTGATAACACAGGGTTGGGCCGACCTGGGCCAGCCTCAGCACCAGACCCCCTTAATGGCTTATCCAGGGTGACCCCTATAGGAATAACCTGTGGGGAAAGTATTGGCATATCATCAGAACCAGAGGAGGAACCCCTTTGTCTTTGCCTTTTCTTTTTTTTTTTTTGTGTTTTGATCCTGAACCCTTGGAAGCCATAATACAAGACCGAGGGACTCCGCTTACAACAACAGACTGTTATAGCCAGGAGTACAAAAAAATAAGGTTTAGGGGACAATAGGATCACTAATGCCCAAAAACGGTGGGGCTCAGTATGTTTTCCTTTATAATATTATTCACAACATACAGCCCCACCCCCAACATGTTTGCCAGCATTCAACCTGTTGCCAAGGGGATTTTGGCTTAACAAAAAGTATTGGAGCTGACTCCAGCATGTAGTACCCCTTCTCGCCACCGGGAGTCACTGTGCTGCCAGCTTTACGTCCTCCTCTCCAGCTCAGCTTTGAACTGAGCTAAGAACGCGCCTGCTGTGTATAACAGCAATTGAAGGCACGCCCACTCTACACTGCAGTCACGCTCCCCGCCCGCCCTCCCTCCCGAACGGCGCGAACATTTTCTATATGCATGGGCGCGTGCACGCGCGCGCGACTGTCGGGGGAGGAGAGCCCAGGAGGAGACGCACTCTGGAGCCCAGGAATGCAGGTTGGAGGACGCATCAGGCGGCAGATTTTGAATCCCGGCAAGGTAAGGCTAAAAACAGGCCCCTAAGGAGTCCCTTTAGCCTAGAGACAGATCTGTTTTTTTTTTTTTTTTTTTTTAAAAGATCTTCAACCAGCGAGCAGCAGGTAGCTAGCAAACATACATAGATAGGTAGGGGGATCAAGTGATGGGGGGGAAACATTTCAGGGCATCCTGTCCATCAGACATAGTGACCATGGTGCCAATGCAGAGCATACTCAGGCTACCCCCCTTAAGATCTCCCCTGGAGAGCCTGCTGTCGAACCAAGTCCCGCAGGCTCCCCTCTTACCTGCTCCATGCCGCAGGACGTTTTGCAAAACGGTCCAATCTTCTCCCATCTCCGTGGGTAGCGTAGTAGACCTTCAGGCACTGGGGTCCTGGAAGGAGCCGCTGTCCTGGACCTATACAGCACCCTGGCAAACAGGATTTTTTGGTTTAGAAAACTTCAAGTCCTGGGCCCAGGGTCCAGCCCTCTAGAGAGGAGCATTATAGGCAAAACCCCACGGTTTGGGGCACGGGTACTGTCCACTTTGGCACTGTGGCTCCTTGGACAGATCCAGTTAGCCCGCCTTAATCCCAAGGATGTGGAGGCAAAGCTATTCCGTGACCAACACCTAAGACACTGGCGAAAAAACTGAGGTACTTCCTCTATGGGAGGGGGTTATATAGGGAGGGGACTTCCTGTTTGAGATTGCCAGTGTCCACACCTGAAGGTACTCCATATAACCCATATAGTAATGAATATGCTGCTCTGTGTCCCGTGATGTACGAGAAAGAAATATATATAGCATGTGCTTTGGACCTAATGGACTTTTGGAAACGTATTTGACGCCTTGCTACAGTATATAGACATATTAGACTGCTACTATTTTTACTTCTTTAAATAATAATAAAAAATAAAAAAAACACTGAACTATGTGTTTGAAAGACACAGACATAAGTTTGCTTGCACAAGGGGCAAATGAGCCAGTTCGGGTTTGTTTCCTGCAACCTTGACAACCCAGGTACAGCATACAACCTGTCATTAACATAAATGGCTGTGCGCTACTGTACCCATGTATATGGTGGTGTCATCTTAAAACAGCATGTGGCATATGTAAAAATACATAACTTTTTCCATTTTTTTTCCTTAATCATTCCGGAATTATGCTAAATGGCTCTGACAGCCTGCGTGCAAGAGCCTTAAGAAAACTCAAACTAAGACTTGAACACAAGAAGTAACTTACTTGTTTTGCACTGACATATGCGACATCCATTCTGGTCTAACCGGAATCCATAGCTACAGTCTTTTTCGGTCAGTGTGCAGTTTATCAACAGATCACATGTTGGTGGCGCCATAGTGATGTATGTGGGTTCTGTTAAGAAATAAATGCCTCGGTTAAACTGATAGATAGAAAACCGAATTCAAAATTATTCACATTTGTTATTTGGTAACATTTGTTACCAAATAACACTGTTAAAGAAATGCTAAAACTGAAGTAAATGTTATCCTAATTGTACAGTGCAAGACATTGGAGGTTATATTTATAGATCATGAGCTATAAAGGTAGGCTACCTTCAGGTAGCAAAAAACTTGCTAGGGCTGTCCTCAATGCACACTCATTTAACTCCACTATGTAAGGCTCCATTTTTTGCTGGTGTCCTTGGGAGATAGACCTCTTCTCCTAAGGAGAAGTTTTTTTTAACATTTAGTTTTTCAACACTGCTATCAAGATCTGCTGAGGATTATCTAGCAGTTTCCAGATTGGTATCCCACTGTATTTTACCTTGGGTACCATACCCAAAACCCAATGCATGGTGTCGGGCTGTAAAATTTGCTTTGTGGGCTGGATCCTGCGCTCACCTTGGCATTTAGTGCAACATGTGTAGTTAGCCACAGGTTAATACAAAAATCCAAGGCCATAGTTCATCCTTATGGTTCCCAGACCATGATGGGGTTATGCCCAGTGTGATAGGTGAAGCCTGAACCCCTAACCATATCCACATTATAGGTCTGCAAGAATGTATTTCCCTCCATTTTGGTTTCTGGTTATCACTATACAACCCAGAGTTCACTATATAAAACACTTATGTATTTATACACATGTATAGATAAATTAAAAAAATAGTAAAAGCGGGACCTAATTTCAACTCTTACAAGCGCTCTAGGTGCAATCAACACAAATCTTGTTCCACACACCAAATTGAATGGCGACAGCTGGTGCCTACATAAGATCTGCAAAAGAACTTATAAAAAACTGCATACAAAGGGAAAATCATAATAAACCCAGGCAGCGCTTAAATGGTTATATAGAGAAAATATAACACATAGACTCAAATAGTAATATATATATATATATATATATATATATATATATATATATATATATATATATATATATAGGATACTGATCTCAACTACATATATAATTATTCTATTCAGTGAAAGTCCATCATAAGGAGTCCATGCATAGCTATAGCGATCTCATCCAATCATTATAATCACTCCGTGTTATTAACAAGGGAAAAGAAAAACAAACAAAGTGTACTCCCGTTTCCACAAATTTTAGCCACCCTCAGATGATGTTGAATGACGAAACTAGTCAGGGTGGAGCCTAACGACTTGTGTAGTGGAAACAGGAGTACACTATGTTTGTTTTTATTTTCCCTTGTTAATATCACTTAGTGATTATAGTTATTGGATTTAAGCAGTGAGTGGAAAGATTGGAGGAGGTAGCTATCCATTACTGATCCATATGCTGTAATACAAGCCTTTGTTCAGTAAGAGGTGACCCAAGAGGGGGTTCGATCCACACTCCCCCCCACCCTCTGTCTGTTTTGGTGCATGTGTGGAGGTGTTAACTCTCTGTCATCATCAGGACTCTTTTCACTCTAAAGAATTTAAAGGATTTGTGGTTGCTGCTATCCATTTCTTATCACTATATGGTTATGCATGGACTCCTTGTGATGGACTTTCACTGAATAGAATAATTATATATGTAGCTGAGATCAGTACTCTATATATATATATATATATATATATATATATATATATATATATATATATTACTATTTGAGTCTATGTGTTATATTTTCTCTATATAAGCATTTAAGCGCTGCCTGGGTTTATTACTATTTTCCCTCTGTATGCATGTATTTATACACATATCCCGTCTTAAAATGTTACTAATCCCAGTAATATGAAAATAGTTAATCTGGCCCCCAAGCCACCCCCCAACCTTCCCCCCAGCTTATAAATCTCCTTTTTACATTAAAATACTACCACTATATAGCTTGGCTGATCTGCATACCACGGTCACATGATAAACTGCAGGGTCTGCCTGAGTGCCAAGTATTCAGGTAGGTGGAGATTTCCACTATATCCTGTGTCCACGTGCTGTTATGGGAGGCAGATCATCCATCAATCAAAATGTGCCAGCCCACCCATTGTGTTCTTTTTTTTTTTTAGGGCTGCCATTTAGGATCTGTATACACACCCAAATGTGTGATGTTAATATCATGTGACCTAGCTAGCTCTGATCAACAAGGAAATGTTCTCTCCAGCAAGAGAGACCGAACTGATCATGTGCAGCGGTACTACCCTTACTGTGCCTTTTCTGACCTTGCCCATGAGAGACCCTGCAGGAGGGGGATGATTTGTCCATACAGGATGAAAGAGCTTTTTTATACAATGCAGGGGATTAACCCATTATATTCCACAGTGAGTATAACAAGCATGCTTTACTGCATATGCAGACAGATTTTTACTGTTGTAGGTTTGTAACACTTTAATCCCCACTTCTAAAGAATACATTCAGTTCAGATAATCTTTCTTCATAGCTTAGCTCCTCTATGCTTATCATCAGTTTGGTTGCCCTTCTCTGCATTCTCTGGAGCCCACAACTGAACTGCATATTCCAGATGAGGTCTTACCAATATGCCTCTTAGAATACAAGAAAAAGATTTTGCACACTTTGGAAACCACAGCTTGGCATTGCATGCTATTAATAAGTCTATGATTTACTAGAACACCCAGATCCTTCTTCACCATTGATGGCCCCAGTTGTACTTCCCCTAGTATGTATGATGCATGCTTTTTTTCAGCCTCCATGTGCAAAAATCAAATTTTTCACACAGTCAATTTAAATACAACTCCTAAAATCAGAACTATAATTAGTTTCTATCTCTCACTGTTTATGATTTTTTTGTTAATCTTTTTTTTTCCCCCTTTACTCTGCTTTTCTTGTGCCTTTCAACTACTTAGTTGTCCAATTCTGCTGGGCTTGTTTTCCTCAGATTCAATGGAAAAGAAACAGCAAATGAAAAAGACTGCAACAAAGAAATTAAAAGCACTTTTTACCATCTTGTAAGTAACACAAAAAGGACTGATGAAAGAAGCATGAATACTGGACCTATATGTAATTAAAGTATGGCATAACAGAGTAGGAGCTACTTTTCTAGAACACAAACAATCATCATCATTTCCATCTTATGCTGCTAAAGGCTGTATGTGTGAGGCTTTAAAACATGAAATTCTTTTTTACCATAACAACACCACTCCCTTGATTTGATTAAAGCCGTCAGCCTATTATGCATTTTCTCTTTTGTATAAAACCCTGCTCTTCTAAGTCTAAATACTTAGAAAGTATTCCTGATAAACAAGTATTATTATGCTAGCTCTGAAAAGAATACATCCTTTTAGCGATCTTTCCATTGTCTGGTGATGTATCCGTACAAAGTCTTATAAACAACTTACCTATATATATATATATATATATATATATATATATATACACACACACACACACATACATACACACTGTAACAGTAGGAGCTACTGTCACGGTAAAATGGACACAGGGTATGCACACTTGAGAGGTGCAAGACTACAGAGCATAGCTGTGGACTGGAGAATACTTCTTTTGAAGCTGTTTCCAGGTTTTGGTATTTCATCATGGGGCTCTGTAGTGTGGAGATTCCATAGTGTCTTGGGTGGGACAGGATCTCCAACCCTGTATGCAGATTTTGTGGATCACCAGCAGGGTGTGTGCTCAGGTGATCACAGCCCTCTATAATGAGTGTGTGGGAAGACCTCATGGCTCCCAGTTGGATCCTTATTCTTCGATTTTGCTTTTAAATGTCCTTATTTCTTCTGAGAAATCCTTACTTCCTGTTCCTCTGTCTGTAACCACACACCGTAAAGCAAGGCATATCCCTGGTGTGGTGAAAGCCTCTTGAGGGGGGAGGGGGCGAGCAGGCAAGTCAGGACACTCTCTACTTTGCAAATAGAGAAAGGAGCTGTGTGTTAGTGGGCGTCCTGACACTCCTGCTAGCCCCTTCAGGAGGCTTTTTCCACACCAGGAAAAAAGCCTCGCATTACGATGTGTAGTTACAGACAGAAGAACAGGAAGTAAAGATTTCTCAGAAGAAAAAAGGATGAGGTAAGTGAAGGAGGACTGCACTAAGGTAAAGGAAGCTATTTAGGGAGGGAAAAAAATCCTTTACAACCACTTCAAATAGGAAAAAACAAAAACCGACTATAAACGAAACACGGCTAAACGCGGGTTGCCACGTTTAAAAGTGTTTGGCGCTTGAAATGCCTCTAAACTCAGCGTCTGAACACTTTTTTTCCTTTCAGAAAAAGACTCCAAACTCAACTGCCCAAAAACGACTATAAACAACCCTGTGTACATGTACACATAAGAGAACATTAAATGAGTTCAGGGACAGTTTAAAAAAGCACCAAGTGCCTCTGAACGTCGGTTTAGCAGCAGCAGTGTACATGGGGCCTTAAGCCCCATACACACCATCAGATAATCTGAAGATTTTTGTCTTCAGATTTACCAAAACCATGTAGTACAAGGGCCTGCCTGATTGCATACAAATTGAAACTCTTATGCCTTGTACACACGATCACTTTTTGTCATGAAAAAATAAAATAAAAATTCAAACTTCATTTTCAAAAATGACGTTGCGTACAAACCATCATTTTTGGAAAATGAAGAACAAAACAACGGCACTCTAAAGGGCAAGTTCTTTTTGCCTTGAGGCTGCTTTTAGCTGGTTACTTGTTAGTAAAAGACGATTCTTGCTTTTTTGTCTGTTACAGCGTGATGAATGTGCTTACTCCATTATGAATGGTAGTTTTACCTCCCGTCTCCTAACTTGCTTCTGGGCATGGGCGGGTTTAAAACGTCATTTTTTACGCCATTTTGCCCACACACGATCATTTTTTATGACACAAAAAATTACATTTTTAAAAATGACATAAAAATTCGAGCATGTTCAAATTTTTTTTGGGTCGTTTTTCAGAAGACATAAAAAAATGACGTTTGCCCACACACAATCATTTTAAAAGACATTTTTAAAAATTTCATTTTTTTTCATCACAAAAAGTGGTCGTGTATATGCGGCATTAGGCCGCGTACACACAACTAAACAAATCCGATGAAAACGGTCGGAGAGACCATTTTCATCGGATATGTCTGCTGGGCTATTTTGGTTTGATCAGTGTACACACGATCAAACCAAAATCCCCGCGGACAGACAGCGCGGTGACGTTGATGCCGCCACTTCACCACTCCAGGAAGTAAAATACTTCCACGCATGCGTCGAATCCATTTGGCGCATGCGGGAGATTTTTGTCCGCTGGTTAGGCGTACTAACCAGCGGACATGTCGGATGGACGGTTTCCAGCAGACAAGATTTAAAGCATGCTTTAAAACTTGTCTGCTGGGAAAACCTGTCTGCTCGCCCGTACAGACAATCAAATTTGTCTGCTGAAACGGTCCGTCGGACCGGTTTCAGCAGATTAATTTGATCTTGTGCATGCGGCCTTAAGGTTTGTCCCACTATAAGTCACTGATCACCGCCAATAGTAGTATACAAATATAAATAAAAATTCCAATATTCCAAATGTCTATGGGAATGTTTGACCATTCTTCCAAAAGCAAATTTGTGAGGTCAGGCACGGATGTGGATTAGAAGGTCTGGCTTGCAGTATCTGCTCTAATTCATCACAAAGGTGTTCTATCGGGTTGAGGTCAGGACACTGTGCAGGTCAGTAACGTTCCTCGACACCAAACCTGCTCATCCATGTCTCAATGGACCTAGCTCTGTGCATAGTCATGTTGGAACAGGAAGGAGCCATCCCCAAATTGTTCCCGCAAGTTGGGGGCATGAAATTGTCCAAAATGTCTTGGTATGCCGACGCCTTAATAAAGTTCCCTTCACTGGAACTAAGGGACCAAGCCCAACCCCTGAAAAAATAAACGCACCATAATCCCCCCTCCACCAAATGATTTGGACTAGTGCACAAAGCAAGGTCCATAAAGACATGAATGAGTGAGTTCGGGGTGGAGGAAATTAACTGGCCTGCACAGAGTCCCGACCATAACCTGATAGAACACCTTTGGGATGAATTTGAGCAGAGAGTGCGAGCCAGGCTTTCTCATCCAACATCAGGGCCTGATCTCACAAATATGTGAAATGGTCAAACATTCTCATAGACACACTCCTACACCTTCTGGACAGCCTTCCCAGAAGATTTGAGGCTGTTAAAGCTGCAAAAGGTGGGTCAACTCAATATTGAACCCGACTAGCCTCGTACACACAATCGGATTTTCCGACAACAAATGTGTGATGGCAGGGTTTTGTCGTATAAGCCGACTGTTTGTACGCTCCATCGGTCAATTTTTTGTCGGAATTTCCAACATGCTTTCATATTTTCCGACAACAAATGTGTGCTGTCGGATTATCTGATCGTTATTACACAAGTCCTTTACACAAAAATTCAAAGTACAAACACAAATAAGTTCTGCCGTCTGTATGTATGCCAAGTTCACGGCCAACACCCTTCACACAAAATGTTATGGATTTGTTCGTTGGAAACCCGATCGTGTGCACAAGGCTTAAAACTGGGATGCCAGGCACATGCGCAGCAGCTCCTAACATGGACGCTTAGTCAGGTAGCTCTGTCCCACTCCAGCCGTCTGAGGCTCAGAGCGCCGAAAAGCTCCCCCCGTTTTTCACCTGGATTGTCTCCCCACGGGCAGCGGCCACCCCACTGATCCCCCCGATGTATTCAAGGACTGCAAGAAGACTGAACAACGTTTTTGAGATCGACAACTCCACCACACACAGCCCCAGACTGCCTTGCCTGCACTCAGGCCGGCGCTCCATCTCCTTCACAGCTGCTGGGCATGACAGTGAGTACACCCACCCTGGGTCCTGTATCCCCGCTTACACAAAGTCCCTGATTGATCAGACCCTGAAAGAACTGGGCCTCTTCCCCATGGACGTCAGCCCCAGCAGTTACTACAGCCTGGGAATTCGGGCCTAGTTCTTCCGGTGACTGAAGCAGACATGGTCACACAATTTTCTGAGCTCCTAGACAGGGGGCTACAAAATACTGCCAATAAGATCACAAACAATATTAAAGCAGATCTCCAAACAATAGGATCCCGCATAGAGATTATTGAAAACAATTTGTATACCACCATTGCCAGAACAAACCAAAACACCAACTGCATCCAGACCTTACAACTCGAGACAGCTAATGCTAAAATTGATGACCTCGAGAACAGAAACAGGCACTATAATTTCAGGGTTAGAGGACTTCAAGAATCCTATAAAATTGTCCCTGATGCAATTCGCACTTTCATTAAGAAACAATACCTAATATCCCTCATCACAGACTGGAGCTGGACCGGGCTAATAGAGCTCTGAGGCCACCAAAGTCTGACGGCCTCCCAAAGGACATAGTGGCAAAGCATAATTTTTATACCATCAAAGAATAGGTGATGCGTAAATCAAGCAATGTCTAAGCTCTCGTTCCAGGGCCATGAGCTCCAAATTTTTGCCGACCTGTCACCTTCCACCATCCAAAAGAGAAGAGCCGTCAGACCACTGCTCAACATCTTAATAGAAAAATAAATCAAACATTGGTGGCTCTTTCCTTTCCAACTCAAACTCATCTTCAAGTGCAAGCCCTATATGTTTGCCTCCCTGCAGGAGGGAGAAAAACCTCGTCAGGCAAGACAAAAATCTTCCGCCTACTGGACGCGCTCCCAACTCATTGAAAAGACAGCTACTAATTAGTCCTCTATAACCGGTATGGGAAACCACCAGATCTTAAACCCCCTCCACCCTGAGATGTTTGGAACTCTTGGAACTCATTTTTTCCCCTGATTGCAGGGACAGCTCAGACTTCTTTTCGGATCTCACTGAGCCTACTTACCCCGTGTACCCTATCTCGCCTCAGCTGAGGCAGACCCATGAAGTCTTTGCCCCTAGGGATTCATTATTTTGGTTATCAAACATTTAAACTGTCATGACCCACCAAGTGGCGGGGGAGGGTCAGACCCCCCCCCTCTACCCTCATCTTGTTCCTGACCACTGAGTCAGAGATGGCCTGCTCTGCCACCTGCTTTTGCCCCCCTCCTCACCTCCCATCTCCCGATTATCCATATCCCATCCCTGCTCATCCACCTTCATTCAACCCTTTCCTTTTTTTCACAGGACCCAGAAGGTCTTGCTGATCTAGGTTACTGTTCAAGTTAATTGTTGCAATGTTATGTATAATAGGGGTGTGCAACCTGTTTGAGGGCACTATGCACTCTTTAACTTTGTTTGTATTCTAAGTTGGCCTTGCGGCTGTAGTTGTGCTCATGCACCCCATCCTGGCTTGCAGAACAGATATTACACCTTTTTCTCGACAGGATTGTTCCCTTCTTCGTGGAGGGGATCCTTAATTTGGTTCACCTTAACCACTCAAGCCAAGAAAGAAAAAAAACGCTAAGGTGTGGAAATCTTCAGAATAAATGTTTCCCCCAGGACTACAGGTGCAGGCAATGCATATGAGACTGCAAAACACAAGAAAGGATTCTTCTGGACAGCCACACTCCGAACAAAAGTTGCCTTAATTGTAAAAATTCTAGATCAAAAAACAGCATTACATGTCACAGCATACCGGCAGAGCGGACACATTTCACACTGTATTTTAGGGCTGCGCATCTTCACCGGTCTCACGATTCGATGCGATTATCAAGTCCACAATTCGATTTGATTCCGCCATGCATCACGATTGCAGTGCAAGTGTGCATGGCTCTCCCCCAAAAATACTAAAGGAGATGATCAGAGACTGCAGACGTGGTACAGGAGATGATCAGAGACTGCGGGCATAGTACAGGAGATGATCAGAGACTGCGGACATAGTACAGGAGATGATCAGAGACTGCAGACATAGTGCAGGAGATGATCAGAGACTGCGGACATAGTACAGGAGATGATCAGAGACTGTGGATATAGTACAGAAGATGGTCTATATTTACCTGGAGGGATTGGCATTTAGGTGGTTAAAACGGGCAGGACATCAACTCGCTGCCTGTCAAATGCCTCTGAAAAGTGACCTGAAAAGCATGGATATCAGAGGAGTGGCAGTGCCTGCAAGTGAATACAAGCCTTTGGGCTCACACTGGTGTGCTGTGGTTTGGCTGCAGTGCTGGTGTACTGGTGGGTTTCCTTAACCGCAGAACCTCAGACCTTTAGGTTGCACATTTTTTTGTATTTTCTGAAAGTGCACCAAAGATGCAGCATGCATGACATTCTGTGCACTTTCAGAACATGCAGTAAAATGTAAAACCTCTATGGAGCCAGGAGCAACATGCAGGAAGACTGCCAGTACACCAGCACTGCAGACAAACAGCAGCATGTCAGTGTGAGCCCACTTCACAACACCTAGGAGGACATGGTAGTGACACAGGCTGGGCTGCTAGAAAAACAAATCTTAAGCTGCAGAGAAGTTCACTTACTTGGCCAGTCCCAGCCTCCAGGAGACTCTCTGGATTCAAGCAGAGAAGACTGCTCAGATTGAACTTTCCTGCCCACACATCCTCTTCTCGTACAACACAGGCTGGCCAGAGTGTGGGCAGGGAAACAGAGAAGGTCCAGCTTCTGCCAGCCATTCGTGCGGAGGAAGAAGGGGCTGGGCGGGGCTGTGCTGTGCTCTGTAACACAGACTGGCAGCTCAGCCCCGTGGAGAAAACATCGCTGGCTCACTGTACGGAGCTCAGAGAAGGTAACCTCTGAACATGTGCTCCCCCGGGAGGGGCGGGGCCAAACAGATTATGATGGTCGCATGCATCATTGCCGCATCGGGAACATCCGAATCGCGATGCAGTGATTATATTTGACACCCCTACTGTATTTAGTGTTTAATCATAGCTTAAACACTTATGATTAAACACTAAATACAGTGTGAAATGTGTCAGCTCTGCCAGTTTACTGTGACATGTAGTGCTGTTTTTCTATTTTGGATTTTTACAATAAAGGCAAATTTTGTTCGGAGAGCGGCTGTCCAGAAGAATCCTTTCTTTTGTTAACCACTTAAAGTGGTAGTAAAGTCTTTACTACCACTTTTACCTACAGGTAAGCCTATAATAAGGCTTACCTGTAGGTATAAAGAATATCACCTAAACCTGTACGGTTTAGGATTTATTCCCCTCACAATGCGCCGCTGATTGCAGCGGGGCGCATGCACAGCGGGAATCCTCGGCTAAAGGCCCTGCAGCCGCCGGACCTTGCCGGATTGAAGTCTCCCGCGCACATGCGCGGGAGTGACAACATTGCCGCTCCAGCCCATCACAGCGCTGGAGCGGCGATACCCGGAAGACACACCGAGCAAGATGACATCTCGCTCGGCGTGGACCAGGTAAGTTCTCTGAACCTTGTTCCAAGGTAAGTATTTAGGGGATAAAAATAGGGGATAGTTTTATGGAATTTTTATTAATATTTTTTTTTACTAGTAATGGTGGCGATCAGTGATTTTTATCATGACTGCAACATTATGGCTAACACATTGGACACTTTTGACACTATTTTGGGACCATTGTCATTTTTTCAGCGATCAGTGCTATAAAAATGCACAGATTACTGTGAAAATTATACTGGCAGTAAAGGGGTTAACCTTTACACTTACCTCTCCCCGTTCTTCAGCTCTGTGACATGTGTCCACAGGTCCCATAGTACCTGCCAGGGTTGTGAGTGCTCCGACAGCGGCGCGCGGCCACGCACATTAACCGCTTGCTTACTGGGCACATATACCCCCCTCCTGCCCAGATGAAATTTCAGCTTCCGGCACTGCGTCGCTTTAACTGACAGTTGTGCGGTCGTGCGACGTGGCTCCCAAACAAAATTGCCATCCTTTTTTTCCCCCACAAGTGGAGCTTTCTTTTGGTGGTATTTGATCCCCTGTGCAGTTTTTATTTTTTGCGCTATAAACAAAAAAGAGCGACAATTTTGAAAAAAAAATACAATATTTTTTACTTGTTGCTATAATAAATATCCCAATTTAAAAAAAAAAAAAAATAATAATTTTTCTCAGTTTAGTTTAGTTTCTTCTACATATTTTTGGAAAAAAAATCGCAATAAGCGACTGGTTTGCGCAAAAGTTATAGCGCTTACCAAATAGGAGACAGAATTATTATTATTATTTTTTTACTAGAAATGGCGGCGATCTGCGATTTTTATTGGTACTGCAAAGTTATGGCGGACACATCGGACACTTTTGACACATTTTTGGTGCCATTCACAAAAATACTGCGATCAGTGCTATAAATATGCACTAATTACTGTATAAATGTGACTGGCATTGAAGGGGTTAACACTAGGGGGTGCGGAAGGGGTTAAATGTGTATCCTAGGTGTGTTCTAACTGTGGGGGGAGGGGGGTGACCGATCTGTGTCCCTATGCACAAGGAACACAGATTGGTCTACTCTCCAGAGACAGGACGCTGTCTCTGTGTAAAACGGCAATGAGAGATGATCTCATATGTTTACATATGAGATCATCTCTCATTCGCCGCACAGATCGCATCGCAAACGGCCACTCTGAATGGCCGTTCGCCACGATCTGTGATTGGCTGTGTCCAAGGGACACGGCCAACACAGAGCTTCCCCGCAGCACGCTCTGGAGAGCGCGCTGGGAACGCCCAGAGGGGCGGCCATCAAATAACGGCGGCTTGGATATTCAGACCCGCGCTGTAGCCGTCATTCGGCTATAGCGCGGGTCTGAAGTGGTTAAAGGGGACATACCTGTATGTCAATATGCGCAGTCATGCCATTCATGCTGGCGTACATCGAAGTGCGGTGATCAGCAAGGGGTTAAGGATGGCAAGTGGTTAAGGATGGTGGTCTCTTTCCTCCACTCCCCAGGAAAACTCCCTTGTTTCTTGGCTCTCTCTCTTCTCTCTGTTCTTCCTTCCATCTGCATCTTTCTAATGTTTGATCTTTTGCAGTGACTGACTCGGAAAGGGCCCCCAGACACACACTAGCAAAGTCAGAGGTCGTCGTTTTGCAGGTTGAGTGCTTTGGAAATAGTAAGTGCCCTTGGTTTGCTAATATGGTCCACCCTTCTGCTCTATGGCCGACAACCCCACAGCACTGCACCATCTAAAGGAGGTATCCCACAATGTCCAGGGCCTGAACCCCCCGGCCAAAAGGCGAACAGTCCTACAATACCTTCACTCTCCAAAAATAGAAGTAGCCCTCCTACAAGAAACACATTTCTCTAAACGTTACTGCCTAACATGTATCCACTCTAAATTCCCTACCTTTTATCTGGCCAAAGCAGAAGATAAAACAAAGGGAGTGGGCATTTTCTTCTCCCACAAGTGCAAATTCTCTCTTAAATCGGAACATAAAGATGCGGAAGGCAGGTATATTTTGGATTATTGTTGAGCTTGATGACCAAACCTATTTTTTCCTTTCTTATTATGCCCCCACCAGGGCCAACTCTCCTTTTTTCAATCCATGTTGAATAGAGGTCGACCACATATAATCGGCATCGGCCGATTATTATCCAAATGTGGCCTATATTTAGCACATCTGCATCAGCAGAGTGTGGAGAAGGAAGGAGGAACATGGGGTTCCTCCTCCCTTCTCCACACTGTCTGCAGAGCAGCGCTGTGTGTGTGTGAAACACTAAGGAGATAGAGAATGGAGCTGTCATTAGCACGGTGTGATGTCGGGGTGGGCGGGACCCGTGGTGGGCGGGACTCAGCTGTCCAACACCAACCAATGGGATGAGATCATTGGCTGGATAGCTGCCCAGCCCAGGTCCCGCCCACCTCCAACATCACGATGAATCTGAGCTATCTCTCTCTGCTCATACAGTTCCACAGCACATAATGTAGCTGATAATGTGTGAAACTCTCTCTCCATACAGTTTCACATGGTGCTGCAGAGAACAGAGAGAGAGAGGAGCTCAGATTCATCGTGATATTGAAGGTGGGCGGGATCCGGAGTGGGCGGGACTCAGCAGCTATTGCCATCCAGTGCCACCTGCCAGTGCCATCCAGTGCCACCTGGCAGTGCCAATGCCATCCAATGTCACCAGCCAATGCCATCCAGTGCCAACTAGTGCCATCCAGTGCCACCTGCCAGTGCCAACTAGTGCCATCCAGTGCCACCTGCCAACTAGTGCCATCCAGTGCCACCTGCCAAGGCCACCCAGTGCCACCTGCCAGTGATAACTATTGCTATCCAGTGCCACCTGCCAATTAGTGCCACCTGCCAGTTCCAACCAGTGCCATCTGCCAGTGCTAACTATTGCCAATTAGTGCCACCTGCCAGTACCAACCAGTTTCACCTGCCAATGCCACGTGCCAATTAGTGCCACCTGCCAGTGACAATTAGTGCCACCTGCCAGTGCCAATTAGTGCCACCTGCCAGTGCCACTTGCCAGTGTCACCTTAGTGCCACATGCCAACCAGTGCCACCTTCCAGTGCCACCTGCCAATCAGTGCCATCTGCTATTGCCAATTGGTTCCATCCAGTGCAACCTGCCAGTGCCAATTAGCGCCACCTGCCAAAAATATAGGCCGAAAAAATCGGCAACATATATCGGCCAACAGCCACCCCGATTTCTAAATATCGGCATCGGTCAGAGAAAAACCCATATCGGTCGACCTCTAATGTTGAAGTCTCTAACCCCCTTTTCTCGCAATCGAGAATTATTTTCAAATGATGAACGATGTCCCCGACACTACACCTTCATGCCTCTGGGTGGCACATTAAGCCATGTTCAGAGGAAAGCTCATTTAAATAACCTCCCAGATACACAGGGACAGAAGAAACAAAAACGTAAAATTATAACAAAATTGTTCTACTCTATCAAGAAAACACAAAGCGAATCCTAGATCTGTTCCCACAGAAAATCTTGACTCGGCTCGCACGGCCCTGAATTTGGCCTTAACTACAAAAGCTAAGAAATGGCTATGTTGGGATAGAGCTCAATTCTACTGCCAAGGTGATAAAATCGGCTCTATCCTTGCGGGCAGGCTCACACCGAAAGTTAGATTATTTGCTCTCCCTAAAACTAAAATTTGTGGCGGCACCCTATCCCAGAACCCTCAACGTATTATGGAGGTATTGCAAACCTTCTACAGATCTTTGTACAGTAGGGGCGATCACCCATCCGGCGGACCAGTTCCTTGATAACATCCAGATCCCCAGATTGGAAGAGAAGAGGGAGACCCACTTGATAACTCGAGTAACTCAGCTGATATTACAGTTCTACAGGTACTACTTTCTGTATGACTGTAACCATTTATGTGTGTTAGACTTAAAGTACTGGTATATATATATATATATATATATATATATATATATAAAAAATCAATGGGATTGCTGCACAAACACATATTTTTATTGAAAAAATTGTCAAAAAGACATACACAACATCATCTGTACAATCAGGCAATCATGATAATATCATGATTGCCCGATTGTACAGATGGCGTTTATGTCTTTTTGACACATTTTTCAATGTGCAGCAATCCTATTGAATTTTCTCTATATCGAAGCCGGTGGGAAGGCTTGATATGCATTACCTGCTGTGACCGACATGCACCTCACCCTTTGGTCTCTCTCTCTCTCTATATATATATATATATATATATATATATATATATATATATATAGTGCCTGGTTACTTCAAAAATACTGGTGCTAGTTAAATTTAGAGAGGGATCAGTGTGTTAACTGACTCTGATCCAATTATGTTCAAAACTGGTCTCTGTCTCAGCTTGGCTGTGCTGTGGGCAATCTATTGTTACTGGGGTGTAGTTCCTACCCCAGGGAGATGGGTGGGAGCAGTGGAGTCGAGGTTTGGGTGCTTTTCCCCAGCAGCCTAACGAGAGGGTTGAGTCTTGCTGTGCATGCTAGGGAGGGTATTTATGGCCATTAGTCTGGGTTGTTCGAAGTGCGGCATCCACCTTTAGGGTGACTGTGCATCACGGCGCACCAGCTTAATGGCCTTTTCAGGCCGGGGTGCCTGTGCCACGCGTTGTTCCTGGTTCCGGGACCATGTTGGTCCGGAACATTTAAGCTGTGGCAGGGAGCCCAGTAGTCGACTGGGTTCCCAATTCTGAAGATCCCAAGCGAGGTAGCTGTTCGGTTGGGAGTCAATCTGAGGAGAGCCAATGAGAGGCTGGCGATCCAATAGGGTCTTGAAAAAAAACACCGAGGATCAAGGTAGCCGGACACAGAGGCTGGTCACCTGTCAGTCGGTACCTGAAACTATCTGAAGGAGATCCAGACGCAATTCTATCAAGGAGGATCATCTCCGTAATCACAATCACAGAGGGGGCCTGTGGCAGAGGCTTTTACCTAAGTCCATTTCAGGAGGGTCTGTGGCAGAGAATTTTCCTTCAAGTTCGAGCGATACCCTGGCTGCCAGGTCAGTGAGAGTGGGCCTGTCCAGGTACGCTTTACCCACTCTGGCTAGAGTGGTGGAGAATACAAAGTATTGTTGGGAGCAGGACTGTTTCCCTATTGCTGCTTCCTCTTTTACTTCACCCCTACTCTTCATCACAAGTTTTAATGTTTTTACCCGGCTGGGTAATAAAGAGCACAGAAAAAAAGACACCTGTCATGGACATTCCGTTACTGCTATATGCACCATACACCCCTAGGATGGTGGAAGAGCCACAAGGTAACGTGCCACCCAAAACAAACCAGCAGCTCCTCCGGGGGTAGTGCTACATTATATCTCCGTATTTATACCTATGAATGAGCAAGGGTATTCTAGTAACACAGTAATCTCACTATATTTTAATGCAGCAACTTTCATACCTCAAAATAAAGAGAAGCGTATGAACAAAAGTTAGAATTTAATGATCCATTTCTCTTAATGGCCTCAATCCATTTAGAGGCGTTAAAACAAATTGAAAAACACAGCAGAAAACACAGATTTACACTTTAAAACTTATTGAAAAAAATATAATTTACTAGAGACAAAGACTGATACCTATTTATCAGCAACTCAGGGCAACCCAAGCACTGATTTAACATGACACCCTTATACAAGAATGACCAGTTACAGCAACCAATTTTTCATCTCTGCATGATAAATAACTAGTTTTCTCTCAGCAACTTGACAGCTTCCTTTAGCTTTCATGTATATTCCATGTTCTCTGTGTTTTATAGAGCTGTTCAACACTGTATGCACTTTTATCATTTAGAAGATTGCTTTGCTTGGGGCTGATATGTAGCCAGCTGTCCATCTACAAAGGCCTTGTATTACTATGCCTGCCACTTCAATATGTCCACAACTGTCCATTCAATACAATTTTGGTCACACTGTTTTATTTACACAGATAGAAAATATAGGTATCAATGACCCAACTAAAAATTTGTAAAAAATATTTCCAAAACAAAGTTACTCTCATGCTTATTTAATAACAGAGACCCAAGAACTCTAAAGCCTGGTACACAAGATGAGATTAGTATTGGATGAATGATTGTTTTTTTTTTTGCATGCTAGTCTCCATATCAAAAATGATCGGGTTTCAAAAGTCACAAATTCTCGTACGAGAAAATAAAAATTTGGAAGTGATTTAACCACTTAAGCCCCGGACCAAAATGCAGCTAAAGGACCAGGGCCCTTTTTGCAAATTGGCACTGCGTCGCTTTAATTGACTATTGCGCAGTCGTGCGACGTGGCTCGAAAAACAAAATTGGCGTCCTTTTTTTCCCACAAATAGAGCTTTCTTTTGGTGGTATTTGATCCCCTCTGCGGTTTTTATTTTTCGCGCTATAAACAAAAATAGAGCAACAATTTAAAAAAAAAATTCAATGTTTTTTTACGGTTTGCTCTAATAAATATCCCCCAAAAATATATAACATTTTTTTTCCTCAGTTTGGGCCGATACGTATTCTCCTACCTATTTTTTGGTTAAAAAAATATATCGCAATAAGCGTTTATCGGTTGGTTTGCGCAAAATTTACAAAATAGGGGATAGTTTTATTGCATTTTTATTTTTTATTTTTTTTACTACTAATGGCGGCGATCAACGACTTTTTTCGTGACTACGACACTATGGTGGACACTTCGGACAATTTTGACACATATTTGGGACAATTGTCATTTTTACAGCAAAAAATGCATTTAAATTGCATTGTTTATTGTGGAAATGACAGTTGAAGTTTGGGATTTAACCACAAGGGGGCGCTGTAGGGGTTATGTGTTCCCTGTGTGTGTTTACAACTGTAGGGGGGTGTGGCTGTAGGTGTGACATCATCGATCGTGTCCCCCCTATAAAAGGGATGACGCGATCGATGCTGCCGCCACAGTGAAGCACGGGGAAGTCGTGTTTACACACGGCTCTCCCCGTTCTTCAGCTCCGGGGGCCCAACGGCGCACTCCAGCGGCGATCGGGTCCGCGAGTCCCGGAGCTGCGGACCGGGTCACGGGAGCACGCCGCGGGCGCCCGCCTGTGACCCACGGCTGGGTAGTAGTACAGGACGTACCTATACGTGGATCTGCCCAGCCGTGCCATTCTGCCGACATATATGTGCAGGAGGCGGTCCTTAAGTGGTTAATGGGTTGTATTGTATTTTCGGATGGAAACTGTGGATTAAAACTAAAATCATACAATCTGGCATCTTATGAGAAAAATTTTCATGCTTGTCCCATTGGATAACTTTACGTGAATTGTTGTCCCATTGGATAACTTTACGCTCTTGAAAGTTTTGTACTAAATCATATTATTGTACAAATCGCTTCAAAAACGATATTTTTCGTACAATTTTATGATTGACCACTTCCATACCGGCCTGTTCTGGCACTTCTCTCCTTCATGTAACGATCATATTTTTCTGGCAAAAAAATGACTCAGAAAAAAACGTTTAATGAATTCAAAAACAACAAAACAGTAATGTTAGCCCAATTTTTTTGTAGAATGTGAAAGATGATGAGTAAATAGATACCTAACATATCACGCTTTAAAATTGCACACACTCATGTAATAGCACCAAACTTTGGTACTTAAAAATCTCCATAGGCAACTTTTTTATACAGGTTACCATTTTAGAGTTACAGAGGAGGTCTAGCGCTAGAATTATTGCCCACACTCCTGACGATACCCCACGTGTGTGGTTTGAACAGCATTTACATATGTGGGCGGGACTTGTGTGTGTTTGCTTCTTAGTGCAAAATACCAGGGACATTTAAAAAAAAAATACACTTTTTTATAGTTTTATTTTTTTAATCACTTTTATTCTTATTACAAGAAATATAAACATCCCTTGTAATAGGAATCTATTGTGACAGGTCCTCTTTATGGAGAGATGCAGGGTCAAAAAGACCCCACATCTCTCCTCCAGGATGGAAAGCATGAGATCAAGGGAAAAAATTCACCAATCTCATGCTGAGATTACAGCTTTGTTTACATCAGGGAACCCAGGCGTGACGTCATAACGTCATCATCCGGTGCCGGCCGATTCTTTCTCTGGGCCCCCAATGGCACAGGAGAGCCCATAGAAGCACCGGATGGTGGCGGGAGGGGGGGAACATCCCCTATAAGAACAAGTGGTGGAACTGCCGCTATGTTTGTTATTATCCTTCACAGAATCGTCGGCTGCAAAGAATGATATCTGAATTATGCCAGTAGCTGCAGGCATCATTCAGATATCAATAAAAGAATCCTGGAACCCACTCTCCCTTTAGAGTTAACCTAAATTATTAATTAGTGTACCAGCCGATTCACCATGGGTGGACAGGATACCTGCCAACAAGCAAAAAAGCTACATAAAAAAGGGGTTTGGAGGGGACAGGAGAGCCCCCAGAAAGCAAAAAAAGGCAGGTCAACAACAGCTTAAGGTACAAAAATATGAAAAAGGCTTTATTAGGGTTGGGGGTAGCATATGTGAGGAACAATCTATCCATTATAACACAATATGTCTCACAATACCTAACCATTTAATAATAAAAAACGAGCTGCAGCAAATATAAATTTAAAAATGCAGAGCGCTCTGACAGGCTTCAAAGATTAGAAAATTCAGTTTGTCCAGAAAAGAAAGGCACCGCAAAAAACAGTCAGTAGTGTGCCGTTGGATAAATGTGGAATTTTAGTGATCTTGGCGTTTTTGAAAAAACGCACATATACACATCCAAAGTATTTGATGCACTATAATGATGAAGAAATGACTCAACATTAGGCTCAATGGCTCCTGTGAATGGTGAATCAAAACCAAACCAAAGTTCAAACACACAGATCTCTAGATCATCAGCAGCTTTCAGAGCACTTGTGCTGATTTACCCACCTATGTGCTGAAGGTGCAACGTTCCAGATACTGAAATAATCCAAATCAAGGAGCATATATAGCAAGTTCTCAGACTCTTGATATTAGGTGATTCATACAGATCCTTAAATCTGACCGGGATAAATGGATAGTTTCACACTTCGCTGGGATAGCAGGTGTCCATTAGACCTCCATAGAGGAAAGAAGCAGCAGGCATATATGAGAGAAGGTTTAAGGTAAAAGATAGTGAACGGTTGCCCAACTGGGCTCTCACCAGATCAGTCACTCAGTGGTCTTGTTGCCAGGGACAATCTCTGGACAAACGGAATTTGCTAATCTTTGAAGCCTGTCAGAGCGCTCTGCATTTTAAAATTTATATTTGCTGCAGCATGTTTTTATTATTAAATGGTTAGGTATTGTGAGATATATTGTGTTATACTGGACACATTGGCCCAGATTCACGTACATCGGCGCATTATCGGTCCGGCGTAGCGCACCGCCATTACGTTAGACTTGCGCCATCTAGCCGCGTAATCCCCCGATTCACGTAGCTTTTGCGCAGGAAATTGCGCAAGCGTAAGGTTTTTTTCTGAGGCGTAAGGAGGAGTAATACAAATTGGGAGGGACGTGGGCGTGTTACATTGAAATGAGCCGTGACCCCATGCAAATGAAGGGCCGGCCGGCTCGCGCATGCGCGCGTGAAGGAGACCATGGCAGCTCCGCTGTGCGCATGCTCACAACTCGGGAGCGGCGCAATCAGTGAAATTGGAAATGGATTAGGGCAACGTTGTGAACTACGCAGACAGCATAAATAGACACACACAAACGCACTTGCATTGCACAAGTACATCCCTTTGTGTCCCTTCCCATTTAACCAAGTGCTTTTGTTCCTGTTGTTCGTTGCAGTGTGTCTTGTAGTTGTCAGATTAGTGTTCTGTGTGATCAAGTTCTTGTTGGTATATTTGTGAAAGTGTTTTTTGATAAGTGTTTGAGAGACTGTTTGTTTGATTGATATATTTCTGAGCGTTTGTTTTCTTGCTTTATTTTTTCTTTTTTTGTGACTGTTTCTTGCTGAGTGCTAGTGTGATTTTTGGGTGTTCGTTTTCTCTTTGTGTGTGTTCTTGCCTGATTGGTTGTGCTTGTATTTGTGACTGATTTTTGGTGACTGGTAGTGAGTTTGTTTGGAAGTATGACAGAGAGAAAAAGAAAGCTGAATTTTACTGTGGGGGAAAAAAGAATTCTTGCCCAGGCCATTAGCGAGTATGGGCGTTTTCTAAACGGCCCACAGAGTGCCACCACCACCCCGGCCAGGAGAAGGGAGATTTTGGATAGGATCACGGAGCTGGGATTGACAAAAAAATAAACGATCTCCGCCGTCAGGTGAAAACAAAACTGGCCGCAATGCATGCCCATGCCAGGGGCACAGGAGGGGGCCCACCATGCCGTATTAGGCTTACAGCGACGGAGCATGTGGTGGCCCTGACCTTTCACCGGCATGAAGTGGAGGGCCTGCCAGGCTTTGACACAAGTCCGGTCCCCGTGGTGCCAGGTAAGGTTTGTGGTGTGTAGCATGTGTGGGGGAGGGGGTGAAAGGGAATATGTGCCAAGTGTGTGGATCCTCCAACCTGTGAATGGTTTGTGTCATCCACAGATGTGCAGGAGGGTGCAGGGCCATCTGGCCTGACCGCTCCAACCCCAGGACAGCAGCCTAATGAGGCCCCCCCAACAAGGCCACAGTCCGCGGAGGAGGTTCAAGAGGAGGAGGACGATCATGAGGAGGAGGACGATAATGAGGAGGAGGATAATCATGAGGAGGACGATCATGAGGAGGAGGAGTCAGGCACTGGACGAGTGGTTTGTGCGGACTCTTCCCCTCTGGCTGGCAGAAGCCTGCCCTCCCTAAGGGGGAGCACCCCCCCTCCTCCCCCAACATGGCTCCCCTCACAAGGGCCTCCCCTTCTCCCCGCCCACAACCATCAGCTGGAGGCAGGATGTCATCCCAGAGCACCAGGGGGGCGCCCAATCTCCTGCCCGCCAGTCTGCGAAGGGACCAGGCCCTCCAGACCCGCCATCTGTGACAGCTCTGCCAGAATTTTGGGCGGGTGGAGGAGAGCCTGTCCTCCATGAAGGATACACTGGGTAACCTGGACTCCCACTCCCGGGCTTTCACAACCTGCCTAAATGAACTGCAGACTACAGCAGCAGGCGTTGGGCAGGATGTGAGGGCCCTTACCCAGGCTATCCAGGCCAACACGGCAACACTTGGTGCTTCCCTGGACAGAATTGCCGTGGCCTTGGAGGGCAGGCCGCCAGGTGGGCAGATATCAGGGGCTGCTCCTCCTTCCCCGGGTTTGCCCCTCCCCCATGAGTCTCCCCTGAGGGGCCGGGGCCATGGCCGGGGGCGCCACAGGCGTGGCTCACGCCGAGGGCAATAATTTTTTTTTTTTTGGCTTACTTTTTTGGCTTTTTTTTTTTTTTTTTGGCTTTTTTTTTGGCTGACATTTTTTTAAAATTTTGGGTTGTGCATGCTGTTTGAATGTGGGGGTGACATTCCTGCTGGAAAAGGGGTGTCATCCTCAATTTTGGTGGAGAAGGGTTCCCCAGGACCAGGGAGAAGTGATTCCCAGGTCCGTGTGAATGGTGTATGAATGTACAGTGACATAATTGGAGCCTTGACGTGGCGTTACTGCTCACCAGTCGTGCATGGTGGACTGGTGCCAATCCAATTTGATGAGGATGTGGGGTGTGTGTGCTAGGGACCACAGTGGTGTGCATGCATGCATTCTCATTGTGCCATGATTAATGTGTGTGTTTAACGTGCAAAGTTGCCCAATATGAGCTGTCTCCTGACTGCTCTTCCCTCAGAAGACGGGGTATCCTCGGTTAGGGGTTGATTGTCTGGTTGGGGGGTCAGGTCATCACGTAGCTCAACCTGCAGGCCCTTCCTCACTGCGAGATTGTGCAGCATGCAACATGCAACGATGATATGGCACACGAAGTTTGGGGAATACAACAGTGTACCCCCAGACTTATCCAGGCATCGGAAACGTGACTTCAGGAGGCCAAAGGTGCGCTCCACCACTGCTCTGGTTTTGATGTGTGCTTGATTGTATCTTTCCTCCCCTGGGGTTTGGGGGTTCCGGATAGGAGTCATGAGATGGGGTCCCAGTGCATATGCAGAGTCACCTGGAAGGGAAAAGACAGGAGAATGTTAGTCATGCATGTGCCACTTGTGAGGTGTGCATCACGGGAGGGGATAGTCATGCCTGACTCCCATGTCACTCACCAACCAGCCAGGTGTTCCCATACACGTTCTGATAGAATTCCATTCGGATGTGGCATTGATTGTAGATGTAGCTGTCATGGGTGGATCCGGGGTGTTTGGCACGGACGTGCCATATGAGTCCTTGGGCATCAACTATCACCTGTACGTTGATGGAGTGCCAATTCTTCCGATTGCGGTACATGTGCTCTGTGTCATGGGGGGGCTGGAGTGCCACATGTGTGCAATCAATGGCCCCGATGGTGCGTGGGAATCTGGCAATTCTGTAGAAATCTGTCATTGCCTTCAGCCGCAGGTCCTCAGTGGTGGGTTTGATGATTAGGTTGGCCAAGCGTGTGATGATTGCAGGGACAACCTGGTGCACACATCTGCTCATGGAGGATTGTGACATCCCAGCCACCACTCCACTTGTACGCTGAAAAGAGCCACTGGCAAGGAAATGGAGTGTTGCCAGTACCTTGACCAGTGGCTGCACTGGATGTGAGCGTTTTGTTGGGCTGGTGATGTCCTCCTGCAGGGTTGTGGTTAATTCCAGGATGGCATGAGGGGGGAATCTGAAGATGCGATACACCTCAGAATCACTCATGCCAAAGAGGTCTATGCGTGTGCGGTATACCCTCTCCCGTGCCATCCTCCGTGCCCTCCTTCTTTGGTCATCTAAATTCACTAGTGCAGCTATGAGCGACGATGCCCCTGGCATGTTGGCAGTCAAATTGTAGTGCAACACGTGTGTGTGGTCTGCTCCTTAGTAACGGTGTTGCTTTCTGTGAGATGTAGACGTTTTTTCAAAATTTAGACCAGCTTTTATGTGCTCTAACTTTAGACAGGACATTTTGCTGTTGCGCACATAGCGTAGCCTGCGCAGCAACTGCGTTTTTTTGTGGATCCCCGCAACTCCCTCATTAGCATATTTGACTAGCAAATCAATGGTGTGTCTAGCGCATTTTTGCGCGGACGGATGCGTCTGTCTAACGAAATTACGCCGGACCAAAAAAAGTAGATTTCTGGCGTAAATCGTTTTCTGAATCGCGCGCATCTAAACGCACGCGCACATTTAGACTTACGCACGCGGAACACCAGTTGCGCAGGCGTAATCGCTCTGTGAATCTGGGCCATTGTTCCTTACATATTCTTGATATTTAACTGCTTGCCGACCTGCCACTGTCATTTTACTGCGGCAGGTCGGCACTCCTGTCCAAACTATCATTCAGATATCTCCCCAGTCAGAAACACATATGAACATTTCAAAATAATAATAAAAACCTGGAGGATATTTTAATACTACTAGGAATTTAATTTACTCACACCCTATATAGGAGTAATCCCTTAACCACACTGTGTTTGCAAACATGTAATTGGTAGAGACTTGTCATGTTGGCCAATCCATTTAATTTAAGTTCAGGACTAATACCCTCTATGCAAGGCTTACGTGGTACACCACTATATCTGGACATTCAGCTTTACTGCTATGCATAGCTTGCTTTTGTGTGGATTTTTCGATGTACAGTCACACTACAAGAGTTTATTGGAGCATCTAGAATGCTATTTGCTTTGCCAATTGTTCTACTGCGATATTCAGTCCATAATGCTGGTGGCAATTAAATAAGCAACATTGGTTAAAGGAACACTAAAGGTTCATTTTTTATTAGATCAATTGATTGCTGTAAGCTAGAGCATTTCAATATCACTTACCTCGTTTTTCCTTTTGACCTCCAAAATACAGTAATCCAGGTTTGAAAATGCCATTTCCTGTCTCTCCTCTTCTTGCTTTCCATCAGCACCTGAGCTGTTTTGCATGGTGGAAAGCAGACTGTGCTCACCCCCTCCCTATGACTACAGCCCTGCGTGAAGATGCTCCCTTATCCCTCACAGGCATGGAGGCTAAGCCTAATGGAAACTGTAGTTCCCATTAGGCTTTGATGCAGCAAGAATGAACGCGCACTGCAAACCAGGAAGTCGGTGAGAATAACGATTTAGAAGTGACGGAGGTGAATAAAACAGCTTGATTTCAACAGGTATCAAACTAGTTATAATGCAAAACATTACCTTTTACTTTATCAGCTACTGTCAGACTTTAATTTAAGAGGAAAATATTTTTGTCTTTACAACCCCTTTAAAGCTCTTCTATATCAAAGTTGATCTGGAAGAAAACAATGATACAGTAATCCTACAAAACTGAACAGTTCTTTCACATTCTTAGATCTTGTTTGTTGATAGGATATGATCCCCAAGGAAGAAGCTTTAATAGCTGACGTACACAAGCTGTTAAGGAGTTATATTGCATTAAATATTGTCCTGTGCACACTGTACATTTAAAACTAGGGGTGCAACGGATCAAAAAACTCACGGATCGGATCATTTTCGGATCAGCAAAAAAAATAAAAAATCTCCTCCACTGTAATATCCACATCTCTCTCCCCCCGTAGTACAGGCAGACAGTGACCCCCCCTAGTACAGGCAGACAGTGACCCCCCTAGTACAGGCACAGTGACCCCCCCTAGTACAGCACAGTCACCCCCCCTAGTACAGCACAGTCACCCCCCCTAGTACAGCACAGTCACCCCCCCTAGTACAGCACAATGAGCCCCGTAGTACAGCACAATGAGCCCCGTAGTACTTGCAGTTACCCCTTTGGCGGCGTGTGTGTGCGCCTCGAGCGCGGGCTCCTCCTCTGTTTACACCAACAGAGGAGGAGCCCACGCTCGAGTTGCACACACACGGCCGGGTGTACCAAGATGGCCGCGGCTCCGGAGCTAGGCCGAAGCTGCGGCCTTTCCTAATTTTATTAAAACAGGAGAAAAAAATTGCGCATACCCAGTGAATAACAAACAAGCAAAAGCTGCGATTCAAAAATGTTATACAACATAAACAAATATATAAAGAAGGAGCTGGAATCGCGCTAAATATGAGGCTGTGACCATATGAAGGGCACAATATGTAGTGTAAATACTCAGTGTGGAAGTGAAAAACCTATAAAACCACAGAGAAATACCAAAAAAAAAAAGGAGAAAAATTATTATGAGAAGTCCACCTGTTGGTCACAAAGAAACCTACTCATGGTATGAGGCTGTGATCATGTGAAGGGCACAGATACAATAAGTGGTATAAATATTCAGTGTGGAAATAATAAACTTATGGAGCCACAGAGAAATAACAAAAAAACAAAAAGGAGAAAAAATATTAACAAAAGTCCACCTATTGGTCACAGAGAAGCCTACCCATAGTCTATGATGAACTAGGGTGAGGTCTTGGCAGGAAAAAGTCTTCAGATGAAGATGGATGTGCCTTCTCCCAAAAATGTAGTGTATATATAGATCAAGGAGGCAGAATCTCAGGATAATAATAATGCATCAACTCCGCGCTGTCGGTCACACTTGGGCTTTCCCGGATTTGAATGTAGAATCACAGCACCAAAAACAAAGCAGAAAACAGAAAAACTTGCATAGTGTGAAACCTCATGGACAACGTGTAGATCACCACCCATGTGGGACAGTCGTGAAATGGGGAGGGGATAGTGCAAACCCACCACCACTATGCACACTGACCCTTACCGGACAGCGGGACCTTTCAGGGTAGATGCAAAACACCTAGGATGGGATGAATCAGATTTCAACAGCCGTGAGACTTCAGCAGATAGCAGCACTGATACGGTACCATGAAACGACAGAAAAACTCACATAGTGTAAAACCTGATGACATTTATTAAAAGAGGATAAAATAAGTTGCACTCACAAACAGATGCAAATATGGAGCTAAAACAAAGTGCCGGCTGGCTCGGTGGAACGTGTGCGTCCTTCCGTGTAGTTGCGGTGACGTGGGAACGTCTCCTCCCAACGTTGCGTCTTCACAAAGACTTGAACACGGGACTTGATTATACTACATACAGTATTGTGGCCTTCATATGGTCACAGCCTCATATTTAGCACGATTCCAGTTCCTTCTTTCCTAATTTTATGCCCGCGGTGGCGATCCGCGGATCGCATAGCAATCCGATCCGAAGGGGGTGACCCGTTCGGATCACGGATCGGCAGTGATCCGTTGCACCCCTATTTAAAACAATCTTTTATTAGATGGTAACCATTGAACATTTTCATATATGAGATTATGTTGTTAAATTGGGTTGGCCAATTCATTTAAGTTCAGGCTGAGGACCAATACTGTACTCTATACAAGGCTTGCGTGATGCAACTCTTTATCTGGACATTCAGATTTACCGCTATGCATAGTTTGCTTTCGTCTGACATCCAACAATGTTGTCAACCACTTCATACCCGCCCACCGTCATTTGACGGCGGGCGGGATACTCTATGGTCCTGACAGCACGTCATATGACGTCCTGTCATTTAAAGCTAGGGGGGCGCACCCGTCACGTCACTGAGAACACTGTGTGTGTGCCCGGCGGCTGCAATGGCCGCCGGGCACACGCGATTGCTGACAATTGAGCTGGGACGTGGAGCTGTGTGTGTAATCACAGAGCTCCACGTCCCTGTCAGGGAGAGAGGAGACCGATTGTGTCCCTTGTACATAGGGACACAATCGGTCACCTTCCCTAGTCACCCCCCCTCCCCCTACAGTTAGAACACAAACTAGGAGAAACATTTAACCCCTTCCCTGACAGTTACATTTATACAGTAATTAATGCATATTTATAGCATTGTTCACTGTATAAATGTAAATGGTCCCAAAAAATGTGTCAAAAGTGTCCGATGTGTCCGCTATAATGTCCCAGTCCCGGAAAAAAAAATCGCAGATCGCCGCCATTCCTAGTAAAAAAAAAAAAAAAAAAAATCATAATTATGCCCCCTATTTTGTAGGCAATATAACTTTTGCGCAAACCAGTCACTATACGGTTATTGCGATTTTATTTTTTATTTTATTTCACCAAAAATATGTAGAATAATACGTATCGACCTAAACTGAGATAAAAAAATGTTTTTTTTTTTTGTTTTGTTTTTTAAATGGGATATTTATTATAGCAAAAAGCAAAAAATATTGCGTCTTTTTTCAAAATCGTTGCTCTTTTTTTGTTTATAGCGCAAAAAATAAAAAACGCATGCATTCTATATATTAAGATAAAAAACCTTCCCCCCCCCCCCAATACTTACCTGAGCCCTATCTCAATTCAGTGATGTAGCACAAAGCACATTGGCTGTCAGAGACTCTCCCTCCTGATTATCTATGGGAAAAAATTACTGCGCAGGTCAATGGAAATAAAATAAAATAAAAGTGGTAATAAAAAAATGAATTAGATAATGCTGCTGCTGCAAAAAAATGTGCGATACACATAAAATACTATAGCTAAAAAATATGCTGCGCTGCAAAAAAGAAAGTATATAGGTGAATAAATATACTTATGTGGACACCAAGTTCATTGGTGGATGGTATAAATTTAAAATAAAGTGAAACGCTAATGGGGTGAAACAGAAAAGTCCAAGCAAAATCAAAATCACATATGTGAAGCCAAAGTCCATCTGTGTCCTATAAACACCCGAAAAGTGTTGGAAGAAAAATCTTCAAGTGAAGTTAATCGAAGGCACCTCCACCTCTATATAAAATGCCTGCTTACCAGCTCCAACTTCAAAAATTGCATTTGTTAATAAATTGTGCTGCTCCCATTTGTCCTCAGCCGTCCACCTCCTCATACAGATGAACCAGTAACGATCAATGCCACATCCGAGGGTATGGAGAGAAGAAAACTCATAGAGTAGTACTGTAGGCAATCGCGTTTATTAAAATAAAAAATAAAACTCACATGATTCGTTGTAAAATTAAGCGTATTATGTAAAGCCGGCCGGCTCAATATTATCGCTCGTCCTTCCGGATTGTCGGTAAGCGGTGACGTCAGCACGCCGCTCTTCCCTACGTCGTTTCGTCACAGATGACGTCTTCCAGGGGTACGAGCGGCGCGCTGATCCACCGCTAATTATACATTCTGCGTGTCATTCGGAACGCCCAGTTCTGACATCCGGGAGTCATTGACACTGATCCTCCATCTTTAAAGAGGGATCCTTGCCCCTACTAATAATAGATTGCGGCTACACTGGCATTAAATGCAAGCCGATCCAAAACTCGAGGTTTTAAAGTAGCGGGGACTTTATGGTACATTGAGTGTGGACGATAAAGGTTAAAAATTAAATTCTAAAGTTAAAAATGAAAGCGACATATTACGATCGCTGTCAGTGCTCAGTAACATAGCATATCTACTAAGTAAAAATTAACAAGGACATGCACATGATGAGAAGCCAATTTAGTAGATAAATACAAACATTAATTAGTTCGTATAAACAGCCTCCACTATCAATATGATAGGGGACTATATATATGCTTCCGCAACTGAATAAAAGATTTTATATAAATAAGTAAATGATCTTAAAATTTATTTTATCTACAAGTTAGCTGATTCAATCTCAATGATAGAACTTGCTATGAAGCTTGTGGCAGCAAGCTAGGAAAGGAACAGAACAATTCTAAAATAGATAAATTAGGAAAAATATGCTAATGGGACCGGTATATAGCAGTCCCTATATACCCCTTGGTTTTCTAAAGGAGGGGGCCAATTTAATAGTAGTAGTGCTAATGAAATCTACCTACCACATTCAAATGTTCCGAAACATCAGAAGGGTTATATATGTACAGTATGAGTCCCGGATCTCAGGGCTGGTTCACACTAATATTAGCAACCTTTTAACAATATACACTTATAGTCTCATTCCAACATAATGTAAAATAGATGTCCTAACTGTTATCTATGAATGCATTTACATCTACATCAACATTCATTCCATACGGGGTATAAGTCCGTACTTTATGAATCCAGGCCATTTCTAGCCTGGACAGTTCCCTTACAAGAGATCCACCTCTCCAATGAGCATCAAATTTATCAATGCCAAGGAAGAGGGTCCCCTCTGGGTTACGGTTATGATGCAGATCATAATGTAGTGACACAGAGTGCTGAGAGAAACCTGACCTGATATTGGTCAGGTGCTCTCCCAGTCTTACTTGCATCTGCCTCTTAGTCCGGCCTATATACTGTAGTCCACATGGGCACTGTAATAAATACACTACACCCGTGGAACTACAGGTAATAAACGGCTCTATTAGATGTTCCCTAGAGGTACTAGTTGAAACAAATTTGAGGGTTTTCTTAGAGGTCACTTTATTTAACTTACATATTTGGCATCTCCGACATTGATGGTACCCTACGATGCCTCTCTGAAAAAAAGAGACCTTTTTGGTGGGAGGATCAACTACATTAGGAGCTATTTTGTCTCGCAGCGAGGGCACACCTCTAAAGATAACTTGAGGGTTCGGGGGAAGAAAGGTTTTGAGGACCCTATCATTCTCAAGTAAATGCCAATGCTTCTTGATTATTTTTTTGATGACATAATGTTGTGTAGAGTATGATGTAACAAATGGTACCACCGGACCAGTCTGATTAACTTTAGGGGCAGGATCCAAAAGAAGTTTGCGATCAGTCTCAGCCACTTCTTTTATAGTTTGTTCTAAGTGGTTGCGATCGTAACCCTTCTCTACCAATCTTTTTCTTAGAATTTCTGTTTGAGAGTGAAAATCATCAAGGGTGGTGCAGTTCCTCCTCATTCTGGTAAACTGGCTCTTAGGTACAGATTTGAGCCAGTTCTGATGGTGGCAACTACCCACTGGAATGAATGAGTTTCTATCCGTCTTTTTAAAAAACGTTTTGGTTTTATAGGCACCCACATCCTTCATGATTGTAAGGTCCAGGAAATTAATCTTTTCCTGATCCGCCTCGTGTGTGAGATGGATCCCCCTCTCATTCATGTTCAACATATCGATGAAATCATCTAGCTGGGGTTTAGTGCCATTCCATAGGAGGAGGATGTCGTCAATATACCTTGCCCAAAGTTTGATATGCGGACTGAGGTTATTGTAGACGACATCCTCCTCCCACTTGGCCATAAACAAATTCGCCAAGCTTGGGGCGTATTTAGCGCCCATCGCGACACCTTTAACTTGCCGGTAAAAGCTATGGTCGAACCCCAGCACTAAACCCCAGCTAGATGATTTCATCGATATGTTGAACATGAATGAGAGGGGGATCCATCTCACACACGAGGCGGATCAGGAAAAGATTAATTTCCTGGACCTTACAATCATGAAGGATGTGGGTGCCTATAAAACCAAAACGTTTTTTAAAAAGACGGATAGAAACTCATTCATTCCAGTGGGTAGTTGCCACCATCAGAACTGGCTCAAATCTGTACCTAAGAGCCAGTTTACCAGAATGAGGAGGAACTGCACCACCCTTGATGATTTTCACTCTCAAACAGAAATTCTAAGAAAAAGATTGGTAGAGAAGGGTTACGATCGCAACCACTTAGAACAAACTATAAAAGAAGTGGCTGAGACTGATCGCAAACTTCTTTTGGATCCTGCCCCTAAAGTTAATCAGACTGGTCCGGTGGTACCATTTGTTACATCATACTCTACACAACATTATGTCATCAAAAAAATAATCAAGAAGCATTGGCATTTACTTGAGAATGATAGGGTCCTCAAAACCTTTCTTCCCCCGAACCCTCAAGTTATCTTTAGAGGTGTGCCCTCGCTGCGAGACAAAATAGCTCCTAATGTAGTTGATCCTCCCACCAAAAAGGTCTCTTTTTTTCAGAGAGGCATCGTAGGGTACCATCAATGTCGGAGATGCCAAATATGTAAGTTAAATAAAGTGACCTCTAAGAAAACCCTCAAATTTGTTTCAACTAGTACCTCTAGGGAACATCTAATAGAGCCGTTTATTACCTGTAGTTCCACGGGTGTAGTGTATTTATTACAGTGCCCATGTGGACTACAGTATATAGGCCGGACTAAGAGGCAGATGCAAGTAAGACTGGGAGAGCACCTGACCAATATCAGGTCAGGTTTCTCTCAGCACTCTGTGTCACTACATTATGATCTGCATCATAACCGTAACCCAGAGGGGACCCTCTTCCTTGGCATTGATAAATTTGATGCTCATTGGAGAGGTGGATCTCTTGTAAGGGAACTGTCCAGGCTAGAAATGGCCTGGATTCATAAAGTACGGACTTATACCCCGTATGGAATGAATGTTGATGTAGATGTAAATGCATTCATAGATAACAGTTAGGACATCTATTTTACATTATGTTGGAATGAGACTATAAGTGTATATTGTTAAAAGGTTGCTAATATTAGTGTGAACCAGCCCTGAGATCCGGGACTCATACTGTACATATATAACCCTTCTGATGTTTCGGAACATTTGAATGTGGTAGGTAGATTTCATTAGCACTACTACTATTAAATTGGCCCCCTCCTTTAGAAAACCAAGGGGTATATAGGGACTGCTATATACCGGTCCCATTAGCATATTTTTCCTAATTTATCTATTTTAGAATTGTTCTGTTCCTTTCCTAGCTTGCTGCCACAAGCTTCATAGCAAGTTCTATCATTGAGATTGAATCAGCTAACTTGTAGATAAAATAAATTTTAAGATCATTTACTTATTTATATAAAATCTTTTATTCAGTTGCGGAAGCATATATATAGTCCCCTATCATATTGATAGTGGAGGCTGTTTATACGAACTAATTAATGTTTGTATTTATCTACTAAATTGGCTTCTCATCATGTGCATGTCCTTGTTAATTTTTACTTAGTAGATATGCTATGTTACTGAGCACTGACAGCGATCGTAATATGTCGCTTTCATTTTTAACTTTAGAATTTAATTTTTAACCTTTATCGTCCACACTCAATGTACCATAAAGTCCCCGCTACTTTAAAACCTCGAGTTTTGGATCGGCTTGCATTTAATGCCAGTGTAGCCGCAATCTATTATTAGTAGGGGCAAGGATCCCTCTTTAAAGATGGAGGATCAGTGTCAATGACTCCCGGATGTCAGAACTGGGCGTTCCGAATGACACGCAGAATGTATAATTAGCGGTGGATCAGCGCGCCGCTCGTACCCCTGGAAGACGTCATCTGTGACGAAACGACGTAGGGAAGAGCGGCGTGCTGACGTCACCGCTTACCGACAATCCGGAAGGACGAGCGATAATATTGAGCCGGCCGGCTTTACATAATACGCTTAATTTTACAACGAATCATGTGAGTTTTATTTTTTATTTTAATAAACGCGATTGCCTACAGTACTACTCTATGAGTTTTCTTCTCTCCATACCCTCGGATGTGGCATTGATCGTTACTGGTTCATCTGTATGAGGAGGTGGACGGCTGAGGACAAATGGGAGCAGCACAATTTATTAACAAATGCAATTTTTGAAGTTGGAGCTGGTAAGCAGGCATTTTATATAGAGGTGGAGGTGCCTTCGATTAACTTCACTTGAAGATTTTTCTTCCAACACTTTTCGGGTGTTTATAGGACACAGATGGACTTTGGCTTCACATATGTGATTTTGATTTTGCTTGGACTTTTCTGTTTCTCCCTCCTGATTGGCTTGAGACACAGCAGCGTGTCCCATTGGTTTCCACTGCTGTCAATCGACAGTGAGCCAATGAGGAGAGAGAAGGGGAGGGGCCAAGACAAAGCTTTGTATCTGAATGGACACATAACTGCAGCTTGGCTTGGGTGCCCCCATAGCAAGTTGCTTTCTGTGGGGGGGGGGGGGGGGGGGCATTCGGCAGGAGGATCTTGTCTGCTCTGTGCAAAACTACTGCACGGAGCATAGAAGTATAACATGTTTGGTATTTTTAAAAACAATACTTTATAATAACTTTAAGCTCTGTTAATCCTAATTACTGTAATCTTTGGATACATTTTGTTCGTTAACCAATTAAGCACATGTCAGACAATATTTTACTGCCTTTTTAAAAATAAAAAAATATATAAACGTTCCAAAGGTCACACTGATCACACTGAAAGTAGCAGTGTCCAGCCCCCCTGCCCAACAAAAAGAATATATATATATAGTAAGGGATTAGCTCGGTAGCGGGGGTGTGTGACCCCCTGGGTGGGTTCACTACAGACTGAACTATAACAGAGAGGCAGCCAAAGACGGTTGAAAACAAAGAATTTGGTTTATTCTTCCATATTGCTGGAAACAAGTGCAAGCATCCAAACAGCATAAACAAAACATAGAATAAACCCTGGCCACTTAGGGCGTCTACCTTCACCACACAGGAACCTACCTATGGAGTCTGGCACAGCCTACTGCTGGGCAGACACTGCTGGTCATACAGCAGAAAAACAATAGTCTTTTTGACTTTTTTTATCACACAGAAAAATCAACACCGCCTCACCTCTTCAGAAGTATTTTAGCTCACTGCTCTCCTTAACTCAAAAAGCCTCAGGATGCAGCAATCAGTAGTCATCCTCTGGATTACTTAGAGAGGCCTTAATTGCCTCATTCTTAACGGCTGAAGCTTTCCAACGCCCTAAACCTTTCTGGCTACTTCTGAAGCCGACACCTGATTGTAATTGGTGTACTGTCTAAACAAGGCAGGAATGTATCTCCCGTGACAACACCCACAGATTTACATGACTTCCTGTCACAATATATATATATATATATATATATATATATATTACACGCACATTTTTTGGCAATTTTTTTTACTGTCAAAATGGAATTTGCATTGTGGGACAGTGCCGCAACAACAAGCCAAGCATTTGGTTTACAAATGGGACACAATCCCAGTCACTTCCATGGGTGAGTCTGACAGATGGTGCCATCTATCAAACTTGACATGCCAAGTAAAAAGTGCAATACACAACAACAATGTGCCTCACCGTAGTATAGATCAACCACCTGTTTTTACCACTCCCTAGCCACCCATGTGAAAATAACCTTAGACAATAAGCTTATATTAAGGGAAGATCAGATTTTATAAACAGTACATAGTTACGTAGTAGGTGAGGTTGAAAAAAGACAGGTCCATCAAGTCCAACCTATATGTGTGATTATATGTCAGTATTACCTTGTATATCCCTGCATGTTGTGGTCATTCAGGTGCTCATCTAATAGTTTTTTTTTAACTATTGATGCCCCATGCTGAGACCACCGGCTGCCCTTATATAGTAATGCACAATATGGTCATAAGGTTCTGCGGAACATAAAGGGTACCTTGAAATTCCAAACTTATTTGCACATTTGTAGTAATAACAATTCTTCGTTACATTATCCAGACAATGATCAGCCCATGCATGAGCTGCTCCAAACTTTCACTCCAAGATACGTATTTGTATAGTCAATTGATATGAAAAAGATAATACAGGGGCTACACACAATCTTGTATGGTCACTACTATTGTCCCACTAACATAACAGGTATTGAAGGCCCATTTGAATCAAATACAGCTATCAATCTTATGTTTAATCACTTGATTTGTCTCTATATGGATAATAGATGGGAAAGAAGCAGGAATCTCAGCATAACAGCCTAAACACACTTTTTCAGTGCTATATGAGGACAAGAGCACACAGGTAAGTTAACAAAACATTGTCAACTGATTTATTATCCACATATGTTATTAGAAAGTAATGTACAGTATTCTCCCACAAGGTATATCAAAGAAACAAAAATACATCTAGCCTTTGGGCTAACAGCAATTCAGCTGTGCATGAAACGTTTCCTATTTTGGCTACAGTAGTAAACCAACACATTGAACAACATACCTTTTAATCCAAGACCTAGCCTCTCAAAAAAAAGGGCAAAAACATCAAATGGCGTCATCATTGAAGTAAAACCACAACCTGGGTGCTATAAATACCCCATTCAGGACAATAACCTGCGTCATCTGAGCCTGTACATCAATACCAAGGACAAAAATAGCATGGAAGACATATTGGGGGTCATTTACTATAGTGCCACTCAGTAGTTAGTGTCAATTACAGCTCAAATGACTACAATCACGGTAATTAGCCCCCATCGGAATCCACAACAGCGCTGGGGCAAAAATACTTCCAAAACCAAATTTAGTATAGCTCCCAGACAACAGATAGTGCCCAAATCGGACCGGGAGTATTGCATGAAAATATGGTTTAGAGCATGATATGATTGCCTAAATGGTACTGAAATATGGGGTATATTGCTTAAAGAAAGTTAGCTTTTAAACTGTGTTAAAAAGTGTTATATACACTGAAATATCTTTAATAGTCTGAGAAGAGATAAATTCCCCATCTCTTTACAACTGAGCATGCTCAGATCTGCAAACTACTATCATTTTCACTCCCACTTACATTTTTGAGAGTGAAAATGAGTTATGTAGCCCGATGCAAGTTTCAGCCATTGATTCTAATGGTGTAATCAGGGGTGTTGCTAGGTGACCAAAAGACCAGGGGCTTTAGCCCAAAGTGAACAAGGGGGTGTGTGTTGGTGGAGTGTGTTGTATGTGGCGCTGCTTTTTTTTTTTTTTTTGGCTGTATGGTGGGGTCGTGTGACTTACCAGTGCATATCAATGCTGACCACTAAACTCACCTGCCTGACACTGCCCATTACACTGACCTGCCTGACCTACATACACACACTGACCTACATACACTGACCTGCCTGACCTACATACACTGACCTGCCTACACTGACAATGTTCTAAAGCGTTGGATCTTTAAATCCAGCTTGTAGAGGCAAGACAGAAGGTAACAAAAAAGACAGCATGTACTGACACATGTTCAAAATATAAGACTCTCCACTGCATCACTGTCTAATATATGTTTGCTCAGCAAAAATGGCAAATAAGGTCTATATAATAAAAGCCACAGCCACAATAATCATACAGTTTATAGACATTTTTACTTCTTTCTTAGGTAAGGAATGCCACAATTACTAGTTGAAGTATTATTTATGAGTTTTTCAAGAACAGACAGGTGAACCTATATGAAGAGCTTTCACAAGTAATATCACTTAAAAAAAGATCAGTAACAGCTCGACACACTGATCTACCTTAGTTCAGCCTCAGCCTTGATGTATGGTTACAGCAGGCACTGGCAGTCAGTCAGTCACAATCACTCGTCGTCAGAGAGGAGCCGAGGAGAAGACAAGAGGAGAGCCACCCACCTGAGAGGGGATGAGGTGTGGTGGCCAAATTGTAATTCCTGCCTTGTGGAGCCTGCAGCGCCTATGATGGACATTAGAGCTGCACAATTAATCGCGAGAATATCGCAATCTCGATTCACCCCCCCCCCACTATCTCCAAGTGGGATGACCCGCGATTTTTACATGACGTCAGTTCGATGCGTGATGCGGCACCCGCTGGGCATGGGCGGTACACAGAGACAGTCAGACAGTGTCTCACGCTTGTCTTGGCTGGGAATTGGGAAACGAGAAGCACAGCAGTGAATGCATAGTCAGGTAGGGTAGTGACTAACGTTGTACAAAACAGCCATGCTATCAGCTATCACTGCTGTGGTTTTTGATGCCCCTCGGCCTTCTGACTGTGTTTTACATCTATTGTTTAATGCCGCTGCACCAACATGCATGTGCCTTGCTGCAGAACAGCCTATTCATTTGAACTCAGCTGTACTCGGCCACACTCGGCACTCAGGATCAGATTGGTCCCGACTCCCAGAAGCTCGGGGCTAACAATGGAATGCATCATTCCATAGACTCACGGCTTTTCGGGGACCCGTTCGGGGGTCCAGCCCCCCAAGCCACGCCCTAACGACACCCCTGGGTGTAATTGTAACTTCCCCAGACAAAAATACTTTTCACGTTGAAATTAAATGTATTTTTCTCTCAAAGGCATTGTCCTTTCAACAATGTTGTTTCTTCATCTATTTTGTTTTTAAGAATGCTAGAATGTTTTCATGTTTTGGTAAAATATATTTTTCATTGTATCTCTCACTTGTTGCTATCCATTTCACAAAATCTTTACCCAAACTCACAAAAGGTGTCTTTACAAAGCACAAACAATACCATTGCTAATGCAAATTTAAAATGAGTCACAATTGTGTGTTTTTTATTATTTCCAAATGACACTAATTTGAGCCCAAACAATTTGATATGGGTACCAACATAGGTTAACATCACTATTCTACACTCACACCAAGAACCACCAAATATCAATAAGAATAACACATGCTTACTGTAATTCCACCACCTATATGTCAAGAAGATGTGTAGGAGGGTTTCACATGTTGTAGCACTGTGGCTAACACTTCTGCTTCGCAGTGCTGGGGTTGCTGGTTTGAATCCCAAACATGCCACTTCATGTAGAAAAATTGTCTGTTCTCCTTTTGTTGTTAAAGATAACTCCTGACTCAGATTTTTACTTAAATTACGTCTAAATGTAGTATTGAGATACATTACAGCCACAAGCAAGTTTGATAAAATATTTTCTTTAGAAATGTCATAATTGCTTTGACAAGTTCTATACATCGCACAGATGCACCACTTTACTGGCAGACTAAGGGGACCCCCACAGACATGATAATAAAAGGAATACTTCATTTTTATTGTTTTACTTTAAGCACTATTTGAATCGCTGCTCCTTGAGGCTCGGTTCACACTGCTGTGCTGTAAATTTGTTCATTTTTTTTGTCCTGTGTGAGGTGTGAATTTACCATGATGTTACCGCAAATTTCAGGAGTTGGACATAGCTGTGATTGATGTTTCAGCCAATGGAATCAGAATGTTAAAAAAGAAAGGTGTTAACTTCCTGTGTACTTACTGACTGTTTTCTGTGGAGAGTAGTGTGGTGAAATTTGCACATATGTGAACCATCAATGCGATTCCAGAACAATTTACATTGATGTCTATGGAGACTAAATTCGCAATGCTGTAAACTTGCACAAGACCCTTTTTTAATCACATCCGTAGAGGAATCGCAACGCATGTATGTGAACGACAGTGACTTTATGGATGACATGCAAATTTAGAATGTTTGTGACGCATCACATTCGTTATGGACTTGCATTAGTGTGAACCGGGCCTTAAAAACAATTGTTTTAAGAACTTTTTGTTGCATTGATACATGTCCCCCAGGACAGAACTCAGGTCCCCATACACTTTTTATGGCCAATAACTTGTATACAAACACTCAATGAGGATTTTTAATATTGACTCCAACAAATCCTGCATGATGATGATGTGATAGGCATGTTCGCCGGCAATATTGCCCTTTCAATTTGCATGTCTGTCCAGTTGAAGTCTTAAATTAATTTAATTGGGTGCTCCTACACGTAGAGAGCCCAATACCTCCCAGGAATCTTTGCAAGTCAACCCCATTGTGTGACGTTCTGGTTAAAAAAAAAAAAAAACTAGCATGATTAACCATTTCAGCTAGTTCTATTTTGTTTTCAAATATTTTTTGCAGTTATAGTTTTGAAGTGCACAACTGCACTGAGCACCTGTCAAGACCAAACAGAGCCTTCCAGAAGTGTTGCTGTTCATTAATCCCATTAATAGAACATGACCTTGTTAGGATTTCCAATATTTTTAGAACATCCATATAGTGTTATAGTTGTAGCTCTATAGAATTCTATTATTTAACATTATCCCTTCATTGTTCTATATACAGTAAACTAATACTAGCTGATGATCTGTAGAATATACTGTAACACTAAACCTTTAAATGTATCTATATCTATTTTATGTTACCTGTCCTAAAATCAGACAACTTGTATATCCCTAGAAATAAACTCTACTGTTCATACTGAAAAAAATAAAAAAATCACACTCTATTTAGTCTTCAACAAGATTGAGTCAACGCCTTTATCCAGAGTTTCCTGTTTAAACTCACACAGGAAAATCAAGACTGTGAACGAGCATTTAGTGCTGCAGAGAAGGTATGACAAGACTAACAATTTTGTCTTTTATAAGCAGAAAAAAAAATGCTTTTTTATATTTAAAATGTGTGGCGGTCTCCTTTGAATTACTTTAAAAGGGGTTGTAAACCCTTATGATTTTTCACCTTAATGCATTCTATGCATTAAGGTGAAAAACCTTCTGTAGTGCTGCAGCCCCCCAGTTTTACTTACCTGAAAGCGGTCATCTTCCGGTCAGGAAGCTCTAGCTGGTGTCTTGTGTCCTGATTGGACAGATTGATAGCAGTGCAGCCATTGGCTCCCGCTGCTGTCAATCAAATCCAATGACACAGAGCCGGGTCCTACATTCTGTGTGAATGGACACAGGTGCAGGACTCGGGAGCACGCCGACACGGGTGTCCACCTTAGCAGAACCTTCTTCAACATGCAGGGAGGATCCACCAGCGCTGCTGAGGGACCACAGAACAGGAGGACCAGGACCACTCGTGCACACTGTACAAAACAAAATGCACAGTGGAGAGAAGTATGACATGTTTGTTATTTAAAAAAAAATAAAAAAACAAGTTTACAAGCCCTTTAAGTGGTCACATTCTGGAGTTTAAATGTAAAGACAACATCATACAGATCAATGCTCATGCAATAGATACATGCAAAATACAAGCCAAATGATCAACACAGGGGTGGAATCAGACATGTGCAGAATAGAAAAATGTGTTTTGGATAGATTCCTTATGTTACTAATTTTGTTTCCTTTATTTTCATTTAATTTTTTTAACAAATTGCAATTTTTTGGAACAATTCAAATGGATGTTAATGGAAGCCCCACAGCAAAAAAAGGGGGTGCCCCCCCCAATTCCATACCAGACCCTTATTCATGCATGTTGCTGCCCCTACCCATTCACCAAAAAGATGTAAAACACAAGTTTTTGACGATCCATTTATTAAATTTTTTTTATAAAACAATGTCTCCGGGGCGTGGCTACCGCGCAGCAGCATGGACGTCTAAACCATCTGCTCCGCTCCAGCGTCGGGGATATTTTAGAGACATCTCTTTCCGCTCAAGTGACATCCATCTCTTCCCTGAGGACCCAGACATTGTCCCGCAAGAGAAAATAATCTACCCGGCCAAAGAAATTGCCGGATTTCTTCCCGCCGGTGGCCCGCGATTCCAGCCAAAATGGCGCTGGCTCCATGCACGGATCTCCTGCACCCTCCGGCGGTTCTCACTCAGCTGCATCCAGCCCAGGATCACTGTGTGACTCCACACGGCGCTCCCCTGGTGCCTCCACACCAATCTCTGGCAGCCCAGCGAAGTCGAGACCCAGACTGGCGATCGACAAACAGGTGAGCCCAGCTCAGGAGTCCATGGAGGATACAAGAGAGCTAGCTGACTGCATTACTGAGATTTCCACTGCGGGTAAACCGTTGTCTGACACCATGTTAAAAGACATGCTCATCTCCCTCCACAGTTCCTTACATGGGGACATGATGCAGTGCATGGCCACTCTTAAAACTGAGGTGGGGCTTCAAGAAACTACGCCTGATGTTCTCCAAGTTTATTTGGAATGCTGCCCGTCCCAGAATACGATACGGAACATTATCCCTTCCAAAGGCTAGAGGGGGAGCTGGAGCCCCGGACGCCTCCTTATACCATAAGGCAGCGGTGCTCACTCGTATATTGGATTGGTTCCATCACTCTTCAACCAAGCTCTGGGTCCAGTTGGAAAGCCACATGAACCCAATTGAACTCCCTGCTCTCCCATGGACCTTACCCACGAATCGAGGGAGTTTGGGCCCTCTCAGCGACCTTACTCTACAGACGATTCGGATCTGGGATCGTTTGCGATCCAGAGGGGGTCTGTCGAACCACATGGGGCCTTTGACTCCCTTCTTTGGGACCCCGGCCTTTCTACCTGCTCTGTCGGTAACAAGATTTGGACCGTGGCGTAAGGAGGATCATAGGAGAATCGCCCAGGTCCTTAGATCAGACCCCACTCTAAGAGCTGATACCCCTGCCGACCCGACTTCCCGACACCCTATGCAGTGGCTTCACAGGCAACAGACCACTTCCTATATCCGAACCCTGCCATCCATCCCAGATATCCTGGCTGAACCGACGGGATTTGAGGCACTGCTTCTACAGGCAGAACCTCCAACACATGTGATATCTCAACTCTACTCCCTACTGCTCGACATTTTTTCCCCTGATCCCCCGCCGTATACGGCCACCTGGGAGGCGGACCTGCACCACCCTATATCCCCACTTGACTGGCGGAAGTGTTTTGCCCTGACACACAAACTATCCTTGGCCACTAGGACCCAAGAGAAGGGGTTTAAGCTACTAACGAGATGGTACAGATGCCCAACGACTATCAAACACTTCAACCCGACAATGTCAGATGCATGCTGGCGGTGTCTGAGATCCCGGGGAACAATGCTCCACATCTGGTGGGACTGTCCTCCTATCCAGGCATTTTGGCAACGGATTTTCGAGCTATACTGCAAACTGATGGCGACCACAATCCACCCCTCCCCTGAGGTGGCTCTCTTATCTATACTCCCTGGCTCGTTCAAGTCCGTTAAAAATGATGTGTTACGACACTTTCTGGCGGCAGCCAGGGTGGTGATCCCCCGTCACTGGAGATTGGCGGCTACGCCTTCCCTTGGAGACTGGGCTGTTGAGGTGGACCGCATAAGGGACCTTGAACGTCTGTTGGCGGAGGAGTGCGATAAAAGCGAACAATTCTCTCTCACCTGGACTTCATGGTCTATGTTCCGATATTCTTCTGAGTTTATTTCCTGGGCTGGAGGTGGCCTGGATGATGTCGCCCTGGTGCCATGATGGAGTGATGCTTGATACTTGACCCCCAATTCTTACCCCATTACCTCTCCCCCTTTTTTCTACCTCTGCTTCTTTTCTTTTTCTCATTGTCTGAGTACATTCTTATGAATCCTTTAGTCCACATACATGTCTTTATCTTGCCGAATGTTACTGATTCACTTTCTGACCCCATATGTTATTTTTTAAATTTTATTTTTCTATTTTCTCTCCCCCATACAACTTAATATGCACTCCCGTATACTATACTGTATATGCGGCAGCACTACTCCGCTACCTGTGGTGTAGTCGAGAGCTACAACAACCAGATCTCCCCCCCCCCTTTTTTTTTTTTGCTAACACTGATAGCCTTATGGTGGTCCTCATACTCATGCTTTTTCTCTCATTTATATTTAACATAGACATGTTTATGTTCTGGCATGCACGGTACCTATTGTTGATATATTCGATTGTACTGTTTGTAATGTTTAAAATGATACTTGTCTTTCTGCTCCTCTTTTTTTTCTCTTCTCTAATAAAATAAGATTGAATTAAAACTGAGGTGGGGGAGCTAGGGGGAAGAATTGACCAAATAGAACAGAACATGGGTGAATTTGCCTCTTCACTACTACTTCAATACTCTGGTGGATGGTCATGAGGATCAGTCTGAGGACATTGCCTGGCTCAAGGCCAAAATGGCCGACCTCGAAGATAGGTCGAGAAGAAACCACGTCAAATTACACGGGATCCCTGAGGCTGTACTACCAGCACAACTACAGGACTACGCCAGGGACCTCATGAGAGTGATATCACCCGCTGTACCTGAGACTGATCTGGTCAGTGATCAGATTCACAATCTCCCCAAGCCATCCCATCTCCCGGATAACATCCCTAGAGATGCCCTCATGAGAGTCCACTTTTATCACATTAAAGAGCAGTTCATGACAGCATTCCGCAAGAACTCTCATCCTCCAGAAAAAATTTGCCCATCTGCAACTGTATGCTGATCTTTCCCAGTATACCATGCAAATACGCAAGTCACTGATTTCTGTGACAAAGGCGTTGCACAACCACGATATACAACACCGATGGGGGTTCCCAACAAAGCTTTCGGTCACTATCGAGGGGAAGACCACTGTGATCACCAACCTGTAGGAGGGACTAAAATTTCTACATTCTTTGGACATCTTACCTGACCGGACCTCCAAGTCTTCCTCCGCCTCTGCAAAAGTGGCAAACCGTGTCACGCAAAAACAAGGGCAAGAAACAAAGTGCCTAGTACCCTGGGTGCTATGTTTTCCACGACTACCAGATTCCCTTAGCATTCTGGAGCGCAAACTATTTCCCTCCGGTTACCAGAAATGGGCAGCTGTTCTGCCCCCAGATTCATGTTCAAATCCACTTTTTTACAGACTTGTTTATTTTCTTGTTTTTTGTTCCTTTTCTATTGTGTTTTTTTTTTCTTTTTGGTTTCATCTCTCCTACTACTGGTCTGACCTCCACGAGCTGAACTCATCCATTGTCACCTTGGACTGGCACGATTGCTTCCTCACTGCTCGTGTCTGGATCTGCAACTATCAACCATCCTTTGGTTCTTTGGCAGGGTACTGTCAGCATTATTATTTCTATTGCACCCATGGTTCTTAAATTAATATCCTTTAATGTTCATAGTTTGAATCATCCGATTAAAAAGGCCTCTGTCTGGAGGGAAGCTCTAAAACTCCAGGCTGATATTCTTTGTCTACAAGAGACTAATTTTTCCTCATCCAATATGCCTGCCTTCCGCCATCAATTCCTAGCTTCGGCATCTACGAAGAAAAAGGGGGTTCTCATTGCGGTCAGAGACTCTGTGGCTTTCAATTTACTCGACACCCAGGTAGACCCGGAGGGTCGCTTCCTCATTCTGATTACTGAATTGAATAATAAACTTTTCACCATAGTAAACCTTTACGCACCTAACTCTTACCAGCTACATTTTTTTCAAGAAGGTCTTTCGTAGGATATCACTTATTCAAAAGGGATCAGTGGTGATCTGCAGTGACTATAATGCTACAGTAGACTATACAATTGACACTACAACATCTTAATCCAAGCGACCTCTTCCAAAACTCAAGCCTCTTTTACACTCAGAAGATGTGTATGATACCTGGAGGTGTCAGCATTCGGATGAACGTGATTATTCTTTCCATTCGACCAGGCATAATACCGACTCCAGGATTGACATGATTTGGGTGGACAAACTGTTGATGCAGGCGGAATCCTCCTCTGCCATACACAATATTTTGTGGTCTGACCATGCACCTGAGTATAACTGTGGCGGAGAAGCATGCCCCTGGTCCTGCATATTTATGGCATGCAAACTCTTGAATATTCCATATGCCTTCCCATGTGAATGGAATTATTGCTAACCTGACTGAATTGTTCTCTTTGAATGCTCATTCTGTTTCTGATTCTGCTATGTTATGGTGCGCTCATAAGGCGTTCATTAGGGGTGTTATCTTTCAAAATAGCTCTCGGGAGAAGAGGCAGAGGATTCAAAAGCTTAACCGTCTCCTTGAGGATATTAGATCCCTAGAGTCTATGAATTAGGCAGGTGCCACTACATCCATGGCCAATAAACTCTCTGATCTCAGGCTCCTGCTCCTTGAGCAACACGATAAACATGTTAATGCCCTCAAACTATCCCATTACTCATCTGGTAATCGGGCTGGTAAAGTTCTCGCTCAGAGGCTTAAAGTTTGTAGGACTAAATCGAAAATGTTATATCTTATTGACCCCAATGGCAACAAAAAAATATTTAACCCGAAGGACATAGCGAACTCCTTCGCTGATTATTGCTCCTCATTGTACAATCTTAGAGAAGACCCCAGTACACCCCAACCCACGGATAAATGCATACAAGATTTTGTGTCTAATATTAATTGTCCCACCATCTCACAAGCACATTTGACCTCCCTTAACCCTCCTTTTACTGAGCTTAAGATCAGAAAAGCGATAAAAACTCTCCCATCTGGGAAAGCACCAGGCCCTTACAGTCTAACAGATGACTATTTTAAAGTTTTTCACAATGTTTTATCCTCACCACTTCAGGCAGTCTATGCTGAAGCAATGTCCTCAGCCTCTTTCCCCTAGAAATGCTTAAGGCCTATGTTATCACCATTCCAAAGCCAGGTAAGGAACCCACTTTTCCCCAAAATTTTAGGCCCATCTCCCTTCTCAATACGGATGTTAAACTATATGCAAAAATCTTAGCCCATAGACTCCTCCCCATTTTACCTACCCTTGTAAAACCGGACCAAGCAGGTTTCACCCCAGGCCTACAAGCATCGGATGCTAAGAGGCGGGTTATTAATGTCATGCAGTATGCTGGGTCCTGTCAGGCGCCTTCTCTGCTCCTCTCTTTGGATGCGGAGAAGGCGTTCGACAGGATACATTGGGGCTATGTCCCACACATTGCAAAAGTTTGGCTTTGAGGGGCCTATCCTCTCCGCCATCCTAGCCCTATATTCGTCGCCGTCTGCACATGTCTATACGTCTAATATGCTTTTGTCTCCCTTTATTATTTCCAATGGTACTAGACAGGGCTGCCCTCTTTCCCCTTCTATTTTTAACCTCCTTATAGAACCATTGGCGGAGAGGATAAGAGCTCACCCTGACATAACAGGCTTCACTGTTCAAGGTACATCTCATAATTTAAATCTTTTTGCAGACAACATCATTTTATTTTTAACTTCCCATCCACATCCCTTCCTCATGCACACACCATCTTGACTGAGTTTAGCCAGATCTCCTTTTATAAAGTTAACTTTACGAAATCACTAATTTTAGCGCTAAATGTTCCATCTCACTTATGCTCCAAACTTCAAGCTGATTTTCCCTACTCATGGAGTACTTCCTCTATATCATATCTAGGCTTACAGCTCATGGCAGATCTACGACAACTGGCTGACACTATCTACCTCTGATAGACAAATAAAAAAAAAGAGACACAATAGCTGGCTAAAAATGAATTAACTTGGATGGGGCGACTGGCCTCAGTTAAGATGCTTCTGTTACCACAGATACTTTGTCTTTCGCACTCTAACCATTCCTTTGCCAGGTAATCGATTACCTTAGAGCCCTGAACTCCCTTGCTCATCAAATTTATTTGGCGTTCAAAACGACCACGCTGCTCCAAAGCACTTCTGATCAAACGTAGACTTTTTGGAGGAATGGGTATGATAGATATACATATTTTTGCCACAGATATACACGACTATTTCAAAGCTTCACTTCTTACACAGCTCAAAAATTGGTTTGGTTTCTCCCAGATGGTTCCGTGGTGTAGCATAGAACAAGATTTATGTCCTACTAAGAACTTATCTCTCTTACTTTTAGACATCTTGCAACCACTCTCTATTCAGCATCTTCCCCTTACCATACAAGCATCCCTGCTGGCATGGAGAGAACTTTGCAAGCTACCAACCTCCCCCTCCAGTAGAGTAGAGGTCTCTATAACAATTACTGTTCTCGCTTCTATGATTCCAAACCTTACTGTTGTTGATTGGCAAAATAGTGGTATTACATTTCTTACGGATTTATTTCATGAAGAATCTCTTATGACTTTTTCCTCTCTTCAAGCGCAATATCATTAACCGTACAGGGATTGTTACAAATACATCCAAATTTCCCACCTCTTGAAGTCAGTTGATTCTCACCGTGTATTCCTCCCCCCTGAAATTTGTAATTTTTACACCACAATTCCCTCACCGGCAAAAGGTATATCCTTCTTCTACAATCTACTGCAGTGTAAACTTGACTTCAGTAAATCCCGCCCTTTTTTGAAATTGGAATCTGATTTAGGCATTTCCATCACGCCTTCCCAGTGGCTTAATGCATTCAAAGCGACATACAGGGCTTTAAAATATATTAGCCATTGGGAAATTTCACAAAAAACAGCTCTGAGGTGGTATCTCACACCATACAGGATGTCCAAATTTTCTCTCACAAACTCATCACTTTGCTGGAGACAATGTGGATCTGTGGGTAATTTGTTGCATATGTTTTGGACTTGTAAACACTTGACCAGCTTCTGGAATGATAAATTCCGTACTATCTCCACTTTTACAGGGACTCTAACACCCCCCAACCCAGGTCTAGCTGTGCTGAATGTAGTTATAGAGTCCTTTCTTCCCGACTTGCGAGTGGTGGTTACCCACATATTGCTGGTGGCCAGAACGCTGATAGCAAAATACTGGAAGTCTAATAGAGCCCCCAATACCTCTGAAGTTTTGGAGACTACCCAATCTCATTATGTTTATGAGTTACTATTGGCTAATAGATTGAATACTAGGAAGCAATTTGACTGTTATTGGAAACTGTGGAAAGATTGGATTAATGTAGTTTGAGCTGTTTCCTTCTATACTCCTTATTTCCATTGGCTTGTATGGGGGTCTGATCGAGGAGAGACTGTACCCTACACCTTCTACTACCTTTCCTTCTTTTTCTTTCCTTTTAATTTCAACTTATATTAACTTTTCACTTGTACTCCCCCTTCCCTATGTTTATGCCTATGTTTGTGTTTGTACTATGTTATGAACAATTGTTGTGTTCTTATTTGCTTGCACTCTTTCTAAGAGTGTGCCTAGATGGTATACCTCAAGTGGCATGCAAGCCTTGCCTGACGCCTAAATTGAAACGGTTATGTAACATGGCTATATGTATGTTTCCATATTTTTGTACGACAGCTATATTTTGTCTATTCGAAAATGTCAATAAAAAAAAACATTTAAACTAAAAAACAATGCCTCCGTGATGTAGATACATAGTCTATAACGATCACATGCCGCAACCAAAAACAAAAACAAAAAAAAAGCCTGCTCTTCCTTCTGACATCTCTTAAATAATTATGGGGCAGAGTCACACGATGACATCAGTGGGTCATCAACCCAGCATGCCTCGGTCGATGACATCGCAAGGGTGCCGGTTCACCCACTGACGTCGGGTGACTTCGCCCCTTTAAGACATTTCGGATGAAGGAGCAGGCAGTTGGTAGGAGACTTCTAGGTTGGAGGTTTTTTTTTTTTTTTTGGATCCAATGGTTGACGATGTATCTATATCAGGGGACATTGTTAATTACTGTGTACCCAATACTCATTTACATGGGGGGGGGCGGGATCTGGGGGCCCCCTTGTTAAAGGGGGGTTTCCAGATTGTGATAAGCCCCCCGCCTGCAGACACCCATGACCCACAACCCCCACCCAGGGTTGTGAGGAAGAGGCCCTTGTGCCAATCAACATGAGGACAAGGTGCTTCAGGGTGAGGGGACAGAGCCCTCCCTGCCCCAAAGCACCCACCCCAATGTTGAGTGCATGTGGCTTGGAATGATTCAGGAAGTGGGGCACTTAACCTCCCCCTTTACTAGCCTGCTGGGCTGCACATTTGTATAAGGGTCTGGTATGGATTTTGAGGTTAACCCTACACTTTTTTTCAAAATTTCCAGCATTCTTGTGTTTACATTTTATCTTTTAGCAGGGAAGCCCAATGACAGCTGATGAGTCATTGGTTGTTAACCACTTGCTGACCAGCTGCCATAATTATACGTTATAATTATACAGCCGCCGTATATTATGCGGGAGGCCCTGATGTCCGACCACCAGTGATCGTTCCAAAGAAAGCCAGATCAGGGATCTGTCAATGTAAAAAAGCAGATCCCTGTTCTGACAGGAGAATCTCTGAATAACCCCCAAAAAAATCTGAGTTTACAACTGGACCCAAACGAATTGCACATGTCTAGGTGGTAAGATCTTCAGTAAGCATTTTGGGAAAGAGTATAATTTCTGTACATTTAAGGCTATATTTTTTAATGTTCGAAGTCAAGCAATGATGATATGAAGACACATAACTATAGGTGGAAATTTTCTGAAACTGTCCCAGAGATCTGGGCAGCCAATATGATTGCCTATTTCATGGTCTTCAGAAGCCCTTTCTGGCATGAGTGCCAATTAGCTGACTGAATTAGTGACTGTGCTCTAGTGGGTGTCCATGCATTTTACTGCTAATCTAATGTCATTGTCAATTTTATCAGTACTGTGTTTTTTTCCCATGCACGGAGGAGTGGTGGAGGATTGCACTAAGAAGTTTTTTTTTTTTTCCCCGTTTGTTGGAACTTCCTACTGATTATTATCATTTATCATTGGTGTATGGTTTTGCATCACATTAGTTAATATCTAGTGCATATTATACATATTTTTTTAATTGTCAATGTGTTTCCTCTGTAGTCATAATTGCCTGTTACATACATATTGCCAAGATTTCCTTTTTATTGGCCGCAGATAGTCATGACTGCCTGTTTCCAGCGTATTGCCACAATTGCCCATTTATTGCCATGACAGCATGTTTGTTGCCAATATATTGCTATATTAACCCATTTGCCCACATATAGTCCTGATTGCCCATATTAAGCCTGAACTGCAGGAATCATTTAACTGTTGCCTCAATGTTGCCCCATGTGCTACTTTGCTGCCAAGTATTGCCACATAGTGATTCTACCCTGTAATCTCAGAGTCAAAAGTTAACTTAAAAAAATCCAAGACCCATTCATTCCCACGTTCTATCTACATTGTCCACCTTTAAAATTACAGATGAAAGGGTAGTACACATATCAGATTGGATAAGTGTTGCAACACAAATAGCATGTAGGAATTCCAGCGCAAAAGAGGTTTTGGAGAAAGGGGATTTGTTTGCCATCTAATGTCTCAGATGTGTAAATTTAGGCTTGCCTTGTCATGCTTCAGACTTAGGCTGGGTTCACACTAGTGAAAAATGGATGTGGTTTTCTCCACATCCAATTCGCATGACAGGAGATTGTGACTGACTCTCAATGGAGCTGGTTCACATATCTCCAGAGTGGCTGCAGAGCGAATTGCAAAGGGGCCCTGTGAGCCTTTGGCTCCATTTCAGGTCCGAATTTAGGCAAAAATTCAGGCTTGATTTGTCCCTGAAACAGAGAACCGGGACGCACCGGACCCGTTGCAAACATCCACATACAAATTAATGGCATATTTGAGCTTCTGACACTGTTCTCAGCATGAATTTTGCGGCACAACTGAAAACAGAACATTTCTTGGAGTGGAACCATGATCTTCTAAAGGGCTTTTCTTTTAAAGATATCTGCAAGACACATTGCAGTTTAAGTGCAGTATGCAATTAGTTGTAGAAAATTCACTCCCAATCACTACAGCCACAAGCAACTCTATGCCTAGTTTAACATATGCCTCTGACCTGAAGGGAATACTGAAAATCAGCTACAATTTGAATATACAGTGCCTTGCGAAAGTTTTTTTATGAAGAATCAACAACAAGTGGGACACAATCATGAAGTGGAACAAAATTTATTGGATATTTCAAACTTTAACAAATAAAAAACTTTCAGGGCAGCAAACTCTCTCCAGAAGTTCCGTGAGGATCTCTGAATGATCCAATGTTGACCTAAATGACTAATGATGATAAATATAATCCATCTGTGTGTAATCAAGTCTCCGTATAAATGCACCTGCACTGTGATAGTATCAGAGGTCCCTTTTAAAGCGCAGATAGCATCATGAAGAACAAGGAACACACCAGGCAGGTCCGAGATACTGTTGTGGAGAAGTTTAAAGCCAGATTTGGATACAAAAAGATTTCCCAAGCTTTAAACATCCCAAGGAGCACTGTGCAAGCGATTAATATTGAAATGGAAGGAGTATCAGACCACTGCAAATCTACGAAGACCTAGCCGTCCCTCTAAACTTTCAGTTCATACAAGGAGAAGATGGCATGAATAAGATGTACACAAACGAATGAATGAATGAAAAGGTTCTTTATTAAAAACCAAACAAAAAGGTTAAAGTACAGACAGATGAAAACAGGCAGGAGAGTCTTCCACCGGAGCCAGGATTGATAGCCAGAGATGGGAGTCAGTCCAGCCAGAGTCTGTAACCAGGAAGGTGGTGAAACGAAGCCAGGGATCAGGAGCCAGAAGGAACGTCCGTAGAAGCCGGGTCAGTAACCAGAACAGCAGTACGATGAAGGTAGGATGTGAGACAGGTCTTAACACAGAGGCCCAAGCAAGGAAGTGCTACAGCAAGCGTGGTATATATATGCTGAGCATCCAGCTCCTCCCAGTGGGAAGGAGGAGCCGCAGGGAATGGGTAGTTACAAGAACCTCAGAAGCAAGATGGCCGCCAGCACATGTCAGTAATGAGAAGCTAGGAAGGAGGTACCTGACAGTACCTCCCCCTCAAGGGCCCCTTCTCCTCAAGGGCCCCTCCTCCGCGGCGCAAAAAACGGTTTCAGAGGAAAGCGCACGTGGAAGGCTCGGAGAAAAGCAGGAACATCTGTGGAGGGAACCCAGGAACGCTCCTCTGGACCATAGACGCGCCAATGGACCAAGAACTGCAAACGACCATGGACCAAGCGTGAGTCCAGGATATCGCCCACCTCATACTCCTCATGATCGCCCACCTGGACAGGACAAGGCCGGGGGACCGATGAGGTGAAGCGATTGCATATTAGTAATTTCAACAGGGAAACGTGAAACACATTGGTAACCCGCATGCCCGGTGGGAGCGCAAGGGCATAGGCAACCGAGTTCACCCTGCGGAGCACACGGAAGGGACCAACAAAGCGGGGAGCCAGCTTAGGAGTGGGCACTCAGAGGTTGAGCTTGCGAGTGGACAACCATACACGGTCTCCGACCTGGTAGGAAGGAGCAGGCAACCGTCTGCGATCAGCCTGGAGTTTCTGGCGCTGCGCAGAAACCTGGAGGGACCTCTGGATCTGTACCCATGAAGCACGTAGAGCAGAAAGGTGATCCTCCACCGCTGGAATATCTTGGGGAGAGAATGACTCCGGCACAGCAGGTTGGAACCCATAAATGGCCATGAAGGGAGACATCCCAGAGGAAGAGTTAACCGCCGTGCTACTGGCAAACTCAGGGCAGAAGATCGACCAAATTGTCCTGGTGATCAGAGACGTAGCAACGAAGGAATTGTTCCAGGGCCTGATTGGATCGCTCAGCGGCCCCATTGGACTGCGGGGGGTAAGCCGAAGAGAAAGAGAGTCAAATCTTCAACTGGGAGCAAAAGGCGCGCCAGAACCTGGACACAAACTGACTTCCCCGATCCGAGACTATCCGTGCAACCGGAAGACCTCCCTGGCGAAAACCGTGGCCAACTCTTGTGCAGAGGGTAATTTCTTGAGTGGAACACAGTGGCAGAACCGATCCACAATCATGAGAATGACCGTATGGCCTCGGGACGCAGGAAGGTCCACAATGAAGTCCAGCCCCAGGTGTGACCATGGGCACTCCCCAGTGGCAATGGGTTGTAGAAGTCCCAACGGAAGGTGCCGAGGGGACTTGTTCTGGGCACAGACAGAGCAGGCCACTACATATGGGCCAATATCGGAGCGTAGAGAAGGCCATCAGAACAAACGTGAGACCGCCCAGAATAGCTGATTCTTCCCAGGATGCCCTGCCGTCTTGGAGTTATGATAGGTTCGCAACAGCCGGGTACGCAACTCCTCAGGCACGAAGCATCTGCCACCGGGCCTCCCAGGGGGAGCACCAGATTGGGCCGCCAAAATCTGCTCCCCAAGGGGAGAGATCAAGCTGGTGCGAATGGCGGCCAAGATCTGATTTGGAGGTATGACCGAAGTCGGTAGTGATTCCTCCCTAGACAGCTCGGAGTACTGGCATGATAAGGCATCGGCCCTGACGTTCTTGGAACTGGGTAAATAGGAGACCACATAATTAAAACGTGACAGAAACAGAGCCCATCTGGCCTGACTGGGTGTAAATCTCTTGGCCTCCGAAAGGTAAGTCAGGTTCTTGTGGTCCGTCAGGATGAGAACCGGGACCACCGAACCCTCGAGCAAGTGCCTCCACTCTTTGAGAGCATGCACGATGGCTAACAACTCTCTATCGCCAATCTGGTAGTTGCACTCTGCAGGAGACAGTTTCCTGGAGTAAAACCCACAGGGAAGCAGAGGACCCTCTGGTGTCCGATGCTGAGACAGAAGGGCGCCTACTCCCGTCTCAGATGCGTCCACCTCAAGGACAAAGGGCAGCCCAGGGTTGGGATGAGACAATATAGGAGCCGTAACAAAGGCAGAATTTAGAGCCTCGAAAGCCTGGATGGCCTCGGCCGGCCAGACATGGGAATTACTGCCCTTCGTGGTCAGATCTGTGAGAGGCTTGGCCAATCTGGAAAAGTCCCTGATGAACTTCCGATAATAATTGGCAAAGCCCAGAAAGCGCTGCAGGGAATGAAGACCACTGGGGTGAGGCCACTGTAGGACTGCCAAAGCCTTCTCAGGGTCCATGGAGAACCCCTCCACGGAAATGATGTAACCTAAGAAGGTTACCTGGGATCGGTGAAATTCGCATTTCTCAAGCTTACCGAAGAGCTTGTTCTCTCGTAACCGTTGCAACATTCGCTTGACATCCAGAATGTGGGTCTCCATGGATACGGAGTATACCAAGCTATCATCCAAATAGACCACCACACACTGCTGCAACAGGTCACGGAAAACATCATTGATAAATTCCTGGAAGACTGCAGGGGCATTGCACAACCCAAAGGGCATCACCAGGGATTCATAATGCCCGGTCCTGGTGTTGAACGTGGTCTTCCATTCGTCACCCGCCTTGATCATTACAAGATTGTACGCAGCCCTCAGATCGAGTTTGGTAAAGACCGTTGCTCCCTTGAGGTGTCGAAACAACTCGGAAATCAACGGAATCGGGTATGCATTTTTAATCGTGATGCGATTTAGGCCCCTATAGTCAATGCACGGCCTCAGTTCACCGCCCTTCTTTTTGACAAAGAAAAATCCAACCCCTGCCGGGGAAGAGGATTTGCGAATGTGCCCCTGGGAAAGCGCCGGAACCGACAAAGGATATACCTTGCCACGAGGAGGGATGGCACCAGGTTGGAAATCAATGGCACAATCGTATGGGCGGTGCGGAGGCAAGGCAACAGCACGCACCTTATCAAACACATCCAGGTACTCCCTGTATTCAGGAGGCAACATAGGGTGCGAGGAGGCACACAACAACTTGACCGGCCCATGGATGCAACTAGCCCCTCACTGTGGGGACCACGAGAGGATCTCGGCCAATCTCCAATTGAAAATCGTATTGTGCTTCTGGAGCCAGGGGTACCCCAAGACCACCGAGTAGTGAGGAGACGAAATGACTTGGAAGCATCCAGCTCCTCCCAGTGGGAAGGAGGAGCCGCAGGGAATGGGAAGTTACAAGAACCTCAGAAGTAAGATGGCCGCCAGCACATGTCAGTGATGAGAAGCTAGGAAGGAGGTAAGTCCATGACAGAAGACTGATAAGAGATACAGCCAAGAGGCCCATGATCACTCTGGATGAACTGCAGAGATCTACAGCTGAGGTGGGAGACTCTGTCCATAGGACAACAATCAGTCGTATACTACACAAATCTGGCCTTTATGGAAGAGTGGCAAGAAGAAAGCCATTTCTTAAAGATATCCATAAAAAGTGTCGTTTAAAGTTTGCCACAAGCCACCTGGGAGACACACCAAACATGTGGAAGAAGGTGCTCTCGTCAGATGAAACCAAAATCGAACTTTTTGGCAACAATGCAAAACGTTATGTTTGACGTAAAAGCAACACAGCTCATCACCCTGAACACACCATCCCCACTGTCAAACATGGTGGTGGCAGCATCATGGTTTGGACCTGCTTTTCTTCAGCAGGGACAGGGAAGATGGTTAAAATTGATGGGAAGATGGATGGAGCCAAATACAGGACCATTCTGGAAGAAAACCTGATGGAGTCTGCAAAAGACCTGAGACTGGGACAGAGATTTGTCTTCCAACAAGACAATGATCCAAAACATAAAGCAAAATCTACAATGGAATGGTTCACAAATAAACATATCCAGGTGTTAGAATGGCCAAGTCAAAGTCCAGACCTGAATCCAATCGAAAATCTGTGGAAAGAACTGAAAACTGCTGTTCACAAACGCTCTCCATCCAACCTCACTGAGCTCGAGTTGTTTTGCAAGGAGGAATGGGCAAAAATTTCAGTCTCTCGATGTGCAAAACTGATAGAGACATACCCCAAGCAAATTACAGCTGTAATCGCAGCAAAAGGTGGTGCTACAAAGTATTAACTTAAGGGGGCTGAATAATTTTGCACGCCCAATTTTTCAGTTTTTTATTTGTTAAACAAGTTTGAAATATCCAATACATTTTGTTCCACTTCATGATTGTGTCCCACTTGTTGTTCATTCTTCACAAAAAATTACAGTTTTATATATTTATGTTTGAAGCCTGAAATGTGGCAACAGGTCGCAAAATTCAAGGGGGCCGAATACTTTTGTAAGGCACTGTATATCTGCAGCAGAGTGCCCATTGATTCACCATGCACATATGCAAGTACACTCCCTTTAACTTATTTTCTCACAACTCCTTTGGCTCCTAGACATACCAAGGGAAGATACATTTCTCTGCTTTTCTCCCTCAGCCTGTCAGAGGGGCCACAGCTGATGAGTCAGAGGTAGCTAAGAATGATCTGCAGCCAGGTGAGAGGCCTTCTAAGGTCAGTACCAGTGTGCAGGCAGCTGGCCTAGAGCCTAAACAATGCAGGTTCTCCGGAGTATTCAGCTAATGTGGGAAGCACCTCCCCCTTACTAACAAAGTACTCCAGATCCAGTGGGGTGACACGTCGTTCTTGGACTCCTCTAGTTGGTCACCTGTGCCTCCCAGGCTATCCTTTGCTGTGAATGATTCTGTCTTTGAGAATAAGTGCAAGTAGCTGTTTTCATACTTTACTACTGATGTAGCTATTCTCAGCTTGATTCTCCTTTGTTATAGCATCCTGTAGAGTCTATGCCAGGCAGCCCTGTTACTCTGATTAAAGGATACATTTACCTTTTAGGAGCAGGTTACACCTAGGGTTTAACATGTAACATGCTCCTATACACTCAACTTTCGCCGCCCGCGCTTCCCACTCTGAGACAGTGGGCGGAGGATCTTCACTTTTTGAAAACAGTGTGGTTGTGTGGGGCTCCATCCACTTCACTCATTCACAGTTTCCTGTAAATAAATTACAAGTACCATCTGCCGCTGAGGCAAGTGGCATGCAGTTCTCAATCAACTACAAGGGCCCTGGTGAGTGTTCTCATAGACCATTGATTCTTCCTGCAGTTCAGGAAATTCTGTCTGCAAGTACGGGAGGCACGGGCAAACAGCTGACAGAGTCTGCAGCATCCTGCCATTGCACTTGCAATCTGCTGATTGAGGGTGCAATGCTTTACAGGCTGCCATGTACAAAAAAAAAAACAGTAAATGCAAAAAAAAAAAATAATATCTGCAAAAATATGTGCATCTATCTTTTCTTCTTTGAAAGGTGAGCATATCCTCTACAGTGTATTAATGTATCTTGGCGATGCCTATCCTGTATTGCATGGTTACTTCTAAATTTGTGCCCGTTTAGAAAGCTGCAAGTTACAGTTAATTTTAGACTGTTCACCTATCCCATTACCTATTTTGTTAAATGTCTGAAGAAATGTTGCAGAATCAACATGGGACAAACCTGCACTTCAAAAGAACAGACGGGGGGGGGGTAAAATAAATGATAATGAACATATGTACTCAATCCTGGTCTTTGTAAATTCTCCCCACTTTATACACAAGATAGTTTGTAGAGTCTTTTGTCCTTATAACGAGACAGTGTGATGTCTATCCAAACAAAGGAGAGCTTAGAGGTATGTAAAAGGCTCACACTGGCTATTAACTGCATGGGGAAGCACTAATCTAAAAATGTAAGTCCAAACAAGGATATCACAATAACGTTTTTTTTTTTTGCAAGAGAAGATGGTGTTTTTATTGGCATGTAAAAGCAATGGTTCAGGACTATACAAAGACTACATGGCGTGTAGTGATAAACTGAGTACACTGGCCGACTTCAATTATTTCATGTCAATTGCTGCAGTACACTAATTTACCAGAAGCAAAGGATTTCTTTCTAAGCCAAAGAAAAGCCACCCACATGTAATCAGATCTCACTTAATAATGAAATTGGATTTAATTCTTTACTTCCAATTATAGATCGTAATCCTTTTTTTCTGTGGAAGTAATTCCAACATTGTTGAGAGCATTGCCCTAATTTCACAGCCCATGCTGACCAACTTCAATGAATGGGCAATCTCCCAGGTGAAAGTTAGTGATTAGCAATGAGGTCAGCACATGGAAGCCTGGAATTCTTTTTAAAGTAGGAGCTGCACCAATAGCACAATATAAATCTGCTTGCGGTACGCCTGCCGAGCACCTTCGGTACGGCAATGAAAACATTTTTTAACAAAGAAAGTTTCCCCAGTGGGGTTTTTAACCACTTCAGCCCCGGACCATATTGCTGTCCAAAGACCAGAGCACTTTTTGAGATTCGGCACTGCGTCGCTTTAACTGACAATTGCGCGGTCGTGCGACGTGGCTCCCAAACAAAATTGGCGTCCTTTTTTTCCCACAAATAGAGCTTTCTTTTAGTGGTATTTGATCATCTCTGCGGTTTTTATTTTTTGCGCTATAAACAAAAACAGAGCGTCTATTTTGAAAAAAATGCAATATTTTTTACTTTTTTCTATAATAAATATCCCCAAAAATATATAAAAAAAAATATTTTTTCCTCAGTTTAGGCCGATACGTATTCTTCTACATATTTTTCGTAAAAAAAATCGCAATTAGCGTTTATTGATTGGTTTGCGCAAAAGTTATAGCGTTTACAAAATAGGGGGTAGTTTTATGGCATTTTTATTATTATTTTTTTTTTACTAGTAATGGCGGCGATCAGCGTTTTTTTTCGGTACTGCGATGTTATGGCGGACACTTCGGACACTTTTGACACATTTTTGGGACCATTGGCATTTTTTTAGCGATCAATGCTATAAAAATGCATTGGATTACTATAAAAATGCCATTGGCAGTGAAGGGGTTAACACTAGGGGGCGGGGAAGGGGTTAAGTGTGTTCCTATTTGTGTTCTAACTGTATGGGGGGGGGGGGACTTACTAGGGGGAATCACTGATCTTCTGTTCATACATTGTATGAACAGAAAATCAGCGTTTCCCCCGCTGACAGGAACGAGCGCTGTGTGTTTTCACACACAGCTCCCGTTCCCCGCTCTGTAACGAGCGATCGCGTGTGCCCGGCGGCGATCGCGCCCGCCGGGCACACGCACGGGACTCGGGGGCGAGCGGGGGGCGCACGCGCCCCCTAGTGGCCGCGAAAGGCGCGACGTAGAGCTACGGGCTCTCGCGCACCCGTGCCGACCTGCCGCCGTATAACTGCGGCGGCTGGTCGGAAAGTGGTTAAGCAGCAGAAGTTCCAAAAGTAGCAAATTATAGAATAACAAATGTATTTAAATATGTTACACTGTATTACAGTAATGGACATTAAAATGGGAATCTCTGGTCAAAAAACAAATATTCCACACATAGGTTGCAAACACAGCATTACAAATACAGTTGTACAAAATGAAAAGATCTGCAAGTATGAAAAACTGACGCGTTTCGATCCCAAATCAGGGATCTTCTTCAGAGAATTGGAGGTTTGCTGAAAGAGATTATGTAATGCGATTTAATTCTTTACCTGGGTATATACCCAATAGTTAGAAAAGCAAAAAATGTATAATTACCGATCAGCTGTGTGTTAAAAACATAAAATACTGACCGGAGCTCCGTTATCAATTGTCTCAAGGAGGTCCCACAGGTCCCCCGGCCACTAGGCTTCGGGAGACCTAGTGGCCGAGGGACCTGTGGGACCTCCTTGAGACAATTGATATCGGACCTCCGGTCAATATTTTATGTTTTTAACACACAGCTGATCGGTAATGATATATTGTTTGCTTTTCTAACTATTGGGTATATACCCAGGTAAAGAATTGAATCTCATTACATAATCCCTCTCAGCAAACCTCCAATCCTCTGAAGAAGATCCCAGATTTGGGATAAAAATGCGTCAGTTTAATACTTATGCAGATGTTCACCCTCCCTATGTGTGGCATTTTTTCTTTCTCCATGAAAATATTTTTTCCCCCAAACTGAAATACAAAAAAAGAGATGAAACTACGGAATCAAGTTTGCAGCACTGTTTGCACTGTTTGCAGCACTGCCCCTAAAAAAAAAATCCGTACGCTGGCCATACATGGACTGAAATTCAGCTGGTTCAGCAGGGACTAGACAAATTTCAATCCATGTATTGCCACTGTCTATCTACCGATCCACTTCTGTTCAACTGCCCTGTTGAAAAAAAAAAAGCTTGGTCATTGCTGCAGGCAGTAGAAACAGAGAGGAAGGGAATAGGGATTATAGCAGTGCCTAACCGCCCATACAGAATTGCAATTAAAACATATGATATTTTATTACATATAAAATACATTCAGGGTTTAAAAAAAAATGGACAAGTGGAGCATATGGTATTTACAAATGGCCAGAATGTCCCTACATGTTTCGCCAAAACATTGGCTTCTTCAGGGGAACGAGACATGACCAATACAGTAAATATAGCTCTAAAAGAAAGTAATAATACAACATATTAAGACAAATAATCAAGGAATACATGATAACTTTTTTCTAGCTTTTTTCTAGCATGGTGTGCGATACTGGGCAAGTGAAAAGTCACATTGGGGCTCCTCCCCCCAAAAAGGAAAGGACACCCCAAACCCCCCATATACAATTACCCACCACCTACCCTGTAATCTTCAGATGGCCCGATCGTCGCTGGAACCCAGCGTTAGGTCCCCGGAGCTAAAGAACGGGGAGAGCCGTGTGTAAACACGGCTTCCCCGTTCTTCACTGTGGCGGTGTCATCGATCGCGTGACATCACACCTACAGCCACACCCCCCTACAGTTGTAAACACACATTAGGTCACACATAACCCCTTCAGCGCCCCCTTGTGGTTAAATCCCAAACTGCAAATATAATTTTCACAATAAACAATGCATTTTAAATGCATTTTTGCTGTGAAAATTACAATGGCCCCAAAAATGTGTCATAATTGTTTGAAGTGTCCACCATAATGTCGCAGTCATGAAAAAAATCGCTAATCACTGCTATTAGTAGTAAAAAAAAAAATATGAAAATGCAATAAAACTATCCCCTATTTTGTAAACACTATACATTTTGCGCAAAACCAATCGATAAATGGTTATTGCGATTTTTTTTACCAAAAATAGGTAGAAGAATACGCATCGGCCTAAACTGTGGAAAAAAAATATTATATATTTTTGGGGGATATTTATTATAGCAAAAAGTAAAAAATATAGAATTTTTTTCAAAATTGTCGCTCTATTTTTGTTTATAGCGCAAAAAATAAAAACCGCACAGGTGATCAAAAACCACCAAAAGAAAGGAACGACCGCGCAATTGTCTGTTAAAGCGACGCAGTGCCGAATCGGAAAACATGGCCAGGTCCTTTAGCTGACTAAAAGTCCGGGTCTTAAGTGGTTAAGTACCCAAACTAACATTTTGTCCTTTCTGGTGCATTTAGTCAACATTCTGACGTCATCATACTTTTTTTTTTTTTATAAATTCTTTATTTCAAGATTTGCGTTACAGATTTTACATTTCATATCTTCCAGTTTTATTAACGTTGTTACACATAATGAAGGTAGTGATGGAGAGGAGTCCCCCCGTTTCTTCCCACCTTCACCCCCCTCTTGTCTGTTCACGCAAAGCTTCTCATTTTCCTTCTAACCTCCTTTAATTACCCTCCCTCCCCCTCTGCCTGCTGCAGAGAGAGAGAAAAAAAAAGGAAAAACAAAAAAAAAAAGGAAAAACTTCCTATCTCTGGTTGGCCATCCCTCCCCTCTCCCCCCCCTCATCCCTCGCTGTACCTCACATAAGGGGCCCATGTCGAAAGGTACATCTCATCTTGATCTTTCATTGCCATAGTCAGGTTCTCCATTTGTTGTATCTCTGCCGCTAGCCATTGTGCTCTGAATGGAAGAGTCTCATGTTTCCACAGGAAAGGAATACACACCCTCGCAGCTGTTATCAGATGTCTTATCAGCGACTTTTTAAATTTTTCCACTGACATTGGGATATCTAATATTAAAACCGCCGATGGTCTGTTTTCTAAATTGATTACTGTAATCTCAATTGTCCTCATTACCATTTTCCAGAATTCCTGTATCTTTTCACAATCCCAGAAAATATGTATTAATGAGCCTTCCACTTCATGACATCTCCAGCAGACTTCTGATATCTGAGGGTACATGCAATGTAACATTACTGGTGTTCTATACCATCTTGTTAATATTTTATATCCTCCCTCCTATTTACTTGCTATAGATCCTATCCTTTTGTTCTTGGGTAAATGTTAAACCCAGATCTCTTTCCCATGCTTGTATAAACGTAAATTCCTGTGGTATCTCTAAGCTAATTAATATCGCATAGAAATAGGACAGTGAGTGTCTTATTGGAACCCCCGACTAGGCATATCTGCTCAAATTTAGACGGATTTCTTCAGTATAGGTATTTGCCTTTTCCCGGAGGAATGCTACTAATTGAAGCAGCCTAAGGAAATCTAATTCTGGTATTGCTTCTTTTTCGATCTCGCTCCTTGTCTTTAAACGGTTATCTTTTGAAAAATGGATGATCCTACTAATACCTCTCTGACACATTGCGATAAACCTTGGATCTGTCATTCCTGCTTGGAAGGCCTTAGTGCCCAGAATCGGGATTAGAGGGCTTGGATATTTAGATATTGTCCTTTTTTTTAAATCTTTTTAATTATACGTATAGTGGCTCCTATCATTGGATGTTTATTTTCTTCTGCCGTCATTTCACTGTCTGGAATCCATACAATGCCTTCTAGTGGTAGTTCTACTGTTGCTTGTTCCATTTTTATCCAGGGTTTTTTGTTCTGCCGACACCATTCCACCACTTTGGCTAAGTGAGATGCTTCCTGATATTTTATCAAGTCTGGAAATCCAATCCCTCCTTCCCCCTTGGGTAATGATAGGATCGCCCTGCTTATCCTTGCTGGTTTCCCTGCCAATATAAATTTCAAGAATCTTGATCTAAAAAAGTTTTGTGGGCTCTTAATTGGTAGAGCTTGTATTAAATACAAGATTTTTGGGAGCACATTCATCTTTTATATATTTGTCCGCCCAAACCATGTAAAAATTCATTTGTCCCATCTCTCTAGGTCTGCTTTTATTCGCTTTGCCAATGTTACATAATTCAATACAAATAGTTTATTTAAATTCCCTGATATCTTGGTTCCTAGATAGTTTATGTGGGAGTTTGTCCATCTAAAATCAAACTGTGTTGTAATCTGTTCCGTTATTTCCGCTTTTAGTTCTATACCCATTGCTTCTGTTTTCCCATAGTTAACTTTATTGAACATCTTTCCATACTCTCTTATTTCGGCCAGTAAGCACGGTAATGAGATAACTGGGGATGTTATAAAGAAAATTAAATCATCTGCGTATGCCACTACTTTCTGTTCCTCACCTTTCGTTGTTACCCCTCTGATATTTGTATTTGCTCATATCTTACGTAAAAAGGGCTCCATAATCAGAACAAAGATTATAGGTGAGAAGGGGCAGCCTTGTCTTGTCCCATTTTGAATGTTAAATGATTCAGATACTTTACCCTCTATTTTAACTTTCGCGCTAGGTTGTGAGTATAAATTCATGAACCAGCTCAACATTCCCTCTTTTAACCCTATGTGTTGCAGCATTGCTTTTAGGAACAACCACTCCGCTCGATCAAACGCTTTTTCTGCTTCGCTAGCCACTAGTATCATTGTCTTCTTTTGTTTATGTGTTAAGTGTATCACATTTACTACTCGTTGTATGTTTTCTCGCCCCTCTCTTCCTGGGATAAACCCCACTTGGTCTGGATGTATCAAATCTGGAATAGCTTCTATTAACCTTGTGGCAAGAATCTTAGTGAATACTTTTAGGTCCACATTTAACAATGAAATGGGACGATAGCTAGCACATTGCGAAGGATCTTTCCCTTCCTTAGGAATCACTACTATACCTGTATGTGCCACTAATGTTTCTGTTAGAATTTTCTTTCCTTCTCTCAGGGAATTAAAGGCCGCTGTAAATCTTTTTGCAGTTCGTCAGCATAATTCCTATAGTATGTTAAAGTAAACCCGTCTGGGCCTGGTGCCTTGCCCAATTTTAATACTTTTAAAGCTTCTAGAAACGTTCCTGTTGTGATCGGATCATCTAATTTTCTTGCCATATCCTCTGGTATTATTGGCATCCGAGTATCTTCAATATATTTCCTGGCTATTTCTATTTTCTCTTTTTCCTTCTCCAGGGAGAGCTTACCCTCTAACTGTTATAATTTCTCATAGTATTTCTTAAAGCATCTCACGATCTCTTGAGGGGTGTTAACCATTTCATCGTTAGCTGACTTAATCTGTGTAATGTGGTTTCGTATCTGGATTTCTCTCATAGCGTTAGCTAGTAGTCTACCCAGTTTGTTCCGGTACTCGTAAAGTGTTCGTCTCCCCCTTATTAGTTTAGCTTTGGCTTTATCAATGAGGAGGAGGTTCAGTTTTTCTCGGGCTTCGTCTAGCTCTTGTTCTATTAATTGGGCCTGGGATTTTTTGTGTATCGTTTCTAACTCCCCAATACGCTTAAACAGTAATTCTATTTGTTCGTTTAGTTTCTTTTTCCTGTGTGTTCCCATTGCAATAAGATTTCCTCTAATTACACATTTGTGCGTTTCCCATAGACAAAAGGGCGACGTTTCATCTGTGTCATTTGTCGCAAATAACAATTCTAATTCTTCTCCTATTTTCTCTGCATATGTACGGTCTTTTAATAGAGTCTCGTTTATCTTCCAGTGCCACTCTTTCCTGCCCCCCTCTCCCCATTTAAGTGTACAGTCTGTTGGAGCGTGATCTGATAGTGTGCGGGGTCCAATAGAGGCATCCACTATAGATGGAGGAATACATAGTCAATTCTAGTATAAGTCCCATATCTAGCCACAAAGAATGTATAGTCTCTTCCTGTGGATGAGCCACCCTCCAGCTGTCAATTAATTGTAATTCTTGTAAGAGTTTTTTTGCTTTCCTTAATTTAATATAGGACATGTGAGATATACCCTTCGATGTGTCCCTCAAGGGGTCCAGGGCCAGATTTATGCCTCGTTTCCACTGAGCAGATCAGTTCGGGTCGCTTGGAACAGAACGGTTCAGAGGGGCCCGGTCTATTCTGGTGAGCGTTTCCACTGCCAGTCGGACCCCCAGGGCCATACAGGTTTTAGAAAAAAATCCCTCTCGTGATGTCACACTAGTGCGATGAGAAACGTGATGCAGCGTCACTCAGCGTCAACCAAACAACAAAAAAAAAAAAACAACAATGGAGGTCATTCAGCAGCTCGTGTTTTCTCTGCTAGCCTTTTGGTTCTTTATAGGCAAAATACATGCCGCATTGTATGGGAGAAGGTTGCCAACGGCCAGGAGAAACACAGCAGAAAAGAAAAACAAAATTTTAGCTTGGATGTGTAGCCAGGAGAAGTATACCATGGTGCTGCTAAGACAAAGACGGCAGCGCTATAGGGTAAGCACAACTGACCGACTTAACTGAAACCCCCACACTGACCCACATACACACATTGACCCACATACACACACTGACCCACACACACCCACTGACCCACCAATATGACACACACAATGACCTACCAACCAACCTTGACATACACATTGACTTGAAAGATGTTAATTTTTTGAGATATGTTACCATTTCTATTTTTTTTTTTTCAGATGCTTCTCCTTTTGGCAAAGCAGCGCCGCAGCCCAGTGATTTGGGCTTTCCCTCGTGCCAATGATTGGTGGAATGTGACCGTCCCAGGATTTACACAGACAGTGGGTGCAGAATTTCAGGATGTCAGAGGAAACCTTCTCCTTTCTTTGTGCCAAGCTACGTCCAGTAATGGAAAAGAGAAATACAAACTTCAGAGCCAGTTTGCCTGTGAGGAAGAGAGTTGCCATTGCTCTGTCGAAGCTGGCTACCAACAGTGAATACAGGAGTATAGGCCATCTTTTCGGTGTGAGCAAATCTTCAGTGTGTCGGTGTGTGCAGGACTTCTGTAAGGCTGTATGCACATTGCTAGCTCCTGACATTGTGAATTTTCCGGACAGGGAAAATCTTAAAGACATGGCTGAGTACTTTGAGAACAGGTGGGGCCTTCCACAGTGTGTTGGTGCTATTGATGGCTCACACATACCAATAATAGCACCACAAGAATACCACACCGACTACTTCAACCGAAAAGGCTGGCATTCCATCATCCTCCAGGCAGTAGTGGATGGCAAGGGACTGTTCTGGAATGTAAATGTAGGAAAGCCAGGTAGTTTGCATGATGCTCGGGTTCTCCGATTGTCAACACTTTGGGATTGGGTTGGCCAGGGAGGACTCTACCCAGTGAGCACTAAGAACATTTGTGGGGTGAATGTTAGCTACTATGTGCTTGGAGACTCTGCCTACCCTTTAGGCGTGGGTGATAATGCAAAGGTGCCAGGAGGAAATCAGAAAAATTTGGAGAATGTACAATCTCTTAAACAATAACCTAAAGAGGTTGTAAACAATTTTTTTCAACATCACTTGTAAATGTTTTTTTGAATATTTGTCTGAATTTCTCAATTTCCGTTCCTCCTCAGTAAGCAAGTTGTAAAGTTTACTGAGAAGGAACAGGAAGTGAGAAATTCAGACAAAGAAAAAACATATGAAGCCATCGGGGGTGCCTTTTGCTGAAATCCAGGCTGCACCTTCCAAGGCGTGGGTGATAATGCAAAGGTGCCAGGAGGGAATCAGAGCAGCACTACAACTAAAGCCATGTGCAGCAAGGAGGAAATGTGTCCAATCTTGGGTGATTGGTGCTGGCTCAAAAGTAGCCTATTAATAAAATATAATATAACTTTTTAAACAAAAAATAATTAAATCTCCTTTAAAAGTAAAAATGGGTACAGGTCCTGTGCTGCATGAAAGGCATTACTGTCTGGGTGGTGACCTGGCTCCAATCACTTGAACAAGCTGACAAATGACACCAAGGAAGGCCTGGTTGAAGGTAGCCAACTGCTCCATCTGCATCCGGGCAATTTCTGCCTCCTGGCGCATAGCTTCCTGTGCATCCTGATGTAGTGCTTGAAACCTTCTCTCAGAAAGGTTATACATTCTTTCCAGCTGCCTTTCTTCTGCTGCCCCCATAGCCTCCATGACTGTGCGCAGATCCAACTGCAACCTTCTTCTTTCACCTGTATTATACAAAAAAAAAATGTTTTTGTCATCTGCCCCACCAGACTGTACCACACTGATTAACTGCCCCACTTCTGTTCCCCCCTCTCATCTGCTACACCAATACACAGCACTGCTCATCTGCCCCCCAGAGCTGAACCCCCCACATCTCTTCCACCACTGTACCTCCTGCACATCTCCCCCACAACTGATCACCCCCCCTCTCATCTGCTACACCAATACACAGCACTGCTCATCTGCCCCCCAGAGCTGAACCCCCCCTCTCATCTCTTCCACCACTGTACCTCCTGCACATCTCCCCCACAACTGATCAGCCCCCCCTCTCATCTGCTACACCAATACACAGCACTGCTCATCTGCCCCCCAGAGCTGAACCCCCCTCTCATCTCTTCCACCACTGTACCTCCTGCACATCTCCCCCACAACTGATCACCCCCCCCTCTCATCTGCTACACCAATACACAGCACTGCTCATCTGCCCCCCAGAGAATTTATTGATTATCATCATGTCTTACCATTGTGTCGGGGTGAATTGGGAGTACTCAGTGGTTGGCTACTCGGTGGTTGGCTACTTGGTGGTTGGCTACTCGGTGGTTGGTCTGATGAAAAACTACTGTTGCTGCTGAAAGACGTTGAAGGTCCATCATCTGAAATGTTTGATACATCATTGGAGAGTCCATCAACTGTTTCTGAAAATAAACATATGGTTAGATATTTCATTTCAAATGGTTAGCAGAGCGATATCCTATGCAAAGTTTAAAAAAAAATGTACTTACCAAAGGGGTCTACCATGGATTTCAGAATTACAGTTGCAGAGTCCAGATCTCCCTCCCTGCCTTGGTTTGCTGGCCGATGACCGTAAATGGCTTCCATGGCGTCGTACCACCTCCAAGCAGTTGGACAATTTCCACTACGGCTGTTGGCGTCCTTAATTTTTTTATATTGAGCTTTAAGCTTTTTCAGCTTTGCCCTACACTGGCCCGACATCCGTTCGAATCCCGCGGCTGCCAACCGCCGAGAAATTTCTTTATAGACCTTCTCATTTCTCACTGATCCATCAAGCTCACTCTGAATAACGCCATCACCAATAATTAATAGGAAAGTAGATAGTTCCTCAGATAACCAAAGCCTGTTTGCTGTCATCCTTCTCCTTTATATTGACTAGCGACGTGGTGATTAGTTGGCGCTTTGCTTTGACGTCAGCATAGCTGTTTTCTGTCCACCAATCAGTGGAATGAACCGTGTGACGCCAGTAGCTCCGCCCTAACCGTACCGCTCCACTTTTCTTTGGACCCTCATGAGAAGCAGGACCCTTGCTGGTGCGGTACGGTTCGCTTTTATGGCATGGTTTCATAATGTTAACACCCAAAATAGCGAACCGTACCGAACCGATCCGCTCAGTGGAAACGAGGCATTAGATCGCCCCCTTTCACCCACACTCCCTCTCTTTGTTGGTACACTGTTTGCAGACTTTTCTCTAGATCAGTGTTTCCCAACTCCAGTCCTTAAGGCACACCAACAGGTCATGTTTTCAGGATTTCCATTATTTTGCACAGGTGATTTGATCAGTTTCACTGCCATAGTAATTACCACAGCTGTTTCAATTGAGCGAGATCCTGAAAACATGACCTGTTGGTGTGCCTTGAGGACTGGATTTGGGAAAAACTGCTCTAGATAGTTTATCTGATCAACATTCGGTAGATATATGTTTACTAACGTAGTTTTCTGTCGATTCAGAGTTCCTTTAACTATTAAAAGTCGTCCTACGTCATCCCTAATCACCACAGATTCCTTCCACACCACCTGTTTTGACATCAAGATAGATACCCCACATGATTTTGAATTTGGTCATCTGCTATGGTAGATTGTCGGGAATCTGCGGTTTTTAAGGTTTGGGATTTTGCCTCGCTTAAAATGGGTTTCCTGTATGAAAGCTACATGTGATTTAAGTCTGTGTAATTCCGCTAGTAATCATATTCTTTTTTTCCGGGGTATTAATAAGCCCTTTAACATTATATGAAGTAAAGGATATGTTAGACATTTTTCTCTTTCCCTTCTTTTTCTCTTGTTTTGAAACACGTCGGGCGCCAAGAATGCAGCAACTTGCCTCAATAGAACTAAACTCTCACACAGCTTTTATGGTCTATACAATTTTATACCTTTTACATCATGTTATGTGCTGCCCATTTCATACATGTTTTCATTTTATGATCACAACAATTCATTGTTTAATAATGTCCATTGCTATGTATACATGTCTATGTAGGATGTATAGTGTGCGCATACACATGTAATAAATCAGTATTGTATACACACATTAAACTTGATTATTTTACCCTTACCCCTACCGGTCAACTGCTTCATTTAAATTCCCACTACCCCCTCGTTTTTTCTTTGACTTCTATTATGTCCCACGATTTTGGTGTGTTTGTGAAAGCACATGAAAAGTCCTGCATGCACCTAAGTAGCATGTTCTTCTTGCCACCTACATGCAACTAGTACACAGATGTGATACAGAAATCTACAAAACTTCATCTCCTTCCACAGGAAAAAAAACACAAAACAAGCAATATTTTACCCCTTGTGACTTTCTATGGCATATACTATACATATATTTAGCCAAAGTCCAAATCCTAAGGAGCGGTGGGTGTTAAACCCTATTTCAGGTTTTTACAGCTGGCTATGTTCCATTGGAAAGATTTTGCCATATTTGAAGTCTCAGGAACATATCAGGAAATGTCCTCAATTTGGGAAACATTTTGCCCTAACTGAAAACAAACTTACACACTGCCCTTATACAAGCTGGAGCCTGTGTCAAAACAGGCTTAACAGTAACCAAACACTACCTTATTCACACAATTATTAAAATCATATTTAAGCTTTTGACCTTAAAATATATATATATATATATTGTGACAGTAGGCAGGTTAAATCCCCTGGTTGCGTCCAAGAGGACAGGTATATCTCTCCTAGATTCAGGCTTTATGCCACTTTGTATCTCTAGGGGGAGTGCTGGGAGTCCTGCTAGGAGGACTTGATTACCCCAGCTGTTTCAGGTGGGCTCGTTAGGGCCTCTTGTAAAAGCTCCCAGCATGAATAGAGTGTCACTCCAAGCTGGAGGCAGACCTGTGTGGACTGTCAGTGCTTTGTGCTGTGTGCGGTGAGCTAAAGCCTGTGTGGCTATTACTAAAACATTTAAACTCCAGGGAGTCAGGGACTGGGGCAGCAAAAGGCTGTACCTAGTTGGTAGTTAGGGACACTAGCGTGTGTAGCACGCAGGTCAGGTTGAGAACCAGCGGCAGTTTTTTTTTTATGGCCAGCATGGAGGAGATACCCTAATGCAGCTGGCTCTAGCAAATGCCAATCAGCAGCGGACAAATGCGACTTTGCAACAGAGCCTCGCAGCCCAGCAGCAAGCTCAACAACAGAACCTCGCAGTACAACAGCAGACAAATGCGACTTTGCAACAGAGTTTGGAAGCCCAGCAGCAAGCTCACCAACAGAGTTTGGAAGCCCAGCAGCAAGCTCACCAACAAGCCCAGCAGCAATCTGAGGCCCGCTTCATAGACTTGTTGCAGAAGCAAGAGCAGAGACTACAACAAATGGAGACTTTGATACAGCAACGTCCGCAGACCAGTGAGGCAAGTGGTTCCACTAATACTGCATCATTTGGGGTGAGTCGTTTACTGACAAAAATGACTGGAGAGGATGATCCAGAGGTGTTTTTGACCACATTTGAAAGGACTGCTGAAAGGGAAAAATGGCCCAAGGAGCAGTGGGCTGGACTGGTGGCCCCTCTGTTAACTGCAGAATCGCAGAAAGCTTATTATGACTTAGAGCCTGACCAAGCAAAAGACTATGTTGTACTAAAAACTGAAATATTGGCACGGCTGGGCGTCACCCTGGCTGTCCGGGCTCAGCGTGTGCATAACTGGACTTTCCGACTTGGAAAACCCCCCCGATCTCAAATGTATGATCTCATTCACCTGAGCAGGAAGTGGCTACAGCCAGAGACTTTGTCCGCTCCAAAGATTGTGGAACGTGTTGTGATGGATCGCTTCCTGAGAGCTCTTCCTACTCCCATCCAAAAGTGGGTAAGCCATGGAGAACCAGAAACGGCCGATAAGCTTGTCGATCTTGTTGAGAGGTACTTGGCTACAGAGAACCTGACTGCTTCTTCCAGAGACTCACAGACTTTCCCCCCTAAGACCAGACCATCCCCAGTGGCGGGTAAGATGATTCCAAGGGGTGAGGGTGGAGAGAGTGAGAGGGTGGGGGTTCTCCCTAGTGTCTGGCGAGAACAGGCTGGGAAGTCAAGGCCTCAAGAGGCAGCAAAAAGGATTGTTTGCTACCGCTGCCAGCTCGAGGGACACATTGCAGCAAATTGCCCGGTTGTGGATGAACCCATGCAATGCGACTTTCTAAGGGACAGACGTCAGTCGCTGTTTGCGACAGTCACATGTACTGCGATTCGTGGAACTGAGAAACATCTATGCAAAATGTCTATCAATGGTAGAAATGTTGTTGTGTTGCTAGATTCAGGTAGCTTGGTGACACTGATAAAGGCTGAATTAATTACTACAGAGGTCTCTGGGAATAACAAGGTAGCTGTTATTTGTGTGCATGGGGACACCCGAGAGTATCCGGTGACTACAGTGTGTTTTGAGACCTCCAAAGGTACCCTCTCTCATCCGGTGGGGTTAGTGTCTAGCTTACCACATGATGCCATTGTGGGAAGGGATTTTCCAAAGTTCTGGGAACTATGGGATTATCCTGAGCCCCCCACTGGTGCCTCTACATACCAGAATGCCTCTGAGAGTGGTGAGGACTCTCCAGAATTCCCCTTGTCGGTATTGACAGGGGAGACGCAAGAAACTGGGGAGGAGCCAACATCCTCAGAAAACATGCCGTCTGTAGAGTTTTATGATCTCGAGGTTCACAGGGAAAACTTTGCCACCAAACAGTTAAAAGATCTCACCCTAATAAAGGCACAGGAAAACATAGTGAAAAAAGATGGCGAGTTAGTGAACCCAGATACGAACTGCACTTTCCTGTACTTCATCATAGAAAGGGACCTACTCTATCGGGTAGCTCAAAGGGCAGAAGAAACCATTGAGCAACTTGTGGTGCCCAAACCCTACAGGAAGTTGGTGTTAGAGTTGGCCCATGGGCACATTCTTGGGGGTCATCTGGGGACAGAGAAAACCAGAGAGAGAGTGTTGCAGAGATTTTATTGGCCTGGGGTCGTGAAGGAAATAGAAAATTATTGTTCCTCCTGCCCTGTGTGTCAGATGTCGGCACCTATGCCACATTTCCGTAACCCGCTAGTACCCCTTCCTATCATTGAGGTTCCCTTTGAGAGGATCGCCATGGATTTGGTAGGTCCAATAGTGAAGTCCGCTAGGGGGCATCAGTATATTTTGGTTATATTGGACTATGCCACCCGTTATCCAGAGGCGATTCCTCTCCGAAATACCTCGGCCAAAACCATAGCCAAAGAGCTATCTCTTGTTTTTAGCCGCGTGGGTATTTGTAAGGAACTGCTCACGGACCAAGGTACACCCTTTATGTCCCGGGTTATGAAAGAACTGTGCAAGTTGTTCAAAGTGACACAATTGCGTACATCTGTGTATCACCCCCAAACAGATGGGTTGGTTGAAAGGTTCAACAAAACCCTTAAACAAATGTTAAAGAAGGTGGTGAATAGAGATGGAAAGGATTGGGACTGTCTTATTCCCTATTTAATGTTTGCCATTAGGGAGGTACCCCAATCCTCTACGGGTTTCTCACCCTTCGAGTTGCTTTATAGGAGACACCCAAGAGGGCTGTTGGATATCGCCAGGGAAACTTGGGAAAGTGAGAGTTCTCCCCACAGGAGTGTGATTGAGCATGTCGCCCTGATGCAAGATCGAATTGCACAGGTAATGCCAATCGTAAAGGAACATTTAGCCCAAGCACAGTTGGCACAACAGAGAGTGTATAACCGTGGGGCCAAGACCCGTACCTTCTCCCCAGGGGATAGGGTGTTGGTACTTATCCCTACAGTTGAAAGTAAGTTCCTCGCCAAATGGCAAGGCCCCTACGAGATATTGGAAAAAGTGAGCGAAGTGAATTACAAAGTCAGACAACCAGGAAGGCGAAAGCCTGAACAGATCTATCACATCAATCTGTTGAAACCCTGGAGGTATAGGGAATCCCTAGTCGCAGAAACTTTGTCACCAGCTCAGTCTGATTGCGTGATTCCTGAGGTAGGAATAGCAGTCACCTTGTCAAAGCCCCAACAACAGGAGGTTAAGGAGTTTGTGCTTCGCAACAAAGAGGTTTTCTCTGAGCTGCCGGGACAAACGTCTGGGGTAGAGCATGATATTATAACCCCGCCTGGTGAAAGGGTGAAGTTAAAACCCTATCGCATCCCAGAGGCCCGACGGGAGGCAATACGGGAGGAAGTACAGAAAATGCTTAAGTTGGGGGTGATAGAGGAATCCCAAAGTGATTGGTCCAGCCCTATAGTCTTAGTGCCTAAACCGGATGGGAGCTGGCGTTTTTGTAATGATTTTCGACAGCTGAACAAAGTTACAAAATTTGACACCTACCCCATGCCTCGTATCGATGAGTTAATCGACCGGCTAGGAACAGCCCGGTACATGACAACTCTCGATCTCACAAAAGGGTATTGGCAAATTCCCTTGGCTAAATCGGCCAAAGAGAAAACCGCGTTTGTAACCCCAGACGGGGCATTCCAGTATAAAAGAATGCCGTTTGGGTTACAGAATGCCCCGGCAACCTTTCAGCGGAAAATGGACCAGATTCTGAGGCCCCACCAGAAGTATGCTGCAGCTTACCTGGATGATGTAGTTATCCATAGCCCAGATTGGGCCTCACATCTGCCTAAGGTGCAAGCAGTCCTAGACTCTATCCGGGAAGCTGGGTTTACGGCCAACCCAAAGAAGTGTACCATTGGACAAGAAGAGGCCAAATATCTTGGGTACACCATTGGGAGGGGAGTGATCAAACCCCAAGTCAATAAAGTCGAGGCCATACAGAATTGGCCACGTCCTAACAGCAAGAAGCAGGTACGGGCCTTTCTGGGAATCGCTGGTTATTATCGGCGATTTATTCCCCACTTTGCCTCTCAGGCTGTGCCATTAACCAACCTGACCAAGGGGAAAGACTCGGTCATGGTTAAGTGGACCACAGATGCGGAAGCAGCCTTCCAGGCCTTAAAGAAAGCTTTATGTAGCCAGCCAGTCTTGTACTCCCCAGATTTCTCCAGGGACTTTGTGTTACAAACGGATGCCTCTGACGTGGGGTTGGGAGCAGTATTGTCCCAGGTCTGGAATGGGGAAGAACATCCGGTCATTTACCTCAGTAGGAAATTAAAGTCCCATGAGGTCAATTATGCCACTATTGAGAAGGAATGTTTAGCAGTGAAATGGGCTCTAGATTCTCTTAGATACTACCTGCTGGGTCGGCATTTTGACCTAGTTACGAAACACGCTCCCTTAAAGTGGATGGCCCAAAACAAAGAAACAAACCGAAGAGTAAACAGATGGTTCCTGTCCCTACAAGAATTCACTTTCACTGTAAAACATCGCCCTGGCGTCCAAATGGGGAATGTGGATGCACTGTCTCGGGTGCATGCCTGCCTGAATGCTGGTGTTCCAACCCCAAGGTTGAAACAAGATGGGGGGGGGGGGTATGTGACAGTAGGCAGGTTAAATCCCCTGGTTGCGTCCAAGAGGACAGGTATATCTCTCCTAGATTCAGGCTTTATGCCACTTTGTATCTCTAGGGGGAGTGCTGGGAGTCCTGCTAGGAGGACTTGATTACCCCAGCTGTTTCAGGTGGGCTCGTTAGGGCCTCTTGTAAAAGCTCCCAGCATGAACAGAGTGTCACTCCAAGCTGGAGGCAGACCTGTGTGGACTGTCAGTGCTTTGTGCTGTGTGCGGTGAGCTAAAGCCTGTGTGGCTATTACTAAAACATTTAAACTCCAGGGAGTCAGGGACTGGGGCAGCAAAAGGCTGTACATAGTTGGTAGTTAGGGACACCAGCGTGTGTAGCAAGCAGGTCAGGTTGACCAGGATTTATTTTGTTATTTATTTTGTTTTCTGTCATAATTTTTTGTGGTGTATTTAAAATAAAACCGCACCTTTTTGTTTTTTCCTACCACGGTCTGCTGTGCCTAGTTCTTTTCTGTGTGCTGAACCCTTCCAGGGAATCGCACAGACCCGCTGCCGAGCTAGCCCCTCACAGTATATATATATATATATATATATATATATATATATATATATATATATATATATAGTCACAACATGAACAGCGCTGTAAACAATTGTTTCAGAGTTCATGTAAGCACACATGTCCTGCTGCCCACTCTCTAGCCTGCATTGTACTCACTAACAGCTGTGGTGTTGTCTTTACATGTCTATCTGTCTTCAGGAACTCATGTAACATACAAGAGCTGGGTTTTCATGACATTTTAATTTTTTTTTTTTAACAGAGGAGGACATCATAAGTTTAGACCATGCTCAACATGTTTTGTCACTTGACTTCTAATCTCTCAAGAGAGGCAGAATCTGCTTATGTAAACAAGGCAGATTGCTGTTCTGTCAGAGGGAAAGAGAAATCTTGTGTTTCTGCTATGCATATTTTTAAACGTGTGATCACTTTGATTGGCTGTCACAGTGGTGACATGATCAGTAGCTACTCCCACCAGTTTTTGATCACATGGGGGGAAACAGAAAGCTGTTCTTGACAGCTTGGTCTCCGTGCTGGGAGTGCACAATGAGCGGTACACTTTCTGCACAAAAAAACATCAGCTGCCTAGTGATGCATATGTGCAGAGTGTGGAAGTTAAAGCCCATAATTTTGCCACCACATATTTGTGTTATGCCAGTGGAAACATGTTAAAGTTTAGAGAGAAAAGCTGTATGAATAGATTATTATGATTTTGGATTTTTTTTTTTTTTTAACACGTATTGGAGTTATCACTATGAAATCACACTTCCGATGTGATTGGACACAGTATGAGCCAATTAGCAGGTCCAGTGGACCCAATGTTTACTGGCACCCAGCGATCTCTCCCGAGAGAGGCAGAGCAGCGATCTGCCTATGTAAACAAGGCAGACTGCCATTCTGTCAGAGGGAAAGAGAGATGTCTCTCTTCCCCATCAGTCAAAACATCCCACACACAGTTAGCAAGCACTCCCGAGGAGCACATTTAACCCTTTGATCGCCCATGATTTTACCCCCTTCCCTGTCAGTGTCAAAAAACAGAATTGGGAAGCACAGATCCAGGAGGTGGCAATGGATCAATTTTAATCACACTTAATGTGATAGTGCCAACAATGGAGCCAAAGGCGGTGGAGAAATGGCTGGACTGTGGACAGAGGAGGATGCAGACCAAAAATGAGAAGCCTGTAAACACTTTCCAACAGCTGGGAGAGGTGACCATAACTGGGCTAGGGAGGGGAAAGGCTGGGCACAGATCCAAGAAGCACGATCACTGTATGACCAGAGTGGAAGATGGCCGCTGCAGTGGCCAGTGAGGTCAGAGATGGATGATGGAGGGGCAGTGGGAACAAAGATAAACTATTATATGTTTTGTGGTTTAACCCCTTCCTTAGATAACATGCTCAAGATCCAGCATAGAACAGGGATTTTATAGTCACGAGGCGGGACCACCAATCGATCCACCACCAATCATCCAATACCTGGACATCGTAACAAAGATGATAGAAAAACATTTAAAAACAAAAATAAAAAATTAATGTTAATTCATTATTGTACAATGGATTAAAAACACTGTTTATCAAATGAAATAGTAACAATATATAACACACATAAAAAATAAATTATTTGATATTTTATACATATATGTTTTAAAAAATATGATACAGTCCTCAAAAACAGAAACAGATGCAAACAGGTGACCAGCAGGTTGATAATAACTTCTAAATTATGAAAAAAAAATGAGGGTACGAGTGTTCAACTCCTCATTTAACCCATGGGACAAGGGAGAATTAATTACTTATATACACATAATGAGAACCTTTTGTTTTCTGTAAGGGACCCCTTGGGGATATGTTCAATCACTACAACGGTCATGGCCTTAAAAATCTCTTGCATGATGTTGAGAGAAAAGTCTTGGCACACTATGTTGGACCAGGCCTTTCTGTATAAATCTGCAATGTTCGCATACATAACAGATTACATGAACATTTGAGCACATAGACAGTTTATCACATGTTCAACTCGGCTTGTAGTCTAATGACATATTCTGTATCCACCCTATCTGTAGGCAGGTTAGACACCCCTTTTTTTAAATTGGAAAATACCAACACGGCCAACAAAATATCCTCTAATAACCGTCGGTTTGTCACACCAAGATTTGGAGATGCTCGAAGCAACCATGTTTTTCAAAGTACAGGCCCTTCTAAAAACAACTTTGGGTACCTCTGTGATAAATCTAGCACTGTTTGGATGGAGTGTTATCGTCTTTATGTTTGGGACAACCATCTGCACAGGATGTAAAGGCCTCTAAAGAAGATCCTGAGGATACCTATTTTCCAATATTTTTTTTTGCCCATACTTTGGCCCAGAGATGTGTAAACCTCAGATTTAGAGCAATTTCTCTTCAATCTGAAAAACTGGCCCTTAGGTATGTTTATTTTTCAGGCCGGGTGGTGGCAACTCTCAAAATGAAGGTAAGAGTTGCCTGCCACTGGCTTTTAATAGTTATTAGTATGTATCGAGCCGGCATCATGAAACAATTCTAAGTCCATAAAAATCAAATGGTCTGGGTTGACAACATATGTGAAGCTGAGACCCAGATCATTCGCTTTACAATGTTCCACAAAGGACAGAAAAAAATATCTTTAGTATCTCAAATCAGAAGCACATTGTGAATATATCAACCATAGAAGACAATGTGCTTTAAGAAGGGATTGTTATGCCAAACAAAAAGTTCCACAACCCCATTGTTATATTTGCATAACACTGAGCGAAGCTGGCTCCCATTGTTGTGTCCCTGGTTTGGAGATAAAATTTATCCTGGAAAACAAAATAATTATGCTCTAAGCAAAATTTGGTACTGTCCACCAGGCATTCAGCCTGTCATGAGTTCATTGGTGGCTCCGTACATAGGAAGTGACCAAGTGCCCTTATTCCAACTTCATGTGGAATTGAGGTGTACAAGGAGCACACATCAAAAGACGCCCACAGGTACAAAATCCCTAACATATGAAGGTAATTGATGAACAATCAGCTGCAAAAAATGATCAATGTATTGGGACAGTATCTTGTAGGTACTGGTACTGTATCAGCAAGTAACCTAAAGGATTCATCTAAATCAGGGGTGGGCAATTATTTTTTCGATGGGGCCACATGAGAAACTAAAAATATTTTGGAGGGCCGGGCCAAAAGGCTAAACTCAATACTGCATAAAATCAATTGTATTTCTTTATAAAAAGCAGTAAATATCATTGCTGGACAACTGGTACGAGTACTTGTTATATAGTTAAACAATGAAAAAGTGAGGTTGCCTTACAAGAATTTTTTTTTAATTTATTAAACAAAATTTCCCACCCCTAGATACGCCCCTAGATACACCCTCATAAATCTCATGAAATGGCACTTAAATGTTTTATGCAGATTTAAGTTATAAAAATAAATATTAACAACAACTTTATCCGTGCCCAAAAATGCAGCATGTGTCCCCATTTTGCAGCCAGAGTTCCCTCACAATTGCAGCCAAAAGTCCCCCCCACAATTGCACCCAGGTGTCCCCCCACACATTGCAGCCGGGTGTCCCCCCACACTGCAGCCAGGAGTGTCCCCCCCACATTGCAGCTGGGTGTCCCCCACACATTGCAGCCGGGTGTCCCCCACACATTGCAGCCGGGTGTCCCCCCACACATTGCAGCCGGGTGTCCCCCCACACATTGCAGCCGGGTGTCCCCCCACACATTGCAGCCGGGTGTCCCCCCACACATTGCAGCCGGGTGTCCCCCCACACATTGCAGCCGGGTGTCCCCCACACATTGCAGCCGGGTATCCCCCACACATTGCAGCTGGGTGTCCCCCACACATTGCAGCCGGGTGTCCCCCCACATTGCAGCCGGGTGTCCCCCCCACATTGCAGCCGGGTGTCCCCCCCACATTGCAGCCGGGTTTCCCCCACACATGGCAGCCGGGTGTCCCCCTCACATTGCAGCCGGGTGTCCCCCTCACATTGCAGCCGGGTGTCCCCCTCACATTGCAGCTGGGTGTCCCCCTCACATTGCAGCCGGGTGTCCCCACCACATTGCAGCCGGGTGTCCCCACCACATTGCAGCCAGGTGTCCCCCTCACATGACAGCCGGGTGTGCCCTCACATTGCAGCCGGGTGTCCCCCCCACATTGCAGCCGGGTGTCCCCCCCCCACATTGCAGCCGGGTGTCCCCCCACATTACATCCACATTACATCCTACCTGTGTAGGAGAGGAGCCGAGCCGAGCCGCCGCCTGTTTGTTAATAGCGCGGGTCAGGAAACATTACAACTTTCAATCCTATAGCTGCGCGTGTCATATACAGCGCTTCCGCCTTTTCCGGGAAACTTTGATAGACAGATCATCCATCCAATCCTGAGATGGGTGATGATCTGTCAATTAAAAAAGTGCCCGGAAAAGGGTGGAAGCGCTGTATATGACACACGCAGCTATCCGGGGGCCGGATTAAAAGGTCCGCCGGGCCGTATACGGCCCGCGGGCTGTAGTTTGCCCAGCTCTGATCTAAATAGTCCTTACAGTTTTGTACAACCAAGCTACCTTGTCAGCTTGTTTGATAATGACACTTTAATCGTTCTTGATTCTTTCTCTAATGAGTAAGGTTTGGTGTAGGGCATAACTACTCATTGCACATCTGTATCAGATCCCTATAGACTACTGTAGAAAATGTATCAATGTTTGATTCCTTGGATTGTGAAGGGTAAAATGTGGAGACTATTCTTTGAAAAACAGTGTTGTTTATCCCTTGTACGATAATGAATTAACAATATTTATTTTTGTTTCAAAATATTTTTCCATATTTTACGATATCCAGGTATCGGATCGATTGGTTGTCCCACCTCGTTACTAAAAAATCCCTGTTCTATGCTGGATCTCGAGTATGTTATCTGAGGAAGGGGTTAAACCCTGAAACATGTAATCATATACCACTAAAGCTCCGGCACCTGCTGTGATACTTATCACATCCCCTGCTCTGATCCATTTGGTTAATCAGGATTTGTTAATGTCTGCCTGAGGTCGGATCGTGTGACATGGCCGGGGAGGGGGTCCCTTGGTGTCTGGACAGCTTGCAGCTCAGCCTTGTTCCTGCTGCCTCTCCAGCATCCATCTCTGGTCTCACCGGCTGCTGCAGTGACTCTGCAATCTTCCACTCTGGTCATACAGTGATCATGCTTCCTGGATCTGAGCCTAGTCTTTCTCCCCCTTGATGTAGCCAAGATTTGGTCATTGTCACTGCTCCCAGCTGTTGGAAAGTGTTTTCAGGCTTTCCATTTTTGGTTTGCAGCCCCCTCTATCCACAGCCCTCACAGAAGCGGAATAGCCATTTCTCCACCAAATTTGGCTCCATTGCTAGCACTATCACAGTGAGTTTGGCCATTCTGATGATTTTTCCCATGTGTACTGTGTATTGGTTACACGTTTTATCAGCAAAAAATTTAGTTTTTTTGTCTGTTTATCATTTGGTCATCTGAGTGCGGTAGCAACAGTCTTGCACGACTTTTATAATTACTTTGGCTCCTTGGTTTACTTTCTTCGCTTTGCTCCCTGTTGTAATTTTCAGATTTTTTTTTTTATCATTGATCACTGCATTGGTGTCACTGGTACCCAAAAAGTGTCAAAAGTTTCAATTAATGTTCCGATTGTCTGTCACAATATCGCAGTCCCACTATAAGTTGCTGATCACCACCATAACTAGGAAAAATAAATAACAATGACATAAAAATATACCATAGTTTGTAGACGCTAACATTTTTGCGTAAACCAATCAATATATGCTTATTGGGATTTTTTTACCAAAAATATGTAGCAGAATACATATTGTCCTAAATTGATAAAGAAATCTGATTATAAAATTGTTTTATTGGATAGGTTTTACAGCAGAAAGTAAAAAAATATATATATATATATATTATAGCGCAAACAAAAAAAAATACTCAGAGGTGATAAAGTACCACCAAAAGAAAGCCTAAAGTAGCACAGTGGGACATGGGAGCTATTAATGGGGAAACATGGGACACATGTTTACAAGCTGGACTTCTTACGTCAGTTTCGCAGTCTCATAGGTTGTCTCACCTGTTTTTGTTACATAGTGCTTACCGCACACCTATTCAACTGTTCCATTGGGGAAGAAGGGATTCTTCTCCATGCCCCAAACACTGCGGGGAGGAGGGTTCGCTTATCCATCTGATGTGGTGCTGTCCTAAGCTGCACTGGTTCTGGGGTAATGTTACTGAGGTTATTTCCTCTGTTTTTCAAGTTAGGGTCTCCTTGGACCCCCTAATATGCATACTAGGTGCAGTTGACAAAGAAGTTTACCCTCATCCATTTAATATTGCAGTGATCAGACTTTTGTACCTGGCAAGAAAACGGATAGCTAGATTCTGGTCGTCCCCGCACGCTCCGACTAAGAAACAATGGATTGAACAAGTTAATTTTATCCTTATAAGAGAGTACTATACATATCGGCATAGAAATGCAGCCCAGAAATGTAATTCCATTTGGAAGCCCTGGTTGGAGACCCTGGGACTAGCACCTCCGAGACTTCCAGTTTTGACTCGGTTGTGCAGGTTTGAGAAGCATTTCAAGGTGAAAGCGGGCTTTGTTAGTAATACATACTATATAAGAGCCATATTTTAGGCGTTACACTTTGATTACTAGTGGGAGTTAGATTTGAATATGTGGGCAGACTGTGGGTTGCGAGGTTTCAGTTGTGGCCCGTTGGCCTCATGTGTGGTTGTGTTGGGGGGTAGGGCTGTTTCTGCCCGCCCAGGACTGTCTAATCTGTCATTGTCATTATGTGTCTTGTTTGTAATTTTGGTCCCACTGATGTGTCCTATGGGATGTATGTTTCCTCCTGTTATTTTCTGTGACTTTCTTTATGATGATCTGCACTTTGTATTTCATTTTGTTGGCACAATAAACCATTTTTCTGATTTTTTTTTTAAAAGGTAGCGCAGTGCCAAATTGAAAAAAAAAAAATTTTGTCAGGAAGGGGGCGAAACCTTCTGGAGATGAAGTGGTTAAATAAGTCTACTTCATAATACAATCTAAATGAAAGGCTGTGGTTATCATTTGTTTTTTCTTTAATAATATACATTAAAAAAATATATATAAAACAAACAGCATGGATTCTTCAAAATGACTTCCCTTACATCTGAAAACAAACTTGTAATATTGCATGCTTCACAGGTATTCTAAATAAGTTGGTTCTATATAGGTTTAAGTACTAAGCCCAACAAGGCATTATGTGATTTTATGCATCTGCTGAGGGATCCAAAACTTACCATCACTGTCTGTATTGATTTAACTCGATTCAGCCATGCTTACATTCTTTCTTTTTATGAAAGCTATTGGACATTGAACAAATATGTCTAGTCTGGCTCTGACATAATCAGTTCAGACACTGTGAGCGGATGTCTTTATGTGCTAAAGAAATAGTGTACTAAATGATAAGTCAGTCACTGGTATTTACTGTCTGCTATGAAGAGACAACTGAGAATTGTAATTTGCTTTACTCATTCAAATGTATGGATAATTTAAAAATTGTATGCAACAGTGATAAAAATATGATGTTGTATATATTATTTTTTTATAAAAGACTAAAATAATTATTTCTAATTGGATAAACATGAATAGCGCATATAAATATTTTATATTTACCATTCACATTCAGCATGTGGTGAGCTCTAGGCAACAACACAAGTTTTCTGAAAGCTAGGCAACAGCTGCTTCTGTAAAATATAACTAAATAGTGGAGAAATCAGAATACAGACACTGCAGATTGATTCACAGAAAAAGAACAAATCATCCATCCTTACTATCAGCAAAGTCAACCAGAACGCACTGGGGGTTTCTTTTTTTTTTTCAACAATACATTTTTTGTGGGTTTATCAATTTACAACAATTGAAGTAGTTGCATTCAATATACAACTTTAGTATAATCACCTTGTACAGGCAAACATTTAACAGAAAAAGAATACGGTACTCGGCGACCTAGGCCAGCCTACCCCAATTGGGTACAAACTGTAGGACTGGGAGGTCACCAAGATGATCAGTGGTACACCTATACAGCTAAAGTAAATACAAATAAAGGAGGGAGAGCGATGGAGAAAACTGAAATAAAGGCTTCCGTTAGTCATTATCTATACCAAAGATTCATATTCGTATTTCATAATGTTATTCTTCAGACTATAGGAAGATTATGAAAGTAAGGAATCTTTTAAATATTTGGAAGCTTTCGGGTGGGTTAACCACATTATCCATTTTCTACGATAGGGGATTATAGAATCATTCTTATAGACTAATAATAGTTCTAATTGAGCTTGGGTGTTTACTCTGGTGATGACCATTGGTAGGTTTGGGGCGTCTGCAGATTTCCATAGAGAGGCCACTGTAATTCTTGAGGCTATCAAAATATGTAAGACAATAGTCCTGTACATAGTGGGGTATTTGTCTAGATCTATACCTAATGTGTTGGAGTAAGCTTGGCAAGGTTACCCGTAAGATTGGCGATAAAGGATGAGATAGAGTTTTGCAACTCCAAAGCATGTGCAGGCGGTTTCCTGTTTGCTCGTTATATTTCCAACAGATGTCGGATGCAGTTGGATACATTTTGGATAACTTGTATGGTGTTAAGTACCATCAATTAATTATTTTTTGAGCATTATCCCAGTGTTCAATGCAAGAGGATGATTTACTTATTGTTTGAAATGCTTTAATCCACTGAGTTGGGGAAAAAAATCAGGTCCAGATCTCTTTCCCATTTCAGCATATTTGTGTTTTTGGTAAACAGTTGGGAGGATAACACATCGTAGAAGAAAAATATACCTTTCCTGTTATTTTTCTAAAGGAGACAGGAACTCCCAAAGGTTCATAGGGATTTCGATCAAATTACTGGGAGAGAAATCCTTCAGTCAGGTACACTTACCAATCTTAGTCTTGATGATGTTCTTAACATTAGGGGGTAGGTTCTGATATAGTTTATATCCATTACTGATCCACTCGTTTACAGAGAATCTGATTCTGCAATAATTAATTACTTCTGTGGGAAGATGTAATTTAGCCTTTTTCTCTACATGTCTGGTTTTTGAGAGAATGTGTTTCCAAACGAACAAAGTTGTTTTAATGCTTATTAGGTTGGGGATTGTTATCTTAGGGATAATGGCGCTAGCTATTGCGAGAGAAGGGAGGTCAAAATTGTGTGTGGCTAGACGTTCAATGTTTACCCATAATTTGTCATTTGTTGGGGTAAACCAATGTTCCATCTGATCTAAGATAGAAGCAAAATAATAATTTCTAACGTCTGGGAGGATCGAGAAAGCAACTCTGTTTGTTTTTTTTGTTCCAGATAAATTGTGTTTGCTGTCTAGTTGTTTAAAGAACTTGGCAGGAATTGGTATGGGGAGGCATCTAAAGACATGTACAATTTTAGGTAACATTTGCATCTTGAAAGCAGCTATTTTACCAACCCAGGATAAGTTGGTTTTTTGAATATGCGATAAGTCACAGGATATTTGGTCTAAAAGTGTGGGGAAATTGGCATCATACATTTTGGTTGGAGGAAATGTGAGTTGGATCCCTAGGTATGTTATCGATTTGTTGTCACAATTGTATTTATGTGTTGTGAGTAAAGAGTTGATTGTCAAGTCTGTTATGTTCATAGGGAGGATAAAACATTTATCCTGATTGATTTTATAGTATGAGACATCTTTGAATTTTCCTAGTATCGCGTGTATTGTAGGCAGAGATATATCAGGTTCTGTCAGTGTCAATATGATATTGTCTGCGAATAGCCCTAGTTTGTGCACGTCTTGGCCAATCGTAACACCTCTGACGTTCAGGGATGATCAAATGTATTCTGCTAGGGGTTCTATAGCTAAGGCAAAAATTATAGGGGATAGGGGGCAGCTCTGTCTGGTTCCGTTAGTTAATGGGACGTTTCTAGATAAGATACCTGAAGTGTAGACCTTTGCGTTGGGCTGGGTATATAATGCCATGATTGCCGAGTGGATAAAACCGTTAAAGCCAAATTTAGTTAAGGTTTTTGATATATATTCCCAATGCATTCTATCAAATGCTTTTTCAGCATGTAAAGCGAAGAGCAGGGCGGGGGTTCGATTATTGTGTATAGTGTTAATAATATTGAGCATTCTTCTTGTGCTATCTGGGAGCCTGTCTACTTTTAACAAAGCCAACTTGATCTGGTTTAATTAGGGTGGGAATTATATTAACAAGACTATTCGCCAGTATCTTTGCATAGATTTTGAGATCCGAGTTTAGTACGGAAATGGGCCTGTAGTTTAAAGGGGAAGTGGGATCTTTGCCTGATTTAGGTATAGTGATAATTATTGCTTCTAGCAGTTCTTTTGCAAGGGCTTCTGAGTTAGCTGCTTGATTAAATAGGTTGGAAAGATGGGGGGACTAAAGTTTCTTCAAAGGCCATATAATATTCTCCTGATAGGCCATCTGGGCCTGGCGATTTATTTTTTGGTAGTTTGTGTATGACCTTAATAATTTCTTCATCTGACATAGGTTTGTTGAGTAATTCTAATGATGTAGGATCAATGGAAGGAAGGTCAATAATGTCTAAAAATGATGAGATGTTATCAGCTTTAGGTTGGGGGGTGAGAGTGTCATTTTTTAGATTATAGAGTGTCTCATAGTACAGTGAGAAAGTATCTGCTATCTCTTTAGGATTGAGGATTGTTTTGCCTGAGGTGTGGTGGGTTAGTTTATCAATTTTGTTCTTTTGTTGGAAAAGTTTTATTTGGGAGGCCATTCACTTACCTGCTCTGTTACCTTGGGAATAGTATTTTAAATTTTGTTTAAGATATTTGTCATGGTCAGCAATTAATAAGGATCTAAGATCAGATCTAAGGTTATTTAGTTGGCGTTCTAGGATTATGTTTTGGGTTTTTTTTTTGTGCAACTTTTCAAGGTTGGAAATTTCTATTAGTAATGAGTTGATTGTGTTGTTTCTATTTTTTTCTCTATAGCGGTAATTTGCATTAAGAGACCTCTTGCATATGCCTTTTGGGCGCACCATAGAGTAGTGTTGTTAACGGACATATTATTTACATCAAAAAATTATTTTAGACCTTTTTTCATCACAGATCTATGTTTCTCCTGGGAGAGGATATATGTGTTGTTTCTCCAAAGATAATTGTTGGGGCAATTTTGGTTCAAATTAATATCAAGAATGATTGGAACATGATCAGACTATGTTAGGTTGTGAATACTAGCATTTACTACTTTTGTGAGGAGATTCTTATCTGTGATGAAATAGTCTATTCTGGAGTACGTCTTATGAACATTGGAGAAGAAAGTAAAGTATTTTTCCGTGGTATGAAGGCATCTCCAGGGATTGTACAGGTCTTCTGCTGAGAAAATGTTGGAGAGACCCTTTCTGGGAGCTTTTCCTTTCTTGGAGGTGCCCATATCAGGATCCATCGGTGCGTTGAAGTCTCCACAGTTCAAGAGGTGGCCTTTCTGAATTTTTCTCGTCTTCCCAGTCACTTTTTGGATGAATTGGTGGGGATTTTTATTGGGGGCATATATATTCACAATAGTGTATGTCACGTTGTCTAAGGTGCAACCAGAATTATGTATCTTCCTTGGGTGTCAGTTTTGAGATCTATTTGTTGGAATGAGACAGAGTCTTTGATAGCTATAGCCACCTTTTTTTTTTCTTTCTTTTGTTGCTGGAGAGGAAAATGTGGGGGAAATTATGATGTTTAAAGGTAGGTGTTTTATCCTTAGCGAAATGGATTCTTGGATGCAAACAACATCACTTCCGAATTTAATTGCATCTGTCCACAATGCTTTCCTTTTAGGAGGGCCGTTTAAGCCTTTGACATTGAAAGACATGAGTTTAAGTGTCTTATCAGTTGAGGACACTTTGTTGTAGATTCAGTCTTGTAGGAGATAGTTTTTTTGTGGGTAGATGGTATATCATTGTGGCATAGTAATACTGTTTTGCCAGTAGATGGTGGTGTTGCTTTAGAAATAGTGTACAGGCAGCAGAAAAAAAAAACCAGAAAATGATGAACGAACCAGGGAAGGAAAATCAACAAAAGCTTAGTAAAACTGTGAAAAAAGAATAGGAGTTGTTGTGCTCCAACTCCTGTGTACATGACTATGTACTTCCAATCGGTTGGGGATAAAAATTGAGAGAATTCCAGTCAGGAATTATTCAAAATCTGGATTCCCTGAGCTGCAAAAGGCCCTTAAACATGGGCATAAGAGAGATTTGTGAGGCCTCAGTTTGTGCCTGGAGACCGCAACGTTAAAATTTGTCATTAAGAGGATTAAGCCGTTTTCCAGTCCTGGGAAATGGGACCAGGTGTAGTAGTGTCCATTTTGGTATTTTCTTGGTTTGGGAGTAGACCCCATGAGTGGAGGATTTTTAGACCTTGTTTTATTTCGTTAATAGTGTATGAGGTGCCTTTAAATTCTACCAGAATTTTTGTGGGGAAGCCCCATTTGTGAATTATGCCATGGTTTCTCGGCACTTTAGTAATCGAGTTTAGATTTTTGCGAGCTAAGATTGTTGCTTGTGACAAATCCGAGTAAAGGATTATTCTTGAATACGGATCTGGGAGTGGCGAATGGCGAATTGCATCAGTTGTTCCTTGACATTGAAAAAGTGGATCCTAGCAATGATATCTCTAGGTATTTTCTCTGCTATGTAATGTGGTTTAGGTAGTCTATGTGCCCTGTCAATTTCCAGCTCTTGCTGAGGGGTGGCAGAGATTAGATCAGAAATCATGGTTTTAATGAAGCGTTTAAGGTCTGCTGGCTTCACATTCTCAGGTATACCTCTGAATTTTATGTTATTTCTTCGATTTCTGTCCTCATTGATTCCGACTTTGATTCTGAGTTGTCTCACTTCTTCTTCTAGATCAAAGTGGGAGTCCACTAATTCATTGTACGCAGCAGTGAAATCACACATTTTATTCTCCATATAATCCACTCTTTCTCCCAGAGAATCAATCTCCAGTTTAGATTTGTGCATAAGGCTGATCATATCATGCTGTAATGCACCTCTTAAAGACATAATCATATCTTTAAAGGTAGTGTCCAGTATTGGTAAATCAGTAGTGGGCATAGCCTGTAGTTTTTCATCATAGAGCTTTTTGTCCAGGCTGCAGGCAAGGTCTGTATGAGGTGTGTGAGGATTACCTTGTTCAGAGGAGATCCTCCTTTTCTGCCTCACTGGACTTAGCATGTCATCCAGGCGATCGCTGTCGGGCTGGGGCTGTGTAGCTGTGAAATTTTCTCCCTCATGGAGAGAGGAAGCAGTGCGCTGTTCTGCACTGCAGTGAGGTGAGGGGGCAGCACCATCTTGTTTTCGCTGCAGCCCGGCCGGGCTGCATAATGCACTGAGTTTGTGGGGCCCCTCTCTGTTCTTCCTCTTAGCCACATGTCTGCTACAGTCCCAGTAAGTTCCAGTATCGCTCTGTGTTGTTTAGGGCTCACAGGTCGCTGTGTAAGTTGCTCAGGGAGATCCGTTTTCAGAGAGCTCCCTCAGAATGCAGCCATACAGTTCTGCGGCTGACCACGCCCCCTCTCTGCACTGGGTGTTTCTAAGCATAGTAGCGGTAATAGCAATGCCTTGTTGTTGGTAAACCCAGCTTGCTTTAAAAGCTATAATGACTGCACATTGTGTTTATTTGTAAAATACATATTTAACCTAACCAAGTTAAAGTCGTATTAAAAAAAAATAAAAAGTTAAACAAATATGTAAAAAAATAAAATAATAATAATACATTTGCCATTTAGCATCACTGAATATCTAAAACAAAGAACTATTACATGTTAGAGGGATTCCTGGTTCATAATTTAGTCTGTGTGCATCCTTTCATAATGTAAGATCTAATGTTCTTCTCAGTTCATTGGACAAGTGATTATTCCATAAATGTTGAAGCTTTGAGTCTTCTTTAGCAATTTGCTGTTTCAAATAATAGTTTCTGAATAACAGCCTTTGTGTACCAAGTATCTTTATTTAACTACTTCAGTTCAGCCTTCACACCTTGTACACCCCCTATGGACTAGAGCAATGTTTACATTTTTTCTATGTGCCTGTTTTTTTTAGCGATAACTGTCATGTCATGTAACATACTGTATAATATGTAACATACAAGTAAGGTGACAAGATGGTCATGTGATCTTAAAACTTTGGAGGGAAGCTGTCAATAAATTAAATACAATAAAATGTTTCCACTGACTATCAGCACCTACAATGTACTACAAAATTCTATTTTAACCACTTCTCGACCGGCTCGCATACATATTCGGCGGCAGGTTGGCTAAGTAGGAACAGTGATCTGGCTCCTCCTCTAGTCAGTCCCACCCCTCACAGTTAGAAACACACCTAGGGAACGCACTTAACCTCTTGATCACCCCCTAGTGTTAACTCCTTCCTTGTTAGTGACATTTATACAATAATTTGTATAAATTTCAGTGGCCCAAAAAAAAGTGTTGTCCGCCGAAATGTCACAGTCCCACAGATCGCCATCATTACTAGTAAACAAAAAAAAAAAATGACAAATCTATTCTCTATTTTGTAGACACTATGGCCCAGATTCACAGAGCAATTACGCCTGTCTAACTGGTGTTAGACAGGAGTAATTTCAAATTTTGCGCGCCGTATCACTAGTTTGAATCCTCAAACCATGATATGGCGGCTTCGGGCTTCGATCCGAGAGGCTTAGGGGAAATTTCTGAACGGAGCATGCGCAGTTCGATCGCCGCGGGAACGCGCCTATTTTAAATGCTTCACGCCCCCTAATCGCGTAGATGGATTGCGCCGGGAGAAATACACTACGCCGCCGTCGTTTACTGGACAAAATCTACCTGGATTCCACGTAGAGCCAGGTAAAATACGGCGGCGTAGTGTATTTGGGAAACGCTACGATAATCTAATTCTATGTGAATCTGGCCCTATAACTTTTGCGCAAACCAATCAATAGACAATTATTGCATTTTTTTAAAGAAAAATATGTAGAAGAAAACATATCGGCCTAAATTATTTTTTTTTGCGTTTTTTGAGGGGGAGGAAATTTATTGTAGCAACAAGTAAAATATATAGAGATATTGCTTTTTTTTGTTTATTTGTTTTGTTTATAAAATTAAACACTGTAGAGATGAGCAAATACCACCAAAATAAAGCTCCATTTGTAGGGAAAAAAAAGATGTTAATTTTGTTTGGGTACAACGCAAGTGCCTAATCGCAGAAAATGGCCTGGTCATTAAAGCGGAGTTCCACCCAAAAGTGGAACTTCCGCTTTAAGAACTCCTCACCCCATAACATTTGGCATGCAATTTTTTTGGGGGGGAAGTGGGGGCTTCAGTAGGAGTGTGACATACTGTCCTACTTTCACCTAGGGACCGCCTAGGCGACTCCTCCTCTTCCCCTACTTCTAGGCGATCTCCTGGGACATGTGACAGGTCCCAGGAGATCACCTGTCCATTGTGGGAGCGCAGCGCGAGTCTTTTAATGTTTATTAAAAGTCAGCAGCTACAAAAAGTATAGCTGCTGGCTTTTATTAAACAGACACGTATCTGTTCCATGGTCCAGCAATGCGGCCACTCGGAGCATCGCTCCTTTCCCCGCTCTTCTCTGCACTTTCATTCACATTCTGGGCACCTGGCCGTGACAGCTTTCGGCTTCACGGCCAGGTGTACACTGCGCAAATCGTTCCAGGGCTGAAGTAGTTAAACAATTACCTGATTTTGTTTTGATAACAGCCGCTAATTTCTACCCACACAGCACCATTCAGACTGGTTGTCAGAGGGTAAACTTTTTTAACCCTTCAGGGTTTTACAGTGTTGTACAGCATTACCAAATCTTAGTATAGTACAATTTCCTTCAGAGTTTTCAACCACTTTATCATGCAAATGCAGGATAAAATCTGAAAGGATTGTTTAGGTAGCACTCCCACCCAATGCCACATTGTTAAGTGAAACATCTTTCCATTTCAATTTGGAAGATTTGCTTTTAAGTGTGTTAAATATATGTCAATTTAAATGCAACCCAGATATATTAAGTGATATATTTATCTAAAAGCTTTAGATACACAGCATGAAAATAAGACAATAAATCTCTTTATTGACAAACTGTCATTTGGTTAGAGCTTCTGGCTTCCCATACCAGCTTATCTGTTTTAAAAGCAGTAACATTATTGCTCTCAACAATTCAGTGAAAGGGACAAAAGCACAATGACAAAAATCTCAAATCTCCATGAGGTCTCAGTACAAACCCTTTAAAATAACGACAATGTTTTTTTTATGACATATGATATGATATTAGTCAAATACTTTGTGCAATGAATGCAGCTCTGTTTATCTGTAACAGGATCACAGAAGGAGCAAGGGCAAAGACGATCAGTCAGAAGACTGTGAGAACACTTATATTGGCACTCGTTTTCTAAATGCATTGGCAAGCCAATTGAGGTTCTGCAAAGCTATTAGTGGCAATCAAAGAGATCATCGTCAGGCTGTATGCCAATGCTGTATTTTGAAGCACCCAATTTTTTTTTTCATTTGCGTTGACAAACTGTGCAATCTTGTCCATGCTCAAAAAAATACTTTGCATTACTGCATTTTTTGAAGAAAGGACAAGCCAGTCTGCATTCATCAATGGGCAACACTATTATTTAAAAAAAAAAAAAAAAAGATAATGAGAGAAATTCACTTGTTTCATACACACAAGACATACAATTTGTACAGTAAACACTGCCTTGTAACAGGAAAAGATACATAGATTTTGCTGAAGTTTCTTTTGGGAACAAAAATAAACCAGCCCTGACCCATATGTAGATATAGGCCCATGCAAAGTAGCCAAATATATGGCAGCAAGGCAACTATAATTAAATAAATAAACACAAGGACATAAATCTAGAAGAATAGGCAAAGCAGCATCTATGAAAAACTGTATATCTTAATAGTGATCAGTAATGAGCAAAAAACGGGGCACACTGTCCCAAAACGGACCAATCAAGCGCTTTTGGAATATTCAGCCAACAAAATCTAAAATCTATTTAAATTGTCACTTATCAGTGGTAAGCTGCTACCTAAAAATACCTAGATGGTATCAAGAATATCAACATGGGGTAAATTACTAAAAATACAAAGCCGTGCTTAAAAATACTTAGCATCCACCAGGCAGCGCTAGTATATATGTCTAATACAACATATATATAAAAGAATTAATGACCTGGTTTAATCTATGTAATCTACAAATCTCTATAGAGGAAAAATCAAACAAGGTAAAACAATAATAATAAATAGTCCGATTAATCCCAAGGAGGAAAAAGACATATGATCTTGTAGTTGCCAGAAGATCCACCACCAATCGTGTGCAGAGAAAGGAGGGGGGGGTGTGGATAGCAGCCCCCTCTAAAGAAAGCCTCTTACCAGCAACCAGATAAACAAAAGCCCATAAGATAGCAGGATCCAAGGCGATCTCCTGATATACCTCCTCACTCCAAACGAGTAAATGCCCAATGTTCAGCAGATGTAAACAAAAAGAGCGGACATAGCGTAATACTGTTTCAACTTTTAATTAATCTCTGTATATAGATAATCCATATAGATGTACACTTACAAACTTTCAGATCAAAACCGACATGTAGTCACATTCATTGCGGACTTATTGGATCAAATGGACGGCGTCTCTCACCGCTCTGTATAGGCAGGGGGGTGGGTACAATCCTCTCCACGGATCCTGGCGTCCTTCACTCACGTTACTGGGTTCCGCCCTGACTAGTTTCGTCATTCGACATCATCAAAGGGGCCGGCAACCAGACCTCTGCATCCCACACATGCGGCTGCATCGACTCCTACACTATTCTCGGGTGAGTCAAGCTCCCATGGCCATCCAACGGCAGCTCACCCCTTTAGTAGCCCTGCCAAGCAAAAACGGAGGATTGGGGAGGCCTCAGAGACCCGGGATGACACTGAAAATGCAGGGGAGGACATGGAGGAATCCTCCTCATATGCCCAGCAGCTGGATGCATTCCCCACCTCAGGGCAGCCCATTATTGACACTACTATGAAGGAGATGCTGCAAAGCCTGAGGGGGGCCTTACAGTGCGACATGGCAGTGTTCATTCAGACTACTAAAATGGAAGTCTCTGTAGTCAGCAAGAGAGTGGAGTATGTTGAGCAGAAAATGGAGGAGTTTACATTAGCACACAATGAGCTGGTGGATGCTCACTTTGAGGTGGAAGAGGAAATTAAATCTATGCGTCTCAAAATGGGAGATTTAGAGAACAGGGCAAGGAGAAACAATATTAAGTCCCTGAAACTGTCAAACCTGCAGAGCTTACACCATATCTGCAAAAGCTAATGATGGCAGCCATTCCAGCTCTGAGCCCGGCCAACATCATTATAGATAGGGCCCACAGACTGCCCAAGCCATTCTTTCTGCCTGACCAAATCCCTATAGATGTGATAGCAAGAATCCACTTTTATCACATTAAAGATCAGCTTATGCGCTACGCCAGACAACACCCTGCACTACCTGATCCCTTTGCTGGAATCACACTCTATGCTGACCTGTCGCAAGCTACACTGGCTGCAAGACACAACCTGGTCCCCATCACCAAGATACTAAGGAATCACAAGATCCTCTACAAATGGGGCTTTCCAGCTAAACTATTGGTGGACGTGGACAACAAATCACACTCGATCACGTCGCTGGATAAAGGTCTCAGCTTCCTCCGAAAATGGCGCCTGATCCCTGCTGAAAGTATCCCTGCTGAACCTGATCCTTCTCTCCAAAATCGCAATTCCCAACGGCAGAACAGGAGGAGTAAGTAACTTTTGCTTGCAGAACTGCTATACTGCCTGATGCTTTCTTCTGAGAACTGCCTTCCTTTGCTCTCCAAGAACTGTTATAGATTTTGTTTTGTTTTTCCCTTTCTCTTTTTGTTTGCATTTTTTCTCAGACATGTCTGATCCTGGTGTCTTTGATGCTATTTTCCACTACCTATATGGCACCCGATGTTCGGCTGTTCTTATGTTTATTTTCCCCATATTTGGTTATGAAATGTTTTCCGTAACGTACTTGCCGCACGTCAAGCGGCCTGACCGTTCTGGAACGTTTTTTGGTTCAAAAGTCACAAGGACATTTGTTCTTTTTATTATCGTTCTACGCATTCTGAATATACCTGGACTGATCCTGTTAGTACTCAAATCTACCACTAGCTGGCGCTGCAACTCAACGTACCAGAAGAATGACACTTAAAATAATGTCACACAACATGAGGGGACTCAATAGCCCATATAAGCGCAGGGCTCTTTGGAAATCAGCTATAGATGCCAAATGTGCGTACAGGAGACTCATTTTTCTAGTACAAATCCCCCGAAATGTACGCATGTCAAATTTCCGCAAATTTTTACTGCCATGAATGGTTCAAAAAAGAATGGGGTCTTGATAGCTTGTAAGGACACATTAACCTTTTCTTTGTTACAGGTCTATGCTGACACTTATGGACGCTACCTCATACTAGTTGCAGAAATTTACCATGTCATCTACACGCTGGTAAATGTATATGCACCTAATGTAAGGCCTCTAAGATTTATTAGAAAGGTTATCAGAAAGGCAAAACAGATGCAGAAAGGTGGCTTAATAACATGCAGTGACTTTAATATGATTCTGAATGAGGAGCTGGATGTCTCTTCGGTGGCCCTCAGGCAGAGGCCCTCCCTGGGATCACTGTCATGAAGAAAGACTATTTGATCCATGGTGTTGCCTGAAGTCTACCGAGAGGGATTACACCTTCTACTCTAATGTACACAATAGCTACTCCAGAATTGACTTCTTGACTGATATACATACATTGCAAAAGGTTCAGGCTGCTGACATCCACAGCATCACATGATCAGACCACGCACCTGTGACTATAGAGGTTGTGGATGCCAGCAAAACATCCCACAGACCGTTGTGTGCTCCCCTATGACAACATGGTGTGCACACAATGCTTTTGCTAGGGGTGCCCTTATACAGGTTGCCTCTAGGGAAAAGAAAAAGAAGCAACAACGTATGGTTCAACTGCAGGAGTCCATAACTGAACTGGAAGCGCAACACAAAAATCCCAAAACCAGGTCCAATGACATCCTTCAGCGTCTGAATGCCTGCCGTGAGGACTTACGGCAGGTACTTAGAACAGAGTACGACACCTTCTTTAACCTCCCTGGCGGTATGATTCTGTCTGGAATTACGTACCAAAAGCGGTACCATTATTTTGCATGGAAATTCTGCGTTTTATACTGTAGGCCTAAAATTTTTAGGAATAACTCACTTAAATTTGTCCAAACCAGAGTCTAGTAGACATCCCGGGTATGATAAAGTTTGAAACACAAAATCATAAAATTATAATATAATAAATAACTATAAATAATTATAACAAATAATAATGTAATTATAATAAAAATTATTCACTAATGTAATCAATCAAAATCACTGAAATTTGCTCAGTTGCAGAATTGTCGCTGTCATTGCTTTTATTTTTTTATGACGAATTTCCCCACAAATCGCTATCGCTCAATTCTGTAAGTGATTATAATTTATTATCGCTGTTTTCTAGCTGCTCTAAAATCACTTTTGACATAAAGGGACACTTTTAGTTGCTATGGACAATCTACAGTTTGCAGGCACAAAAAAAATGTTTTTATTATATAAAAGAACATGCAGGACACTGGGCAGACCACTAGGGACAGGGGGGGGTGTGTATTTTTTACATACAGTACTGTAATCTATAAGATTACAGTATTCTGTATGTAATGTGTTTGTTTACTTTTTTGAATTTGCCGCCGGTCTCCGCCCCCGTGTGCCGTTACGTCGCAGGGAACGGAGATCGGCGGCGTGCGGGCACTGTGTGAGTCGAATGGAGGACGCCACTCGCTCACACAGCGGGGATGCATCGCTGGATCCAGGGACAAGGTAAGTACAGTATACCCCGCCTGGATCCAAGGTAAGCCAGCGCGCTGCAGGCTCTGCATATTGACCCCGAGCGCGACTCGGGGATATCGATATTTACATGAGAAATCCAACCCGAGTCGCGCTCGGGGATACCGGCAGGGGGGTTAAGAGACTAAAAGTTACCTATTATTCTCAGAATAACAAGGCAGGGAAATTGCTAGCTTCCCAACTTAAAAAAAAGACAGGCCCGTTCCAACTTTACGCACATTAGACACCATCTCACTAATGCGATGTACCATAATCCCAAAGATATCGCCATTGTCTTTAAGGACTATTATGAAGCATTATACAATTTGAAAACAGACCCAACCACACACCAACCAAGTGCATCTACCTTCTGTGGATAGTCCCTCACTGCAGAAACTGAACTCACCTATAACACGTCAGGAAGTGGTAGATGTCATTGAGTCTCTGCCCATGCACACAACCCCAGGTGCAGACGTCTTTTCCGCCGAGTACTACAAGGCATTCTCCGCACTACTCGCCCCCCAATTAGTGGAAATTTACAATATAGCAGCTTCCTCAGGATCCTTCCCCACAGAAATGCTCCAAGCAGTTATAGTCACCCTACCAAAGCCTGGCAAGGACCCATCGACCCCACAAAATTTCAGGCCTATATCCCTCCTAAATTCTGATTTGAAAATATATGCCAACATCTTTGCAAATAGATTAATGGATATTACCCCCTCCCTTATTGGGCTAGATCAAGTTGGCTTTGTGAAGGGACGGCAAGCACCGGATGGGACTAGGAGGATGTTTGATCTCCTACGACTAGCGGAGGCCACGCAGACCCCTAGCGCATTCCTGGCCCTTGATGCGGAAAAGGCCTTTGATAGGGTCCATTGGGGATACCTGTCGAGGACCTTGCATACATTTGGAACATCGGGCCTAATGCACTTAGCAATTATGTCACTGTATACTAACCCCACGGCCAGAGTCTACTTGTCTAGTCTACTATCTGACCCCTTTACTCTTTCTAATGGCACACGTCAGGGCTGCCCACTATCCCCTATCTTCTCATTAGTGATAGAACCATTGGCGGAATACATTAGATCCAGCAATAAGATAACAGGAATATAAACTGGCTCTGAGAGTCATAAAATAGGGCTGTTTGTCGATGATATCATTCTTACTATCTCCAACCCAGTTGAATCCCTGCCTATGGTCCAATCATTACTACATAGTTTTGGTCAGGACTCCTTTTACAAAGTCAATGCAATCAAATGTCACGCTTTAACTCTAAATCTATCTAAAGACGAAAAAGCTCATCTTACCTACCTGGGCGTCCAACTAACGGCCTCCTCAAATACAATTTATGCCAGCAACTTTCCCCCCCTACTATCTAAAGTGGAGGCAAAACTCACTCAGATTGGAGCTCTACACCTCTCGTGGCTAGGAAGGATAGCTGCATACCAAATGCAAGTTTTCCCTAAACTACTGTACCACTTCAGAACACTGCCTATCCCGATACCAAAGAAATTCTTCACGCAGCTGGAAACCTCCCTTAGGAAATGTATCTGGGGCAACAGAAAGCCCAGAGTTGCGTTAACACAGCTCTACAAACCCAAATCTTTAGGGGGGGTTGGGCTACAGGGCGACGGTTTTAAACCAAATACGCTACTGGTTCTCCTGCCAAAATGACAATTGATGGTCTGTAATCGAGCATGCGGTCACGCCTGGACATGACCTCCCTGCACTGGCAATTGCTGCTAGTCTACACCACAATCTGAATACTCCGACATATCCGACCATTCAAGCTACTATTAGCGCATGAAAAGTGAAGTGATTTCCGCGCCAGGAGATAAATTAATAAGGTGTATCACTCTAAGGCGGCGTACACACGATCGGACATATCCGATGAAAACGGTCCGCGGACCATTTCCATCGGATATGTCCGATCGGGAGTTTGATCCGATGGCGTGTACACACCATCGGATCAAATTCCCCGCCACCGGAAGGCGCGGTGACGTGGCGGTGACGCGGCGGTGACGTTGACGCCGCCGCGTCACCGCACCAGGAAGTAAAACACTTCCGCGCATGCGCCGGATCCATTCGGCAGCGGCGCGGCGGTGGTGGGAGCCGACATGTCTGCTGGTAAGTGTACTAACCAGCAGACATGTCGGGCGGACAGATTCCCACCGGATAGATTTCAAAGCATGCTTTGAAATCTGTCGGGTGGAGAAATCTGTCCGCTAGCCCATACACACGAGCGGAGATGTCTGCTGAAACGGTCCATCGGACCGTTTTCAGCGGACATATCCCCTCGTGTGTACGCGGCCTTAGTGATAGAAAACTAGTATTTTACTGCGTTGGACAACCGACGTAGCAAACAGCTGCTCCTCAGTGTGTACAGTGATGTGCTGCAAGTAGTGAATAGAAAGTGAATGAGGGCGCTTTGTAAAAAATATTATATAAAATATAGCTCAATCTATATGGTAGAAAGGATAAGGTTATTCTGCACTTTGGTAAATGTCACTAAGGATTGTTGATAAGTTGGCATTTTTATGATATATTTACCTACATTTCCTATTGGGATTATCCTTTCTACCATATAGATTGAGCTATATTTTATATAATATTTTTTACAAAGCGCCCTCATTCACTTTCTATTCACTATTAGCGCATGGTCTGCCCTCACTAACATACATTTTACGGATGTCCCTATCCAAACATTACAAATCCCGCTGGCAGCATACAAATATCTTATTCCTAACTTTGCGGTCAAAACATGGAAGAAGGTGGGGGCGCACTACTCTACGCCTCCTCCGAATGAGCAAAATGCTGTAGATAGGTACAGGATATTCCAAATACAGCACTACACTAAAGACAACAAAAGAAGGCCCATCGAACTCCCGCAGATCCTTTGGGAGTTTCTACGGAGCAAGCCCTCAAACAAAAAAGGGATATCCCTATTCTATATATTTGCGTCTCCCTTATATGTTCAAAATAAGAGCTCTACCATGTTGAAATGGGAACGAGACCTGCAATTAGAATTTCCACTGCACCAATGGCACAAAGCAATAAAATATAATGGGAAATCCTCAGGCTTGTGTGGATCACTGGGAAAAGGCACAGAAGCTATTACCTAGATGGTATTTAACCCCTGCCCGGTTACATAAAATGACCAGTTCTATTACACCATTATGCTGGAGGAACTGCCAGTCGTCAGGGAGCTTGATTCATGTTTTCTGGAATTGTACTATCATTCAAGGAATCTGGAGGAAGGTACAATCGCTTATTGTGAATGTTACGTCAGTAAAATACACGCTTACCCCAGCATTTACTTTATTGAGCCTGGGTATTGAGAATTTTCCATCGCTTATGAGAAAAGTGGTTGTGCATATATTATTTGCAGCTCGTATTTCAATAGCAAAGGAATGGCGCTCCCAACAAGCCCCACGTATTACAGAAGTGATCTCAAGGGTGAATTCACAGTACACCATGGAAAAAATGCTAGCATACACGGAAAGGAGATCTCACAGCTTTCATAAGCACTGGGAAATATGGAAAACTTCTAAATATATGCCCCCTCACACTTGTGACCCTGATGCTATTGTAATGTTTAAAGTGTAAATATCCTGACATCTAGTGGTAGGATCCAGAAACTAGGTATGTCCTTGATTGCTTACGTTAGATTACTGTCAAAACAACAAAGAAATAAACAACCAGGAAGGCATCTCTATATCTCTCCTTTCTCCTAGTGTTCTACTGAACTGAACATAATAAACCCTCCTATCCATCTCTCTAAGTTAGCTTTTTAGCTTTACCGTTCTCCTTCACCTGGTACTTCTCTGTACCCTTGTCCTTATATAATATATAAATAAATAAATAAATATATATTATATATATATATATATATATATATATATATATATATATATATATATATATATATATATATATATATATATATATATATATAATATATATATATATATATATATATATATATATATATATATATATATATATATATATATATATATATATATATATATATATGCCCTTCCCTCCCCTACCCATAAAAACAAACAAAAAAAACACAGCCCCAAACCCCCCCCCCCCCCCCCATAACCCTTACTCAAGAGACGGTGGTACTTCCTTCTTATTTCTATTACTCCAGCATTTATCATATGACACAAAACTGACTCACTATATATCCGCACTGGGATCTGTGAGCTTTTGAGCAAGAAAAAAGCCGGGTCATCTGGTAAATGGAACTCTGTAAATTTTTGGGAAATTTTCTGGACTTCTAGCCAATATTGTCTTACTTTTGCACAAGACCAGAATATATGCAGCATAGTTCCTTGCTCCAGTCCACATCTCCAACAGCACTCTGAGTTTTCTGTAGAAAATGTATGCAGCTTTACTGGTGTGTAATACCACTGAGTTAAAAGTTTGTAATTAGATTCCTGTGTTCGCGTACAAACTGAGGAATTTAATGCCAAATATATGATATGTTTACTCTGGGTTGGCGAGAAGGTTCTCCCCAAGTCTCTCTCCCATCTACTAATTCCCGGCATCACATAGTCCCACTGAGGGGATATCAATAACCTATACATCTTAGAAACCACTCGTGATATTAGTTCCTCCTCATCACAGTATGTCTCAAATTTTGTTAACTGTCGCGGAAAATTAGACGGCTGTCCCAGCGATCTCAGAAAATTATTTACTTGGAGCGCCTGCCAGAAACTAAGTTCAAAGGTTCCGCCTGGTCTCGTTAGGTCCTCAATAGATGGCCAGGTTTCTGTTTACAAGAAATGTGATACTTGCACAGTGCCCTTCCCTTTTAGTTTATTGAATACATCTCCCTCGGTTCCTGGTATAAAACCTAGGTTCCCCATTACAGGGAACAAGGGCGATTGGCCTGTTGAGAATTTTACATTTCGGCATACCTTAGCCGCGATTCGCAACTTTGGGCCAATTGTAGGATGTTTCTTCAGTCTACTTGGTAATACATTGTAGCACCAGGGAGCTCTCCGCAAAGGAATTTTACTGATTTGTTGCTGCATATCCACCCAGCGTTTATAATGTCGTGTCTGCACCAATCTACCAATCTTGTCAGATGAGCTGCTTCGTAATACTTGGCAATATCTGGTACTGCCATCCCGCCAAAGCACTTGGGTATCATCATCAGCTCTCTTTTTATTCTTGGCCATTTCCCTGCCCATATCAATTTCATCATAATAGTTATTGGTAGGGCCTGGAACAAGTACATCATTTTTGGCAAAATACTCATTTTAACTATGCCGATTCGACCGAACCATGAATGTAGTCCAGATTGCCATTTCTCAAGTAGCAATCTAATGGAATTAAAGAGCGGAGGGAAATTATTTAAAACAATTCCTTTAAGTTTGCTGGAATCAGGGTACCTAAATACTTTAGCACATTCTTCCACTTAAACCCAAAATTTTGTTGTGTAATCTTGCACATCTGAGATGACATTGCCACACTCATCGCCTCAGATTTAGCCTGATTTATTTTCAAATTCGATAGTTCACCATATCTATTGATCTCTTTCACAAAATTGGGAAGTGAGACATGTGGGTTAGATATAGAGAATAACAGATCATCCGCATAGGCGGAAACCTTATGCGTCTGCTCTCCTATCTGTACTCCCTGTATGTCCGGGTTTTGGCGTACTCTATTTAATAAAGGTTCCAAGGATAATGCAAATATTAGGGGCAGAAGAGGGCATCCCTGTCGTGTTCCGTTGGTGATCTTAAAAGATTTTGAGAATATTCCATTCACTCTTACTGCGGCATGTGGGGCCGTAAAAGCACTCCCAATCCATCTAATTATACGCTTCCCCGGCCCCACATGGCGCAGCACCGAGAAAAGAAAACGCCAGTTTACTCTATCAAATGCCTTCTCGGCGTCTGCATTTAAGAACACGCAAGGGATGTCTCCTTCTTTGGCATAATGGACCAGGTTAAGGGCTTTTATTGTGTTATCCCTTGCTTCCAGTGTGGGGACAAATCCCACCTGGTCCATATCTACCAATTTCGGGAGCCATGTCTGGAGACGCGCTGCCAGTATCTTTGTGAAAAGTTTTAAATCTGTGTTTAACAATGAAATCGGCCTATAACTGCCACACTCCCCCGGATCTTTCCCTTCTTTTGGGATAACCGTAATGTAAGCCAACAACATGTCTGGCGGAAATGAAGCACTCTGGCCGATTGCATTAAAAACCCTTATTATCTGACTACCTAGCAGTGTGGCAAATTCTTTATAGTATCTTATTGTATACCCGTCCGGTCCCGGGGCTTTCCCTGCCTTCACAGTTTTTAATATTGCATTCAATTCCTCCATTGTAATGGGGGATTCTAATACTGGCTCGGGCAGGTGATGAAAGCCTCGATAGGTCTGCTGAGGAAAGATACTCCATTATTGATGTGGCAACTGATGTTTATACCAGGTTGTACAGAGTAGAGTAATATTTACCAAATTCTTCCGCTATATCTTTTGGCTTCTGCTTTAGTTGTCCCTCCCTCCCCTTAATTTGCGGAATATACGTTGAAAGGCTTTTTTCTTTCAGTTTCCCGGCCAACAGTTTGCTGCATTTATCTCCAAGTTCATTGTTTTTTACCTTCCCCTTTGTATTGTCGCTTTGGCCTTATACCGTATGATTTCTATAATCTCTCTTCTCATCTGACCTACCTCTCTTACTATTTGGGGCTCTTGTGTCCTTTTATGTTGGAGTTCCAGTTCCTGTATTTCCTCTAGTAGCTTTTTAACCTGTTGTTCTCTCCTCTTTTTCAGAATTGATCCATACTTAATCAGAACATCTCTGATCACAGTCTTATGTGCCTCCCACACCATTCCCGGGTCACTCCGGGTGTGTCATTCATTTGGAAGTAGGCTGTGATCTCTTTAGCCACCTCTTCCCAAATTTCAGGGTCCTGTAACAGACTTTCATTTAAACGCCACCTTCTCTCCTGAGCGAGTACCATGCTAGACAATGACAGGCACAGACTGACAGGGGCGTGATCTGACCACGTTATACTACCAATGGACACTTCCGTTACAGCAGAGATTAGATAGTGGGGGATCAAAAATGTATGCGGGAATAAAATTGATGTGGATTGGAAAAGAAGGTATAGTCCCTCTCCTCTCCATGGAGTGTCCTCCATACATCCACTAATTGAGCTCCGTGTAATTTCTGCAATACTCCCCTCCTGACCCCCTCTGGTGTTGACTAAGTTCCCCTGGAGGTGTCTATTCTCAAGTCCAGAGAGATATTAAAATCCCCCCCCAAACATTAGATTCCTTTCTGAAAATTCCAACAACTCTGTGAGAACTTTCCTCGTGAATACGTCTTGATGTACATTTGGTGCGTAGATCGTGGCCAGAGTCACTTTAATTCCTCCAATACTCCCATTCAGAAAGATAAATCTACCTTTTGGATCTAGTTAACTATTCTCTAATGTCCAGGGAATTCTATTGGAGATTAGAATTGATACTCCCTTAGATTTTGCTTCCCGTTTAGCAGCATGGTATACACAAGGGAAAAATCTGTTCTGGAGGAATGGGAGTCCCCCTGTCCTGAAGTTTGTCTCCTCTATATAGGCTATATCTGTCCCTGACCGTCGCAGGTCATTCAACAACATCCTGCGCTTTTCTGGGACATTAAGTCCTTTCGCATTCAAGGAAGTTATTTTTATTCCCTCCATCTCTATGTCAGGGAGAGGGGAAAAAAAAACCTTCCCCTACCCTGTCCCACCCTCCTCTATGTATTGACCCACCTCCTCCCTACCCTTCTCTAAACCCCAAAGGGAATCACCCACCTTCAACCCCCTCCCCGATGGTCCGGTGGGCGCTACCTATTTTAGGGGCTGGTCTAATTAGGCTAAGGTAGCCCCGGCCTGTTCCCCTCCCTCCTCCCAGCCGACTATTTTATTTCCCTACAGTCTATCCCTTCCACTCCACAAATTTGTCACCTCATGACTTCCTTATCCTTCCGTTTGTCATCTGTTCTCATAATTCTCGAAGTCATTTTTTATCGTACTTTCTCCAGGGTAACAGGGATATACAGGTTCATATATACATAAATACACAAATCCACAAAAATAATCATTTCCTCTTATTTCATATCATATTCCCACCCCTCTTGTTCTACCTCCCTCTCTTCTTCCCCCCTCTACACGCCTCTCTTCCCGTCCCCCCCACATCTCCTATTCCCCCCTCCAGAAAGAGCATTACATTACATACTCCTCTGTATATCCTCCCTCTGTGTCTCCAGGTCTTCTACCTCCTTATTCTATATAATTCTGTATATCTAAGCCACACCTTAAGAGCGTTCATTTCTAACCTTCGTTCTTTACAAGACCTACCACTGGGCTCCAATATTCCCCTTATTAGCCCCCCCCCTCTTCACTCCTCCCTATGTGGTCAATATCCCCCCATGTCCCCATCTCCTCTCATCTTCCCGCCCCCCCCCCCCCCCATCCTCGGGCCTGAATATATATATATAAAAAAGTGCTTCTTAAATGTGGAAAAAAAAAATATATATATAAGGAGGGGGGGGGGTATACGAGTAAACCCCTCCCCTTACTGTGTTTCTTTCCTTACTTCCACTTCCCCACCTTATACATTTATACATCTTAGCATCCATGTGAATTGTGGGTTATGGATAGAACGTGTGCTATAGTTATTATTCAGTGCCTTACTACCCACTGTGACCATTTAATATCATTCCACTCTGAAAAAAAGTAAGCATACAAAAAAAAAAAAAAAGAAAATACATAGAAATAATAATAAATAAACACACTCCTGTACAGTGTTCATATTTACCACTTATTTCAAACCGACTGACCAAAATTGATACATTCCAGTCGATAGTTGTCATCATTCCCAGTGGCTCAAGTCTGTGCCACTTAGTTTCTCCGATTACAGAGGAACTGTACTAGAGTGGAAGACTTTACCACTCAAGCTGCCATTTTAAAAGAGAGATTTATAGAGAAGGGCTACCTAAACAGTGACCTTGACGATGAGATAGATCAAATCTCACCGATTGATCGGAACTCACCGTTACAAGATAAGCCTAAAAAGGCAATGGATACTAAATTCAGGTGGTCCTTCTTTACTACTTATTCAGTACAATCTAGGCAAGTTAAAGAGATCCTTAAAAAAACATTGGGGAGTACTCCAGAATGACAGATTTTTAGGACCTGAACTACCCGAAAGGGCTGGTGTGATTTGTAGAGGATCATGATCGATTTAGGGTCAAATTTCCCCAAATGTGATGGACCCACCTAAAAAGGTCTCTTTCTTTCCCGAGTGCAAGGGATATTTCCCATGCCATAAGTGCAATTTTTGTTTGCATATCAGTGGCAGGCACAGGAGTGACACTTTTCAGTCACCTGTCACCTTGCGTATCTACCCAATGAAGCGCTTCACAAGACACACCACTCAATACATTGTTTACCTTCTGACCTGCCCCTGCAAAAAGCAATACATAGGGCTTACAATTAGGACCTTTTCTATTCGGGTCAACAAACACATAATAAATATTAAAAAGGGCAACACCAATCACAGTGTTCCTCGTCACTATTTTCAATATCATGATTGTGACCCCAGTGGGACACCATTTTTGGTAATAGATTAGTTTGTCCCTCATTGGAAATGAGAATCTCTGGTATGCGGGGTCTCTCGTTTGATTGATTGATTTATTGGATTTATAGTGCGCCAAATACTGACCCGTCAGGGCAGTGTCTAAGCGCAGACTTACTGGATTTTCAAACTCCGGATCTACTCGTCGTTCGGTATGAACGTCGAGTGGGACATTAACCACTTAAGCCCTGGACCAATATGCTGCTAAATGCCCAGAGGCATTTTTACAATTCGGCACTGCGTCGCTTTAACAGACAATTGCGTGGTCGTGCGACGTGGCTCCCAAACAAAATTTGCGTCCTTTTCTTCCCACAAATAGAGCTTTTTTTTTATGGTATTTGATTTCCTCTGCAATTTTTATTTTTTGCGCTATAAACAAAAATAGAGCAACATTTTTGAAAAAAAAAAACAATATTTTTTACTTTTTGTTCTAAGAAAAATTGAATAAACTAAATTTTAGTCAAACATTTAGGCCAAAATTTATTCAGCCACATGTCTTTATTAAAAAAAAAAATTGCAATAAAAAAAAAATAGCTACCTAGCAGCAACAGTGACACTAATACAGCGATCAGAAAAATGATCGCTTAGTGACACTGGCGATAGGGAGTGAAAGGGTTAACTAGGGCGGTGATCAATGGGGTTAAAACTTTATTGGGGGGCTACGGGGGTTACCCTGAACCTAACACTAACTACCTGTGACACTGACACTACATGCAATGATCATACATATATGATCACTGCATTCAATGACAGTGTGACAGGGGTGGGGGGGGGGGGGTGATCGCAAGGGGTTAAATGTGCCTATGTGTACTGGTGTCAGTGTAGTGTTGGTGCAGACTTACTGTGCCTCTTCTCTCATCTCGGCGGTTTGAAAATACCGCCGAGATGAGCGCTGCATCACTTCCTCTGCCTGTGTTTACATTATACAGGCAGAGGAAGTGAAACGCCGATGGCGCACAAGATTGGCTGGGAGCGATCACGAGGGGGCGGACAGAAACGAACCGCCGCCCCCGGAGGTAAGCCCCTGCCCATCTGCCTGTCCAAGCCCTTTTGTGGACATAAATAGGCGTGCGGCGGGCGTTAAACGGTTAATCCTTTCATTAATTCAGCTTAGTTTAATATTTTTGTTGGGAGGTATTTATATATGCATCCTCTTATTTTGTTTGCTCTAGTCCTGTTCTAATTTTTGTTCTCTTTTTTTTATTTTATTTCTATAATTGTCAGATATAGGGCCAATCTGACACACTACAATTGTATCCATTGTATGTTATCACAAACCTCCTTTCATTGGTGAGGCTTTTCATTTGTGATGATGTCTTTCTTTTTTATGTCTTCGTGCTGAGCTAATCCGGAAGTTTTTCCTCACTGTGAAGACGATTGGGAAAGAGAGACCACGTGACGCCTAGCCCGACTTTTTGATAGGTGGTTTGCCATGTGCTTTTTCTAACTCTCTTCAGGTGAAGCACCTGAGTCATTGATAAACTCATTGCTAAAACCGGAAGGACTTTACATCTGCAGAAATGATTGGTTTATGGGTTGGGAACACTAGTGCAGTCCATCATGTGACTGGCTTGTGTCCAATCATGACTCTCATCAAAGAAATTGTGGCCGATTGATTGGCCATTGATTTTGGCTTTGTATGTTATATATATATATATATATATATATATATGTGCAATATGAGAGAGCAGGTAGCTCCACCAGTAGAAGTCCTATTTGGAACAAAATGCGGCGGGCCAGGTACACCGCTCCTTATATTGCCCCCCTTTTTTTATTGAACTGTGTTTACTTTTAGCCTGTATGTCGGTTTTTATTAATTAAAACCTACCCATTTAACCTGCACCATCGGTGCTCCCATTTTTTATTTTTCATGTTTTGTGGATGAAAGCTTTTCTAGTCTCTCTAGTTGGTCCCTATCACCCTTGAAAGGGATCTTACTTACCAGAACCGTCTTGTGAAGATGTCTTGTGGATTCCTATTAATGTCCTAGCCACTCATAACGTTGGGATATTTGCACTGAATCAACCTTCAGTTGAGGATTATTGGGCCCATTGTTTTTTTTTCCCTGGTTGACACCATGTGGATACCAGTGAGGGGAACTCTACACTCTTCAGGATTTCCACTCAGTTTGGTCCACCAGCCGGTAGGGATACCGCATGCTCGATCGATCCATTAACGGGTATTTTATCCGTACCTTTGGCTTGAAGAATTGTCACTGGAATGGTCCATTTAATCTTATGACATCTCTACCGTGTTATGTACATCCACTTATGATGGACACTTTCTTACATTGACATTTTTGTGTGACTTGATCATCATTTCACGCGTGGACTGATTTTAATTTGTTTTACTATCACACCCAGTTGAGTGTATACTGTTTAGTGTTTTTTCCACATTTTACTTTACTATATGTAGCACTGCATATTTACCTGCACTCTTTTCAAAATGTTCTCACATTCCTATGGAGTTGCTCCCCCCTTTTTCTTCTTTTTGGTCTGCTTGTGTTTTTTTTTAGGATAGCACAATCATTATTCACATTTACATACAGTAATAGCATGATTTCTGATTTAGACTTTGTTTATGATAATGAAGTGATGCACCATATACACAAAAATAGAATATGTTTCAATGTTCAATCCATACCTTTCCAAAATAAATGTGTACAATGGTATTTCTACGTGGTACACAGGTCTTCAATTTTCCTTACCGAGGTCAACTCGTATATTCTTAGCTTCAATGTCTCTCATTATTAACTAGCAATTTGACCCTGTGTTCTTGAATTAACAGTTATTGGAGATGAAAACTATCTTATCCGGAACGGTTTGCCTGTGCAAAATGCTGACATTGGTATATCCTTCACCTCTCAGCTCACACCTGTTTAGCACTTGCAGGGGCTACACAGGCTGATTTAGTGCCCAGGCAAAAAAAAAAAAAATGCATAGCAGCTTATATTGGCTGCAAAAATGAAAAATAGCAACTGTGAGAAGATGAGCCTTTAACACCTTAGGTCAACTTTAAGTACTGACCTTCAAAGTGTTGTAAATGAGATATAATTAACCTTTGCTTAAAAAAAAAAATAAAAAAAAAAGACAGCAAGATGTCAAAAAGACTGTTACTGCTATTCTCTATGAAGGCATTTCACAGCTTAAAACAAACATCTATTTGTTTGCAAGTATGTTCTTTTTACAGTGCAACACACATAAGTAGGTAGCCTGAGCTTCCAAATTACTTGTTAACATGAAACAAAAACACATTTTCTTACTGGTAGATTAACCACTTAAGGACCGCCTCCTACACATATACGTCGGCAGAATGGCATGGCTGGGCACATGCACGTGCTGTGCTCGTACCCAGCCGTGGGTCGCCGGCGTGCACCCGAGGCGCGCTCCCGCGACCCGGTCCGAAGCTCCGGGACCGCATTATTTGTGGAAACATGGGATGGTTCACTAAAAAATAAAACGCTATTAAATCATATGCCAGTTGCAAGGATTTAAACTTAAAAATGTAAATGATATTGCATTGGTAAAATACACCTGTGATGTTGAGTAGTTTACCTTGTGGTTGCAATGTGGTTTAGTGTATTGGTAACAAGGAATTTTATACTTGCAGAAGACAAGTCATGTCCAGACTACAGCCTCCCTGTTAGGTTAATCTACCAGTAAGTAAATGTAGATTTTTTTGTATCTGTTTTTGAAAACATACCTACCAGATGGTTATCTCTGGTCATAATTATTTTTGCAAGGCCTGCATGTGGTTGCAGGAAATAAATTTGCTCCGTCTATGGCTGGCCTTATAGTTGATAAGTAAAAAAAAAATCTTAGTAGATGCAGAAGAGATTGGGTACAAAAGGAGCACAATGACCAGTTTATATACAGCTATTTTATATATACAGTGCTCATTTCCGGACGGATTAGCATCAGGAGCACACTACGGCGCACGTCTCCCTAGTAGTAGGGCGTGTATGCTTTGGCTCCAGGCAGGCAGGTAGGCAGGTCTCTGCTCAGCTCTGTCCCAGCCTCTCAACAATCGTATCCAGGAGCAGCAACCCCCCTCTCCCCCTGACACTCTCTCCCAAGGTAAGCTGGTACCTGACTACCCTGCGCTACCCCCTGGGACTAGATACGGCCGTCCTTCTTAGGATAGCTGTAGCTTCTCCAAGTCCCAGGGAACGAACGATCGGGCCCCCCCCTCCCCCCGGCATCCGACAATCCATCCCGTCGTCCCCCTCGCCCCTCCTGTGATCCATCGCTCTCCACGGTAATCCTCGGGGCTCCTAGACAGCCCCGAATACCTATATCACGGCCACGAGTGCGGGAGGGCGTCCCAGGAAAGTCCGCAGCTTCGTCCGCGGCCTAGCGGGACCCCCCCCCCCCCCGCACGCCGAATAGCACCACTTCACCACCTGTCTTCGGGCCCCCCCGAGGTCTCCCCCCCCACGCGCTACCCCCTTATTGGTCCCTTCTCTCCCCAGTCGGTTCTCCCCTGTACTTTAGCCCCCGGCTCGGGCCTAGTCCCGGTCGGCGGCCATCTTGCTACACCTATAGGACCACAATACACCTCCCACTCCCTTACTCTCCCTAACACAGGTCCTTCTTAATTTTTTGGAAAGCTAAACACCCCCTCTTTTTTTCATAAATTGATCCAGGGTGCAACCGATCGCCTATTGGGATCAGGAAGGAATTTTTTCCCCAGGTAAGGCAGATTGGCACAGCACACCTGGGGTTTTTTGCCTTCCTCTGGACCAAATTTGAAAAAATAGAGGACATAGGGAAGTGACAGGTTCGCTTCCCTAATCCCCCCTCCCCAGCATCGCCCAACCCCCCCCCCCCACAAATACTTCCCGTATTTTCTGCAACTATGGGTTATCTGAAATACTCTGCAGAAAACATCTGGGAATTAAAACCGTTCGCCACTCCCAACGGTCACCGAAAAAGCCTTAAAAAGCGAACATCTGTTGAGAATCAATAGACGATCAACAGGAAAAAATCGCATCAGAACACTCCAGCCCAAACACATATCCTGCGCTCTGGTCAATACCAGATCCGCAGTAAAACACCGACAAGAAATCCATGATTTCATCCTTCTACATGATATAGATTGCCTCTTTATCACAGAAAGCTGGCTCACAGGCGACTGCAACACCATTCTGGGAGAATTGGTACCTGCAAGTTATCGCATACAAATGCAGAACAGAGTGGGGCAAAGAGGGGGAGGTCTGGCGGTGATCCACAAGATTCACCTCTCGATCACCAAACCAGTCCTCCAATACTCGCTTCCATTCATGGAAACCCTCACTCTTCAGCTGCAAACAAACCTTCAAGACACGGTTCATATGTTACTGTGCTACAGACCCCCTGGCCCAAAAACTGACCTTGTCGCGTCATTAACAGAATTTATTTCCTCTTACACCCTAAGCATCAAACACCTTTTGATGCTGGGGGACTTCAACCTCTGGGCCAACTCATCGTTGGACCCAGTCGCTGACGCTTGCATCGACCATCTGGAAGGACTAGGTCTGCAGCAATTAATTTGAGGCCCCTCTCACGCCTCAGGCCATACCCTTGATCTCATTTTCAAACAGGATCTGGAAATAGAGATTGGGGAAAATGAGCCACTACGATGGACCGATCACCATGCCATTAAATTTAAACTCGCCAGTCACCTCAGGCCAAATAAAACAAGAAAACCGGTGATAACGCACTGGACTATGTCCCAGAAGAAGCTCCACTCGGAACTCTTCAAAACGACCCTAGGAAATAAAATAAACACAATACAACAACAACTAACAGCCGTAGAAACCCTTGACGCCATCAACAAGGCGCTACTTAAGTCCGCTGACTGGGTGGCACCAAAACACAAAACTTGCTTTCGGAAAAACAACGCCGGATGGTTTAACGACCAGCTGACGTTGCTAAAGCAAGAGCGTAGAAGAGCAGAAGCTGCGTGGAAAAGGAGCTCTTCAGATAGAAACCTCACTATTTATAAGAGAATAACAAAGAAATATCATAAAGAAATCTTTATGGCGAAAAAAAATAATTTCGCCAACATCATTTCCAAGGCCCTAAACCGCCCCCGTGAACTCTTCAAGTTGGTTTCGCAATCGATGAATCCAGCCTGCTTAGAGCCCCCCAATGCTGATTCACAAGAATTTTGCAACGAACTATCGGATTATTTCATTAATAAAATTGAAAAAATCCGGGTGAGCATTGAGCAAAATGGAATCTGCATGAATCCCAACCCCGATACCATTATATACCCGCCTCAAGCACAGAAATTCACCTTAAAACCCATCTCCATCGCTGCCACTAAAAATATTATTGGGACTCTGCGCAACAGCACAGCACCTAATGACATTATTCCCACTAAACTGCTGAAAGAAAGTGCCGATATACTGGCACCAGCTATCACGCAACTCATAAACCAATCATTCAAGGAGGGCATGGTGCCCTCCTTGTTGAAACAAGGTACAATAAGACCTATCCTGAAAAAACCCACCCTGGACCCGAAAGACCCAAACAATAGGAGGCCCATAACGGGTCTAAATGTTTTCTCCAAGATCATGGAGAAAGAAGTTGTACAACAGTTACAACAGCATTTAGAAACCCAAAAATTACTCAATACGTTTCAATCAGGTTTCCGGCCCGGGCACGGAACTGAAACAGCTCTGGTAAAAATATGGGATGACGTCCTAGAGGCCGCAGATGAAGGGGAATCTTCTCTCCTGATCCTGTTGGACCTAAGTGCGGCCTTTGACACGGTAGACCACGGACTACTACTTATCAGGCTAGCTGAAGTGGCCAAAGTCGCGGAAGAGGATCTACTTTGGTTCTCTTCCTTCTTGAAAAACAGATCACAAACAGTGAAATTGGGATCTTTCACGTCAGAAATGCGTACGGTATCATGCGGAGTCCCTCAGGGATCTCCCTTGTCGCCGGTACTGTTCAATATTTATCTCCGTCCCCTCTTTGAGATCATCAGCAACCAGAAGCTACTTTACCATTCCTACGCAGACGACACTCAACTGTATCTCCGCCTTAGCAACGGAAAGGATCATTCGCTGGGACTAGAGAGATCCCTCACCCTTATAGATAGCTGGATGACATCCAGTTATCTAAAACTTAATGGATCAAAAACAGAGCTTCTCCTGTTTAACGCAAACAGGAAAAGTCTCCCCACCTCAACTTGGGCCCCACCGCCCATCTAGGGAAAATTTTTCGCCCCGAGCACCAAAGTCAAAAGTCTCGGAGTTATTTTTGACTCCCACATGACAATGGATGCACAAATAGGGGCGGTAGTCAGCGGATCCCACCATCTGCTACGCCAATTACGCCGACTCACCCCCTTCATCCCTAAAGAGGACATTGCAGTAGTGGTGGGTACAATCATCAATTCCAGACTCGACTATGCAAATGCCCTCTATTTAGGACTCCCCAAATACCAAATCACTCGCCTGCAAGTCGTTCAAAATACGGCTGCTCAATTAGTGACTGGGAAAAAACCATGGGAGTCAATCTCCCTTTCGCTGAGATCTCTTCACTGGTTGCCAGTGAAGGACAGAATCACTTTTAAGGCTCTCTGCCTTACACATAAGTGTATTCAAGGAAACACTCCCCAATATCTATGCGAAAAAATAAAAGCCCACAACCCCAATCACACTCTGCGATCCACAAATCAAAATTTACTGTACATCCCAAAGACAAGATATAAGTCCAAAGGAGATAGGAGATTTGCTGTCCAAGGTCCGCGACTGTGGAATGCACTACCAACCGCCATCCGATTGGAGTCCGACCACTTGACCTTCAGGAGAATGATTAAAACTCATCTCTTCTGAGGGAAAAGCGTTTCCTTATCGAAGGAATGAAAATAGCGCCCAGAGGCGATTCAGTTCGCTAGTGTTGCGCTCTATAAGTTTTTCACTCACTCACTCACTCAAGTCATTTACCTTGATTGTCATGTTAGGCTTTTTTTTTTTTACATTATGATACACTTTTATTAGAGAACAGTGAAACATTATCTCTTACTGTATGTCAAGGCGTACAGCCCTTTTCACACACCCAATTGCAATATAGTGTGTGAATTATATCACATGGTAAGGCTTTAAATGTGAAATCAGTGTCTGTTAAGGCAACAAAGCTGAGCTAAAAAGTTAATGTACTTTTGTTTATTTACTAATACATGTTAAGGACACAGTGATATAAGCAGACACATTTATAACAAGTTAAACACATTTTTATGTGATTCTATCACATTGAGACACGTCCTTGTTCTGGAAAAATGCATACAACACATTATAAGTCACACCCATACATGTGAATGGAGTCTAATATAGAGATGGGTAAGAACAGGCTAGGGGTGTTCAGAGACATCAGCTGTACATATAATGAACTAATAAAACAATGCCTCTATGATGTAATGCATAATGATTACTTAAAATGTTTTTTTTTTCTACCATTGGGGAGATTGCCCTTCACTTCCTGTCCTACAGCAACAACAGGAAGTGAAAGATAATCCCTCTACCATGGGGTGGTCACTAGAACTAGTGTCCCCACTGGAAAATTTGCCCTCTATTTCTGTTCTAGTGATTACTAAAAATGTGGGATTTTATTTCACTTTTGCTGATCAGAGTCACCATGACAAACATAGTGGATACATTTCCTCAACAGGGCCACAAACAGCAGTAAAAACCAAACAGAGGTTCCAATTCCTCTCCAGACTAAAAAGTGAAGAAAAAAATACAGGAATTTCGAAATACCTGTAAGTTCCATATCTTGGAGTATAGTACAAGACAAAGGACTTGATTCTTAGACCAATGGTTATGTGCTGCTTCTTTCAGGCAATTAGATACTGGTAAAAGTTTTGTTGGGATCACTCCCCATTGTATCCATATATCCTTACCCACTCCATGAGACTCCAGTTGTTTATTATTAAAACATGCTTATAAACGCATGTCTTACCCATGGGCCATAATGCGTATGACTATAATGAGCAGGGAATCTTAATCTAGCTCCCTTACTGGCCAGGATGCAGTGACCAGCAAGGTCTTCAAACTCTTCCTGAAGCATAGCAAATTGGTGGGGTTTTTTTTTTAGGACCAACAGTAAAAATTTAGAAAACAGCAAGGAGAAAACCGTCCTACTTACCCTCTGGCCTCTCGGATCATGCACCCCTAGAGCTCTGCGTCAAACTACAAGAAATGACGGACATTCTAATTGCTGGCGCCTAGCTCTTAAATGGGTACAGGACCTAAAGTTTGGGAAACAAATCTCTCCCAAGAGTGCAATATTGGGAATCAAATGAAAGATCAGCCACCTCTCCAATCGTGTGGCATGCCTTTAAAGTGCATATGCATGGAAAATATATCTCCGCTATAAAAGCGGCACAATCTGTGTTATCCTCACTAGTTTAGCAGCTGGAGGAAGATGCAGCAAAGATCTTTTCTATGTCCCCGACAATTTTGGCCCCCTTGCACAGAAGAGACTTGAGCTGTCTCTACACCTCACCTTCTCCATACATCTGGATATGCGCTCCATGGCCAGCAAAGTCTTTGAGTCAGGGGATAAGAATGGGAGAATGTTAGCCAACTTAGTTGCAGATTCGAAAACTCAAACTGTGATTTCAGCCATTAGCTGCACAGATGGTACCCTAACCTCTGAACTCTCTGGTATTCTTCAGGAATTTACAAACTACTTTGGTAAATTGTATGAAGACACACAGGGCCAGATTCAGGTACAATTGCCCTGGCACAGAGTATCGGAGATACACTACACCACCATATTTCGGCCCGTAAGTTACGGCGGTGTAGTGTATTTCTCGCAGCGGAATCGAAATACGCGATTAGGGGGCGTGAAGCATTTAAATTAGGCGCGTCCCCACGGCGATCGAACTGCACATGCTCCGTTCAGAAATTTCCTGCCGTGCATTGCGCGAAATAACGTTGTTACGTCAGTCTTTTTTGAGTAGTGTCGTTTACGTACATTCCTATTCCCGGACGACTTGCGCGAAAACAAAAAAAAAATTGAAATTTGACACGGGAACGACGGCCATACTTAACACGGGCTGTCTAACGTTAGACCACATTTTTGCTTCCCTAACTTTACGCAGCAAAAAGATGACTACAGATGCCGTAAGAGAATGCAACGGACGATCGTAACTTCGTAGATCGATGGAAAAAACTAATTTGCATACCCCGACGCTGAAAACGACGCAAACTCCACCCATCGGGCGGAAAAAGATTGCAGCGTAGATCCTACGGCGTACAAAGACGTAAGCCTGTCGGATCAAAGCCCGAAGCCGTCGTATCTTGGTTTGAGGATTCAAACTAATGATACGACGCAGGTAATTTGAAATTACTCCGGTCTAACAGGAGATAGACCGGAGTAATGGCTCTGTGAATCTAGCCCACAGTGCCTGTCAGATGTGGGGTTTGGGAGTTTCAGAGCACCATAACTTTTCTCAGACTGGATGATGAAGAAGCTACATTTTTAGACAAAGCCATTACAATTGAGAAAATCGAGGCAGCATTCCATTCCTTCCTGGCTCGGAAAACAACAGGGCCCAGATGGTATTCCAGGTGAATGGTACAGGATGTATTCTGCTACCCTAGCGCCCAGGCTCCATAAGCTATTTGCTGACTGTATAGAAAATATGACATTAACCCCCTCTATGTACCAGGCTCATGTAATCTTAATTCTTAAGCCAGATAAAGACAGATCCCACTGTGCCGCATATAGGCCCATCTCCCTATTAAACTATGATCTTAAAATTCTAGCAACAATTCTGGCCACTAGACTAATGCAAATTCTCCCTAACCTGTTGAGCATTGACCAAAACCAGCTTTATGCCTGGGAAGTCCACTGATATTAATATATGCAGGGTATTTACCCATCTGCAATTACCATCAGCTGACTCCACCTCCGGAATCATGGCTGCACGCTACATTGAGAAGGCCTTTAATTCTGTAGCATGGTCATACATGCATACAGTACCAGAGCTCATGGCCTGCGGGCCAGAATTTTGGAATTGGGTTGAACTACTCTACTTCTTTTAAAAACAGGTCTTTTTAAATGCCTCTCTGACCAGACAAATCAACAATGCTGACATATCCACTTTAAAACCTAGCTTTCTATATATATTTTACATTTATTATTTTTATTTGTAGATCAAGATATGGTTTATTGTAACTTTGTATGTTTTTAGGAGGTCCAGCATGCCATAATTTGTTTAGATAGACATGTTTTATGGTAATGTCTGTCCTTTCTATTTTCCCACAGGGTCCCATACATTGCACTCCACCTGGTGGCGACCCCAAATATCGCCCACATCAGAGGCTATTTGTCCCTTACTGCTTCTCAGTGATGGGGAGGGAACTCAGGGCTCTGTGTTCCCAACAAATTCCGCTAGATGGCGGACTCGTTCCGCTGTTCTGGTGAATTCTCCCCATCACTGACGGCATCGCTGGTGACGCCCGGGCGCCGTGTATTGCCTCACGCATGCGCACGTAAACACTGTGCGTGCGCGTGACATCACAGTGTCACGCCAGGGTCACGACAGAGGTCGGGGACTATGTTCCTCTACCGACGCCGAGGCTAATATGGTCTGAGTGGCCCAAGCCAGAGGGGAGGGAACCAGGGTGTACACCGGCACAGATACAGCACCATCATTGGCCCAAGTAAGTGCTTGCACACACATATATCCGCACGCAGCTGATGGGGCCAATAGATGACCCACAGCCTTTCCTGCAGTTTTCTGAACTCTGGGGTAAGAGCAAGACTATGGAAGTGATCTTCCAATCTTATGAGACATGATGCCTGCCTCAATTGCATCTGAGATTACATATACCATATCTCCTCTTTAAGCCAGGGCTTTTGTACATGGAGTCACTTTTGCCCTAAGGAAACTGGATATATTACGCTACTCTAATCATTGAGGTATTTAACTTCCTTTTATTTAGAAAAATCCTTTTTGGCATATGCTATCCTCTGCCGTCTCTGTTCCCCTTGTTCCCTCTATTTTCTTCCCTTCCCATTTCTCGCTCACCTCTCTTTGCCTTACAGCACGTCACTCATACATTCCCACCTTGAACTTTCCATGATGATCTTTCACTCATTCACTTTATTTTTTATCACACGTTTCACATTTGCTCTTTCATTCCTTCACATCTTCATTACCCTACTTTCTTTATTGCTCTTTTCACTACATTCACTCACCAGCACTAGCAATTATTCCCATAATTAGGTATTTTACCTATCCTTCGTTTAACCTTTTCCCATCATTCACTTTTTTATTTATATTTTTCTTTCATACTTTCACTTACTCATTCCCAATTCCTTTCCTGCACACCTCTTTGCACCCCACCCCTCCCTTCAACTCCTCCCCTCCCCTTCTCTTCTCTTTCCCCCCAACCCCCCCTCCCCCTTTATGTTTCCCTTCCTGCCTTTACCTACCCAACATATTCTTTCCCACTGTCTTTCCCTTTCCTCCTTTTCCCACACCTTTCTCCCTTCACTCCTTTTTTCCTTCCTTCACCTTTTAACTCCCCCCCCCCCTTTTCCCATCTCACTGCCCTATTTCTTCCTTCCTCTTCTCCCCAATGCTGTAGGATTTAGCTCAGCCATGACATCCTGATTAATAATCCAACAGGGCATTTAATTGTAGGTCCGACAGCTGTTCTGCAGACACTAGCCACCTAAATATAGTTTTTATGTATATTTGTGTCATTACCCTAGCCTCAGTTTTTTATCCCCTGTCCATGTGGATACACTGATATATATGTGTGTGTGCATAGAGCCTAACCCACTAATCCAGTCAGTTGGAAATATGAAAATCATAAATTTATCATATATATATATTGTTTTATGATAGGTGCTGATGTGCCTGTTTTTTCCATTGTTTCCTTCGTTGGGCCGGATGGTTTGCTCAGAACCCTTCTCCACTTAGCTGTGACCGCATGTAAGCCGCTTTTGGGACACCACACCCTGTGGCCCTCTCTGTGGGTCCGTCGCCGGTGGGTGGGAGACCAATTTGGGACCTGCTCTGGATCGTCATATTGGTATTTTTTAATAAACTCTGGTCGAAAACAATCATGTCCACATACAGCAAATGGGTAACTATATAATTTATATTAAAGTTAAATTTTTCTGCAGCAATGTGTAGAAACAATATTTGTTCATTCATTTATTTTGTTACAGTAGCACCACATAAGACTCTGAAGAAGACCCCTCAAGGGGTTGAAACGCATGAGGTTTTTGTTTGGCATACCTGTACACCAATTATGTCTACTCATATGTCATTCTTTTGGTGCTTGCTTTTCTGTATGTGGATACTGTACATGAATTCAAATACCAGAGCTTATATTTCAACTATGTAATTAAATATTTTTTACAATTAAATATTTTTACCATACACTTGATTCTAACTATCTTTTCGCTGCCTAAAAACCCAACTGGGGAATCCTTCCAATTTCTTTGAACTAATATACTCCTCCCCTACTGCCCAGATTAAGCTGGGAGGAGACCTCTCAGTGCCTTCCTGGGTTGGGAGGGGCACGCACTAGGGATGCCTGCTCTCCCCCCAGCATTATTTGCTATAGTGATGTAGCCAGTGGCAATAGCTCCAAAGAAGGCTCCTGCAGTGGGTGGAATACAGGTAGGAACTTTAGCGGATAAAATAGCCATGTACGTGGACAACCTCATATTATTTCTCAACGATCCTGGATCGTCCCTGAAAGAGGCCTTGCATATTCTCTCAAATTTCTCTAGTTGTTCCAGATTAAGATTAATTGGGACAGATCCAAAAAATTCTACCTATTGACCCCTCCGCACGGCTTAGGGCTGATCCCACTCTTCCCCTCCTCTGGACTGACAAGATTAGGTACTTCGGTATTGAAATTTCCCCGGACTCGTTGGATTATTGTGCATTGAACTTGCTACCACCAATACAAAACAATCCAGATTGAAAGCATGGGCTAACCTCCCCCTGTCTCTGGTAGGACATAGAGAAAACCTGGGAGCAATTTCATTTTCCTTTACCTTGGTGCAGTCCTCCTTCACTTACCTCATCCTTCGATTTTGCTTTTAAATGTCTTTATTTCTTCTGAGAAATACTCACTTCCTGTTCCTCTGTCTGTAACTACATACAGTAATGCAAAAGCTTTCTCCCTGGGGGGCAAACAGGAGAGTCAGGACACCCACCAACACACAGCTTCTTTCTCTATCTGCAAAGTAGAGAGTGTCCTGGCACTCCTGCTCGTCCCCTCCCCCCTCAAGAGGCTTTCTCCACAACAGGGAGAAAGCCTTGCATTACAGTGTGTAGTTACAGACAGAAGAACAGGAAGTGAGGATTTCTCAGAAGAAATAAGGACATTTAAAAGCAAAATCAAAGGATGAGGTAAGTGAATGAGGACTGCACTAAGGTAAAGGAAGCTATTTATGGATTTTTTTTTTTTTACAACCCCTTTTTTTACCTTTACAACCCCTTTAAACATTCCACCCCCTATTTAAAGTTAAGAGATCCAAAGATTGACCCTGGTTTAAACACAAGCACTCTGCAGGTGTACTGTAGATTTGGGAGCACACTTTTAGTCTAAGTGCCAGTTAGGGCACTAATGTTTTTGACTGTTCCAAGTCATGATATGTTGTGTAAAGGTTCTGAGCCTGGGTATGCCCAATAGGCTCTGTTTTTGTATGTTAATTTTTTTCAAAAACCTAAAAAAAAAATTATAAAAAATAAACTGCACATTTTCAGGCAACCATTTTCTGCTGATGATGCAAGCTGATAGTTTACTGTCTCCTGTTGCCTGGTACCTTAGAGACACAGCCAAAGGAACTCAGCCTCAACATGGGTTATAGTAATTCCTTTTCCTGGACATATAGAGCTCCCCCCGGTCCACATCCATTTTGAGAGTACCCTACAGAATAGCTTTACTTAGCAATGGCAAATTTCAGGCATTTGGGAGCAGGAGCACATAGGACAAATAGCGAGACTTCTGCTGCAGGCCCTGAACAAACACCAAGTTCCCCCATGTTCTAAGCAAGGTCCTACAATGACACTACTCCATCCCCCTCTCCAAACGTGCAGACTAAAGCATAATTTCTCAATCATGTTTAATCTACTCCAAAGGATGTCACTGCTACTAGAATTGATCGGTGCCGACAGTTATAACCACTCTTCTGCCTCTCCTATGTGTTACATCCTGAACTGCCTGGCACATTCACATTTGCAGAGGGCAAGGGTGATCTCAGACATCTCAGTGAAGGCTGTTAAAGATTTTGCACTGCAAACATTTTGTAAAAGTAGTTTTTCAACTTTTTCACATGCTTGCTACGCTGAACTCATTGATTAGGGCAGTGCATTCTAGACTCTGGGAGACACACCCATTTTTTTTTATCCACTGTAAGTTGGTTTTAGCCCAGGTTAAAACTGGGCTGCGGGAGTGAAGCCGTGCAAGTTCAGCTGAACTCACACAATTTCACTGCCGCTGGCAGTCCCGATTTCGGCCACGATTTCAGAGACATCTGTGCAGGTTTCTGCACAGATGTCAATGTAAATTGCAGCCCAAAATCGTTAAACGTAGTTTAAGAACTACTTTTTTAAATCAGTGCAGCACCGCAGTGTCGCACCAATTAGGACGGTGCCATTGCCGACAATTGCCGGCAAATGCCGCCAATTTGAGATGCGATTTGACATCTCAAATCGTACCAGTGTGAACCAGGCCTTAATCCGTTTTAAAGCACTTTGTACCTTTGCATATGGCACTGAACAGCTGGCTGAGGTGGTTGACTGACTTTTTCCTGATTGCACTCCATCCATCCTGGGAGGCTTGGAGAGTTTGTAGCATTTAACTGGTTTCTGTCTTTGAAAGAGGTTGTTGTTGTAATCAAACACTTTTTGACCTATCTGTACAAGATGGATCATGATCTGGTAAGCTTACTTGCACACTGTGTGTGGATTTGGTCATACTTAAATATGATGCAGCAAGTGGGTCTTCATAAAGTTGAAAAATACTGTACATTACCTGAATATTTCTAAAGCATCATTGATTTTTTTTTTATTTAACCGCTCAAGAGACAAGGTACAGAAAGCAGGCTAGATTTTTTTTTCTATTACATATGCAACATTTTTCCCATTCATTGTGTGCCCCCTGATCTTTTCAAGACATCCTTCACTGCTGTGGGTAGCCTTGGAATAATAAGACACACATTAGAGTTGCACAGCACAAATGCTTTCTAGTGACAACACAGCACTTGGCTCCAAAGTTCAACTGCTGCTTACTGATGTCAAAGTCATTGTTCTGCAGTGTATGGATTAGGAACATACGCTCAAAAACACTTAAATTATCCCAACTATGGCACTCACCACTTTCAATTCATACAGAAACATAATGTGTCTAACTAAAATGGATTTCCAGACAAAATTAAATAAAATAAAAATAATTTCTACCAAAGGAAGAATGAGGAGTTGAAGCAGACTCACTTCTTAGGCAAAGGTAAAAGGCTTGTAAAAAAATGGTAAACATTTCCATGTGTGGAAGATGTACTGTGTGTACAGAGATTATCGAAGCATTGAAGGAAGAACATGGTTCTGAATCTATATAATCATTAAAAAAAAATCAACATGTTAAAGAGAATGATTACATACAGAGAACATCAAGTACAACTACACATTTTAAACATGTTTTATGTTCCACTCATATTTAGGGTGGAATATGTAACATGTTACAGCTCCTGCAACCAGTTCCCACTCAATCCCCCCCACCCAGTGTGACAGTGGGCAGGGGATCCTCTTCCTTTACCCACAATTACAATTTAATGACAGCCCGGCCATGTGGGCCTCCACCCACATAGCCACATTATTATTTTCCTGTGAACAAATTAACTACTATGATCAGCCACTGTGGCTGACGGGTTGTAGTTCTGAAAAAAACGGAGAATCCTAATGGGTGCTCTTTTAGTTCACAGCATATATGAAGGTATGGGCAGGAAGCTATAGGGGTTGTCTGCAGGAGCCTGACCATTGCACTCAGGGCTGCTATTAGAAATTAAGGGGCCCCGTGCAGCCTACCTGGCAGATGCCCCCCCCCCCCACCCCAATATGTCAAAACAAAATTTTCACTAAAAATACACTAAAAATATTTTTAGCTAAAAAAAAACCTAACAAATAACCTGTGTGAACTAGCCCTTTTTAAATATTTGTTTTCACTTTTATTAAAACAAAATATATAATTTTTATAAAATGTATTGCACTGTTAATTTTTAATTTTTTTTACAGGACAGGGAAGCCGACAGTGCCTCGGGAGGGGGATTGGAACAGTGACAGGGTAGCACACGGGGGGGGGGGGGGGATCAGAAGTGGGAAGATTACAGAGGGGAATCAGTGCGGGGGGGGGGTAATTAAAAGGAACGATGGCCCTGTGTCTCTCCTTGCAGCAGCTAAATGCTGACGGGAGGAAGAGAAACCGGCTTTCAGCTGCTGCAGAGAGCAGCACAGGGTATCTTCCTGTAATTGCCCCTCTGCCCGACCACACTGATTCCTCATGCTGTTTGGGCCCCTCTGTTTGCCTGGGCCCCCTACATAAGGGCTGGTGGTCCCCCCTCACAACGGCCCTGATTGCACTCTTGATCCAGTGATCATAGGTGCAATGCTTAGGGCTCCCGCTGGAATTTTTTTTATAAATGCAAATTTTTTCCTTTAAAAGGTACGCACATTTGTTTTTTTCCCTTAAGGTGAACTTATCCTTTACCTATAGTTAACCACTTCCATACCAGGTCTATTTTGGCACTTCTCTCCTACATGCAAAAATCAGAACCCCCCAAACACTATATAGGCCGGATTCAGAAAGAATGGCGTAATTTTCGGCGGGCATAGCGTATCTCATATACACTACGCCGCCGTAACTTAGAGAGGCAGGTACCGTATTCAGAAAGAACTTGCGCCGTAAGTTACAGCGGCGTAGGGTAAATGGGCCGGTGTAAGCCCGCGTAATTCAAATTAGGTTGGTAGTGGGCGTGTTGTATGGAAATGAATCGAGACCCCATGTAAATAAAGCGTCTAACGAACGGTGCATGCGCCGTCCTTGGACGTATCCCAGTGCGCATGCTCAGAATCACGTCGCAAATACTCAATGCTTTCGACATGAACGTAACTTACGCACAGCCCTATTCGCGTACGACTTACGCAAACGACGTAAACAACGGAAAATTTGACGCTGTTCCGACGTCCATATTGAACATTGCCTGCACCTCATATAGCAGGGGTAACTTTACACCGGTCATACGCCTTACGTGAACGACATATATCAATGCGCTGGGCGCAAGTATGTTCGTGAATCGGCGTATCTAGCTCATTTGCATATTTTTAACGGGAACGTCTAATGCGTCCAGGGTAACTATGCACAGATGACTGGTCATCTCTATGCCTCCCATCCGGCGCCGGCATATTGTTTCTCCAGGTCTCCGGTGGCATGAGAGAGCCCGGAGAAGCACCGGATGGCGGCGGGAGAGGGACAACAGAACTGTTACTATGATCATTCTTATGGTGCACAGGATCGCCGGCTGAAGAGATGGATATCTGAATGATACCTGTAGCTGTAGGCATCTTTCAGATATCCCCACTCAAAGTCCAGGACGTCATATGACATCCAGCGGTAGGGAAGTGGTTAATAAACAGATTACAGTGCTGTCTACTACCCAACTTAATAGTAAGGAAAGCTGTGAAAAACTTGCCTTTTCTGGAGAAACTGGGAACCTGGTTTACTTTCAGGAGGCCACATGACCTCTGCAATAGGAGAGGATTAATGTCCAGACAGAGCCGACACTTACTGCCTTTTGGAATGTCATTTTTTTCAAAGCACCAATGTGTCCCAGTACCACAGCTACCAGAGGAAGCTTTTAATGTTTTAAAGGAAAATTGTACCAAGCACTATATGCATCTAAACTAACCAGGCAATATATTGTAGTTCTAATACAGTTTAAGAAGAACATCAAAGTATTGAGTTAGAAAAATATGGTGTATACAGGAGAACACATATTATAAACACTAAAGCCTCACACACACGATTGGACATCAAACACATTTTCCATTGTTTTTTTTGTCCGAAGGGAGTTGTCTGGTCACACCCATAGCATACACACGCTCAGAATTTTTCGGCAACAAACACAAACGTAGTGACGTTTCAACGTACTGACAAGAGTTTAAAAGAGGAAGTTTAATTCTCCGGCATCACCCTTTGGGCTTCATCTGCTAATCGAGAGTTCGTAAAGGTTTCGTCTGTATGCATTTGCAATTTTCAGTTTCGTGCAATTTTGTTTGTTTCTGAACGTCCGTTCGTCAAGCAGACATGTTGCGCAATGGGGTTGTGCTAACTTGACCCACACAAAATATAGAAATGCGTTTGATTCATGTAACCAAAATACACTAATCCAAAGTAAAGACATTTGTTTTTACTCCGTCAGTATCACCAGCAAAGCAGCTTTTAGTATTATTACATTATAAAGAAGAAGAGAATGTGCGCTGCTTTTCTTGCTTTCAGAACTTGCCGTGCCACAAATCTGTTCTTTCAAATACGAACGCTAGTTCTACCAGACAGAACACTTCCGGCTGGTCTTTGCTTCTAAACATGCGCGTTTGTACTTTGTACAAAAGTCTGATTGCTTGCTGTATACACGGTCGGGCTAGGCACCATCGGACTCTTGTTGACGTAAAGTTTGTGCGTTTGCAGACCAAACTTTTTGTCTGATGAAACCCGAACAAGTTTGTCTGATGGAGCGTACACACGCTCGGACCAATTTGAAAATGTGCTGATTTTGAAGTTTGTTGGCAAAAAGTCAGACCTTGTGTATGGGTCTTTAGACATACGAGTATTTGTCCTTACCACATGGCACACTTGAGCAGGAAAATGCACTTTGATGCTCTGTATATGCAAGACTGTCAAACAAAATGATGTTGCTACTCTATTCTCTACATTAGATTGAGTTTATTTTACACAGCAGGGAAACCAACTACAATGTTTAGTGGTTACATTTACAAATTTAAAAAAACAATCCCTAAATAGCTTTCTTTACCTTAGTGCAGTCCTCCTTCACTTACCTTATCCTTTGATTTTGCTTTTAAATGTCCTTATTTCTTCTGAGAAATCCTCACTTCCTGTTCTTCTGTCTGTAACTACACACCGTAATGCAAGGGGCGAGCAGGAGAGTCTGGATGCCCACTAACGCACAGCTCCTTTCTCTATCTGCAATGTAGAGAGCGTCCTGACTCTCCTGCTCGAAAAAGCAGAACTGAGGAATTCTCAGAAGAAATAAGGACATTCACAATCGAAGGATGAGGTAAGTAAAGGAGGACTGCACTAAGGTAAATGAAGCTATTTAAAGAAAAAAAAAATATATACCTTTACAACCCCCTTAAGTCGGGTCACAGAAGAACAAAATAAACTGCACTCCTGTGATCCACAGGAGAAGTACAGCCAAAAGTACAGACCATTTGGCTGGTCAAAGACCAGGCCACCGTTTGCCATTTGGAAATGCGTCACTTAAACGGACAATTGCACGGTTGTGTGACGTGGCTCCCAAAAAAAATTGAAGTTTTTCCCACAAATAGCTTTCTTTTGGTGGTATTTGTCACCTCTGTGTTTTTTATTTTTTGCGCTATAAACAAAAATAGAGCGACAATTTAAAAACAAAAAATATATTTTTTACGTTGTGCTATAATAAATATCCCCCAAAAATATATAAAACAACATTTTCCTCAGTTTAGGCCAATACGTATTCTTCCACTTATTTTTGGTTAAACAAAATCACAATAAGCATTTATTGATTGGTTTGCGCAAAAGTTATAGCGTTTACAAGATAGGGGATAGTTTTATGACATATGTATTAATATTTTTTACTAGTAATGGCAGCGATCAGTGATTTTTATTGTGACTGCGACATTATGGCACATCAGACACTTCTGACACCATTTTGGGACCATTGTCATTTTTACAGCGATCAGTGCTATAAAAATACACCAATTACTGTAAAAATGACACTGGCAGTGAAGCGGTTAACCTGTAGGGGGCACTGAAAGGGGTCAAGTGTGTCCTAGGGAGTGATTCTAACTGTAAGGGGGAGTGGCTACAAGTGACACGTCACTCATCGTTGTTCCTTATGAGAGGGAACAGCCAATCAGTGACATGTCACTAGGAAGAACAGAGAAATGTTGTGTTTACACTGACATCTCCCCGTTCTTCAGCTATGTGACCCTATCGTGGGACACCAAATTTGCGGGTCCCACGGGCACGGTCACGGAGCTCGCAACAGGGTCATATACACAGAATATATATAAGCACATTTTACATTGTCTGCAGGTTCCACCCACACTATAAAGCATTTGAAATCTGTATGGGGCTGTAAGAAAACACAAGTAAACCTATCAGCATATATGGTATATTGGCACAAGGACTGCTCAGCGTGCTTCTAAGAATCTGCAAAAATGCAGATCACATCAAGAATTTGTGTAACACAGGAGAAATGAGCATGTCTTATGTATGGGGGAAAAAAAAAATGATGCAGCTCTCCACTAGTGAACAAAAACTGGGCCATACTTTTAATGAGATCATTAAGAAGGACAAAATATTTTTAGACTATATGGTGACTGAAAGATGCTTCAACAACATAAGCCTATTAACTTATCTGCAAGGCTTTCCGGAGTCACACATCTCCCACTCCAAGCATGTTCACATTTTTCCTGTATTCCAGCTCCAACACAAGCATTAGTTTTCATTTGCAGCAAATCCACAAAATTAACTGGCAAGCTTATGACATAAACCAATGTGATGGCAATCAGCAAACTTTACTAAAAAAAAAGCTGGTTTTACATGTATATATTTGTTTTATTATGATTTAATTTGCCTTTCTCTGTGATAGCTGTGAGCATAGGATTGTGTATATAGAGATTTTCTATTTGTTTATTTTTTCTATTGGTTAAACTAGATGGATTTGTGCCTTTCCTCAACCAAAGTAACTATTTTAGGTGGGTACACAATGCATCTTATATATTCATAACGAAAATTGTCAACACTTCATATAAGGCTGCATTCACACCTAGGCGACACGATACGCCGCGTACGCGGCTTATCTTGCCGCCTGTAGATTAAACTTTTTTTTTTCTTCTTTCTTTAACATTGCGGTCTATGAGCGAACGCCAATGTCGCCTAAAAAAAAAGGTCCGGGACTTTTTTTCAGGCGACAGGCGTTGAGATGTGAACCATCTCCATAGACCGCAATGTTATTTCACATCTCGAGCGACAAGAGCGTCGGGCGACCGGCGTTTTGTCGCTCAGATGTGAATGGAGCCTAAGGGAAACTTTAGCTTCATGCACACTGAAGCTGATAAAAGCTATAAAAAAAAAAAAAAAAAAAAACGGCAGTAGCTTTACAGGGAGCATTTCAAAGTTTTTTTTGCATTTTTGCAATAGCTTTAATCAGCGTTTTTCAGTGTAGCTTTTTCTTTTTATGGATAAAAAAATGCAAAAAAAAACGCTGGCACCGTTGTTTTTGAGCATTTTTGCGTTTTTCGGCGTTTTGCGGTTTTTAGAGTTTTTCCCACAAATAACGGCACTATTAACGCAAATTTCGGGCGTTCAGAAAAAGGCCAAAAAACTCCAAAGCTCATTAACACTAAAAAACGCCCAGGTGTGCACGGGCACATAGGCTAACATAGAGTTCAGTTTATAGTCTTTAAAAAAAAAAAGCCAAAACACCAATAAACTGCAGATTGTCAGCTTCAGTGTGCATGGAGTCTAAGGGCCCTTTCACACGTGCGGACCATATGTCCGTTTTTCATACGTCGTTTACGGATGAAAAACGGACTACAATGCTTTCCTATGGGATAGCGGACGTTAGTGGATGAGTATCTGCTAACGTCCGTTTAGACCTGTCTCCGTTAAGCTCCGTTTTTTTGAACGGAAGAAAACCCTATTTTTCTTTCGTCAAAAAAACGGAACGGACAAATAAACGGATGTTGGTGAACGATCCGTTTAACATCCGATCCGCTAACATCCGTTTTTCATCAAAATATGTAATAAAAATAAAGTTCTAAAAAAAAAAAAAAAAAAAAAACACAGATGAAAAAACGGATGAAAAACGGATGAAAACAGATGAAAAAACGGATGAAAAACTGATGAAAAAACGGATCAACTGATGAGAAAAAACGGATCTAAAAAACGGACCCTAAAGCTTTTGCAATGCAGGCATGCAGCGCAACCAAACATCTTAAAGCAATAGTAAACACCACTTGCTCACTTGTACCTACAAATAAGGTTATTGTAAAGTAAGTTTAGGAAATATTCACTACTTCTGCAGCCGGGGACGTCAACGGCACATGCACACTGCTCTCTGAGGGGGCAGCCGTGGCTTCCATGTGCATGAGTGACATCATCACAGCTCGGTCATTCAAACGGCCAGAGCCTGTACACCTGGAAGGAAGATCAGGTGAAGATGGAAGCCCTGCCAGCTGTGACAGCGCACCACTGGAGGGCTTTGTTTTAACCACTTCAGGTGCGTGCTGTTGACGTCTTTTGTTTATAGCGCGGATCTGAAGTGCCGGGATCAGGTCTCTGGCCTGTTATGTTATTGTAATTCCCCGCGCACGCCACTGGGTGGCACGCAGCGGGGAAAAACAGTGCTATCGCATTCGCTGAGGATTTGATGCATGAACCCGGCGGCCGCGGTGTCCGTCAGGTACACACGATCGGCGGTGACAGAGCACAAAGCTCCACGTTCTGTCAGGGAGAGGAGACAGATGCTGGTTCCCTTTGTAGATAGGGACACAGCATCGGTCACCTCCCCCAGTCAGTCCCCTCCCCCCACACAGAACACACCCAGGGAATACATTTAACCCCTTCCTCACCCCCTAGTGTTAACCCCTTCAATGCCAGTCACATTTATACAGTAATTAGTGCATATTTATAGCACTGGTCGCTGTATAAATGTGAATGGTCCCAAAAATGTGTCAAAAGTGTCTCATGTGTCCGCCGTAATGTCGCAGTCCCAATAAAAATCGCAGATCACCACCATTACTAGTAAAAAAAAAAATCATAATTCTGTCCCCTATTTTGTAGGCGCTATAACTTTTGCACAAAGCAGTAGCTTATTGCGATTTTTTTATTTTATTTTTATGTAGAAGAATACGTATCGGCCTTAACTGAGAATTTAAAAAAAAATAAAAATTAAATTTGGATATTTATTATAGCAACAAGTACAAAATATATATATATATTTAAATTGTCGCTCTTTTTTGGTTTATAGCGCAAAAAATAAAAACCGCACAGGCGATCAAATACCACCAAAATAAAGCTCTATTTGTGGGGAAAAAAGGACATCCATTTTGTTTGGGAGCCATGTCGCACGACCGCGCAAATGTCAGTTAAAGCAAAGCAGTGCCGAAAGCTTAAATTTCGTCTGGGCACAAAGGGGGTTTATGTGCCCAGTAAGCAAGTGGTTAAAGTAAAATGTGCTTGTATGTAATAACATATTACATTGCAGGGGGGAATGTTTTTTTTGTTTTTTGTTTTGTTTTGTTAGCTCACAACCTAATTAAGAAAACATGTCAAATATGTGCCAACGATCAGTAACATAATGTGTGGACTGAACCAAAGTGCTGATCCATTGAGAGATACAGTCGAGTAGAGAGAACAAATATGGGCAAAAAAAAAACCATACTAAAAGGATCCATTTGCAATACATGTGGTAAACCTTGCATCATGGCAAAAGTGAGTATAACAAAGACACAATTTTCATCTGCTGTGACAAAGGGCTCTATCAAGTGGATATTTCATGAAAGTCGAGTGCTTTTAAAAGTGATGTCCAAACTTTTCTGCAAAGTACACATGGATAATGATGAGAACCATGAACAAAGTGGTAGGCAAAAACTTCAGCAAACAAGAAATACATCAAGCCTCCAGCCCTTTAACCACTTAAGGACCGGACCAATATGCTGCTAAATGCCCAGATGCGTTTTTACAATTCGGCACTGCGTCGCTTTATCAGACAATTGTGCGGTCGTGCAACGTGGCTCCCAAACAAAATTTGCGTCCTTTTCTTCCCATTTGATCGCCTCTGCGATTTTTATTTTTTGCGCTATATACAAAAATAAAGCGACATTTTTGAAAAAAAATCTATATTTTTTACTTTTTGTTATAAGAAAAATCAAATAAACAAAATTTTAGTCAAACATTTAGGCCAAAATGTATTCAGCCACATGTCTTTAGTAAAAAAAAAAAAAAAATCGAAATATTTTTTTTTTAGCTACCTACACTAACGCAGCAATCAGAAAAATGATCGCTTAGTGACACTGGCAATATGGGGGTGAAAGGGTTAACTAAGGCGGTGATCAAGGGGTTAAAACTTTATTAGGGGGGTACGGGGGCTACCCTGGACCTAACACTAACTGCCTGTCACAGTAACTGTCACACTGACACTAAATGCAGTGATCAGTAAATATATGATCACTGCATTCAGTGACACTGTGACAGGGGGTTGGGGGGGATGATCGGAAGGGGTTAATGTGCCTACATGTACTGGTGTCAGTGTAGTGTTGTGCAGACTCACTTGTGATGTCTTCTCTCAATACCGCCGAGAGGAGAGATTACATCACTTCCCCCTTCCTGTGTTTACACAGGAAGAGGGCGGGGGAGGACGCGCATTGGCTTGGAGCGATCTGGAGGGGGCGGACAAAAACGAACAGCCGTCCCCTCATCCCGGATCGCACGCACAGCCACGGGGACCGCCGCAAGTACCGGGGGGGTCCCGATCGGACCCCCGACCCACGTCTAGGCAAGGATGTACAGGTATGCCCTATGAAAAAGCCAAAAACAAATTCCTCCAAGGTGGAAAAAAAAGCCAAAGACTCACCTTTACATCATGGTGTGCAGAGAAATAGCAGCAGGTGCTCTGGAATGATAATGTCAATCACTTTAAAGAAAAGCAAGGTGTCTAAAGACGGGCTAGAGAATGGTACATGGTTTTCCATACATACAACACCTTTAAAAACAGAATGCAAGTCTACAAAAGAGAATTAAATAATTTAGGTTTCATTCTGTTTACTACACTTTCTTTCTTTTTTTTCAGTTTACTGTTTTATTGTATGCTAAATAGGCTGTAGACAGGTAGTAGCCATGCCCCATTCACCTGAAAGGATGAGCAAAGTCAAGGGGTCAGTACTTCTTAAAAGTAGAATTCCAGGCTAAACCTAACAAGACCTTTGTAAGAAAGATTTGTGAACTTACCTATTTTCAGTTCACTCTGTTCAAGTCACTTCATACAGCACCCTTGTACTGTCCTGTGCCAGTCAAAAACAGAGGCGAAGATAGAGCGCTGACAGCGTTTCAGCCATTATGCCGCGTACACACGGTCGTTTTTTGTGATGAAAAAAATCGTCGTTTTTTAAAACGTCATTTAAATTGATCGTGTGTGGGCAAAACGTCGTTTTTTGTCTTAAAAAAAACGACCAAAAAAAATTTCCAACATGCTTGAATTTTTCAAAACGGTGTGTGGGCAAAACGATGTTGAAAACAAAGTTTTTAAAGCCGCGCATGCTCAGAGGCAAGTTATGAGACAGAGCTTCAATGGAACAGAGTGCCGTCGAACGTGTCTTACGTCACCACGCTTTGCTAGAGCATTTTGGAAAAACGATGGTGTGTATGCAACGTCGTTTTGGAAAATGAAGTTTGAAAAACGTTGTTTTTTTTCATCACAAAAAATGATCGTGTGTACGCGCCATAAGAGTATATGGGTGAATTCACCCCTTCCAGGCATACCCAGCTGTTGTCGAGCACTCTATTCTCTCCTCCCCAGCTGCCATTGGCCAACAGAGGGGATCGTGTGACCGAACATCAGTGGACTGAAAATCGGTAATTATACGCCTCTTTCGTTATGTTTAAAGTATTTATTGAGTTTTTCAGAAGAATACATGGCTAAAAAGTACAGGGTGAAGTCAAATAATCAAAGCAAACAGTTGCAGTACAGTTTGAAAATGCTAAATGGGGGTCTGTTCTTTGCAAGAGCTATTGGAGAGAGAAATACGAGAAAAAAGGAAGGCGCATATGCATACCAGGGCGTCAAGGACGTCCAGGCCCAGAGGTCCCTTGGAGCTTGCTCCTCTGCCAACCCACCCCCGCACCCCTTTGGGAGCAAACTGTGCGGAGGGTGACGGAGAGGATCCCTGCCCACCATACGTGTCTAGACGCAATACTTGTAAGAGAACATTGTAAATGGAGGAACAGCCCATACGGGAGGTATGCTGTACTTGTATGTAGCCAACTAAAACAAACAAAAAATGGATACAATAACCGTGGGAGAGACCTAAGCTGGGCTTAGAGAAGTCAATAGAGCTCAGAGGAAAAGCAAGGCCCAGGGATAAGTCCCCCACGGCGTGGGGGGGGGGGGGGTTGAGGGTGGTAAGCCGGGGGAGGTAAAAGGGAGAGAAAGAAAGAGATAGATGTGAAAGGAAAAGAGAACTCATCATCTTCTCTTGGGACATAATCCAGGAAATGTTTCTTTTAGCTGCTGTGATAGATACCTTGGGGCGTTTCCATGACCTGGCCAAGGTGATTTTAGCCCCCAAGAGGATAAATAATATACGTTTACGGGTGGAATTCGGGGCCCTGGAGGGGAGGTGGTTGAGGAGGGCCGTCGAAGGGGACCTGGGTATGACAAGTCCGGTGATTTTGGATGCTATATGGAAAATTTTATTCCAAAAACTTCTAATTTTAGGGCACTCCCACCAGACGTGCAGCATGGAGCCCTTCAACTGGCACCCCCTAAAACACAAGGGGGAAGTCGAAGGGTACATAGGCGAAAGCCGGGCAGGGGTGAGGTACCACCTGGTGAAAATTTTTAGATTGGCTTCAACAAGCAAAATATTGAAGACGCCCCTAAACGAGGATCCCACGGCTTTGTGCCAAGTTTCCAGGTCCCAGTTCAGCTGTAAGTCCTCCTCCCAGGCTAACATGTACAGCGCTTTCTGCATATCCTTGGCCAGTGACGAGTAGATTATGGAGATCCCCCCCTTTGCTCTAGAAGGTCTCCACACCATTGTTCATATGGTGCGAGTTGGGGAGCGGCAGGTTTCGTGACCCAAATAGAGTGAAGAAAGTGGGATATTTGATGTAACCTGAATCCCTCTGATGGGGGTAGTTTCAGGGTATTAACACAGTGGGAAAGGGAGAGAGGTCCTGCAGGAGAAAGGAAGTGCCCGATCCGATACATCCCCTTGTCCAGCCACCATTTGAATGCTCTGATGTCCATCCAAGGGGGAAGTGGGGGTTTATGAAAGATGTGACTCAGGGGTTTACAGGGGGAAACTAAGGAAGGGTCATGCTTAAGCTTGTCCCAGATCGAAAAAGTGTGTGATAAAGATGGACAAAGAGTGGGGGGTCTAGCCCTAGGGGGGCACCATAGGAGAAAGTCAAGGGTGAAGGTAGAACTGCTTGTCTCTCCATGTCCACCCAATCAGGTTTGGCGGATTTGCTATAGACCGTGGAGATCTGGGCAAGTCTAGCCGCTTGATAGTACCAGAGTAAGTTGGGCAGTCCCAGTCCCCCACTGTGTCGGAGTCTAAAAAGAGTGTGCTTAGCTAGGCGGTGGCCCGACTTTCCCCATACAAATTTGATAACCTTGCTTTGGAACGAGTCTAAGTGGTCCTTCCTGATTGAAATCGGGAGCGCGCAAAAGAGGTAAAGGAGCCGCAGGAGCAGAGTCCTCTTCACCGAGTTTATCCTCCCTAGCCAAGAGAGTCGGTGAGGGTGCCATTGTTTAAGGTCTAGTTTTGGTCGCAAAGTCTTCAAGTGTTTTACATACTACTGGCAGGGACGTGGAGGGCGAGGTGATAAAGAGAATCAAATCGTCTGCAAACAGACCACATTTGTGAACAGTGGAGCTGCAGCGCACTCCGGCAATGTCGGGGTTGGACCTGATGGCAATGGCCAAGGATTCAATCGCATTGGCGAAAATTAACGGTGATAGGGAGCATCCTTGGCGGGTCCTGTTGCGTATTTTAATGGGATCAGAGTACAAGCCCTGCAATTTGATCCTGGCTTCGGGATTAGAGTATAGAGATCTAATTAGTCCAGTAAAGTTAGGGCCGAAACCCCATCTTCCCAGGATTTGGAATATATAGGGCCAAGAGACTGAGTCGAAGGCCTTTTGAAGGTCCAGCGACAACATCATCCATGCCTGAGCACCTCCGCCGTCCCATCCTGATTGCAGTAGAGACATTACGTCTATTACCCTTCTGACTTGATCTGGGCCCTGACGCCCATGAATGAACCCGACCTGATCTTTGTGTATGTATACACCAATGAAGGATGCTACTCTGTCGGCCATGACTTTAGTCATGATTTTGAGATCATTATTTATCATGGATATTGGCCTATAATTACTAACTTCACCCAAGTCCTTGTCAGGCTTAGGGATGACGGAGATAAAGGCCTCATTAAGCTACGCGTCTAGAGCGTCCTCCTTGGTCTTGAAGTTAAAAAAAAAATTGATAGGTGTGGGGCTAAAATTTGTGCGAAGGCCTTATAGTAAGGAACTGAGAACCCGTCCGGGCCTGGGGCAGAGCCTGTCTTTAAAACCTTGATAACTTCCAAAGCTTCTGCAGTGGAAACCGGGGCCTCGAGTCAGTCCCTGTGGTCCTTTGATAAAGTGGGTATAGGTAGATCATCCAGGAACCCAGTCCTGGTAGGTGTTGCCTTAGTCTGTTGTCCCCTATACAGATTTGTGTAAAATGAGTGGAACGCCCGTAGGATTTTGAGGGGGTTCGCCGTGGGGGGTTGGCCTGCTATGTTAATTTTAGGGAAAGCGAACGTTCGTGGCCGCGGGGTGAGTTTGGAAGCTAAGAGGTGTCCCGGTTTATTTTTTTTATATGGTAGAATCTCGCCCCCTGCCATCGCAAGCTGGTCGCAGCTTTGGCAGTTAGAGCAAGGTTCAGTTCCAGGTGGGCAGAGTCAATGTGAGACATAGGGCATCGACCCGGGTCCCTTTTATGGTTCATACAGAGCGCCTGGAATTTTTTTCCAGATTCTCTATGTCCGCTCTGCGAGCCCTATTAAGTTTTGTCTTGATTTGGATTAGTTTGCCTCTGATGGTTGCCTTGTGGGCAGCCCAGAGAGTCTCTGCAGAGATGTCAGGGGAGCTGTTCAGTGAAAAGTATTCAGAGATAGCTTGTTCTATCTCTGTTTTGTGGGCAGGGTCCGATAGTATCATTTCGTTGAGACGCCATTGGCGGGAGTTAGGGAGTGAGGGGTGGTTAGTTAAGGACATACTTACTAGGGAATGGTCACACCAGACTGTGTCTGTGATCTGAGATTTACTGACTGAGGGGATCAGAGCGTTGGCGATTAAGAGATGATCTATTCTGGCGTAGGTTTGTGCGTGGGAGAAGTGTGTGTAGTCTTTTTGGGTAGGATTCATCTCCCTCCAAATGTCTGTGAGACCCCTTTGATACACTAATTTGGCAATCTTTGAGCTAAGTCTGGTGGGACGCACATTCTGTGCCGTAGGTGGTTTGGACTTATCAATGATGGAAATCAAACTTAAATGGCAAAAAAATACTGTCGAAATAATGGTCCATAAAGTGTCTAAACAAGAAAAATTAAATCACAGTCTCTATAATAAGCAACGTGGATTCAGTGCACCAGTGAAATGGTGGGATTTTGTGTTGCATCGGATTATCCCACGCTGAATACACTTCTCCTCACCATATTGTACGGAATAGGTTTCTTTTGGATTACTTCCGGCCGGAGTTCCATCTCAAACTGACATGCCTGTTTTCTATGTAAATATGTAAGTGAGTTTTTGTCTTTTTTAATTAAACCTCCACCTACAATATTACACTATTGTGGCCTTTATTGTGTCTCTCCATGGTAATTGTCTTTGAGTTCCTCATCCAACTGCCGTGAAGGGGGGTCGACACCTGACCTGGTCCAAATTCAACCTTCCAGTGACTAACCACATGCTTTCTGGGGTCTTCTTTTAAATAAGGGACCACCAGAAATCTGGTAAGCGGATACTATATTTCTTACGGTGGAGGATCTTCTATCAGCACTTTTTTTCAGAGTATCACCATCAAATGTGTTTCCATACCCATTTCACTGGTGAACTGAATCCATGTTGCTTATTATAGAGACTGTGATTTCATTTTTCTCGTTTAGACACTTTATGGGCCATTATTACGACAGTAATTTTTTGCCATTTAAGTTTGATTTCCATCTTTGCAGCGCATCCTGTTTTTTTACCGTTTGTTTAACACTGTTTTAGCTAATACAGTCAGGTGCAGCTTCTTCAGAGCATTTGATTGCTCCTTAATTCATCCATTTAGAGCATTGAACTGCTCCATATATTTTATTATTATTGCTTAGCGCAGTTGATTTCTTTTTACTCTTTTGGACTTGTCAATGCCTTGATCAAAGGCGACGTTCAAGTTCCCGCCTAAGATCACCATGCCCTCAAGTAGTGGGTCCAAGGTTTTGAATAGGTCAGTGAAGAATTTCAATTGGCCTACGTTGGGGGCATAGAAGGAGACCAGTGAGTACAGATGGCCGTCAATAGTGCCCTTGGCCAGGACATACCTCCCTCTCGGGTCTCTGTATTCTGATTGTAACGAAAACCTACAGTGTTTAGATATGAGGATCGCTACCCCCTTGGTCTCATCTTCTGCGTTAGCCAGGAAGAATTGTGGGAATTGGGCGTGTATGAAGTTGGGTTTGTATCGGATTGGGAAGTGCGTCTCCTGCAGGAAGAGGACATCAATGTGGCGTGACTTCATAAAGTCTAGAACCTTCCGCCGCTTGGAAGGAGAGTAAAGGCCCTGTGTGTTATGTGTGGCCACCTTCAAGGAGGTTGCCTTAGGAGTGTCACTAGCCATGGAGCAAAGGGGTGGGGGAGATCACCAAAACCCCGTCACCTACCTTGGTAGAGGCCTCACAATAGGTGCAGAAATCCGACCATCTGGGGAGCTGTCGACCTCCCGGGAGTAGAGAGCCACCAGCAAGCCTATCACCGCCTGAAAGAGGAAGATAAGTTAGAAAAGAATAAGACAGTGGAAAAAGAAGGATGGGGGAGGGGGGAGACATGAGCCCACTGGGGGCTCGGGTTGGTGTTGGGCACAGTTGTGCCCAGCACCTAGAACCCTATTCTCGTTTACTGCACCCTGCAGGCAGGGTGAGCGCCTAACCCAGGGAGAGGGCATAGCCAAATCCGTGGGGTAGGAGGAGGCGCAGCAACACCGCTCCAGCTGCGACGTGGCCAAGAATTTCAACTGGAGCCGATTGCTCCAACAAAAAATAGAAGCGGGCCCACCCCCCCCCCCCCACACACGCCAAGCATGAGGAGGCCGCAGGCCCCCAGAGGCACGCCACATGCTTCAACAAATTATCTATATATAAAAAAAAAAAAAAACAAGCAAAAACATCAAAGACATTAGGCAAGAGAAACGAACAAGTAAACATGAGTGGCAGCACTCAGACCATGAGTTTATATTGAGACAAATAAGTAGACCAGTCCGAGGCCAACACTAAGACTGGAATGGCCCCTAAGGGCCGCAACCGAGGAAAAATGAGAGAAAGATAGTTCTCCCTAGGATACAGGAGAAGTCCACAGAGGAAAAACGACAGTCTTCACAGACTATTCCCAGAGAGTCCTTGTGGCGGTGTCACGGTGGCCTGGTATCCCTGGTCTTCTTGAATTTAGGTTTGTCCCAAGTGTTTGTTAGAGGGCTCGCAGGAGAGGGGCATTTGGTGGATCCGGGATTGGAGTTGGAGAGGTCCATGGCTGCTTCGTGCAAAATGAGGCGTAGGTTCAGGAGTAGGTGTTCCCCATCATGAAAGTTGTGGAATGCATGTGCCTTACCCTTATATTCAAACTTAACAGCAAACGGAAATGCCCACTTGTATTTGATTTCACGTTGCGACAGGACGGATAAGAGAGCCTTCAGGGTTTTTGAATGGTTGTGGGCGAAAGGTCAGCAAATACCTGGATGGTGTGACCCTGGAAAGTAAGCAGGGTTTGGCGTCTGCATATCTTCATCACCTCCTCCTTCACCGAAAAAAAAATGTAGCTTAACCACAATGTCCCTGGGGGAACCATCCTTCCTCAGTGGTCCTAGGGTTCTGTGGGCACGGTCAATAGGGCTCCTCCGTGTCTGTGAGGAAGGGCTGAGTGCCGCCCGAAATATTGTGGTCGTGTGTCCCGCTTACCACCTCCAGCTGCGGTCCCAGGCTGCGACTCGTCGGTCACACCGACATACACGTGTGCTCCCGCTATTCCGCCACCGGAAAGTGTTGGCGTGGTGGCCGGCCGGGACCCGATCCGCCCGCTAGATCCTTCGATCAGCCGAAACGGTGCGGAGCTCCAAGGCTAAGCTGCCATCCCTGAGCTGTCCGCGCATGCGCCTCCTTACTACACGTTCTAGTACATTTTTTTAGAATGCAAAGTATACTATGCATGGCATTATTTTTCACAAGTGCCTGAGACTTTTGGACCCTACTTTATCTCTCCTGTACATTATTAAGACTGGGTTTACACTGTTGCAAATTGGATGCAGGGTTCCTCACATCCAATTTGCATAAGAGGAGATTGTGACTGGCTCAATATGGAGCCAATTTACACATCTCAGCAGCAGCTCCAGTGCAAATTGATCAGGAGTCATGTGCATCTTTTGGTCTGTTTCAGATCTGAATTCAGCCCAAAATTGCTGAAATCGGACCTGAGACAATGAATGGGAACGCACCGGAATCCTGCTATAAGCCGGAGCGTGCTGCAGTGTGAACCCAGTTAAACTCAACTTATTTACTGCTGTAATGAAGCACATTATACACAAACAAATAAATATGCCTTGTACTGGCACAGAGATTGCCTGAAATCTGACATGCCCAACAAAACGCTTATCTAATCAGAATTGCTTGCCCTCTCTCCCTGAGAAGTGCTGTTGTTTACAACAGTGTTCAGGGGGACTTTTCCGAGAGCTGGCCTGCTTACTTAGGCCCCTTTCACACGTGCGGGCCATATGTCCGCTTTTTCATCCACTCCGCTTGCGGATGAAAAAGGGACATACATTGGTCCCTATGAGATCGCGGATGTCAGCGGATGAATATTCGCTGACATCCGATCTCGTCCGCCTCCGCAAAGATCCAATTTTGCAGACGGAGGAAAACCCTATTTCTTGATCGTACATCACGGGACACAGAGCGCATAGTCATTACATATGGGTTATATGGAGTACCTTCAGGTGTGGACACTGGTGTAATCAACTTCACAGGAAGTTCCTCCCTATATAACCCCCTCCCACTGAGAGTGCTTTAGTTTTTTCGCCAGTGTCTTAGGTGTTGGTCACGTCTAGCTGTCCCTCGGAGGTCTCGGGACCCAGGATAGCTAGCCGGATCCGTCCGAAGTGCTTCAGAGCCAAGATGTACGGTACCCGGGCCCTGCTGGAGTGGGGTTGTGCCTATAATGCCTCTCCTTGGAGGGCTGGATTCTGGGCTCCAGTGCCTTAGTCTCTTCCAAGAACTAAACGCTACTGATGCCAGGATGCTATATAGGTCCAGGGGTGTGGGTTCCTTAACACAGGACCCCGGTCCCTGAAGGTCCAAGACAATACCCACGGAGATGGGGGAAGGCTGGGCCTCTTGCATTTTGCAATACCCTGCGGCGTGGAGCAGGTAAGAGGGAACCTGCGGGACTTGGTTCGACAGTAGGTATCCCCCTGGGGGTTCTGGGTTGGCTAACAGTATGCTGGTGCATCAGCCACTATCTCCACTATGTCTGTTGAGGCAGGATGGGATTATAATGTTTACCCAGATAATATGTAAATATATGTATACTTGTGTAAGTTATATATTTTCTACTCACCCCAGGTCTGCCTGTTAACACTGATACTGCAACCCCACATGTTTTAAAGAGGAAATTGCTGGTAAAAAACTCCTGTTTCTTAGGAAGCCCATGGGGACAGCTTCCTCGCTGTGTGTGCACTACAATAAGATTAGTGCTTACCTGGTGTCTGTTGGTGCTGCATAACGCTGGTCCATGTTGTTCCTCTGTTCTGCTTCCTCCATGTGGGTTCAGCGTGGTGCGCGCGATCGTGCGCGCGTGTGTGCATACGCGCGCGCGTGCACGCCGCCTTTTATAGCGTCGGCGTGCGTCGGGGGGGCGGGCCAGCAGCGTCAGGGTCTGTATAAAGGAAAAACTTTTCTCTGGCTGGTCTTTCCCTCCTGGAGGCAGAGGAAGAAAGGATACAGAGCGTGCAGCTGGGTCTTTTGGCCACACAGGGACACCTAGTGGCGGTTTTGTGGATCTTCAGGTCTAGGACTTAGGTCCACTATTGACCAGAAAAAAAAAAAAAAAAAAAAAAAAAAAAGTTTTTTTGCTTAAAGGGACTCAGCCTTAGATCCAGCAGTATCTGAGTCTACCTTGGACTCCGGCTAACGGGCATTGGTGTGTCAATACTCACAGGCTTCCTCGGTATTGCCACCTCCCAGGCGGGTAAAAAAAAAAGATTTTTTTTTGAAAAAAAAAAAAAAAAAAAAGAGAAATATAAAAGAAAAAGAGAGAAATTAGTTCTTTTTCATTTTTCTCATACCTGCCCTCATATTGGTTATTCCTAGCTACAACAGTCAGGTGTTGGCTATAGGGGTGACCCAAGGTTGTACAATGGCTCCAAGGGGATCTGGACCAGCCAAGGCTGCTAAAGGTGCCAAAAAGCAAAAGGGGTCTCCATCGGGGTCAGAGGATTTGGGCCAGGCTTCTACGGCCCCACCCTCGCCAGTCTGGACACCAAGTGGCATAGTACAAGAGCCATTGGGGGTGCTGGGGGCAGAGGCGGCCCCCGATCCACCCATTCCCGTTTACGTGACGGAAGAAATGCTAGCAGCCACCATGTGTGGCCTAGAGAAAAGGTTAACTGCGTTGTTTTCCCGTCCTTGCCCAAGTAGCAAGCGGGCTAGATCCCCCTCACCCAGTGTGGGGTTTTCAGATGCGGAGGTCTCCTCTTCAGAGGAACGGGACCCACAAGGGGATCAGGCAGACCCAAGTCCCGACGGTTCAGACAGGGAAAATTCCACTATAGATGAATATTTTTCGGCCTCTCAAGCGGAGGGCCTGTGGATCCAGTCTTTGACAGATATGGTTCGCACTGCCTTTAAAACTTCCAGTGCCAGAACTAGTAGCCCCGGAGGTATCCTCATTGGGTTCTTTAAAGGCCCCATTAACTGGTGCATCTTTTCCAATGCACCCCCTTCTGCGGAACGTGATTTACCAAGATTGGGCTCGACCTGATAGAATCTTTGTCCCTCCTAAAAGATTCTCTATTCTCTATCCTATGGAAGAGGAATATGTAAAGAAATGGGCTCTCCCTACAGTGGACGCAGCCATTTCCTGCGTGAATAAATCCCTGACTTGTCCGGTTGAAAATGTCCATATGTTCAAGGATCCGGTCGACAAGAAATTCGAGACCCTACTGAAAGCAGCTTTTACCTCAGTAGGTGCCATGGTTCAGCCAGCAGTAGCAGCCATTGGTGTTTGTCAGGCCTTGAAGGATCAGGCAAAGCATATATTGAAGGACATGCCGGCTCAGCATACTCATGAATTAGCAGAATTCCCTAGGGCTCTCTGCTTTGCAGTAGATGCTATTAAGGACTCCATCCAACAGGCATCCCGTTCATCTCTACTGATGGTTCACATGCGTCGTCTTTTGTGGCTAAAGAACTGGTCAGCAGAGGCACCCTGCAAAAAGCTTCTAGCAGGGTTTCCCTTTCATGGGGGAAGACTATTCGGGGAAGACCTAGATAAATATATCCACACCATATCAAGTGGAAAAAGTGCTTCCTTACCGGTCAAGAAAAGACCGCGTGGGCCCACGTTTAAACGACAGGCCATTGCAGGCTCGGCCCCTTCGACTTCCCGTCAGTATCGACGGCCTCCCGGGCGTTCAGCAGTTAATAGCCGCCCACAGGGACAAGCCGCGGCAAACAAGAGGCCCTGGTCTCGCAAGCCGGCTAAACCAGTCATCAAATCAGATTCATGAAGGGGCGCCCCCACTCTCTTGGGTGGGGGGAAGACTTCAGTTTTTCTCCGAAGTCTGGAAGGCCAGAATTCCCGACTCTTGGGTTCGGTCCGTAGTAGCCTCAGGCTACAAACTAGAGTTTCGAGAAATCCCCCCTCCTCATTTTCAGGGGTCAAGTCTTCCAAGCGACCCGTTAAAGAGGGCCTCTCTCGTAAAGGCGTTGGATCGCCTCTTGCTCCAAGGAGTAATTGTAGAAGTACCAACCCAAGAAAGGGGTCTGGGATTCTACTCCAACCTTTTTGTTATACCAAAACCCAATGGCGTCGTCAGGCCTATATTAGACCTCAAACGCCTAAATCGCTTTCTAAGGATTCAGACCTTCCGTATGGACTCCATACGTTCAGTGACAACCAGCCTGCATCAGGGCGACTTCCTAGCATCTATAGACATAAAGGATGCATATCTGCATGTGCCGATTTACCCAGCACATCACAAGTTTTTTCGTTTTACGATAAACCAAAGTCATTTCCAGTTCGTAGCCCTCCCTTTCGGGTTGGCAACAGCTCCACGGGTATTCACAAAGGTGTTAGCCCCGGTACTAGCCGTCCTAAGGACAGAAGGCATCTTGGTCCTAGCATACCTGGACGATCTCCTGGTTATCGACAGTTCAGCTTCCAACCTCAATCATGCAGTAGTCCGCACAGTGCGGCATCTAGAAGAGTTCGGGTGGATTGTGAACCAAGAAAAATCAAGGTTACAACCCACAAGACAGTTGGAATATCTAGGCTTTCGGTTAGATACAGAATGCCAGAGGGTATTTTTACCTCAAGAGAAGATCAGGTCGTTGATTCAAACGATTCAAATAGTCTTAGGCAAAAAGAAGCCGACTATTCGCCTATGCATGCGACTGCTGGGGAAGATGGTGGCCGCCTTCGAAGCAGCGCCCTATGCCCAAATCCATACCAGAATTCTGCAAGCAGCTATTCTCTCTGCTTGGAACAAGTCCATACAGGCATTAGACCGTCCATTAGTTCTTTCTCCAGAAGTCAGGCACAGCCTGTACTGGTGGCTGATCCCTCAAAAATTATCAAAAGGGAAAACCTTTTGCCCCATCTCGTGGAAAATAGTAACCACAGATGCCAGCCTAACAGGTTGGGGGGCAATCTTAGGAAAACGGACCCAGCAGGGACAGTGGTCAGAGGCAGAAAGTCTGCTTCCCATCAATGTCCTAGAGATCAGAGCTGTTCGGTTGGCCCTGGTCGCCTGGACTCTCCCCCTGCAGGGTCTGCCAGTAAGGATACAGTCCGACAATGCCACGGCGGTGGCATACATAAACCACCAGGGGGGCACAAAGAGCCTGGCGGCTCAAAGGGAAGTAAACCTAATTTTTGCATGGGCCGAAGCCCATGTACCCTGCATCTCAGCAGTGTTCATCCCAGGGATAGACAATTCTCAAGCAGATTTTTTGAGTCGTCAACAGTTACTCCCGGGAGAGTGGTCTCTTCACCCCCAGGTATTCCAAGAGATTTGCCAAAGATTCGGAGTTCCCGATGTGGACATCATGGCAACAAGATTCAACAAGAAATTGGACAAATTTGTATCCCGAGCCAGGGACCCCTCGGCCTACGGGACCGATGCGTTGGTTTGCCCCTGGCACCAGTTTTCTCTCCTGTATGCGTTCCCTCCACTACAGATGATTCCCCGCCTTCTACGAAGGATCAGGGTGGAGCGCAGGCCGGTGATCCTGGTGGCCCCAGCCTGGCCCAGAAGGGCTTGGTACGCACTCATCGTGAGGATGTCCGTAAGGGCACCGTGGCCACTCCCCCTGCGCCCAGATCTGCTGTCTCAGGGCCCGATCTACCACCCTGCTTCACAGCAGCTAAATTTGATGGCTTGGCGGCTGAATCTCTAATTCTTAAGGGCAGAGGTCTCTCTGCCCAAGTCATATCTACGTTAACTCAAGCTAGAAAGCCAGTCTCTAGAAATATCTATTACAGAGTCTGGAGAACCTATGTGGAGTGGTGCGAGTCTCAAGGAGGGCATCCTCGCAAGTTTTTTATTGACAGGATCTTGCGATTCCTCCAGGTTGGCGTTGACAAGGGGTTGGCTCTTAGTACTCTAAAGGGGCAGGTGTCTGCCTTATCGATATGGTTTCAAAGGCCTTTGGCCACACATTCGCTTGTAAAAACCTTTTTGCAGGGGGTCTTGCATGTAAATCCCCCTATTAGAGCTCCCCTCTGCCCCTGGAATTTAAATCTGGTCTTGTCAGCTTTACAAAAGCAGCCGTTTGAACCTCTGGCAGAAATCCCTCTTGTGCTGCTAACCCGAAAGTTGGTTTTCTTGGTGGCTATGGCTTCGGCCAGAAGGGTCTCCGAGCTGGCAGCCTTGTCTTGCAGGGAACCGTACCTTATTCTGCATAAGGACAGAGTGGTTCTGCGGCCTCAGCCTTCTTTCCTTCCTAAGGTCATATCCAGTTTTCACTTGAATCAGGACCTAGTCCTACCATCCTTCTTTCCTACTCCCCAGTCCAGAGAGGAAAGATTGCTTCATACTTTGGATGTGATTCGAGCCATGAGAGTTTATCTCAAGGCTACAGAAAAGATTAGGAAAACAGATGTGCTTTTTATTCTTCCAGATGGCCCCAAGAAGGGTCAGCCGGCTGCCAAGTCTTCCTTGGCTAGGTGGATTAAGCAGCTGATTTTTCAGGCCTATGGTCTGAAGCGCGTTCCACCGCCCTTATCAGTTAAGGCCCATTCTACGAGGGCCATGAGTGCCTCTTGGGCGGCACACCATCAGATCTCTATGGCACAGGTTTGCAAAGCGGCAACCTGGTCTTCCGTACATACGTTTACTAAATTTTATAAGTTGGACGTCACAAAGGCTGCGGACGCAGCATTTGGGCAGGCGGTCCTACGGGCAGCAGTATAGAATCCTCTGGCCCGGTTCACGCCCCCTTTTTCTGTTGGTGGAGCTATTTTACCTCCTGATATAGTTTCTGTTTGGCTATTTTTGGCCTTACGGTCTCCCTCCCTTCATGGAGCATTGCTTTGGGACATCCCATATGTAATGACTATGCGCTCTGTGTCCCGTGATGTACGATCAAGAAAAAGGGATTTTTAATAACAGCTTACCTGTAAAATCCTTTTCTTGGAGTACATCACGGGACACAGAGCTCCCACCCCTCTTTGTGGGAACATTGTGTAACCTCAGAGAAATTGCTTGCTACAAAACTAAAGCACTCTCAGTGGGAGGGGGTTATATAGGGAGGAACTTCCTGTGAAGTTGATTACACCAGTGTCCACACCTGAAGGTACTCCATATAACCCATATGTAATGACTATGCGCTCTGTGTCCCGTGATGTACTCCAAGAAAAGGATTTTACAGGTAAGCTGTTATTAAAAATCCCTTTTTTTCCTCCCGTCTGCGGATCGGATCAGATGAACACAAACAGATGGTCCGTGTTCATCCGATCCCCCCATAGGGGAGAACGGAGAAAAGACAGGGCGGTCCCTGCACAGTTTGCGGGGACCGCCCTGTCATCCGCCAGCTCAGCGGCTATCAACGGAGCGATCCCTGCTGAGCAAACGGAGGTGGATCATTACTGATCCGCCCCATGTGAAAGGAGCCGTAAATGGGATAGCAGAAGTCTAGTACTCCTAGTGCTGCCAGCACAGGCTTTTTTTGTTTTTCTTTTCTTTTAATTGTTTAATTGTTACAGTAGCACTTAGATGACAAACAATTAACAAGGGACATAATTACTGTGCATTTAGCCTCATTGCATTACAGTACTAAATTAAGAGGGTACAAATGGGTCTTAAAGAGTACTTTAACCACTTAAGCCCCGAGCCTGTTTTTCAGATTCGGTGTTTACGAGACTAAAACATTTTTGTTTGCTATAAAATTACTTAAAACCCCCAAACATTATATATTTTTTTTCTAACACCCTAGAGAATAAAATGGCAGTCATTGCAATACTTTTTGTCACACCGTATTTGCGCAGCGGTCTTACAAGCACACTTTTTTTGGAAAAAAACTATACTTTTTTTAAATGAAAAAAAATAAGACAATAAATTGAGCCCAATTATCTCCCGGCACCGTTAACGGCGATTTTGCGGCAAATCCGCCGCGGAGACTGCCGTTATGGTGTACAGGACCTCCCACTGCAAAGATGGATATCTCGGTTGTGGCAGCAGCTGCTGTCGTTACCGAGATATCCCTCTTTAAAGTGAGGACGTATAACTGCTCCTACAGCGCCTCAAAGATGCGGCTAGCAGGATTTTTTTTATTGCCCTGCCAGCGCACCATTCCAGTGTGAAAGGCGAGTACCAGGAGAAATATTTGAAGTAATTCAGAGTACCGGAGTGCTGAGAGTGACATAGGGTGCTGAGAGCATTGTGAGGTGCTTAGTGCGACTGTGAGGAACTTGGAGAAACTGTAGCACCGGGAATACTTTGAGTTGTGTAAAATACCAATATCAACAGGATGAGTGATGCGACCTAGTGCACATCTTGCATGCACTCCTTGAAAAGCCATTCAAGAGAACATACTGCTAAGCAAGAAGTGAGCAAGTTTTTTCTCTGGAGGCCCAGATCCTGGATTTAGAGAATCAGGCTGCAACGCTGCACAGCTTTAGCAACCTGACAAGGAGCTTGGACATTACCCAGCAAGTGCTGGCAGGGGCCAGCATAGAGGGGGGTGGAGATATTGAGGTACATGATCCGGAGGTAGGTAGCTGTGTGACAGTTAAAAGGGGGCAGGTGTGCTACAGAGGCTTGTCCTGAGTTGGTACACCCCAACAAATATGCCAAGTTGCATGATGTTGGGGATATCGGCTCTGAGACTCCAAGTCCGGCATCACATGACTCACTGACGTCACTGGTTGCTAGACGCCAAGTGGCCCAGGGGCTAGCAACAAGTGCAGGGAAGAGGCTCCACCGACCACCTCCTCTTGGTCAGTACAGCACAACGGTGTAATTACACACACTAGACGTGTCTCTCTCTGTGTGCCACTGATCGGCTGATGTGAGACAGAGAGAGAGGCTCAGGCAGAGCAAGTAACATTGTCTGTGTGACATTTTCGGGGGGGGGAATCGCCCCCTGTTGCCTCCCTGGATCCGCCCTTGGTGTGGGCACGCGCATGCTCCGTGAGTGTGCCCGTGGATCCTGCAGACTCGTCTGCCGCGTTCCCGCGATCGTCTCACGGAAAGGAAGAACGAGGAGATGCCTATGTAAACAAGGCATTGCCAGGACAGTGATCTACTGCTCCCTGTCATCGGGAGCAGTGATCACGGTCATGTCACTTGTAGCCCAGCCCCCCCCCCCCAGTTAGAATCACTCCCTAGTGTTTAACCCCTTCCCTGCCATTGTAATTTACACAGTGAACAGTGCATTTTTAAAGCACTGATGCTGTATAAATGACAATGGTCCCAAAATAGTGTCAAGTGTCCGCCATAATGTCACAGTCCCAATAATAATTAAAAAAAACGCAGATTACTGATATTACTAGTGAAAAAAAAAATGTACTATATATATATATATATATATATATATATATATATATATATATATATATATATATATATATATATATATACACACCATACAACTATGCCCTTTTTTGTAGACACTATGGGCCAGATTCAGAGAGCCGTAACTCCTGTCTAACTGGTGATAGACTGGAGTACTTTCAAATTATGTGCGTTTTTTAGCTAGTCTGAAACCTCAAACCATGGATAGATGGCTGCGTGCTTCAATTCGACTGGATTACGTGTTTGTACGCCTTCGGATTTACGCTGCAATAAAATTGCGGCCACTGGGTGGACTTCCCGTCGTTTTCCGCGTTGGGGTATGCTAATGAGCTTTTGCTGGCGATCCCCAAAATTACGATCTTCAATCGCAATCTCTTACGGCATCTTTAGTCATCTTTTTTTTTGCATAACACTATACCAGCTTTTTGCTGGTCTAATATTAGACAGCCCATGTTAAGTATGGCCGTCGTTCCCGCGTCAAATTTCAACGTTTGTTTTTATTTTTTACGTAAGTCGTCCGGGAATAGGAATGTAAGTAAACGACGCTACTCAAACAACAAATGACGTATCGGCGTTAGTTCGCGCAATGCACGGCGGGAAATTTCTGAACGGAGTATGCGCAGTTCGATCGCCGCGGTGACGCACCTAATTTAAATGCTTCACACCCCCTAATCAAGTATTTTGATTATGCGGCGAGAAATAGACTACGCCACCGTATCGTACGGGCAAAAATCTACCAGAATTCGATGTAGAGCCTGGTAAAATACGGCAGCGTAGAGTATTTCGAATACGCTGCGCAAATTTACGTGTACCTGAATCTGGCCCTATAGCTTTTGAGCAAATCTATCAATATACACTTATTGCGATTTGCTTACCAAAAAAAAAAAAGCTGAGTCACTGCTCTGTGTCCATTCAGACACTGATTGACAGAAGCGACAGCTAATGACGCCACTGTTGTGTCTCAGCCAATCAGTAGAGGGACCTGAGGTAAGTGTTGGGAGGGGGGGGGGGGCTGCTGCACATAGAAGGTTTTGTATCTTAATGCATACAATGCATTAGGATAAAAAAATAAAAAATAAATTCTGCCTTTACAACCAACATACTGAATTGTGCACTTTTCTAAGATGCAATGCTCATTAAAAAAAAACAGGAGTGAAAGAACACAAAGAAAACATTGATGGCCACCAAGAGAATATGATATGAACTCCAAAGAGGTGAAATAAAAATTATATTGATTTCATACTACACTAGCAACCAATATATCAGACCATGACATATACAGTACCACTTACAGAATATGTTAACCTAACAATTTCTAATTTCAGATATAATCCTGCTGTACCATGTAGTTTTTATGGCTTCCATTGTGTGACATGCCTGGTGCTCCTGCCACTCCCTCTGCTTTTCTATCAAAAACTGACCACGCCTGACAGGAGAACACAGAGTGGTCAGTTCTCTAGCTGTGCTGGGAACGAGTCTGCTCTCCTCCATTTATCTGACTTGTGCTGAAACACCCCTCTGCACAGCCGTTCACTGAGAAGTTTAATGTTCTGCTGTTTATCCTTCCCTAGATCTCAAAGCTCCTTACGTAGTTGAAAACAGAGGGTATTTATCATTTTTTTTTATATGTATATACACATGTTTTGCCTTTCATTTTTATTTTAAACGGATTGAGTTGTACATGGTAAGGGTTCACCTATTCTTTATTATAAACACATCTGCCACAGGCTGAATGATTGCATTTTTTTCCTGAAGTGTATAAAAATGTGCTTGACTCATCTCTGATTTCTGACCCAAGGCTATATTGCTCTAAAATAGCTGTCATTTATTTAGCACACCCTTACTGTCGTAGCATTTTGTGCTGCTGCCACCTGTCTTCACACCGTATGTGTGTGTAGGAGACATTTTAAACAGGAATCATCTATGCACATCTTGCTCCTAATTCAAATTTAGCATTGTATTGTCTTGGAACAGAAATATGAAATGTTGTAAATGTTCATGGCCTTAAAATGAACTATCATGCAGCACAGAATGTCTCTGTGTTTCAGTGAAGATGCAAGTGTTGACTACATCAAATCACTCTAGAACAACCATCATAAGGTTTATCTTGGCTTGGGTGCAAACTAATTGTCTCCGATTTCCCATGGCTCCTATTTTATGTGAATGGGACACAGTATGATATCAAGCATTCTTGGTAACACTGTATTTTAATGTGTAATGTCACCAATCACATTATATACCGGTGCTGGGTAAAGAAGAGAGAAACAAAAGAAGCAGCAGGATAGTGTTGACTGACATAAAAGCTGCCATTTTCCAAAAATGTGCACCTCTCCTACCCAGATTGACAATACACAGGCTTGCAAACAGTTCACAAAGGCTCCATGTATTGCATTGTGTTGTGTTAATGGGGGCAGTAGGTGAGCAGTTTCTTCTCTACCTGGAGTAAGAAAGGGGGGGGGGGGGGGGAAATATTTTATCCACTTTACACTAAATCACATGCATACCTGTATGTAATTTTGTTGAAGTGCTTATTACCCTGGTACCATTTCTTAGAGCTAGGGGTCGGTTATCTGTTGATGGCAGCCACTCAGCCATTATCACCAGGCACGGGGGGGGGGGGGACACCCCCACTGCCGCTCTGCCCGGGTCTCCCGTCTCACCGGGTTAACCAACTGGCACATCTGTCAGCTGGCCAGAGGCCCGAATGAAGCTAGAATCTACTTTGATCGGGTCTCCGACGTAAAAACCTGGAAGCAACGTCACTTCAAGTTTGTCAGTGACGCCAATAATAATAATAAAAAAAAAATACAGTATTTCTAAATGCTGATTTTGCAGTTTTGAATACTTTTAAGTGCAAATGAGCGATTTGGGGTCTTTTAAACCCAAGATCCCTCCATAAAGAGTCCCTGTCACTGCCTGTTTTTGTCACAAGGGAGGTTTACAAAAAAAGAAAAGGCTCCTGTCCCCGCACACCAAAGAAAACGGATATGTAAGTTGTGCCTGCAAATGTAAATGTTGTTCAAATCACACATGTGAGGTATCGCCACAATCGTTAGAATGAGAGTAACAATTGTAGCAAAAGACCTCCTCTAAAACTCTAAACTGGTAACCATTAAAAATTGTAAACGTCACCTATGGAGATCTTTTAACCACTTAAGACCCAGACCAATATGCTGCTAAATGACCCAAGGTGTTTTTACAATTCGGCACTGCATCACTTTAACAGACAATTGCGCGGTCGTGCAACGTGGCTCCCAAGCAAAATTTGCGTCCTTTTCTTCTCACAAAAAGAGCTTTCTTTTGGTGGTATTTGATCACCTCTGCGATTTTTATTTTTTGCGCTATATACAAAAATAGAGCGACATTTTTGAAAAAAAAAATCAATATTTTTAAATTTTTGTTATAAGAAAAATCAAATAAACTAAATTTAAGTCAATCATTTAGGCCAAAATGTATTTAGCCATATGTCTTTAGTAAAAAAAAAAAAATGGCAATAAAAAAAACGGACAGCCGCCCCCTCGTCCCGGATCGCTCCCAGAGCCAGGGGGACCGCCACACGCAGCGGAGGGGGTCCCGATCGGACCCCCGACCCGCTACTGGGCGAGGACGTATATATACGCCCTTGTGCCCAGCCGTTCCATTCTGTGGACGTATAATTTATTATATAATCAAATTATATAGGTAGTTGATATCTGTTGATAGTCAACATCTTAATTTCAATACATGATTTAACGTCCATTAAAGCGGAGGTTTACTGAAGTTTGAAACTGAAGTTTCTATCAATCATATCTGAAGGCACAATAAAGGATTGTAGCGTTGTCATTTTTTTCTCGATCTGTACCCTTACCTGTATTCTGCATGACTTCTGGGCCTTCTTCCCTGCGGGGAGTGGGTGTGTCGCTCCTTTTCCCCAATAGGGAGCTCTGCGCAATGTCTCCTGGGAGTGAGTGATGAGAATTCCAGGAGACACGCTGTGCTGTAATCCCGCGATATCTCGTGGGTCACGTGACTAGGCAAGCAGGTCATGCGACTCGGCAAGCGTATGTTTTCACAACAGGGCATGACCTACTCAGTACGCCGGCCGTTGTGATTGCAACAGTGCAGTGTTGACGGCGACGCTCGCCGTCAACACAGCACATGCCCGGGATAGAGCGGTGAATGTTGGGACGTCAGCATTCGCCGTATCTCGGAAGGACATCCTGCTGGGCTTCACAGTGCCCACAATCAAGATGGAAATGCCCATCTATGGATTTTTATAAAATATTGTGTGCGGGAGAAAACAATTACTGGCAGCTAGAAGATTGGGACACACAAGTAACTTATTTACCAAGGTAAGAGCGGCAGAAGGATAAAAAAAAAAAAAAAAAAACGAAAAAACACGCGGAACCCCCGCTTTAACTGGGAATAATTTTGCATACCACAGTAACTTAGCGTGCTGGGGTATTATTGCATACTATAGTAACATAGAGTACTTACTTAAAATGGCAACTTGGGGACTGGGAGTATTATTTGCATAATATCATAACTTGGAGTACCAGGAGAATTATTTGAAGCAATTCAGAGTACCAGAGCGCTGAGAGTGGCATAGGGTGCTGAGAGCACTGTGAGGTGCTGAGTGTGACTGTGAGGAACTTGGAGAAACTGTAGCACCAGGACTACTTTGAGTAGTGTAAAACACCAATAGCAACTTTTTTCTTATTATCCCCAATAGTACTGGGAAAAAATATCCAACAGGATGAGTGATGCGACCTAGTGCACATATTGCATGCACTCCTTGAAAAGCCATTCTAGAGAACATACTGCTAAGCAAGAAGTGAGCAAGTTTTTTCTCTGGAGGCCCAGATCCTGGATTTAGAGAATCAGGCGGCAACACTGCACAGCATCAGCAACCTGACAAGGAGCTTGGACATTACCCAGCAAGTGCTGGCAGGGGCCAGCATAGAGGGGGGTGGAGATATTGAGGTACATGATCCGGAGGTAGGTAGCTGTGTGACAGTTAAAAGGGGGGAAGTGTGCTACGGAGGCTTGTCCTGAGTTGGTACACCCCAACAAATATGCCAAGTTGCATGATGTTGGGGATATCAGCTCAGGGGTGGCAGGTGCCCTCCCCTATCTGCCAGGGGAATGACTGCTCTGGTAAGGAGGGGGGCAGGGATACAGGCAAGGTTAGACAGGTACTGGTAGTAGGGGACTTGATTAATAGAAGGACAGAGATGGCAATCTGTCACAAAGACCACCAAACGATATGTTGTTTTACTGGGGCAAAATTAGTTGACAAATTTAAAACAAAGCATGAGCAAACCCAAGGGAAAATAATATGCATCCGTACAAAACTCAGGAGCATGTTCACAAATGCCACTAGCCTAGCTAACAAAATTGAGCAACTGAAACTGCTATTACACAAGGAGGATTTAGACTTGGTGGGAATAACAGAAACTTGGTTTGGCAGCTCACATGACTGGCTGGCAAACATCCAGGGGTATTCCTTATATCAGATAGACAGGGAGGATAGAAGAGGGGGAGGACTGTGTCTATATATCAAGAATGATTTAAAGTAGGGTTGTCCCGATACCGATACCAGTATCGGTACCGGGACCGATTCCGAGTATTTGCGGGAGTACTTGTATCGGCAAATACCCCCAATACCAAAATAGAATATACTTCCGTCCCCCCCCCCGCCGCTCGCCACCCACCGCTCACCGCACACTGCCCGCCGCACAAGTACCAAAATAGAATACTCCCCCCCCCCCGCCGCACGCCGCTCACCGCACACCGCCCGAACGCACAAAGCAGGCCGCACAATGCCCACCGCCGACCGCCGCTAATCCCCGTGCACCTTGTAAACATGTAAACTTGTAATACCCGCGGCGCCATGTATAGACACGCGATTGGACGGATCCGTCCAATCGTGAGCAAGGGGGGAGTGTCTATACATGAAAAAACGTATGGCTGCATATGTGGGGGGACATGACATGGCTGCATATGTGGGGGGACATGACATGGCTGCATATGTGGAGGGACATGACATGGATGCATATGTGGGGGGACATGACATGGATGCATATGTGGGGGACATGACATGGCTGCATATGTGGGGGGACATGACATGGCTGCATATGTGGGGGGACATGACATGACTGCAATATGTGGGGGGACATGACTGCAATATGTGGGGGGACATGACATGGCTGCAATATGTGGGGGGACATGACATGGCTGCAATATGTGGGGGGACATGACATGGCTGCATATGTGGGGGGACATGACATGGCTGCATATGTGGGGGGACATGACATGGCTGCATATGTGGGGGGACATGACATGGCTGCATATGTGGGGGGACATGACATGGCTGCATATGTGGGGGGACATGACATGGCTGCAATATGTGGGGGGACATGGCATGGCTGCAATATGTGGGGGGACATGGCATGGCTGCAATATGTCGGGGGACATGACATGGCTGCAATATGTGGGGGGACATGACATGGATGCAATATGTGGGGGACATGACATGGCTGCAATATGTGGGGGACATGGCTGCGATATGTGGGGGGACATGGCTGCAATATGTGGGGGGACATGGCTGCAATATGTGGGGGGACATGGCTGCAATATGTGGGGGGACATGGCTGCAATATGTGGGGGGACATGGCTGCATTAGGGGACACATTTTAAAAAAAAGTATCGGTATTCGGTATCGGCGACTACTTGAAAAAAAGTATCGGTACTCGTACTCGGTCCTAAAAAAGTGGTATCGGGACAACCCTAATTTAAAGGGTGGAAGAGAGGAGTGACACTGTAAACAGGACAATGGGGAGGTGGAATCCTTGTAGGTGGAACTTCAAAAGGAAGAAGCAAGTGAGAAATTAATAGTGAGGGTATGTTACAGGCCCCCCAACCTGAAAGAGGAGCTGGGCCTGCTATCACAATTAGTAATGACAGCGAGGCAGGGAAACATTATGTTATTGAGGGACGTCAACTACAGTATCTCAATATTGACTGGGCTGAGAAGACAGCTCACTCATTAAAAGGTCAGTCATTTCTTAAATGTCTTACAGGACAACTTCAATTGGTGGATTCCCCCGACTAGAAAGAATGCATTACTAAACATATTAATTACAATCAATTCAAATCTGATGACAAATCTGGAAATATGGGACAACTTGGGATCTAGCAATCACAGGATGATCACATGTAGCATAAATCATAGGAAAAGGAGGCATAAGGGTAGTACAACAACACATTTCCAACAAGGACCAAATCCTAGAAACATTGAACACAGAGGAAAAACGGGAATGCTTTAGGATATTAAAACAAAGGTATCAGTGCATTCCAAGGGGCAATAAATATAGAATGAAGGTTAAACCTGGGTGGCTAAACCATAACATAAAAAACTCTCATTAAAAATAAAATATAAAGGGGATGGTTCATAGCAGAGAAGAGTAAAAAAAAAAAAAAAAAATCACAAAAGTTTTTTCTTAACCTCAGTTTTTACACAGGAAAATATACTGACCATGACTATAATGTTAGTAAAACATCACAGGATGTACCCTTGTGGCTAACAGAAGCCAGTGTCCAGAAAAGACCGGGGAAGCTTAACACAAATAAATCACCAGGACTGGATGGCTTTTATCCTAGGATCCTCAAAGAACGCAGTCAGGATATAGCCAGACCATTATTCCTAATCTTTACAGACAGCATATTGACAGAAATGGTGCCAGCTGATTGCTGGAAAGCCCATGTGGCACTGATATTCAAAAAAGGGCAGACTATTGGAGGGGATGATAAAGAACTATATCCAATACTTTGCTTATGAAAACAGTATAATTACCAGTAATTAGCATGGGTTTACAAAGGGTCCTGATAGACAGATTTCCTTCTATTCTATGAGGAAGTGAGCTGCCATCTAGATAATAATGAAATACTGGAGTGGGCAACTACATGGCAGATGAGGTTTAATGTTGAAAAATGTTAAGTGATGCACTCTGGGGCTAAAAATAAAATAAAAAAAAATATATATATACATGCAAAACTACTCACTAAGAGAAAGATATAGGGGTCCTAGTAGAAGACAAACTGAGCAATAGCAGGCAATGTCAAGCTGCAGCAGCAAGCAAAGCTAGACTACTAGCTTGAATTTAAAAAAAAAAGAAGTAATTTACTCCCGAGATAAAAAGATAATCCTGACACTTTATAAAACTCTGGTTCTGCCATATTTAAAGTAGTCCATCCAGTTCTGGTCACCAGTCCTCACAAAGCATGTGCTGGAGCGAGTCAAACTAAATGAATAAGTGAACTGGAAAACCTCAATTATGAAAAAAAAAAAAAAAAACCTTAATGGTGATCCCAGTGTAGGAACTTTGCAGTCTCAGGGGGTGTAGGAGGACACAAGGCCATATTACAAGCAATTGCTTTTGCCTATGTCAAGTGCTGCTTTTTACTTCAAGTACATGTATTCCATGTTTTAAATCCGATAAATATAAACAAGTAAATATAAAACAAGAAATTCTAACATCAAGTAAATGACTATCAGAAAAATTATGGAACCAACAAATTATATTCTTTAACAAAAGCATTGAACATGCTTTTATTATAAAAATAATACAGCTAAAACAGTCCCTGGTCACTTTTTTTATGAATTCACTTACTATAGGTAAAACACGATAATATTTTTAATTCCAGATTCTTTTTTATTACAGCATTGTTATAGGGTGAATTCTGCATCATATTTATAACTGTATTCCATGTAGGGGTGCAACAGATCACGGTTGATCCGTGATCCGAACGGGTCACCCCCTACGGATCGGATCGCTATGCGATCCGCGGACTACCACCGCGGGCATTGCATTAGTTAAGGCCGTGGCTTCGGCCTAGCTCCGGAGCCACGGCCATCTTGGCTCACCCGGCGGCGGCCCCACCTCTCTGTTTACACCCACAGAGGAGGAGGAGACCGCGCTCAAGGGACACACACACAGCTATCTGATCTGAGGTCTGCACGGGGGGGGGGGGGCCTCACTGTTTGCCTGTACTACGGAGGGGGGGGAGGAGGTCACCGTCTGCCTGTACTATGGTGGGAAGGGTCACTGTGTGCCTGTACTATGGTGGGAAGGGTCACTGTGTGCCTGTACTATGGTGGGAAGGGTCACTGTGTGCCTGTACTACTTGGGGGGGGGGGGGTCACTGTCTTTTTTTTTTTTGCTGATCCGAAAAATGATCCGATCCGTGACTGCCGATCCGAGGAACAATACGAACCGTGAGATTTTTGATCCGTTGCACCCCTAATTCCATGTATAATAAATCTAGAAAAGGGCGGGAACCAATAACACAGTTATGTTAAGCACAGATGGGAAAATTGGTGTCCATACAATTAACTTTTTTTGGTATTTCTATAATATTTAACATTTTGAAGCAGTGAACTTGTGTAACATTTTATGGCTACAAATAATGCACAGAAGACAGAAAGCCATCTCATATATATGGCAAGCAAATGACCGGAAGAAGCAGAATGCAAGATCTGTTTTCAATTATCACGAGCATGACTGAACTAAGCCTTGTGATGTACTGTGCAGCTAATTAGGCTCACATTGTTGGTGCGTACAGCTGAAGACCAAACTATTGTCAGATTCTGCTCATCGATGTGAAATGTGCCCAGTCTAGTGGTCTGGAATGTCTGATCTATTATGTATTTTTGCTGACAGACTGTCTACCAATCTTCCCTCCCTTAAACACCCTATACACCTCCTATCGCCTTTACTGGCTGAGTCGCATGTCATATTACCTTTGAAGGTACATAATTTTACCTACAGTAAAAAATGTTTGACAGAAGCTACTAATGAGATATGCAGACATGGTATCAATTTGACTTGCTATGTAGTATGTCTTGATCATTTTCTTTTTAAGACAGACATGCAGAAGGTCTTGTTCACCTTGGAAAGGGACATTTGTCTTCCTTCTGCATGTTTTCTGATCTCTAAGTGCCATTGAGGGACAGCCCAGGCGTATGGTATCACCTGCTGTTAGCAAATGATCTGTGACAATACAGCAAGTGAGCTTTATAGAACCCTCAGGGGCTGTGAGAATCCTGCAGACCTAGTCCTCCCTCTCAATTCGTTAGTTTTGCTTTTATAGCTCCCATGAACCATTTTCTATCTTTTGTAGCAAATTAACTTCTGTACTATGAGAGGAGAGCTTGATGGGCCTTAGAGCTATGGACATTAAAATGGAAAGCAAAGAAACTAGTCCATAAAATTAAGCAACATTATTCCAAAGTGATAAAACATTAGACGTGTTTTGTAGCTGAGAAAACAGAAAAGAAAAAGTCATTGCACAGTGTAAGGACAGACAAGTACAAGAAAGACCAAAAGTGAAACGTTTTGCGAGTGGAATATGATGGCTGGCGAGTGTGGGCTGCCTGAGAGCGGGCATCGTGGGCAGCCTGGTATGGGAGTTGTTTTGCCAGCGATCAGAGGGGACAAGAGAGGAGAGCCGCCGCCTGGTTGAGTAGAGCGAAAGGAACAAAACAGCTTTCATTTCAATAATGTATTCCCCGCCATGGACCGTCATATACAGCTCCTCCTCTTTGTCCAGGCACTTTGATAGACAGATCACATGTCCAGTTCCCCGGAGAAGGGGGAGGGGCTGTATATGATGGCATGCAGCGAGGAACACACAGCTATTGATCAACCAGGGGGTGACTCTCCTCTCTCTTCCCCTGCACAGGCTGCATTGGGGACACAGACTGCATTAGTGACACAGGCTACACTGGCAGACAAGGGCAGGCTGCAATGGTGGACACGGGCAGGCTGCATTGGTGGACATTGATAAAGAAGTTTTTAATATTTATTTGTATAACTTAATGCTGCATAAAAAAATTAAGTGTAGTTTCATGAGATAATTTATGAGGGCATCTTTAGTGGCATAATTGGGGGCGGGGCAGGGTTTGGGCGGAGCAACTGGTGGCGAGTAACCCTTGAGGCCTGGCTAGAAGCTCAGGACTTAAAATTTTGAGCCCCGCTGTAGACATCATAATATTATACTCTGTAATAATTGGAAAACATGTGTATACTACATATGCTCAGCACACAAAGTGTAACACTGATTTATCCATTTGCTTACTTTTAGGGAGCCAGATTAGCTTGGGGTGCATGACTCCCAACATGGTTCAAAACACTTTAAATAACTCCTCTCACCAAAATGTAAAACTTTTGGGGACCAAGTGCTCATAGTGGCTTGTCCTGTTGTGATTGGTGGCCCCATTTCAGATTCAAAGCATCTCTTTATTGCTGTTAATTCAAATGGGGGTTAACTCAGATTAGTCTGTCCGTTTTTTAGATGGATCGAGACTGAATGGATCAGTGCTAAACCGCAATATATTTCTATGAGCAGGCAAATGTAAACAGACGAGTGAGCAATATGCTGGGGACTCAACACTGTACTATAGTATATCCAAAACTAGACCCTAAACCTGGTAGCCTAACATTACCAAAGACTTACAGTATCTCACAAAAAAGTTAGTACACCCCTCACATATTTGTAAATATTTAATTATATCTCTTCAAGGACAACCCTGAATAAATTACACTTTGCTACAACAAGTAAAGTAGTGAGTGTACAGCTTATATAACAGTGTACATATGCTGTCCCCTCAAAATAACTCAACACACAGCCATTAATGTCTTAACTGCTGAATAGAAAAGTGAATACACTTCCTAGGTGAAAATGTACAAATTAGGCCCAAAGTGTTAATACTTTGTGAGGCCACCATTTTTCCCTGTCAGTTTTCCCGTCGGGAAACCGGTCATGTGTACAAGGCATTAGTTACATCCGAATAAATCCACTGGATCCCATCACCACACCTCGTGAGACCTCTCCCCTAAGGTATTTAACTCAACAGAAGGGTATCAGAATCCTCTCTCAAATCCGGGACCATCATTCCATCTATGTGTCGGGCATTCTCCACTGTCCCTCAGAGAGTGTGCTTTTTAACCATGTTGTATCATACACTGTGTTCATATTAACTTTACTTCTCCTCTATTTTCCACTGGGTGCACTTTCTTTATCCCTGGTGTTCCATATCTACACACCACTCTGCGAGTGTTATGCAGAGGTAGTTGGACCATACAGGTCACTTTTTTAACAAGTATCCATTTGTATGTTGATTGGTCCATATAATAAAACCTTTTTTACTCTGAGCCTGACCTCCAAAGTCCCGTTTCCTTGGGGGTATTCTTTTTTGTTCTATAGTTACCAGGAATGTGGTCACCCTCAGATCGTCCGGATGTGTAAACTCCCCTCTTTTTTCATCATTCCATCTAAATGTTACTAGGAAAATCTACCATATTTATCGGGGTATTACCCCTAATGTCGACCTGTAAAAAAAAACTTTTAGTACTTACAGTTTTGGTGTCTTGCG